>CM019072.1:4362500-5645873 GCA_009667805.1 Leptobrachium leishanense | reverse complement strand
GCGGTGTGCCGCATACCTCAACCAAAGACCAGGAGACAAGCCTTGAGTTCCTGGGAGCTGCAGGCTTCTGCCAACTGTGGATCCCCAACTTTCGCAGACATTGCCAGCCGCTTCATCAGCCACGAAGGGAGAGAACAAGACCCCTCCATTGGAAGAAGAGCAAACAGCAGCGTTCCTGAAAATTAAAGACTCTGCTGATGGAAGCTCCTGCACTGGGCCTGCCAGATCACAGCAAGCCTTTCCAGCTGTTCGTGCATGAACAATAATCAAACAGCAACAGGAGTATTGGTCCAGACCTTTGGCTCATGGCTGAGGCCTGTGGCCTACCTCCCAAGCAACTCGACCCTGGCCTGCGGCCTACCCCCATGCCTGAAAGCAGTGGCTGCCACCGCAATGCTGATAGCAGAAGCAGACAAGCTGACCCTTGGACAAGTTCTTAATGCAAGGTGCCCCACGCTGTCAAAGCTCTGCTGGATGTGAAGGGAGGTTACTGGTTCAGCAACAAGCCGGATGACGAAGTACCAAGCCATGATGTGTGAAAATCCACGGGTTCATTTGGACCTCATCGCTACCTTAAACCCTGCTACTTTACTGCCTGACTGTAAGAGGATCCAGATCATGAATGCCTCCAAGTTATGAAGAAGTGTTCAGTAGCAGGCCAGATTTGAAAGACGTACCCTAGACAAATACGATCTACAGCTATTCACCGATGGTAGCAGCTACATGGATGATGGGAGAAAGTCTCCGGCTATGCAGTAGTCTCAACAGAAGAAGTCATCGAAGCAAAGCCACTGCCAGGCCATACATCTGCACAATTGGCTGAAATAACCGCTCTAACCAGAGCCCTTGAAATTTCTGAAGGCAAAAGAGTAAATATCTACACGGATTCCAAGTACGCCTTCATGACAGTCCATGCACATGGTGCACTCTACAAAGAGAGAGGCCTACTCACGTCTTCAGGACAAACAAATCAAATATGCAGCTGAAATCGCGGCCCTCCTGGAAGCAGTATGGAGAAACCAAGTGCTGTCAGCATCATGCACTGCCGTGGCACAAAAGGCCATGATGAAATTCCAAAAGGTAACAGACGCGCAGACCAGGCCGCAAAAGCAGCTGCAAAAACGCCACCGCCAACAGAAGATCAAGCTAAAGTACTGATCTGCAAGCAAGAACCTCAACCTTCCATGCCAAATTACGAGTTCTACATGAATTTGAGAAAGTTTGAACCCCACGGCGAGTTCATTGAAATAATATTGCACAAATGGCAAGATGATTATGAACTGTTAGAACTCAATCATGATTACATCCAATGGCTTTTCCCAACTCGGACACAAGGCCGAAATTTCTACTCTACTCCTCTAAATCCGCAAGAGACACGCCTAATGGTTAACACCTCAGAAGTTCAGCAAAGACTGCGCAGAGCCTACAAAATGATGCTGAAATTCTTCGGCGTAAAAATAGTGGGGGAGGAGAGAAGACAAAGAAATAACTGAAGTTGAACGAGCAGAAAATTTCGCGTCACGTTTGAAAATTTGACAATCAATCCTCACAATAATCTACGAATCACACGAATACTGCACAGTCTGGAGAATTGGGAGCAGAAGAATATCAAGTCCCACTGGTGAGGTTCTTCCTCAAGGAGATCCTTATCAAGAACAGACTGCCAAGAATGAAGAAAAGTGCAATGAACTTTTTCATACCAGCAGTAAGAGATTCACAAGACAGACAAGATTTGTTATTTTTCGCATGGCGATACTATTTCCCAAAAGAAGAATTCACCTGGGGAAATCATGGAGAATTGGCACGATACAAACCAAAAACCAGTGGTGGCTGCACTTCTACCGGCGCCACTGAGCGAATGGACACCTGTGTACTCAGAAAAAGAAAAGAAGTGGCTGACAGAAGAACCCGGAGATATGGAGAAGATGGATGGTTCCAGATGGAGAATGGACGAATAGTTCTACCAGCAACACTGGCTCCTGAAATCGTAAGAGCACTTCACGCAAGTACCCATGGAGGGAGAGAAATGATGGAGCAACAGTTGGAGCCACATTTCTACGTACCAGGATTGTCAGCAATCTGCAAAGCAACAGCTCAGCAGTGTGTAACATGTGCCAAAAACAACCCGAGAACAGGACCATCTCAACCCCCAGGAAACAGCCAATCGGGGCTATCCCCAATGGCATCATTACAAATAGACTTTACAGTGTTGCCACCCTGCAAAGGATACAAATATTTACTAGTGATGGTGTGCACTTTGACAGGATGGGTGGAAGCCTTCCCAACGAGAACTGAAAAGACTACAGAAGTGGTAAGAGCCTGATGAAAGAAATAATACCACGTTATGGACTTCCACTCGAAATAGGGTCGGACAATGGCCCTGCATTTATCCAGAACTGCCTACAACAACTTGCCCGGCTACTGGGCATCACCTGGAAGCTACATACTGCCTACAGGCCCCAAAGTTCGGGAAAAGTTGAAAGAATGAACCGTACCCTAAAGACTTTGATGTCCAAAATTGTGCCAAGAGACGTCACTAGGCTGGTTGGACTTGCTGCCGATAGTCCTTTTGCACATTAGGTGCAGACCAACCCCCCAATTGAAGCTAAGTCCGTACGAACTTATGTTTGGACGGCCAACCCCTCTGATTAATGGACTAAGGGGGGACCTTCGGGCATTGGAGAAACTAAACTAAATGATCAGGTAGTAATGCTGGGTAAATCAATGCAGAAATTAAATACTTGGGTGGGGGATAATATACCGCATTTTCTGTATCCTTCACTGCATAAGTATTGTCCGGGTGACTCAGTATGGGTAAAAGAGTGGAAAAATGATCCACTAGGTCCAAAATGGAGAGGTCCTTATCTTGTCCTGTTATCAACCCCTACAGCAGTAAAGGTTGCCGAGGTGGTCCCGTGGATACATCACTCCAGAGTAAAAGCAGCTGCAGCCAGTCCTGAACCAGCATGGAAGGTCGTTACCAATGAGACCAACCCGCTGAGGCTGAAGCTGACAAAGACCACAGCCATGAGCACCTAAATGATCCTATCCCAGATAATTCAGAGGATCAACAAGTGGGTGTTTTGATGGGCACAGGTCCTGACCACCCGCCAACGGGGATACCCACAGGGTGCTTTTAGGGGCCCGGCCCCCACCCTTGATCATCCAGAAATGTTCTTTACTTTTGAAATTCCGGTGTGGGGAGGGATTGGGTTTATGTGACTGTGAAAAGAATTGCCCAAGGAATCCTGACATTCGGGGCATTTGTGGTGCTGATTTTATATCTTGCTAATCTGATTTATGGACTCTCACGTGGAGCATGCCCCAATGTACAAGCCGCTGGGAAAGTGGATATTTCCCAATCTGGAATGGTACGCACGCAGTGATGGAGAACCGTACCATGTGGAGACAAAAACGAGAAGTATCATCCGATATATTGCCAAGAGGACATTTACTTGTGCAATTTAAATATGACTATGCTAAGAAATCTGGCAGAAAGCATGTTGGGTGTGCAGCAGAATGCACCCAGAGACAATTCATATCCCATTTGCTTCTGTTCCAATGAACCTGGTATGTTGTTGCGTCAGGGAATATCACAATACACTCTTTTCGGCCACCCAGGAACAACCAGAAATGTATGAGGCCGGATACCCCATAATAGGTACATATATCCCCCAGAGTGGTGTTTCCAAATAGGGACACGCATAAAAAGGAAGGGTGTTATTCAAGCAGATTCAATTGGACATCATACATATACACAATTGACACAAAAGGAACAGTCAAATTTTCTATACATACAGTGCAGAAAACTCACAAGTGAGCAAGAAGAAGTGATTGCAAGTGAGTCTGGAGGGAAGCAGAGTGTGCTGGAGACAACGAGACGAATGAGGCGAATGATGTTGGAATTAGCAAAGGGAACATTACATCTATCACCATTCATGCTAGAAGAGGGTATCAGGTGTGGTTGTTGGGAGAGTGTGTTACACATGGGTTCCACCAACAATAAGGGGAATGTGTTATTTGGCTAAGCTGGTCCCAATCCAGAGACTAAGGGGAGAAGACACAAACACAAACACGGAACTGCACCCTAGGTACCCACTGGTGTTCGAGAGACCAAAGAGAGAATTGTTTGCGAAAATGGATATGGTTGCCAGCATGGACTGGATGGGGAGGGGAGATGATGAGGAGATTGAATAGCTATGTCAATCTGATGGATGAGATTCTGAATAGAACCAGTATGGATATCCAGCTGCTGAATCTGGAAATGCGTGAGTTGCGAAAGGTGCAGATGATACATGACATGGCGCTTGAGCAGATCAGTGCGGCCTTGAATGGATTGTGTGAAATGACAATGCACTATGAATGTTGCACCTTCATCAGGAACACTACACATGAAGTCCCAGACTATTACCAGGTAATTCAAAATCACCAAGAGAAGGTAGCACAGTTGCAGGGCGCAGCCAGGAGGATTGCTGCCGAAGACTGGAATCCGCTCCGTGGGTTCGGAGCAATGGGAGAATGGTTTGGTTCCATCTTGAGATTTATCTCACAGATTGGATCCATGATACTGATGATAGTGGTGATCTTGATCATAGGGATACTGATATACCGCATAGGGTTATGTCTATGGCCACTGTGCAAGACAGCACTGACACCCACACAAACACAGAAGATACCACTGATAATTCCACAGGGTATGTTCCCAGTGAAAGAAACCCCCCCCCCCCAGTATGAGGAGTTTCAGAATAGTGGAGTGTAATGGCTACAAGTGCCAGGAAAAGATCCTGACACTTGAGCCAAGGGGGGAATGAAGTGGAATCAGGCTGAAAGATGGTTGCTACTATGAGCCAGGCAGCCATCTTGTTCAGAATATTGGTTCACTAGCAAAATAGAATAGATTTTATTAGATGTGAAACGAAGCTTACATAGAATCCCAAGAATGTGTGGTAGATTAGGGAACTAGCAATAAAACCAGGCAGAATCTGGACGGTTCTTGGCACGGAGAGAAAGGAAGATGAATGAATGGGGCAAGGTCATTGAGACTTGCAGAGAAACAAAGAGATCGTAGAAAACAGACCATGTCCCAATCTAACTCAAATAAACACAGCCTATAGGGAGGACGGCACTGCCCTGAGAAAGACAGCACGACAAATCACAGACTGTCAAACTAACATGAAGTGTATCAATTTATAGCTAGAATGTGGAATTTCTTTGTACTAACGATGGGAGGTATTAACCCACGTGGGGTGGAATAAAGTGTCATCGGGAGGTGGGCTAATTGGGATGTACCTAATTACGTAGTTTTGGGTATAAGACCCCTTGCACTGGGGGGGGGAGAAGGGGCTCAACTCTTTGCAATTCAATCCTGTGTAAGCACTTGTGTGACGACACAATAAAGTTTGCCTTTCCTGAAGAGACTCGTGTTCAGACATTCCTTCCTTGTGTCCGATCCGGCGCCGTCTTGAAAGTGAATCTATTTTTGTCCGCCTACATTTTCATTTGTTACCTATTGCTGTCTTGTATTGAAATATCCATACATCTATTCCATATTATTATGTCACATCCAAATTAGGGGAGGGGGGGGGTCAAACGATTAACGGTTCTGCTGATAAAAAGAAAACAAATATCGGCTTAATTATTTATCAGTATTAGTGTTCAATTCAATATTACTGATACTTATATTCCCCATTTCTTACGTGCCGCTCCCCGTCACTGCGAGGCACAGGAGGTATTCCGTTTCCTAGTGGAGCAGAAGCCGTCCAATGAGGAGCTGCACCTCCCACCACATGGGGCATTGTGTCATCACCCACCCCTCCCGAGGAAACCCTGCATGCAGAGCTCTGGGAGAGAGTGAGGAGAGACACTGAGAATGTAAATTTAAAGATTTCTGAGTATCAGCTGACCTTTAAACCTACATTATTTTAGTGGATTTTTAATTTTAACCCCCTCCTTGCTATTCTTTATAGATTTGTGTGCGGGGGGGGGGGGGGGTCTGCGCACACAGTCGGGGCCATTTGTTTCACCTGCGGGTTCAGACCTCTGGTTTATCGGGACGGCACATGTAGGGTTATGCGTTTATGTTTCAAAATATAAAGTCTACAGAATATCGGTGATTGTTATTGGCCGTAAATGTGACCGATTATCGTTATCAGAAAAATGATCTTGGTCTATCCCTAATCCATGTATCACCTCTACAGCAGGAACAATTTGACTCTCTGTTCATCACTATAGTTTATTCAGGACACAATGTCCAAAGGAGGTTGATACAATTTGCACATATTAGCAGGAAAAGAGCACAAAATCTGAAAAACGAGCTTTATATGAATTTAGGAAGCAAAAATAGCATAGTGACGAACCCTTTAGATAAAAAATGTGTCCATTAAACCTCAGTGGTGTTGAGAGGTATCACCTTTATCCTCTAACCCTACAGAGAAATACTTGGTAGAACAACATCATATTTTAGTTTGAGGAGAAACTCAGGGTTTAATTTCCGAGGAAATTCAAAAATACTTGTTCCCACAGAGACCAACAACTCCCACCTTCTATGGTCAACCAAAAATTCATAAAAACTTACAGAATCCACCAGGACGCCCGATAATCGAGTAATAACTAGATGACAGAAAGAATGAGCCGATATGTCGATCATTTCCTGCATCCCTAAACAGAAAAAATGCCACCATATACCCAGGGCCTGATTAACATAGGGGCAGATGGAGCAGCAGCTCCAGGCCCGAGCCCAGAATAGGCCCACAGAAAGGATAAATTTGTCTGCATTGATGGGCATTTGGACCACTATATCTCCACCGCCATAGCAGCTACAGGGTCATATTAGGTATCACTGTAAAGGTCAGAGCATGATCTTTCCAATGATACCAAACAGGACCAAGTTTTATTTAACAATAAAAATAAATAATATAATAAATATTTCTTTATTTTTCTTTCTAACACAGCAATATTTTTCAATTATAAAGGGAACAATGATTGCAGTAACTCACCATCTCATTTTTCATGTCACTAACAAGTGTGGAGGTGATGGTACAATCCATTATTGCGAATTGTTACATCAAGAACCTAAACCGCCACACTGCAGTGAAGTGCACTGGGGGGGGGGGGGGCTTTGGAACCGTGCACCACTAATCTTTACACCTTGCAATGTCAACTGAGGTGTAACAGGACAGAGTCTAGCCAAACATGACAATGTAAAATCTAAAAAGAAAAAGAAAACAAAAAAACTTTTTATTTACTTTTTGTTAAAATTGTATATTTTCTCAGAAAGATGCAGTTACATGTTCCCATTTAATTTTTTTTAACAAGAATTCCCTATAGAATATATAACCAGAGGTTTGAATGATAAAAATATGAAAAAATAAATTTACCCGCTGTGATGATTGAAATATGAATGGAAATTTACTCCTACAGTATCTGCCTGGTTAGATATACATATATATGCAAAATTCAATAGCCTAAAATATGTTGTCATTTCACTAAATTCAAAAAAAAAGCCCACCAAAATATTCAGCTCCAGGCCCATAGAGATCTTAATCCTCCGGCCTTGCATATACCCGAGACACGCAACATGCTCTTTTACATCCTGAAGGCTGCGAAGTTCCACCAAGCACATGATCAGCCAGTTTTGATGTGGCGTTCTTTCAAAAACAAAAGAGCGCCCTGCTGGGAAAAGGGTTTTCGAAACGCTGAGGTTTAAAGTTTTCAGCAGATGTTTCCTCTGAAGTGAATGCCATGTGGTCCTTGAATGGGATTGGTTGGCACGTCTGGCTCCTGGATGGTGATTGGCTGGAGTCTCAAAACCAGGCTTCCCCTGGTGTCACGGAACACAGGGGACACTAGGGATAGGCTTAGTGCATTTTGATTATGTTCTGATGGGGGAAATCACAAACAACCACTTTCAACATAAAAACATAAACAGACCAATAGCTTAAATGAGGGGAATAGCGGAGGAGCGAGGTTTTACTACAGTCCACAGTCTCTGCGCACGGGGTTCCGTGACAGTCCGTTTTACCGGGATAATCTTATGATTATCCGCATTTCAGACTTTAACCGTAACATATACACACGTATTCTGTGACTCTCGTCTGTAACATTTTTAAGAATGTAAGAATAAATCTACCATCTTATCGGCTGGTTCAGCTGCGAAAAACGAAAACATGTTCACAAAGATCATACAATGGAAAACGCTGTAATTAACCCTTGTATAGCCGGACCGCTTGTGTTATGCACCCAGAGGAATATTAGTAACATTGACAATTAATCATCAATGGACAGAACTGAGCACAGAAAGTGTAAATGTATCGAGAGCGGCTTTATTTGTAACAGTCGTGTGTCATTTCAGTGAGGTCACATCTTTTGAGCTACTTGGTTTTTTCTGTGAATAAAGAGACGCTGGGACATAACTTTTATATGTGAATAAAGATAGGAGCGACGGAGGACAAAAAAACTGCAGCAGCAGTGATGTCATAAGACTTTGCGATGCAACAGCCTGCCTGGTCACCTAGGTGATGGAATATGGTTATAGTGATGTGAGAGGCCTTGTGAGATCTGGAATGTTGGTGTGACAGCTCTCCCTCACTCGCGACTCAGGAAGTTTAGAGAGAGAGAGCGAGAGAGAGAACCAAATCTTGAAATCTACCGAATTGGACAAAAATGATGAGAAAAACCCGATACGATACCGACGCCACCAAAGGGAGGTGGAAGACAACAACGTATTAAACAAATCTGTGGACACACCAGCTCCCAGTAGCCCTGCGGTCCGGAGTCAATTCATAGACCGTGTAAGGAACATCTTGAGACGTGGGATACAGAGGAATGAGGCGTTGTTTAACAAGCTGCTGGACCTGTGACATCGAGGACAGAGAGCGCTCACTGGAGCCCAGAGACCCAGATGGTTCACTGTCTGAGGCCAGATCCTCCATTTCAATTTCCATTGCCGGGAGCTGGAGGAGCGAGAGTCGGGCTGCAGACACCATCAGCAGCCAAACCGATGTAGACTGGTCCCAAGAATGGGAGTCCTTCACCACCACAGAGACTCCTCGCAGCTATACTGAAGACAGTGACGAAGCCTGGTCCCTGCATTGTCAGGCCTTCACCTCCACCGACGGGAACTCGGAAAGTTACACATATGAATTCGCTAGTCTGGCAAGTGAGACATTCACAGAATGGGAAACAGCGAGTGAAGGATCTGCAGATGGAGTTGTGAAAGGCAAGAGTCCAGCTCTATCCGATTCAGAGAGTGGAGCCAGCATATATGAGACTCCAGTAGCTGAGGTGGTGGAGGTGAGCAACATCTGAGAGACTCCAGGGGCCAGAGATGAGCAACATCTGAGAGACTCCAGGGGGCATTGATGAACAACATCTGAGAGACTCCAGTCGGCAGAGATGAACAGCATCTGAGAGACTCCAGGGAGCAGAGATGAGCAACATCTGAGAGACTCCAGGGGGCATTGATGAACAACATCTGAGAGACTCCAGGGGGCATTGGGCATTGATGAACAACATCTGAGAGACTCCAGGGGGCAGTGATGAACAACATCTGAGAGACTCCAGGGGGCAGAGATGAGCAACATCTGAGAGACTCCAGGGGGCATTGATGAACAACATCTGAGAGACTCCAGTCGGCAGAGATGAACAGCATCTGAGAGACTCCAGGGAGCAGAGATGAGCAACATCTGAGAGACTCCAGGGGGCATTGATGAACAACATCTGAGAGACTCCAGGGGGCATTGGGCATTGATGAACAACATCTGAGAGACTCCAGGGGGCAGTGATGAACAACATCTGAGAGACTCCAGGGGGCAGTGATGAACAACATCTGAGAGACTCCAGGGGGCAGAGATGAGCAACATCTGAGAGACTCCAGGGGGCAGTGATGAACAACATCTGAGAGACTCCAGGGGCCAAAGATGAACAGCATCTGAGAGACTCCAGGGGGCATTGGGCATTGATGAACAACATCGGAGAGACTCCAGGGGGCAGTGATGAGCAACATCTGAGAGACTCCAGGGGGCAGTAATGAACAACATCTGAGAGACTCCAGGGGGCAGTAATGAACAACATCTGAGAGACTCCAGGGGGTAGAGATGAGCAACATCTGAGAGACTCCAGGGGGCAGAGATGAGCAACATCTGAGAGACTCCAGGGGGCAGAGATGAGCAACATCTGAGAGACTCCAGGGGGCAGAGATGAGCAACATCTGAGAGACTCCAGGGGGCAGAGATGAGCAACATCTGAGAGACTCCAGGGGGCAGAGATGAGCAACATCTGAGAGACTCCAGGGGCAGAGATGAGCAACATCTGAGAGACTCCAGGGGGCAGAGATGAGCAACATCTGAGAGACTCCAGGGGGCAGAGATGAGCAACATCTGAGAGACTCCAGGGGGCAGAGATGAGCAACATCTGAGAGACTCCAGGGGGCAGAGGTGAGCAACATCTGAAAGACTCCAGGGGGCAGAGATGAGCAACATCTGAAAGACTCCAGGGGGCAGAGATGAGCAACATCTGAGAGACTCCAGGGGGCAGAGGTGAGCAACATCTGAGAGACTCCAGGGGGCAGAGGTGAGCAACATCTGAGAGACTCCAGGGGGCAGAGGTGAGCAACATCTGAGAGACTCCAGGGGGCAGAGGTGGGCAACATCTGAGAGACTCCAGGGGCAGAGGTGAGCAACATCTGAGAGACTCCAGGGGGCAGAGGTGAGCAACATCTGACAGACTCCAGTGGGCAGTAATGAACAACATCTGAAAGACTCCAGGGGGCAGAGATGAGCAACATCTGAGAGCCTAAAATGCTTCTCACCCATCTAACACTATGATGAAAATGCACGGTAAATTAATAAATGGCAATAGCTTAAGTCAGTGGTATCTGTATCGATTTTTATTGGACAGCTGCTATTCTATATTGAAATGTTCACAAGTTGTACATAGGCGATAAAGGCTACAATGAGAATACGAACAAATGGGAAACCTACCAACACCAGTGTCGCGTATTTAAACCAAGGCTTTCCCTTATACTGCTATTGCCACTAAACAATATTTCCCTTCAATAAGGTGTCCAGTAATGTACCCTTGCAACATTTACCCAGGAAAACCCTGCTCATAAACCAGCAACCCGAACACGGTGCAGACCGGCACACCTTGCTGATGTCAGTGACTGGGTTTATCACACTATTTAAGAACAAGCTTGTGTTTTTAAAGGATTTTCTCCCCCCCCCCCCTCGCCCTTCTTACTTTGCCGGTGCAATTAAATCCTCCAGCATAGTCGCTCCTGGTATTGGTGCGGATACAGATGCAAGCTCTCTGGCTTTCTCCCTGATCTTGTCCTTGCTCTTGGAAGCAAAGTCATCTGTGGTCATAATTTCCTTTGGAGCAATTCCAAACTCACCAAGATCCTGGGGAGTAAATATAAACAGGAGAAAAAGATACACTTGAACAAACTGTTAGCCACTCAAATGACCCTTCCCTGTTGGCATAAACTACACAACATCTGATGGTGCATTCCCTGCTGAAACAATGAAAGCTCCGAAGGATGTCATGTCAAGAAAAGAATGCCCAAAATAAAAACTATCTTTACAAACAAATTGTAACCTATACAGTTTTACGATAATGTAACAGTGCGAGATCAATTTTCAACTGAGCTGATACATCACCTCTTCATCCATAAAATCTTCCGGCTGACATAGTTGCCTTTCAGATCTTGTAGAGCGCGATGAAACAAAGGTAGACGGCGCCCAGCCTTAGAAATAAGAAAAAGATATAGCGCAACATGAGGTTCAGGTCACGATGTACCACCAGAAAGAAAACACAAACCAACACATTGAATATTAAAACAAAAGTTTTTAGTTACAAAGCATAGAGATATCAGTGCTTTGCACTTTATTGACCCGATGGTGAATTTCCTTTCACCTAAGACCGAGAAACTGTCTGCCGAACTGCCGAAAATATGATCATAGTATGTTAAGCCCCCTGACGGTAATCCCGAGTGTGTCTCGGGGTTAAATTTCACCGCTGAGAGAGGTAACCCCGAGACATACTCGGGCTGTATACATCACCTCTTCCTGTGCTCCCTCGCTGATCCCCGCAGTCTCCTCTGGCGATCGTAACCTCATACTTCCTGGTTTCCTTCTCGCGAAGAAGGAACCAGGAAGTATGAGGGTCACGATCGCCGGAGGAGACTGCGGGGACATCGAGGGAGCGCAGGGACATCAAGGGAGCGCAGGGACAGGTGATGTATCCAGCGGCATCCCGAGGGTTGCTCGGGGTTACCGCTTCCAACCTTTTAACCCTGAGCAACACTCGGGATACCACTGGGGGGGGGGGGGGAACAGAGCGCTTTTAGACAGGGAATTTTAAAATAAATAGACCGCCAGGGAGGTTAAGCCTGTCACAGTCACCAATGTACCCCATCGTTGACAGGTCCTATCTAAGTTGACCGAATCTGCATTTACAGGATCAACTCACCCTGGAGCTCGCAGCAGCTCTAGGAACACACTTATATATATATATATATATATATATAAATAAAACACACACACACACCTATTAAAAGTGCTAACAAAAGGCAATTTTTAAAACATAGAAAATATAATACCTTCTTTCGAGCCAACTGTGTTGTAGTAACCCGCAGAGAACCCTCCAGTGAAGGCTCCATGAAAACGTTGAAATCTCCCCTTTTCATCTTTGACAGTCTGCTCCTGAAGAGGAATCGGCTTCTTCGCTTTTTCTCCTGTTAAACAAAAAAGAATTAGACAAATTGTGCAACTAAACATAAAAGGAAACCTCACGTATTGCAGCTACTACAAAGGTCAGGTCACAGGACTAGAGATCCTGGGATTCACCAACAGACAGTTTTAGAAGATCCAGAAACATTTTGCGTGGAAAATGGAAAACAAATAACATTAAAAACAAAAACATTAAAACCCTTAACCTGCAGTTCAAATGCATAAGGACAAAAGAACACACCCAGATCTCCCAGTTGAAGTGGTAGAGGCCAAAACAGTGATTGAATTTAAGCAAGCATGGGATAGGCATAAGGCTATCCTAAACAAAAGATAAATCCAGGTAAAGTATCCATGTAATTGGGCAGACTAGATGGGCCGAAAGGTTCTTATCTGCCGACATTTTCTATGTTTCTATGTTTCCCTGCAACCCAATGATACTATGCAGTATATATACTAGCCGATTCATATAACCAGATTCCCCATAATAAAATGATACCATGCATCACATACACCAATTTCCATGCAATAAAGTGATACTATACCTTCCTTCTCCCAGTTATATTACATCCAGCCACATTCACTAGAATAAAATTACTGTGTATCGCATATATACACACCCCATGTAATACAGAGATACTACACCTTCTACCAGCTCTATTATCGCATATACCCCCATCCCCACAATATACCTTCTACTTGCTCTATTATCGCATATACCCCCATCCCCACAATATAGTGATACAATGTACCTACTAGCTTTATTATCTCATATACCCCATCCCCACAGTGATACAATGTACCTTCTACTTGCTCTATTATCACGTATACCCCCATCCCCACAATGTACCTTCTACTTGCTATATTATCATGTATACCCCCCATCCCCACGATATAGTGATACAATGTACATACTAGCTTTATTATCTCATATACCCCATCCCCACGATATAGTGATACTATGTACCTTCTACCTGCTCTATTATCTCATATACCCCATCCCCATAATATAGTGATGCCATGTACCTTCTAACAGCTTATTTATCTCATATACCCCCATCCCCAGGTGATACTATGTACCTTCTACTTGCTCTATTATTGCATGTACCCCATCCCCACAATATAGTGATACTATGTACCTTCTACTTGCTCTATTATCACGTATACCCCCATCCCCACAATATAGTGATACAATGTACCTACTAGCTTTATTATCTCATATACCCCCATCCCCACAGTGATACTATGTACCTTCCACTTGCTATATTAAATCGCGTATACCCCATCCCCACAATATAGTGATACAAAATACCTTCTAGTTGCTATATTATCACATATATCCACAACCCCGCAATATAGGAAAGGATTGTTGACCATCTAAAAACACAGATTACAGGATCAGAAACAACATGGGTTTACCTCAGGGAGATCATGCCAAACTAATCTTATTGATTTTTTTGATTGGGTAACAAAAATAATAGACACAGGTGGTGCAGTAGACATTGCTTATTTAGATTTCAGTAAGGCTTTTGATACTGTTCCGCATAGAAGGCTTATCAATAAATTGCAATCTTTGAGCTTGGATTCCAATATTGTTGAATGGATTAGGCAGTGGCTGAGTGACAGGCAACAGAGGGTTGTGGTAAATGGAGTTTATTCGGCGCAAGGTCTTGTTACCAGTGGGGTACCTCAGGGGTCAGTACTTGGACCCATTCTATTTAATATTTTTATTAGTGATATTGCAGAAGGTATTAATGGAAAAGTATGTCTTTTTGCTGATGACACAAAGATTTGCAACAGGGTTGACGTTCCTGGAGGGATCAGCCAAATGACAAATGATTTAGGTAAACTAAAAAAATGGTCGGAACTGTGGCAATTGAGTTTTAATGTGGATAAGTGCAAGATAATGCACCTGGGACGTAAAAACCCAAGGGCTGAATATAGAATATTTGATACAGCCCTAACCTCAACATCTGAGGAAAGGGATTTATGGGTTATTATTTCAGAGGATCTAAGGGTAAGTAGTCAATGTAATAGAGCAGCAGGAAATGCTGGCAGAATGCTTGGAAATGCTGGCAGAATGCTTGGTTGTGTAGAGAGAGGTATTAGCAGTAGGAAAATGGAAGTGCTCATGCCACTGTACAGAGCACTGGTGAGACCTCACTTGAAGTACTGTGTGCAGTACTGGAGACCGTATCTCCAGAAGGATATAGACATCTTAGAGAGAGTTCAGAGAAAGGCTACTAAAATGGTGTACGGCTTGAAGGAGAAAAGTTACCAGGAAAGGGTTAATGATCTTAATATGTACAGCTTGGAAAAAAGACGAGACAGAGGAGATATGATAGAAGCATTTAAATACGTAAAGGGAATCCACAAGGTAGAGGAAGGGAGTATATTTAAAAGGAAACAAAGTAGCAAAACAAGAGGACATACAGGGTTATTCAAAGAGCGTGAAAAGCAGGAGAATGACTGGAGAACGAAAAATTCTAGGTCAAAATAGCCAAACCAGAAAAATTCTCCCTTTCATCTCACTTTCCAAATCGGCTATTTTTACCTAGAATTTTTCATTCTCCAGTGATTCTCCTGCTTTTCACGCTCTTTGAATAACCCTGATAGTCTTAGATTAGAGGGGCAAAGGTTTAAAAGTAACATCAGGAAGCATTATTTTACTGAGAGGGTGGTGGATACATGGAACAGTCTTCCAGTTGAAGTGGTAGAGGCCAAAACAATAATTGAATTTAAGCAGGCATGGGATAGTTACATAGTTATATAGGCTGAAAAAAGACATGCGTCCATCGGGTTCAGCCTCTCCCACATAACCTACTGCTGTTGATCCAAAAGAAGGCAAAAAACCCAGTCTGAAATGCTTGCCAATATGCAACCTACTGGGAAAAAATTCCTTCTTGACCCCAGAATGGCAGTCAGATTTCTCCTTGGATCAAGAAGCTTTTACCCACATATTAAATATTATAACCCTTAATATTCTGTGTCTGCAGGAAGTCATCCAGTCGTTTTTTTAAAAGTCTGTACAGACTCAGACCAAACCACTTCAACAGGCAGAGAATTCCACAGCTTTATTGTTCTCACCGTAAAATAACCCTTCCTATGCTTTAAGCTAAATTTTCTTTCTTCCACTCTAAATGGATGACCCCTTGTCCTATGTATAGACCTGTTAATGAATAGGTTATCAGACAATGGTTGATAATGGCCCCGTATATATTTATATAAGGTTATCAGATCCCCTCTAAGGCGCCGTTTCTCTAAACTAAACAGGTTTAAGCTTGTTAGTCTTTCCTCATAACTTAACCCTTCCAACCCCCTTATTAATTTAGTTGCCCGTCTCTGCACTTTTTCTAACGCTATAATATCTTTTTTTAAGACCGGTGCCCAAAATTGCACGGCATATTCAAGGTGCGGCCTGACCATTGATTTATACAGAGGCAAAATTATGTTTTTATCCCGAGAGTGAACTCCCCTTTTAATGCATGCCAATACTTTGCTGGCCTTGGCAGCTGCTGTTTGACATTGCATATTGTTACTTAGTTTGAAGTCTATGATTATTCCCAAATCCTTCTCCTGCTTGGATTTCCCTAACTCCGTACCATTTAGGGTATAAATTACTTGTGTGTTCTTCACTCCAAAGTGCATAACTTTGCATTTATCTACATTAAATTTCATCTGCCATTTAAGTGCCCAGTCGCCCAATTTATCTAAATCCCCCTGCAGCGAAGTAACATCCTGCTCACATTGTATTACTTTTCCTAGTTTTGTGTCATCTGTAAACACTGATACATGGCTTTCAATGCCTATCTCAAGGTCATTTATAAATAAATTGAATAGTATTGGTCCTATAACAGACCCCTGAGGGACACCGCTTACCACTGGTGTCCATCTTGAAAATGTACCATTTATGACCACTCTCTGTACCCTATCTTTTAGCCAGTTTTCTATCCAAGAACAAGTATTTTCATCTAGACCAATTTTTCTTAATTTAAATAGTAACCTTTTGTGTGGAACTGTGTCGAAAGCTTTGGCAAAATCTAAGTAAATCACATCCACTGCGACTCCCTGATCTATACTTCTACTTACTTCCTCATAGAACGTAATTAGGTTAGTCTGACATGATCTGTGTTTCATGAAACCATGCTGATTTTTGCCAATTATATTATACCTCCCAATAAATTCCTGAATATTATCCCTTAGTAACCCCTCAAATACTTTCCCAGCCACAGATGTTAAGCTCACAGGTCTATAATTCCCAGGCACAAATTTTAAACCTTTCTTAAATATAGGGACCACGTCAGCTTTTCTCCAATCCTCTGGTACTATTCCTGAAAGAAAAGAATCTTGAAAGATTAAGAACAGAGGTTTACATATTTCAACACATAGCTCTCTCAGTACTCGCGGGTGAATTCCATCTGGCCCTGGGGCTTTATTCACATTCACATTGTTTAATTTCTGCAAAACCTTGTCCTGAGTCAACCAGTCACTTTGTATTAGTAAGTTTTTATTAATGAATTGCATGTCTCCTGTTATAGGTTTCTCTTTGATAAATACTGAAGAAAACTAATCATTCAAAATTTCTGCTTTATCCTGATCTTCAGTTAACAATAACCCTGACTCAGATTTTAGTGAACCTACATTTTCACTCTTGGGTTTTTTAGAATTTATGTACCTAAAGAATCTTTTAGGGTTGGTCTTGCTCTCTTTGGCTATTTCTTTTTCATTTTCTAGTTTAGCCCATCTAATCGCATTTTTACATGCTTTATTGGCTGCCCTATATGCTTTATAGGATGCCTCAGATTTATAAGGCTAGATGGGCCGAAAGGTTCTTATCTGCCGACATTTTTCTATGTTTCTATAGTGATACTATGTACCTTCTACCAGCTATATTATCGTATTTATTCAAACCCCATGTAATTCAGATATATTATACCTTCTACCAGCTCTAATATCACATATATCCACACCCCCTGTAATACTATATATTTTCTACCAGCACTATTATCACATATATCCCCATCCCACAATACAGAGATACTATGTACCTTCTACCAGCTCTATATAACCAGGGGTGTGGAAATTTTAAAAAAATCTACTTGTCCAACGGACTAAGTAGTAGTCCAATCTACTTGTCCCTCAGGACGATCAACTTGTCCTAATAATTTCAACAAAATAGTGTTTAAATAGAGGTCTTTATTCATAACAGCCTATAGAGGCAGCGTCAGATACATGTGATGAATAAAGACCTTTATTTAAACACTATTTTGTTGTATGTATGTATGTATGTATGTATGTATGTATGTATGTATGTATGTATTAGGGATGCACCGATACTTTTTTTCAAGTACTCACCGATACCGAGTACCGATACTTTTATTTTATGTCATGTGACCACTTTCCAATAAGAACAGACCTCATAAAAATGCCCCCAGCTCACATGTATATATTGCCCCAGCTCACGGATGTGCCCCCCAGCACACACATGGATATACTGCCCTCAGCACACACATGGATATACTGCCCTCAGCACACACATGGATATACTGCCCTCAGCACACACATGGATATACTGCCCTCAGCACACACATGGATATACTGCCCTCAGCACACACATGGATATACTGCCCTCAGCACACACATGGATATACTGCCCTCAGCACACACATGGATATACTGCCCTCAGCACACACATGGATATACTGCCCTCAGCACACACATGGATATACTGCCCTCAGCACACACATGGATATACTGCCCTCAGCACACACATGGATATACTGCCCTCAGCACACACATGGATATACTGCCCTCAGCACACACATGGATATACTGCCCTCAGCACACACATGGATATACTGCCCTCAGCACACACATGGATATACTGCCCTCAGCACACACATGGATATACTGCCCCAGCACACTCATGGATATACTGCCCCCAGCTCGTGGATATACTGCCCCCAGCACATGGATATACTGCCCCAGACAGCCACCCCTGGATACTTACCTTCCTGAGCGGCGCCGGGAAAGTCTTCGCGCCCCCGCTCGTTGAAGGACCCCAGCCTCGATCACGTGGGAGTCCCAGGTGATCGCGGCTGGGGTCCTCAACGTGCGGAAGCCCCAGCACACACATGGATATACTGCCCCAGCACATGGATATACTGCCCCAGCACATGGATATACTGCCCCAGCACATGGATATACTGCCCCAGCACATGGATATACTGCCCCCAAGCTCTCATGGATATTGCCCCAGCTCAGTATTACTGTATTGTGGGGATGGGGTATCAGGGGTGTGGGAATTATATCGCCCGACGCCCGGGACATGAAGATCCGGACGCCAGGCGAGTAGTTTTTTTTGAGATGCAGAGACGCCCCCAATACCGGAAGCTGGCATTGAGCCGGCTTGCCGGCATCCGATGGGCTTGGTCGGCTGTTCGAATGCTCTATCGGCATTCGGACAGCCACCCCTCGAACTCTCCGGCATACTTACCTTCCTGAGCGGCGCCGGATAAGTCTTCGCGCCTCCGCTCGTTGAAGGACCACAGCCCCGATCACGTGGGACTCCCACGTGATCGCGGCTGGGGTCCTTCAACGTGCGGAAGCTTTCCTGGCGCTGCTCAGGAAGGTAAGTATGCCGGAGAGTTCCAGGGGCGGCTGTCAGAGCATTCAAACAGCCGCCCAAGCCCCTCGGATGCTTGCCAGCTTCCGGTATTGGGGGCATCCCTGGAATTAGTCCGCAGTCCGACGGGCTTCTAGCCCGCCGGACTGCATCTCAAAAAAATCTACTCGCCCGGCGCCTGGATCTTCAAGTCCCGGGCGTCGGGCGCTATAATTCCCACACCCACAATACAGTAACACTATCAGGGTTATTCAAAGAGAGGTGAAAAGCAGAATGGAAAATTATAGGTCAAAATATCCAAACCAGAAAAATTCTCCCATTCATCTCACTTTCCAAATCGCCTATTTTGACCTAGAATTTTCCAGTCATTCTCCTGCTTTTCACTGCTCTCTGAATAACCCTGTATGTACCTTCTACCAGCTCTATATATACCCCATCCCCACAATACAGTGATACTATGTACCTTCTACCAGCTCTATATATACACCCCATCCCCACAATACAGTGATACTATGTACCTTCTACCAGCTCTATATATACACCCCATCCCCACAATACAGTGATACTATGTACCTTCTACCAGCTCTATATATACACCCCATCCCCACAATACAGTGATACTATGTACCTTCTACCAGCTCTATATATACACCCCATCCCCACAATACAGTGATACTATGTACTTCTACCAGCTCTATATATACCCCATCCCCACAATACAGTGATACTATGTACCTTCTACCAGCTCTATATATACCCCATCCCCACAATACAGTGATACTATGTACCTTCTACCAGCTCTATATATACCCCATCCCCACAATACAGTTATACTATGTACCTTCTACCAGCTCTATATATACCCCATCCCCACAATACAGTGATACTATGTACCTTCTACCAGCTCTATATATACCCCATCCCCACAATACAGTGATACTATGTACCTTCTACCAGCTCTATATATACCCCATCCCCACAATACAGTGATACTATGTACCTTCTACCAGCTCTATATATACCCCATCCCCACAATACAGTGATACTATGTACCTTCTACCAGCTCTATATATACCCCATCCCCACAATACAGTGATACTATGCGCCTTCTACCAGCACTATTATTGCATATTATTATAGCCATCATTTATATAGTGCCAACAGTTTCCGCAGCGCTTATATACCCCCAAACCCACAATACAGTGCTACTATGTACCTTCTACCATCTCTATTGTCGCATATACCCAAACCCCTTCAATAAAATGTTGATTTAAGGCCCCAGTCAGATCCCTTGCTCAAAAAACCCTGCAGAGTATAGTTGTAACATGCAACCTCACATCCCTGGTGTGTTTAGACATATTACAAAGCCAAACATTACTACACGCCTTTACTTAGACTCCTGGGGGCTGTGGCACGTCACAAACCATGACAGCTGAAACAGCCCATACCAGGGCATGCAGATCTCTGATATGCCAGCTGAGGTGGTCCTTACCCAGGCACCCTTTCCTTTGATGTGCCAGCTACAGGACCGCGGGAAAAGGGTAGGGAACAGAAAGACTGACACCACATTTACCTTCCTCATACTGCTCCAGAGGCTTCCCACAGGTAACAAAATCATCTTCCCCATCACTGTCCTGAGCCGCCATACTGGATTAGTTTAGCTACGGAAGTCGCAAGGAGTCACACATCTTCCGGCTTCGCACTGACTCTCGCGGCGCAGGCGGGTGACGTAGCTGTTGGCGGTATCCATAGTAACGGCTACCACTGCTGTTAGAGTCTCCAGGGTGCAGTCTAATCCATCTACTGAGGCACAATGCATGAATAGTGCTGCCCAGCTGTGGCAGTGTGTAGAATTCTTATGTTTCACTTGGGAAAATAAATTGTTCTCCCCACACAAAGCACATGGAATCTACACATTGCCTGGGAGCTCCATTCATGCACTGCCCAGCAGTTTTAAGAAGGTGTAGGTGACATGAGATACCTACCTGTTAATGTGTTATCATTTATAATACCACATTACTGTGAGATTTACAGTATTGCTGTTGCACTCTGTGACAAACTCATGCTGATATGCTCATACACACCGCACATTACTGTGAGGTTTATTGCTGTGGAGCTCTGTGATACACTCATACACACTGCACATTACTGTGAGGTTTATTGCTGTGGAGCTCTGTGATACGCTCATACACACTGCACATTACTGTGAGGTTTATTGCTGTGGAGCTCTGTGATACGCTCATACACACCGCACATTACTGTGAGGTTTATTGCTGTGGAGCTCTGTGATACGCTCATACACACTGCACATTACTGTGAGGTTTATTGCTGTGGAGCTCTGTGATACTCTCATACACACCGCACATTACTGTGAGGTTTATTGCTGTGGAGCTCTGTAATACGCTCATACACACCGCACATTACTGTGAGGTTTATTGCTGTGGAGCTCTGTGATACGCTCATACACACCGCACATTACTGTGAGGTTTATTGCTGTGGAGTAGGGCTATGCAATTAATTGCAATCACAAAAAAATCGCGATTTAAGCACATGCGATTTCTAAACCGCATAAGGCTGCGATTTTATCTATTCATTTTAGGGCTGCGGAAATTAACGTACTCGGCTCCCTGTGAGCTTCCGGCGGCGTGGAGCTTTGGGTGCTCGCAGGGGGAACCACGTGTACATCTGCGTTCTCGCGGCTCGTCACGTGGTTCCCCCAGGCGAGCGCCCAAGCTCCATGCCGCCGGAAGCTCACAGGGAGCCGAACACGCGGCGCAAAGAGGTGAGCTGGGGGCAGTATCCATGAGCTGGGGGCAGTATCCATGAGCTGGGGGCAGTATCCATGAGCTGGGGGCAATATCCATGAGCTGGGGGCAATATCCATGAGCTGTGGGCAATATCCATGAGCTGGGGCATATCCATGAGCTGGGGCAGTATCCATGAGCTGGAGGCAGTATCCATGAGCTGGGGGCAATATCCATGAGCTGGGGCATATCCACGAGCTGGGGGCAGTATCCATGAGCGGGGGCATATCCAATGGGCTGGGGCAGTATCCATGTCTGACATAAAGAGTTTATTATGACTGGAATTTAGTTTAGTTAATCTTAATTAATGTTGTCTGTTTTAAAGACAATTTTACTACAGTTTTGTTTATTAAACTATTAATACTATGTTATTTCATTGTGAAATGTTTTGTTATGCACTTCTTGTGCACTGAATACATTTAGAATGTATGTAGCATGTTTGAAAAAGCAAAAACAATTGCCTAAATCACAAATAAAATCACAATCGCAATATTCATTCATAAAATTGCAATACGATTATTTTGTCCATATTGCACAGCCCTACTGTGGAGCTCTGTGATACGCTCATAAACACTGCACATTATGTGAGATTTAATGCTGTGGAGCTCTGTGATACGCTCATAAACACTGCACATTATGTGAGATTTAATGCTGTGGAGCTCTGTGATACACTCATACACACTGCACATTATGTGAGATTTATTGCTGTGGAGCTCTGTGATACACTCATACACACTGCACATTACTGTGAGATTTATTGCTGTGGAGCTCTGTGATACACTCATACACACTGCACATTCCTGTGGGTTTTATTGCTGTGGATCTTTGTGATATGCTCATACACACTGCACATTACTGTGAGATTTATTGCTGTGGAGCTCTGTGATACGCTCATTCACACAGCACATTACTGTGAGTTTTATTGCTGTGGAGCTTTGTGATACGCTCATACACACTGCACATTACTGTAAAGTTGTATAGCTGTGGAGCTCTGTGTTACACTCATACATAACGCACATTACTGTGAGTTGTATAGCTGTGGAGCTCTGTGATACACTCATACATAACGCACATTACTGTGCATTTTAAAAGCTGTGGGGCTTTGTGATTATCCCTGTGTCATCCTGTTAGTTCTAGAAATGACTCTGGCTGCTCTCCCTCTACAATCTTGAACTGGAATCAAAAAGTCCTTTTTATGAACTTGTTATGGGTCCTTTTTAAATTGTGTCTAACCTGTATTGTAAATATCGCGTGTTATTTTGCAGTAGGCATAGTCATGCCAAGGGGTTTTAATAAATATCTGTACCTGACATTCCAGAGTTAACCCTTTAGGCTGGGGTCAGACGAACGCAGTGCGAACGTGCGTTTAGCCGCACTTTATTACGGCCGAGGTAGCAGCAAATGACGTCCAACGCAGGCCCACACACGAAGTACGACTGCACGAAAGTTCGGCCGCGCAACGCAAGCGGCAAACGAACGCATTTTCACAAGAACTTCGAACCGCTAGTACTGACGTACAGAGTCCGCTGCGTCCGCATAGCGGCGTGTGTGCGTGATTAGGAGACGTCAGACGCTGCTCATGTCCGGCCAACATAACGTCCAGACACCCAAAGTTTCCTGGTTTGGATCCGTAAAAAATACGGCCGAAATTGCGCATCATATGACCGCTATCGCGTCTTCCGTGAAAAAATGCGTTTGGACACTTTTTGACGGTAGACGTGAAAAATGCGTTCGTCTGACCCTAACCTTAATGACACAATTCCATGTAAGACCTCACCAATTCCACTAATTAAACTTTCAAAAAAAAGTAATATGACAAGATTTGTGATGTCCACTATGTCATCTCGCTGGTATTACACACGGGAAAAGTGTGATATAATAACTAAAATATATCGGCTCCCCTGCTGTTCCAGACAAGCCACATTCTCCCGTTGTGGTTCGTCTGTTCCGCCAGGTTACTGTATAGGCTAGGGTCAGACTGAGGCAGTGCGAACGCGCGTGCAGCCGCACTTAATCACGGCCGCACTAGCAGCAGATGCCGGGCAATGACGGCCAATATACGAAGTACGGTCGCACAAAAGTCCGGCTGCGCAACGCAAGTGGAAAATGAACGCATTTTTTCGAGAACGTGAAACCGCTAGTACTGACGTACAGAGTGCGCTGCGTCTGCTAGCGGCGTGTGTGTGTGATTAGGAGACGTCAGACGCTGCTAATGTCCGGCCAACATAACGTCCAGACACAAAAAGAGTTTTATTGATGATCCGTACAAAATCACGGACGAAAATGCGCATAGTATGACCACTATCACGTATTCTGTGAAAAAATGCGTCCATTCGTTCGAACGCACTTTTTCACAGACAACATAAAAATGCGTTCGTCTGACCCTAGCCATATTTGTGCTTCCCGTACTTTGGTTAGGAAGCGCTAATGGTGAGGCAGCCAGAGATTAACGAGCTGTTGCAAGGTCGCGCGTTAATATTTTTTGCAGCCCGCAATTAAACAAAATATATGGGAAAAATATATATGATACCTCTATAGGGACCTCTAGCACTGCGTCTACGTCTAGGGCTTCTAAGCCAGGGGTCAGCAACCTTGTCCCTCCAGATGTTTTGGAATTCCTTTTCACATGAGACTCAGCCAATGAGCGGCTGAGCATTATAGGAGTTGATGACCCCTCCCTAAGCTCATGGAGCATAAAAACTATTTGGGAGAGCCCTGAGAATTATTCAGAATATCTCTGCTCTGAGCGTACAGGTCGACGACGTAACTGATCACTCCTAAACCAAGTCTCGGTTGGCTGAGCGTCCGCGCGCTGGAAACGGCTGACTTGTGTATTTTGTCAATATTGAGATAAAACCTGACTCGAAACGGCACGGCGCAGATTTCCTCTGTTATCGGAAATAAATATTCAAGACAAAAAAAAGAAGGTTTCTGGAAAATCCTAACATTTAAAAAAAAAACAATAAAAAATTCTGGGTCAGTTTTCCAAAAACGGAGCTGTTGGTATTATCCTTGTCAAACAATGGAACTTGCCTCCCGGTAGCTCCATGTTGCATGTGTGTATGTCCCATGCGTTTTTTTCTTTTTAAGAAACAGAAGGAAAGCGAGATTAAACTGGATAACGTGTGATGTTTGCAGAAGAGACACGATTATTTAGCACTGACCTGATTAAGGCCTGTAAGGCAGGGCACCACGGAATGTTTTTTAACCCTAGTGTAAACTTAACCAGAACTGTTGTAAAATACCAAAAAATCATTATTGTCTATTGTAATGGTACGCAACCTTGGCCCTCCAGAGGATTCGGAACTACATTTCCTATGAGGCTTTGCCAACCTAAATGTGTAACTGAGTGTCATGGGAGATGTAGTCCAAAACACCCAGAGGGCCAAGGTTGCGGACTCCCGATTTGTGGAGTTGCTAAGTTTGCTACAGATCTGGTTAGGTTTACACCAAGCCCATATGTTTCTTCCTATGGTAGTTTACCCTCTACCCCAATTGGTGGTAAAACAGATAGAGCCCCATTTCAACACTGGCGTCAAGCTAGCGTTGCCACCTGTCAGGTTTTCACCCGGACAGTTCAGGTTTGTAATCATGTATTCGGGTTTTAGCCCCCCTCCCACCCGGACACATGATTCAGACCGGATCAGGCATGGACTGAATACCAGCGAGTGCCTGTGTGAGTGTATACCTGCGAGTGCCTGTGTGAGTGTATACCTGCGAGTGCCTGTGCGAGTGTATACCTGCGAGTGCCTGTGCAAGTGTATACCTGCGAGTGCCTGTGTGAGTGTATACCTGTGAGTACCTGTGTGAGTGTATACCTGTGAGTGCCTGTGTGAGTGTATACCTGTGAGTGCCTGTGTGAGTGTATACCTGCGAGTGCCTGTGCGAGTGTATACCAGCGAGTGCCTGTGCGAGTGTATACCTGCGAGTGCCTGTGTGAGTGTATACCTGCGAGTACCTGTGTGAGTGTATACCTGTGAGTGCCTGTGTGAGTGTATACGTGTGGGCACCTGTGTGAGTGTTTACCAATGAGCACCTGTGCCTGTGTGTATACCTGTATGTACCTGAGAGTATAAGTAAAAAAAAATTGCCGAAAAAATCCCCAAAGGATCCTAAAAAAAAATCAATAAATAAAGAGACTTTTTGCTGCAGATTAAAATAATAAACAGTTTATTAGATACAGAATAAAAATATTTTTAACATTGAAGCCTATAGGATTAGCCTGATTAAACCTGCCGAATGAAACCACCGAACAGCAGGGCATTTTGATACCTTTTCACTGCTGTTCGGTGTCTCTGAATAGATTAACCATTGCTTCTCTATGGGGGATTTCACTGCCGTTGAACAGGCACCGTACTTGCTGGCAGTTCGCCAAAATTTGGCAAACTGCCTGCTCGCTGAATAGCCGAATGGCCCTGAAATGTCACCGTACGGGGAAATTCCCTGTTCGGTGACATTTCGAGGCCAGATCATCTCTCTCTGAATAACCCTGAATGCCAACCTACTGTCTGCTCTTTTGCAGTATACCCACTTGCGTGGTACATTGTGTTGTGGCAGGCTTATGCAATACGTGATCAAATCTTCTAACCAAATCTCCATCATTTGTTTTACCTAGTTAGGTATTGTCATGGCTTTTTTTCAGGGGGTACTCGGGAGTAAGCAGTACCGGCACATCACCACTCAGTACCGGCACCTCACCACCAGCCAGAACTAACAAGAGAGAGCATGATGCTCCTCCCTCCTCTTGCAGTGGCAGGCAGAGAATCGGAAGCGCTCGGCAGCTCATGTTGCTCCTGAATGCTTCCGATACACACTTTTCATTACTGTGAGTTTCATTGCTGTGGAGCTCATACACACTGTGCATTACTGTCAGGGTTATCCAAAGAGATCCGAATGGCTGGATGGCCATTCAGCTATCCAGAGAGCAGGCAATTCTCTAAATCCTGACGAATTGCCTGCACATACGGTGCCTGTTCGAGGGCAGTGAAATCCCCATAAAAAAAGCACTGCTTCGGCTATTCAGAGAACACAAACCAGCAGTGAAAGGTTCCCGAAATGCCCTGCCATTCGGTGGTTTAAGGCTAGGGTCAGACGAACGCATTTTTATGTTGTCTGTGAAAAAGTGCGTTCGAACGAATGGACGCATTTTGTCACAGAATACGTGATAGCGGTCATACTATGCGCATTTTCGTCCGTGATTTTGTACGGATCATCAATAAAACTCTTTTTGTGTCTGGACGTTATGTTGGCCGGACATTAGCAGGGTCTGATGTCTCCTAATCACGCACACACGCCGCTAGCGGACGCAGCGCACTCTATACGTCAGTACCTGCGGTTTCACGTTCTCGAAAAAATGCGTTCATTTTCCACTTGCGTTGCGCAGCCGGACTTTTGTGCGACCGTACTTCGTATATTGGCCGTCATTGCCCGGCATCTGCTGCTAGTGCGGCCGTGATTAAGTGCGCCAGAACGCGCGTTCGCACTGCCTCAGTCTGACCCTAGCCTAATTCGGCAAGTTTATTCAGGCGAATCCCATAGGCTTCAATGTTAAAAATATTCCTGTTTCAATTTAATATCTAATAAACCGTTTATTATAATATTCTGCAGTAAAGAGTTTCTTTATTTATAGATTTTTTTAAGGATCTTTTAAGCATTTTTCTGGATTTTTTTTTTTTTAAAAATTCCTTTTTTTTATTTTTTAAAGTTTATTTTTTCTGTAACAGCCCTTTTTATTATCATTCATTGGATCTTATATGTAAATTTCAGACATTTTCGCTCAGTAGTTTCTTTGCAAACAGCGTTTCACTTTTCAAACATTCAAGCAAACTGTTTTTCTAATTTATTCACTGCATTCGTCTGCGGTGTCGGCTTTTCCGGCGGCTTCGCTGCGTGTGATCGGCTCCTGCTCGGATTTTTCCGGCGTTTTCGGCGGGTTAATCTAGATGTTTTTGCGGGTTTTCGGTGTGCATTCGCCGGGTTTTGCGGTTCGTTTTTGGCGGGTTTGCGGCGACCTTTCCCTGCAATTCGGGGACCCTGTGGTGCTTGCTGAATACACCGCAGGGTCGCCGAAATGGGATCGGCAAAACGAACCGAATTGAAGAGAACGAAAAGTCACCGAATGTGCAGTGACTTTTCGATTCTCTTTGAATTACCCTGTGTGAGTTTCATTGCTGTGGAGCTCATACACACTGCTCATTACTGTCAGTGTCATTGCTGTGGAGCTCATACACACTGCGCATTAATGTGAGTTTTATTGCTGTGGTGCTCACAAATGCTAGGGGATTATCCACTCAGTGCCATCGTTGCAAAAAAACAAAAAAAAACAGCTAACAACCCTGCAATACAGATTTTTCTTGCAACAGAGGCACTTAGTGGATAACCCCCATAGGGTTACAACAATAGCTGTAGTTTAAAGGAACACAGTATTAAAAAATATAGTTTCCTTTTATAGCGTCTTCCTTTAAGTCAGTGTTTCCCAAACCTGTCCTCAGGACCCTCCGCCTTGCCAGGTTTTCCAGATATCTGAAGCCCAGCACAGGTGATATGATTTGCTGCTCAGTGATTGCACGATTCAGTCTGCTTTTCCCCAAGGTGATCTGCAAAATCTGGCCTGGTTGAGGGTCCCGAGGACAGGTTTGGGAAACACTGCTTTAAGTGAACTACAACTATTGTTTATGAGGACAGGAAAATAGTCATAATAATCAGTTTTTCCCTGGGCGTGCGAGTACCCCCACCTATTTTTCCAGAAAAAAAGCACTGGGTATTGTTAATATCCTTTGAATATATTGTAATGTTTTTGTCAGAATTTTCAATATTTTGTATGCTGCCCACCCAGAATCACCCTTAGAAATGCATAGTTAGGTGAGTGCGGCCATCCTGGCTTTGTTCCTGACCTTAAATCTAACTATAACCCATCTCCCAGAGACCTAACCTCATCGCGCTGGAGACAATTCATAATTGCACAATCAAAGTATGAGATTTAAAGCACTCTGTTTCCATGGTGACACGATAACAGCATGCCTTAAGTGCCAGCCTCCATTACTTGGAGTGTGCGTTTCCAAGGACTGACGCCATTCATCAGATTCTGCAGGCACTGTAAAGCACATGGTGTGACCCTGGTACTGCTGATCACCATATTATCATCATACACTCTCTTTTGTCGTAGCAATATTGTTTATTATATTTGTTCTATACAGACGTGGCCACCCCCTGTCTATGCACGCGACCCCGGCGGCTCACCCCTGTTTATCGCCGGCGTGCTTTGCTTTCTCGGGACATAACAAGCTCAGTTTTACTCACAGACTAAATTAACGTTAAATCCCTCGGTCTGTCCTTTTCTCACGCGTGTCCATGTAATGCATTCATCTGTAATACAAAAGGGACAGTTGAGGCTCATGCATATTTAATGGTCACGGCCGTGTAAATAATGAAGAATGTTTTGTACCTGAAGAGCCATTACAGTTGATGTAACATTATATACCGAGTGGAAATGAGCACTCACTGAGCGCTGCCTTACTGACAGACAAGACATCATGGTGGGAAAGGAGCCAGTGCTCTGCGGGGGTTATTCACTAAGTGACACTGTGGCAGTGAAGTACACTGTACTTGCAAACAGCGGTAACAATCACAGTCATTCCAACTGTTTTAAACAGTGGCTGTTCAGAACGAAAATTCAACACCGGCAGGGGAAGATGAATCAATCAACGGTGAAAAACACTGAACAACGGCACCACCGCTACTGTATTGTAAAACGAGCAATGTATTGTTGTGCATCATGCAACATGCAGTCCTGACACAATCCTTTTGTCTTCCTACAAATCCATCCATTTACCAACATACCAATCTATCCTTCTAACTACCTACAGATCTATCCATCCACCAACCTACCATTCCATCGTTCTACCTACCAATCTATCCTTCTACCTACCTACAGATCCATCCATCTACCAACCTACCAATCCATCTTTCTACCTACCAACCATTCCATCCTTCTACAGATCTATCCATCCACCAACCTACTAATCCATCCTTCTACCTACCAACCAATCTATCCTTCTACCTACCTACAGATTCATCCATCCACCAACCTACCAATCCATCTTTCTACCTACCAACCTACCTACCAACCATTCCATCCTTCCACAGATCTATCCATCCACCAACCTACTAATCCATCTTTCTACCTACCAACCAATCTATCCTTTTACCTACCTATAGATCTATCCATCTACCAACCTACCAATCCATCCATTTACCTACCTATAGATCTATCCATCCACCAACCTAACAATCCATCTTTCTACCTACCTACCAACCTACCTACCAACCATTCCATCCTTCTACCTACCTACAGATCTATCCATCTACCAATACATCCATTTACCTACCAATCCATCCTTCTACCTACCTACAGATCCATCAACTTACCTACCAATCCATCGGACTATCTATATATTGATCCATCCATTTACCAAAGAACAATCCATCCTTCTACCTACCTACCTACCAACCATTACATCCTTCTACAGATCCATCCATCTAGCAACCTACCAATCCATATTTCTACCTACCAACCTACCTACCAACCATTCCATCCTTCTACAGATCCATCCATCCACCAACCTACCAATCCATCTTTCTACCTACCAACCTACCTACCATTCCATCCTTCTATTTACCTACCGATCTATCCATCTACCAATGTACCATTCCACCTTTCTACCTATTTACCTACCACCCAATCTATCCTTCTACCTACAAATACATCCATTTACCTACCAATCCATCCTTCTACCTACCTACAGATCCATCAACTTACCTACCAATCCATTGTTCTACCTATATATATTGATCCATCCATTTACCAAGGAACAATCCATCCTACCTACCTACCAATCCATCCTTCTACCTGCTTGCCCATCCTTATACCTACCTACAGATCCATCAACTTACCTACCAATCCATCCTTCTACCTATCTATTGATCTATTAGGCTAGGGTCAGACGAACGCATTTTTCACGTTGCCCGTGAAAAAGTGCGTTCGAACGAACGTACGTATTTTTTCCCGGAATACGCGATAGCGGTCATACGATGCGCCTTTTCATCCGTGATTTTGTACGGATCATCAATAAAACCCTTTTTGTGTCTGGACGTTATTTTGGCCGGACATTAGCAGCGTCTGACGTCTCCCAATCACACACACACGCCGCTATGTGGCCGCAGCGCACTCTGTACGTCAGTAGTAGCGGTTTGACTTTCTCGAAAAAATGCATTCGTTGGCCACTTGCGTTGCACGGACGAACTTTCGTGCGGCCGTTCGTCGTATGTTCCCCGGAATTGGACGTCGTTTGCTGCTAGCACGGCCGTGATTTTGTGCGGCTAAACGCACGTGAAAAATGCTTTCGTCTGACCCTAGCCTTAGTTTGTCAACAAAGTACTCCATCCATTTACCAATGTACCAATACATCCAACTACTTACAAATCCACCCATTTACCTACCAATCCATCTACCTGCCTACAGATCCATTCTTTTGCCAACCAACCAATCCATCCACCTCCCCCATCCATCAGGGGCTGAAGACTGACAGCTGTTAATGTCATGACAGTGACCGATCTACATGTTCAGTAACACAGAGAACTGTAGATAATGTTAAACCGTCTGTGAGAGCGGTGTCTGGACTTCACATTATCTCCAATGTACCATAGCTGATAGCAGTCTGCTGGGAAACACCATCCAGCGCTAACAGGGCAGCAGGGAATTGGTGATGACGGCAAGGAAAGCCAGAATTAGTGATCCCCAGGCCTGTTTGAAAACACAAACACGAATCGTTATTATAATTTGTGTGGTACAGACTGTGCAGCAGTGTATAACAGGACAAGGTAGCAGGTGCCACTCTGTGTCGAATCATCTAAACACAGTGCTAAATACAAAGGATTATACAGGGTTATTCAGAGAGAGGTGAAAAGCAGGAGAATGGAAAATTCTAGGTCAAAATGGCCAAACCAGAAAAATTCTCCCATTTATCTCACTTTCCAAATAGGCTATTTTGACCTAGAATTTTCCATTCTCCAGCCATTCTCCTGCTTTTCACCTCTCTCTGAATAACCCTGTTAGTATACACCACAAGAAAATATAACAAATAACACATATATCATAAATAACAAAATATAATAAATAACAAGCTAACAGAAAAGGATACTTGTAGAATTACAAAGTAAACCCCAAGGGTCAAACATGGGTGCAGGAACTGGGAAGTTGAAGGGGATAGATCCCCCCCTAGCTTACCTTGTAGAAGTGGGTCCACCGTGTGATTGAGATTCAAATGTATTGTATTGCTAGAGTTTACGCTTCATTTAAGGCCCCTAAGGCTGGCTGTCTACTGACACCGTATTCGTGCGATGGTGTGATCATCAGATATCGTCTGAAGTCGTCTGACCAATCCTACAACATGCAGGTGAATCAGCCCTCTTACACTGCATCCGACCACCGACGGACGATTTCAGACGATTTTATGCGTTTACAACAGATGAGCGATCCTTTCAATATCAACAGATTTTATCTGACGATGCTGGGACGATGTGGTACGAGTTTACCTGAAAAAGACGCATTGTATAGTATAACCATGCGAGAAGCCCATAGGATCCAATGGAAAAAATATTCACGTTTTTATTTAATTTTTATTTAAACCATTTATTTTTTTAATATGAAGCAAAAAAGCAATTTTATTTATTGTTATTTTAGAATTTTTTAGGTATTTTTCAGGATTTTTTAGATGAACTTTTTGGTTCCGTTTTCTTTTTTTAAAAAAAGACCAGGCTTTATTTTTTTTTCAATCGCGTCTTTTTTTTTTCTTTGCGAGCCGGCTTCAACGTTGCTCTCTCTGGTGCTGAAACATTTTTAGAACCAGCCTGGCGAGTTTTCTTTCACTGTGAGCCGGCCGGGCTGGACGGGGCAGTTCTTGATGCTGAAACTCAGTTTACGCAGTGAGTTTTTCTTTCTTTTTGTTACACGGCGGCCTGTCCATCGGCTGATCGGGGTCGTCCACAGATGCTTCCAGTGGACGACCCTGATCGGTCGATGGTATTGTCCGTAGTCGGGTGACCAAGTCGGTCACCCGACTTCGGTGCCAGTGGACGACCAGCTTTAGGCTGCTGAATTCCCCCAAATAACTTGTCATGAGGGTTAAGAATACTAAACTAATAAATCGATTTTGCTAGTCTGTATGGATTAATTATATTACGCCTTGGCATTCAGACCGTTATCCCCACTCCCCCCAGATTGTTTGCGGGTCTTACACCGATGGGGCCTAGTATTGCGGCTGGACGTATTATTAGTATTCTTTATTTATATGGCACCAGCATATTCCACAGCGCTGAGCAATGGCTACATATAGACAAGGTTACAATGGGAGTTGTTGTTTGGGATATGGGCTGACTGCATCCCCAGACGCAGTGAATCTGCTGGCAGCAGGTTGTAGGTGCGCGCATCTTCCTAATGTCCTTTCTTTTACAGGACCAATATATTCAGGGTGTGTGGATGTATAACAGAGCTGCAAACCAATAAACCACCCAGCAATGAGCAATGAATAAACTATAATAAATGTTGTTACAAATCGCTGGCTGAAAATAAGCTACTTTGCTTTGGTTCCAAGTTACATTTTTATGACCGTAAATGGCCCCGATAGGTTTGTCTTCAGTATCTCAGGGTTATTCGAAGAGATCCGAATGACTGCCGAAAGGTAACCGAACGCTGAAAATCAGCGTTCGGTTACCTTTCCTGGCCATTCGGCTATCCAGAGAGCAGGCAGTTCGCCAAATCCTGACAAATTGCCTGCACGTACTGTGCCTGTTCGGTGTCTGTTCGAGAGCAGTGAATCCCCATAGAGAAGCAATGCTTCGGCTATTCAGAGAACACAAACCAGCAGTGAAAGGTTCCTGAAATGCCCTGCCATTCGGTGGTTTAATTCGGCAGATTTATTCAGGAGAATCCCATAGGCTTCAATGTTAAAAATATTCCCGTTTTAATTCAATATCTAATAAACCGTTTATTATAATATTCTGCTGTAAAAAGTCTCTTTATCTTTAGATTTTTTAGGATCTTTTAAGCATTTTTTGGGATTTTGTTGCAAACATTTTTTTTCTGTTTTTTTTAAATAGTTTTTTCTTTTTTCTGTAACCGCCCTTTTTATTATCATTCATAGGATCTTTATATGTAAATTCCAGACATTTTCGCTCAGTAGTTTCTTTGCAAACAGCAGTTCACTTTTCAAACATTCAAGTGTACGTTTTTTTTTTCCCGCTCCATTCGTCTGCGGTGTCGGGTTTTTCCAGCGGCTGCTCTGTGCTGTGATCGGCTCCTGCTCGGGTTTCTCCGGCGTGTTCGGCGGGGTTAATCCAGATATTTTTGCGAGTTTCGGTGTGCATTCGCCTGGGTTTTGCGGTGAGTGTTCGGCAGGTTTTCGGCGGCTTTTCCCTGCACTACGACGGCCCTGTGGTGCTTGCTGAATACACCGCAGGGTCGACAAAATGGGATCGCCAAATCGCACTGAATTGAAGAGAACGAAAAGTCACCGAACGTGCAGTGACTTTTCAATTCTCTTTGAATTACCCTATTTGTCTCAATGTCATGTTTATGTTCATATTTACTTGATTTCGGGTGAGAGCAGGAGAATTTGAAAGACCCTAGGGGCACTGATGGCAAACCTTGACAACACAGATGTTTCCAAACTACATGTCCCATGATGCTTAGTTGCACGCTAGGTTGGCTGAGCATCATGGGACATGTAGTTCAAAAAGCTGTGGGGTGCCAAGGTTCATTATCACTGGCTGAGGATAGCACCAGACCTAAATACACCCTTGCCCGACCAGACGATGGGGTACTTGAGAAACGGCAGAAAATGAACTCGTATCTAGTATTCCCAGCGTTGTAAACATACAGAAATCTCTGAAGACAGGAGTATGAATCCATAATGCAGTTTCTTGTTTTGTGAGTGTTGCTGGGTACCACCTGATTGTATCTTGACCCTCAATGGTACAAATCCCCCACTGCTCAACCTTGGCCCTCAATATGTTTCGGAACTACATCTCCCATGATGCTTGGCCACTCAATAATGTAGAAATATAGATAAAAAAACACCTTGAGAGCCACGTTGCTGACCCCTGTCTTAAAGGGATATTCCTGTAGTGTTCACTCGTCCCTTAAATATATTCTTTCCGTTACCATTTGACCAACGACTAATTTTAGATCAATGAATAGATTTGCCAAATAATGGCCTTTTTTTTGTGCAAACCTTTTGAATACCCTGCGGTGCTTGCTTGATTTCTGCTACCATCTGTCTCTGAAATACAATCCATATCAGCGGCCTGCAAGCTTAGCCCTTCAAATGTTTTGGAACTACATTTCCCATGAAGCTCAGGCAAGCAAATGAGAATCTGAGCATCGTGGAAGATATAGTTCCAAAACATCTGGGGGCTCAAGGTTACCGAATACCCCTGATCTAAATCTTCCTCGACACTGAACAGAGTGTAGGGCGTAACTACCAGGGGTGCAGAGGGTGCCACCGCACCCGGGCCCTTGAGTCCGGGGGGTCAATAATCGCCTGCTTGGGCCTGGGGGCTTGCCTAGAATATAAAATATATATATAATATAAATATATTTCTCTTATTTGTGAGTTTTTCTTTGGAGTTCTGTGATACGCTGATACACACCACATATTACTGTGAGTTTTATTGCTGTGGAGCTCTTTGATACTCAGTAATGTGCAATGTGTATGAGTGTATCACAGAGCTCCACAGTAATAAAATGTTCAGTAATGTGCAGTGTGTATGAGTGTGTTTTACTACTGTGGAGCTCTGTGATACGTTCATACACACTGCACATTGCTGTGGAGCTCTGCGATACGCTCATACACACCGCACCTTAATGCGAGTTTTATTGCTGTGGCGCTTTGTGATATGCTTATACACACTGCACATTACTGTGAGTTTTATTTCTGTGGAGCTCTGTGCTGCGTTCATACACAGCGCACATTACTGTGAGGTTTATTGCTGCGGAGCCCTGAGATGCACATAGTGCACATTACATTAAAAAGGGGATGGACTGAAGAGGTCATAGTGGACCTGGAAAAAATGGGACACTGATTTCTGGAAATAACATTGTGGACCTGGAGGGGATCAATGCATGTTGACGGGAGGGGGGACAAAATATATCTTTGCTTGGGGGGGCGTTATGGTTCCTGCACCTGGGCCCTGAGGTTTCTAGTTACGCCTCTGGTAAGCTCTCATGCAGGGTCCACTCTCCTACAGTTCTGTATGTTTAACTTGTACGGACAATTGCTATTCTGTCTCTCCCATTGTACAGCGCTACGGAACTTGTCAGCACTTTATAAATACCTGTAACTGCACAAGAGTCCCACTTGCTAAAATGCTTCTTTTACCACGCTGGGTTTATTACAGCTTGTTTTAAAAAGCACTGTACAAAGGGAGCGCAGCTTTTTATGAGAGCGCGCGGACAAATTCTAATGTGAGGACCTAATTTTATGGTACACATTAATCTCTAATAGTTCACGTCTGCTTTAAACCCAGAGTTCAAACATAGCTTCATAGCGAGAGGATTACTCACTCCTCCTAGGTAGCAAAACTCGGGCTGAGGGCAGATAATGGGCTTCTTTCATGTTTTGAAGAATTACATACAAATTTACAGATAATTAAACCTTTGATTCGTCATGCAGTAGAATCCAGTCATCGTTTATTCCCCCCCAGATCTCTGCATTTTTGCGGCGATTACGGCTCGTTTCCTGCTGGGGAGTACTCCAGAAAAATGAAACCGAGTCTTAAAAATCGCTGACAAGTTGCCCTCATTATTCAGCAATGTGTGGGGCTTAATCACGTGCCCCAGAGTGATTATTATAGAATACGGTTTTAGAAACCCCTGCATCATTGGTTTTTACACAGCAGTAAAGTGTAATGCAGCTGTCAGCAACCTTGGCCCTCCAGATGTTTTGCAACTACATTTCCCATGATGCTAACCCAAATTGAATAACAGGCTGAGCATCATGGGAAATATAGTTCCAGAGGACAAAGGCTGCTGACCCTCTGATGTAACGGGTACGATTTTTTTTTTAGTTCTTTGACACTTTCTGGAGCATTATCTTGTAACTCTCTGTTGTTGTTTTGTCCTGGATAATAATAATGATGATAAAAAATAAATAATAACTAAAGTAAATAAATAATAATAATAAAATATTAAGTAATAATAAGAATAAAATAAATATTAAATAATAATAAAATAAATAATATTAATAAAATAAATAATACAAATATTAAATAACAATAATAAAAATAAATAATAAATATTAAATAATTAGAAAATATTAAGTAATAATAACAGTAATAAAATAAATGTTATATAATAATAGAATAAATATTAATAATAATACAAATAAATATAAAATAATATTAAAAATAAATAATAAATATTAAATAATAATAATAATATAAATAAATATTAAATAATAAAAATATGAAAGAAAAAATTCTTAACAGTCATATTTAGGTGTGAACACCAATATATTGTTGTTTTTGAGATCATCCTTGAATTGTGACAAATAGACAAATCTAATTTTTCCAACTCTGGCATCTCTCCCCAGCTTAAGTATTTTGGCTTAAAGTTTTAAATTTTTAATCAAATCCCCCACTTAGAGAATACCCTTTTATAGGTTATTACATAAAACGTAAGAGAAGATCATGCCTTGCACGTGTCTAGGGTGGCAGAGAAAAAAAATGGATTCCTCCACTCCTTTGTGTGAATATTTCAGGGTTTTTTTAGAAAGTATTTTACCAGGAAGAATACATTGAGATTTCTCTTGTTTTCAAGTATGTCCTGGGTGGCGAGTATGCACCGTTAGGTGTCTTGCCCAAGGGCACTTACTGGAGAGGTGCTCTTGCTGGGATTTGAACCTGTATCTCCACGGTTATAGAGCAGTGATATTACCTCTACTCCACCCAGCCGGTTTATATCTCTTCAACTGTCCACCCGCTATAAAGACGTATAGATAATATAAGGAGGGCTGAAAAATAGGGAGTTTTGGTGATGATGTAATCCTCGAAGAAGAAAAAAAAAAATACACCAGGGGCCGAATCCTGCCATTAACTTAACGTATGGAGCTGCTATTCCAGCCTTGCTGCAAGCTGAGGTTTGCATTAGGTTAGGGTCAGACGAGCGCATTCTGTGTATCTGTGCACAACGGACGTACTTTCTGACTGACGACAAGGTAGTGGCCACACAGTCCGTTTTTGTGACTGACGTTTTTGTGACTGATGTAGAAGGGAAATAAAATTAATATGAAAAACATTTTGTCCGTCAAAATGCTGGACGTCAAAAATGCAGTCCGTCTGACTATGTTCCATCACTCACACACAAAGCTATGCAGACGTTGCGGACGCAGCGCACTGTGCGTCCGTTCTAGCGGATTTACGTTCTTACCTAATCTGCGTCTGTTATGCGTCCGCAGTTCCGTGCGGACATACTTCGTGTGTGGGTCTCCATTGGTCATAATTATATGCTATAACGGACATACAAATATGCGGCAACACGGATGTGATCAGTGCGCACGTCTGTGCATTAACGGCTCCTACACATTGCATAGGGTGCCGTCAACAAAGGCTCGAAACGAGAACAGCCAGTTATTCCAACGTAGCTCACCCTTCCTCGGCCCGAGGACGTATTCTGCAAAGAATAAAGTCTCAGAGCCTGGTGTTCAGTGATTTGCTTTTACAAAAATTACTTAACACTGAAAAATGACCCCCACCCATAATCCGCGTCCTCCTGTGGCAGCAAGCAGCAGAAAGCTGGAAACAAATAGTTCCAAGTGTCCTACCCTGGTTACTCCTCGACCCTGAGCAGAGCTTGAAGCAGCGTCCCGCTTGGCTCCTTGGAGCGATGGCGCTGCCGGCAGCTGTTTCTTGCTCCCAAATATTCCGACTGAAGCCTCCAACGCAGGGGTCGGCAACCTTGATACCTCCATGTATTTTGCAGCTGCATTTCCTATGATGCTTAGTCAATGTAAAGAGTAGCTGAGGATCATGGGAGATATAGTTCATAATATCTGAAGGGCCTGACCCCCCAGGCTGGGTCGGAATAGACCTGGTAATAGGGAGCCACTGAGGGAGATTGACTCGTGACAATTTCTTCTCCTCCATGGATCCCTGTTACCGGCAAGAATGGAATAGCCCCCCTTTTTTTCTGGGGAATTTGACTTGAATTCTGCATGTGCAGAGGATGTGATAAGAAGAGTCTACCAGTTCCTGCCTGATTCCACCTTGTATGTGTCTCTTCCCTTTCCACTTCCTTCCCTGCAGCGGAAAAGAGTTGTTAAGCTGAGGATACTATTGATACGTCTGTGGGGTTTATTGACTAAACTGCGAAATGCAGAGAACAAGAGATACGCAAAATTTATATCAAAGCAGACATACAGGGTTATTCAAAGAGAATCGAAAAGTCACCGCACGTTCGGGGACTTTTCGTTCTCTTCAATTCGGTGCGATTTGGCGATCCCATTTCGGCGACCCTGCGGTGTATACGGCAAGCACCACAGGGCCGCTGTAATGCAGGGAAAAGTCGTCGCAAACCCGCCGAAAACTCACCGCAAAACCCGGCGAACGCACACCGAAACCTGCAAAAACATCTGGATTAACCCCGCCGAAGAAACCCGAGCAGGAGCCGATCACAGCGCAGAGCAGCCGCCGGAAAAACCCGACACTGCAGACGAAGGAGGTGAAGAAAAAAACCAAACAGTTTGCTTGAATGTTTGAAAAGTGAAACGCTGTTTGCAAAGAAACTACTGAGCGAAAATGTCTGAAATTTACATATAAGATCCAATGAATGATAATAAAAAGGGCTGTTACAGAAAAAAGAAAAAACGATTTTAAAAAAATGGAAAAAAAATGTTTGCAAAAAAAATCCCGAAAAATGCTTAAAAGATCCTAAAAAGTCTAAAAATAAAAGAGACTTTTTACTGCAGAATAAAATAATAAACGGTTTATTAGATATTAAATTAAAACGGGAATATTTTTAACATTGAAGCCTATGGGATTCGCCTGAATAAACCTGCCGCATGAAACCACCGAATGGCAGGGCAATTCGGCAACTTTTCACTGCTGGGTTTTGTTCTCTGAATAGCCAAAGCATTGCTTCTCTATGGGGATTCACTGCCCTCGAACAGGCACCGAACAGGCACCGTATGTGCAGGCAATTCGCCAGGATTTGGCGAATTGCCTGCTCTCTGGATAGCCGAATGGCCAAGAAAGGTAACCATACCCTGAATTTCAGCGTTCGGTTCCCTTTCTCCAGCAATTCGGATCTCTTTGAATAACCCTGCAAGGTAAAACAAACTCTCCATTTTTGTTCCTGGGTTTGCAATTTATTCATTGTTTCCATCCGTAATGTTATACCCCCCCCCCCCATTGTCGTAGGTACAGAGTGACATAACACGCTGCTTGGTCACTTTTATACAAACATCACACTTTAAATAGCAGTTTAGTCACATATTTAAATTTTCCAGATATATTGTGAATCATATTTTTCCACAATTGCGTTTGTTGGCTTTGTAATTTTTTCACTATCGTTTTTGTATTGTATTAAAATTAAATATAAATTGTCAGGAAATGATCTGGGAATTGTACATTTTTAAAAAAAACTAATTATATATTACTCACAATTTTGCTCCTGTTGAAGCCGGCAGCAAGCCAGCAAAACACGTGTCGAGCGTGAGCAATTCCTGGTTTTAATTACGTGTGGGTCTTTTGTATTCTTGTAGGGAAAGTGCAGAAATCTTGAGACTATAAGGCTGGGGTCAGACGAGCGTGATTTCTACGGACTGTACGTCCGTGCAGTACGGACATCGTCAGTACGGATGACGCAGTAGTGGTCACACAGTCCGTTTTTTCACTGAAGTTATTTTTTGACGGATGTAGGAGGGAAAAATAAATTACAATGAAAAAACATTCTGTCCGTCAAAAATGCTGGACGTATAAATGCAGTCCGTCTGACCTCGCTCCATCACTCACACACAAAGCTATGCAGACGTTGTGGACGCAGCGCACTCCGCACGTCCGTTCTAGCAGTATTACGTTCTTGCCTAACCTGCGTCCGTTTGCCGCGGCCGTTGTGCGTCCGCAGTTCAGTGCGGACGTACTTCATGTGTCAGGCTCCAATGGACTTACTTTCATGCTATCACGGACGTACTTTTAGGCGCAATCACGGACGTGAACACTACGCTCGTCTGACCCCAGCCTTAGGGTCCGTCTTGGTTTATTTTCTCGTGCTTTGGATCACTGGATGCGCGCCTGTATATGCGGCGGCATAGCAGCAATTAGGGCAATGGCTTTGTATTATTGACGTGCTTCTGTGATGGCATATGTTGATCAAGAATTTTCCCATGTGTCTTTTGTCCTTTTGATTTTATAATTTTCTGGTGTTCACGATGAATGTCTCTTATTTACACCAATAAAGTATTTACTGATTTTTTTTCCGGCACTCCTGTTCTTTGAGGTGTATCCCTTAGTCAGGGGGGTCCCTCATTTTTTGTTTTCTTGTTTAGTGTTCTAGTGGTTGAAGGTTTTAATCCTTTTCAACAGGTCTGTTCTCTCAGACTTAGGCTAGGGACAGATGAGCGCATTTTCTGCGGCCACCGTCAAAATGTACGTCGATGCGTGCGCACGCATTTTTTCACGGAATACGCTTAAGTGGTCAGACGATGCGCAATTCTGGACGTATTTCATGACGATGGGGTGAAAAGAAGTCTAGGGAAATCCGGCTGTTTGAACGTTATGTTGGCCGCACACTAGCAGCGTCTGACATCTCCTAATCACGCACACACGCTGCTATGCGGCCGCAGCGCACTCTGTACGTCAGTACCAGCGGTTTAACGTTCTCGAAAAAATGCGTTCATTTTCCACTTGCGTTGCGCGGCCGGACTTTTGTGCGACCGTACTTCGTATATTGGCTGTCATTGCCCGGCATCTGCTGCTAGTGCGGCCGTGATTATGTGCGCCAGAACGCGCGTTCGCACTGCCTCAGTCTGACCCTAGCCTTAAGGTAGGAGAGAGGTGACTACAGTGGTTCAGGGTCATCTGACTTATGTGGTTGTAATATATATATATTATGAATAAACATACAGTATAATTAACATTATAATTTTTTATATATATATATATATATATTAAAATAATAGAAAAATTATTTAAAAATCATTATATTAATTATATATAATATATAATATGTAAGAGCTCTCTGAGCAAAATATATCTATGTTTTAATATTCCCATAAGGTCTCCTTGAATTGGGACCCGCATGCTCCTTCTGCAACAATCCTTCAATTCTCCTTATATTAGACCCCTTGTGCTTGGCCCAGGATGCATAAAAGTGAGAAAGGGGTCATTTGCATATCCTACCCAGAATTCCTTGCTGCATATGGGGAATGTGACACAGGAGCTCTGGGATGCAATTCATTGAATTGCTGTGATGTGCGAGTGACTTCTGCAATAATAAACACACTTACTATAGTGTGGAGGCTTTTTCTCTCACTTTTAGTCCTCCACCACAACACTTGTGTATATATATATATATATATATATATATTATATATAATATATAAGAGATCTCTGAGTAATGTATATCTGTAAGAATTTTCTTACGTTCCTGCCTGATTCAACCTTGCATTATATAATATATTATGATATAATGCTTGTCATGGAGCTGATGTAACGCTCCATTCTTCAAACCCCAAGAGACTTTATGTTCATTTATATCGTGTGATTTTAGATATATTTTACATCGTTTGGTTTTAGTTTAATTTAGTTTAGTGTAAAATGGCATAGCTTTGGTTTTAAAAATACTTATATTCCTGTAGGTAAAGGTGTTTTTGTGTATTCAGTAAACAAGCTTTACTGCTGTGTAATTTATGCACCAGGGCTTTTCCCATTATCTAGCTGCATGTTTAATTCAAGGGATCTCTGATAGTGTGTGTTTAATCTGATGTGTTAGAACAATGGATATACAAATGCTGTGTGAGCTGAAAGGCTAAAGAATGTAAAGAATGTTTATTGTAAATAACTGACCTAATGTAATTAGTATGGGTATGCAAATTATGACTAGTAATTAGTATGGGTATGCAAATTATGACTAGTAATTAGTATGGGTATGCAAATTATGACTAGTAATTAGTATGGGTATGCAAATTATGACTAGTAATTAGTATGGGTATGCAAATTATGACTGTTGGACTTCAGCATGTGGCGTTTGGTTCATTAAAAAGTCAGAGAACTCTCAGAGCTCAGAGAGAGAGAATCCTGTTTAAAAGCATACAGCCGCACCTGGTGTCTTTATTACAAACTACGCTACACTCCACACTCACCCTCAGAAGGCAGAGAGCGGCCTTCTGGAGATTCCTAACGGCTCCAGGGCAGAGGAACAGAAGCAGGCGGGTCAAGCCGCTCGAGGCGCTGAGGACAGCGCTCCTAGTAGCCGGGCTGACCGCAACGAAGGGGTTTCTGGAGAGCCAGGACAGACGGAAGGGAACGGTTCCTTCACAATGCTATATTATATATAATATAATATATTGATGACAATAATATATATATATATCATATATTTATTTATTATTATTTTATTTATAAAGTATTTTACCAGGAAAGATACATTGAGATTTATCTTATTTTCAAGTATGTCTTTATATATATATATATTAAAATAATATTAACATTATTTTTAAAAAATAACCAGTTTTTGGGAATATTGAGGTGACAGAACCATATGGACTAAAGACCAGTTTCCACCGGGATGCCAAGTATCAGCAGGGGACTGTTTGATACAGTAGGCAGCTGAGCTTACACTCTGTGGCTGCAAGAAAGTCCCCAAAACGTGTGATTTTTTTCTTTTTTTTAAATTAGAAAGTGTAGGGTTTGAGTACCTCTTATACGGTATTCCGAAATTATCAAAAATTTTATTTGAATGCCGATATGACCCCAAAAGTGTGAAATCCTACCCCTGATCTCATGTGACGGAAACAAAATGATAATAAATCCTGTATAAAATGCCCTTCAGGCTGTGTGTTTAAGGTGCGTATGGAAATGATTACATTTTGTATTTAGACTCTGGTCCCATCCCCAGGATATATATTACTATTATATGCAAATATTCCAAAATACAAAGGAATCCCAAACCCGCAACACTTCTGGTCCCCAACATTCCGGATAAAGGATACGTAACCTGTATATATTCCTGTGGATTATTTATAAACACAGAAGCGCTGCCTTCACATTTCTATCTCGACAGATTATTTATAAATATCAATCAATAGGTTCAAAGTCATAATCATTAGACTGTGAGATAGTGGCTGTATGAAAGTCCTAAGCAACAATCTGTTTGGAAGTTGAACCGTGTGCAGATTAGGGCTGAATACTGTGCTCTTAGATTGTAAGCTCTCGAGCCAGGTCCTCTCTCCTACTGTTATGTGCGTTTAACTTGTATGTATTTTTGTTATTCTGTCTCACTGCTACGGAACTTGTAAGCACTTTATAAATACTTGTAACTGTAACTGTGTTGCGTGCAGTGTCCTGCAAGTGATGGGAGTTTGAATGCGTGGCTATATGTGACGTGTAGTCATGTCTGAGAACAGGGCGAAGTACCCAGGGGATGTGTCTGATGATGTCATGGGTGGGTGTGACAAGGGTTGACGCTCCACCTCTTCTATTGAGAATGTAGGTCTAGCAATGATCAGCTCAGAGCAGGGGCAGAGGCGAGGCTGAGCAGCACAGAATCCCCGGGACATTCCTCCCCCGTTAAGGACACAGCGCAGTATAACCAGGAATTTAAGATATCGGCGACAGCAGGTGCGGCCAGACTGTGTCACCTGCTACCTGGAGACATGACGGACGCCATCCTCCCCATGGAGCTCAACGGCAAAGACCAGAACTACTTCCGAAAGGTACGTGAAAGCTCATCGTCGCCCTAACGCCTGCTTTACGTGACCAAGAACCGAAGACGTCTCAGCACTCCTCGGCTCTGTTGAAGTGTCTTTTCAGTAGACGATTAACACATTAGGACGCGGAAACGTTTCAACCGCTGGCCGTTATCGAGTTTGACAAAAGTAAGCCAGTAGGCTGAAACGTTGCCGGTATCCCAGTGTGTGAAGCGTCTAATAAAAAGATACTTCAACAGAGCCTGCGAGTGCTGGTACTTTTTGGTTTCTTGGACTTCGTTCTGATTGTGGCAAAACCTGAGTATCAAGTGCACCGTGGAGCAGATCTGCCCCTAAGTGACTGAGTCCTGAATAAACCCATTTTTTCCTTGACTGTGTCTTACCTGACCAATCTGAATGTAGCTCTCAGCTCCCTCGCTTTACCCCGCGATCCCCTGGCTTGTTACTGCTATTTATTTACATGTTGATACATTTTATGTAGCGTTTACAGGTTTATTTATAAAGTATTTTACCTGGAAGGATACATTGAGATTTCTCTCGGTTTCAGTATCTCCTGGGTTCAAGAACATTGAATTGTTACAGTCGTTACAGAAATACAAAGTAATAAAATGCAAGATATTAAAAAACACAAATATACAGATTAACCCAGAAAATAATTATGTAGGAAATATAGTCACTGTTACATGTTTACAGGTGCATTCTGTATATAGTCACTATGTTACGTGTTTACAGGTGCATTCTGTAGTCACCGTGTTACATGTTTACAGGTGCATTCTGTATATAGTCACTATGTTACATGTTTACAGGCGCGTTCTGTATATAGTCACTGTGTTACGTGTTTACAGGTGCATTCTGTATATAGTCACCGTGTTACATGTTTACAGGTGCATTCTGTATATAGTCACTATGTTACATGTTTACAGGCGCGTTCTGTATATAGTCACTATGTTACATGTTTACAGGTGCATTCTGTATATAGTCACTGTGTTACATGTTTACAGGTGCATTCTGTATATAGTCACTGTGTTACATGTTTACAGGTGCATTCTGTATATAGTCACTGTGTTACATGTTTACAGGCGCGTTCTGTATATAGTCACTGTGTTACATGTTTACAGGCGCGTTCTGTATATAGTCAATGTGTTACATGTTTACAGGTACATTCTGTATATAGTCACCGTGTTACATGTTTACAGGTGCATTCTGTATATAGTCACTATGTTACATGTTTACAGGTACATTCTGTATATAGTCACCGTGTTACATGTTTACAGGTGCATTCTGTATATAGTCACTATGTTACATGTTTACAGGTGCATTCTGTATATAGTCACTGTGTTACGTGTTTACAGGTGCATTCTGTATATAGTCACCGTGTTACATGTTTACAGGTGCATTCTGTATATAGTCACTATGTTACATGTTTACAGGCGCGTTCTGTATATAGTCACTATGTTACATGTTTACAGGTGCATTCTGTATATAGTCACTGTGTTACATGTTTACAGGTGCATTCTGTATATAGTCACTGTGTTACATGTTTACAGGTGCATTCTGTATATAGTCACTGTGTTACATGTTTACAGGCGCGTTCTGTATATAGTCACTGTGTTACATGTTTACAGGCGCGTTCTGTATATAGTCAATGTGTTACATGTTTACAGGTACATTCTGTATATAGTCACCGTGTTACATGTTTACAGGTGCATTCTGTATATAGTCACTATGTTACATGTTTACAGGTACATTCTGTATATAGTCACCGTGTTACATGTTTACAGGTGCATTCTGTATATAGTCACTATGTTACATGTTTACAGGCGCATTCTGTATATAGTCACTGTGTTACATGTTTACAGGTGCATTCTGTATATAGTCACTATGTTACATGTTTACAGGTGCATTCTGTATTGAGCTATGTTAATAGAGATCTCTTAAGTGACTTTAGACTGGGGGAAGATTTGATGGTGTCTGGGAGGTTATTCCATAATTGCGCTGCTCTGTAGGAAAATGAGGATATATATACTGTATACTCATGGTGTCTCTCACTAAGCAGTGACATGGTGGAGAATTCCACATTTTCGGCCTTAAACAGTCAACATGAAATGAAACATGTGTTAGAAAACACTTTTTATTCAGTTATGTGCGACTAAGCCCTTAAATTTCTCAATACAACGGGTAACGACAGGTGATACTGTATTGACAGGGGACAAACTATAACTCACAGCCTAAAGGGGGACACGCAGGGTATAGAGAGGTCCACGCGGGATTTAACCATCTACGTAGGATGCGGGACCGGTGAAACTCCTGGCATCGATTATTTCTATTCCTTATTATTAATAATATTGGAGAATCACCGAGGCTGTAAAATGTAACAGGGCTGCAGGTAGGTGGATACATAGCAAACATTACATAAAACATAATGGAATACACAAGTAATGCAGAAGGAAAGGTGAACCTGCCCTTGCAAGCTTATGTTATACAGAGATAGAGAATGTATTTACTGGTGATACCTTGGCCCTCCAGATGTTTTGAAACTCCCATGATGCTCAGCCAGTCATTAGGTTGGCAGAAGCTCAAGGACAATGTAGTTCAGAAACAGCTGTAGGGTCAAGGTTGCCCTGTTCTGGTCCCTATTCCCTAGTTTGCGCTAACATGGGAACGTAAACGAGGAAAATCTGCACCTGCAGATTTCCCCGTAGCGTCCCCATGTTACCGCGATATTCCGGGGCAGGCGCTAATTCAGCACCTTATCCCGGAACGCAGCGCTAACCGCTGAGATACTCATGGTAGGTCTTCCACGCCACCGCAAGTATCACCTCCTGGAGTCCATAGGAAACTGGCGCAGCGCTGAGGAGTGATAAGTATAGGATGCGCAAAGTACAGTAAGCTCGCAGAACCTCAAAAACAGATGTATAAACACGGGTCGCGTCAGGAATGTAATATTGGTGTCATGCGTTAAACACACTTATCCTGGCGCTAACGCTTACATATCGTAGCTACATTAGTAACAACTATGGAATAGAGCGCTCTATAGGGTGATGGATGGATTTACTATATGAGACCGTAAGGTGTAGCTAGAAACGCAAGGAGCCACATTACACTCTATATGGAATAAGGTACTGGTGACACAATATGGAGTGAGCACTGACTGGACGCTTACAGTCTATGTGGTATAGGACACAGGTGATACAGTATGAAGCGAACAACAACGGAAAAGCGAGAATCTTTCCATTACTCAAGATTTGTATCGTTATAGAGAATGCAACGTTTCGGCTCCTTCCCGACGCTCTTCTCAGGCATGCCTGAGTATTTGTAGATGGTGTGAGCGGCTTCTCCCTTTTCTTTGTTGATACCAGCTGGCCTGGCTTCCCTGAAGCTGTTGTGGAACCCATCTTTACATAATGCATGTTTTTACTGCGTGTGTGACCTCCCTTCCCTTTTAGAATACACATTATAAAGCGCGCGCTGCGTGATTATTACTTATAGCCTATAGGGTATATACATTTACTGGTGATACATAAAGCAGAGAAGGCATGCTATACAGAATAGGGCATAAGTGACATAGTATACAGAGAGCACTACTTCAACACATGTAGTATATAGGGAACAGCGACCAGGAAGGACATACAGGTTATAGTGGGGGGAGACACTGCGTTTAACTGTGCAGGAGTGGGGTACAGGTGATACATGCGGTGTGGGAAGTTTACAATCTAAACGGAATGAGGTATTGGTGACAAAAGATACATACAGCCCAGCTTGTAAATTTATAGGGTATGGGATTAAAAGGGAGTCAATGCACAGGTATAGAGCTGGGAGCTCTGCATGAGTGGGGTACATGTGATACACTGGATCTATAGGAAGCGGAGCACAAGGGAATCGATGTACAGGTATAGAGCTGGAGCTCTGCAGGAGTGGGGTACAGGTGATACACCGGATATATAGGGAGAGGAACACAAGGGAAGCAGTATACAGGTATAAAGCTGGGGCTCTGCAGGAGTGTGGTACAGGTGATAAACTGGATCTATAGGAAGCGGAGCACATGGGAATCAATGTACAGGTATAGAGCTGGGGCTCTGCAGGAGTGGGGTACAGGTGATAAACTGGATCTATAGGAAGCGGAGCACAAGGGAATCGATGTACAGGTATAGAGCTGGAGCTCTGCAGGAGTGGGGTACAGGTGATACACCGGATATATAGGGAGAGGAACACAAGGGAAGCAGTATACAGGTATAAAGCTGGGGCTCTGCAGGAGTGGGGTACAGGTGATAAACTGGATCTATAGGAAGCGGAGCACATGGGAATCAATGTACAGGTATAGAGCTGGGGCTCTGCAGGAGTGGGGTACAGGTGATACACCAGATCTTTAGGGAGTGGCGTACAAGCGAAGCAGTATACAGGTATAAAGCTGGGGCTCTGCAGGAGTGGGGTACAGGTGATACACTGGATATATAGGGAGTGGCATACAAGGGAATCAATGCACAGGTATAGAGCTGGGGCTCTGCAGGAGTGGGGATCTATAGGGAGCAGAGTAAATGAGGAACACTATTTATAGAGAATATCTTGCTCATAATCAAAGATATAAATGGAGCTCCGCTCATTATTTTACAATCCAGGGGATGTCTGTGGATACAGGAAAGCCCAGGGTTCATATAGCGCAGAGGAAAGGCAGTGGAGGGAACGACAGAATAAGTCAGGTGGGTGGTATGAATGTGGGTTTTATGGGGGCTTTATCTGAATGGTGTGATGGCTTCTGTGGAGAGTTTCCTATATAGAAATGATTGGTGACAGATCTTACCAGATACACTCTGGAAAAAGGAAACAGGGAGGGAGTTTTCACAGACATGACCTAATGTATGAACTGGGGATTTAGTGACACCGATTCTATCCTGGGAGGGATAGAAGACAAGGATTGGGTGGGGGTAGGAGAGAGCTAGGGACGTAGAATCCAGTTAAAAGATTTGAAGGATGCTTAAGAATGATTCGGATAAAAATCAGTAAGATTTCTATTTTATATCCTGCTCCACTGAGCTTACAATCGACAGGCAAAGGGAGACACTTCCACAGACAAGGCTGTTCATCACAACTTATACCTTTTATTTAAAATAAAATTAGCATTTAGAACAAGAGCAAAGAGTCTTATTTACATCGAGCAATATCTAAAAACCTTTCATTATAGTTAACAGACTCATTGTTGGGAGTATTACTGGTCTGCAGCTCTGTTATACATTCACACATCTCAAATATATGGAGAAACCTCTAAAAAGACACCCGCACACCCTGAATATATGGAGGAGCCCCTAAACAGACACCCGCACACCCTGAATATATGGAGGAGCCCCTAAAAAGACACCCACACACCCTGAATATATGGAGGAGCCCCTAAAAAGACACCCACACACCCTGAATATATGGAGGAGCCCCAAAAAAGACACCCGCACACCCTGAATATATGGAGGAGCCCTAAAAAGACACCCGCACACCCTGAATATATGGAGGAGCCCCTAAAAAGACACCCGCACACCCTGAATATATGGAGAGCCCCTAAAAAGACACCGCACACCCTGAATATATGGAGGAGCCCTAAAAAGACACCCGCACACCCTGAATATATGGAGGAGCCCCTAAAAAGACACCGCACACCCTGAATATATGGAGGAGCCCCTAAAAAGACACCGCACACCCTTAATATATGGAGGAGCCCCAAAAAAGACACCCGCACACCCTGAATATATGGAGGAGCCCTAAAAAGACACCCGCACACCCTGAATATATGGAGGAGCCCCTAAAAAACACCCGCACACCCTGAATATATGGAGGAGCCCCTAAAAAGACACCCGCACACCCTGAATATATGGAGGAGCCCTAAAAAGACACCCACACACCTGAATATATGGAGGAGCCCCTAAAAAGACACCCGCACACCCTTAATATATGGAGGAGCCCCAAAAAAGACACCCGCACACCCTGAATATATGGAGGAGCCCCTAAAAAGACACCCGCACACCCTGAATATATGGAGGAGCCCCTAAAAAGACACCGCACACCCTGAATATATGGAGGAGCCCCTAAAAAAGACACCCGCACACCCTTAATATATGGAGGAGCCCCAAAAAAGACACCCGCACACCCTGAATATATGGAGGAGCCCCTAAAAAGACACCCGCACACCCTGAATATATGGAGGAGCCCCTAAAAAGACACCCGCACACCCTGAATATATGGAGGAGCCCCTAAAAAGACACCCGCACACCCTGAATATATGGAGGAGCCCCAAAAAAGACACCCACACACCCTGAATATATGGAGGAGCCCCTAAAAATACACCGCACACCCTGAATATATGGAGGAGCCCCTAAAAAGACACCCACACTCCCTGAATGTATGAAGGAGCCCCTAAAAAGTCACAAGAACACCACAAATATATGGAGAAACCCTTAAAAATACACCTGTATAACCCAAATACATTGTAGAGCCCCTAAAAAGACACCCACACACCCTAAATAAATGGTGGAGCACCTATTAGGGATGCTATAAAATAAGTAAGATTTGGGTTCGAACTAGAGACTGCCGTCCTAAATAGGGCCACCTGGCAACTATAGAACCCATTGTAGGTGGATTTGGAGCCCTGTGACCTGTATGAATAATATTGGTATTCTGTGATTAGGTTACCGGACGCCTGATACCGGTAGCTTGGAGACTTCTGTCACTTCTATGTTAAACACTGGTCACGCCTCGACCGGTGACTCATGTCGATATCACTGTGTTCATGGTTACTTAAAACGTGGCGGCTGTTGATGTTGATTTATGCAGAGTAGGTTCATGTAGACTGTTTTTGTTCCGGATATGTCACGGGGTGTAACGTCCCTATTTAGTGTATTGGTAATGTGATATTAATAGTTTATGGAAGGGTGGGACGTGTAATCTATCGATGAGCACGCTTGCCGAACGACAATAACGCAGATTACTCACTCGGGATACTTTGTATCCTTCAGGCCTGTGCGGAGTTTTATGTGGCGGTGTGGGCATCGCAGTTCAAAGAGAAGGGTCACAGTCATACTCATGCGTTTAGAAGCTCATTTATTGTACTTAGAGCGTTTGTTACTCAATAAATATCATACAAAGCAGGTTGTTATTGATGACGATGTAGAGATCCACAGTGGGTGTTGTCCATCAATGATATGTCCAGTAGGATGATCACCAGGGCTGATGACACATGACGTTGGAGGACCTTGATAGTGGGCATGTGTAGTATAGTCATGTTTCATTTCCGTCCTTGCAATCCACGAGGGCCTGGGGACGCTACCTGTCATATCAGCAGTACCTTTAGATCTTCAGAAGACCAATTTGGTTGCTCGGTTCTGAAAAACAATTCTCAGATAATTCAGTTAACGGTTGGACGTCCCTGACCCTTACCCCTTACCTATCAAATTTGAGTTTTTCCAGAAATTCCAGTCAACCAGATAAGTCGAAAGGTGTTCTGGTCAATGACTAGAGCAGGGATCCCATTCTCTGCCCCCCTCCCCCAGATATTGATGGCCTACAATTCCCAGAATTCTTTGAGTGCAATTAATAGTGAGAGAATCCTGGGAGTTGTAGTTTAGAAACATATGGGCAGAGCGTGAAGTTCGACATCCATGGGCTAGAGGTTTTGATTCAAGGGTGGACCGACAAAACTTGGGGCACCTGGGTGATAAGAGATCATAGGGCCCCTCAGTTTGGGGTTCGGGCATGAAAGGGTGTCCTTTGCCTGACCTGCACATGCAGGGGCTCAGTGCCAATGTGGGGCAGGCCTGATCAAGTCTTAGGGGGGGCCCTAGTAGGCCAGGGCCCTCGTGCAGTGCCCTATTACCCTAATGGTCAGTCCATCCCTGTTTTGACTAGGCAGGGATGGGGAACTAAAGCCCCAAGATGTTGATGGCATACAATTCCCAGAAACCTTTGACTGCAGTAGATGGCCAGAGTATCATGAGAGTTGTAGTTCAGCAACATCTGGGGAAGCCAGAGCTTGATTGCCTACAATCCCCAGAATTCTTTGAATGCAAAATCTGTCCATAGAATCATGGGAGTTGTAGCTCAGCAACTCCAGGGGGGGGGGGTGGAGTTTGACACCCCTGTGCCAGAAGTTTTGCAGCAGTGAAAGACATTTTTTGGAAATGATTGACACCCTTTATGTCCAATCACAGGGTTGCTGTCCGGTATCAACTCCTTCCATATAAATGCTCTCACCGCGGTGGCGCTACCCGCCCCGGCTGGCCCTTCATGTTTAATATATTTGTTCCGTGAGCTCTCGAACAAATCAGAAGTGGAAGCATCTGTCGTTGCCCCTTTTTTTATTTATGTGCCATGTTTATTCACGTTAAAGGAAGCTTTCAGCCTAATTAGCATTTCTGTGATAATTTATTGTAACGTGTAGCGTGTGCGCCGCCGTACATGAAAGATCGGATGCTTTTTTGGACCACGCTGTAAAAAAATACACGCTCCCTTTGAAGATCCATTAAAACGTTCTGCATTTGATCTTTCACTACTAAACTGAAAACACAGCCGCCCATCAATGTATGAAGGCACGTTGGTCGGAAGACAACAGACAGGACTGTTTATATGGTTTAACCCCTGATCTGCCAGAATGCTTGATTCGCTATGCTCTGATTTGGGTAAAATATTGATTAAAAAATGAATAATTCCCACATTTGGGGAGCTCAGGTTTATATGTCTTGGCAGCAGAGACCTAAAAAAGTATTTAGTTATTAAAGTTTTAACAATATGACTATTTTCTTCCTAAACTGTGCAAATGACATGTGCTGTTTTAGCGAATAAGACCTATCAGGACAGGATTCGCAATGTTATACCATATAGTCTTCTGCTGGGCATCTTAATACAGGTGTGTTTGTTCATGAGCCTTCAGTGGCGTTGTCGTAAAACTGTGTGGTGCAGCCGTCTGCTCCTGTAAGAGTGAATAAAAAGAAACGAGATGAGTTGGCATAGTGCTGCTTCAGAAGGAAAGTGCCCCGGAGTCACTCATCGCTTTAGAAGAGGTTTGGCGTCTGTCCATGCCCCTGCGTACGATGGAAAACACTTTAAATGCTAATGGGGCATCTCTCCAGTAACAACACACAAGCGCAAGTCTTACCGGACTGCCTGGGTGCATGCAAGGTTAGCTGACGTCTGTCTGTCTGGCTGCTGCCCGCTTGGCTGGCAGAGCATTATGAGAGTTGGAGCTGTCAGCGGTTGGCATGCCAGGGAGTGTGTCTCACCTGTATTGCAGGTCCAGTGTATCATGGGCAGCACTGGCACAATATGGGACGGGGTATTCACTGAACACTCAATAAAATTCCACATTTGTTGGTGAAAAGAGCAGGTTCTTCCATTCAGATAGATTTTTGCCCAGAAGGTGTGATTCCTGCAATAAAGGGAAAAAAAGCGTAAAGGGAGTCATTTTACAGAGAGGCATGGCTGGGGCATCCTTTATGGAAAGAAAATGGCCAAAGACTGACAGAAACACACACATCCCTGTTATTAAGGATGTCAGATCTGCCATGTGTTCCTGTGACAGGTTTGACATGTGGGTGGTTAGCACATAAAAGGTGCTGCCCTCTTCTAAGCCATACTTATGTGCCGCAGGAAAGAAAATCCATTGAATAACCACGTCAGTTCTGCAAAGATCCATTTTTCCATTAGATTATATCACTCATTTCATTGGCTTCTTCCCTGTAGCATATGGATGCTGCATACTGCAGGGCATCACTTTTCATGCATGGTACGGTGTCCAGGGAACCATAGGATTGTGTATGTGCTGAATGCAGGGCATTACCTGGTTCCTGGAAAGATGGCGTCAGGCTTCGGCCTAGTCCTACAGGCAGAGGCATCCGGTGCCTTATCAGAAAAACAAGTCCTGTTAGGTGACGCGTCCCTTTTATTTGTCAGCGGAAAGAGAAACCCTGTACAGCAGAGCGCAGGAGCTCGAGACAACAGAGAAACTGAAGATAAACACACACAAACACACAATAAGAAGAAAATGAATCCTCTCCTTTAATCCCTTCCAGTCCTGTCCAACAGATCTTGCATTTCAGGTTTAGCCAGTCCTGAGTGTCTTTACATTTTCTTCTGTAATAACCCTGCGATGAGATCTCAGCTACTGCTTTAACCCTGTTATCATGACTTCTTTCCTTCCTGTGTCCACGGACAACCTCTCCCATGATCCTCAGCCAGCCAGGGCAGCTAGATAGGAATGTACTGGATGATACACATAGGTTTACAGGATATGCATATATAAAATGTACATATAAATATATGTTAAACATAAACAACACACATTTCTAGATATATATTTCTACAATAAATATATATACACATTTGATTATGTGTGTATGTGTATATATATATACAGTTGTGTTCAAAATTATTCAACCCCCAATGCTGTAAAGGGTTTTAGGGAATTTAGTGTACATTTGTAATTGTATTCAGAATGAAATCCTACAAGGACTTTTTAAAGAACCATATGCAACTAAAATGACATCAATTGGTTTTGTAATACAGTAGTAAATGTTTCTTTTGTGAATTCTTCATTGACACAATTATTCAACCCCTTAAAGACTATCACTCTGAAGAACAGAGGTTCATTCAAGTGTTTTCAATCAGGTATTGAAAACACCTGTGGATGTCACGGAGCAGCAATAAAGCATAATAAGCACCAATTAGGCAGCTTTAAAATGACTGTGATACTCAGCTCCTTCTAGACATTTACTGGTGTGGTTACAAACATGGTGAAGTCAAGAGAATGGTCCAGGAAGACAAGAGAAGAGGTGATTACTCTTCATAGAAAGGGCAATGGCTATAAGAAGATTGCAAAGATGTTAAACATACCAAGAGAGACCATAGGAAGCATCATTCGCAAATTCAAGGCAAAGGGCACTGTTGAAAACGCTACCTGGTCGTGGCAGAAAGAAGATGCTGACTTCGACTGCTGTGCGCTACCTGAAGCGTAGAGTGGAGAAAAGTCCCCGTGTGACTGCTGAGGAACTGAGAAAAGATTTGTCAGATGTGGGTACCGAAGTTTCAGCTCAGACAAAACGGCGCACACTGCGTAATGAAGGCCTCCATGCCAGAACTCCCAGGCGCACCCCCTTGCTGTCTCCAAAGAATAAGAAGAGTCGACTGCAGTATGCCAAAAGTCATGTGGACAAACCACAGAAGTTTTGGGATAGTGTTCTGTGGACTGATGAAACAAAATTAGAACTGTTTGGGCCCATGGATCAACGCTATGTTTGGAGGAGGAAGAACAAGGCCTATGAAGAAAAGAACACCTTGCCTACTGTGAAGCATGGCAGGGGGTCAATCATGCTTTGGGGCTGTTTTGCTTCTGCAGGTACAGGGAAGCTTCAGCGTGTGCAAGGTACCATGAATTCTCTTCAGTACCAGGAGATATTGGATGACAATGTGATGCAGTCCGTCACAAACCTGAGGCTTGGGAGACGTTGGACCTTTCAACAGGACAATGATCCCAAGCATACCTCCAAGTCCACTAGAGCATGGTTGCAGATTAAAGGCTGGAACATTTTGGAGTGGCCATCGCAGTCACCTGACTTAAATCCGATTGAGAACCTCTGGTGGACTTAAAGAAAGCAGTTGCAGTGCACAAGCCTAAGAATGTGACTGAACTGGAGGCTTTTGCCCATGACGAATGGGCGAAGATACCCGTAGATGGCTGCAAGACACTTGTGTCAAGCTATGCTTCACGTTTAAAAGCTGTTATAACTGTAAAAGGATGTTGTACTAAGTACTAAGATTGAATGTCACTTGGGGGTTGAATAAAACTGATAATGATGTGAGCACAGAAAAGACATTTGTGGTTATTTCATTATAAATGTTATGTTATATTTGTCTGACCTACACGTGCCTCTTTGATTTAATTGTAAGCAAGATGACTGAATGATCAAAATCAATGTCAAACTGGCCAAAACACTCAATTTCAGTGGGGGTTGAATAATTTTGAACACAACTGTATATACACAATTGAGACATATATATATATATATATATATATATAAAAAATCTCAATGTATCCTTCCTGGTAAAATACTTTGCAAATAAAGAAATAATATACATACAGAAACAACACACATATACACACCTACAATTGATATATATATATATATCATTACAATAAACATATATACACAAATTATTATAATATATTCCATACACAGGACTCAAAATTTCAAGTCCCAAGCTACTAGCCAGGTCTTAAGAGTTACTCGCCACCAGTTGTCCAATCTAACCCCCTTCCCTTCATAAATACACCCCCCTGCATTCACACACACCCCCCCCCCCCATAAATACACCCTCACATTCATAAACCATGGACAAAAAAAATCCTACGTTATCTGCCTATGGCACTTGCCAAAATCTGGGGGGACATTGGGTACTGGTACGGAGTACCGATGTGTACAGGCAGAACAACCCCTGTAATCAGTTTATTGGCTATGTAGCATACCGATAACAGGTAAAACCTCCACTCGCCCACACTTAATTTTCACTCGCCAAATGCGAGCAGGCGAGTGGAAATTTTGAGCCCTGCTGTAAGTGACCATTACCTTCCTGTTAGAAAGTTTCCTCCCTCTATTGAAGGATGTTATGTTATACTAGATCTTTTATTTTATTTTTTAAAAAGTTATACTCTAGCTCTGCACTAGCAGCCTCTCCTAACTCCTCCCACTGCGCTGCGGCCTCCAAGTTAGCAAACATTATGAAACACATTTTGGTTGACATAGAAACAAAACATTAGGAGTTTGCCAGCTAGAAAAAATGTGCAAAGCGTCCAAGTGCCAAAAGAAGGACAAATATTTGAAATTGGCTGTGCTTCCAGGTCTGTGGATGCAGTTATTTACAGAATATTAGCTGAAATCGCAAAGAATCCTCCAGGTCGGTAACTGATGTGTTAAATCAGCAAATTCCAAGACTTTATTCTAGTGAATAGCACGGTCAGAGCCTTAATTTAACTCTATACCCAAAAAGCAGCAGTGGGTTTATTATCTCCCTCCTAAGCACCAAACAAAAGGTTCCCATCAGAGACATTTGGGGCATTTTAACCTGTTTTCCCTTCCTGTTGTGCATCCCAAACAGAGATGCTACCGGTCACTCAGTCACACAATTGGCCCATTCTTTCCTTGTTTAAAGAACCCAACAGGATTGTCCATGCTTATTGTCCCGCGTTGGCTGAGCTAGGAGGCTATTAGTACTTGAATGATTTCTGCCACACTGGGTGGTCACTTGCCTCTTAGATTGTAAGCTCTGGAGCAGGGTCCTCTCTCCTACTGTTCTGTGTCTTGAATCTGTATGTATAATTGTTGTTTTGCCTCCCATTGTCCAGCGCTACAGAACTTGTTAGCGCTTTATAAAAACTTGTAACTGTAACTTTGATACAAGTAGAATTGCTTGGGAATGAAGGTGCCCCTCTCTCCCCACCCCGATCCTGAGCCACTTTTTTTTTTGGTGTGTGATACAAGATCCATCTTGTAGTTACGGGGCCCAGGTCACCTCCGTATGCTGTAGGGCAGTACATGTGGAATGCTAACCCACAGAATTGAGATACAGTCCGGTCCAGAAATATTGGGACATCGACACAATTCTAACATCTTTGGCTCTATACACCACCACAATGGAGCTGGAATGAAACAAACACAATGTGCTTTAACTGCAGACTGTCAGCTTTAATTTGAGGGTATGTACATCCAACTCAGGTGAACGGTGTAGGACTTACAGCAGTTTGCAGATGTGCCTCCCACTTGTTGAGAATGCTCCAAACAGTTGTTTTGGCCACGCCTAATGTTCTTGCTATCTCTCTGATGGGTTTGTTTTGTTTCTTCAGCCTAATGATGGCTTCACTGATAGTGACAGCTCTTTGGATCTCATCTTGAGAGTTGAAAGCAACAGATTCCAAATGCAAATAGCACACTTGAAATGAACTCTGGGCCTTTTATCTGCACATTGTAATTGGGGTAATGAGGGAATATCACACACCTGGCCATGGAACAGCTGAGAAGCCAATTGTCCCATTACCTTTGGTCTCTTAACAAGTGGGAGGCACATCTGCAAACTGCTGTAAATCCTACACCTTTCACCTGAGTTGGATGTACATACCCTCAAATTAAAGCTGACAGTCTGCAGTTAAAGCACATTGTGTTTGTTTCATTCCAACTCCTTTGTGGTGGTGTATAGAGCCAAAGATGTTAGAATTGTGTCGATGTCCCAATATTTCTGGACCTGACTGTATATCTTCCTTATGTTACAAGACTGTGTCTTATATCTATTCATTCCATATCTTTGATTTTTATATCATGTGTTGCTCGACTTACAGCTTCGGTCTAACGTGTGACCTCATCATAAGTCACTGTCAGGTAGTGTAGACCTATCACTAGGCAGGCTTGGGTACAGAAAAGTATTAAAATGTTGATGTTTTGGATCCGAGAGTTCTAGAAATCTCCTCGGACCTTAGGTAGCACAAAGGGATCTCCCTGAGTAAGAGTGCAACCTGATAAGACATGAAACGAAAAGCTGGCGTCTGGTAGAGATGAGAGTGCGCTCCCCCACCATCCTGCATTCATATCCAGGTGTTGCACAGCTGGAGTCAATATATCTCAATACTCCCATCCCAAGATACAAAGTAACAATGGTGAAGGGATTAAGCAGAGTCCACATACTGGTAGCATGTGCATTCTCTAGCCATTACAGTCACATCCCGGCGCGCACACAAAGCCTCTTTTCAGCACTAGAAGTAGATGTGGAGCAAAATGTTTATATTACAATCACGCTTTGACAACTAACGAATGAGAAGATATACAATCTAACCACTAGATGTAGTTTATTTTGCTACATAGGAGAACCTTCTGCTGTGGTTACGGCACGCATCCGCCGCGGTGTCGTTTCGATGAGTTCATGCAATGTCACAGCATTTATTCGCGTCCAGAGCTGTATTAATTTGTGGCCAAGATCTTGTATTGATGATGGGAGAGTCGCTGCGTAAAGTCTTCTCCAGCACATTATCCCAAAGATTCTCAATGGGGTTAAGGTCTGGACTGTGCGGTGGCCAATCCATGTGTGAAAATGATGCCTCATGCTCCCTGAACCACTCTTGCACAATTTGAGCCCAATGAATCTGGCGTTGCTATCTTGGATTATGCCGCTGTGCCATCAGGGAAGAAAAACCCATTGATGGATAAACCTGCTCATTCAGTATATTCAGGGAGTCACATGACCAAATTTTTTGGGCACATAGGGTTGCTAAACCTAGACCTGACCAGCTGAAGCTACCCCAGATCATAACCTATTTGCTTAGTCAGGCAGTGCATTTCATGTCTTGACGAGATGTCACAGATCGAGACTTACGAGGTCCCAGCACCGGGTTTAGTTAAAGAAGTGAAGGCCTGGAATGATGTGTTGGTTTTCTTTTTGCAATACTTGTTTCCAGAGCTACTCTGGAGGTTCTCACAAATTACCTAAACCTTTGAAAAAAAATCTAATTGCTGCCCATGGCTAGACTTGGAACAGTATCCATATCCATACGATCGGTACGGAACACTGTGTACATCTTACATTTCAAGAGGAACAGAAAGCACTCAAAACCCTTGATTCATGTACTTGTGTTCCAGCAGAAAAGAGTTTGTCTATTCTGGTGGTCTTGATCCATTGAAGCCTTCTCCATGCAAATTAATCTTGGAGTCACTGGACCACTACATCAAAGTCAGATGATCCAAATAGTAAATCATGTTTGTCTGTATAGAATCTCATATGAATTCTAAAAGGAAAGTTTATTGTGAAGGCCATATCTGTAAAATGTCAGTGCTTTGTGGGTGGTGACGGCACGTGACTTCAGCAGGTGTATGTACAGTATTTCCAGTATATTCCTATGGATAAATGCTTTCTCTGTTGTGTCTGTTTATGAGTGATGACATTAGCGTGGGTTGATCTGCCTTGGTCATGACCTATAGGGTTTCTTAGATTAAAGGCTGCTTGTCCTTTAATATAAAACACACGGCTACTTTATCCTATCAGTTCTGTTCAACCGACGTTCAATCAGAAAACCAATCCTTTGGTAGAATTTCCCCCTCTGTGGTTGCTATGCAATGGGAATCACCGAGCTGCTCTTTTCTCCATCGCTTCATTCAAATTAACTCGTATGCAAAACACGTCAGAGCAGTGCAATGAAACCAGGTATGATCCTGGGCTGTCCTGGAGGACAAAGAGCACTGTTGCCCAATTTAGTCTCATCAAATGTTGGATTAAAAACTCCTCTCCTGGTGAGCCAGGAGTTAGATGGGTGCTACTACAGGCCTCAAAATTTCCACTCTCCTGTTCGCATTTGGCGAGTGGAAATTACATGAGGGCGAGTGGAAATGTAGATGCAGGCAGGGCAGGATAAAGGTTAGGTGGGACAACTAGTGGCGAGTAACTCTTAAGGCCTGGCTAGTAGCTTGGGACTTGAAATTTTGAGCCCTGGGTGGATGTATTATCTAATTTGCTGCGAATTTTGTGTAACCTTGTGACTAGACGTATGATGAATTACCTGGTGGGCTCACCCGAGAACATATCTGTTCCCACATCCTTGAATCCTTGTCTCTAGCGCCCGTCTCTTTACTGATGTGTCCCATATAGATTCTGGGGATGCAGGTGTAACTATCCATCGTTCCTGGGAATAACAGTGGTCTTCTTTAGTGAACTTCAGGGAACTACGGTGGGTCGACTACCTTGAAATATCAGTGAACTTACTATTTGGGGAACATCCGTTAAACTTCTGCATAGTTTATCGTTCTATCCGCCATAGTTTCTGTCGAAGACGTTCACCTTAGTTTTCAGCATAGTTTCCACTGGGGTTTCCACTGATGTGACTCAACGTAGATTCTAAGGTAGTCCCAGTCGAAGTTGTCTAGCGTTGTTCTTACTGTTTGTTTTCAAGCATAGCGTCTATTGCCAGCTGGGTGGAGTAGAGGTAACATCACTGCTCTATAACCATGGAGAATGTGGAGACACAGGTTTGATTCCCAGCAAGAGCACCTCTCCAGTAAGTGTCCTTGGGCAAGACACCTAACGGTACATACTCAGCACCTAGGACATACTTGAAAATGAAAAAAATCTCAATGTATCCTTCCTGGTAAAATACTTTCTCAAAAAAAAAAAATGGACGTCGCCACTTTAGAATCGTTGAAGTATATTCACTGGTTATGCAAACAATGATGAATGGAGGATAGCCACAGTTTACTCATTTTACTGAAGAATAATGGTGGTAGTGTTATCCAGCGGTGTTCGCCATTGTTTGCATCAACTTTGCCTGCATGTGTTGACTGGTGCTTCCCTGGCTCGCCGAAGATCACCGTAGTTGCAACAACCCATAAAGGCTTCCTTAATGATACTCTAGAGTAGGGATCTCAAACTCCGGCTCCCCCAGATGTTTCTGGACTACATCTCCCATGTCTCTCTGGCTTTCTGATGCATTCAAAGAATTCCGGGAATAGTAGGCAAGAAACATCTGGGAGGCCAGAGTTGGAGATCCCTGCTTTAGAGCATTCCTGACAATGTCACATAACGTGAGACAAGCTATATAGGCTCTAAATCAGGTGGTGCTTCTCTTTTCTTGTCGACAAGACCCAGCTTGTCAGAAAAAACATCCTGTCTCTGACCCTATCCCGTTTAGCCTTTAATACACCCTTTCTCAGTGCACCCTTTGATTTCATTTCCTTGTTCCGGATTTATGTAGCCCTGTCTTTCAATTCTGAGAGTTATTAGATTCCTTTATGCTCCTTTGATAACCCAACTAATCAACTCTTCCGTATTTTGTTATCCTTTTGTTACAAGAACAGAGTGATTTCGTATAAACCCCTTTTGGAGATTTCCAAACCTGGCCAACATTGAAGTCTCCATTAGTGTGAGATTCATTATCGGCAGTCGTTCCTTCACAACCTTTCTGGAGGTTTCCATTAAACCCATCCATCCTGAATGGACTGATAATCTTGCAAATCCTTTGTTCTTAAATATTCGAGGTCAACTGCATCAATTTGTTTACATCCGTTTTGGAGGTTTCTCGTCTACGTCTTGCCACCACTGGTTTTCTCAGCGTTCTTTGTATTCTTGAGACCCAACCTGTTCCGGGTCGATATAGGGGATCTTCCGACACAATGGGCAATTGAGCTTATTGATTCTGTCAAAGGCAAGATGTTTTTTTAAAGGCAGGGACCAGAATTGCTCTTCAATATTTATCAAGTGTAACGTTGGACATTGTGTTCCACCTTACAGGGCCGAGGTAACTCAAGCTCGTTGTCCAAAGGAATTTGGTCTGGGTTACTCATTCACCAAGCACTGACAAGAGTCGGTATTCTGCTGTTGACTTCAAACCCTTTTTACCTGACAATAAGAAGGAATCACTGCACAATGTACAATGAGGTGTGATAACATTTCACAGAGATAAGATCTCCTCCACCTGAAAAGAATTCGTCCAGATCGTATTTCACATTTTTGTACTTCCCCTTTGTAGCCGGACAGTTTCCACATATGATGCCAGACTGGAGAAAGTGTGGTGATGTATCCTCCATACATTTCCTTTTCAATGGACTCGAGAGTTCTGGTAGCTGTCCGGGGCAGCCCAGATGCTTTCGGACAATGTTTGCCATGAAGCTCATCCAGTCTAAATCTCAAATGGTGCATGTCACTGATTTTTCTTTTTCCACTTGACAGAAAAAACCTACAAGGTAATTCAAGGAGAATCGAAAAACCACCGCACGTTCAGTGACTTTTCGTTCTCTTCAATTCGGTGCGATTTGGCGATCCCATTTCGGCGACCCTGCGGTGTATTCAGCAAGCACCACAGGGCCGCTGTAATGCAGGGAAAAGTCTCCGCAAACCAGCCGAAAACTCACTGCAAAACGAGGGCGAACGCATACCGAACCCTGCAAAAACATCTGCATTAACCCGCCGAAAATGCCAGAGAAAACCGAGCAGGAGCCGATCACAGCACAGAGCAGCCGCTGGAAAAAGCCGACACCGCAGACGAAAGGAGTGAAAAAAACAAAACGTATACTTGAATGTTTGAAAAGTGAAACGCTGTTTGCAAAGAAACTACTGAACGAAAATGTCTGAAATTTATACATAAGATCCAATGAATGATAATAAAAAGGGCTGTTACAGAAAAAAAGAAAAAACGATTTAAAAAAAAACGGAAAAACATGTTTGCAAAAAAATCCCGAAAATGTCTAAAAGATCCTACAAAATCTATAAATAAAGAGACTTTTTACTGCAGAATATTATAATCTACGGTTTATTAGATATTGAATTAAAACGGGAATATTTTTAACATTGAAGCCTATGGGATTCGCCTGAATAAACCTGTCGAATGAAACCACCGAATGGCAGGGCATTTCGCCAACTTTTCACTGCTGGGTTTTGTTCTCTGAATAGACGAAGCATTGCTTCTCTATGGGGATTTCCCTCGAACAGGCACCGTATGTGCAGGCAATTCGCCAACTTTGTACCGGCTGGGTGGAGTAGAGGTAACATCACTGCTCTGCGTGGAGAGAGCCTGTGAAGACATGGGCTCGATCCCAGCAAGAGCACCTCTCCAGTAAGTGTCCTTGGGCAAGACACCCAACAGTACACACTCACCACCCAGGACATACCTGAAAACAAGAGAAATCTCAATGTATCCTTCCTGGTAAAATCCTTCCTCAAAAAAAACCCCCAAAAAACACTTGGCGAACTGCCTGCTCTCTGGATAGCAAAATGGCCAGGAATGGTAACTGAACACTGAATTTCAGCATTCGGTTACCTTTCGGCAGCCATTCGGATCTCTTTGAATAACCCTGCTAGACTGCCAACTTTTTCCAATAGGTTTCCAAACCGGTGAAGATCGCATTTGTGATTTGTCGCGTAGATGGAGAATAGTTATCCCCCATCTTTATTTACCTTTTCTGCAGTCCTGTAGGCTCAGGAAAAATAATAATATACCTTTTTTTCCACTCAGTTTGTCGTAGTGAATAATTCTTTTGTTTGGCTGAGTTTTCCTGCAGCAAATTGCTTTTTCTTTTCTTTTTTTAATATTTTTAGGCTGAACTCACTCCAGTGAAGCACTCCCAGGGAGATCCAGCGAACCTGATGCAAATGATATTGACACAGGCTGAAAGACTGGATTGTCTTAACCCACCCAACATTCACACTTTTGTACAGTTCTAATTGTGAAGTTGTTTTTCAGATTAATTTAGCAGTCCGACAATTATCTGTTTCTAAAAAAATAATAATAAAAATATATGTATATATACACACACATGCAAATTAGAGAGTTGCACTGCTTGATGTATGATTCACTCTCAGCTGAGAGAAACCAGAGATGAACGCAGAGGGCTTTGTAGTGGCGTTGGGATGGGATCCACCTTTTCGAGGTTGCCTAGATGCAGGAGGGGTGGGGGGGCTTGTAGGACTTTGGTAGCCGATCAGGTAACCTCTGTTTACCGTGAGGCTATGGGAGGTTTTAGCACAGATGACGTTTTCTTTTTGTGGTGTTTTAGACATGAAGTAGGGCTCCACACTAAAGGGGTTATTCAGAGAGAGCCGATCTGTCCGCAAAATGTAACTGGATGCCGGAATTTTAGCATACAGTGACATATCGGGGCCATTCGGCTATTCAGAGAGCAGAATTTTGCACATACGGTGCACATACGGCAATGAAATACTCCATAGATAAGCAATGGTTAATCTATTCAGAGACACCGAACAGCAGTGAGAAGTTGCCGAAGTGCCCTGCTGTTCGGTGTTTTCATTCGGCAGGTTTATTCCGGCGAATCCCATAGGTTTCAATGTTAAAAATATTCCCGTTTTAATTCAAGATCTAATAAACCGTTTATTTTAATCTGCAGCAAAAAGTCTCTTTATTTACTGAATTTTTAGGATTTTTTTAGGCATTTTTCCTGGAATTTTTTTTTTTTTTATCGTTTTTTCTTTAACAGCCCTTTTTATTATCATTCATAGGATTTTATATGTAAATTTCAGACATTTTTGTTCAGTAGTTTTTTTGCAAACAGCGTTTACATTTTGACACTTTCAAACGTATTGTTTTTTTGTACCCCGTTCGTCAACTTGTCAGCTTTTTTGAGCGGCTGGTCTGCGCTGTGATCGGCAGCTCGTCGGCTTTCTCCGGCGTGGTTTTAGCATTGGTTTCTGCGGGTTTTTGGTGGGATTTCGGCAGGTGTTTGTCTGGTTTGCGGCAGGTTTTCCCTGCACTCCGGGGACCCTTCGGTGAATGCTGAATTCACAGCAGGGTGGGGAACTTTGATTCCTCAAAGTGCAGGGAAGCACGGGGAACGAGAGAGCACCGAAATGTCGGCAACATTTTGTTGCTCACTGAATAACCCCTAAATAGGTTTTTCTGCCACGTGAGATGGAAATCGAGTGTAAAACTGATTTATTTATGTATTTGATTATTTTCTGTGTGGTGCAACCAGGATGCTTTTTTTTTTTTTTTTTGCTCCTTGTTTTGGTGTTTTCCCACCATGTTTTCATTTTGCCCCAAAGAGGAATTGTTTGGTGAAGGTATAAATATTTATCCATCATCTCATCTGTCAGTTATGAGAAAACCAAGATGAAAGCAGAAGGCTGTGGTGGCATTGGTCGGGACCCAGCTTGTAGAGGTTGCATTGTCGCAGCGGGTGGGCTTGATGGTCTTTGTTGGCCATTCGGGTTGAACCAAAACCTTTTTGTCTAACGTCAAGATATGGACGTTTTTAGCGCAGATGGCTTTTTTGTGGTGTTTTGAGGTTGGACCTGGAATCAATCTACTGTAAAAATTAGTTATCATATTTTCACCTTATTTTTCAAGTATTTTATAGGATCTCCTTTAATAAAATGGAAATGACAAGGTCCTGTGGGCAACGTTACACAAAATCAATCAACTTTGACCTCAAAATGTTATAACTTCTCATATATAGTAGGTCAAATCTGACCCTTTTCTAAAAAAGGGCTTTATTGTAGCTTTTCGCTCGTTGAATAACGTCCAGGCTTTTAAGTCTTGATTTTTTTTTTTTGGTTTCTCTCAGTTGGATCATTACCTTGACTTCTCCGCATTACATTCCAGGCATGTCTCCAGTATCAGATCCACCTGCCAACCATTGTTTACCCCTTCAGAAAGGCTATGAAATTTTAAATAAATCATCGCAAACATTGTATATGAGTAACAAGCGTGTTGTTATCTGGCTTTAACAAACAAAGGAGCTGCAGATTGGGTTGCTTTTCCACACCCAGTGTTTAAATTTCCAGGCTTTGATTGCGATTTCAAATCATAGCAACACTGATGTTTAGGCGTGGCGTTGCCTAATGACCACTCAATGCCAATTGTCCAATTTTTTGGAATTATCCAGAGATCTTATGGAGTCAATCATGATTTTATAGTTGTGGTTAACTTGCAAGTGTGTCGGAAGAATTTGGTGGAACTCGAGTTTTCCATGTCTTATTTCGACCCGAGAACTTGATGATGTCTTGTGTAGCAGTTCAGAAACTTGCCGGGAAAACCTGGATCAGCTCGTGTTCTTCTCTCTGGACTAAGTTCTGGAACTGAACTTGGTTGAGACCTCCGTCCATCATGCTGGTGGCAAGGTTTCTTCATGTTGTCCTTTTTTGCATTGATCGGCTGAGCAGAAGTATGTAGATTCAGTTTTTATCAGACCTGCCAAGTCATATGATTTCATAGTGCGGAAGGTGCTCTGAAACCACTCACAACTTCAATAGATTATTCCGCCTCACGTAAGGATGGTCCATGAGAATCCCAGCTGGCCAATAACGATACTGATTTATTACAAAAAAAGGGGAATCTAGACACTCCAACAGTGGTATAAGTGCAACTTTTATTGGATGAGCATTGGTGGCAGTGGCAATGTTTCGGTGAAGAATGGCCTTTAACAAGGGTCATTCTAGGCTGAAATGTTACCAGTTCCGCCAATGTTCATTTAATAAAAGCCACGATTATTCCACTGTTACCTTTCCCATTTTTGAGACAATGTCACAGTGTGACACGCTGTATGTAGAGGTTTCTCCTGGTCACACTAAGGAGTCTCAATGTCATACTATGGGAGGAATTTCTAAATTTTTTGTGATGTTTATCCAAGGCTGAATCTCACATCCAATGGCTCCAATCCTGGAACTAGTCAAAGTGTGGAAACGTGTGTGTTTAACAGTTTTGTTAGGGACACTATTTTTAGGGGAGGATGAAATATATCACCTCACAAACCACTCTCATCACACATATACGCCCCCCCCAAACAATACCCTGGGATTCTTGACATACAGCCCACATGGTTTTAGGCTCTATTCCTCGCTTCGTCAAGGAGGCAGGTCCGGCAGCATTTTTGTTCAGAGCTCCGCAACTGTGGAACAGCCCTCGGGTTAGTATCGAATCCTCCAGCTGTCTGAGATTTCTTAAGAGAACGGTTTTCCTGTTTCTACACGTAAATCGATCCTGCAACAGCTGTAAATTCTAATAGTCTTTGAATGTTTATTGCAACATAACGATGTTGAACTCGGTACAACGCTATTTGCTTTCCCGTCCCAGAACACACTTGCGAAGGTGAGAAATTTCATTGGGAAAATATTTTATAAACTAATAAATATCCCAATGAAAATCCTGGTTGGGGGAATTGAAACGTCGATGACGATGATTTAATATACAGGGTGTCCATAAAGTCTCTTTACAATTTCAAAAATGTATTCCAAAAGCAAATGATAAGACAGATAAGTGAAAATTATTACAAAATGAGACGTATATATTTAAGTTTTTTTTGCCTCGTTTAATACACCTCTATATGGGCGCCATTAGTTGCACGAAGCACATCAAGTCGGTACTGGATTTCTTGCCATGTTGGCTGTAGCTTCCCCTCATCAATGGTGGCATCAGTGATCCTCTGCTTTAGATTAGTGATGTCCCTTTGTTCCAGACACCATATCTTTAACATAACCCCATAGAAAGAAGTGGAGGGGAGTGATATCTGGTGAACGAGGTGGCCAGGGAATTGGGCCACCCCTTCCAATCCACCGCTCTGGAAATGTTTCATTTAGGAAGCCACGAACATGCAGTCCTCAATGTGGTGGTGCAGCATCTTGCTGGAAAATGATGCTTGGTTGAAGGTCATGTAGTTGTGGTGCCGCGTGTTCAGTCAAAAGGTCAAGGTGACCATTTGCAGTAATTGATGTCTCGCTGAAGAAAAACGACTTCTTTCTATGGAGTTATGTTAAAGATATGGTTATGGAACAAAGGTACAAAGGGACGTCACTAATCTAAAGCAGAGGATCACTGATGCCACCATTGATGAGGGGAAGCTACAGCCAACATGGCAAGAAATCCAGTACCATCTTGATGTGCTTCGTGCAACTAATGGTGCCCATATAGAGGTGTATTAAATGAGGCAAAAAAACCTTAAATATATACGTCTCATTGTGTAATGATTTTCACTTATCTGTATTTTCATTTGACTTTGGAATAAATTATTGAAATTGTAAAGAGACTTTATGGACACCCTGTGTGTGTTATATACAAGACCTCTACTTCTGTTTGTGCAAATAGATACTCCCGAAAATTATAAATCTATAAATGTACACCATGGAAATATAATTATGATTGTGTATATTATCGAGTATTATGAAAGCTTATGTAACACCACTTCCTGTGGCAACATGAAATATGGAAATTAGTGCACACTATGTAAATATTTTGTAAGGCTGCACGTTTATTTTCGTGGAGCAGTTCAGCATTTGCGCCCCATTGTATTCTCCATTCAACCTCCATTAAACGGTCTTCCATTCTGGTGGTGCCATTCTTCTCCGTGTTTTTATTGATCTGCACAGTGGACAGATCTCTATTATTATTTTAGTATAGTTGTGCAACATGTCAATTCACTTTCCATGCAGTGGTTTGGAAATCTCCACTTAATCAGCCCCATTCCCAACTCATGACTTGAGTTAATTGAGGTTGATCCACCGACTTTTACAGATTTTATGGCTGAAGTTAGAAAATATATCTAGTTGCCAAGGGATTGAAGGAACCTCTATTTGCAGACTTGTTAACCTGTACGGTGCAACCATCAGCGACCAGCTGGAGATGAGATATGAACGACAACAAGGTCAGCGGGTGATCGTTGCGCCAGGAGATGTTGTATGGTTCAAGGCGTAGTACTGCTCGGTAATTACTGTATCGTAGTCGGGGTCACAAAGCCAAAAGGTCAGGGAATGGAGAGCGTAACGTGGTTGAGGTACAAGCCGGGGTGGAGTATTGGAGAGAGTAACGTGGTCGAGGTATAAGCATGGGTCAAGGAAGTGGCGATCAGCGTAAGTCGGGTCACAGGCAGGGTTCAGTACACAAGGTAATTCAAAAGCAAGTTCTACAGAAGCTCTAGGATTGAATACTGGAGCAAAGACTCAACGCTCGTCAACGTGCCATTTGATTTTGTCCTGACACATAGATGCAAGCCGATGAGTAGCTGTACTTATCATTCGTTTCCTTCTCTCCCGATTTCCTTTTTTTCTGGCCAAGGCTGGTGAACAACAATGACGTGTTCCCGAGCCAGAACTTGTTTCCAGTAAATGGAAGGGACATCTCCTAATATTGTTAAAGGTCTTTATATTCATGGGCCAGTGCCTGGCACGCAACTGAAGATTTTCAAGACCCTTTATAAATAGCTCAGTCGATTTGACCCCATATTGGTTCTTTGAAAACATCAATGCCGTGTCTGCATGCTTTCCGCGATAAATCACGCTTTATAGCCCCTAGTTACGTCTGCCTGAAAAAGAGACCTCGCTTGCGATGCCGGTAATGAATGGCGGAGGACAATAGGCTGTTTTCCAGCTCATGCTGTCACACCATTATCTGGTGACATCAGCACAAAAAGCCCTTCTCAAGCCCAGTGTTATTCTCACACCAATGAATGTCTTCGATTACGAGCAAAGTCGCAGGAGCCCGCCAACCGCTGTAATGAAGTAGGACAGTAAAAGACAATGTGTGGCACAATGGATATCCCTTTTAATGTAGCAGGTACATGCCCCGAGGGCAGGAAGACGTTCACAGCAGACAGCCGCGACAGCAAAACAATAAAGATTTTAAAAATGTGCTGTACTGTTCAAAAAAACCACAGTGTGCTTTACAAGTGTTTGGATGGTGACTCATGTTGTGTTGGCTTCTAAACGAAGACATAATCAAGATATATTTGGCATATTAATCTCCACCAACCCAAGTGCTTCTCAGCTGTGACTACAGTATTTTTCCAGTTGTAGACCGTGTAGCCCATGAATGCCAGCTGGTGAAGCGTGGCTTGGCAGGGCCAGACCTAGAAGAAAAGGTGGACAGGCACAGCTTCAAACTAGAACTTATAAAAAAAAAAAAACCCAGACCACCTAGAAATCACAGTGGACCACCTAGAAATCAGTCACTGACCACGTACTTCTTCCAAGGAATATGTAGGTTTATATACAGTTTTCTGTTTTTGGAAAAACCCTGTAGGTAAAATGTCCAAAAGAGACCCCAATGCAATTAAACACAGCTCACATCATATTATCACACGTTATCAAATTTATGGCATCTAACTACATCACTTAAACACCCAGAGCATATAATGTACAGTCCGATAAGAAACACTGTAATATAGTGAGCAGGCCAATAGCGCGCTGCCTCCTGATTTGTATTATATTCGTATTTTCAAGCATTTTAATTTACTTGTCATGCCCTCTGTAATCGATACCAACACCATTTTTTTAAGACTTAGTACCGATACTTTTATTTAATGTCATGTGACCGCTTTCCAATTAATAATTTAGGATTTTGCAAAAAGCGTGTACAGTTTATATTAATAATGAATTGTATGGCCAGACACCCCATTTACCCACTGCACAGCCTGCACATACACAGACATCACACAAAGACACCAGACCTCAGATATTTTTGTATACGCACACCAGACCTCAAATGCATATATATACAAAAACCAGACCTCCGATATATATACACACCCACCCACCAGACCTCAGATATATATACACACCCACCAGACTTCATATATATATATATATATATATGAGTCAACAGCATAGGCAGCACATCAGGATTTGAATAAAAGAAAAAAGTTTTATTGGTATAAGGTAAAATACCTGTCCATTGACCGACGTTTCAGCCCCAGTGGGCCTTTTTCAAGGTATACAGGCATAGCATAAATAACATACATTTATACTAAACATTATTAGAGTATTGCTCTAATAATGTTTAGTATAAATGTATGTTATTTATGCTATGCCTGTATACCTTGAAAAAGGCCCACTGGGGCCGAAACGTCGGTCAATGGACAGGTATTTTACCTTATACCAATAAAACTTTTTTCTTTTATTCAAATCCTGATGTGCTGCCTATGCTGTTGACTCTATATCTATACCTATCGGGCATTTGGCACTCAGGTGCATTGATTCCATTTGACGTGTCTTGGGTTCAATATTGGCAATTATATATATATATACACACATGCACACAACAGACCTCAGATATATATATACACACACACACCAGACCTCAGATACATGTATATGCACACTAGACCTCAGACACATGTATCCACACACCAGACCTTAGATACATGTATCCGCACACCAGACCTTAGATACATGTATACGCACACCAGACCTTAGATACATGTATACGCACATCAGACCTCAGATACATGTATACGCACAGCAGACCTCAGATACATGTATACGCACAGCAGACCTCATACACAAGTATATGAACACCAGACCATAGATACATGTATACACACGCCATACCTCAGATACATGTGTGTATATATATATATATATATATATATATATATTCAAGACCTCAGACACTGGGGCTGCTGGCAAAACAGCATTCTGCCAGGCCCATCTGTCTGGCCGCGTTCCAGCGAGCTGCCACCTTCATCAGTAAGTTATAATGGAGGTCCCAGCGGAGCTCTGTTATAACTTACCAATACCGAAGGAAACACGTGCAGAATGCAGTCAGCTGGAGGGGCCTGGCACAGAGTGCTGTTAGATAATTCTGCCAGCTGCCCCAGCCGCTCGGATACCTCACGGCAAGCCAGCCAAGTGCTGCCTTTCGGTAATGGCAGATGTATCAGGGGATTTTGCACGAGTACAAGTACTCGTGCAAATGCCTGGTATTGGCACGATACTAGTATCGGTGCATCCCTACCTTCTATGGTAACTTGGATACATTGCTCCAGCTACAGATATACAATAACTAAACAAACATTCAAAGTTGAAAACAATGGGTGGAATGGAGGGGATTAATTATTAATGACACCAACACCCCCTTCCCACCCAGGGGCAGTATTACGAAGCTGGTGCTAACTTAACCAGAGCTGTTGTAAACTGAAAACCTCCATAGGCTATAATGGCTCTGGGAAGTTTACAACAGCTCTGGTTAAGTTAGCACCAGCTATGTAATATAGCCCCATGTGTTCAGCTTAATGTGCTTTATATTTAACCATACATTTACTCTGGCACTGCGGCCTCGCACTGTACGTTTATGGGCTGACGGCTTCTGCTGCAGGAAGAAGCAGAAACTGTTGCTGTGACATTTGGCACGTACACCAGCAGTAGATGCCTCCTTATGCTTATGCTTAGAGAAGGACTGGATGATCAGCTCTCAAAACCCCCGGAAGAAGGCTAATATCAGATTTGTTTTTTCTTAAGTATTATTACACAGCACCGGAGAGGGTTACCATTAATGGTACTGAATGGTGCAAGATTGTAACTTTTTTTTTCTTTTAAATAAAATATAACAGCTTTCCTCTCCAGTATGCACCTTCATGGAAAATCTTGGTGGAATGTCGTTCAGGCATGCACGCTTTATATCAGCCAGCTACCACAAAAAGTCTACCAGGGTTATTCAGAGAAAGGTGAAACTCTGGAGAACTTTTGTAGTAGTGAAAATTCTAGGTCAAAATAGCCAATTTGGAAAGTGAGATAAATGGGAGGATTTTTCTTGTTTGGCCATTTTGATCTAGAATTTTCACTTCTCCAAAATTTCTCCATAGTTTCACCTTTCTCTGAATAACACTGGTACATGTTTTGCATCTTTTTTCTGCATTAAACGCATGAATATTTGGCTCACTGTCAGCTTAGGGCCCCACTTCAATGGAGTTGCACATAAACTAGGACAAAGCAAGTGCCCCAGAATGCAGCATACGTACCATACAATGCTAGACACTGTGCACACTAGTAGCCAAAGTAGTTTACAGGGCTGTCTCAATGTGGCAAATAAGTGGAGCATTACATTTCTTGGGTCATAAAAGCCGAACAACAATAATTTTTTTCCAATTATTGTACTCATTCAGCTCCCCTATTTTGGCTTAAAATGTGCAATTGCCCGCATAGTGTATACATTGTTTAATGGATTGGCAAATAGTGCTCGATAAGTGGGATGTATGACATCAGCTATTTAATAGCAAAGGTATTGGGGAAGCAGGACGAGCACCGGGAGCTCCTATCAAACAGCCGGTCCACTCTCCACGAGCACCGCAGTTATATCAAAGGACGGTTTATTGGAGCAAAAAGTAGCAACATTTTGATTAGAGGATTGAGGTTCTCTGACCAAAACGTTGCTACTTATTTCTCCAGTAAACAGTCCTGCGATGCAACTTTAAGTGCCTTTTGTATTCATTGCATCGGTTATTTAATGACATAAGTAAAGATGGCTTCAGTAGTGAGTTGTTGAGCAGCTTTAGTCTGTTCAGAGGATAAATAAAGGGGTTATTCAGAAAGCACTGAAATTTCAGGGAAATTTTGGTGCTTTCTAGTTCGGCGCACTTTGATGCTCTTCGACGATTCAGTTTTGCCGACCCTGCATTGAATTCACAATTCACCGCAGGGTCCCTGATGTGCGCCGAACATGGAGTCGCCGAGACTGCCGAACCGCAGAAAAAAAAAAATGGAACTCTGCTATTCTTCTTCTAATAGGTGTTTAAACCAATCAAAATGTATTAAAAAGTGTTTCTAAATAATAAAAAAGGTTCTCTAAAAAATAATAAAAAGGTCTGGTACAGAATAAATGAAATGCCTTTAAAAAAAAAATTGGGAATCAAACATTTCATCGAAAAAATATAAAAAATACATAAAAGTGTTCCAAAACATAAATAAATAAAAAGACAGTTTGCTGACAATGAAAACAGTAAACGGTTGAATAAATAGAAACAATAATATTGTTTTACAATGAATCCTACAGGATTTGCCTGTTTAAACCTATCGAACCGTACCACCAAAAATCTGGGCATTTCACTGACATTTCGGTGCAGTTCGGCGTTCTGTGACTAGATAAACTATTCCTTCCCTACGGGACAATTTCCCTGCTGCCGAAGATCAGCGAATGGCACCGTATTTCGCCGTCAATTCACCGGTATTTGGTGCATTGACAGTTTAGTGAATAAACAAAATTCCACAAAATTGCAACATACGGGAAAAGACACTGTTAGGTGCCCTTAAGTTCGCCCTTTAGTAAATAACCCCTTTAGTGTGCTATTTGTTTGACTCGGGAGGAAATCGTTTATTCAATAAGATCCAGAACAATGAGCTTTGATTGACTGATTCATTACATTGTAACAGCTTATGAATGCTGCATACAGCAAGGCTACATTTTTCATGTCGTGTCCATCACATTAAAAAAAATGTTGCACGTCCAAGAGGACGCAGTGAATCCGGTAGCCTTAAGAAACCAAAAGCCGCCATATATGTATTTTTCGTGACTTGCAAGTGACCGTCTCTCCCGTTTCATTTCTTGCAGGGCAAAGCCGTAGCGCAGACCGGCCGCAGCAAGCTGCAGAATCAAAGAGCCGGCCTGAACAATCAGATCCTGAAGGCGATGCGCATGAGAGCCGGGGCTGAGAACCTTCTACGGTACGTTCTTCCCACCGGTTCAGCTCACTCCTGTGGAAAGCTGCAAAAAATAAAGCCTTTGTTCTTCCCCGGCTTTGGTGATCTCCGGTTCCCAGAGCAGATTCCCAACAGATGCCGCCTAATGAACCCAGCGAGACAGCGCTTTGATTGTAGCAACAGTTCATTCCTGGGTGACCCCCCCCCCCTCCCCGCCACATTATACAATGGTGCCGAGTAGCTTCTCGGTATGCAAAAATACTAAACCCTTCGTGAAGGAGCGAGTTGCCCTAGCTTTACCGTGTTTTCGTAGGGAGACCGACCCTTGGGCGAAAAGACAATATTAATTATAGATTTAGTCTTCAAGGAATTCATCAGCAATGCTGGCTGTTATCACCGTCGTACCAGAGCCGTGTATGCTCGCCGTGAGACTCTAGAGCCTGGAGGGGGTTCCAGGTCCACCTTGTTCTCCTAGATGCATCTCGCTAATTCGTGCTACTCTAGAGGGTTGGAGACGGAGTACGCAGAATATTTGCAAGGGAAAAAAACATCCATTAATCAGAGCAGCTGCACGGATAATGACCTGTTGTTTTGGCAGTGCTTTTCATGCAATCCTCACCTGGCTGAACGCTGAGCTCTCAAAGCAAAGCAATCTGCATCCTCTTCATTTTAACTCGAGTGGATACAGGCTGTTGAGTGTGAGCAGAAATGGACAGACGATTTCTGTTTGGGAGTAAGGGGGAGAAACCCAATCTTTTGTTAACTAGCAGCCTATTTTTCCAGGCTCTTTGTGTCCGAGACAGTCAAATACATGGGTACGGGCAAGGAAGGGTATATAGTCATCCGCCATGGCTCCGCCACGGCTCCGTGGCAGGCTTCTAGGATAATTTAGCTTTCAAGAGGCTGACCGGGCAATGGAGTGTACGTCGATAGGAATAACTTTTACTAGTATCGTAACAATTTTACATTTTAATGTGAACCAAAAATATATATATATATATATAACCAGTGGAAAAAGATGTGCTGCAGCATCTTAAGATATTGACCTGATTTTGCACATTCGAAAAGGGACCTGGCATGGATCTTTATCAAGCCCTCACGTTGTTCAAAGTATCAGATCTTTCTCCAGGGGTTATTTATTCATTTTGATGATAGAGTCTGGAGTGATGAATTGGGAAACTGCACCCTAAATGTATGATCCGGGAGGTGCCCGAGTGCCTATTTTCAAAGATCAATAAAGAAATATAAAATAGAGAGGTTTAGCAGATAAGTTTGCAATAATCACGGCATCTACTTAAAGAAAATGTACATTTGTTGGGTCCTTGTTATAATATATACATGTTATTATTATTCTTTATTTATGAAGCGCCAGCATATTCCGCAGCGCTGAACAATGGGCACAGTATAGACAGAGTTACAATACTGCAAGGTGAGAGTGATGGGCTGCAAGGTGCGTGATGGGCTGCAAGGCGAGAGTGATGGACTGCAAGGCGAGAGTGATGGGCTACAAGGCGAGAGTGATGGGCTGCAAGGCGAGAGTGATGGGCTGCAAGGCGGGAGTGATGGGCTGCAAGGTGGGAGTGATGGGCTGCAAGGTGAGAGTGATGGGCTGCAAGGTGAGAGTGATGGACTGCAAGGTGAGAGTGATGGACAGCAAGGTGAGAGTGATGGACTGCAAGGTGAGAGTGATGGACTGGTTGGGGCAGTAAGGTGAATCAGTGAGTCGGGTGGGAGGCTTCCCTATATAGGAATGTCTTAAAGGAGCGTTTGAAGGAAGGGAAACTAGGGGAAAGTCTGACTGTACGAGGGAGAGCCTTCCAGAGAGTGGGAGCTGCGCGTGAGAAATCCTGCAGTCTATCATGGGAAGAGGTGATGCGGGAGAAGCTAGGCGCAGGTCACGGTTGGATCTAAGGGAATGGGCTGGGGTGTATTTGGTGAATAGTGAGGACAGGTAGTGAGGAGCCGAGTTAGTGAGAGCTTTGTGTCATATATAGAAATCTCACAATCCATACAGTACCAGAGAAGGGATGTACAGTACCGCGGGAGTCCTCATTTCCTTAGACCAAATAAAGCTATCAGTAGAGAAGTAATGTAACCATGCATAATGCTTTTCGTACCTCACAGCTACAATTCCTTTACCATGTCTCTGATTCTTAGTTTAGTGAATAAACCCCCATTAATGTATTATTGTCTACCCCTGCAGGGAGGGGAGGGTCATGTTGCACGGTGATAGGATGTCATTTTCTTGTGTTCTCACAAATTTCACAGGTATCTGCTGTCAACACGCAGTGTCCGATATTCATGGGAATGAGTCAGGGTAACATTATTACCCTCAATATATAACGTTAGCGACTCTGAGAACCAGCGATTGGTCTCCAATTCATCTGCTAGTCACACATTAATGAGCAATCCACAAATTTAATTTTTATTTTTTTGTAACAAATGAGTCTCGCTAAATGCTTTACATTTTCTCTTGATTAAAAACCCGGGGCCCTCTTCTGTCACAGGCGTTATCATTAACGAGTGAGCCATTAAGTAGAACAGCCCTACTTATTAATGACCCCATACCTATTACCAGCCAAGAGGAAAACTCCTCCTGCGCTTTGGATGTTGCTATACTTCATATACTTTGCTTTTAAAGTGCTATTGTGCGGGCAGGCTGAGAAAAACAAGTGGTTCCATGGTCGCTCGTTATTCTCGCTGGCAGCGGTTAATAAAATAAAATGATGTGATTCCAAGGGTTTGTTGCTTCAGGAAAATGACTTAACACAAAATAAAAAGACATTCTATGCTTACCACTGGTCCCGCGGTGCAGAGGACGGGCCAATCCACTCCCTCCTCTCTCTGCAATTAGAAGGACACTGAGCACAAACAGTTCCGTGTGTCCTTCCGCTGGCCATATGAGGTAGCCTCTTGCAGAGGGCTCTCTTTTATCTCCATGTAGTCCTATGGATTCCCATATTTGATACAGGTGGTGCCAATGACAGTATCTGTTAGCAGCTGCCTGAAGTTAACTAACTTAGCGGCTCACTTGTAAAAGCGCTACTAAAGGTTAACGCCTCACAAGTACAGCCTCGGGTGGAATATAGAGCCCATAATATTTAATGTACACCTGACCTGCCTAGCACCACATACACGTAGATCTTGTTTTATTATTTCTATAAGAGCACATACATATATTTCTTCAGGGAATACTTTATCATTACTTAATGTCAAATTAAAAAATGCAATGTGATATTAATCAAGAAATTCTTTTAGAGTGTACTGAGTTTATGCAATAAAGTGGAGGCTGTACTTAATTGTGCTGAGTTTTGTAACTTTATCACCAAAATAATAGAGCTGCGAAAATAAAAATAAATAAAAAATATATATATATATAATCAAAATTATATATATGAATTTTTTAATTTTTTTTTAGTAAATCGAAGTATTTTATGAATTTAAGAATTTAGTTTGTTTATCTTGACCTAATTTAAATCGTCAGGTGAACACCCAGTAATGCCGGAGCTGTATACACTGAAAAGGGCTATATTGTATTATATTATGTGTGTTATAAAAATATGCACTCTGTCTTTTTGAAAATATTATTTTTGCAAATTTTTGCATCAGCTCAGAAAGATAACTAGAAATATGTAAAAAATTCAGTGTTTGTGTGCAAAATACACCTTGCAGTCAAAACCCAGACCCTGTTTTAACAGAGCCTCTTTTCTTTCTCGCGTCCCCAGGGCAACAACAAACAATAAAGTTCGAGAACAGGTTCTACTGGAGTTGAGTTTTGTGAATTCGAACCTACAGCTCCTGAAGGAGGAGCTGGAACGGCTGAACATATCGGTGGAAGTCTACCAGCATAACGAGTAAGCATGACATAAACTCTTGTGACCTTATGTGATTGAAGATAAGTAAAATTAAGACATAACATTTTTTTTATATATATATTTTACTTGTTGTGTAAAAAAAAGAGAGCAAAAAGCTGACCTTAATCCTGACCAAAATCTGACTTGTAACTGTACCTGTCGTAGAGAGGAAAATTGTAATACATAAATATATTAAATTTAGCATTATTTTAATCTTTAATTTACTTTCAGTATGAGAATAAGTACTTAAAAAAATTATATAAAATGAAAGTAAAAGAGTAGCATATAAAGTAGAAATAAACTCAAAAAAATCAAAACTCTTAAACGATAAACAAAAAATAATAATATACAAAGGTTTTCACGTTAATGAAAATTACGTAAAAGAAAAATGCAAAATAGCGTAAAAGATATATATATATATATATCTGAGTATATATCTCAGAGTTAAAAACAAATTATACAAAAAAATTAATATCTTGAACAGCTAAAACAAAAAAGATAAAAATAAAGATATTGGCACTTGTTAATGAGAATTAAATGAAATATAAATGGCTGCAAAAAGGAGTAAAATATATATATATATATATATATATATATATGTGTGTGTGTATGTAAAGACAAATTCTACAAAAATAATGAAAATCTCAGATAAAAAGATAAAAATAAAGATTTTTTATTTTAATAAAAATTAAATGAAATAAAAAATACAAAAGGGCATTAAATATATAAAGAATGACAAACAAATTACTGTATAGAATAAAATATGAAAATCTCAAACAGCATAATCAAAAAAGGATAAAAAATAATGGTTTTAGCCCACATTAATGGAAATCAAATGAAATTAAAAAAAATACTAAATACTGAATGGCAGAATCCTAACTCTTCAGGTCTTAGTGATGTTTAATATTCAGCTTTAATGTCTAATGTTTTAACCGCTGGATAGTCTGGGGGCCATTATAGCGGGGGAAAAAATTATAGCACTCAATACCTTATTCCCTAAAGTGTAGTGTCCATCACAAAAGGAAAAATGTATAAACATATATATATGTTTATTAAATGATACTGTTTATAGTTACGAGCCAGGTAAATACTGACACCACATAGCTTTGTGTTTGATCCGACTGTTGTAGACTATTTTGCGCCATCGGCTTCCTCTGGCATTGGGAGAGTTAAATAAGGAGAGGTTTAGTTTCATTCCAGCCCTGCCTTTTGTTTACCCAAGAAGCATATCTCCTGCTGTAGATAACAGTGTTTTAAGTCAGCATTTCTTGGCTATTTTGAGGTGCCCTGGTCTTCTTCTAAGCCTGACACCATCACTTTAGCTGTCCCTAGAGTGATACGTCTGGCCACTTCTGGATGACCATTGACCTTCAAGTAGCAGCATGTCTCTCACAGCATTTTTATGGGCTTTATCTTGTTATTTTTAGTGATGGTGGTTGGAGGGCACCTGCTGCGTCATTCAGATTGCGTTCTCTATTGTTACTATACTTTCTCAAAGTGGCAGTATATCACAATCAAAGTGAAAGACCCCATGTGACTTTTTTTGTGACAGCAGAGGTTTTCCATATTTTACTTCTACATCACCAGAGAGGGTGTACATGGTTCACCTACCTATCATACCATTACTTACGGTGAATAGAAAAATGGCTGCTTTGTAATTCGATACATAATTTGGCACAAGGCAAGTTTGTCCATTTATTTTGCATTACGGAAGTGGACAACCTTGCCTTGTACTGAATTCTGTGCGTCTGTGTGTATGTGTGTGTGTGTGTTACGAGTAAAGTCTAAAGTCTGGATAAAACTAGGATTCCCAGGGTAAACCTGACATTACCCAGGCAGCTTTGGGCTTTACACAGGTAATTCTAGGTTTATTCGGATGCCCCTCGAGCTTCAGCTGGGTAAACCCAGATCTAACGAAACACCACTGGGTAATGTGTTTTCTGAGACTTTGGAGCGACCCAAAACCTAGGATCACTCTATATCCAGTGACGGAAGTACCAGGGTCGCAGTTGCGACCGGGCCCTGGCCTTCCGCCACTGGAGGGGGGCCCAGCGCCGCCACCAGATTCCGGCAAAAAGCGCCGGAATCTGGGAGCCGCGCGCTGGCCGTCCCTCTCCCTACGCGAGCGGCCGCTGACATGCAGCTTGGCCGCTCACGTGGGAGAGAAACCACCTGACCAGCGCACGAGACCTCGCGCTGATCAGGTGGTTTCCGGCGAGCGGCCAAGCTGGATGTTTCCAGCGGCTGCTCGCCAAGGAAGGAGAAGACGCCGGAGAAGACGCCGACGGAGCCTGCCCTGGGCCTGGGGCCCCCCCTGAGCAGGTAAGAGCTAGGCTGGGGGCAGTATATCCATGAGCTGGTGGGGCAGAGCTGGGGCAATATATCCATGAGCTGGGGGGCAGAGCTGGGGCAGTATATCCATGAGCTGGGGGGCAGAGCTGGGGCAGTATATCCATGAGCTGGGGGGCAGAGCTGGGGCAGTATATCCATGAGCTGGTGGGGCAGAGCTGGGGCAATATATCCATGAGCTGGTGGGGCAGAGCTGGGGCAATATATCCATGAGCTGGGGGTCAGAGCTGGGGCAATATATCCATGAGCTGGGGGTCAGAGCTGGGGCAATATATCCATGAGCTGGGGGTCAGAGCTGGGGCAATATATCCATGAGCTGGGGGGCAGAGCTGGGGCAGTATATCCATGAGCTGGGGGGCAGAGCTGGGGCAGTATATCCATGAGCTGGGGCAGTATATCCATGTGCTGGGGCAGTATATCCATGTGCTGGGGCAGTAAATCCATGTGCTGGGGCAGTATATCCATGAGCTGGGGGCAAATATATCCATGTGTGAGCTGGGGCAATATATCCATGTGTGGTCTTGGGGCAATATATGTCCATGTGAGCTGGGGGCAATATATGTCCATGTGAGCTGGGGGCAATATATGTCCATGTGAGCTGGGGGCAATACTATCTTTTTTATATTGCAGAAAAAAAAAAGGTAAAAATATGGATCTTTTTTTTGGGGGGGGGGTTGGGTGGGGCCCTTCATGGATTCTTGCACCGGGGCCCTCAGGTTTCTAGTTACGCCACTGTCTATATCCATGGCCAAACCTAACCATGTCTAACCTCAAACCTAACCCTAAACCAAACCTTTAGCCTAAACCCAACCCTAACCCTGACCCTAACCATAAAAATCTTTTACCCAAGGGTAGGGAGTGGTTAATCTGCAGATTACCTGTGTAATCCAGGTAAAAAACAGATGTTTAATTAGATTTTGGGCTTTACCCAAAGCTGCTGGGTGATTTGTTTTAACATAGGTTTATCTGGACTTTACCTCTGACACATATACATACATAGGCGTGCGCAGTGACTGGGCTTAGTGTGCCCAGGCACACCCTAATGTTGGGTGAAGAGGTCCTCTTTCATCTCTCACATTGACATTTTAGATGTCCCTTATCTGGTTTGTGACGAATAACATAAAATCTGACTGTATCTCCGATTACAGGCTTGTTATTTCTAATGAAAAATGTGCATTTTGTGCAAAAACATAAGATTTCAATTAATTAATGTTCCACGGGTGCACACCCTAATATGACGGGCTGCGCACGCCAGTGTATACATATAAATATATATATTCCATGTATCTGAGCTGGCACCCCTAGGTCTTATTTCAATGGTATTGTTTATTTTCTATAAACTGCATTACAAATATAATTTAAGATTGTCAGGTCAGAGACTTGGATTATGGATTGCAGACTAGGCACCGGTATTGAGCGCTATAGGGTCCTCAAGCGTATGAACTACTGTATTGGATTATATATATACATATATATATATATATATATCATACAACAGTGGAAAGGTTGCACTCAATCTTAACAAGCAATAACAGCGGGTGCATCTAAGACAGTAATACTGTATAAAAGAAAGAGCACTCCATATAAATGATCACATTCTTCCAATTCATTACAATTAAAAAAAAAAACGCCATTTTTTAAAAGTTCAATCACCTGAGGGAATAAATGATAGGGTGATACATTGGCGCTTAAGTTGTGACAGGCTTAAGCAAAGTATGATCATATAATTCCCATCATTTATTCCCTCAGATGATTGAACTTTTAAAAATGGTGATTTTTTGAAATGTAATGAATTGGAAGAATGTGATCATTTATATGGAGGTGCTCTTTCTTTGTATAATTGATGATATATATATATATATATATATATCATCTGTTATCCCAGCACTCACCTATCCTCACAATTCGTCTAGGATGATGAAAGCCACGGTGCTTAGCCCAAAGGAAAAGTGTGTATTCAGCATCAGAGAAGGCTGCGCAAGTGTATTAAAATAAAGGTTTATTTCAAATCAGTAAAAAATTTACTGACATTTCGGCCCTCACAGGAGCCATTCTAAACCTTGAGAATGGCTCCTGTGAGGACCAAAACGTCAGTCCATTTTTAATGATTTGAAATATATATACACAGTGTGTCCTGCACTCACGGACTTCTGTAAACCCCTCTGCCTATTGCTTAGCTCAATGAAAATACAGGTAGTACCAAGTAGCCAGCACTCCTGGGTCTTCATAAAAATATAAACTTTATTGAATCAACACTAAAAATTAAAGCTCGTGGTGAGCTGAAACGTCGACTGGATTAGACCACTTTTAGTCTTGATTCAATAAAGTTTATTTTTTTATGAAGACCCTGAAGTGATATATTATATATATATATATATATATATATTAGTATGTCAACGTTTTTCTTGAATAAAATGGACTACAATTACTATGAATCCGGATGATTTAAGCCAGGGTGGCAAATGGTGGTTATTTCTTACACAAACAAAGAAAGCTGTGCATTAAGAAAACGTCCACTAACCGTGGAACCAAGGATAAATATTGAAATGTGGGTGAAAGCCAACATAAAACAATGCATGGTGAGCTTGCACGGATGGGATGTTTATTAAATTGTTACATGATATTCTACCCCCTCATGTTAGATATTAATACCTGTGCTGACTGCACACTTCAGGATTATGCCTTTTAATTTATATCTTTCCATGGTTTTACATAGTAATGTAATCTAGACCTTTATCCTGTAAGTGGGAGTTTTCTCCTATTATGTATCTGTGCGTGGGTTGTTTTTGTTGTATCCACACTGCAAATCAATCATAGTATCTTAATGAGCACCTTCAGCCTGGGTATTATCTCATGACCACGTTGTGTCACACAGCGCTGCTTTGATACAATGCTGTAGTATTAAAGAGGTAATTTACGTCTACGTAAGTGTAGGGGCATACAATGCACTCAGACAGTATTCATCTTTTTATCACATTTTTTTTGTATGTTGCAGCCCATGCTAACATTGTTTACTTTTCTGTCTCTTTCACATCGATGTACACTCAATAACCCACAATGAGAAAGCAAAACACAGATGTTTTTTTACAACATTGCAAATTTATTAATAAGAAAACTGAAATATCACATTGACATAATATTCTAGAGTTACAGGTCACACTGGATGGATGTGAAAAAAGAGCATGAAATTAGAGTAGGAGAAATACAAGGATTATTATTATTATCCTTTCTATAGCGCCACATATTCCGCAGCGCTTTACAAGATCAGTGTACAAGGAGTTGATACATTAGAATACCACAGATGGATGATACGACCTGATTCAGGGGGATTCTGTTCCCAAGGGAACTTACAATCTATGAGATGTACAAGTATTTTGTGAGGTAGGGGCATCCATATCGTTAGGTGTCTTGCCCAAGGACACTCGCTGGTGGTGTCTTCTGAGTGGGATTGGAGTCGTCTTTCCATGATTGTAGATCAGTGACCTGGTGGTTCGGTTGAACCCGCTTCTCGTAAAGTCGAGACTTGCTTCTCCAGAGTTGTATTGGAGGGATGTGCTGAACGGGATTTTGACTTGCTTCTTCACAGTCGAAGGGTTGAAATGCTACCACTGGACTCCACAGCGGATATTATGTGGTGGCAAGTAGGTACCGTTAGGTGTCTGGCCCAAGAACACTTACTGGAGAGGTGCTCTGACCAGACCTGTGCCTCCACGGACCGCGGCTCCGTCCGTCTCCTCCGTCCGGCGGGAGCAGGGAGAGACTGGGGGGAAAAGTTCCCCAGTTTCTCCCTGCAGATCACTAAGCCGACCTGCCGGATCTCACGAGGCAAGATCCGGCAGGTCATGTGACCGTCAGAGGGGAAATGCAATGGAGCCATATGGACTCCAAGTGGATGCTCGCGGTGGCGCTTAGTGCTGCCGCGCGCATCCCGGGGCTTAGTTCCCGCTAACAATGCAGTAATAAGCGCCTGCATTGTAATCCCGTGCTAAAACGAGGGCGCTAGGGAGAAAACTGCGGGCACAGTCTACTCCCTAGTTTCCCCGTTTTAGCACATGGATTGTAATGGAGCCCTTTATCTTTTCTAATTAGCTTAAGGTGCTACTGTCATGGGTAAAATGACTTTTGCCCATTCGACAGGGCACCGCCACCCTTCATATAGATCTGTGTTTTTTCAATAACCTATTTCGTTTTTAAGTTCCCTCCATCTCCCACGTGACTGCGGCATGCCACAGTGAGGAGGATGGCTGTGAGCAGAGAGCCGGCCTACAGGACCACCTTGTGCTCACTGAGTGCTGTGCTCTCTGCCTGTCAAGATCTGAGTGACAGGCCATGCAGCACACTGAATGTGCAGGGGGACATCCTATAGGATGGCTCTCTGCACCCTGCAGTCCCTCCCCCCAGCAACATGGTGTCAGCTCCGGGGAAATATAAAACTGAAATATCTCCATTTTTTTTATATTATATAGGTCAGCGAAAAAATGCTCACCTATATAAAGGGGGGGGGTGACCTATCAAATAGGCAAAAGTCAATTTGCCCACGACAGTTGCACTTTAAGGGTTTTTCTGTGGCCGACACCATGTGGAACCTGCACTGGATTAGTGTTGGTATATAGTGTGTGTGTCTGTTCTCTTCACTGAAACAATATCAGATTTTAACATGCTGCTGCAACATAAAAAGTGTGAAATCAATGAAGGGGTCTGAACACTGAGTACGTCAGTAAATATTTTGCATCATTTCTGGGATAACACGTAAGACGGGAAAACAAATCTTCATGTCGGGAGAGTTTCTTTGTCACATAGGTTGGGTGGCTACGGACCGAGACTCTCTTTCAGTGATGTAACATGAAAGTATTGAAGGAATGCTGTGCTTGAAACCAGGTTGCTGACAAATCTGGCCAGGTTTCTATGATTAATTCAAACGTGAACTCACAGGGAGACGGCGTGTTTGTGGAAGGTGCCTGGAAAGGTGCTAGCATTGCTCTCCATCCTGGATCTCGCAGATTACATCCTGAACCTAAATGGTTAAAAAGAAAAGCAAAAATAGAGTGAATGATTGTAATTCATTTTCTGTAATGTATGCGTAAAGCGTTTCAGGTGATTGCACATTTATGCCAACTCATCAGTGCATGGCTTTGCCCCCCCCCCGCCTCCCTTCCCAAATTGATTATGGATATTCAGGGAAACACCCAATTTGTGCTCATTTTAGGAATGTTCGGTATAATTAGGTACTGATCTTATCTGATGATTAGCCTTTCACCGATTCCACAGATACACCCCTTTATGTCATAGAAAGACGACACTAGCACATCATAATGACGTCTCCGTAAAGGGACTCTCCTGGCAGCTCAGTAATTTAAGGGATCAGCAACCTTGGTCCTTCAGATGTTTTGAAACTGCATCTCCCAGGATGCTCAGCAGCTCAATAGTTTAGCTGAGGCTCATTGGAATTGTAGTTCCACAACATCTGGAGGGCCAAGGTTGCTGACACCTGTTCTAGGCATAGGTTATTGTGTAATGAGGTCCCTTGTGCCGAGTGTCTCAGACCTGCTGGAACAGTCTTGTGTCGGGGACCTCTCTCTTACTATAAAGAGTTATATTTGTGGTGTCATCAAGACGTGGGGCACCATTGCGTTTCTTCCAAGTGCACATAGCAAGAGTGACATTAGGGGGCCCGATTCTAACCTAGCCAGTAATAGGAAGCCACAGAAACATTGATGCAAGCCATTAACCCTTAGCAGCTCCTTTTAACCAGCTCTACTGCGAGCATGCCTTTATTTTAATGGCTCGACTTGTAGCTGTATGGGACTGTAACAGATACCGGGAGTGCTGGCACAGCTGGTATTGTCTCTTGGACTTCAGAGGACTCAATGGAGACAAATGCAAGTGGGGTTGCACAGGGACAGCAGAAGGACACTGGGACCTATTTATTCTCAGTTTCCTTCTGCATGCGGCCAGAACAAGCGGCGGCAGATCGTGCTGCCCTCTACACTGCGCCCCAGAGGTTCGTATGGGATTTTTTTAATAACTCTTTTTGCGTTAAGTGTTTTTTCACAAGCAAAGCCATTTAATACCAGGGACTCCGAGCCGGCATCCTTTTTCGGTATACTGGCTTGAGACGAGAATAATGAGTGTACTTGGAACAGCTCATTATTTTCTGGCTGGCCTCTAATTAATGCTTCCTATACATCGTATACAATATACAGGCCTCAAAATTTCCACTCGCCTGCTCACATTTGGCGAGTGGAAATTACATGAGGGCGAGTGGGAATGCAGAGGCAATGCTGGATAGAGGTTAGGTGGGGCAACTAGTGGCGAGTAACTCTTAAGGCCTGGCTAGTAGCTCAGGACTTGAAATTTTGAGGCCTGCAATATAAATAGTCAGTAATCCTTAAAAGCTGCGAAAGGTTTGCTGGACCAGTGACCAAAGCCGTTAATGGAAACAAACCACCAGTCAAATGTAAAGGCCTCACTCCTTATCTTAAGGGCTTTGTTGGAATAGAGGGCTGAGTATGGTTGCGGAAAGAGGGGACACCCGCAGCATGGCTAGATGCTGGGCTGTCAGGTTGCAGTTACAGTTACAGGTATTTATAAAGCACCAACAAGTTCCAGATCTCACCCTAGCTCTGGCAACAACATGATTGCAATGTGTCTCTGGCTTCTGTACCCATACAACCGCATTCTGATTCATAGAAGCATATGCGGTGACGGGCGCAGAATATTATTATTTTCACTTGTATTATTAGTGAACAAAAGCAAACAAGCTGCGATCATCGTGCCCAGATGCTACTAGACACAGATATTTCTCCTTTGAAGCAGGCCTCGGGGAATCAATTGCATGCAACGAAACAGAATCCCGTTGATATGGCAACTAGACTCGCCAATTTACGGCAAATCATTTTTTTTTTCTTCCTTTCAGGCAAAATTCCAACATTCCACTTATACCTTTAGGGCTTAAGGAGACAAAGGATGTGGATTTCACAACAGCGTTCAAGGTAATGTCATGGTATTTAATCTACCACTTCATACATGAAACATTGCTCTGTGTATCCATGTAACATAGGGACAAATGCGTACAGCAAACACATCACACCTTCAAACTCCCCCTATTATCTTTTGCCTTTTTATAAAATGACCTCCGTAGGGCTTCATGTTCCAAGATTAATCTCTGTGTCATCCAACACATTTTTGAATAATAAATAAAAGGAACCTTTACCAGATATTTCTTTTAGTAGACTTTGTATAAAGTTCATCTGTCTATATCTCTATCTGTATCTACCCATCTGTCTATATCTCTATCTGTATCTACCCATCTGTCCCTCTACCTATCAGTATCTATCTGTATCTACCCATCTGTCTATATCTGTATCTACCCATCTGTCCTTCTACCTATCAGTATCTATCTGTATCTACCCATCTGTCCCTCTACCTATCAGTATCTATCTGTATCTACCCATCTGTCTATATCTGTATCTGTATCTACCCATCTGTCCTTCTACCTATCAGTATCTATCTGTATCTACCCATCTGTCCCTCTACCTATCAGTATCTATCTGTATCTACCCATCTGTCCTTCTACCTATCAGTATCTATCTGTATCTACCCATCTGTCCTTCTACCTATCAGTATCTATCTGTATCTACCCATCTGTCCCTCTACCTATCAGTATCTATCTGTATCTACCCATCTGTCCTTCTACCTAGCAGTATCTATCTGTATCTACCCATCTGTCCTTCTACCTATCAGTATCTATCTGTATCTACCCATCTGTCTCTCTACCTATCAGTATCTATCTGTATCTACCCATCTGTCCCTCTACCTATCAGTATCTATCTGTACTATCTACCCATCTGTCTCTCTACCTATCAGTATCTATCTGTATCTACCCATCTGTCCTTCTACCTATCAGTATCTATCTGTATCTACCCATCTGTCCCTCTACCTATCAGTATCTATCTGTATCTACCCATCTGTCCCTCTACCTATCAGTATCTATCTGTACTATCTACCCATCTGTCTCTCTACCTATCAGTATCTATCTGTATCTACCCATCTGTCTCTCTACCTATCAGTATCTATCTGTATCTACCCATCTGTCCTTCTACCTATCAGTATCTATCTGTATCTACCCATCTGTCTCTCTACCTATCAGTATCTATCTGTATCTACCCATCTGTCCCTCTACCTATCAGTATCTATCTGTATCTACCCATCTGTCCCTCTACCTATCAGTATCTATCTGTACTATCTACCCATCTGTCTCTCTACCTATCAGTATCTATCTGTATCTACCCATCTGTCCCTCTACCTATCAGTATCTATCTGTATCTACCCATCTGTCCCTCTACCTATCAGTATCTATCTGTATCTACCCATCTGTCCCTCTACCTATCAGTATCTATCTGTATCTACCCATCTGTCCTTCTACCTATCAGTATCTATCTGTATCTACCCATCTGTCCTTCTACCTATCAGTATCTATCTGTATCTACCCATCTGTCCCTCTACCTATCAGTATCTATCTGTATCTACCCATCTGTCCTTCTACCTAGCAGTATCTATCTGTATCTACCCATCTGTCCTTCTACCTATCAGTATCTATCTGTATCTACCCATCTGTCTCTCTACCTATCAGTATCTATCTGTATCTACCCATCTGTCCCTCTACCTATCAGTATCTATCTGTACTATCTACCCATCTGTCTCTCTACCTATCAGTATCTATCTGTATCTACCCATCTGTCCCTCTACCTATCAGTATCTATCTGTACTATCTACCCATCTGTCTCTCTACCTATCAGTATCTATCTGTATCTACCCATCTGTCCTTCTACCTATCAGTATCTATCTGTATCTACCCATCTGTCTCTCTACCTATCAGTATCTATCTGTATCTACCCATCTGTCCCTCTACCTATCAGTATCTATCTGTATCTACCCATCTGTCCCTCTACCTATCAGTATCTATCTGTACTATCTACCCATCTGTCTCTCTACCTATCAGTATCTATCTGTATCTACCCATCTGTCCCTCTACCTATCAGTATCTATCTGTATCTACCCATCTGTCCCTCTACCTATCAGTATCTATCTGTATCTACCCACCTGTCCCTCTACCTATCTGTATCTACCCAACTGTCTTTCTACCTATCAGTATCTATCTGTATCTACCCATCTGTCCTTCTACCTATCTATAGCTACCCATCTGTCCCTCTACCTGTCAGTATATTTCTGTATCTACCGAACTGTCCTTCTACCTATCAGTATCTATCTGTATCTACCCATCTGTCCCTCTACCTATCAGTATCTATCTGTATCTACCCATCTGTCCCTCTACCTATCAGTATCTATCTGTATCTACCCAACTGTCCTTCTACCTCTCAGTATCTATCTATATCTACTCATCTGTCCCTCTACCTGTCGGTATCTATCCATATCTACCCATCTGTCCTTCTACCTATCTGTCCCTCTATCTATTGGTATATATCGATCCCTCTAGCTATCTGTATCTAACAGTCCCTCTATCTTTAAGTATCGCTTTGTATCTATCTTTAAGTATCTCTTTGTATCTATCTTTAAGTATCTATTTGTATCTATCAGTCCCGCTATCTTTAAGTATATCTTTGTATCTATCTTTAAGTATTTATTTCTATTTATCTTTATGTATATGTTGGTATAAATTGATCCCTCTATCTGTATCTATCTTTATGTATCTATCAGTATCTACATTACGTATGTATTTGTATCTATCAGTCCCTCTATCTTTAAGTATCTATTTGTATCTATCTTTAAGTATCTATTTGTATTTATCTTTATGTATCTATCAGTCCCTCTATCTTTATGTATCTATTTCTATATATTTTTAAGTATCTATTTGTATTTATCTTTATGTATCTATTGGTATAAATTGATCCCTCTATCTGTATCTATCAGTCCATCTATCTTTATGTATTTATTTGTACCTATCTTTATGTAGCTATCAGTCCCTTTATCTTTATGTATGTCTTTGTATCTATCTTTACGTATCTATTTGTATCTATCTTTATGTAGCTCTTTGCATCTATAGTCCCTCTATTGTTATGTATCTGTTTGTATCTATCAGTCCCTCTATCTTTAAGTATCTATTTGTATCTATCTTTAAGTATATCTTTGTATCTATCGGTAAGTATTTATTTGTATTTATCTTTATGTATCTATTGGTATAAATTGATCACTCTATCTTTATGTATCTATCTGTATCTATCAGTCCATCTATCTTTACGTATCTATTTGTATCTATAAGTCCCTCTATCTTTATGTATCTATTTGTATCGATCAGTCCCTCTATCTTTATGTATCAATCAGTCCCTCTATCTTTATGTATCGATCAGTCCCTCTATCTTTATGTAGCTATCAGTCCCTCTCTCTGTATCTATCAGTCCATCTCTCTGTATCTATCAGTCCCTCTATCTGTATCTATATATGTATAGCCCTCTATCAGTCCCTTAGACTGTATTTCCATCAGTCCCTCTTTTTGTATCTATAATTCTCTTTATCTATCAGTTCCTCTGTCTGTACCTATGTTTCTATAAATCCCTCTGTTTCTATATATTCCTCTATCAATGCATGTATATATATATATCATAGTTACATAGGCTGAAGACATGCGTCCATCGGGTTCAGCCTCTCACACATCACCTACTGCTGTAGATAATATATTGGTATTGGTATCTAATCCCCTATCAGTCCCTCTATCTGTATCTATTTATTCCTCTACCTACATGTCTGTCTGATTTGTCTGTCCTATATACATTTACATAATATAGATAGACATGGATATGTAAATTGTGTACATATAACGTCTCAAGGAATGTAGCAACAAAAGCTAACAATAAAACTATTACAAATATATCACACGTAAAAAGAGATCATTAAAAGACAACTCGAGGACATGGTGAGCTATTTGTAGCTAAGGAATAAATGTTTATTGATTGTATGAAGTCTCCCGTGCGTCATATGTATGTCTACATAGTATATCTGTGATGATCAGATGCAAACGGCAGATTCAGTATCAAACACTGAGTCACGTTTCGCTACACCCTTTCCATAAAGGAAATGAAAGGTTGTCCGTGGGACTATTTACAAGGAGTACTACGAGTTACCACCCATGGCAGCTTTAATAGGAGCAAATATGGGATTTATCGACGATGATTAATCAGTGAAATATTCAGGATTCACCCACACAGCTATTTATGCTGATGACAAACACAAGGTCCATAAATAGACTTTATTTAATTGTCCCAGAAAGCAACGTAATGTGTTACAAGGCAGCGCTTAACCGTGCTAAACCCAGCGAAGCAATACCGGCTCTCGTGCAGCAGAGGATAATAAAGCGGCAATATAAGTTAATTATTAATAAAGCAGGATTTTTTTTTTTCTTTTTTGCCTTTTGTAACAGAAAACCTCTTGGAAATGGTTTGCAGGATATGATGTAAATGACAAAGTGTTCCAAGTAATTAGGACAAACAGAGTTTCGTTTTGACTAATTGCAATGTCGTCAGAATCATTAGCTCGTTACATAGTGTCCTCATTATGTGTAATCTGCGCATGAGATTTACTGTGACGTTTTACCAGGGCAGGATGCTGTATGTATTGACTCCTGAAGGTCATCTACCCTCCTAACCCTCACACCACGGATCGTGATCCTGCCCCACCATCTAGCCCCCACTGTGTCACTGCCCCACCCTATAATCCCCATTGTACCTCTGCTCCACCCTATTACCGCCACCGTGGCGCTACCCCACCCTATAACCCCCAATGTGGCTCTGCCCCACCCTATAACTGCCACTGTGCTATTGCCCCACCTGAGAACCCACATTGTGCCTCTGCCCCACCCGATAACCCCCATTATGCCTCTGCCCCACCCTATAACTGCCACTGTGCCACCCGATAACCCCCCATTGTGCCTCTGCCCCACCCCATAACTGCCATTGTGCCACTGCCCCACCCAAAAAACCCCACTGTGGCGCTGCCCCACCCTATAACTGCCACTGTGTCATTGCCCCACCTGATAACCCCATTGTGCCTCTGCTCCACCCTATTACCGCCACCGTGGCGCTACCCCACCCTATAACCCCCAATGTGGCTCTGCCCCACCCTATAACTGCCACTGTGCTATTGCCCCACCCAAGAACCCACATTGTGCCTCTGCCCCACCCGATAACCCCCATTATGCCTCTGCCCCACCCTATAACTGCCACTGTGCCACCCGATAACCCCCCATTGTACCTCTGCCCCACACTATAACCACCATTGTGGATTTATCCCACCCAATAACCCCCATTGTGCCTCTGCCCCACCCGATAACCACCACTGTACCGCTGCCCCTCCTGATAACCCCCCTCTGCTCCACGCTCTAAACCTCTATTGTGACTCTTCCCCACCCTTGTGCCTATGTCCCACCTTTTTAACCCCAATGTGCCTCTGCCCCAACCTGTCCCATCCTCTTACCCCCTGGTTCTTCTGCTGACTGTTTCATCCTCATTATTCCACCTTCTAGCCTCCATTGTCCCTCTTCCATCACCCTTGCCCCCTTTTGTGCCTATGTCCTACCCTTTTTACACCCATTTTACATATCTCACCATTTTGCTCCACTGTCTTACCCCGCTGTGACTCTGCCACACCCTTTTACCCCATTGTGCCTCTGTCTCGTCCTCTTACCCCTCTGGTTCTTCTGACTGTTTCGCCCTCTTTGTGCCTCTCTGTCAACCTTTTATCCATATTCTACACCTTTCCTTTTAACCCAAATAAAGTGTGATATACCAATACCCCATTGCGCTCGTGGGGCTGATTCCCTTCTGTTATAAAACCATTGCACATCTCAGCTATATCTCACATATCGTCATTAACGAGGAAGTATCGCTGGCACATTTGTTCTTATAATTTTATGGCTTAGTGTCATAAATAAGTTGTTCTGTTTATTGCTCGGCCATCCTGATCAGATAACACGGCTTGTGGTTATAATCACTTTGCTAAATGACTTGATTTTGCAATATTTACCATAGGTAGAACGTCATGTACATTCTGAAATTCCATCTAAATAATCTCCTTTCGTTAAAGGGCCTTAATGACTTAGACTTTCCACTTCTTATTCAGACAAGACGGCGTCCGGTTATATTTTGCTGTCTCCTTGACATGATTGCCATATCTGTTTCGCATTATTTATCCAATACGGTATCCCCCCGTCCCCGTCCCAATAACCACAGTGATTTATCTGATCTGCTCGGCAACGAAAAGTACAAGTAATGTGAGCATCCTGATTGGCTGAAACACTTCCTGCTCTAGCCACAGCTCACTGCAGAAGCTGTGCACACCATCCACAACGGAGGATTAATTTTTTGATGCTTTATTTATTGGGCAAACATTATTTGTAACACATTACCTGTCTGATGCACTAAAAACAAGTCAATTGGTCATCTCCAGACTGGCTTGTCCCATTAAACATTCAGCAATGCCGCCTGATACGTGTCTGATAAATGGTAACCAAATTCTCTTTACAAATCTCTTTGCAGGATTTCATCTTGGAGCATTATAGCGAGGATGGGGCTGACTATGAGCATGAATTGGCTGATCTCATGGACCTCAGACAGGTACAGGATATATATATATATATATATATATATAGGGTTTAGGGCCAATAAAGTAATTTGTGAGGTCAGGATCCTGTCTATTAAGGTGCTTCAACTCACACCTCAGACGACCTTAAAGAGGGAGAGATAAAACCACAGCTGCTGCAGAACTGCGTTAAATAAGGTTATGACTGGGAAATCTTGGGTGTTGTATAGGGCTGCAACAAACTATTATTTTCATAAACGATTAGTTGGCCGATTATTTTATCGATTAATCGATTCATCGGATAAAAAAAACACAATATTTTTGTTTACTTAAAGAAACACTATATAAAAATAAACCCCTACCTCCTTTTATCCCTTACACAATTTAATACAAATAAATGCAAACTACATAACCTGCGTACTTTTCACGCGCAAGGTACGTGAGAGGCTGGTCGGAGTGATGGCTTTATGCTGCGTGCGCAGCTCGAGCCACTGTCTGTTTTCTACCCGAACAAACACTGCTACGAGCGCTCAGATAGACATGAAAATGTTAGCACACAAAGCGGGAGGGATGGCAGCTCTGGTACGGGGAGATGGTGGCAGGGAGGGAGGGTGGGGTGGTGGCACAGGACTCCAGTTCCAAGAAAGGATAAACCACCAGCGATACAGCTCCTGCACCCAGTGGCAGCACCCCTGGGTCCATGTGATAGTTCTGCCATTGCTGTAAACTAAATATAAACAAACGTATGTCGAACATAACCCTAAAACTAAATCCTAGCGAGTGAAGCAGCCGGTACACCTTCTGCAATCAGCTTCGAAGCAGAGTCTGAGGTGATTAATGTTTAACTCAGACAGCTCTAGTCAGTGTGTGCTGTACACAGGCTGATTAATCGACCAACCGGTTAATCGATAATGAGAATAGATGACAACTATTTTATTGATTAGTTGTTTCAGCCCTAGTGATGTACTATAAAACCTTGCAATACGGTCTTTTCTGACCTGGAGGGTGCATTCCTCTCTTTACTCTTTCCTGTAAAAGAACGTTAGCTCTCTGGCACAATAAACTATAAACTCTCTTTCTTCTCTCATTCAGATGCTTTTTTCTTGCAGTGAATTGCTAGCTCACTGGCCGATCAGTACTAGGTTAATGTTCACACTTTTACACCCGTCAATATAATAAAGTTTCCAGAAGTAATAACAGGTTGGCACTAAGAAGAAATACAGAAACAGAAAAAAATAAAGGGAACAGCTGTGTTTTCCGTAATATATAAAACAGGTATCAGTAAACTCTCTGACATAAATGATGTACATGTTCTACAATACTAAGACAGCCGCACTGTGGGACTTCCCCGGACCATCTGGGTTGCCAATGTTGGTCATCACAGATGGAAATGTTACCTAAGTAAAGCCGAACATGTCCTGTTATGTCCACGCAAATCTCTCCCACGCTTTACAGTTGTTTGAATGACAGTATGTGTTGTATATTTCCACTCATTTTGTATGTTTTCCTCTATTGATCCTAGGCCTGTCGGACTCCTAGTCGAGACGACGCCGGTGTTGACTTACTTGTGGGCTACTTCCAGCAGCTCGGTTATATAGAGAACAGATTCTTCCCACCTTCCAGGAATATGGGTGTATTCTTCACCTGGTAAGCCTCGCTTCACCTTGGGTAAAGAAGCCAATGACCTCAATCTGTTGGGGCTAAAAATGACGTCAGCTAAAGTGCACGAGAAAGGATAGACATTGAGAAGGCTTGAGTTCCTTCATATCACATTGTGTTCACGGGAGAGGGCTACAGGAGCAGAGGGAACCTGTCTGTCAACGGGCTTAAAAATGGTTTGGCAGATAACAGTGGGACTCCGTCTAGTCTCCAGGCACCATAACCACTGCGAGGCACTAGACGTATCCCCATATGTAAAACCGATCCTCCTCTTTTGGTAATTTTCTTCTCCGTAGCTCTAACCTTCCCTTTTGTTGCCCTCACAGGTACGATTCATTTACCGGGGTGCCAGTAAGCCAGCCGAACATCTCCTTGGAGAAAGCCAGCATTTTGTTCAACATCGCAGCCCTGCACACTCAGATCGGGACACGCTGTAACCGGCAGACGGCGGAGGGCTTGGAGGACGCGGTCAATGCCTTTAAAAAAGCTGCAGGTACTGGGCGCGTAAACGGAAATGGTGTTTCTACGTGAATTCCCAATCAAAGCTGTTTGTTTATTTTTAGTTTTTCTTAAAAATACATTTGTAAATTTTGTAAAGAGCATCGACGTATTTCAGGGTCTGCTTCTCCAACTACGTGTAACGCGTCAGCTCTGCGTTATTGAGTGGCTTCCAACGCTGTGCAAAGTTCCCCATAAAGGTGTGTTCTGATTCGGGTGAATGATTAACTTATCTTGCTCGGTTTGGTTTGTGGACAAGTCACGTAACCAGCAATAAATGAAGCATCTGGAAACTTCTACCTGCAACGGCACAAATGCAATCTGTGATCCTTTTGCACCACTGGTCTATGTGGATCTCACAATCGTGAAAATACTGGCAGTGATAGAACAAAAAATGTAAAGAATTACACCGCTTTACATGTGTAACTAGACTTTTGGTATCGGCAGACGTGACCCCGGCACGCAAGTGAGACTGTAGGAGAGAACCTAATACCAGTCCTTAAAAGCGGCTGGGCTGACCCCGTATATAATGACCAAGCAGACATGTGAGTAATGATCGGAAGCCTAATACCGGTCCTTGGAGAATGACGGTTGACAGAGTAATAACCCCGTATATAAAGACTGATCAGACAGGTGATCAGTGAGAGCAAACCTAAAGCTGGTCCTTAGCGACGGTTGGGTGGACAGAGTAATAACCCCGTATATAAGGAATGAGCAGACAGGTGAGTAGTGAGAGGAAGCCTAATACCGGTCCTTAGAGATGGCCGGGTTGACAGAGTAATAACACCGTATAAAAGGACCAAGCAGACAGCGAGAGGAAGAATAATGCTGTTTTATTAGAGATGGCCGGGTTTACAGATTAATACATCATATATAAGGAATGAGCAGACAGGTGGGTAGTCAGTGGAAACTGTTTATGGTCTGGTTGACAGAACATTAATAGTCAGATAATGTGGCCGAGGTCATGGGTTCTGGAAATTGCGTTAACGTTAGACAAAGCCGGGTGAGAGTACAGAGAGCAGATCAGTTAAGAGGCAAGCAAAAGAGTCATAAAGCAAGAAAGACCCTCAAAAGGAACACACTAATGAGTAGTATGACAGAAACCACAAAAGGACAAGGTAAGGATGCCAAGGATAAGCTCACACAGGGGTTCACTGATCACTATTGGTCAGCCTCATTCTAGCGAGCCAGACCGTTTTAGGCTAGACCAAAAGACCCCAAAGGTAAGAGTAACATAACCTGCACGCAGAGAGGAGGCCAGGTCAAAGCTGAGCTCAGGAGCATCAGATACTCGAGTGAGTGAAATCAGAATAAGTGAGCCAAAATAGTACAAAGGTTGAGCTAAAAGGACACCATGAAAATCCAAGACAAGTCATGGCACGCAGGTGAAGGTCTGTGCGCATATCATATAAGCATATCCAGGACGTCTAGTGGTGTCTATGTGTGGTCAAAAATCGGCACAGGTCTCTGGTGAATAAAATTAGATTGGCGGCACAATTTCTTCAAGGTGATTGCTGAGTGGTGGCGTTTTTGGCAGGTTCTTCCTTTCCACATGTCTTAGTGCAGAAGAGGAATAGGTTGCCACCTTCTTTAGCACAGGTGTCCTTTAACCAGGGACACTCAGGTGGCCAACCATAATAATTCACAAGTTACAATTTCAAAGGTTTTCAGGCCTTGAGCCTGACCCATATGGCACGGCAGGATGCAGAAGACCTTCTTGGATCCGAGGCAGATTAAGTAAGTATTCCTTAGTTGGGAATGATAGTACCCATTTTATTTATAAAGGATTTTACCAGGAAGGATACATTTGGCATCCTCATTCCACGTTTGCTTAGATCAGTAGTTCCCCTAACAGGCCAAGTTTGCAGGATATCTGACGCAAAGCACAGGTGAAATGATCTGCTGCTCAGTGACTGCAGGATTCAGTCTGCATTTCCCCAAGGTGATCCTGCAAACCTGACCTGTTGGGGTATTTGAGGACAGGAGTTGAGAAACACTGGCTTAGATACCTACCGCTGCTTCGGGAATGAAGGTACAAGTTTAGCGTCTGCCGATCCAGGCCTAGGAATGTAAGAACGCGTACGTGCTTGAAGTCCCTCGGGAAGGAAGAAGGCTTTATAAATAGTATGTTATCATTTCAGAGCTTTATTACTGCTTTATTGGAACAGTTAAGATCCGTGGATCGATGTCAATGTTGGCACGACGTGTTCAAACATAATTTGATTTGAGGTGGTATGTCCAGGGTGCAATAAAAGGCCGAGAGTGACAAGAAGTACGAGAGGCATTATGTGAGGCGCGGGAGCCCAGCCAAACTATTTTTATCTGCTATCTATTGCTGCGTTTGTGGTGTTAGGGAAGTGTTTTACATCCCACTTTTTAAGCTTAACTCTAGTTAATGATTACAGACACATGATCCTTGTGTTGCGTTTTAACTTATAACCTATTTCGGTGATATAAGCCAACGCTTCCATTCTTCTTTCTGTCACCTCCGCCCTGGTAATGGGAACAGAAACTTTTGCGTTAAAGTGTCAAGAATACATATATAAAAAAAAGCATAAAAACCTTTTCCATGTAGAAATTAATGTAATGATATTAAAATGGAAATATAATTATGGAATAATAACAGTACCAAGGTCTGACGAGTCAAGGGGACTTGCTGTCATTTGTGGCCTAAAAACAGGTCTGGTACAGAGGCCTGTCAAACTCTGCCCCCCCAGATGTTTCGGAACTACAACTCCCATAATTCCTTGGCCATCTATTGCATTGAAAGAATTCTGGGAATTGTAACAGTAGGCAATCAACAACCTGGGGGGCCCGTGAGTTTTACAGCCCTGCTTTACGTCTTTTTTCTTGATTGGGAGAGAATAAAAGTGCTCCGTGACGAGCGTCCCGTGTTGAAAGTGTGCAGACTGTGCACGGACGCTCGAGTGGCAGCCTCTGGGCTCCCTTGCGCTCTTTATCGGAAACCCGAGTCAAAGTGCCGGGAGGGAATAATATGACATTGCATATTCATAAGCTGTCAGAATGCCGTACACCCAAAATACACCGTCCTAGAAATGTAGATTGATCTACATACCTTGGACCAGTGCATACGAGGATGCTGTTAAGGCTCATTTATGCTAGTATAGGTTTGCTATAATTTTTATTTTTTTTGGGGTGGGGGGTCATTCACCAAACACCAATGTCATACAGAAATAACATTGATTTAAATTTGGAACTACAGTGGATCAACTACGGCAAACCTCCGGTGACATCCCATTTAGGGAACTTACACCGCAGGTCTCAATACTTTTCACCGTTCCATCCCCTGTAGTTTCTGACTAAAGTTGTCTAGTGTAGTTCTCTGTTGGGTTTTCCACTGTAGAAAGTTATTCTGTTACGTCTCACCTGTCGGCCGGGCGCCACCTGGTGTACACGCAGCGAGGTGAATCCACAAGAGTGTGGGGTCAACGCTATGCTCTGACCGATAAGCGTGCGTGCGGCTTCAGTTGCTCTGGTGGGATGCAGTACTCGAGTGCCCTGCTGCTGCACCTGAGGAATAGGCCTCGGCATCCTCGGAGGGCGAGCAGAATTGCAGCCACCATTCTGCACAGGTGGTGTGTCCTCTTGATTTGTGGATGGAGGAGGCTGTGGCCACACGGCATCTCAAGGGGACTTGGTCTTTCCAATGTATATTCAGCAGCAAAAGCAAAAAAACCTCCATGTTCTTCCTCTTCCCATATCCATTCACACAACCTCACTATTTGTAGCATTTAGAGGCATTTATTAAACGTGGGACCATGTGGCATATTACATAATGACAAGGCTGCCATACAATGTGAGGGTTGTACGTTTTCGAATGTTAAACTCATTGGCAATGCTTTGCGCCGCGCACCCAGAATGCTATCAAGGTCCACAAGTGTGTGGGGTCAAGATGCTATCAAGGTGCACAAGCGTGTGGGGTCAAGATGCTATCAAGGTCCAAAAGCATGTGGGGTCAGGATGCTATCAAGGTCCACAAGCGTGTGGGGTCACAATGCTATCAAGGTCCACAAGCGTGTGAGGTGAAGAAGCTATCAAGGTCCACAAGCGTGTGGGATCAAGATGCTATCAAGGTCCACAAGCGGGTGGGGTCAAGATGCTATCAAGGTCCACAAACGTGTGGCGTGAAGAAGCTATCAAGGTCCACAAGCATGTGGGGTCAAGATACTATCAAGGTCCACAAGCATGTGCGGTCAAGATGCTATCAATGTCCACAAGCGTGTGGGGTCAAGATGCTATCAATGTCCACAAGCGTGTGGGGTCAAGATGCTATCAAGGTCCACAAGCGTGTGCGGTCAAGATGCTATCAATGTCCACAAGCGTGTGGGGTCAAGATGATATAAAGGTCCACAAGCGTGTGGGGTCAAGATGCTATCAAGGTCCACAAGCGTGTGGGGTCAAGATGCTATCAAGGTCCACAAGCGTGTGCGGTCAAGATGCTATCAATGTCCACAAGCGTGTGGGGTCAAGATGCTATAAAGGTCCACAAGCGTGTGGGGTCAAGAAGCTATCAAGGTCCACAAGCGTGTGGGGTCAAATAGCTATCAAGGTCCACAAGCGTGTGGGGATAAGATGCTATCAAGGTGCTAAAGCTGCCCGTATAGGTTAGCTAGCTTGAAATCAGTGGTTTGAGGTATTTTCCGTGACGGAACTGTTGCAAAAGCTGGCTTTAAAAATCCTCTTACGTAAAACTAGTCGGAGCAGTTTCAGGTTAATATCCTGAACCTGCCGTGTCCTGCTCGCACGGTTCGTCACTGATAGGCAAGCTATGTACAGCTCGGCAGTGTCTGGAGTTAATCTGAAGAATGGAATTTGTGAGAGTTTACCGACACTTCTCACCGGGGGGGGGGGTAAAGCGCTGGCCGGGTTACCAAGAAACAAGAAGCCTGGGGTGGTAATGAGACCTTTCAATCAAAGGAAACAAAACTGAATGAGCAGGATGTTCAAATTGAGAAAGCCCTGTCAAAGGGACGGGAAATTTAAATGTTTTGGACAAAATTATTGACAGAAAGATTGTTGGGTTTGGCTACCTGGTCCTAAACGTCGACATTCTGCTTTGGCAATTCCACACGATCTCCAGTTGGGTAAAAACAATTTACATAAGTCAATGCTTGTTGAGATGCTATAGCTGGTTTACTTTATAATGAGTATTTTCTGGTAGATGTGAGGTCCAAAGAGGTGTTTTAACTGGTGAGACCCACCATGCTTGGTAAACTTGGTCTTCATCGCAATCATCCTTGCTCTAGCCAGTTCTGGCACCCCAACTAAGCAGTCCCTGTAGCCAAGGATATATAAGGTTCATCAACTACTGTTTTCTTCTCCAGGTACACTGAGCTACTTGAAGGAGACCTTCACCCACACCCCAAGCTACGACATGAGTCCGGCCATGTTGAGCGCACTCATCAAAATGCTGCTGGCTGAAGCCCACGAATGTTACTTTGAGAAAATTATCTTGTCAGGCATCCAGAATGAATTCTGCACCCTGGCCAAGGTGGCACAGGAAGCTGCCAAGGTACCCATTGGCATTATTCAACCTGCTGTCTTTAATTGTATGAATTCACTTGTGTTTTAAATAGGGCTGCAACTAACAATTATTCTCATAATCGATTAGTTGGCCGAATATTATTTTGATTAATCGATTCATCGGATAAAAAAAAAGAAAAGGAAAAAAATTTGTTTACTTAAAAGGAATTTATGTAAAAAAAAAAATAACCACAACCCCTCCCTTTTTTCATAAGCAATTTGCGTAGTGTACGTAACTTTCGTACGTACATACGCAAATTGCATATCTTGCGTACTTTTCACACAAGGTATGCAAGTGAATGGTCAGAGTGATGGGTTGACACTGCATACGTAGCTTAAGCCCATGTTTGCTTTCACAAATGAAGAAAGTGCTACAAGCACTTGGTCATAGATGATATCAGCATGAAATTGGGGTTAATAAGCTAAAGTGGTCAGGGTGCGTAGAGTGTCCCTTTTAAATAATTTCATGAACAAACGGAGTGGGAGGAGGGACTGGAGGTGGAAGGGAGTGACTTTGCTCAAGTGACTTGACCTGAGTGTGAGAGGGAATGGGTATGGACAAAAGTCCGGATCTGAGTGTGGGCGTGAGTTTGGGGAAACGGACCAGACCAAAGGGAGGGAATAGCAGTTCCCGACCAAAGAGGGTGTAGCAGGGAGGGTGGGTTGGTGGCACAGGACTCCAGCTTCAAGTAAGGATTAAACACAGACATACAGCTCCTACACCCAGTGGCAGTATCCTATTGTTTGTGTTCTAGTTTTGCTACTGTTGTAAATGGAATAAAAACAAACTGGTTGTGTCTGACATAACCCTAGAACTAAATCATACCTAGTAAAGCAGCAGTGTCTTCTCCAATCAGCTCCGAAGCTTAGGTTATTGACGTTAAACTCAGTCTGACTCTAAACAGTGTGTGCTGTACACAGGACGATTAATCAACACCGATTAATCGATAATGGAAATAGTTGACAACTATTTTAATCATCGATTAGTTGTCGATTAATCGATTAGTTGTTTCAGCCCTAGTTTTAAATTAGTTGTGCGCCGGTTTTTGTGTGCTTTACAGATGTTTTGTTAGGCCTCTGCTACAATAAGCAGAATGGCCCCTTTTTAAGATATTGAATAAAGGTTCCATTTTAGATTCTCTGCATTTAAAATCCTTATTTTCATCTTTAACCCTTTAGAGGTTAATCAAAGAGAGGTGAATTGGCTCAGAAGTTTCCCTGTACGGTGCAATTTCGTGGCCATTCGACTATTCAAAGAGCAGGCAGTTTGCCAAATATTGTCAAATTGCCAACAAATACGGTGCCTGTTCGACGGCAGTGAAATCCCCCATAGAGAAGCAATAGTTAATCTATTCACAGAACACTGAACAGCAGAGAAATGTCAGTGAAATGCCCTGATTTTCGGTGGTTTCATTCAGCAGGTTTATTCAGGCTAATCAGCTTAGGCTGGGGTCAGACGAGCGTAGTGTTCACGTCCGTGATTGCGCCTAAAAGTACGTCCGTGATAGCATGACAGAAAGCCCATTGGAGCCCGACACATGAAGTACGTCCGCACTGAACTGCGGACGCACAACGGCCGCGGCCCACGGACGCAAGGCAGGCAAGAACGTACAACTCCTAGAACGCACGCACAAAGTGCGCTGCGTCCGCAACGTCTGCATAGCTTTGTGTGTGAGTGATGGGACGTGGTCAGACGGACTGCATTTATACCTCCAGCATTTTTCACGGACAAAATGGTTTTGCTTTTTAATTTATTTTCCCTTCTACATCCGTCAAAATATACGTCGGTGAATAAACGGACTGTGTGGCCACTACTGCGTCTTCCGTACTGACGTACGTCCGTGTGCACGGACGTACAGTCCGTAGAAATCACGCTCGTCTGACCCTAGCCTTAGAAGCACGATATGGTGGATATAATTAAAACATAACTTTTTTTTTTAAGTAGAACCTGCTGCCTTAACTCAGGCAGCCATAAACTGAATACCAGAGGACATGTGACAAATAAAAATACTATTCACCTGTTCCGGCGAATCCCATAGCTTTCAATGTAAAATATATTTGCCGTTTTTATTAAATATTTTTTAATCCATTTATTCTTTTAATTTGCTGCAAAAAGTCTCTTTATTTTCTAGGATTTTCTTTTAGGCATTTTTCAGCAAAATATTTATATATATATATATATATTTTAAACTGCGTTTTTTTTTATCCTGTAATGGATCTTTTTATTACTCTTCATAGGACCCTATATGTCATTTTCAGGCATTTTGGTGCAGTAGTTTTTTTTGCAAACAGCTTTTAAAAGTTGCGGTGTGTTTTTTCTTTTTTTTACCCATTCGTCGGCTGGTTGACGCTCTGTTCAGCGGATCGTCTGCCTTTTTCAGATGCGTTTGGCGGTTTTGCGGCGAATCGCCGGCTGCGTTTGGCGGCTTATCGGATCGATATGATGTTTTTCCAGCAGGTTTGCAGTTCGATGTGGTGGTTTTTCAAATGCGTTTGGCGCCTTTTCCCTACACTTCGGGACCCTGTGGCGAATGATGGATTCTCGGCAGGGTTGGCAAATTTGACTCCCCGAAGTGCGGGGAACGAAAGAACTGAAGTTCCGGTGGAATTTCGGTGCTCCTTGAATAACCCACGTTTGTTTTTGTGTTATGTCTGGTATTGGGTTAACCCCCAAATAAAACCGGTTCTAGATTGACATACCATTGCATCCTTTCAAAAGGTGGCATCTTTATGCTTAAATTTTTTGCATTCTTTTTCTATACAGCAATTGTAGTGAACCTCCTGCATGGAAATAATATCTGTAGACAGAGTTGAAAATAGCTGATAAAAATGTAGATATTCCTGCTTTTAGGGGTTGAAGGTGTGATCACGTTATGGTGAGTTAAACAACAGCCCATTCTTAAGACTAGAAGTCGGCACTGAAAGCTGGGAAACGACTTAATAAAAATAATTACATCAGGTCCAGAAATATTGGGACATCGACACAATTCTAACATCTTTGGCTCTATACACCACCACAATGGAGTTGGAATGAAACAAACACAATGTACTTTAACTGCAGACTGTCAGCTTTAATTTGAGGGTATGTACATCCAACTTAGGTGAACGGTGTAGGACTTACAGCAGTTTGCAGATGTGCCTCCCACTTGTTAAGGGACCAAAGGTAATGGGACAGAATAATAATCATAAATCAAACTTACCCTTCTTAATACTTGGTTGCAAATCCTTTGTAGTCAATCACAGCCTGAAGTCTGGAACGCATAGACATCACCAGACACTGGGTTTCATCCCTGGTGATGCTCTGCCAGGCCTCTACTGCAACTGTCTTCAGTTCCTGCTTGTTCTTGGGGCATTTTCCCTTCAGTTTTGTCTTCAGCAAGTGAAATGCATGCTCAATGGGATTCAGGTCAGGTGATTGACTTGGCCATTGCATAACATTCCACTTCTGTCCCTTCAAAAACTCTTTGGTTGCTTTTGCAGTATGCTTTGGGTCATTGTCCATCTGCACTGTGAAGCGCCGTCCAAGGAGTTCTGCAGCATTTGGCTGAATGTGAGCAGATAATATTACCCAAAACACTTCAGAATTCATCCTGTTGCTTTTGTCAGCAGTCACATCATCAATAAATACAAGAGAACCAGTTCCATTGGCAGCTATACATGCCCACGCCATGACACTACCACCACCATGCTTCACTGATGAGGTGGTTTGCTTAGGATCATGAGCCGTTCCTTTCCTTCTCCATACGCTTCTCTTCCCATCACTCTGGTACAAGTTGATCTTGGTCTCATCTGTCCATAGGATCTTGTTCCAGAACTGTGAAGGCTTTGTTAGGTGTTGTTTGGCAAACTCTAATCTGGCCTTCCTGTTTTTGAGGCTCACCAATGGTTTACATCTTGTGGTGAACCCTCTGTATTCACTCTGGTGAAGTCTTCTCTTGATTGTTGACTTTGACACACATACACCTACCTCCTGGAGAGTGTTCTTGATCTGGCCAACTATTGTGACGGGTGTTTTCTTCACCAGGGAAAGCATTCTTCGGTCATCCACCACAGTTGTTTTCCGTGGTCTCCCAGGTCTTTTGGTGTTGCTGACCTCACCGGTGCGTTCCTTCTTTTTGAGAATGTTCCAAACAGTTGTTTTGGCCACGCCTAATGTTCTTGCTATCTCTTTGATGGGTTTGTTTTGTTTCTTCAGCCTAATGATGGCTTGCTTCACTGATAGTGACAGCTCTTTGGATCTCATCTTGAGAGTTGACAGCAACAGATTCCAAATGCAAATAGCACACTTGAAATGAACTCTGGGTCTTTTATCTGCACATTGTAATTGGGGTAATCCCCATAAGCAGGAGATCTCACCATTTTATTATCTGTCTGCAGCACATTTACTGACACAAAGGCCATTTCTGCCTGTATGCTGATAATGCAGACCCCGTGTAAGGCTGGGATCAGACGAACGCAGTGTGAATATGCGTTTAGCCGCACTTTATTATGGCCGTGGTAGCAGCAAATGACGGCCAACATACAAATACGGCCGCACGAAAGTTCGGCCGCACAACGCAAGCAGCAAACAAACGCAGTTTTTTCAATAACGTCGAACCGCTAGTACTGACGCACAGAGTGCGCTGCGTCGGCATAGCAGCGTGTGTGCGTGATTAGGAGACGTCAGACGCTGCACATGTCCGGCCAACATCACATCCATTTATTTTTTATATCTCCGTCAAAAATCACGGCCGTAATTGTGCACCGTATGATCGCTATTGCGTATTCCGTCAAAACGTGCGTCCATGCGTTCGGACGCACTTTGTGACGGTAGACGTGAAAAATGTGTTAGTCTGACCCTAGCCTTAGCAGGAGAGCTCACCATTTTATTTTCTGTCTGCAGCACATTTACTAACACAAAGGCAATTTCTGCCTGTATGCTGATAATGCAGACCCCCGTGTGACATTGTGCCAGATAAGGGTCGCTATCTAGAGCTCAGAATCTTACATCTCAAAAATATTTCTGTAAAGGATAAACCAATACATAAAAAATTAAAAACGAGCAAAGTAACATTATTTAAAGTTTTTAACTGTCTCAGAATAACAATGTTGCTGCGAAACGTCTACTTTACCCCATATTTAATTGTTAACGTCCCATCCCATGTTTCAAATAAACGTTATGATAGCATTATTTTCAAGGAAATCCGCTTGGTAGGGAAGGGGTTAAGGAAAGTCCATTATAGAAATCACTAGTAAAAAGTAGAAAAATCACATATGTATAAATTAATGGATACATATATATAATGTATATATAATGTGTATATGTATACTTACTTGGGTTGTGGTGGAGGGCAAAATATGAGCTAAAAAGCCTGCACGCAATAACCAATAAGGTTTATTATTGCAAAAATATATACATATACATTTGTGTATATATACATGTAATATATATATATATATATAATTAGGGCTGTGCAATTAATCGCAAAAAAAATCGCGATTTAAGCACATGCAATTTCTAAACCACATAAGGTTGCGATTTTAATCTATTCATTTTATCGGCTCCCTGTAAGCTTCCGGCGGCATGGAGCTTTGGGCGCTCGCAGGGGGAACCACGTGTACGGCCGCGTTCTCGCGGCTCATCACATGGTTCCCCCAGGCTAGCGCCCAAGTTCCATGCCGCCAGAAGCACACAGGGAGCCAAACACGCGGCGCAAAGAGGTGTGCTGGGGCAGTATCCATGTGCTGGGGCAGTATCCATAAGCTGGGGCAGTATATCCATGTGCTGGGGCATATCCATGTGCTGGGGCAGTATATCCATGAGCTGGGGCAGTATATCCATGAGCTGGGGCAGTATATCCATGTGCTGGGGCAGTGTATCCATGAGCTGGGGTAGTATATCCATGAGCTGGGGCAGTATATCCATGTGCCGGGGCAATATCCATGACCTTGGGCAGTATATCCATGACCTGGGGCAGTATATCCATAAACTGGGGCAGTATATCCATGTGCTGGGACATATCCATGAGCTGGGGCATATCCATGTGCTAATCGCAAATAAAATCGCAAAATTCATTCAAAATATCGCAATATGATTATTTTGTCCATATTGCACAGCCCTAATATATATATATTTATTTGTGAAGTCTGTTAGGAGGGCACAGTCCGCATATGATCGTACTTACTGGGTTTATTCATTAAGCTGGGCACTGCGAGGAGCTGACAAGAGAATTATAATAAAAAAATTAAAAAAAAGCCAAGCGGGTAAAAATCTCCAACTCAGCTCATTTTGCCTAATCTTTGCCGTTTCTTGGTCATTTCCCGGCCATTTGCAGTTACTGAATAACTTTACAGAGAGGAGCGGTCGCTATCAAGGTAGCCATGTGTTCTCAAAAGCAAACTAAACGTTATCTACACTTTGTGCTTTAATTCTTTTTCTATTTGGTTTGTATTTAACCTGGATACAAGGCATTGCTGGCTCCTCCTGGCATTCAGTGCAAATCCTGAGTATCCCATGATCCTCTGGGAACCAATAGGGATTATATTAGAGGGAAGGTGATGCCCAGCTCACTAAAATGCACAGAACCAAAGATGGTGCCCACCTTCCTGACATAATAAAGGGGTCAACGTCATTTTGGTGCTCTCTCGTTCTCTGCACTTTGGGAAATCAAGTTTCCCGACCCTGCGGTGAATTCAGCATTCACCGCAGGGTCCCCGGACTGCAGGGAACAGACCCGAATATCTGCCGCAAAACAGCCTAAACAAAGCTGGAAAACGCATCAGATACGATCCGAAGTATCGGATCACTTCGACCCGCTGCAAAAAACATGCCAGACATGTCCGAAAAAAGCTGATGACCAGCCTAACACAGCGCCGACCAGCCACTGGAAAAAGCCGACAAGTAGACGAACTGGGTAAAAAAAAAAAAAAAAATAACGCAAAATTTGGCGAACTGCCTGCTCTCTGAAATGGCACCGTACGGGGAAATTAACTGTTTGGTGCCATTTCGGTGCCATTTCTATGCTGAGGCAAATAATGCAAATTCATCTTTTTTTTTCTATCACTTCGGTTCATTGTCATCATCATTAAGTTAGTGAAAAGGGCAGCCTTGACCCCACGTGTCTTCATATTGAGGCGAGAGATCATTGCCGGCCAGGCTCTATTTCTAATATACGATAAGTGGGCACGATGATGGTCTTGTAGTTACATGTTGATTATAATTTTTTAAAAAAAGGAACATTTGACTACTTTCAGTGAATACCCAAACCTGAATGGAGTAAACAATGACTGCATGTGTTAATACCATCCTCGATAAATCAATCATTATTTCACATGTATTAATAGGTTAAATTTTGGATTTCAGGTCAGCCAGGTTCACATCCAAGTCTTCAACGCGATGAACCAAGCTCCGATCAAAGAGAACCTTCCCTTTTCATGGTCTGTTATGGTGCAAGTCAAAGCGGAGCATTACAAGGCCTTGGTGCAGTACTTTCTGTCCATAATGCTCATGGATCACCAATGTAAGTGGCAACTGTATCTTCTTACTCGCTATAAATCGTCCACGATGTGTTCGTGTGTAATTTTTGCCTTCTCAGAGCTCATTTTGGTGGAATATACAGCAGCAGCTTGGGGGTGATTAGAGTTTTAGCCCATCTACAGTGGTACAATACAGGGTGTAGCCGTTGGACTGAACGCTGGTTTCTATATGTATATGGGTTTGTGAATGTAGGTGTGTATTTATGTATGGTGTGTGAGTTTGTGAATGCAGGTGTGTATTTGTGTATGGTGTGTGAGTTTGTGAATGTAGGTGTGTATTTGTGTATGGTGTGGGAGTTTCTGAATGCAGGTGTGTATTTGTGTATGGTGTGTGAGTTTCTGAATGTAGGTGTGTATTTGTGTATGTTGTGAGTTTCTGAATGCAGGTGTGTATTTGTGTATGGTGTGTGAGTTTCTGAATGTAGGTGTGTGTTTGTGTATGGTGTGTTTCTGAATGCAGGTGTGTATTTGTGTATGGTGTGAGTTTCTGAATGCAGGTGTGTATTTGTGTATGGGGTGTGAGTTTCTGAATGCAGGTGTGTATTTGTGTATGGTGTGTGAGTTTCTGAATGTAGGTGTGTATTTGTGTATGGTGTGAGTTTCTGAATGCAGGTGTGTATTTGGGTATGGTGTGTGGGTTTGTGAATGCAGGTGTGTATTTGTGTATGGTTTCTGGGTTTCTGAATGCAGGTAAGTATTTGTGTATGGTGTGTGAGTTTCTGAATGCAGGTGTGTATTTGTGTATGGTGTGAGTTTCTGAATGCAGGTGTGTATTTGGGTATGGTGTTTGAGTTTCTGAATGCAGGTGTGTATGGTGTGAGTTTGTGAATGTAGGTGAATATTTGTGTATGGTGTCTGGGTTTTTGAATGTAGGTGAGTATTTGTGTATGGTGTCTGGGTTTGTGAATGCAGGTGAGTATTTGTGTATGTGTGTGAGTTTCTGAATGCAGATGTGTATTTGTGTATGGTGTGTGAGTTTCTGAATGTAGGTGTGTATGTGTCTGGGTTTGTGAATGTAGGTGAGTATTTGTGTATGTGTGTGAGTTTCTGAATGATGTGTATTTGTGTATGGTGTGTGAGTTTCTGAATGTAGGTGTGTGTGTCTGGGTTTGTGAATGTAGGTGAGTATTTGTGTATGGTGTGTGAGTTTCTGAATGTAGGTGTGTATTTGTGTATGGTGTGAGTTTCTGAATGCAGGTGAGTATTTGTGTATGGTGTCTGGTTTGTGAATGCAGGTGTGTATTTGTGTATGGTGTGAGTTTGTGAATGCAGGTTACTATTTGTGTAGTGGTGTGTGAGTTTGTGAATGCAGGTGTGTATTTGTGTGGTGTGTGGGTTTGTGAATGCAGGTGTGTATTTGTGTATGGTTTCTGGGTTTCTGAATGCAGGTGAGTATTTGTGTATGGTGTGTGAGTTTCTGAATGCAGGTGTGTATTTGTGTATGGTGTGTGAGTTTCTGAATGCAGGTGTGTATTTGTGTATGGTGTGTGAGTTTCTGAATGCAGGTGTGTATTTGTGTATGGTGTGTGAGTTTCTGAACGCAGGTGTGTATTTGTGTATGGTGTGTGAGTTTCTGAACGCAGGTGTGTATTTGTGTATGGTGTATGAGTTTCTGAACGCAGGTGTGTATTTGTGTATGGTGTGTGAGTTTCTGAATGCAGGTGAGTATTTGTGTATGGGTTTGTGAATGCTGGTTTCTATTTGTATATGGTGTATGAGTTTGTGCATGCAGTTTTGTATTTGTGTACGGTGTGTGAGTTTCTGAACGCAGGTGTGTATTTCGGAATGTTGCCAGAATGAGCAATGCATTGTTTTCTTTTAGCACTGACATGACAACACAAGTAGAAAATCAATCTCACACTTGGCCTCATGAGACGCGGGAGAAAATGCTAAAAAAATATTCTATAAAATACCTAACTGCAGAAAATACATAGATTTTTTTTTTTTCTTACAAAATGAGCTTTAAGCTATGTGCTCGATTTTAATTAGGTCTGCGTCTTTATCAAATAAAGTATCGGTCCGTAGGTGCCGATATTTTCCCCAAACACTGGGTGATGCAATCAACCATAACTGAATTATTATCCTGAAAAAATGTTTACCTCTAGATATTAATATAAGATCTTTTTATCAGTGAATCTGAGAGACGATGAAGACAAGCAAGAGAAGTGCCTGTCTCAGCTTTATGACTCGATGCCAGAAGGACTGACGGCTCAGGCAATACTGAAAGACAGGCAGCAACGAACACAGCTAGGTAACTATCTCCTGCAATAACCCTTTATACGTCTCAAAAGCAGGAGGGCCCAGGATTGGCTGAGGAGTCTCAGTCACTTCCTGATCGGCTACAACTCATATTTTAATATTCAAATGTTTCATTTTCTATATTGCTGTTATTACATCCATTCTGCTTACGGGGAAAACAGTATTGTGCGGCCACCAGCCCTTTAACCCTCTCATCACCCAGTGGTTTGTGTTGAATAAAAATATAACACAACATATGGAATTCGTCGTTAACAATTAAATATTGGATAAAATAATACCTTTTAAATACAAATTGTTATTGCGAGATAATTCAAAGATTAAAATGATGTTAATTTGCTCATTTTCAATTTTTTTCTTTTTATTTGCTTATCCTTCCAGATATATTGCTGGGGTGAAAGGTTGTAAAGTGCAGATGGCGTCCCTTAGGCTAGGGTCAGACGAACGCAGTGCGAATGCACGTGCAGCCGCACTTTATCACGGCCGTAGTAGCAGCAAATGACGGCCAATGACAGGCAATATACGAAGTACGGCCGCACACACAAACGCATTTTTTCTAGAACGTGATACCGCTAGTACTGACGTACAGAGTGCGCTGCGTCCGCTAGCGGAGTGTGTGCGTGATTAGGAGACGTCAGACGCTGCTAATGTCCGGCCAACATAACGTCCAGACGCAAAAAGGGTTTTATTGATGATCCGTCCGAAATCACGGACGAAAATGCGCATCGTATGACCGCTATCGCGTATTCCGTGAAAAAATACGTCCATTCGTTCGAACGCACTTTTTCACGGATGACGCGAAAAATGCATTCGTCTGACCCTAGCCTTATCTTGCAGTTTCCCATGGGGTGTGCATTATTGCATACAGGCAGAAATGGCCTTTGTGGCAGATACAGTACACGTGATAAAGATAGATACTAAAAATGGCCAGAAAATATCTATAATGGTAAAAATAATATCTGTATGTGCCTGTGTATGGCAATTACAGCAACTCCTTGTATCTGTATGTGCTGCATAATGCCTGTGTATGGCAATTACTGCAACCCCTTGTATCTGTATGTGCTGCATAATGCCTGTGTATGGCAATTACAGCAACACCTTGTATCTGTATGTGCTGCATAATGCCTGTGTGTGGCAATTACAGCAACTCCTTGTATCTGTATGTGCTGCATAATGCCTGTGTATGGCAATTACAGCAACACCTTGTATCTGTATGTGCTGCATAATGCCTGTGTATGGCAATTACAGCAACTCCTTGTATCTGTATGTGCTGCATAATGCCTGTGTATGGCAATTACTGCAACCCCTTGTATCTGTATGTGCTGCATAATGCCTGTGTATGGCAATTACAGCAACACCTTGTATCTGTATGTGCTGCATAATGCCTGTGTATGGCAATTACAGCAACACCTTGTATCTGTATGTGCTGCATAATGCCTGTGTATGGCAATTACAGCAATACCTTGTATCTGCACTGTACAGGGATTTTCACTCATTATAACCCCCTGAAACCTATCCCTGAACAGCAGCGACTGACCCCACAGCTCTCCCTGTATTCTGCTAAATCCCTGGCTGCTGTAATGCAGCAGTAAAGTTTGTTCAGATTTTTGTTACAGTGAGGGTGGGGGCTGCTCCTTGTAGCTTCCTTACAGTAAGTGAGGTCTCATTTTTCATTGTATATCATTGAAAAATCATGTATTCATGCTTTTTTGTTATTGAAAAGGTTACTTATTCAAACAACTGAAGGTGCGTGGGTGTTTCGCAGAATGGAAATGTTTTTTCACTCGGTGGTGGACACGTGCAGGATTGATCTTGCAAGGTGTCCTTTGAATGCTTTCTCCTACTGTGTGCATAGTTCACATTCTTGTTGTTTCTGTGACAATAGCAAAGCAAAAAAAAAATCACCAGCTAACGTGTTGGCCAGCAAAACCCACAGCCGACGCTTGACAAGTTGATATGCACGTACACAGCAGCAGGTTCCTCACATTAAATATGCCACGACATTGAGTGCTGTGGTATAATGTTCTGGAGGTCATCCCTTGCCCAAACACCTTATTGTGTTAACTGGTATATGACCCATAGGACTTTATTAGTCTTTTAATTAGCTATAGGCCTTATCCCAAGGCACTAGTTTAGATCTACAGCTCCCATGAAGCATTGTTAACCTTAACGTTTCAATAAAGTTGTCGTTCTACAATCTTGGGGTTTAAGGCTAGAGTCAGACGAACGCAGGCAGAGCGCATTCTGCGTGCGTGCATAATGGACAGATATACTGACGGAAGATACTGTAGACACCAACACGGTCCATTTTTCTTGACGGACATAGAAAAAAAAGCGAACTATGGGAAACAAAATTAATATGAAAAATTATAAAAATTTGAAAAAGGATATGAAAAGTCATTGTGTCCGTCAAGGTGCTGGACGTCGCAAATGCGCTGCATCTGACATCTCATCACTCACATGGAAGGCTACGCGGACGTGGCACACTCTGCGCGTCCGTAGTAGCGGTTTTATGTTCTTGCCTAACCTGCGTCCGTTTGCCACGTGCGTTGTGCGTGCGCAGTTCGGTGCACACGTACTTACAGGGTTATTCAGAGAGGGGTGAAAAGCAGGAGAATGACTGGAGAATGGAAAATTCTAGGTCAAAATAGCTGATTTGGAAAGTGAGATGACTGGGAGAATTTTTCTGGTTTGGCTATTTTGACCTAGAATTTTCCATTCTCCAGTCATTCTCCTGCTTATCACTTCTCTCTGAATAACCCTGTTAGTGTGTGGGTCTCTATTGATCATGATTCTATGCTACGACGGACAATAAGACTGGGGTCAGACTAACGCAGTGCGAACGCGCGTGCAGCCGCACTTTATCACGGCCGTAGTAGCAGCAAATGACGGCCAATGACAGGCATTATACAAAGTACAAGACCGGCCGCGCAACGCAAGCGGCAAACGCATTTTTTCGAGAACGTGATACCGCTAGTACTGACGTACAGAGTGCGCTGCGTCCGCTAACGGCATGTGTGCTTGATTAGGAGACGTCAGACGCTGCTAATGTCCGGCCAACATAACGTCCAGACGCAAAAAGGGTTTTATTGATGATCCGTACAATACAACGGACGTAAATGCGCATCGTATGACCTCTATCGCGTATTCCGTGAAAAAAATACGTCCATTCGTTCAAACGCACTTTTTCACGGACAACGCGAAAAATGCGTTCGTCTGACCCTAGCCTAAACTGTGAGGCAACACGGACGTGATCACTGCATTCGTCTGACGCCGGCCTTCGATGTGGTCAGAGTCCTTATTTATTGCCTGCAGTAAATAACATGCTAGTTATTATATAGCAGGCTTTACGTAGGATCATTGCTGTATACAATACAATAATAAATTAACAGCAAAATAACTGCAAACATTACGGTAAAAAAAATACAAAGACCTGTAAGGCTAGGGTCAGACTGAGGCAGTGCGAACGCGTGTGCAGGCGCACTTAATCACGGCCGCACTAGCAGCAAATGACGGGCAATGACGGGCAATATACGATGTACGGTCGCACGAAAGTCCGGCTGCGCAACGCAAGTGGAAAATGAACGCATTTTTTCGAGAACGTAAAACTGCTAGTACAGACGTACAGAGTGCGCTGCGTCCGCTAGCGGCGTGTGTGCGTGAATTGGAGATGTCAGACGCTACTAATGTCCGGCCAACATAACGTCCAGATGCACAAAGTGTTTTATTGATGATCCGTACAAAATCACGGACGAAAAATGCGCATCGTATGACCGCTATTGCGTATTCCGTGAAAAAAATACGTCCATTCGTTCAAACGCACTTTTTCACGGACAACGCGAAAAATGCGTTCGTCTGACCCTAGCCTAAACTGTGAGGCAACACGGACGTGATCACTGCATTCGTCTGACGCCGGCCTTCGATGTGGTCAGAGTCCTTATTTATTGCCTGCAGTAAATAACATGCTAGTTATTATATAGCAGGCTTTACGTAGGATCATTGCTGTATACAATACAATAATAAATTAACAGCAAAATAACTGCAAACATTACGGTAAAAAAAATACAAAGACCTGTAAAGGTGTTAAAATTCGGTGAAATTCCCCCATGAAAAAATGACGCTTATTAATGGTTACGTTTGGTTTTGCTCGTTTTCCCCTGCAGGGAAGGCGCATCTGGCTAAAGCCATTAAAAGTCACGAAGAAACCATCCGGTTGTCCAACCTGTGCAGCAACTTGAGGAACATTGATGTCCTCCAAGAGCTCCTCTCTGCGTTCCTCAAGAGGTCCCAGCTCAAGTACGCCCAGCATCAGAGAACAGACGATTTCCTCAACTTATTGCTTGCTCCTGAAATTGTTGGTAAGTGGTGGGCATGGGACAGTACAGTATGAGCTGTGCTTCTTTAAATGTCTTTTTGAGAGGCCTAGGGCACATTTCCAACGTCGTCGGTCTAACGGCTTGAGCTGTTGATGCCATCGCGTGTAGAATGTAGCAATAATGTCTCGAGCCACTAGGACAGCTGAGCCGCACACTTTGTATAGGAGCTGTTAATTTGTAGCCCGAGTAAAACGAGTTATTCCAACGGAACTGGTTGTTCTCGCCTCTGTAAAGCATACTGTATCTTTGCCCCGGGTGTTAAGTGATGCTGCTTTTGCAAAGTCATTTAAAATGTTAAAATAATTAAGCTAAAAAAAAAGCTTTACTTACCTCTGGTCCCACAGATCAGAGGGCGGAGTGATATGCCACCTTCTCTGCCCGTATGCAAAAGAACAGTGGGAACAAATAGTTCCCAGTGTTCTTCTGTGGCTCCGGCGTGACCCAGCGCCAGGTCGCAATCCATGGAGTATTATGGACTCCAGGAGCTGAGCCCAGCAGCAGCACACTACATCGCTGCCAGAATCTGGGTGGCGCTTGACTCTACGGAGTCCTGTGGACTCCAGGAGGGATACAAGCCGTGCCACTGCCAGTATCTGCTCTCAACTCCAAATTATTCCAGCTCAAGCTGCTAATACAGCGGATGGGTCAGAATAGGTTCAGTAACAGAGAGCCTTTAAGCCGCTGTCAAACTCCGGACTCTCAGATTTTTCTGTACTACAACACCCATGATTCCCTGACCATCTATTGCATTGGAAGAATGCTGGGAATTGTAGCCCTCAACACCGGGGGGGCTTTGAGTTTGACAGCCCTGCTCTAAGGGATATCAGCTCACAATGACCCCCCCCCCCCCTTACAGGCAGTGTTAGAATAGGCCCTACTTTGGAATATGTCTTAAAGAAAGCTTGGGCAATCGAACCAGTTGTAGGCCCTGTGTTGTAAATAGGGTTGCTGGTTCGGCCATCTTTTCCTGGACACATATTACTATTTCATTCAGAGGGTAACACAGGGAGAAGTGCTGCCCTGCAACATGTATAATGTATATTCTGCAGGAAGGACATCAAGGCTGCTCACCTGCGAATCCTCTTTCAGTTATTTAAAGACATCCGAATTGTGCCCGAAAGGTAACTGAACAGTGAAATTCAGCATATGGTTACCTTTCCTGGCCATTCGGCTATCCAGAGAGCAGGCAGTTCGCCAAATGTTGGCGAATTGCCTGCACATACGGTGCCTGTTCGAAAAAAAACAGCAGTGAAAAGTTGCCGAAGTGCCCTGCCATTCGGTGGTTTCATTTGGCAGGTTTATTCAGGCGAATCCCATAGGCTTCAAAGTTAAAAATATTCCCGTTTTAATCCAATATCTAATAAACCGTTGATGATAATATTCTGCAGTAAAAAGTATCTTTATTTATAGATTTTTTTTAGGATCTTATAGGCGTTTTTCAGGATTTCTTTAAAAAAAATAAACCGGAATTTAGTTGTTAATAAGTTGTTTCTTTTTTCTGTAACAGCCCTTTTTATTATCATTCATTGGATCTCATATGTAAATTTCAGACATTTTCGTTCTGTAGTTTCTTTTCAAGCAGTCAAGCGTACGTTTTTTTTTTTCCACTCCGTTCATCTGCGGTGTCGGGTTTTTCTGGCGGCTGCTCTGCGCTGTGATCGGCGGCTGCTTGGGTTTCTCCGGCGTGTTCGGCGGGGTTAATACAGATGTTTTTGCGGGTTTCGGTGTGCGTTCACCGGGTTTTGCGGTGAGTGTTCATCGGGTTTGCGGCGGCTTTTCCCTGCACTACGACAGCCCTGTGGTGCTTGCTGAATACACCGCAGGGTCGCCGAAATGGGATTGCCAAATCGCACCGAACTGAAGAAAACGAAAAGTCACCGAACGTGCGGTGACTTTTCAATTCTCTTTGAATAACCCTGATAGATTTCTTACCTGCCGCATATGAGTTATACCTATTGCAGGGTTGCATTTTTCACGCCCTGCCTGTCAGCATGAATAACAACAAACTTGAAAACGAGAGAAATCTCAATGTATCCTTCCTGGTAAAAGCCTTTGCAAATAAATAATAAAGTGTATGTATCCAGGAAAACATGGCCGACCTGGCAACTCTAGTAGTAAAACTGGCAGAAATGTCACACTAGTTTGTATACATAAACAGACATCCATAGGAGAGGCAATAGGATGTCTGTTTCCTGCTAAGCTGCATGTCTCAAGGCAATATCTGGTCATAAAGATTAATAAACTGTACTATCTACTAGTTAAAAACTGAACCGCACTCTGGTTATTTGAATAGATCAGGGCTGTCATGCTTGGGCCCCCCTGATGTTTCTGAACTACAACTCCCACGATCCCCCAGGCCATCTATTGCCTTGAAGGAATTCGGGGAATTGTAGGCATCGACATCAGGGGGCTGTGAGTCTGACAGCCCTGCAAGAGCTAATAATGGGTCGTTTGAAACCGTTTAGGCTAGGGTCAGACGAGCGCATTTTGTACGGACTGTGCGTCTGTGCAGTACGGACGTACTTTCTGACTGACGACAAGGTAGTGGCCACACAGTCCGTTTTTTTCACTGACGTATTTTTTGACTGATGTAGCAGGGAAAATAAATTATAATGAAAAAACATTCTGTCCGTCAAAAATGCTGGACGTATAAATGCAGTCCGTCTGACCATGCTCCATCACTCACACACAAAGCTATGCGGACGTTGTGGACGTGGCGCACTCTGCACGTCCGTTCTAGCAGTATTACGTTCTTGCCTAACCTGCGTCCGTTTGCAGCGTCCGTGAGCCTCCACACTTCTGTGCGGACGTACTTCGTGTGTGGGGCTCCATTTAACACAATTGTATGCTATCACGGACGTACTTATGTGCGATAACACAGACGTTAACACTGCGTTCGTCTGACCCCAGCCTTAGTGTGGAATGAGCTCATTGTAGTAGAAACATGTATCAGGAATGTATCAGAGTGATATTTACATGCTCAGCTAGCTAGAAGATCAACAACAAATAAAAAACAAACAAACAGCTTGATTTACTTCAATCATTCCTCTGTTTACGTATCAAAACAGACCTCTACTGTGTATAAAAAGGACGCACTTCCATACTCCCTGTTGCTCAGTGTAGAAACCACTAAAAATGTAGACGTCAATACTGAATTTATCCAAAAGAACAAATGCAGTTATTTAATGTAAAAGCATTATAAGGTAAATGTATAAAGAAGGGTTTATTGATAGAATCCAGCACTTGCCAACAAGCAGCCTGCTTATGGCTGCTTTCACAGCTGTGTGGATGGAGCTACAGGCTGTGAAGGAACAGTAACAGGAGGTCTGAGGTTATTGCGGGTATTTACCCATTGGGCGCACACTTTACATCAGAGCTGTCAAACACCAGATGCTTCTGAACCACAACTCACATGATTCTCTGGCCATCCATTGCTTTCAAAGAATTCTGGGAATTGTAGGCCAGCAACATCTGGGGGGGCAGAGTTTGAGACCCCTGCTTTACAATGGAAAAACAAACAAGCTTGTATATAATCTAATCTTAATTAGGACTCATTTTGTACTAAAATCTTTATTTTATTACCATTAAATGTTTCTCGTGTGTCATATTTCCCAGGTAAGACAGAGTTTAAATCGGAAGGTATTCCCCCCCAGCTCTCGCGGCTGAAAGTGGTGGACATTTTTCAGAGACTGGTGAGTGCGCTTTACATGTTTTTTACTTTTTCGTAGCCGCGCTATAGATGATATTCGTTTTAGAGTTGTGGACGTAGATTTGTTGTGACATACTGTATGGTCAGATATGCAGTCCCCAAGATGTAAAGTCAAAGCAATTCCCCTTAAATGTCTTCTAAACAAGACATCTTAAAAAATGCTCTAGACCAGGCATCCAACCCTTAATGCAGACATCCAGACCATGCATCTGGTCCCATAATGCCTTTTAAAACAGACATCCTGCAGCATGCTACTACAGACCCATCATGTCGTGAGTTAATTCAAAGATTAAAATGAGGTTGATGTGCCCATTTTCTATTTTTTCATGTATTTGCTTATCCTTCCAGATATATCACTGGGGTGAACGGTTGTAAATTGTAGATGGTGTCCCTTATCTTGCACAGTTTCACATGGGGTCTGCATTATTGCATACAGGCAGAAATGGCCTTTGTGGCACTTACAGTACACGGGATAAAGATAGATACTAAAAATGGCCAGAAATTATTATAGTAAAAAAAAAAAAAAAAGAAGGGATCTGTATGTGCTTGCATATGGAAATTACAGCAACACCTTGTATCTGTACTGTACAGGGATTTACACTCATAACCCCCTGAATATTATCCCTGTACAGCAGCGACTGGCCCCACAGCTCTCCCTGTATTCTGACAAATCCCTGGCTGCTGTAATGCAGCAATAAAGATTTCAAGCTTTTTTGTTACAGTGAGGGTGGCGGTTGCTTCTTGTAGTTTCTTTACAGAAATAAAGGGTGACAGGAATGGGTTCTCATTTTTCATCAGATCTCATTGTACATCAATGCAAAATCATTTACACATGCTTTTTGTTATTGAAAGGGTTAATTATTCAAACCAGCAAAGGTACGTGGGTTTTTCACGGAAGGGAAATGTTTTTCACTCGGTGGCGGACACGTGAAGGATTGATCTTGCAAGGTGCCCTTTGAATGCTTTCTCCTACTGTGTGCATAGTTCACATTCTTATTGTTTCTGTCACAATAGCAAAGCAAAAATCACCAGCTAATGTGTCTGCCAGAAAAAACCTACAGCCACAACCCAATGTCTTTTAACCCCTTCACTGCCAACTGATTTTACAGAAATCCTGTGTTTTTTGGAAAATCCTAATTATACATTAATAAATATTTGGGAATATTCCTAGTGTTTTCCTTACTGTAATAACCAATTTGGCAGTGAGAGGTCGCCATCTGCTGGCCAAAAAGAGTTACTGCAATTAGAGCTGCATCTTGTGGCTCCATGCATCAACTGTAGAGAAAACCCAATATGCCAGGTCATTCCCTGGCCGATTTTTAACAGTTTTAGCACCTTGCAAAGTTTTATCCCTGTGGGCATACAAAATTTGTTTGTAACAAATGAATTTCACTTTCAATCAAAGCATAGCCCCAGATCGTGTTAACACAATCTGGGGCGGCTATGTCTGCTGCCATTGATCATGTATACAACATAACAGTAGTGAAGGGGTTAATGCAGACATCCTGGAACATGCTCCAGACCAGACATCCAGTCCTATAATGCCCTTTAAAACAGGCATCCTGCAACATGCTCTAGAGCAGACATCCTGTCCCATAGGTCCCTTTAAAGCAGACATCCTATAATGATTGTTCAGACCAGGAATCCAGTCCCATAATGTGCTTTAATGCAGACATCCTGCAACATGCCCAGACTAGGCAACGGGCTTCATAATGCCCTTTAAAACAGGAAAACCTGCCACATGGTGCTGACCAGCCATCGGCCCCATGTTCTTGTTGGGCATCAAGTCGCATAATGCCCTTTAAACCAGGCATTGTGAGACAAGCATCAAGATTGGGCAAGCAGGACCCATAATGCCCTTTCAACTGAGCATCCATGCACTTGTAACAACTGATAACATGCTTTACTTTCAGGGTTATTCAGAGAGCGTGAAAAGCAGGAGAATGACTGAAGAATGAAAAATTCTAGGTCAAAGTAGCCAAACCAGAAAAATTCTCCCTTTCATCTCACTTTCCAAATCGGCTATTTTGACCTAGAATTTTTCATTCTCCAGTCATTCTCCTGCTTTTCACGCTCTCTGAATAACCCTGATTGTTTTTGTTTGTTTTGTAGCAGTATGCCCAAACAAAAAACCCCAACTACAAGTCATCTTTAAACATAGACAAATCAACTAGTTCCCTGTTTTGGCCTACGAAATGTTTAATTGAGCTGACAGGGAACATCCTGGCATTGTCCTGACCTGGTCTCACCAGCGTTTGTTTCTTCACGTGACCTCTGAAAATCACAGGCGCTCGATAGTTGATGTATCTTGGCTTTCACCCTCATATTATGCAATGTTATTTTTTCTGTAATAATGACCACTGTTTCTCTGGTCTTCAGGGTCCACTGTCTGTATTTTCGGCAAAGCAGAGATGGACGGCTCCGAGAAAGATCCATTTGACTACAGAAGACGGGGACTTGGGGTTCATCTTAAAGGGAGACTGCCCTGCACAAGTGATGTCCATCGATCCACTCTGCCCGGCTGCAGTAAGTGCATGCATAATTATTTTTGCTTGACATGTCTGTGTTGTGTCACTTTGTCACAACATCCTATGTTCAAGTTGAGGGGTGGCTAGATATTGCTGTATGGGCTTCTGCCTGAATTTTAAATTTAGGGAGATCAGCCCTACACATACTATTCTTCAAACTTCTTAGAATCGTTATGGCCTGTGGGTATGTGTACATTTTTCATACAGAAGTTGGTTAATTTGACCTGCATCTTATTGACTTGTAGAGAGAAGGATTGAAAGAAGGGGACTACATCGTGTCCGTAGGCAGCAACGACTGCAAGTGGCGAAGTGTAAATGAGGTCATGGGTTTGATTGAAGGAGCCAACGCCGACGTGGAGATTCGGGTTGTCAGCATACAAGAGTCTTCGTCTAGCCTGGTGAGTATGATTTCTATGTGACAGCCCAAAGTGCATTTACCAACATTAAGGCCCGTGTCAGACAAGCGCACTAGGTGCACCCGTACGGACGTGCCCTCCGTTGCGACGCTGCAACAGGGCCGGCCAGATGCTGCTGCACGTGCACGAATTGCGCGCGCAACAGTATCCGTGCTGCGTCTGTGCAGTCAAAGCGCTAGGACGCGCAATGACGGAGCTGCAAAGCGTGATCCTACATAGGAGGATCGAGCCTTGCAGCGCTGAGCGCACTAACTGCACTCAGTGAGGTGGGCAGACGGGCGTCGAGTGGAAGGATCGTCCACTCTCAGGGACATTCCTTCCTCTCTGCATTGATGCTCGTCTGACCCTGGCCTTATTTAAGAGTATATAATTTCCTGACAGTCATGTAGCTAAAGGGCTAGACAGATATGCAGAAACAAAATGCTAGACAGACATCTATTAGAGATAACTAGACAGGTTCCTAGAGGAAGACAGATATACAGACACCTATAGGGATAGAGATTCAGGTAGCTAAAAGGCTAGACAGACACCTATAGGGATATAAAGACAGGTACCTAGAGGAATAGACAGATACATAGAGGGCTATACAGACGTCTGTAGGCATCGATGCACAGACATAGCTATAGGTATAGGCAGAAACAGAAATGAAGATAGATGGGGTGACAGAGGGACGAATGAAAAGAGGAATGGACAAAAATCCAAACAACAGCAAGACGGATATATGGAACAAGGGAGAGACAGGATGACTGACAAACAGAAAGACAGATGGAAAGGCGGATAGAGCGATGGATAGCAAAGCATTGAGCGAGAGATGGTTGGGTGGGATAAATTGAATAGAGGGGGAGATGATTAGAGATAAAGGAGAGATGGGTATAATGGCTGGATTACTGGACAGACTGGCGTCCAGCTGGGGAGACGGACAGGTAAACATCCTGACAGGACTGGTAATATTGAATAAATTTTCATACAGCCATATACCAACATAGTTCTTTATTTCTACTAAGATTATAGGTTACAAACAGATAATATTGAGGAAGGAAACTAGAGTTTGTTAGAACAATCGCTACAAATAATGCTGTTACCTTTGTATTTGTCAGCAATGATCATTGTTTTAGGGGGCTTGTCTTTAGTATATAAAGCAATTTGGTTTCATAATTCTTATTTCTTCCATCCCGCAGCACAATAAAAGTGCCACGTATTACGCGGGCATGCAGAAAACATATTCCATGATCTGCTTGGTCATGGATGACGACAAGAGCAAGACACAAAAAGCCTCAAAGAAGCCATCTTTCCTGAGCTGGGGATTTAAAAACCGACAGAAAGCCGCAAGCACAATCTGCCTCCCGACAGCTGGAGCGGCGAAGACATCGTCAGACCAGCTGTTCCTCTCGCCATACCACACATTAGGGAGCGAAAGCGCATTGTACTGACGGATCCCTGGAATTTCTTTTGTTATTACACGGACAAAAAAAGAAAAACTATATTAGCAAACACTGTGATGGTCCTAAAACCCCTCCCCCACACACCCCCCACCAATCTCTGGAACCGCAAAAAAAAGATGAAAAACAGTTGTTTAGGGGTATTTTATTTCTTGGGTAGTCTTTAAGTATTATGTAATCGAAAATATTGCCAGCAAACACTACTGCAACACACATAGGGTGACTGCCTGCTCTCAAAAATCAACTGACAGACATACGATTCTGTACATCATAAGGAGATGTAAAAACAAAACACATGTAAATAGATTCTTATTTTTAGTTTTAAAGTGTCTTTAAAATAGATTTTATTCTTCAAAAGGTTTAAGTTTTTCATCTTTTGGACCGAAAATAATACCATTACAAAGCGGGGAATACAGGAATCCTGAGTGGTTCGGTGGCTACATTTAATGAAAGAGAAATCGTAGCCAAATTTCGGAAATGGTTGCCCAGTACCCATGATGCACAGACACAATCAGAGATTGGAAAAAATAAACTATAAAAATAATTGCTGATATTAACCCAGTCACTACCAGGATAGAGTTAACATGATCTTCGAAAGCAAGCACTTGCAGATGCCCAAGATGGAGCAACGCAAGGGAGTTTTGTTCATTGGCTCCAGAAAGTGCCCCTAAAGTTCCAGCACATCGGACATGTCAGCCGATGTGCTGGAACGGTTTAAACAGATTGCTTTCTTTGAAAGAAAAAGATCTCCAGCTCTCTGTTATTATAGACGTAGTAGCACTTTTTGGCCAGAAGAGGGGCCCCTACAATGACTGTAAAAATGTGTTGTATGGATGCTACGCATTTTTACAGTGTGGGTTATGGAAAGCGGTTTCCCATAAAACCACTGGTTTCTGTCAGTGTTTTCAGGAAAAACACTTGTTGGTTAAGGGGTTAAAAGTAAACCGTATTGTGTCCAATTACAAATGAGACTGCTACACAATCAGGAAGGCTAAATACAGTTATTTACCAGTAAACTGAAAAATGTTACTAGAAATTCAGAGTTGCTATGACACTTTCCGCGGGAGATGCAGAACTGAACTTAGTGTAAATTCCTGGTCAAGAAAGCAAATCACACATGAAAAAAAAAACTAAAGCATTTGCTGACTTTTTGCGAAGGACTGAAAAGTGCAGGTGTATGTCGATACTAAAGGCGCGTGTTTAGGTGTCTACACAAAATCCTGGTTTACCGCTGAGCTGACCAGCGCAACTCTATGCCAGTTATAAACATCTACTGTGCATTGTAGGAATAGCGACTATCAATCTTACAGGAACCCGAACGTCCCACTAGAGATTACCCTCTTTTCCTCCAGATGCTGCTACAGACCAAGTTGTGAAGCATACAATGTGCCTTTTCACAAATCGCTGCTCATGCCAAACCATGGCGCACGGCGATAAGCTGGATTCAAATGCCTAGGACTCTGACCACAATCATGTGCGATGCTGGGCTCATTCAAAAGACTTTGCCTTTACATAGGCCGTTAAGATGCTCAATATTTATATAAGACATGATTAAGGTACTGTTAGATGTTATATGTTTTTTTACATAAAAGGAAACGTTTCCCTTTAAACCCACTTTAATTTCCAACCGGTGCTGCCATGCGTTGTCCGACCTGGCAGGAAAAGGGTTAAATTGATGTATTGACTATTGAATCATCAGTTGACATGCTGATGTCACACTTCTCTATTTGTTCACTACACGGGGTGATGGGATGTGAGATATGTGAGTGCTATATGTATATATTGGATTAAAAGATATTATTTTATAAAAGTTTTTTTAATAGATGGACATGAAAGTCGACTGGAGACAGGACCTGGTATCACTTAATACCGCATTAAATTAAACGTATACAGCGTGCTGGCAGCACTCCTAGCAAACGTATAGATTACTATACCGTTGAACAATACGTCTAGGAGTTCAAAAGGAAAACGAAAACAGGTGGCATGGATATGTGTTAGGGCTGTCATTCACCTGCTGCAGGAAACACATAGGACCATCTGAATTCTTCAACGTGTGGTATACACAAGGCAGCACTTTTCTTGCATTGCCCATCACACGTGATACTTGTCTCGGCAACAATGGTGTATCTTGCAATTCTACTGGACCTCAGGTGTGCGTCAGGCATGGTATGCCCATTGAGCATATAACAGCACCATGGACACACACAGAAATATATTTATATATAACTCAGCAAAAAAGAAACATCCTTTTATTTTCAACTGCCTTTAGTCCCAGCATACATTCCATATGTAAAATATTAGTATGAGCATTAAAATAATTCACAGACACGTAAGCTCAACACTATCTGGAGGTAATGTGTGTTCCTGGTGTAACTCGGGCAGTTCTTGTGGTTGCCATCGTGAATCTGTCCCAAGGGTGAGATAGTTGGATGTACTGATCCTTTGTTGCATGAGGAAGATGAACGGTCTTTCCGGTAGCACTATCTTAGGCGTCTCACATTGCAGATTACTGTCCTGGCCACAATTGTGGTCCTCATGCCACCCTGCCTCTGGCACGTTCATGCAGGGGCACACCAGGCATCTTTTGTTGTTTTTCCCCAGTCTTTAGAAAAGTCTCTTTGATGTCCCGTTATTATAACGGTGACCCGAAATGCCTGTGATCTATAAACGGTGTCTTAATGACTTCTCCAAGGGTGTCAAATCATCTTTAAAATACAGTATCTGGAGAACGGGCCTTTTTTTTTTGTGCTGAGTTTATAGATATATATATATATTCATTCAGGGATTTTAATGGAGTACACAGATTACAAGTTATAATGTTGCAGCCTTCGATACACTTTGACAGACAACTTTCTGTTCATGCAACCCAGCTGTAAGGTAGGGGTATATTCTTGGATTTCTCAAGAAACAGTTGGGAGTTTGAAAGAGTATGCCTTTACTGTTGACTGAGCACATAATTCAGTGCAAGAACTGAAGGAGACAATGTAACAATCAAGTTATATCAATGTAATTTTTTTTTAAAGTTTTGCAAAGTGAACTTTTACTGTGCAATATTTAGATTGCTGTATAAGGGAGAGAAATATTTAATGAAGTATTGTAAAACAGAGCGAACTGAACTGTGATAGCTTAATGCTAATAAAAAGGTTTATTATTAAAACTTACAGTTTGAGTTTTTGCTCTCAATTATACAATGACTTATACCCATTCCAGTCTTTAATGCGGCTTTGGAAAATGCACAAACCAACAAAATTCAAACGGCATGCCTTAAGGATTCATTCTAGGAGGTATTTAAAGTAATACTTATTAAGGGACTTAAAGTTTGAAATAAAGTTTTGAATTTTAAGAAGGTACTCTTATTTATTTAGAGGGGACCCAAGAAATTAATTTTTCCTCTCCTTTTGGCAAGTCTTTTTATTGCTTTAAAAAGAGAATTGTGATGCGGTTTGCTATAAAAAAAAAAAAAAAAGAATATATATTTGGGGGGGGGGGGGGGGGGGAGAAAAAAAAAATAACACTTCTAGAACGTCTATTTAAATGTCAGCCTGGAAACAGTGAAAAGGGTAGAAACTTGCCAATTCCGGTGTTTTGGGCTAGAATATGCAAAATTATATAAAAAGGTCTACTCTACATCATGCTGTTTAGGACACAAATCCAGCAGATCTTGCCCTCTCAAAGACAAAAATGATATATATATATATATATATCACACACACACACAAATAAAATTTTCCCCACATGCAAACTGCTGTTCCAAGTTGGATTCAAATGCTAAAAGCAGGAGATGTATGGAGAGCACCATGGACCTGGCCATTCTCCAGTTTTTAGTTATGAGATCTAGGAGTGCAACATCTGAAGCCCTATTTTAATGCACTAGAGTGGAAATGGGGCAGGGGGGGGAGGGGGGTGCAGTTACTTTGAGAACCCAATTCTTTTTTTTTATTGGAGCCCGTTTATAAAAGTCCTGCTTTCTTTTGTATCACTACAAGATACTCTACCTTTATTATATTAAACCGACTTTTGTTTTGATATAAGTTCATAAATCACACTTAGGGATTATTTTTCTCATAGCTGTCTAGGATGAACCCCATCTCTGATGAGACTTCTGTTCTTACTATGCATAATACAACATTTGCAAATAAGTCATAATTAAATGGTATTTTAATTACCTTTGGGGAGACAATCCATACGTCCAGTCTCACTGGCTTCTAGCATAGGTAAATTGAGATCTATATATTTTTCTTGCATCATAGGCCATCACCGTACTGTATTATCTTTGCAGGACAGTCACTCTTCATCTTAATGTAGAATCACAAGGTCCTATGGCAGTACAACTTTGGTTTAATGGTGTTTGGAAATACTGGGACATTTAAAGAGAAACAGTGAATCATCCAAACGTCTGCAATTTTGTCAGCACATTGATTCAATGGAGGCTTCTAGGGATCTTGTCCAAGGCCAGGAGAAAATGGAAGCTTAGAATTAATGAATAACTCAGAGGTAGAGTGAGGATTTTAGCCCATTCCATTTTATTTATTCTCCAAATCTGCACTCTGAAAACGTGGAGGTTATTTGTATTTAATGCAACCTGCTTAAAAGCTAAAAAGCACAGGCCGCAAACTTGGAGAAAAAGTTCTCTGCATAGGTCCTCTGTACTGATGCAGAAGAGGCATCTTCAATACTCCTGACTAGATTTTGCATGTGGAAAAGCTTGGATATGCACAGTTATAGGTGAAAACATGATGGAAATGTTGACTATCTTGTCATGTTCGTGTAAAAAAAGCATGAACGTTGCTTGCTGTGCCATGCCCTACTACGGCTTCCAGCTGGGAATGAGAAGCATTGGCAAGCTGATGGATGGAGGGGAAATGTTGAAGGAGCTGTAAAGCTGTCACCTTCCCAACACCTGGAATTGTCTGTACTGTCGACAGGATATTGGTAGAGCTAAACTGGCATGATTTTTTACCAATGAAAGGATTACTGGTCCGTTCTTTGCTTCTCTCTAGAACCTGCAAGAAAAAACAATGGCATGATTAAATAATTTTTGACATTAAATTGCAGTCTATTTTAAAAGGGAGAAAAGTTTATTGGATCAGATCACAGGCACGTTGGGCAGCAGGGTGCATCAGATGACAATTGGAAGGACTGAGAGGGTTTGTTCTCTAAATTGTGTGTTGAATCTGCCATGTCATTAAATGTCCATCTAACCCTTTTCAGAAGGTGACAGCTTGATGAAGATCCTATAAAATATCTTTAAACAGGACACCATCTACAACTTCAGCTACAGAAACAGGCTCCTTGGGTTATTCTATAGGGATTCATAACATTCATGCAACGTGAAAATGTGCCTTATTTTACCCAAGAAATACTGTGTAACACATGGGCTGTTTTCTCCATATATTATTAAAATAATAGTAACCGTGAATTAAAAACACTGTACAAATCTTACATATATGCAATTATAACGTTGCAGTTTTACAATAGCACCATTAATGCTGTCCAACATTATGCAGAGAGGTACAATCTTGTACATTAATGCTGTAATAATGCAGGGTACCCAGAGTAACACAATTTAGAGGTCATATCTGGATTGAGGCCACTGTTTGGTAGTCCAGGGAATGGGCAAAGCTTTAGGTGGGTTAATGGGAAGAGCTTTGTGGGGTGGGTTCTCGGACAAGGTCCCAGTCCAGACATGACCTCTTCCTTTGTGGTACCCTGGACGGTTACCACCATCCTAAGGCTTCATTTTACAATAAATATAAATATATATATATAAAAAACAACAAACACCAACTGTCTGCTGATCCCTCTGTTTACTACAAACCTATGTGCCATGCATGTGCCGCAAACAAAAATGGGGCATTACAAAAGTCCAACTTACTAAGTTTATAAGAAGTTGTGCTGCCTCGCTCTTATTGGCCACAGGGAGCAGCACCATGCCGAGCTCTAACACAACAAAAGTTTGTACTGGGGGGAGATACTGATCACTAAGCCGGGTCTTCTCCACGATCACAATTCCTTTCAGGTTACATGCCTTCATAAGAGAAAAAGGAGAAATAAGTGAATCTGTAAGGAGAAAATGTGGCATTGAACATACAATAATAATATCTTGACAACAACAAAAGCAAAGCGAGGGGGGGGGGGTCGACACTTTGGTCCTTAAAGGGATCCTCTATTATAAACAGAGTCCTTTATTTGCTCTTAATTTGGCAGATACTGCCGCCAGCCTCTGCATAATACATTTTTTATGTGGGGTGATTTTATTCACGTTTTCGCCCTCGTCACGCACTGCTCCCCCCCTCTTCATTTCAGAGACTTCGAAACTCAGAAGTCCCTGAAGCTTTTCTTCACAATTTGTGCTCCTACACAACTTGCATAGTGAAGGAACTGAAAATTGCACACTTCTACAGCCTTGTGCACTTAGGTATCATGGTGCCTGTGCAGAATGATGGATTGGGGCTGCTCGTATGTGCAGAACCTATTCATTGGCTGTCTCTCACTATCGCGGGCAGTCTCAGGGAAGGTGACATCAGCTTGCTCTCTGCAAATTTTCCACATCACCCAGTGTTTTCTACAGATCAAGATAGCAAAGAGGGGGCGGCACTCATCATCCTTACCACTTTAACACACTAAAGAAGACAGGATGAGCAGAATGTTCATTTAAGGGTTTATAGAGGTCTCCCCATAACAGAAGCAACTGAAGCCTTTAGGATACTCCTAGCATAGTTTTCAGTTGATGAAGACCAATGAACCACAGCTTGGTTTTCTTCATGTAGTGAGCTGAACGGATATACACCTTTCCGATTAACACATTTAGGTTTTAGAACTATAATTCAAACAGCAAAAAAAAGCTTTACCGTAAAATTTCTCCTTTTCCTGTTTGGACTATAGTTTTGAGAAACTGCAGGGTTTCTCAGCACTGCAATACTGGTGACTTTAGCGGATTCTTGCAATGCTGGCAAACAGTGGCGCTTAGTGGATAACCCCCCCAAAGTGTTAAAAAAAATGGATTCTGCTGAACTGAAATTCCTTGAACCTACTTTTCGAAATTGAACAAGCCTCCTTTTGAAAGCATTGCCTGCCACTATGTCTGCTTCTGATATATAGAGGATACAGGTTCTGTTAGCTATATGGAAGTCAACCAGTCCCAGGCCATCTTCGAACAGAAGTCTTATTTTTCCTGGTAAAGGGAAAACACAGTATAAATGTTGGAAATTTAAAACACAACAGGTAAAGCACATGCTGTAAGAAAAATGAAGGTATTACTACTAGTCGGAGTGCAGGCATTCATACCTAGTCTCCATTCAAGCAAAGGTTTCCAGAGTAAAAAATAAATATTTATAAAAACACATTATGGAGAGAGGTATATACACGTATCATACAGCACCATGTTACGGCAGCAATCACTAGACTAGGGCTGCAACTAACGATTATTCTCATAAAATCGATTAGTTGGCCGATTATTATTTCAATTAAATCGATTCGTCGGATAAAAAAAAATTGTTTACTTAAAAGGAATTTTATGGGGAAAAAAACCCTACCCCTTTTTTCATAAGCAATTTGCGTAGTGTACGTAACTTTTGTACGTACATACGCAAATTGCGTATCTTGCATACTTTTCACACAAGGTATACGAGTGCTTGGTCAGAGGGATGGGTTGATGCTGCATGTGCAGCTTAAGCCCATGTTTGCTTTCTCCAATGAATGCAGCTACAAGCACTTGTCATAGATGATGTCAGCATGAAATCAGGGTTAATAAGCTAAAGTTGGTCAGGGTGCGTAGAGTGACCCTTTTAAATAATTTCGTGAACAAACTGAGTGGGAGGAGGGACTGGAGGTGGAAGGGAGTGACTTTGCTCAACTACCTTGACCTGAGTGTGAGAGGGATTGTGTATAGACAAAAGACCAGATCTGAGTGTGGGAGTGAGTTTAGGGAAAGGGACCAGACCAAAGGGAGGGAATGGTAGTTCCTAACCAAAGAGGGTGTGGCAGGGAGGGTGGGTGCACAGGACTCCAGCTTCAAGTAAGGATAAAACACAAGCATACAGCTCCTTCACCCAGTGGCAGTATCCTATTGTTTGTGTGATAGTTCTGCTACTGTTGTAAACAGAATAAAAACAGCGGCGCGTCTTCTCCAATCAGCTCCAAAGCTGAAGTTATTTACGTTTAACTCAGTCTAACTCTAAAGAGTGTGTGCTGGACATAGGACGATTAAAAAAATCGACAGCCGATTAATCTATAATGGAAATAGTTGACAACAATTTTAATCATCGATTAGTTGTCGATTAAAATCGATTAGTTGTTTCAGCCCTACACTAGACTTCAAACCGTAATCAGTACTGTTTATGACAAGTGTCAGGTCAAGATATGTTTTGTATTGACAAACTTGCATCAGTTTATGCTCTAATCAAACACCAGCAAGGAGAAGTTTTAGACTACATGCGTACCTTGTAATAAGTGGGCAAGTTCGGTTCCTCGCCATTTCTCACTTCCGATAGCATGCCCGTAAGGAACAGCAGAAGCTCCGGCTCTTACCGGAGTTGTTGGATTTAACATTTAAATTAATTTCGTTATTGTAGCGAAGCTCTGGAGAAATGAAACTGAATGAAGGTTAGGATGGCTTTAAATTGTCACTGAAATTCTGGGATGGATTTGAGCAGTAGACTTAGCATATGCAAAAATCTGTTAATAATGCAAGTCCTCTGTCGAGAGGTGTAGTAACTATTGTATGATAAGCAGAGGTAGATTGTTAGTTACTGGTTATTAAATGCCATAAAAGAACACTATATAAAGTACAACTTTTATGAACATGCACCGATACCACTTTAAAACGAGTACCGATACTTTTTTTCAAGTACTCACCGATACCGAGTACCGATACTTTTATGTCATGTGAACGCTTTCCAGTAAGAACAGACCTCATATAAAAATGCCCCCAGCTCACAAGGATATGCCCCCGGCTGGGGGCATTCCAACGAGCACACGCACAAAGACACCTTCCTGAGCGACGCCGGCAATAAGTATGAAAGAACGCGGAGAGCTCCAGGGGCCTGTCCGAATGCCGATAGAGCATTCGGACAGCCGCCCTCAGCCACTCGGATGCCGGCTCAATGCCGGCTTCCGGTATCGGGGAAATATCAGGGGCACTGCACAAGTACCAAGTACTCCTGCAGTACCCGGTATCGGCACCGATACTAGTATCGGTACAACCCTAATGATCAAGTCTTGCAGCGCTGAGCACCCTAACTGCGCTCAGTGAGGGGAGCACACATGCGTCAGAATGGAAGAAACGTACACAAAGACATTCCTTCCACCCTCAGAAACACTTGTCTGACCCCAGCCTTAGGTAACAGTGGCTATGTGGCACGCCAACAAGGAATATTTTTTTTTTCTCTATTGCGTGACCTGAAAGGTGGGGAATGAATTCACTGGTGCACAAACCTCGCAAGGGGTGTGCGCCAGACAACGCACTCCCCAACAATATGTACAGCGGACTGAACCACAGGGTGAAAGGTTAAAACACAGGGCCTAGTGAAGCAATGTGGTCTGTCTCGGGGCCCTGCAATGCAGGCTATTCCAACAACTCTTGGAGCCCTTGGCCAATAGGCGATAATGGGGACACCCTATTGTTCCTGCCCACAGGCAAGCCATACCCAGGTACCGCCCATATGTACATTGATGAATAACTTTACTTTTTCACAAGGATTTCAAACAAAAATTTAGCTGATGGTGCGCTCACGCACTGTTTAACGTCTATACAGCGGGGCAGAGATTTATGTGTGTGTGTGTAGAATATATATAATCACACACACACACTTAAAGCTGGCTGCTGATATTATTTCAGTGGAGGGTTGGGTCCACGATGAAAAGGTAGGAAAGCTTAGGCTAGAGCCTTCAGGCAGTGCCATGTTGCCCTGATGGTCAGTCTGCCAATGGGATATTCTCAGAGCAGGTGAATATATCCCTCTGAATAGACAAAACATAATAAATGAAATGCCCGGTCCTGCTTTTGGTGTAGAAATGCACCGTTTAGGTCAAACAGCTGAATATATCCGTCTGTCCCCCTCAGAGACACCTGCAACTAGCCTGTGGAGCTAAAATGGGTCGTTCCCAGCTCACTGCTTAGTGAATAGGGCCCATGGAATCTATAACCCACCTCACACAAACACAACCTGTAGCAGTAAGCGTTTCATGGCTCCCAAAGGAAAATTTACCTGAGGTAACCAGCGCTACCGCCCCCGAGCTGCGCCTCAAAACAACCAAAAGCCCGCCACAAAACACTCCTAACGACGAATGGCTACCTGCCCTGCCTGTCATTTCACGTTAACCAATTAGGGAAGAGCGACGGTCACGTGGATACCACTCTTCTGCCGATTGATATCTCCGCCCCCTCCCATGGCTAGCACCCTGAAACTTTTTTCTCCTTCCTTGACGACGATGCGTCGGGTTGCTAAGGGGGCGAGTAAGGTGCTAGTCGATTGGCTGGTTTGCTCGCACTGCCCAATGTGAGCCGCAGTGATTGGTGGGTTTGGCCTGAAGTGGCTGATGCTGAGGTTGTGAAGCCGTTTTGGCAGTGGCAGGCAGAGGGGAGCTCCAGCCATGAATTTCACGTTCAGGAGAAGGGACAGGAGTCAGTTTGTGAGTAGAAGCAATGGGGGGGGTTATGGCATGCTATCCCCCTCCTGTGCCAGTGCATTGCCCACTGATAGCTGTCTGTGCGTGACCCTTTCAGCAGTGCCCTGGACTGATGCTATGGCTCCTGTGGCACAACAGCTCACCGGGTTTAACCATTTCAGTGCCTGAATGGGGCGTATATTGCACATGTAGGATCTGGTGAGTCACAGGAGGGGTCATTCATCCAGACCATCAGGGCTTGCCAGGTATCCAGCTATAAACGTAATGGTTGCAAATGCACCTTCATTCAAACCACTGGCACCAATGATCCTGCTATCTAGTAAAATTCCTCTGGTCTTCCTCAACCCCCAATCCCTCTAGATTGTAAACTCCTATGAGCAGGGCCCTCTGCGCCTCTTTTTTCCATCATATGTCCGCTTATATTTATCTAGTTCCCTTTGGTTATCGTAAAGCGCTGCAGAAACTGTTGGCGCTATATTAATTATGACAATAATAATGATAATTCCGTGTACGTTTAATAAAGAGCAGTTATAGAAAAGATCCAGATAGAACGTATATGTGAAAGTAAAATACAGCATGTGATTATTTTTGTGTAAATGCTCTGTAACTAATCTATTTTATTACCTACCCACTTTACTTGTCTAGAGACACATAGCCCATGGCTTGATCCCAGCAGCTACCGTAGCACCTAGGTCCGCTGTTCCCCGCACACCTCCCCCTCGCAGTCCAAACCCTTCCCCGGAGAGACCCAGGTATGTTCTGTCACCTTGTACTTTATTTAAGTGGCGCAGGAAGGATAAGTGTATTTGTTGTTAGGGATGTCATGATCGGCCTTTTTTGGCCACCGATCTGAGTCGTGCGATAATCGGGGTTGGCCGATCGGATACCGCATACTAAAGAATACAACGGCCACTAAAGAATGTCAAGGGTCTTGGTGTTCAATACTGCGTGTTACCAGCCTGGTCGCGAGCAGGCAAGAAAAGGCGCCTTGGTGAACTCTGAGACTGCAGGACTGTAAGGCATTGCCTTGGACTGGGGGATCAGTTTTGGCTTGAAAAAGGCAATCCCCGAAATGTAGCGTGATCGGGTCCCCATCCTAGGCATCAGATCGGGACACCCTACATGTTGTTAGAAAACACTTTCCTGCTCTATAGCATGTTTTTTATGTTTGTAACAATTTCAGTCGTCCGTTTCAGTTAATGATTTTCTAATTTTTTTTTTTTTTTTATATTGGCTCATTTTATATTCTAGAACTATTAATGAAATTTAGAAGCTGACTGTGTAAATTTAAGAGCCAGGTAACTTTTGTACAAAGACTTGTGCAGGATAATCCATACATTTTGAAGCCATGCTTGAAGTTGTAGGATCCTGTGGCTGCCTGGCCTAATTAGCATTATGCTATGTAAGATTAAAATGAACCAGTACTCCTTGGTTGACTACTGTGGTTGCACAAGGTGATTGATATAAACCCGAAACCAAACGTTTTTTATTGTAGATAATAAACGAATGAAAAGAAATTAATGAGAGTTTCAGAAAATGTAACTCCTTTTATGTTGAGCACAACCTATCACAGCACATGCTGGAAGTGACTGCTAGGTGGCAGCACAGCCATGACACCAGCACAGCCACAAGAATAAAACTGCCATGGATTGCTAATGACTTACTCTTTGGAAGAGCACAGGTTTACTTCCGGCAAGATGGCAGAACATTCTACACATCATGTGATCCATTGGCAACAGTCAAGAGTTTTTTGAGGAACATGTCATTCAAAGGATCTTTGACCACTCTGATCTTACCAGCCTGGACTTCTTTTTGTACATCTGTTCGGAAGGAACAAGTGTACCATAACAGACAAAGCATGACTGACGCCTCAGCGGATAACCTTAGGAATGAACAGTCATGATGCAAAATTGACATGCGTTTGCAGCAACATGTAGTGCTGTGTCGACCTGTGCCTAACAGAAAATGACAACCACTTCCAGCACCTGCTGTGACGTGTACATCATAGGAGGCATTTTCCCCGAAAGCCTCATTAATTTCCATTCTTTAGATTTTAGATCTATAATAAATCATTTGGGTATACATCAACCTGTGTAATTTATTGAAAGAAATATATCGGAAGACTTGTAGATGTCTGTTTATTTGCACGACAGATTGCCAGCATGCCAAAAAAGGTTGTAAAATGCACATACTTTCAATTTGCCAACCAAGTAGTACACAGCAATTGTTAAAGTGCAATGCCGTCTGCTTCTGCACTTGATCTGTTTTGCACATTTTCAAATAAAAATGTAAGATCTAATAACATGTAATGGAGAATAATCCACTTCTCTTAAACCCAAACACTTTGTCCTTTTTCAAATGTAAACACAATCTACAATAGAATTGTTTATTTAGTGAAGCACACTCTGTGTAAATACCGATGACATACTAAATTCTAGTCATACAAAAGAAGAGTGGGTGAAGCGCCCACCGGAAGAGTATCTATCCCACACAGTGAATATTGGATGTGGGGGTTTCTCTAAATACCCAAATGACAGTAACAATAAGAAATACAATACAGCGCTCAAAGACCTAAGTCCATGTGAAAGTGGGGTAGACACAAAATATGTCCATAAACAGTAGTCCTTGTCTTTAGGAGTAGATCTTCTTAAAAATGCAGATGAAGTATGCACTGTAGGAAAAAACACAAAGAGGACCAAAAATTGCGCAGTATGATAGCACCCCAAATGAGAGCAACTTATATTTATATTTCACTCACATTCTGGGGAGCCCACAACCGGCTCCTGGGAATAAAGCAGGCAGGGACTTTATATTAGGTGCCCATCGACCCTCAAATCGGTTTCTCCAGAATTCGTCGAGAGAGGAATGCTGTAGGGAAATCAACAGAGACCAAAAGAGCACCTCCTAGTGCGGTAAATTACAAATAATATAGTGATTTAAGAGCGCCAAGTTTAAACTCACAAGCTGTGAGACCTGAATATCCAGCTGAGGAAACCACTGTTGGCGAAACGCGTCCTGGTCTGGTAGATATGATCTATCTATTTTAATAAATGTTTTTATTTTTGAATTCAATCGCTGTCTGCCTTTCTTGAACCCTGCAAAGAAGGTTTTGGGGACACCTATATGACTCCCTGTGCACATTGTGACGGAGCCAATAGAGGCTCAACAGCTTGTGAGTTTAAACTTGGCGCTCTTTTTTAAATCACTATTATTTGTAATTTACCGCACTAGGAGGTGCTCTTTTGGTCTCTGATTTTCCCTACAGCATTCCTCTCTCGTCGAATTCTGGAGACACCGATTTGAGGGTCTATGGGCACCTAATATAAAGTCCCTGCCTGCTTTATTCCCAGGAGCCGGTTGTGGGCTCCCCAGAATGTGAGTGAAATATAAATATAAGTTGCTCTCATTTGGGGTGCTATCATACTGCGCAATTTTTGGTCCTCTTTGTGTTTTTTCCTACAGTGCATACTTCATCTGCATTTTTAAGAAGATCTACTCCTAAAGACAAGGACTACGGTTTATGGACATATTTTGTGTCTACCCCACCTTCCCATGGACTTAGGTCTTTGAGCGCTGTATTGTATTTATTATAAATTCTAGTCATGCCAGTTTTCATGAATTGGTCCATTTACAGTGCTTTTGTTTTCCTGTGTATTAAGTTATTCTCTCCAATACATTTGTAGGTCGGCCCTCGCAGCAGCCATATTGCTCACTTCGTTAACGGGTCGTACCGTTGCTATTCCCCAGCCGCGCCAGAGATCATTCTCAGAGAATGACAGTTCCTACCTAGACGATACGAGTATGATTGATCCATACGCTACTGCAAGAGACCTGGGAGTAGAGTAAGTAAACTCATGGGTTACATACGTCTTCTCATGAGCTGTTGTTGTAGATGTTCCATAATGTTGAGATCTTGCCTAACAGTTTTAAAGGGGCGTTATAAGCACCCAAAGGGCATACAGACCTATTATGCCTTAAAGCAAACCTGTACAGAATAAAACCATTATTTTAGAAATATTCCATTATGCCACAAATTTATCATCTGTCATAAAGATTCCCGATGTGTCACCTGGACAGAGATCAGGGTGCCATGATTTTGTAGGTCTCTGTCCTCCTCCTAACTGATGGCTACCACTGCTTGACCACCAGCTGTACCTCCTTTAATGCTGGTGATCAAGGTAATCGTAGTATGAGTAGATGGGAGAACCTCTTGTAAGAGTGTCCTCCACCTCCTCTCCCATGCCAAATTTTCCTAGCATATACTTCTTTCCAGTAAGCATGCCAATGGAAGAGTGGTGCATGCTGGGATAATCTGATGACATTTGGGAGGAGAAACTAATATTTTAACATTATAGTAATTTGGCTAATACCATGAACAGACATTGTTTTTTCATTTTATTTTTCCTTTTCAAAGGGCTAAAGTTGTTTCAGACTTTCTAGTGCTTTTCAAAATAAGCTGTAATGACTCCAGTCAGGTAAAATTGTCATGTTTATGTATTCAAAGAGCATGTAGACCAGGGTTCAACAACCTTGGCCCTCCAGATGTAATGGAACTACATCTCTCATGATGCGTAGGCGGCTGAAAGAGTGTCTGAGCATTATGGAAATGTAGTTTCTAAATGTCTGGGGCCTGAGGATCTGACTCCTGATGTAGAGCGTTATATTTCTTTTCTCTTTAGCTGTTCAGGTATCTTGAATCTACATGGAGTTAACTATTTCTTCACCACATTTCAAACCTGTGCACTTCGTGAATACGCGGAGGGGAAATAGGATTGATGGAGTCTTAGCTGAGGCTTTGCCTGTTGCTAAGCTGGGAGAAAAGGATTGAGATCAGCCGACGGTGGGATAGAGGACTCAGCTGGAGAGCACAAAAGAAACATGTGCTACACTGTTATTTGGCTAAAAGAAAAACCTTTCATTTTAGACAAAACTGGCAAGAATATGCTGATAGGAAGAACATAACCCCTGTCACATCCTTTGACTCTGATGATGAAGACACGGAGCAGCAAATGTCTGATATTGACAGAGAGCGAGTCCTTCAGGATTCTCCAATGATCAGTCCGAGTCCAATGAACGAGCCTATCTATGCAGTCCCAATGAAGGAGTCAAAGGTAAAGGTTTAACACATGTATTGCATCTGGCAATTCATTAATGTGTTAACAGTTTGATACTGGAAATGATAATATTTACTTTCAGATAGGTACAGAGTTTATATATACATTTTGCCAGTGAATTTATCAAAATCTCCTACGATAAAAAAAGTGCAATTAACATTTATGTGATACATATTTTGCCCCTTTTCTGACAATTCGGTGTATTTATTCCATCTTTCCAACCCCTAATGCCATTTATAATTCTATTTGCATGGTCCCACTTGTCCTGAGCTCCTGTGCCCCTCTTCCACCCTCTGGTTGGGACTCTTGGCGGGTTGATTCAACCTTAAAAATGCAGGAGCTTAGCTCCTTCTTGAAGCTCAAAGTAGTGAATTCGGACCTGAGCTTTGGTAACAAGAAGAGGGGGAAACAATTTGTTTGCCCTGGATTCAAGGAATGTATCACTAGGGGTTGATATTTAACCCCACCATTCCCAGTCTCATATTTTAACCCTAGACTATCCCTTTAAGAGACCTAGAAACATTGTGTGTGTGTGTGTGTGTGATATATATATATATCACGCAGACGACACTGTGATCTATACCAGCAAACCAAATCTCCCGCAGCTGGAGGCCGTGCTGCAAGAACAATTCACAGAGGTAGAAAAGTGGATCAAAAACAACAAACTTTTTTTAAATACTGACAAAACTGTAACGATGCTCTTTGGAACAGCACCTAAACTACACAAATTGCAAAATCCCCATCTATGTGTTGGGACAATATCAAATGGCACACTGACCACAGTCACTTCTCTCAAATATCTAGGTATGTGGTTGGACCCTAATCTATCCTTTGGCCCCCACATCGAAAAACTCTCATCTAAACTTTACCCCAAACTAGGTGCCCTGTACAGAAACAAATCCTGCCTGAGTACCGCGGTAAGAAAGCAGATTGTACAGCAATTGCTTATGCCGGCTATTGATTACGGAGATGTAGTGTATGCAGCCGCCCCGCAAACACACCTTCATAAACTTACTACACTGTATAACTCATTGTGCCGCTTTGCGCTACAATGTAACTACATGACCCACCATTGTGACATGTTAAAACAGCTAAACTGGCCATCGCTAGAATCCAGACGCACCCTTCACCTTTCCAGCCTGGTGTTTAAGAGCATCTCTGGGAAGCTGCCACCCTACCTGAATAGACTGCTTCCCCCAGCAGCTCCCTCATCCTATAACCTCCGATCCAGGACCAGCACCTTACTTGCAATACCACACTACAAAAAGACAGTGGCTCGGTCCTCATTTTCCTACAGAGCACCACAATTATGGAATAACCTCCCAGACACCATCAAATCTTCCACCAGTCTTAAGTCACTCAAAATTTCCCTATTAACATACCTCAATACAGAATGCACCTGTAAACATGTAACCTAGTGACTATATTTCCTACATATTTATTTTCTGTTAATCTGTATATTTGTGTTGTTAATATCTTACATTGTATTACTTTGTATTTCTGTAAATGTAACACTTCAATGTACTTGAACCCAGGACATACTTGAAAACGAGAGAAATCTCAATGTATCCTTCCTGGTAAAATCCTTTATAAATAAATAAATAAATTCTACCAGCAGCAAGTTATCAAGATACACATTTGTTTTTTATTTATTTTGTTTCTACTATATTTCCCTGTAATTTTTAAGAAAGTTTAGACTAAAATATAAAAGTATTTTATGGTGAAGCAAGTTACCATTTCATAGATAATACTTATCAGAGCAGTAAAATAAAAGCTTGAATTGGTCAAAATTAAATGCTATTATAAAGCCATTGAATATAATATTGCACGATGTTCATCCACAGCACATTTTAATAGCAATAAATATTGTAAATGTGATATATTTATTTATAAACGGATATATATATGGCACAGTTGTGTTCTCTCCCTGAATAATTTTGGGAGAGATTCAGATGTTCTCTAAGCTGATTTTGTATCTGATCTGTTGATTAGTCACTTATTGGTGTGGTGTAAATATTTATTGTCACATTAAAAAGTCACAGTCACTTTGTCTCTCAGTTAAGTGATAATAATTAACATTAGCACTTAGACACAAGTGAGAAGGATTCACCCCAGATATCTGTAGAGGTATAGATTTTCATCTACAATGCTGCCAGCAGGGGGAGCTGTCATTCTTGTCTCTGAACCCGAAGTGTTCTTCTTATGCGGGTTTTACTGGTGTTCTAGAACAGTGACTTCCAACCGCAATCCTCAAGTACCCCCAACAGGTCAGGTTTTCCAAATATCCAAAGCTTTGCACATGTGATATGATTTGCTGCTCAGCGATTGCAGGATTCCGTCTGCATTTCCCCAAGGTAATACTTAAAACCTGGCCTGTTAGGGGGTCCTGAGGACCCGCGGTTGGGAACCACTGTTCTAGAATATTAATACATTTTATTAGCCGTTAAGCATGTAGAGAAATGCATATTTTATTATTGGGTTGAGAGACCTTCAAGAACTGAAGCGTCAAAATTAGTATTTATCTCCAGACCTTGTATAGTGCCTTATTTTATGTAATGTTTTCCTGCTTTCTAGACTCAGTCTGGCTCCTAAATGCTATAATATAATATCTTCAAATAGCATATAAATATATTTTGACTGTAAACCACAGTGAATGTGTAGGAGTTCTGCTTTAATCCTCCCAGTCGCACCCATCAGATTATTTTTTTTTAATTTATTTTGTTTTCATCCGCGAATTCGTTTCAAAAATAAATTTGGAATCCATTTCTCAGGATTGCGAAGTTAACTGTGTTTGTTGCTTTTTTTAAATTATTTTTTTACTGCGACCAAGCTTTCAGTTACTAATTGGGGAGAAATGAACAATATCTAAATATTTTCTTACTTTTTTTTGTTTCTTTTCGTCCCAGAAACCTGATGCACCTGTACGTAACGAAGACAGGTCCAGTAACCTTTCCCCCCATAAAGAAAATCTAGAGGATGCTGTAGTAGAAGCGACACACGCGGATCACCAGGAAGGTGTGGAAAGTGACTGTCGTGTTTGTGTTGTTTGTTTTTTTTTTTTTATCCCCTGTGAGCAGATTTTTAATGTTTGTGTTTGATACGACTTGTTATTTAGAACACGGATGGGCTTTGCTTTCCATCCACTAAACTGTCACACTAATGTCTGCAATTTTCACTGGAGTCTGCAACTTCAGCAAACACCCGTGGTCATTGAATAACCTCCAAAGAATTGTGTAAAATGTAACAATGTAGCCAGATGAGCAAAACAATGAAGCTGAAGAAGATGTTTAGTAACAGGAACAAATAGGTGAAACATAAATCCCTTGATTGATTGTTTTTTTTTATTTCACTGTTGACAATCGAATGATTTTGTTCTGACCGTAGCCCCATTTACTTTTTTTTTTTAACTTTTTATGTTTAATGAGGATTTTACACTGCTCTTGTTTATGTTTTTTTCTCTTTCATGCAACCACGTGACAACTTTTTTACATTTTGTCTTTCTGCAGAATGCAAGGTGGAAGCAATATTAACTTCTCACTCTCCCTATTCTGATGTTGAAACCAGCAGACAGTCCCCAAGCAGAAAACCAAAGAAATCACAAAAAGATGAATCAGGTAGGATGATATCTTCTTCTCTTAAAGTCCAAAAAGACAACACTTTCACACTTGAAATGACCTCTTAGAAGTGTCATTATTATAAGTGGTGACCTTCTGGAAACATTATTTTTGTCACTTGTGAAAACCTTTTACACGTATTGTTGTCTTCATATTGTCTGTTTTTTGTTTTCTTTTTCTTCTTAATGCATTTGTTAGTAGCACAGTGTTTGTGTATACCAGTGAAGCACGATGCACCACATAAACTGCGCAAAAAAGCCTGTACAGCAGGGATCTCCAACTCTGGCCCCCAGATGTTTCCGAACTACAACTCCTTTGCATCTCTGCCCATCTATTGCATTCACATAATTCTGGGCATTGTAGGCCATCATCATCTGGGGGGGCCAAGTTTGAGATCCCTGCATTTCATGCCCTAAACTGTTTTTTGTTTGACTTATTATTATTTATTTATGCAGCGCTTAACAAGATCAGTGTACAAGGAGTTGATACATTAGAATACCATGCATGGATCGTGACCGGATTCAGGGGGGATTTACATTTCTGCAACTCTAGGATTCTTGAAAGTGCAAGTTAAAAAACAAAGTAAACTTAGGTTTGTGGCCGTCTTAAAGAACTCCCCCTCGGAATTTGAGCATTGAACGTTTACAATACAGCCAGGTTTATTTGTAGCAGTCGTGGCCCCAAGTACAGTACAGAGATCTTTTATGGAGCTTCCAGTCTTGGCTCTAACAATGCAACAGGTCAGGTGGAAACGTGCATATACCCTAACCTGTCTGACCATTATGCTGCAGAGTGTTTCTTATTTATTTTTGCGTCTTGAGTGAATATAATGGTGCTGTGTTAGAGAAATGGTCCGTAATGTGCAGGTGTTGGATAAGAACACCTCCATGGGAGAAACACCTTAACAGAGAACCTAGTGTGTCGTTTCTGCCTGAATTATTTGATCTTCTGATCGTGTATTTGAGTTGACTGTGCACACTCTGCAGAAGATGATTAGCTTCTTTTCTAATGTTGGGCATGAATTAATATGTTGGTATATGTGTAAGTCAGTTTTTATGCATTCAAGTAACCCTTTCATGTAATAATAAGCTAGTTTTTTATTGTGTGAAGTATTCGTTGTGGGGATGCTCCTTTTATTTCATCCCACTCTTATTTTGGGGGTTGTTCAACTTCACTGCGAAGCTTCTCCTGCCGCTGTTTGAATTTACATTTTTGTGAAATGCCGGTGTTTGTTGGTGTTACAACAACTATTTTCACCAATGTTTGCAGCTTCGGCAGACACTGTTTTTTTTTTTTTATTGAATAACCCTCTCTGCCTTCTACTAAATGCTTTACTACACAACACTTCACGGTAATGTTTTGCTTGTACATATTAACCTTCCGGTGCTTTCTGGGTCACACAAGGTTATTTTTTTCATGACACTGTCCCTCGCGTACAGATGCAGCTCAGCGTTCAAGTCCAGTTTTAGCTGTTGCTCGGAAAGATCTAGGAAAGCTTAAATCCACAGTTCAGCAACTGACCGGTGACAATGTCGAGCTGACCAATCAACTTGAGGAATCAAAGAAGCAGATAAAATCAATGAAGATTAAAATACAAAATCTGAAGAACGACCGAAGAGCCCTTACGGAGTCTATGAATACGCAATACTCTGAAGGTATCCTGTCACTGAATGCACATAACATACAAAATACATTGCAGTAGGATATTATTTCTAGTGCGCATTCTCATGTTGCGTTTGGGCAACGTGCCATAGCAGCAGTCATTACCTGGAGATGTATGAGGAGGAAATATTGTGTTCCTCAAACCAATCATTTTATGTGTTGGGATGCATCTTTAGCTCATGCAGCTCCTATAAAAGCTGCTGCAAACCTTAGACGTGCCTTAGCCTGCGTGCTAACATACTTAAACCTTTCTGAAAAGGAACGGGGGAGCATGCTACGTTTTGTCTCTTTAAGGATATCATGTGAAATGCCTTTCTGGGAGCAGTCTGCATTTGCAGACCTGTACGGACACTGAGATCTTATTCGCGGATTCCCAGAGATTTTATTAACCTCTCGTGCCAGCAGTAGCATCAGTAGATCCATACAGCATTGTTAAAGAAATGCTGTAAAGCTGGAGATGCACTAAGCACGTCACAGCATCGCTGTGGGCTAGGTGGAGACATTATAATGACATAATCACTAATTCTGATGCGTCATGAGGACGGGGTGAGATGATCGTACTGACGTGCCTCCCAGCATCCGTCGCAGCGTTCTGATGTTTAGACGGGGCTGACCACACGCTGTAGCGCGCGCAAGAATTGAGCGGGCTACAGCGGACGTGCCGAAAGCCTCCCCGTTGAAATGCTACGATGTGCGTTCGATGGGGCTGCAAAGCACGATCCTCCATAGGAGGATCGAGCCTTACAGTGCTGAGAGCGCGCTAACTGCCCTCAGCGAGTTGGCCACATTGACGTCAGTGGAAGGAACGTCCACGCTCACAGACGTTCCTTCCGCTCTGAAAAAAAGTTCATCTGACACCAGCCTAATCTGTCAATGCTGAAAAATCTACTGACTGAAATATATAATACATTTATTAAAAATAAATCTCTCCTGGAAATGTGATCAAGACAGAAATACACTCCACTAAAAATTCTTAATTTTCATTTCTAGCGGACGCTGCAGAGCTGGTCTCTCTGCGGGAACAGGCGCAAGAATTGGTAGATGAAAACGATGCTTTAAAAACAATGGTCCACCGGCTAAATGTGGAGCTGAGTCGCTATCAGACAAAGTATCGACCTTTGACAAAGGAAGAGGTACTGCTTTTGTTTCTCTTCTTTTTTGTCTTGAGATTGCTTTGTTTGTTGCTCTTGTCGTTTTTTTGTGGGTGACATTCGGCATCCGTAACTAGGCCCAGGCCATGATAATGGAGTTATAATAAAAGACACATCGGGCTAAAAGGAATGGCCAGGTTTAACCCCCTCACTACTGCTTTTTGCAATATTCTCTTTCCACATCACTGTATCGGCTCCATAATAGAACGATATACAGAGAGAACTACTCCGTTTTGTTTATAAAAGGGGCGGAAAAGAAATGAGGAGAAAAAATAATATCTAAAAATAAGCCGTGAAGGTGTTTGCGGGTGCTTGCGTGTCTTTTTATCCTAATGAAAGCTTGAGCTTGACTGAATCTCTGATAAATAATAAAGAGTAAATTGAAGAGGCTCGAGTGCTGGTATCTTTACAAAATCTTTATTACGTGGAACTGAGCGCTGGCGATATTGATTGAATCCTGGAGTGCGGGAGTATTCTAATAATAATATAAAAAGACAGCCCTTTAGCGATAAGTGCATCTAAGGGCCAGAACTAACTGCATCATTGTAGACATCCCATGTATACTGAAAAACCGCTGTAAAGAGTCAATTTGTTGACAATCTCCTGAATAGTTCGCCACTGAGATTGATTTTATTATGATAGACCTGTTTACGTTGGGGCGGGAAGTTTGGAAGGCTGATGGCGTATACTTTGACGCTTTCGAGCACATTTCACCAGTTACAAACTATAGAAATGCTCCCTGAAAGTATAGTCTTTGATTGCGTATACTTTGGAGTGAGGGAAAGCTAGCGAATGTATTGTTTTTTTCCTGTGCCAACCTGAATTCTGTCAGAAAAACAGCATTGTATGCCCTATTAAATTCTTGCTGTGCAGTAATGCCTTCGGAGTCAGACAGCATCCTGTATTTTCACATATATATGTATGCATGTGCGACTGTGTCCCAATCATCCCAATTTATTTTCCTGTAGTACGCTACCAGATAAGGTTTCTAAAGATTTTCATGTTCAAGTCCTTAATGAATAATTCAGTATTTTGCTTCACGCACCCTCCCCTCCCCTACGAGTAACTTACTCCAGTGTTTGTCATTATCAAGTGATCTAAATGATGGGTTAAAACAAAGACCTTCACTGCAATCCACTCTTCCAGTAATTTATTTAAATAAATAACGAATGTTCAGCTAACCACAAATGCAATCTAACAAAAGGCATTCTCCCTCTTAAAAGCGTTGCGCTTTGTTTTTCTAATTTAAAGATGGCGTTCTTTTATTTAGTATCTCCCCTCCCTCACCCCGTTATTATTTATTAAGCGCCATCACATTCCGCAGCGCTGTACAAGGTGTAATGTGTAAAGACAGGACAATTCTACAATACATACAGGAGACAGGTCAGTATTCCTGCCAGCAGATACATGAGGACCCTATTCCCGTGGGAATTTACAATCTAGATGGTGAGGGGATTAGAAACAGAAGGGCGGTGACTGCAGTGATAAGCTAATGCAGGGAGAGGTGAGGACTGTTTTTGGGTCGGTCGGATGTCTTGTTACGAAGTCATGCGGTCGGCTTCCCTAAATAGAAGGGTCTTTAGGGAGCGTTTAAATTAAGCCAGATTTGGGGACAGTCTGATATTGCGAGGAAGCGCTTTCCATAGGGTCGGCGCCGCATGAGAAAAGTCCTGCAATCTGGCATGTGAAGAGGTAATGATGGAGGATGCCAGGCGCAGGTCATTGTTGGATCGTAGGAGACTGGCTGGGGTGTATTTGGTGATTAGTGAGGACAGGTAGTGAGGGGCGGTGTTAGTGAGGGTTTTGTAGGTCAGGGTGAGTATTTTGAATTTGATTCTGCTGTGGATGGGGAGCCAGTGCAGGGATTCATAGAGAGGAGCAGCAGAGACAGAGCGACGGGTGAGATGGATAAGCCGGGCTGATGTGTTTAGGATGGACTGCAGGGGGGAGAGGCGGGAGATAGGAAGGCCAGTCAGGAGGTTGTTGCAGTAGTCCAGGCGGGAGATAACAAGCGAGTGGATAAGTTGTTTGGTGGTGTTAGCAGTCACAAATGGACGAATTTTGGCGATGTTACGGAGGTGATTGCGGCATGATGATGAGCGTGATTGGATGTAGGGGCTTAAGGAAAGACTGGAGTCAAATGTCACTCCGAGGCAACAGACTTGTGCAGAAGGAAGGATTGTGATACCGTCAACAATTATGGAGAAGTCAGGAATTGGAGTAGAGTTAGAGGGGGGGAATAAGGAGCTCGGTCTTGGACATGTTGATCTTCAGGTAGTGAGCGGCCATCCAGGCAGAGATACCAGACAGACAATCACTGACCTGAGAGAGGAGGGGGAGAGATCGGGAGTGGAGAGGTAGATCTGAGTGTCATCAGCATATAGGTGATACTTTAAGCCATAGCTGGTTATGAGTTTACCCAGTGAGGAGGTATAGATGAAGAGCAGAGGACCTAGGACTGAGCCTTGAGGTACACCGACTGACAGAGGCATTGAAGAGGAGGAATTGCCAGCAAAGGCTACTGAGAAGGATCTGTTGGAGAGGTACGATTTTAGCCAGGAGACGGTGGTATCACAGAGACCAAGAGTGAAAAGGGTCTCTTTGAGGAGGGGATGGTCAACTGTATCGAAGGCAGCTGAGAAGTCAAGTAGGATCAGTATGGAGTAGTGGCCATTGCATTTAGCAGAAAGGAGGTCATTAGTAACCTTTGTGAGAGCAGATTCAGTCAGAGTATTTGTTTAAATCAGATTTTATAGAAAGCCATAATTCACAATAGTATTATTAAGTCCTTCACTGCCAAGTGGTTTTCCATAAAACCACTGGTAGGAACCACTGGTTTTGTGGAAAACCACTTTACAGAGTTTTTTCCTTTCTTGAGCGGCAGAAAGCTCCCTTTGCTGACCAAGTCCCGGTTTTGCAGCTGTGACTGCCGTGAGTCTCTGAGAAGGCGACACCGGCGTTCCAGTGCTTCAGCTATCATGTCCGATGTACTGGACCTTTAGGGGCATATTCTGGAAACCGCTCGCAATGAACAGAATGCGTTTGCGCTCTTCCAGAATAGAACCGTATTAAGCTAACTTAATTTCCTGGCACCTGCTCGTGCTTTTGAAGATTGAGTTAACTCGATCTTGGTAGTGAGGTGGTGGGGGGGGATAAAATATCAAATTTATTTAGTATTTTCAGTTTGCAGTCTCCCATCTCTGTCAGTCAGCTCTTGCATGGATCTTCACATGTTATGTATATTATTATTAGCATCTCCCTTTGTGCTCGCCATGATTTACAAGGTTATATGATTGGGCACCCTGGATTTTGTAAATAATCCTGGTGCAGGAAAGGCGCACATTATGTGTCTGGATGTTCCATTCCATGGCCTCGCTTCCTGCCGAGGCGGAAAGCTCACTGGACTGTGATGGAGCTGTTCTATTTTCCCAGAGCTGTTTACAGAGGTAGAGAGGAGCATCTTCATAGTGCAGCCGCTGTGCCGCTTTATGATTCTTTTTGACAGCAAATCCCGCATTTTCGCTCCTGTGGGGCCCGGAGTCTAACAATCTTCATCCTCCCTGCAAACGCAAGCCACAAAATAAGGCTTTGGATTATTTCATGTGTTTTTTAACTTCTATTAAGTGTTTGTGGGAAGGAACGTAGAGAGGTGTTTAGGCCCTGCAACAATCAAGCCTCCATTTGTTATTGGAGTGTTATGTCCTGTAGACAAAAATTTACATTTCCTTTTGTATTAATGTCATTTTGTAGTTTAGACCAATTTTATTTTTTATTTTATTTTGGCATATTCACCCCATGTAAAACACTTGATGAATGTAGATTTCCATGGTAAGAAACATATCACCCAATATCAATTTACCTCTGCAAACTGTGCTGGTTAATGTGTATCACAGTGGGCTGAATTCTTCTGGTTGACGCAGCGGCCCTGGTAGAGAATCGGCGCAAAACCTTTTTTTGCATAATGAGTTTATCACTGTGTCCACTTTTTAAAAGTACACTTAACCTTTACATTTTTTTATTTTTTTTGTTGGTTTGTTTCAAAATTATAGTTGAAGTCGCCCAATTTACTCATGTTTGACTTGTCTGCTGGTGTTATACATAGTACATCGTTATATAGGCTGAAAAAAGACATGCGTCCATCGGGTTCAGCCTCTCCCACATAACCTACTGCTGTTGATCCAAAAGAAGGCAAAAAACCCAGTCTGAAGCGCTCGCCCTATGCAACATACTGGGAAAAAATTCCTTCTTGACCCCCGATGGCGTCAGATTTCTCCTTGGATCAAGAAGCTTTTACCCACATATTAAATATTATAACCCTTAATATTCTGTGTCTGCAGGAAGTCATCCAGCCGTTTTTTAAAAGTCTGTACAGACCTGTGTTGAGTTACTGTTGCATTCATGAATGAGCTCCGCTTGCAGAAAGCTTTGAACGCCGGTAAATCTTCTTCACTTGAGCATAATCGGTGTCCTCATCTGTCAATTTGCAAAGGGCCAAAGTGATTGTGTGCTTAAGGAACTCTCAAAATATCTCCTCCTTTGCTGTCTCTCTCTATTTTCTCTCTTTTTCGTTTTTCCATTTCTCTTTTCTGACCCCCTCCCTCCATCCCACTCTCTGCTCCACTCTCTCTTATTCTCCTTCTGTCTCTTGCTCGCTGTCGCTATTTGCTCCTATCTTATCTATCTTTTTTCCATCCATCTATCTTTTATTGACAGTGCACGCAGATGCCAATATCTTCCAGCACAAAGATCTTGTTTCTTATCATTCTTTTCTTTTTAAACGCGTGAAAGTGCCTTACATCTCTTCTCTCATTGTTTATCCCTTCCTCTTGAGTGAATGAATGCATCTCCTGCAATGTAAAGAACTTTACTCGTAACATAAAAAGTTTTTTCTTCTTTAAATTCTGAGCGTTGCGTGCGTTTTTTTTTTTTATCTAATTCCGTGCTGGTGCTCAGTCTGTTCTGCTCCTCCCTGTTGTAATTTGTTTGCGTGCAATGGCTACCTCTCTAAACTGTATTTTCTTATTCACTGCCACCCAGACCCTATCCTAATTATATAGGCTCTTTTTCTCACCTGCTTCTCTCCTCTCTGTTTAACATTATCATGCCCAAGCTTTTGGTCTATCATCAGGCAGTGTCTACTATATTATCTGGTAATTATCTCCACACTCCCCCTGCTCCCTTTTCTTTTACTTGTCTTAGTCCCTTAGATCGGCTGAGCACTTGTGTAAAGTTTTGCATTAGCAGAGCAATCATTCTACAGGCAGGGCCGGCTGCCCCTTTTATGTTTTATTATGTCACCTGTTCGTGCTTCCCCATTGTACAGCACTACAGGATCTGTTGGCACTGTATAAGTACTGGTAACTAACTATTGGGATCCTGAATACTCTTTGGCCTTCTTTTGTTCATATCCTTGACACAACGAAACCTTTTTGCCTGCATGCATCTTTCAAAATATACTTTCTTATTTTTTTTTTCTTCCTTCAGAAAGGGAAGATCAGTGGACTGCCAAACAAAGGACCTCCACCTCCATGGCTGGTAAGGGGAAGCAAAGAATATATATATATATATATAATGTGGTGGAGGACAAAAAGTGAGATAAAAAGCCTCCACCCAATAATTAGTTATGTTGTTTATTGCAGAAGCCACTTGCACATCACAGAAATTCGATGAATTGCATCCCAGAGCTCCTGTGCCACTTCCCCATATGCAGCAATGAATTCTCTGTAGGATATGCAAATGACATCTGTCTCACTTTTATGCATCCTGGGTCTGTTATTGCACAGAACCCTAAAATCAATGCTATGCCACACTGCGGCTTTGTAGCAGAGATAAGGTTTATGCAACTGGTCAAAGCCACTCCTAGGACGGTGCTGTTTCGGGTTTGTTGGACCCTCATCAGCTAGGAGCTAGGCATGATGACCAGTTACAGTGGATGCTTGGACCCGTAGGGTAAATCCGTGCTTACAAGGGTTGTGGTGGAGGACAAAAAGTCAGATAAAAAGCCTCCACGCTATGTATATTTATTATTATTTTCTCTTTCTCCAAATGCACTGTTTCTTATTTTTATTGGCTGAAGATATTTTTTATCTACATGCTTATGCATCAGGGTGGATTGACCACTCTTGGAGCTGCCGGTGAATAGGAGATCATGGCCCCCAATTGTGCCAGCCCACATACAAGCCATGCCCACATATAATCACCACCCATATATACATTGTTAAATTACAGAATTTTGTTTTTAAATGGCTAAAATGTTTCTACACTGCAGCAGCCAACACTAACCTAATGCACCTCTGGGGGGGGGGGGTGGGCTCCCCCCTAGGCATTGAACTACTGCTGTCATGGTCAGACTGGCCATGTTATATAGGTGGAATGGCATAGTTTTTTTTTTTTATATACATTTGCATTTGAGTGTGCAACATCTATGGTCCTCCTCCTGGTGATCACTTGAACTGTCCTTCTAATTTTTTCTCCTTCATCAGAGGTCAGCAACCTTGCCAGATGTATTGAGACTACATTTCCCATAATGCTCAGTCACTCTTTAAGCTGACTAGGCATCGTGGGATGAGTAGTTCAAAACATCTGGAGGGGGGGGGGCAAGCTTGCTGACCTCTGTCCTATATCAATTAAAATGAATATTTTATTATTTTGGTATCCGAATCCTTTTAGCTTCAGATAAAATGTGGAAATTCTCTCCCAGATCGGAAGAGATGCAGCTCGTATAGTTAACGTTATGTACCTTTTTTTTTTTTTTCTTCTTTCTTTTCAGCTGGATTTGAAGTATTTGTCACCTTTACTGCTTGCATATGAAGACCGACTAAAAGAAAAGGACCGCTTAATCCAAACATTTGAGGTCTGCATCCATTTAGATTAATGAGCAACTCCATTAACTACGTGTCAGCAAGAGGACTGTGCAGTTGTGATCACCTTGTTAGCCCCAGCTAACGATTATTAGACCCTTTTTGTAGGAGATTTCTATTTCTACAATAACCAGTGATTTATGATATGTTTCTGTCTTCTTTCTGTTCTAAATGCAATTTCTACTATAGTCTAGAGCAGTATTTCTCAAACCTGTCCTCAATACCCCCAACAGGCCAGATTTTGCAGATTACCTTGAAGAAATGCAGACCGAATCCTGCAATCACTGAGCAGCAAATCATATCACCTGTGCTGTGCTTCACATATCTGTCATACGTGGCCTGTCAGCGGGTCCTGAGGACAGGTTTGGGAAACACTGCTCTACACAGTGTGTTATCACAATCTTCTCAAGTGGTCATGGTGCTGTGAGCTTCTTGCTCACTTCACCCCATCTGAGAGAGGGGCATGGAGAGCTAATTCAGCCATCCAAATGCAGGATCTTAGTCCCGCCCAAACTCTCAGCTCAGAGAGCACCCAGCTCAGGTTTCATGGGTTGGGGCCTTCGGGAACTAGCCCTGTCAACTGTATTTGCTGCACCATTCAACACCCCCCCCCCCCCTACAGTCACGTGACATTCTGATGTTGGAAGCAGGTTACATCCTACACAGATCAGAGGGAGATTAGTGTTGGTACATTTCTATAGGAAAACATAGAGGGGGGAGCAGAAAGGGTTAAGAGGGTTAATCTCTCACCCCTCAATTTCCTCCCCTCTCCTGTGTTAACCCTATATTATTCCTTTAAATGCCATGGCCCGCTGCACAAACTGTAAGGGATTGTCTAAAAAGGACCTCAGCGAATATAGATTTGCAACTCTCTAAACTCAGGAATTATTAGGGATACGTTAGAACTTCTGTTATAATTGGATTGTTGGGGTCGTTTTCTACATTTGCTGTTAATCATTATTTCTACTTGGTTTTATGTCTAGTTTATAGATTGCACGGGAGATTATTTCTTTCTCCATTACTGAGCTGCAGAGGAATATAGAGAATGTTTCATTTAAGTGACCTAATTCAAAAAGAGGGGGGGGACCCCTTCCAGGATCCCAAATAGCCCAGGGTTTATTTCTAAAGCTTGAACAGAATGCTGACTGATTTTATTTAATTTCTATTCACAATTTTTTATATTTTTTTTTAATCAGAGGCTTAGGCGTCTATTTTAAAATGTGATTTGATATCTGAAATGTTCTTAAATTAATATTTTCTAACTGGAGACTTCGGCAGTTTAATTCAGGATCTCAATCTCTGTCCCTCCTGTTGTTTATTGCCTACAATGTCCAGAATTCTTTTAATGCAATCAATGGCCAGAGAATCATGGGAGTTGTAGTACAGAAACATCTGGGGTGGGGGCAGAGTTTGACATCCTTGGTTTAATCTAACTATCAGGATCCCTGCATGCCACACATCTTTAATTTCTTCAGGATACAGCATATACGGAGCCGCAGAGTTCAGTGTTCAGATTATGGAGAGCATCTGGACTCTGTCTTGGCCTTGTTGAGCCGGACGTTTTTTTTTTTCCCCCTCTATATGCTTTTCTATCGGGCGTTCGAGACAGATGATCTGTTTGTGCCATAACCGAACTGTGATCATTTGCTGCAGGGTTTATGGTTATTTAGAGCGCTGTATTCCTCCGCATCCTACATATTTGTCTCCATTTAATCAACACAGATGCTGGACAACATAAAACCAGTGTGACCAAACTAAAATTCTTCAAATTCATAATACATTTGCACGATTTAATGACATTCTGGTCCTTATTCCATTTTTTTCTTCTGTATAGGAGGAAATGAACACTATCAAGACACAGATTAAACAAGTAATTGAAGAAAATGAGCAGTTGCACCAGCAACTGGAGCAGAACAGGCCTGTGACTGTCAGAGAATGGTAAGTCTGCACAGACGAGGGATGAAAGCTACAAGTCCAGTGGTGTGTTGTATGAGTAGCTCATATTGCACCAAATATTTTGCAGAGCCTCTCAGGGGCTGATCTGATGATGAAATGGGTTTCTTTTCTGGAGAAACTGAAAGAGGGTGCTAAACATGATACAAAAAGTAGGAGTCGTCTGTAATGAATGTAAATTTAAAATTTTATTTACCAAAAATGTAAGCTAGAAAAGCCCAAAAGAAACTAAGCAGCAAATACAAAGTTGTAAAAGAGAGAGAGAGAGATCTATCTCCACCAGAAACATCCACTATTGAGCGAGTGTTACTATATCAAAAGATATATATATATTTTTTTATTAGCAAAGGACCGACGTGTCAATTCTGTTGCACTTTTATCAATTAACAAGTAGCCATACAAAGTAACATTATATACACTCAGGGGTCAAGTCCTAGAAAAAATAAGTGTGGGAACTCGCTAACATTCTGTTCTCAAATATTGGGAGCTGCAGCTGCTGCAGCACTTCTTTAAGCATGAGAATGCCAGTCCTCTGGCAAACACTAAGAAATTGTCATTCCCATGCCTTCCCAATGTACTTATCCATAAAAACCCTTAAATATATACTGTTAGAAAACTGTGTTTTATATATAGAAAGGTATTGCAGATTCCCAGTATATCCGCTAAAAGGGAACCAAGTTCCTCCTGCTAAAATAGAGCGGAAACTGTGTTCCTGCAGGACTTGACCCCTGCATACACTTACCTCCCGAGACAGACATCAAACCACGCCACAACGTCACAAGACAGGAAGCGCTGATCTCCTAGCAACCGGCCCAACAGACGATAGACAAAAAATACATGTATAATGAACTTTACTGCCACTGTAACAAGATGTGTCCCCCCCCCCCCCCAAATGAAAGCGATCTGGTTACATTATAGGACTACATGTCCCAAAATCCCAATGTCTGAAGAGAGCCAGACATTACAGAACAACCAATAAAGAATAACTTATTGGACATAAAAAGGGGACATAGATATGACTAAGCCCATCACAAAAAATCCTACATAATGAAGAAAAATGGGCAAAACTTCTTCGGCTCAAAACTAAGCGAAATGATGGGTTAGCCCAAAAAAATGTAAATTACAAAATTTGTAATGTTTCAAACAAAAATGCAGTTGTATGCACTACAGAAACCTCTAGTCCATTCATTGACCTAGATTATTAAAAATCTCTGTTGTATACGTATGACTCCAAATGTGTGTCCCATGACAGGCAGCTGATGCAAACGCAGGTCAAGTTGCTTTCAGAGGAAAACCAAGTTTTGATGGAGAAGCTTGAAGTTCAGCAGGTTAAAGAAAGAGAAAGTCACAGTCAGCACATTCAAGAAGGTAAATATTCTCTGTATGTATAATATATATGTGTGTGTGTGTGTGTGTGTGTATATGAAGAGAGAGAAAAAAAACCTTCCACTTTGGAAGGCTGTCAAAACTCCAGGTTTTGAGGGAGAGGCAGATGCTTGGCTCACTGTGACCATTTAAAATAATTTAAATGGCCATGCTGGCTAGAGTGTCCCCATAAGTCCCTCACATGGAGCAATGTTCTGTGCATGCCCACAGACAAAACAATGAAATGGATATAAAACTATCTGAACCGATCTGTTCAGTTCTTGACACGTAGAAAATATTAGGAAAAATAAGACAGAACACAAAATGCTAATGAAAGTAATAAGAATACAGCGAGCTGATGAATTTTCTTTATATATATATATATATATGTGTCTATAAGGGTTGTGTTGAAGGACTAAAAGTGAGACAAAAAGCCTCCACACTATCATAAGTGTGTTTTAATATTGCAGAAGCCACCCGCACATCATAGCAATTCAAAGAATTGTATCCCAGAGCTCCTGTGCCACATTCCCCATATGCAGCAAGGAATTCTGGGTAGGATATGCAAATGACCTCTGTCTCACTTTTATACATCCTGGATCTGTTATTACACAGAACCCTAAAATCAATGCTATGCCACACTGGGGCTTTGTAGCAAAGATAAGGTTAAGCAACTGGTCAAAGCCACTCCTAGGACAGCGCTGTTTCAGGTTTGCATGCATGCATCCACTGCAACTGGTCATGCCTGTCTCCTAGCTGATGAAGGTTCAACAAACCTGAAACAGCGCTGTCCTAGGAGTGGCTTTGACCAGTTGCTTAACCTTATCTTTGCTACAAAGCCCCAGTGTGGCATAGCATTGATTTTAGGGTTCTGTGTAATAACAGATCCAGGATGTATAAAAGTGAGACAGAGGTCATTTGCATATCCTACCCAGAATTCCTTGCTGCATATAGGGAATGTGGCACAGGAGCTCTGGGATACAATTTTTTGAATTGCTATGATGTGCGGGTGGCTTCTGCAATATTAAACATTATTTATATATATATATTTATATTTATATTTATTATTTGATTTTTGAGTTGTGTTTTTTTCCTTTTTTGCAATGTTTCTTTTCTTATTGTTTTTAAAATAGAATGCACTCAATGACTTCTTAAAACGCTGTTCAAATACTTAGGGGTCATATAGGTGTTTGTAAAAGATAGAGAGGCTGGAGAAGCTTCACTGTGAATTGTGTTTTTTCAATTGCAACACAGGTGATTTTTGCTGTTTTTTCAACTTCGACAAACACGGATGGCACCTGAATAACCTCCTATTAATAAAACGTCATGGTCCTTGAATGTGTTCTATTTTTTTTTTTTTTATACCCAATAAAAGATATAGATATATTTTCGCAATATTGCAGGCACACAAGGTCCTTTCTTGAATAAACATACCTTTTTATTGTGACGAGGGTCAGTGTTTCAATCCAACAGTGTACAATAGCTATTCAGAAAGGAAAACTCTTGCATTCTTACGTAGTCTGCCATAATTCATTAGCAATGTCATTCAGCATTAGCGTTGTCCTGTACTACATATTAATTTCAGTAAATTATATCGTTGCCTCTTAGCTTCTCAGTTAACCAAGAAAGTGATGGTTTTGGAAGCAAAGAAGCAAAGTCAAGAAGATGAACTTTTAGAGCTGCAGAAACAGCAGGCGCTCTTGCGATCCAAGTATAACGAGTTGAAGGCCAAGATGGACGGCAGGATGGAAGTAGAGGAACATGTTGCTATGGTGAACGAATTAAAAAGGTACTTTTAAAGGGAATTTTAATGAGATGTGGTACTAATGTGAGCAGAGAGCACCAATATCTCTTCTGTGTTTTCTCACTGGAATTGTGCAAACGTGGCACTCCATGGCGGATTTATGGATCCTGTGAGTGATGCCATGGTATTGGTGGTATTCTCAATAAGCTTGGCATTGAATGCCAGGAATAAGGTCAGGTCCGTAATCTAATACAGGAGATCATCACTCCTACTCCAAGTAGACCCATAAAAGGTGAAAAGAAAAGTTTGTATGTACTGTGTATATTTAAGTTGTGGTGAATTGCAAAAAATGAGATTAAAAGCCTCCACATTGTAAATAATAAAGTTTTATTATGCAGGGGCCATTTGCACATCCCAGTAATTCAAATAACTGCATCCCAGAGCTCATGTGGTAGATTCCCCATTTGCAGCACAGAACTCTGGGTAAGACATGCAAATGACGTCTGCAATTTCTCACTTTTTTGCATCCTGGGTCTGTTATTACACAGAACCCTTCAATCAATGCCATGCCATACTAGGTGGCTTATTTAGCAGAGATCAGGTTTATGCAACTGGTCACAGCCACTCCTGGACAGCACTGTTTTGGGTTTATTTGATCCTCTTCAGCAGGATATATATATATATATATATATATATAAAATATTCTAGTTGACCATCTGTAAAAAAAGCTGTGGATCTTTAGTATCTGCAGTTTTGGAGACGTCACAGCTTGATTCCAGATCCAAATCGTTAACTCGCTTATACAAACCAATGTTCTATGTGTCTTGTCTATGGTTTCACCTTTTAACCCTACGTGGTCTTTGAGATCTGTTTTGCACTTATTATTGTAGCTGATGTGCACACGCTCTCACCATCTCCTGTCAACAATCATGGTACAAAGTTAAGGTAATTCTATAATTTCACCCCTACCCTTGCAGGTTCTTATGCTGGCAGAGTGTACAGATTGCCATCTATTAATCACCTGAAGCAAAAATACTTTGGTCATTTCCACCCATCCAAACTCCGTTCAGACTAGGGTTCATCCTTATTCATGCCATGATTGTCCAAGACCTCATTTTGCATTACTGTTCGAGCCAAGGGGGTGGTGGGCAGGAAAGTGGGTAAGGAGTCAGGCGCCCCCTTCCCCCTGCTGCAATCCCATTTACAGTTGTGTTCAAAATTATTCAACCCCCACTGAAATTGAATGTTTTGGCCAGTTTGACATTGATTTTGATCATTCAGTCATCTTGCTTACAATTAAATCAAAGAGGCACGTGTAGGTCAGACAAATATAACATAACATTTATAATGAAATAACCACAAATGTCTTTTCTGTGCTCACATCATTATCAGTTTTATTCAACCCCCAAGTGACATTCAATCTTAGTACTTAGTACAAAATCCTTTTACAGTTATAACAGCTTTTAAACGTGAAGCATAGCTTGACACAAGTGTCTTGCAGCGATCTACAGGTATCTTCGCCCATCCGTCATGGGCAAAAGCCTCCAGTTCAGTCACATTCTTAGGCTTGCGCACTGCAACTGCTTTCTTTAAGTCCCACCAGAGGTTCTCAATCGGATTTAAGTCAGGTGACTGCGATGGCCACTCCAAAATGTTCCAGCCTTTAATCTGCAACCATGCTCTAGTGGACTTGGAGGTATGCTTGGGATCATTGTCCTGTTGAAAGGTCCAACGTCACCCAAGCCTCAGGTTTGTGACGGACTGCATCACATTGTCATCCAATATCTCCTGGTACTGAAGAGAATTCATGGTACCTTGCACACGCTGAAGCTTCCCTGTACCTGCAGAAGCAAAACAGCCCCAAAGCATGATTGACCCCCCCCCCCCCGCCATGCTTCACAGTAGGCAAGGTGTTCTTTTCTTCATAGGCCTTGTTCTTCCTCCTCCAAACATAGCGTTGATCCATGGGCCCAAACAGTTCTAATTTTGTTCATCAGTCCACAGAACACTATCCCAAAACTTCTGTGGTTTGTCCACATGACTTTTGGCATACTGCAGTCGACTCTTCTTATTCTTTGGAGACAGCAAGGGGGTGCGCCTTTGAGTTCTGGCATGGAGGCCTTCATTACGCAGTGTGCGCCGTATTGTCTGAGTTGAAACTTCAGTACCCACATCTGACAAATCTTTTCTCAGTTCCTCAGCAGTCACACGGGGACTTTTCTCCACTCTACGCTTCAGGTAGCGCACAGCAGTCGAAGTCAGCATCTTCTTTCTGCCACGACCAGGTAGCGTTTCAACAGTGCCCTTTGCCTTGAATTTGCTAATGATGCTTCCTATGACCGGCTGGGTGGAGTAGAGGTAATGTCACTGCTCTGCATGGAGAGAGCCTGTGGAGTCATGGGTTTGATCCCAGCGAGCAACCTCTCCAGTAAGTGTCCTTGGCAAGACACTTAACGGTACATACTCGCCACCCAGGACATACTTGAAAACGAGAGAAATCTCAATGTATCCTTCCTGGTAAAATCCTTTCACAAAAAAAAAAAAAAATGGTCTCTCTTGGTATGTTTAATATCTTTGCAATCTTCTTATAGCCATTGCCCTTCCTGTGAAGAGTAATCACCTCTTCTCTTGTCTTCCTGGACCACTCTTGACTTCACCATGTTTGTAACCACACCAGTAAATGTCTAGAAGGAGCTGAGTATCACAGTCATTTTAAAGCTGCCTAATTGGTGCTTATTATGCTTTATTGCTCCTCCGTGACATCCACAGGTGTTTTCAATACCTGATTGAAAACACTTGAATGAACCTCTGTTCTTCAGAGTGGTAGTCTTTAAGGGGTTGAATAATTGTGTCAATGAAGAATTCACAAAAGAAACATTTACTACTGTATTACAAAACCAATTGATGTCATTTTAGTTGCATATGGTTCTTTAAAAAGTCCTTGTAGGATTTCATTCTGAATACAATTACAAATGTACACTAAATTCCCTAAAACCCTTTACAGCATTGGGGGTTGAATAATTTTGAACACAACTGTATTAGGAGACCCTGGATTGTACGTTCCACTTGCCCAAAAAGTTCAAGTGAGGTGTCATTGAAAACATAGAGTCCAGCCTCTCCAATGATGCCAAACTTGACCATGTAAAATGTACTCAAAAAGGTGGAACGAATAAACCTTAAAATTTCCCTATTTTTCTTTTTGCTAAAGCCAGCTTTCCATTTATAAAGCGAACAAAGCCGCTGCAGAAATGAACATTCTCATTTCTAACTGGAATATTGCTGTGCAGGGTCTGTCAGATGTCCTCTACATAGTAGGGGACAGACCCCATCCTTTCTCCAAAATTAGTGGAGTGCCCCAAATCTCTTATGCTTGGATCCACCCTTGTTTTGCACTCAATGAATATAAAGCCCACACAGATTTCCTTTCCAGCTCGCATTATTAGAAACAAGATGTGCAATATCCCGACGTGTCCTCTCTCTCCCTGCATGTCTTCCATTAAGACTTCTACGCAGTGCATTCATCTGTCTCTAAAGGCCCGGATTACAAACCCTGCTGAGGATTGGGTTTACTGCAACCTCTTCATGTTATTTAGTTTATTAAAATCCTCCTCTCTCGCTGGAAGCTTCTGTTCTCGCCTTCTTTACGTTCCACTGAGCGCACCATCAGGCTGTGCAACTACATTACCGTGCTGCTGTAAGGAGCGGGCTGTTTTGTTGATTTCCTATCTGAAGGTTATGAATATCAATCGAATGCAAGGCTTTTTTATTACGAATTGGTGATCCTACAAACGTGTTTAGAAAGAATACTTTTTCTTTGTTTTTGAACGTCCATTCCCTGACATGCATGAAGGCTTTTTAATTTTTGATTTTCTGTGATCTACACATTTCTTTAAATTGTTTTTTGTGTGTGTGTGTGTATATATATATATTTTGTTTGTGTATATAATTTGTCTTTATTCACATCAACATTGTAGTTTCCCATATCAGGATCCTGATGAAAATTTGCGAGTGGCAAACTGAAACGTTGATGTGAATAAAAAAAAGAAATTGCAATACGAGACAGTGCTGTCTGACAGGAGAGGGCTACATAGAGTGCTGTCTGACAGGAGAGGGCTACATAGAGTGCTGTCTGACAGGAGAGGGCTACATAGAGTGCTGTCTGACAGGAGAGGGCTACATAGAGTGCTGTCTGACAGGAGAGGGCTACATAGAGTGCTGTCTGACAGGAGAGGGCTACATAGAGTGCTGTCTGACAGGAGAGGGATACATAGAGTGCTGTCTGACAGGAGAGGGCTACATAGAGTGCTGTCTGACAGGAGAGGGCTACATAGAGTGCTGTCTGACAGGAGAGGGCTACATAGAGTGCTGTCTGACAGGAGAGGGCTACATAGAGTGCTGTCTGACAGGAGAGGGCTACATAGAGTGCTGTCTGACAGGAGAGGGCTACATAGAGTGCTGTCTGACAGGAGAGGGCTACATAGAGTGCTGTCTGACAGGAGAGGGCTACATAGAGTGCTGTCTGACAGGAGAGGGCTACATAGAGTGCTGTCTGACAGGAGAGGGCTACATAGAGTGCTGTCTGACAGGAGAGGGATACATAGAGTGCTGTCTGACAGGAGAGGCTACATAGAGTGCTGTCTGACAGGAGAGGGCTACATAGAGTGCTGTCTGACAGGAGAGGGCTACATAGAGTGCTGTCTGACAGGAGAGGGCTACATAGAGTGCTGTCTGACAGGAGAGGGCTACATAGAGTGCTGTCTGACAGGAGAGGGCTACATAGAGTGCTGTCTGACAGGAGAGGGCTACATAGAGTGCTGTCTGACAGGAGAGGGCTACATAGAGTGCTGTCTGACAGGAGAGGGCTACATAGAGTGCTGTCTGACAGGAGAGGGCTACATAGAGTGCTGTCTGACAGGAGAGGGCTACATAGAGTGCTGTCTGACAGGAGAGGGCTACATAGAGTGCTGTCTGACAGGAGAGGGCTACATAGAGTGCTGTCTGACAGGAGAGGGCTACATAGAGTGCTGTCTGACAGGAGAGGCTACATAGAGTGCTGTCTGACAGGAGAGGGCTACATAGAGTGCTGTCTGACAGGAGAGGGCTACATAGAGTGCTGTCTGACAGGAGAGGGATACATAGAGTACTTTCTCACTGAATTGCATTGTATACAGCTGCATCATGACCAGAATGTTTAATAATAAAATTTAAATGATTAAACACTTGCAGAAATTAGCCCCACATGCAAATTCCCACTATGTTTGGGTGGCTGGATGAACTGTTACGTTTCAACCCTGCTTCTCTTTAGTATGTGCTGCGTTTGTCCAGACGTAGTGGGAGTTTGAGTGTGGGACCAACTTCTGTGTTTCTTTAAGAAGGAGATGTTCAAAGTGCGTCTGGGAATGCTGTCCCTGTCCTTTATCCAGTGGAGGGTTTAGATTTGCCTACTTTTGGTTTTCAAGCTGTCGGACTACATTGCCCCAATGCTCAGACAGCCTGTGAAGATCTCAGCCTCCGCTATCCCCGTTCCAGGTAGATTAAATACCTATCCTTCTCTCCGTTCTAATCCATTATGTTCTTTTGTATGCTTTGTGTTTTTACAGCCAGCTTCAGCACGAGCGAGATAAAAGCAAAGCTGAAGCGCAAGAGCTGATGGACAGACTCTCTGCTCTGCAGGAACAAAAGAAACGTCTCCATCTGGAAAGAAACGACTTGGTTATGGATAATAAGACCCTCGACGCTGAAGTGGAAACCGTGAAGAAAACAAACAGGTTTGTTTGTGCCCGTGTTTCCGCAGCACCCACTTTGACCTATGCAAAATATATGCGCTCAAAGTACTCCCATTGTTGATTGCTGCTGTGTGAGTAAGGTGCATGATGTATACTGTTCAGGGGGCCCAGGCCCTTGGCAAACCCCACTACAGCTTATCTTAACTCCTTATGGACCAAGGGTCTTTAAAGTCAATGATTTTATGACGGAACAGTTTTGTCATTGGTCCTTAATGGGTTAAACCCTTGCTAAATCACCAGAGAATCCTCAAAAAAAAAAAAATCCAGCAAGGGGATAAAATGATTTAATTTTAGCTAGACATGGGTAATTGGGGGAGTGTGGGCTCCCACCAGTGATTCATAAAGGGGCCCCAAGGTTTCTGATGGCCGCCCTGGTAGTCTGTATGTCAAATTGAGCGTTTTCAGTTCCATATAACAGGATCGAGTGCAGCCAAGACATTGAAATCCGTGCCGTTTACAGCATCAATTATTTCCGATCTCACCATTTTCTAAAGGAAAAATGTCATGTCCTCTTTAAAGAGGCGATCCTGCAGAAGTGACAAAAAGGGCCATATTACAATGTTGGTGCTAACTTAACCAGAGCTGTTGTTAACTTACCAGAGCCATTATAGCCTATGAAGCTGCTAAGTTAACAACAGCTCTGGTTAAGTTAGCACCAACTATGTAATATGGCCCAAATTGTTTTAGTATCAGACCTACTCAATAGTGTAATTTAAAAAATAGAAAAAGGGGGAAAGCTAAGCACCACCACAACTTCTAATCTTTGCATGGTGCAAAAACATCTCTGACCCTCCCTACTTTGATTTACCTATAACGTCAGGGGGAGGGCAGCCCTAGAGTGCTGTGACTTTTAAAATCTCCATCGGGTAGAAAAGTGGTTTAATACGTCTTCCTTCTATGCATACAAAGTTTCCATTTCTTTGTGTCTATGCTGTCAGCAATGTGGGCCCAGTGCATGAACTTAAACAAATGCTTCTCTGTCTTCAGAAAGCTGCAGAGACGGGTTGGACAGTTGAAAACCCAACTGGAAGATGCAATGGACAAAGAGACGGCAGCGCATCAGTATCTGGCAAACCTCATCACGCTAGCAGAGACCATAGCTGGGGAGCGAGACGAGCTCATGCAAATGGTGCGTGTCCATGTCCCCAGAAGCATACATGGTCATGTTTGTGAGAAAAATGTGCTGCATTTCTTCTTTTTATATTGTGAAGCGTTCGGCAGTATGTCCTGGTCGGGAAGCTCGCTGCAGCTTTATCCAAGATTGTACCAGTATCCCGTATTGGTTTGCAGACAGTTTGGTTTTTTTGTTGTTGTTTTTTTCCCCCCTCCTCATCATGCCGTCATCTTTTCTTTTATTTTTTGGGAAAACACATCCTTGCTTAATGCCGTTTTGCCGCTAGGCAAGGATAATATATATATATATATATATATAGGAAGTGGTGAATGAGGGACGGCACTCTCGGTCTTAATCCACAAAATAAATTTATTGAAGTAAAAAAGGCGACGTTTCGGTCCGCTATCCGCGGACCTTCATCAGGCAATGAAGGTCTGATGAAGGTCCGCGGATAGCGGACCGAAACGTCGCTTTTTTACTTCAATAAATTTATTTTGTGGATTAAGACCGAGAGTGCCGTCCCTCATTCACCACTTCCTATCTACAAGCTGGATTGGCACCGGGCTTTGCTAGACGTCCAGAGTGCAGGTTATTTTTCCATTTGACTATATATATATATATATATTAGTTTGGGTTGTGGTGGAGGGCAAAAAATGAGATAAAAAGCCTCCACACAATAACCAATAAAGTTTATTATTGCAGAGGCCATTTGCACATCACAGCAATTCAAAGAACTGCATCACAGAGCTCATGTGCTACATTTCCCATATGCAGCAAGGAACTCTGGGTAAGACATGCAAATGACATCTGTCTCACTTTTTTGCATCCTGGGTCTGGTTTCACACAGAGGCCTTCCGGCTGGGTGGAGTAGAGGTAACATCACTGCTCTGCATGGAGAGAGCCTGTGGAGACATGAGTCCGATTCCAGCAAGAGCACCTCTCCAGTAAGTGTCCTTGGGCAAGACACCTAACGGTACACACTCGCCACCCAGGACATACTTAAAAACGAGACAAATCTCAATGTATCCTTCCTGGTAAAATACTTTCTCCAAAAAAAAAATCGATGCTGCGCAATACTAGATGGCTTTCTTTTTTTTTTTTTTAGCAGAGATCAGGTTTATGCAACTGGTCGAAGCCACCTCTGGACAGCGCTGTTTGGACCCTCTTCAGTAGGAGCTAGGCATGACCAGTTGTAGTTTGATGCTTAACCCTTAGGGTAAATCAACACGTATTTGGGTTGTGGTGAACTATATATGAGATAGTCCCTGCCCATCTCATATATAGTTCATCTCATATATAGTTCATCTCATACCAAATAAGTACTGATTTACCCTAAGGGTTAAGCATCAAACTACAACTGGTCATGCCTAGCTTCTACTGAAGAGGGTCAAATAAACCCGAAAAACAGCGCTGTTCAGAGGTGGCTTCGACCAGTTGCATAACCTGACCTTTGATAAAAAGCCATCTAGTATGGCGTGACACTGGCAAGGAGGGCGCTGTGTTCAAACAGACCCAGGATGCAAAAAAGTGAGAAGTTGGAGGCTTCATTTGCATGTCCTACCCAGAATTCCTTGTTGCATGTGGGGAATGTAGCACATGAGCTCTGTGAAGCAGTTCTCTGAATTGCTGGGATGTGTAAATGTCTTCTACGATTATAAACTTTATTATTTGCTATGTGGAGGCTTTTAATCTCAAGTGCGTGTGTATGTGATTTTTATATATGAGTTTCTAATATTCCATTACGGAAAGGATTTAAAGATGGATGACAGGGATGCCGTGCCGAGAGCTACAAGTCTTTATTCTCGTGTGCAGAGGAGGGTTGATTTTGATTTGCTGGAGTGTTTCCGCATCAATATTTATTTTCTGATCCCCTGGCAGCCAAAGGATGCTCCCTCTAACGTTAAAAAACCCATCCGATGCACTTTTGGGATTGAGCAGCGACTTTCGAATGAGCTGTCATGTTGCAGCGAGCTGACACATACGGTTCTTCGTGCTGAATGATTTGATTCAAACTGAACTGTGGCCGGGAATCGCTGCTCTGGCCCCGAGAGCTAAACATACGCCTGGATCCTGGATATCTGTGCTTATGCACAGACATGTTTACCCTTTTTCATTTTCTCTAGATGATCCGCTTGTGTTGAAGATGGAACGTCAGGAAGCCATACCCTTAGGACAGCCTGGTGCTTTAATGGCAGTGATGTTTTTCTGTTTTATTTCTTCCTTACTAACTTCCTTTAAAGCAGTTCTAAACATCAGTTTGCAAACTCCTTAATACCAGACAGGAAAGATATTCTGCCAAGCAATGGGGGTACATTGACTTTATAATCTATGCACCGGCTGAAGTGCCCAAGACCCAGAATGTTCTGGATTTGTAATTTTATGGGGATATTATTATTATTATTATTATTATTATTCTTTATTTATAAAGCGCCAGCATATTCCGCAGCGCTGTACAATAGGTTACAGTATAGACAGGGTTACAATACATTGAACAACATTTGACAAACAGTACAGGAGGAGATGAGGGCCCTATTCCCGTAGGAACTCACAATCTAGAAGGGTTGGGGTTGGAAACAGGAGAAGAGGACTGTAAGGTGAGCGTGATTGATGGTTGTATCAGTGAGTTGGGTGGTAGGCTTCCCTAAATAGGAACGTTTTAAAGGAGCGTTTGAAGGAAGAGAAATTAGTGGAAAGTCTGACAGTACGAGGGAGAGCGTTCCAGAGAATGGGGGCTGCACGTGAGTAGTCCTGCAGTCTATCATGGGAAGAGGTGATGCGGGAAGAAGCTAGGCGTAGGTCGCTGTTTGACCTTAGGCAGTGGGCTGGGGTGTATTTGGGGATTAGTGCGGACAGGTAGTGGGGAGCTGAGTTACTGAGAGCTTTGTAGGTAAGGATAAAGATTTTGAACTTAATTCTGCAGTGGATGGGGAGCCAGTGAAGGGACTCAGAGACACAGCGGCGGGTGCGGTGGATTAGCCTGGCAGAGGTGTTCAGGATGGATTGTAGGGGGGAGAGGCGGGAGAGGGAGGCCAGATAAGAGATTATTGCAATAGTCAAATCGGGAGATTACCAGGGCGTGTATGAGTTGTTTTGTGGTGACAGCGGTAAGAAATGGCCGAATTCTGGAAATATTACGTACTTGGTATCGGCAGGAGGAGGAAAGAGACTGGATGTGGGGGATGAAGGAAAGAGCAGAGTCAAGTGAAATTCCAAGACAGCGAACCTGGTTTGATGGGGAGATGGTGATACCCTCCACCATGATAGAGAAGTCAGGAGGTGGGGAGGCATTAGAGGGAGGAATAAGTAGGAGCTCAGTCTTAGACATGTTTATCTTTAGGTGGTGGAAGGCCATCGAGGAGGAGATGCCAGATAGTCACTGACTTTGGAAAGGACAGGAGGAGAGAGATCAGGGGTAGAGAGGTAGATCTGAGTGTCATCAGTATAGAGGTGGTAATTAAAGCCAAAGCTGTTAATGATTTTGCCCAGGGAGGAGGTGTAGATGGAAAAGAGCAGAGGACCAAGGACAGAGCCTTGCACCAACAGATAAAGGCAATGAAGAGGAGGAGTTACCAGCAAAGGACACAGAGAAATACCTGTTGGATAAATAGGAGTCAACCCAAGCGAGTGCAGTGTCACCGAGACCCAGAGAGTTGAGGGTCTGTAGAAGGAGGGGGTGGTCAACAGTGTCAAAAGCAGCCGAGAGGTCAAGCAGGATGAGAATAGAATAGTGGTCGTGTTTTTTAGCAGTTAGGAGGTCGTTGGTGACTTTGGTGAGGGCAGTTTCAGTTGAGTGTAGGGGACGGAAGCCAGATTGCAGGGGGTCAAGTAGGGAATTGGAGGACAGGAAGAGGGAGAGGCGGTTGAAAACTAGTTTTTCTAAGAGCTTTGATGTGAAGGGAAGCAGGGATACAGGGCGGTAGTTGCATGGAGAGTTGGGATCGAGGGATGTTTTCTTTAGTAAAGGGGTAACTAGCGCGTGTTTGAAGGCGGATGGGAAGGAGCCAGTGGAGAGAGATAGGTTGAAGATGTGTGCGAGAGCAGGGGTGAGGGAGGAGGAGAGGGGAGGAATTAGATGTGAGGGAATGGGGTCAAGCGGGCACGTGGTGAGATGTGAGGAGGACAGTAAGGAATTGACTTCCTCCTCAGTGGCTGGGAGGAAGCGGCAGAGGGTGACAGAGGGGACCTGTGGGAGTGGAGGTGGCAGATAACTATCTTGTGTTGGGATGTTACTTCTGATAGTTAGAGTTTTACTGAGGAAGTAGTCTGCCAGGTCTTGAGCGCTGAAGGCAGCTGAGGGGGGAGGTGCGGGTGGGTAGAGGAGGGTGTTGAAGGTGGACCAGAGCCGTTTAGGGTTGGAGGACAGCGAAGATATAAGAGATGAGAAGGATTGTTTGGCCAAGTGGAGGGCAGAGGTGTATGACCGGAGAATAAACTTGAAGTGAACAAAATCCACTCCAGAGCGGGATTTCCTCCAGGCACGCTCTGCAGTGCGGGAGCATCTTTGCAGGTAGCGAGTCTGGAGGGTGTGCCAGGGCTGAAGCTGGCGGCGTGGGGCCTTACAGAGTCGAAGAGGAGCAAGAGTATCTAGAGCAGAGATAAGCGTAGTGTTGTAGTGATTAGTGGCAGCATCAGGGCAGGTGAAGGATGAGGTATGAGGGAGGTGGTGAAGTAGATTGGAGAATTGATGGGGATCCACGGCATGTAGATTTCTGCGAGTGTGTGTGTGCGGGGTGGGGGAGCAAGGTGTTTAGGAAGTCCAGATAGGTTGAAAGAGAGAAGGTGGTGGTCAGAGATGGGGAAAGGGCGACAATTGAACTCAGAAATGGAGCCGAGGTTGGAAAAGACAAGGTCAATAGCGTGACCATCGTGGTGGGTAGGGAGGAGGGAGGATTGTGTGAGTCCAAGGGAGGACGTGAGTGAAAGAAGTTTGGAGGCAGCAGGGGCAGAAGGATCATCAATCGGAATGTTGAAGTCCCCGAGAACTAAGCATGGAAGATTAGAAGACAGGAAGTGAGAAAGCCAGGTAGCAAAGTGGTCAAAGAACTGGGAGGTTGGTCCCAGTGGGCGGTAGATGACTGCCACCCTGAGAGCCAGAGGAGAGAACAGGCGGATGCAATGTGTTTCGAAGGAGAAGGAGAGAGATGGGGGTGGAGGGAGATGCTGGTAGGTGCAGGTGGGAGAGAGCAGGATTCCGACCCCGCCACCATTTCTCTCACCTGGTCTGGGGGTATGGCTCAAGTGTAGACCACCATGTGAGAGAGCAGCAACGGAGGCTGTGTCAGAGGGGGTTAGCCAGGTTTCAGTTAAAGCTAGGAGGTTGAAGGAGTTTGAATGAACCGACCAAGCGTTCCAGAGGGCGCAGAAGAAAGAGGACAGGCGCTGAGGGTTTATGGGAACGAGGGGATCCTTTTTTTTTTTTTTTTGAGAAAGTATTCTACCAGGAAGGATACATTGAGATTTCTCTCGTTTTCAAGTACGTCCTGGGTGTTTTTTGTATATAATAATGAGATATCTCGGAAGGGACACAAGTCTTAACAGGAAATTCATTTATGTTTCATACACACCTTTTATACACACATCCTGAAGGGCATTTTATACAGGGTTTATAATCATTTAGTCCCCGACACATGAGATCTGGGGATTTTCCACTTCTCGGGTCATGTCGGCGCTAAAAAACATTTCGGATTCTGCAATATTTTGGACAAGGGACACTCAATCTGTATGTGTTTTTTTTTTTTTTTTTTCCTCTCCACAAACACTAGGATAAAAGCATTAATGAACCTACTCTTTGACGCACTGAAATGTAACTTCAGAGCAATCCCATGGAACACTATGCCCATATTATTATCCTTTATTTTTATAGCGCCACATATTCCGCAGCGCTTTACAAGATCAGTGCACAAGGGGTTGATACATTGGAGTACCACACATGGATGAGGATCTGATTTAGGGGATCCTGGTCCCAAGAGAACTTACAATCTAGGAGATGTACAAGTATTTTGTGAGGTAGGCGGTGCATCCATATCGTTAGGTGTCTTGCCCAAGGACACTCGCTGGTGGCGTCTTCTGAGTGGGATCGAGTCGTCTTACCATGATTGTAGAGCAGCGACCTGGTGGTTATTTTGAACCCACTTCCTGTAAAATTGAGACGTCTCCACCGTTGTATTGGAGGGATGTGCTGAATGGGATTTTGACTTGCTTCTCCATGGTCGAAGGGCAGAGACGCTACCACTGGGCTCTGTGTAGGAAGGTATGTACCATTAGGTGTCTTGCTCAAGGACACTTACTGGAGAGGTGCTCTGGCCGGGATTCGAACCTGGGTCTCCACTGTGATAGAGTAGTGATATTACCTCTACTCCATCCAGCCTGTACTCCTGTTTTGCTCTGGGTTTTAATGTGCTTTACAGGCCAAGATCCCACATTTACATTGTTAGGAATTAGCTCCTTCACTAAAGTGATATTCGCAAAAAAAAACACTTTCAGGAACCAGGTTATTTATTTATTTATTTTTTAACCCATCTTTAATTAATTAAGCAATAAGAAATATGTGGAAATTTTCCCAATGTGTTCCTTACTGTAGTAACCCATTTGGCAGGGAGATGTCACCACCTGCTGGACAAATGGAGTTACTGCAGTTCAGGTCAACATGCAGGATCACCTGGGGAGCTGTCATTCAGACACATTCCCAGCTGCTTTTAAAAAGTGTTGGCACCTCTGCCATTGTGCCCAGACTGCTAAAATTTTAGTGGCAAGTTCTGCAGCCCAATATCAAACAAGTCATTTGCAGCGATGCAGCACAGTGTTAACACTATCTTGGGCTGCTGTGTTTTGCTACTGCTGATTGTATAAAGACTATCATGGTAGTGAAGGGGTTACAGATGACCATGATATTTTTCTTCTATTTTGATCAACTTTCTTTTTCTTCTTTTTTTTTGCATCAACAATACCTGTTGTAACCGCACAACATTTTGTTCCCTATTTAATACAATAACGGCTAATTACTTCCTTTGCTTGGACGTGTCTCTGACATTTCAGAGTACAGCTGTGAACATCAAAAGCTATTTTCTCCTTTAATGTCTCTGAACTAAATTTATCTTCGTTTCCAAGTGATTGATTGTGACAATAAAGGACTGGTGGGGCTGAAAATGGCAGTTATCTCTAATGTACAAGCTCCCTGTCAGGTGGAAAGCTCTCAACGTGCATTTTGTTTTGTATATGTGAACCCTGGTAACTAGTTTCCATTAATACCACGATGTTTGATACAGTCACATTAAAGCGGCTGGAAACCTAGCATGACCGCATGGATTGAAAGGACCTTGTGCTGCGGTAAAGGGCAGCGACATTAACCGAGATCTGTCTGATTACGGCTCATTAGATGTATAGAGCAACGTTGTACAAAAAAAATTACCTTGTGAAGCAATATCGGGGCTTACGGCTTCAATGTAGTGCAAATAAGGGATACTCAACCTGTACTTCATTTATCAGAAATGCTCGGGACCAGAAGTATTGTGGATTTGGGATTTTTGGGCATTTTTGATAATTAATAATGGGATATCTTGGATGTAACCAAAGTCTGAACACACAATGAATTTGTTTTATACACACGGCCTGAAGGGCATTTTATACAATATTTTTCATCCTTTGTCCCCATCACATGATACCAGGGGTGGTATTTTCCACTTTTGGGTTCATGTCAATAAATGTTACTGAACATTTTGTGTAAGGGGCACTTGGCCTGTACCATTTTTCTTTCTGGGTCGAGTAAAGTAACATCACTGCTCTGCGTGGAGAGAGCCTGTGGGGACATGGGTTCGATCCCGGCAAGAGCACCTCTCCAGTAAGTGTCCTTGGGCAAGACACCTGACGGTACATACTCTACACCCAGGACATACTTGAAAACGAGAGAAATCTCAATGTATCCTTCCTGGTAAAATACTTTCCAAAAAATAAATATTTTAAAATCTGAAAGGAGCTGAAACACTTCTGGTCCCGGTTTGGTGTTTTGGAGAAAGGACCCCGTTTGCTGCCCTCTGCTGGGCAGTACTGATAATAATATATCTAGGACATCCTCTCCCTTGTCAGTGACTGTAAAAAACAATGTATCACAAACCTTGGACCTCCAGATGTTTGGGACTACATGTCCCATGAGGCCCTGCCAACCTATTGAGTAGCTGAACATCATGGGACATAGATTTCCAAAACCTCCTGGAGGGAGGCGAGGATGCTGATCTCTGCTATTAACCTAACTGGGATGGATTATCGCACCACTTAACTCAAACTGCCAACTACCTCATCCTACCACTGGGCTCTACTTTCTCATTGTCCAGTGGGCTTTGCTTCCTAAAGGGCAATCGCCTGGACTAGTGGTCTATGGGCCCTTTTATCAGTGTATGGCAGTCAGAGAGCAGGTTAAACTCCTTCAATGTCACACTCTTGCTCTCATCTATCACTGCTTGTTGTCATAGAGGTCTGCACAGATCACTTTGCCAATGATTTGTTTGACACGCTGGATTACAGGACGTTTAAATAATGCATTGGTCAGCAGATAGCTATGAATAAAATATATCTCCACCAGAGGATCCAAAGTCATTTGGAACACACAATCATCACAATGATCACTTTCAGGGTGTCGCGTCGTCTGTTTCCCTGGGAATCTGGTGGCCAGCAGAGGCGTCCTTGCTGGCCAGCTGCCAAGTGAAATACCAGGCGTTTTCGTCCGCGGGACGTGCTTCATTCCTCCTCCGTGTGTTCCTCGATATACTTTTGTGTATGAATCTCTCTCTGTCTGATTACCCATTCTGGCAATTAACCCCTGGCATTGGCTGACTTTCCCGATTTGGTTTTAACCCTCAGCTCTGTCTGAGTACTCGCTCAAGGGGTTAATATTCTGGCTCACGTTAACTATTCGTTCTGGTTTCCTTTGTGTTGCCTGCCTATTCTGTGTTTTAGAAATCCGGCTATCCAAAGGTAGATTGTCTGCGTGCAGGGATTAGATAGATATCCATCCGTTACACCGGCTTCTCGGAAATTTGTTTTTGATTGTTACGTGCTAATTCTACTCATCAGCAGACTTTATACATTTCCATATGTGTTATTTATTGATATTTTCAGGCACGTGGATTAGAGACCGAAAAGAATGGGGCCTTGACTAAGATGGTGGAAGGAAGTTTACGCCTGGGCAGGCTACAAGAGATGGTTAAGGTAAGCGAGTATATGTTGGAGTGGCGATAATAAGAAATTAATGTTAAGGAGTGGGTTCAGCCAAGCTTACCACTTACCTTTGCTATATTAAAAGTAGCGTATCCTAGAAATCAAGCATTTCCCTCCACTGTAACCATCCATCTGTGATCCCATCTGATAATCCTCCTACAAGTTTAACCGGAACGTTTTGTCTCTATGAACATACCAGTTTCCCATCGACTATAAGCTTGCAGTTTCGGGGCCCTAGATCAGGGCTCAAAATTTCCACTCGCCTACTAACATTTGGCGAGTGGAAATTAAGTGAGGGCGAGTGGAAATGCACACACAGACAGCACAATAAATAATTTCCAGCGGTGCCACCATGCGGCCCCCCTTCCCCAGGCTGCACGGTGGCAGGAAACTGTTGCCTAACCTGACACAGCTCGTCTGGGTCACTGGCAGGGGGTGGAGAGGAGCTTCCCTGCCTCCTCGCTCAGCTCACACTGGGGTCTGATGACTGGGTATACATGTATCTTTGGTCTGATGTCTGGGTATTAATGTTATTTTTGTAACTTTATTCTAAATAAAACCTTTTAACAGTGTAGTTTCATAAGATAATTTAAGGGGGTGTGTTTAGAGGCAGAGTTAAGAGCTGGGTAGGGGTAAGGTGGAGCAACTGGTGGCGAGTAACTCTTATGGCCTGGTTAGTAGCTTGGGACTTGACATTTTGAGCCCTGCCCTAGATCCTTGCATATACTGTATCTATCCCCCTTCACTGCCATGTGGCTTTCCTTTAAACCACTGCCAGGACCCGGTGGATTTATGGAGAACAAATCCCCATTGTAAAAATGAATAAACACTTCATAAAGAACATTTTAGAGATATGGTAAGGACAGTAAGCTTGTGTGACAGGGGGCACCCCCTGCTGGCCAGAAAGTGCTATTACATGTGTAATCATGCAGCTGCGCTCAGTCTTCGTGTTAAAGAAAAGCCGTACCCAAAGTTGTTCAGACAGCTTCAGCACCTCGGCAGACGTATACAAAGTGCTGGAGCCCATTTGCTGTAAACAAAATTCCTGTGCATTGCTCAGAATATGACCGGACCGAGTTTACTCTGTCTAGATCCTGCAGGCGCTTTTGAACGTAGAGTATACTCGATCATGGTGGTGAATGGGGTATCCTAGTAGTGTTCATTTCTACCCAATCTTCTATCAACTGCTGCATGATTCCCTCTAAATCTCTGAAACGTTTCCGAGAGGTGATTCTGTTTGTTTCCATGGCGACTGCACCTCTTGTAGATTACAGTTGCAGGATAAATGTTTACGTTCATAGCCCCCTCTGATAAAGCAAAAAGCACCTCTCTGTGTTTTAACTCACCATCACATCCTAATCCTTGCAGCCTCATTTTTAGAAGTCTTGCTGGGCATTGCGATTGCTGGGCGTTGCGATTGCTGGACGGACGGTCGCCCCGGCTGTTTGGTGAGGGACGGGGTTACACTGATCACTCTGGTTGGTGGTACTCCATATTACGCCGTGCTTGCTTTTTCCATTCATTTAGTACAGATGTTTACAATCTGCAACCTGTTTCTGCTGGACATTTATGGGCTTAGGACCTGGGCAAATCTAAAATTCATTATATTGGGGGGATTGATTTGTATCGTCGTGCTCCTAGCAAAATATTTCCTTTGAAAGTCCTGGACATCTAACATTATGATACAATATATGCGTCTGAGCTCAGGGACAAAGAAGGGTTGTTATTTGTTTTTTAGGTATCCTTTTCAAGCAAATGCTTATGATCTTGTGTAATTGGACGTGAGCCTTAGTTGAAATGTAGAGATACCGAGGGAATCCTTAAACCTCTCCAAACAATGTCACTAAACCATTGACCATAATAACAGCATCGGAGGAGACTAAAGCGTTTATTTTGTATACATCGTGTATGTTATCTCCAATGCCATGGTAAGTAATGCCCAGACCGGACTCCCTGCGTGGCGAACGCCGCTCCCTTCCTGTGCCCAGGACTCCTGTGATCCAAGCTGTGTAGTCGCCCCTTCCTTTTTTTTTGTCATTTGTAGGATCTTACTGCTTGTTTTGTGTAACAAACACAAAGAAAATTCATGTAACGGTATGGGGGGATATTTCGCCTCTTATCCGCACTTTAAATGTGTTCTTTCGGCATGGAATCAAGGCTTTGTTTCCTCGCGTTCAGTCTCCGTCTTGATTTATCCTCGTTGTAGCTTTAATCCCTTTTAAGTAGATCTGTTACGGCGTGGTTGCTCTTAAATATACTGCTCGATTGTTCGATTTCTAAAGAAACTTATGTGAGGTATTGAGAAGTGAAATGTAAAAGCGCATCCGGATAATGAACATGACACGGGTAGATGCACAGACTATCTGCGTGGTACAAAGAGCTTCCCATGGCAAGCCAAGCCTTTGCTCTGACCTGTGGCATGCCAGCAGGTAAAGATACAGGGTTAGGTATTTTATGTCCTTTATAGTTGCAATTTGAGTAACATCAGTCTGTAGTTGAAAATGTTTTAACTCATAGGTTGGTATATTTTCTAGGATCTGCCATAAGGTCACTCCATCCTTTACATTTTCACTACATAAAGATGTCTATTGGCCTGCGCTTACCCTTTAGGTCCTGCTTCCCGCTGCTCTTGCCCTTCCATAATCCAAGGATGATTTTCTCTGTAAATTTCCTGATCTCCCCCACCCCCTTCTTCTCACATGATAATATTTCCTCAATGCATTTCTTATGTTCTCCTAGAATCAGCCCTTGGCTATACATTTCTTTCTTCACATGGTTTGACATTTTTTTTTTTTCTTCGCCCTATCCCTTTCTTCTCTCTCCTGTCCCCCTTGTTTTTTTTTCTTGTCTTTCCCCTTTTCACTTTCCTTCTGCTCGCTCTTTCCTCCTGCTCACTCTTTCCTCCTGCTCACTCTTTCCTCCTGCTCACTCTTTCCTCCTGCTCACTCTTTCCTCCTGCTCACTCTTTCCTCCTGCTCACTCTTTCCTCCTGCTCACTCTTTCCTCCTGCTCACTCTTTCCTCCTGCTCACTCTTTCCTTCTGCTCGCTCTTTCCTCCTGCTCGCAAATAGAAACCTGACAGAAAAGTAGAACATTAGAAATAATTATACAATATCACAAAGGATAACGTGCCAGGATATTCCTTAGCGCTGTACAGTGTGTAGGTCAAAAAACCCCATAAAATTTACAAATGGATACAACCACTGAGATTAATAGGAAAAGGCGCTGTTCCAGTGAGCTTGCAATCTAAGAGGAGAAGGGTGACACAGAGGTGAGGGTTAATAGCAGAGAATGAGAGGTAATGGGGTGCATGGGGGCTGTGTGGGAGATAGACCAGGAAAGGTGCAATGGGGGATTATGGAGTGAGCGGATAGGCTTCATGATCCTAGTGGATGGCAAACAACATTTAACATGAGCTTTTTTGGGTAATCATGAGCCAGGCGTAGCCACCAGCCCCAACTATTGTGTAAGAACCCCCCAGAAATGATATTTGTTGATGTAGAGATTAAAATTTGTTTTCTTGCTGAGCGTCCTATGTAAAAAAAATGAGCATACACCCAGACATAAGTACAGGAATGGTTTTATATCGCCACCATATGCAGTAATTACCTTTCCCCTGATATCTGCACATACTCTATAGCTAATTCCACCTTCCTATCAGCAGAATGTGTCCATAACTTTACTTCGTCAGGATGACTTATCCGCCATCACCTAGATGTGCCCAAACGGCTGATATCCACTGCCAAGGCACTTGGCTTTACCTGCTCCTATGTACTTATTAAATCTGATTGAAAAACAATCCGCCATCAGGGACTGTGTCTACATCAAATGCTTCTCTTGCATAATAGAGACCTCATGCCGCTAGAGATTCCCTTTCATTGTGGTTTCTTCAGCCAACACGTCCATTAGAGAATCTGACTAATATCCTTACGTGTTGCTATATTAAGAGGGATCGTCTGCGATGCAGCTAGAACCTGACTGTTTGATGGCCTCAAGGTCACAAATGCATCAACTCGATCTCAGATACCCCCTTGAGTGATGCCACGATCATCCTAAGCAATTTCTTGACAAACAAGGAGCGAGGGCCCTGGTCCTTGTGTCTCTGAAAATAAAATACTGCTGGGTCACTTTGGGTCATTTTCCAGTTTCTTTTTTCTGTTTGTTTGTTTTTTTCTGACCACTTGGTAACCGCAGGACTCCAACAGAAGTATCTGCCTAACACTGAATACTTTATGCGTTTTTTCTTTTGAACTTGTGTCACTGACTTCTTCCCTTTCAGCCACCATCATCACATGCACATCATGATGCTCATCTCTGTGGGTTTTATGGGCCTATGATCTGTCCTGTTTATCTTTCTCGACCGTAGTATTCCACTATTGGTATATATGACACCCATCCACACCCCCTTTCTGTTCATTTCTATGATTTTGCTCCGCACAGCTTCCAGACCTGAGGAAGAGAGGTTACACTATCAAAAGTTTGCCTTTTAAATGTAACGTCCAATAAAAAAGGGTATCACTACTAGTGCTATACTCTGGTGATTTTGGCATCTGGACTAACACTGCTTACCAATCTACACTAAAAATGTGCATATATGTATGTTACTTTACTCTTTTATATCAGAACAACACTCTTTATGCAAAATAAAGTTAGATGTGGTAACCTTTTGCATCTGACAGATACGCTGTACATTTAAGTAAAAGAGTGCCTTTTGTGTATTACAATATGGCATGTGGGTGGGTGGCTATTCAATATGGTAATGCCAGGGAGTGTTTTACTCTTGTTGATCTGCCCATTCCCTGTGTGTATTGTCCCATTGAAAACTCTAACAGGGTTATTCAGAGAGAGGTGAAAACCAGGAGAACTGGCAGAAGAGGACAATTTAGACCAAATAGCCGATTTGGAAAGTGAGATAAATGGGAGAATTTTTCTGGTTTGGCTATTTTGACCTAGAATTTTCACTTCTCCAGTCATTCTCCTGGTCTTCACCTCTCTCTAAGTTCAGTGTTCACTCTACAAGGAGCTCGGCCAGAATCCATGCTTTTTCGAGATACTGATGGCGAGAGGAGAATTTCTGCACGGGATACCCACCCTGAGTACTAACCCCTGTTACAAGAACTTGCAAGAACCATAAGACTCAATTCAGGAAGCGCCAGTGTTTCCTGATGTACGAAGCACTGTCGTAAATCACCGTTGTTGCAATGGCAACAAATGCCGGCGCGTCACAAAGTAAAATCCAAGCAGCTGCAGAAGGAGCTTCACAGGGAATCTTCTGCTGCATCTGATTTGGATTTTTCTTTTGTGAAGCCAGAGGGCAACAATGATTTTATTTTTTCCAGGGTTTGTAACCTCATCATAGCTTTCTGCGTGACCCTCTATACCTTTTCTTGTTATATATATATATATATATTTTTATTTTTTTTTTGTTTTATTTTTGTGGAGCGGTGTTGTTGTTTGTTTCGTGTTTTGTGTTTTTTAATTTAAAAAAAAAAAAAGCTGGTCTTTGAATTGTGTACGTTTTAAAACCATTTTGTTGCTGTTCATTGGACACAGTTACTACAAAATCTACTCATCTTGTAACCAGGGAATACAAACATTCAACATATGTTAAGGCTTCAAAATTACACTTTTTTTGTTTTAAAGAGGATCAGTAGGTGCAAATATACATTGTTAGCAGGAGAATAGACACCATAATGATTTCACCTATAGCATTGTTTGCTTCTGGAACAAGTCAAAGCAAGTACTGGTCGCCGTGCAAGTGATTTGTCGGAGCTGGAGTTTGTCAACTTCTTGATGAGCAATCGCATATTCCTTGGCACAGACACTGGCAGAATCCATATACGAGACAGACTGTCAGACTGGAGGGAACAAGACTAACGCACACAATCCCGAGCGTCACTTTCTGTATCACTAGTAAGTAAATCCCGAGTGGAAGCGAACCAAAGTAGAAAAACCCAAGGAACCAAACCAATATCCTAGGGACGTGGTTGCAAAGCTTTGAGAAGAGGTCATGGTCAATTTGACCGTGAGAACTTGCTGAGGCAGAGTCAAGGCTGTGCTCCATGTAATAGTCCGTAATGGTGTTTTGGCTCGACGTCCTTGCCTGTTCCTGCTGCACTTCCATTATAGTGATGACTAGGCAGTTGGAGGAGCTGCGCGATGGGCTAGAAGAAGCCAGGTTCTTGGGGGTCAACACCACCTCGTTGCAGTCTGGATTGCAGGAAGGTCTACCCTTCTCGGCAAGCTTGGACAAGATGTTCATGTCGTCCGGGAGCCCCGCAACCTCGTCCTCCTGCAGTTCGGTTTCATTCCGACAAAATGGGCAACTTATGCCGAGGGGACCTCCTCCGATAATGAGCATCTTGGACAGACACCTGGCACAGACGCGGTGGAGGCAATCCAAAATCTTTGGCTTGCGATGGTGGTTGTTGAATTTCTGGTAGCATATCTTACATTCCAATTCTTCCACCTCCAGCTTCTCCTTACTCATCTTTATGGTGGTGGAGCTGACAAAGGCAAATAAATCAATCAATAAAGCGACAAATGTTACTCTTGTGCACAGCATTAACAGTGACCATGACCAGGGAATTTAGGATTTTGGCCCAAATGTAAAACACACCTGGACTGCCCAATGGGTAAAACTGGGACAGCCAGCTTGTCCTTTCCAGACCAGCACCAAAGGAGCCAGATGCTGGAGTGACGTTGAGTTTTTTCTTCACTCTATGGGTTAAAATGGGAAGCGGGGTGTGTAAGGTCAGGAGGGGGTTAATATGTAACCCCCTCTTTCTCCCCCCTCTTGTTTTATCCCGACATCAGAAGGTTTCAAACTCCGGCTCCCTGGCTGTTGATAGCCTGCAATGCTTAGAATTCTTTGCATGCAATTGGTGGCCAGAGAATCATGGGAATTGTAGTTCAGAAGCACTTGGGGGGCCGGAGTGTGATATCTATGCTCTACAGCAGGTATTTCAAACTCCGGCCCCCCATGTTGCTGAACTACAACTCCCATGCTTTTCTGGCCATCCGTTGCATTCAATGATTCCTGGGAATCGTATGCAACCACCATCTGGGGGCTGAGGTTTGACACCCCCCTCCCCTGCAGTATCCCTTTAATTTCCCTTCTTGTACCAGGAGGGGTTGAGTATTATTCTGCATCTAATACACCTTTCCTTCTCGTTTCATGTGTTCTGTACAGTTCAGTTGCTTATAGTGTATGTCTGTTTTACTATCCATTTCTTTTTACAGCGCTCGCACAGTTGCAGTGTTTCACGGGGCTCAGGGGTGCATTGATTTGTAAATGTGCAAATACGCAGAATATAAACAGATTTATATCCTGTGAAAAAAGGCAAAGGACCCCAACTGCCACAATGATGGCACAAGGGCGCTCGCCGGCTGTCACTTCCACTTCTCGGGGCTGTCACACCGCTGACATGCTGTCTGCAGTGACGTCCTTTTCTAGGCCGTGTGATTTTTACAGTCACTGAATAATGCATGGCTCTTCACATCAAGCTGTACTGTGCAGCCAGGCTGCAGGAGATAGAAATCCATACCCGCGTGCATGGCTTTACTGACGGATCGGGCATGGGTCTGCTCTTTATACAGCGTGCAACGCCTAGAACAGTCTGTGAACCTGGGCGGCCTAAGCAAAATGGAACTCTATGTATGTATGTATGTATGTATGTATGTATGTATTCCCATAGGGCTGTATCGATCCTCCAACCCAGGTGTGGGCAACTACGGCCCTCCGAATGTTTTGAAACATTTCCCGTGATGCTCGGCTGCTCATTAGGTTTGCAGAGCCTCTTGGGAAATGTAGTTCCAAAACGTTTGGAGGTGCCAGGGTTGCCGAGCCCTGATTTATAGGAATATATAATATTACAATATGTCATTTTAACGCCCTGTCCTGGGATACTTGTTGTAATTAATTGAAATCCTGGTGGAACTTGTTTCTGATAAACATTTTATAAATATCTGTCTACGGTGTACACGACGTAAAGTTAAAACCTAACTTTATTTTTCCTTTTTAAATGCAATTTATTTCAAGCAAATAAATAAACCCAGCAGCGTGTGGTTTTATATTGTGGTTTTATTTGTAATGCGCAAGTAATCTTATGTAAGTGATCGAGTCCCTTTTTAAGGATCCAGAAAAAATGGCGTCGCGCCCATACTCACCGGAGCGGCAGCAACTGCCAGGAGTAACAGCCCAGTTAATGTATAAAACATAACAAGGAAAAAAGGTGTCATCTGCGCTCGTTTCTATGTGTTCCATGTACAACAAAACTGAGGTTTTTGTTTGTTTCAATGGCCATTGCAACGTAAGCTCAATGGGCTTACGTTGCAATGGCCATTGAAACAAACAAAAACCTCAGTTTTGTTGTACATGGAACACATAGAAACGAGCGCAGATGACACCTTTTTCCCCTTTATGGATCCCCTTGGGGAAATGCAGACTGAATCCTGCAATCACTGAGCAGCAAATCCTATCACCTGTGCTGTGCTTCACATATCCTGCAAACCTGACCTGTTAGAGGGACCAGGGTTGGGAAACCGTGCCTTCAATAACTGGGCAGATACTGCAGACAGCATCTGCATAATTCTTCTTTTTATTTTTTTATATATTTGTTTACCAATACTCACCGTTATCCCCTCTGCGCTGCTCTGCTCCATCTCTTCGGCTCCAGGCTTCCAAGATGTGGAACTCCCTGCAGATACTTACACAATTTGCACAGCGTACCTACGCGTCCTACATATTCTGCAAATTACGTATCTCACAGTTACGCTAGCACCTGTACTGGGCAGTGGATCAGGGCTGCACGGATAGCACCAGTCCTCAGCTGCCTTCTCCCAGAATGCTCGCTGCTGCTGTTTTTTATGGGGGGGGGTTGGGGGACTTTACATGGCAGGGTAGAAATTAATGTCTCCTTCTTAAAGTACTTTCTGGAGACCGTAAGCCTATTTGACACGCAGAGGGTTCTCCACGCTGGCCAAAAATTGCTACTACATGTAAAATACTATGGCGGGGGCTCGGTCTACCTGTAAAAGAATATTAGCTCTCCGAGCTATTTACAGAGACTCAGCACCTTGAATGACCTGTCCAAGGTGCTGAAACTATGGCGGCAGATGATGGAGTCCGTTTATAGTAAAAAATAAAGTTTATTTGCGTTTCTTAGAATATTACCAGAGAGAGTTTACTCAATATTGGGTCCCTGGGTAGGCTATTGGACATCAAGTGTACTTGACCATGGTAGTGAAGGGGTTAATGTGGAGCTATGATCCTTGGCAGCAAAGCATCGTGGGAGTTGTAGCTCCTCAAAAAATAAGAACTAGCTGAATTGCACTGGAAAGTGTGTGTGTTATATATCATATACACTATATTGCCAAAAGTATTCGCTCACTCATCCAAATAATCAGAATCAGGTGTTCCAATCACTTCCATGGCCACAGGTATAAAATCCAGCACCTAGGCATGCAGACTGTTTTTACAAACATTTGTGAAAGAATGGGTTGCTCTCAGGAGCTCAGTGAATTCCAGCGTGGAGCTGTGATAGGATGCCACCTGTGCAACAAATCCAGTCGTGAAATTTCCTCGCTCCTAAATATTCCACATTCACCTGTCAGCTGTATTATAAGAACGTGGAAGTGTTTGGGAACGACAGCAACTCAGCCACGAAGTGGTAGGCCACGTAAACTGATGAAGCGGGGTCAGCGGATGCTGAGGCGCATAGTGCGAAGAGAATTCGCCAACTTTCTGCAGAGTCAATCGCTACAGACCTCCAAACTTCATGTGGCCTTCAGATTAGCTCAAGAACAGTGCACAGAGAGCTTCATGGAATGGGTTTCCATGGCCGAGCAGCTGCATCCAAGCCATACATCACCAAGTGCAATGCAAAGCGTCGGATGCTGTGGTGTAAAGCGCGCCACCACTGGACTCTAGAGCAGTGGGGACGCGTTGTCTGGAGTGACGAATCGCACTTCTCCATCTGGCAATCTGATGGATGAGTCTGGGTTTGGCGGTTGCCAGGAGAACGGTACTTGTCTGACTGCATTGTGCCAAGTGTAAAGTTTGGTGGAGGGGGGGGGATTATGGTGTGGGGTTGTTTTTCAGGAGCTGGGCTTGGCCCCTTAGTTCCAGTGAAAGGAACTCTGAATGCTTCAGCATACCAAGACATTTTGGACAATTCCATGCTCCCAACTTTGTGGGAACAGTTTGGAGCTGGCCCCTTCCTCTTCCAACATGACTGTGCACCAGTGCACAAAGCAAAGTCCATAAAGACATGGATGACAGAGTCTGGTGTGGATGAACTTGACTGACCTGCACAGAGTCCTGACCTCAACCCGATAGAACACCTTTGGGATGAATTAGAGCGGAGACTAAGAGCCAGGCCTTCTCGTCCAACATCAGTGTGTGACTTCACAAATGCGCTTCTGGAAGAATGGTCAAAAATTCCCATAAACACACTCCTAAACCTTGTGGACAGCCTTCCCAGAAGAGTTGAAGCTGTTATAGCTACAAAGGGTGGACCGTCGTCATATTGAACCCTCTGGATTAGGAACGGGATGTCACTTAACTTCATATGCGAGTCAAGCCAGGTGAGAGAATACTTTTGGCAATATAGTGTATATATATATATATATGTAATACTTGTGTGGTGTTTTATGGTTTATGAGTCCTGATTGAAAGCTCAGTGGAATTGAGCTGAAATGATCGTTTGACGTTTTTATTGATCCAAATAAAGTTTTGAAGTTTTATGAGGACCCTGGAGTGTTGGCTTTGAGAAATTATATATATATATTATATTTATATTACAGGTGTGTGTTTTGTGTATGTATAGTGTTAAATAAATGTAGAAAGACAAAATTTCAGCATAAAAAAGTGAAAGCAACAATGGTGTCTGAATCTGAATACTCTGTGAAAGCGCTGTTCACATTTAGGCCTTGTCTGATGTAATTAAATCAGCCATGTCTAGTTTGTCCTCCCATAACCCCCTGCTCATGGTAGCGTGGCTCCACTGTGAGAGCGTTATTAAGGGAGTGCGGCGTCACGGAGTAGTATCAATGGCAGTTAATTAAGACCGCTATCGGCTTTATAAAGCTGCGGGACCTTTCAGCCCGATGTGTGAGATTATCCGTCCTGCAAACGAGGAGCGAAACCATTAGAGGCGCCTCGCGTGGCGTCTAATTAGGCCCTTTCCTGTCGCAGGGTTTCTTTAATCATTTTGATTTTGTTTCCTATTTTAGATTTGTGTCCGTGAGGTCTGTTCACTAAACGACGAGTTGAATTGGGGTGCAACTTTCCTGAAATAAATGAGTTCTTTATCAACAACGCTCTGTTTAGTGACTAGACCCATGTAATGTCTCCATAAATAAAGAGAAAATGTCTGGTTTTTTTTTTTTTTAAATATACTGTGTGTGTAATATATATGCGTATATATGTTTTAGCTTTAATACTTCAATCTAAGCTGGGATTTAAGCAAGGTAGCGTTCTTCCTTTTTTTTATCTTAGACTTTTTTAATGTCTTTTCCCAAGGGTACCCGTTTTTCCAACACAATGATTCATTATATTGCACCACCACAGTAACACAGCGCTCCGCAAGTGTCTGTGCCTCCTCCTCATTGTGCGCCATGAAACAATCATCCTACTAAGGCTAATGTCAGACGAACGCAGTCAGTGCGTGCATAACGGACAGACGTACTGAAGGAAGATACTGTAGACACCACACGGTCCATTTTGTTGACGGACGTAGAAAAAAAAGGGGAATTATGGGAAATAAAATTTATATGAAAAATGATAATAATTTGAAAAGGATATGAAAAGGCATTTTGTGCGTCAAGGTGCTGGACGTCACAAATGCGCTGCGTCTGTCCTCTCATCACTCAGAACACTACGCGGACGTGGCGCACTCTGCGCGTCCGTCGTAGCGGTTTTACGTTTTTGCTTAACTTGCATCCGTTTGACACGTGCATTGTGCGTGCGCAGTTTGGTGCGCACGTACTTAGTGTGTGGGCCTCTATTGATCATGATTCTATGCTACAACGGACGTTAAACTGTGCGGCAACACGGACGTGATCACTGCGTTCATCTGACATGGGCCTAAAGCTGCACGACCTGATAAAACCTTATAACAAACTGGGTATTAAAGAGCCGCTACCACCAAAAAATGAAATGTCCTTATTGTGTTTATTTGATGTTTCTGATATCTTACATGTGCTGTTTCTTTTTTTTTCTTTTATGTTTAGTTAAGAAAATGTTTTCCTCTATGCGTCACTGGGTGCGTCCATTGTGTGATATTTTCCTCTATACGTGTCACTGGGTGTATCCATTGTGTGATATTTTCCTCTATATGGATCACTGGGCACATGCATTGTGTGATATTTGACTCTATATGTGTCACTGGGTGCATCCATTGTGTGATATTTTCCTCTATTTGTGTCACTGGGTGCATCCATTGTGTGATATTTTGTGTTGCAATCTGCCCCCCACCCCCACAGTATCTTTCCATCACTTGGTCCTCACTGTGTGGCTTTGGCAATAGAATGGAGTGAATGGGTCAGTCACCGACTCACATCATTGCATTGTATGGGATGTATTCAAAGGACATCACCAGGAGGTAGATTAGAAGTCTTTTAAGCTCCCTATCTCAGGTAGCCTGGAGAACAATAATGTCCTGCTGCCTTAACTGTTAAACACTGTATAATCTAAACCACAAAGTTGAACTTTTGCACTGACTTTGGTAAATGTAAATGTTGCACCATGAGGAAAAGTCACAAAATGGAAACGGGAGATAAAAACCCTAAATGTATTTTTTCTTTTTACATGCAATTACTTCAAAGAAAAAAAAAAAACGCAGCATGTGTTTTATTTGTAATGCACACGTAAAATAATTACAGCGTATGTAAGTGGTCGTGTCCCTTTACCAGCGGCTAGAGGAGCCGTAATTGCCTTTAGGATTCACGCTATGGTTAATGCCCAAGTAAAAAATGAAAAAGACACAAACACGAGCTGCATAAAAGTGGTTAATGCCCATTGGAATTGACTTTGTGAAGTCGCAATCGTTATAGTCCTTATCACACAATGTATTGGAAGTTTAAAATGTTAATAGGACCAGGAAATTTTAGCAATAAATTCAAATTACAAGTCTCATGTTGCAAAATCTATCCTCAGGGCCACCTTTAACCTCTTCACTGCTGAGCCATTTCACATCTAAAAAAAAAAACACGTTTTTCTTTTTTTTATTATTTTGTTTCTTTACTTTAAACATGGTCTTATTTGGTATCATTGGAAAGGCCATGCTCTGGCCTTTCTAATGATACCAAACATGACCCTATTAGCTGCCAGCAGTCGGGAGATATCGGGGTTCAAAGGAACCCCCTATCTCCACCCCATTTTTCCTTAGGAGTCAATGAGGACGTATCCCACACGTCCTCAGCAGAGAAAGGGTAAAGGAGGGATGAGGTGCGGAGAGGCCGCAGACGAGCACACAGATCCTTTACAGATTGTTTGTTTGTTTGTTGGTGTTTTGTTTTTTTTTCTCTACTTTTGTGTTCCTATAAATTGATCACTCGCCATCGAGAGGTTGCAAATGGATTTATTAGGGCACACATGTTTTCGGACTAGTTTTCACTAGACTTGTTGCTCTCCAACCTACCAGTTCTTCCCAACCCTAGCCCTCAATTCCCCCTAACAGGCCAGGTTTGCAGGATATGTGAAGCACAGGATATGATTTGCTACTCAGTGATTGCAGGATTCAGTCTTCATTTCCCCAAGGCGACCCTTAAAATCTGGGGACCTGAGGACCAGGGTTGGCAAACCATGTACTAGGTCACCATGCAAAAATGTAGATTTGCAACCTGCTGCCACACTTTGCCCAAGGCCCTTTGAGGCTCAGTTTATAACACCCCGTGAGGGTCACTTGTAGATCCCTGGTGAACCCAACCCCTTTTTTCTCTGTGCAAAGACTAACTGCAATGCCAGAGAATCCATCATTGTCATTTGAATTTTTTATGAAACCTACAGGGTTATCCAAAGAGATTCGAAAAGTCACCGCACGTTCGGTGACTTTTCGTTCTCTTCAATTCGGTTCCTTTTGCCGATTGCATTTCGGTGACCCTGCGGTGTATTCAGCAAGCACCACAGGGTCCCCGAATTGCAGGGAAAAGCTGACGAAAACCTGACGAAAACTAACCGAATGCACGCTGAAAACAAGCAAAAACATCTGGATTAACCTGCGAAGAGGAGCCGAACAGGAGCCGAAAAGGAGCCGAATCACACAGAGCCGAAGCAGCTGTGACGTAGAGGAGGCAGTGAATAAATTAGAAAAACCATTTGTATGAATCTGGGAAAATGAAACGCTGTTTGCAAAGAAACTACTGAGCGAAAATGTCTGAAATTTTCACAGGAGGTCCAGGGAATGATAATAAAGAGGGCTGTTACAAAAAAATAAGCAAACTAAAAAAAAAAAAAAAAAAATCGGACTTTTAATTTTTTTTTTAAAAATTCAGAAAAATGCTTAAAGTATCCTAAAAAATATATAAATAAAGAGACTTTTTGCTGCAGAATTTTATAATGAACGGTTTATTAGATATTGAATTAAAACGGGAATATTTTTAACATTGAAGCCTATGGGATTCTCCTGAATAAATTTGCCGAATTAAACCACCGAATGGCAGGGCATTAGGGGAACCTTTCACTGCTGGTTTGTGTTCTCTGAATAGCCGAAGCAGTGCTTTTTCATGGGGATTTCACTGCCCTCGAACAGGGACCGAACAGGCACCGTATGTTCAGGCAATTCGACAGGATTTGGCGAATTGCCTGCTCTCTGGATAGCCGAATGGCCAAGAAAGGTAACCGAACGCTGATTTTCAGCGTTCGGTTACCTTTCTCAAGCAATTCGAATCTCTTTGGATAACCCTGCTAGTTTCAGTGACAGGTTTGCGATCCTGCAATCACAAGTACACGTATTCATTTCTAATACGGATACCAATACATGCCGGAGCAACCGCAGCAGTAACTTACTAGCGGTAATGGGCTAGTACCAGAGGGATTTCCAAACACAGGTTACCACTGCACTTGTGAGAGATGTTTGTGTTGTGCCACGTTTGTTGTTGTTTGTGTTTGTATACCGTGTATACATACAGAATGATCTGTTTACATAGCGATTCTGCAAAGTCACTTAAAACATTACAAATAAACCTACTAATAAATCCCTAGCTCCCCTCTTGTCCCACGGTGGAAAGGATCCACCGCTTCCTCTCGCCACAAGCAACCGGAGACGGGGAATAAATAGTTTCCAGTGTCCATCCGTGGCTCCTGCGTGATCCCGTGAGCTTGCACAGAGCTTGCAGCAGGTAAACGCTAGGTTCCATCACGTTGCATTGTATCAGTCTGCACTTCTGCCTGATTCCGTGGCAAACCGCTAATAAAGCGGCGGGTGCTGAATAAGTGCGATAAAAGGCTTTCGTAAGGAAAATTTGCTTGCACAATTATTCCCCCCCCCCACACACTTACTGCCTCCCTTTGAACGTCAACAGGGGAATAAGGCCTTTAGTCTCTTTTATTTAGAACTTTAAATAAGGTGTGATGGGAAAAATTTATATTGGCAAAATAAAAGGCAGAGGGATCCGTCTCTCAGGTTTCTATAGTTAATTTGTAACCGGCAATTCTGGTGCAAAGTTCTGAAAGTGAAGCAATCGTCATGGAAACTGATGAACGGTTTCCACTGATATGCTTCACTTTTTAGCCGTGCGCCCTAGCATTGCTCTTCAGACAGAACCCCGCATTGTATGTGTCGCTAGAGGCCTTGCAGCTCGTTACGGCGCATCTTCCTCCAGTCGCGGATGAGTCAGTGTTGCTCGTCAGACTAATTTATAGCCTGTTCCCAAGTCCAATCGAACCGGGGATAAAAAAAAAAATGGAAACTGACACTTAAATGCGTTTTTTTTTTGTATTTTATTACGCTGGAAAGTGACTCATTAATGGCACGCCGCTGCCTCCGCTACGTTTTTACACGGAGACACCAATCATTAATGCGACTGGCTAGGAGCATCTCCATTAGTAACGATCAGTCATCCCACTCCTCTGCTGTGGACCATCCATTGACACTTCACCGAACCCGCCCTGCCTCGAAAACATGGTAAGGGAAAGAGGCGAAGGTTTTTTTTCGGGGGTTAATCCTCACAAGCTGATGCTTTAACCCAGTGGCCAGCAACCTCGGCTCTCCAGATGTTTCAGAACTGCATCTCCCATGATGCTCAGCCACTCATTAGGTTGGCTGAAGCCTCATGGGAAATGTAGTTGCAAATCATCTGGAGGGCCAAGATTGCTGACCCCCGAGCTAACCCTTCCTGAGAGCCCCCCCCTTTTTTTTTGTTGTGTGTTGTTTAACCATTTAATTGACAGAACAAGTATCTCCGATACGTCGGTAAAGTGCGTTCCCTGTGCTGATAAACACCTGTAAAACTCCATTCCTCTAGACAATAAATTATTTTAATGAGGGTGAACTATTAGTCCTATAATCCTTATTCTGATCCTCGTACGGTGTGTGTGTGTGTGTGTGTGTGTGTGTGTGTGTGTGTGTGTGTGTGTCTGTCTGCGACTTCGGGGAGTCCGATGCCTGTGCGTAAATGTTTTCAGTAATCCTTTTGCAGCGCATAATGAATGGGGCTGTTTTCATTACACTTCCCCGAACGCTAAATGCAGATCAGTCGACGCCGATCCTAGTAGTTCTGCTGTCAGTCTGCAGACAGCTACAAAGACCATTCAAGTAAGCGGCGAGTACTTTCCAGCCACCACCAGCGAGTCCTGACATGCTGTCATATTGCAGCAACCCCCGTGCTTGCAGGGAGAGAGACTGCTGAAAACGAGCAAAAGGGTTAAAGATATAGATAGATAGATAGATATGTTTGCGTCTTTGCAACGGGAAATAAAATCCAGTCGCTCAGCCTTGGACCTACCTGATCGTTTCACCGACACATCACTGAGCAGATGCCGAGCGCGAGACAGATAGGAGATCTGTAGCTCTGCCGTCTAAGCCTCTCCGGAGCTGCCATCGTCTCATGCATGTCAATCTCCCTCGATTCTTACAGGTGTACAAGAAGACGACGGCCGGGGAGCTCCGAGGCATCAGCAGCAAACTGGCAAAGCAGGAGGAAGACTTCTCGGGCAAAGCCAGCCAATACCAGCGAGAGATGAGGCACCTCCGACACCTGCTGCAAGACCGACAAGAAAGCCTCGACGAAGTATTGCAGCAGAAAAGGTAAATCAGGCACCGAGAAAAACAAACCAATTAGACGAGACCCGTCGAAGCCGGGCAGCTGCGATGCTGTGGGCATTCGCCTTTTCATCTTAGTCCCATCTGCCAAGGCTTTGTTTTTGTTTTGTGTTTTTTTTTTTCTCCTTTCTTCTTTTCTATGATTTCTGTAGGAAAATGGAGGCTTTCAGCCCCAGCCTTGACGACAAAGAAACAAACATAAAAAAAAAAAATCCAAGTTCAGCAGCGGGATAACATGTTCAGATAAATGACTGAAATTGCATGGACGATGCCTAAAAACATTGAAATCCCGCCAATTAACCTGTGGTCCAATTTGAGGGTGAGGCCGTAACAGTCCAGGAGGATGAAAGATGCTTATAATAAAAAAAAATTGCCTATTTTAAAAATGTATATATAATAAAAAAAAAAAAAATAGAAGTGCGCCTCCCACTTTCCCACAAAGTGTTGCGAAAAAAGAAATTGTTTGTATTTACGATGCGGCAGCGAGAGGCAGCGTCTGTGTTATGGCTAAAGAGTGGAGTTAAATTGGTTCATTGATTCACACCCACACTACATCTATCTCCTCCTCCCTGTCTCTCCTGGCTTTTTCTGCGGAAACGTTATTAACCGTTCCCCTGGAATTAGCAGATGGGGAAGATGTGACGGGAAGCCCGGGGGCTGCCGTTCCACTTTGGGGGATTATGAGTAAAAGAGCCGTTCCGAAGGGACGGCCGAGTTTAAAGAGCAAGGGGGTCAGTGACAGGGGACACCGGCGGAATATATCCTGCTGCTGATTTCTCACCGCGTGTTGCGCGTCACCTGAGAATGGTTATTTTTATACAGCAAGCCTGAAGCTTCACAACTAGATCAAGAACATACGTGATGCTTACACACACACACACACACACAGTCCTAAACTATTAAGTGTGGGAACTCTCTCCAAGATTTCTGCTCCCCAATAGCTGTGTACCTGTCACACTTATCCCTCATTGCACAATCAAATTTGATATCAATGATAAGCGGGATTTTCATGAATTATTATAAGTGTAATTAATGTTTTCTTTATGAAGTCACCAGAAATATAAGACTAAAAGCTTTTCAGTGTGTGGGCCACAAGGGAACTCTGTTCCTTCTGAGAAAATACTACTGTTACTGCCCGACTTGACTTATGCGTGTAGTGTTTATATGTATATATATTATACTCCTAACATTTAAGTTGTGGCGGAGGGCAAAAAGTGAGATTAAAAGCCTCCACACAGCAAAGAATAAAGTTTATAATTGTGGAAGTCATTTACACATCCCAGCAATTCAGAGAACTGCTTCACAGAGCTCATGTACTACGTTCCCCATATGCAGCAAGGAACTCTGGGTAGGGCATGCAAATGAGGTCTCAATGTCTCACTTTTTCTGCATCCTGGGTCTGTTTTAACACAGAGCCCTCCCTGCCAGTGCGATGCCATACTAGATGGCTTTTTAGCAAAGGTCAGGTTATGCAATAAGTCACCGATATAGATAGATATCTATATATATATATGTAAATTTGATAGGCCGTGTTAGTCCAGTTTGCCAAAATCACGAGTATAGCCGTACGTAGTGATATCTTTTTTTTTTATTGGACTAACGTAACATTTAAAAGACAAGCTTTCGAGAATATTCCTCTCTTCCTCAGGTCTGGAAGCTTACTGATCAGTTCCTAGAATTAAACATTAGGTCATAAAGGGTCACATGGGTGGGGGGGTTAGATGTCGTCTAACACCCATGTGACCCTTTATGTCCTAATGTTTAATTCTAGGAACTGATCAGTAAGCTTCCAGACCTGAGGAAGAGAGGAATATTCTCGAAAGCTTGTCTTTTAAATGTTACGTTAGTCCAATAAAAAAAGGTATCACTAGGCACTGTTATACTCGTGATTTTTATATATATATATATATATAATGGGATATGCACGGAAGATATAAGGTCCTATTTGAATAATCAATAGTGCTAAAGTTCTGGCAAAAGAACCTCGATGTTTTTAGACTCACAATGTCCCTGAGGGAATTGGCATCCTCATGGTATCCTCATGGTGCTCATGAACAAACAGCCCTCTCGTACTACGATCCCGGGCACTTATATATAATATTCCCTGCAATAATAAAATATATAAATAACCTGATCTCTGCTAAAAAAAATAACGCCATCTGGTATGGCACGGCATTGATTGGAGGGTTCAGTGTTAAAACAGACCCAGGATGCAAAAAAATTAGAAATTACAGATGTCATTTGCATGTCTTACCCAGAGTTCCGTGCTGCATATGGGGAATGTAGGACATGAGCTCTGTGAAGCAGTTCTTTGAAGTAATGTGATGTGTAAATGGCTTCTGCAATAATAAACTTTATATACATACATTTCAAATCCCTTTATGTATGCTGCTAATTTTAAAAACCGAGAACCTGTAATATGTATAAAATCAGTCTTATTTGGGATTTGCGTAAAACTTGACCATAGTTTCTGTGATGCAATTCCTTAAATCGGAAGTCCTCAACCTTGGCCCTCGAGATGTTTTGGAACTACATCCCCCCTGATGCTCAGCTACTCATTAGATTGTCTAAGCCCTGTTGGAAATGTAGTTCCTAAACATCTAAAACAATAAAAAGGACAACGTTGTTAGTAGTATTATTATTTTAAAGTAGGACATGTTCATATTCTTCAGCAATTTGCATCTGGAAAAGCAAGTGGAGTAAAAGAAGTGATGCCCCGGTGGGAAGGGATACGTGATTTCGGGGTGTTTACATGCAATGGGAAATAGAGTATACTCAGAGTTGCAAAAAGTAGATCTAATATTTCTGGGCTTGCAGCCCATGTCTGGCTGTAGAAGCAGGCATGTACTTGCCATCGGGAGCACCGGGAGATTTCAGAGGGGCCGATGGGTCAGTGGGCCGGCTGAGCCTGGGGGTGCTTTTTTTTTTTTTAAAACTTAGTCCAGCACTTAGTATAACCCGGACTGGATAACACTAGTGTGGAATGTCAGCACTTGTTTCAAAGGTCTGAAGGATTTCTGCATTGCAGGGGTGGGTTAGGGGGGCTTCCTTGGACACCCACACATGGATTCTGGAGCTGACTATGGCTTTATTGTGTGTAAAAGGAGCGGAATCCACAGAGACTGCGAGGATTCCGCTCCACATTTTACTTACAACTTCTCCCATTGACTAGTGGCTTCAGAGTTTGAAGTCAGCAGCAGTTAGAGCACATGTTGCTACAAACCTCTAATGCCTTTGCTGTGGCCAGGAGCCATCCAAATCAAATCAAAATAAGCTTTATTGGCAGGACCAAATACATTTTAGCATTGCCAAAGCATAAGGGGAGGTCATATGGGGTGGAGGGGGGGTAGTGGGACATATATATGGGGGGGAATGGGCAAGTCCATGGACAAGGGATAATGTGAGGTCGGATGGGGGCGAGTCCATGTTGGGGATTTATAAGTCCGGGATCTCTCATGTTCCTCTCAGTCTGTGACATTCTGTGACGTATTGAGCAGATATTTTCACTGCCGGCTCCTCTTCTCCCAGTATGATGTGGAGTTTCCTCGTCTCTTCTCCCAGTATGATGTGGAGTTTCCTCGTCTCTTCTATAGAGGTGAAGTCCAGGATGAGAGCGGAGAGTCTCTGGAAGTGAGATTCCCTCAGTGCTGAGTTCTTGGGGCACTGTAGGAGGAAGTGGACCTCATCTTCCAGGGCCCCCTGGTCACAATGCTGGCACAGTCTATTCTCCCTGGGCTTGTAGGTCTGTCTATGCCACCCTGATTGGATTTCCAGGCTGTGGGCGCTCAGTCTGTACCGGCTCAGGATCTGTCTGTCCTTGGGGTCTTGTAGTACCTCCAGGTATGGGGCCAGTTTGTATTCCCTCTGTAAGGATTGGTAAATGGGGAGTTTGCTATATCATGTCTCCATTCTCTGATATAGTTTTCCCTGGAATCGTTACTTAGGGCCTTTTATTTGATATTTTGTCAGGTTGCATTCATGGGGGCTTTGGATGATCAGGGTGGATATGAGTTGTTGCAGCCCACATGGTTTGGGATGGTCCTTGTTGGCCAGTAGGGCTTTATGGTGGTATGAGTTGAGGCTGCTGATGTTTAGATGGTCCCAGTATGATAGCACCCTCTCCTGTACTGCAAGAAGTAAGGGGAGTCTGCCCAGCTCGGCCCGGCAAGCATTGTTAGAGGTGCTTCGATGGACTTGGAGGAGCTGCTTGCAGAATTCCAGATGGAATATTTCTGTTGGGCTGGTGTCCCATTTGGGTTGGTCAGGGTAGGTGATGGGGCCCCAAACTTCACTGCCATAAAGGAGGATTGGAGTGATGACGCTATCAAAGATTTTAAGCCAGACTCTTACAGGCGGTTTTAGTTTGTAGAGGTTTCTCCTGATGGCATAGAAGGTTCTACACGCCTTGTCTCTTAGGGCCTCTATGGCTGGTTTGAAATTTCCCGATCGGTTTGTTTCTAGGCCGAGGTATGTGTAGCTGTTGGCTTCATCAAGAGTGCAGTCATTAAGTGTGAAAGAGGAACTCTTGGTTTTTGCATTCTTCCTTTGGAAAACCATGACCTTTGTTTCCCCAAAATGTGAAAATACGTAAGGTATTGACTAAACATGCCAAGTGAGGGTGAATCCCACCCTTATGTCTTATACCTCCGCACTGACACGTCCCACAGCCAGGCATGCAGGGAGCCGTAAATCTGACAGCCCCACCCTCCCTTTCTATAGCCTATTAAGCTGGAGCTCAGTGTGGCAGGGCTCCGTATAGCTTTCTCTATAGGAGCACTCAAGGGGTTAATCATCACAGGAGTCTGCAGAGCTCAGGAAAGTATTTGCTTATCAGCCACAGCCATGTAGCAGGGAGACATGACCAAATTCTAGGTCACAATAGCCAAACCAGAAAAATTCTCCCATTTATCTCACTTTCCAAATTGGCTATTTGGTCTAGATTGTTCATTCTCCTGGCAATTCTCAAGGTTTTCACCTCTCTCTGAATAACCCTGTATGTCACAGTTCTGAGCCCCTTCATAGACGTGTACCCGAATTACATTTTATTAAAGTATATTTTAATATTTATCATATGATTTTATTTTTTATAAAATAATTTAATCAATATGCATTAAAATATACTTAATTTAAATTAGAATATTTATTTTAATTGTTCAAATTCCGTTTACATGAATATATAATTCATATTAAAATACAATTTATTTTAATCATAATTATTTTTAATTCTATTGCTGTGGAGCTCTGTGATACGCTCATACACACTGTACATTACTGTGGGTTTTATTGCTGTGGAGCTCTGTGATATGCTCATACACACTGTACATTACTGTTAGTTTTATTGCTGTGGAGCTCTGTGATACACTCTTACACACTGTACATTACTGAGTTTTATTGCTGTGGAGCTCTGTGATACGCTCATACACACTGCACATTACTGTAGGTTTTATTGCTGTGGAGCTCTGTGATACGCTCATACACATTGTACATTACTGTGGGTTTTATTGCTGTGGAGCTCTGTGATACGCTCTTACACACTGCACATTACTGTGAGTTTTATTGTTGTGCCACTCTGTGATACGCATCAACATGTTTTGGTGGGCATGGGGGGGGTCAGTATTTCATCCTTGGATCTAGGCAGCACAATGTCTTGTGCTGTCCCTGCTCCAGTCTATATCAATATGCAAACACGCAGGGCTGGATTAATATATCGGAGTGGGCCGGAATGGATGAAGTCCAGGGCTGTTTTTTTGGCCCAGTCCAGCCCTGTGTATAAGCAATAAATGTACATCTCTGTGATGTCTGCTAACTGCGGCATAAGAAGGTGTGATCATGATTGAGCAGACAAGGAGGAGGACTCGCTGTGCGCCCAGACATGGCCAGGCTGCTACACGGAGAGGAATCACTCCATAAGCCTCTCTAAACAAGTGGGTGTTAGACGTTCCCCCTGTCCTTTAAAAAGCCCTGCTACGTCGAGGTACTACATCCCTGAAGAATGGCAGCCCCAGAGAAACCCTCTGTAACCAGCTGGAGGTGGATGTGCATAGAGGACAAATGAAGGTCATTGTCAGAATGAATGAACCGGAAAGCATTTTGCCGGAGCGGAGTGTGTAATGTCAGGAGGATCAGAAAAGGACTTTCTACAGGAAGACTTGGATTCTAAAAGGAGTATTCCAGGTCACTTTAAAGCCCCTTTTGATGGCTTTCTGTATAGATCGGAGATTAGCGATGAGCCAGGTATCTCCTTCAGCACATGCTTCATTCATACAGCACCAGCGCTTTACAGTATAAAACGGGAAACGAACAACAAAATAAGTGTTCGAGGAAATGAGGTGCATGGGGATTTGCTCACAGGAGCTTGCAATCTATTAATGAAGAGGGGTTACATAGGCACCATATGGGAAAACATTGCTGGGCGACAGCTTTCATTCTATGTAGCTCCTTCAAAGAGCCTGAGATGCACAAAAGTACAAATAATAAGCACAAACACATTCCGCAGTGCCTTCATAGTTCCCTGTCACTTTGTAGACCTTGCCAAGTCATAAGCAACTTCTCACATGAGATCACAAAGCTATGCTGTGTTCTGACAGGTGATAGCATAGAACCCCCTCCCCTGTAGCCCCTGCAGCTCAAGGATTTCTGAGATGAGCTCTGTGCTGCTTCTAGATACCACAGGGGTGTCCTGATTGGAGGAGTCATTTCTTGATCACTGACTCACTTGGATCCTTTTTCCATTCCCTATGGACAAACCTGGATTTGAGCACACATTCTTTCCTAGCCCTGCACCCATGTAGAATTGGGAGGTCCATGTCCATTATTGTGAGGCCCATTCATGATGTCACTTTTTAAAGCCACAGTTAGGATGAAACGACTGAGATTTGTTCAGGGGACTCTACGAGCACCACAACCACCTGCAGTCTTTGGATGGATGATGGTGGAAAGAGTCCTGGTCTCATTATCAGGACCGGATTTGCATCTCAGGAGCCTGTGGGCACAAAAATGTGGAGGCACCCCCCCCCCCCAAACAAATAAAAACAAGCCAAAATGACTTTTTAACTTCTTGTTTTGGGGCAAAATACTTTTTATTTTTAAAAAAAACTGCAAAACTGTTTCTCTCTGCGCTCAAATCAAAAGAAGGGGCAGAATCTGTTGCCTTAGTTGAGTTAGTGCAGCGGCATTGTTTGTTTTTATGTAAAAGCATATATTGCCTCTGCCAAGAACAGAGAAAAAAATTATATTTTGCATTTACCTTTTCAGCTTTTTATTTTTACACATTACAATGGTCATCTTTGGTATCATTGTAAAGACCAGACTCTGACCTTTCCAATGACACCTCACTTAACCTTGTGCGGTGTACAATTCAGAGATGCAGTTCTCAAAGTCCCCCCGTCTCTCCTCACTTCAGTGCCAAGGTCTAGGTTGTCGATGAAACAATGTGTTGCATCATCAGCTCCACAGTTGCTGTCAGTGTGGGAAATGAGAAGGTAAATTAGCGCAGCATCACTGTTCACTTTATAATTGTAAACTGAATAATAGTGCTGTGTTAGAAGAAAAAGAATGTTATTTTTTTTTTAATATTTCAAATTTTTTATTTTGTAACAAGTCATCAATATAATAGACATAGAAAGCATAGAACAGTATTCAGCAAGGGAACAAAAAGGGACACGCAAATAGGCATACGTCATCAATATCAGAGAGGCGGTGGAATCAGCGGGCCAACAGCAGGTAGGGTATCTGTGTAGCAATAATAATAGAAAAAAAAGATGGGGACTGCCCGTGAAAGGTGGCATCCCTGGCTCACTCCAGAAACCCTGCAGGGAACTGGAGACCATGGGAGAGGCCACATGGCTGGGTGATCTGGGACCAGAAGGAGCGGTCAGAGCCATGGTACCCACTCTAATGGCTCGCCCAGACCTACACAGTGTCCCACAGTGTCCCATACCAAAAAAAAAAAAAAAAAAGGGGAGAACAAGTGCGAACACAGAACCACCTCTCTGTAAGACAAGGTCCGCAAAAGAGTGTCCAGAGGGGGAGGGGTGTCCTCAAAAAGTGTCTCTGAATAGGCTAAGTGGGAGGGTCATCTCAGAGGGGCAAGGTCTCAGAGGGGACTAACAGGGCAGCCAGCAAAGTGGGGAGTGCAGGTCACCTACGGGAGGGGGATGTCACCATGGTGGGGGGGGGGGTCGTCAAAAATTGGGAACAATATGCAGCCGAGGATCGGTAGCCGTTAAGGAGAGGAGGACAGGGCCCTACTATAAAAAGTCAGCCAGTGTCCAGCAAAAAAACAAGACATTAAGGCTAGGGTCAGACGAAAGCATTTTTCCCCGCGAACGTGAAAAAGTGCGTCCGAACGCATTGACGTATTTTTTCACGGAATGCGCAAAAACGGTCATACGATGTGCATTTTCGGGCGTGATTTTGTACGGATCGTCAATAAAACTCTTTTTGCATCTGGACGTTATGTAGGCTGGACATTAGCAGCGTCTGACATCTCCTAATCACGCACACACGCCGCTATGCCGCAGCTGCGCACTCAGTACGTCAGTACTAGCGGTTCAGCGTTCTCAGAAAAATGCGTTCAAATTCCACTTGCGTTGCACGGCGGGACTTTTGTGCGGCCGTACATCGTATATTGGCCGTCATTGCCCGTCATCTGCTGCTAGTGCGGCCGTAATTATGTGCGCCAGAACGCACGTTAAAAGTGCGCTGGTCTGACCCCAGCCTTAGCACTCTCAAGGACAGCACCCAGCAGGAACATTCCAAATCTCCTCACAGCGATGCACTCCGTGTTCGCAGCGATTCCAGCCACCGCCATACCCACCCAACGCCATCCATCCAGCGGACACAGCATGCGTGGAACCAGCAGCCCCTCCGGCGGCCTGTCATCTGAAGGAAGTGTGCGCTCGGAATATCACTCGCAGCCTCCTGGGCTCTCGGCCCCGCCGGGGCGACCAGGGCCTCTCCTGGCTGCGCCGAAGGCAGCAGGTTTGTCTCCGCAGGGATGACTGATGGCCGCGTCCCAGCAGCGCCGAACATAGGCTGAGGTCCTAGGGTTGCATCTTCAGGAATCCGCTCATCCGCTACTGCAACCTCAGCGGACAGCGCCAGTCGCGGAGCTCCATCCGAAACTCCCCGCAGAGCCTCCAGAAAACCACGCAGGTCTCCCCGGGTCAGCGGCCGATCGTCGGAGGACAGGGAGTGTAGATAGCCATCCAGCCGCTGCAGCGCGGCGCTCAGAGTCCCGGGAGGAGGGGGAAAGCCATAATCGGCCCTGAAGCAGGGATCCACCACCTGACAAAGCATCACCTCTAGTGTCAACCTCGATGTCGGGCGAGAAGGCAGTAGAGTAGAGGCGGGCACCACACTCCAGGTCAGGCACGCCAACTCCCAAAATGGCCACCGGCAGTATTTTTCAAAGTAGGCCCAAAGCCAAGCGAGCACCCCTAATGTCCACCAAACGAAGCGAAGAGGCACAGGGTCGGATCAGCAGGGTGCCAGGCACATACCCCTCCAGCAGACAATCAGCAGGTCACACGGGTCAGCTTATAAACAGCAAAATCTCAGGAGCACATCTAAAACCGAAAAAGAATATTATTTGATATTTTATTTCTACATAATCTAACCTGGTTAAATGTCATATCACTGGAAAGGCCATAATCTGATCTTTCCAATGATACCTCATATGTCCCTCTAGCCCTTAGGGCTTCAGAGATACAGTGGTCTAAATGATTGTAAATTGGAGAGAGAGCGAGAGAAACTTTTTTTTAACCGTGCAAGGCACCCTTTGTGGCAGGTAGGCTCATGTCAGTATACTGGTTTATGCACAGGGCTGTATTTAGAACTAGGCTGTGTAGGCAGGTGCCTGCCACAAGGGGGCGCCTTGCTCTGTAAATAATTTTTTTTTTCTCCCAAACTACAATAATTAATTTAGACCACTGTATCTTTTGGAGCCCTAAGGACTAGAGGGACATATGAGGTATCAGTGGAAAGGGCAGATCATGGCCTTTTCAGTGATGCCAAAAATAACCAGGTTAGAATTAGGTTAAAATAAAATGACAAAATAATATTTTTCTCCTTTTTCTATCAGCACTATTATTTTTACACTTTTATAAAGTGCACAGTGATGCTGCGCTAACTCACCTTCTCATTTCCCACACTGCCAGCAAGTGTGGAGCTGATGGCGCGACGCATGTTTAATCGACAACCGTCCTAGACCGTGGCACTGCAGTGAGGAGAGAGAGGGGGACTTTGGAACCTGTATCTCTGAATGATACACCGTATAAGGTTAAGTGAGGTGTCATTGGAAAGGATAGAGTCTGGTCTTTACAATGATACCAAAAATGACCATGTAATGTGTAAAAATAAAAAACTGAAAAAAATATATTTTCCATTTACTTTTTTCATTGTTCTACGGCAGAGGCAAAATATGCTTTTACATAAAAAACAAACAATGCCGCTGCACTAACTCAACTAAGCAACAGATTCTGCCCCTTCTTCTGATTTGAGCGCAGAGAGAAACTGGTCATTAGGATTTTTTTTTTTTTTTAAATTGTTTGCTTCATAACAAACCTTTTAAGTCATTTTGCAATGTTTTGGGGGTTTTTTTGCTGAGGGGGGCAGGGTCGCTCCACATTTCTGTGCCTACAGGCTCCTGGGTTGCAAATCTGGCCCTGTTTACGTAATATGGGGCACTTATCATATGCTTGGCAGTGTTTTCAGACACTTCCTGACCTCCGCAAATCCTAGGTAATTCCCTTCAAATACCACCAGTATTTGGAAGGAAAGCACCTTTATTTCCATGTATTTTAAATAGATGTATATGTACTGCTAGAGAGCGTCTGTTGGCAGATATCATTCTAACAAGGACCTTCCACCTTGAAGGACAACAACAACATAACCAATAGCTGGAATTTAACAATTATCTATTTTATGGTTGTTATTTCTCCAAACACTATTTTTCAGTGATCTTGTACAAAAAGCTTCAAAGACGTCTCCCACGACAGAAGGGCAGCCAGGTCACAGATTCCGACACTAAATCATGCTAGACTGTCAGCTTGACTCCAGTTACTCTGTTAAGCATATATGCAGAAAAAATAGTTAAGCGCCTATTCCCTACCAGGGCAGCTGCATAGACCAGAAGTATCCAGCCCAAGAAAAAAAGGTTGTCCTCTGCACTCACCCTTATAGCTCCATGCGAAACAAAACAGAGGTTTTGGTTTACTTGAATGGCCATTAAAGCCCACCCGCCATGTCACGGCACCTCTGGTCAGGTGGGTCCTAGCCTAATGAAACCAAGAGCTGCTCTCTAAGCAACTACATGTCCTCATGCTTTTTCTCAGCCTAGAGACATACTGGTGGTTTTCAATTTATACCCTCACCAGGAACAATTCCACTACGGGATTGATAAAGAAAACATGGAAAAGATCAGCAGCAAAAATGATTCGGCTGGGGATAGAACAAAATATACATAAAAATGGTTTCGCTCCTATTCACTACCTGGGCGACTGCGGAAACCAGAAGTATCCAGCCATCCATGTAGGGAATTAGCCATGCCTACCAAGTCAATGTCATTGAGTGCTGATCTGGCTTCCTGGAATAGGTTAGGTCTTTCCTTAACTATTTCCAGCCAATGACTAGTGTGCTCACATTGAGTCATTGGATTGTCCAGGTGCTCCCTTGAGTGTCCGGACTACCACAGTACACATAAACACGAAGCAGGACCAGCACCCCACACTCTAGACACAGAAAACTGGTGCTCCAAGCCTCGTAGAGACCAACTCCCACAACACATAGTCCACAAGCAGAAACGGAAAATGTACTCAAATCTGCCAGTTCTGTAAGACTATCAGAAAAATTTGCCACTTTCGGCCCAACATGAGCCTTTCTCAAGACTTGGAATAAAGGAATTAACCAGTGGCGGAAGTACCAGCAGTTGCGACCGGGCCCTGGCATTCCGCCACTGGAGGGGGGCCCGGCGCCGCCCGCCAGATTCCGGCAATCAGCGCCGGAATCTGGGAGCCGCGCGCTGGCCGTCCCTCTCCCTGTGAGCGGCCGCTGACATGCAGCTTGGCCGCTCACGTGGGATAGGAACCACCTGACCAGCGCACGAGATCCTCTCGCGAGACCTCTGCGCTGATCAGGTGGTTTCCGGCGAGCGGCCAAGACGCATGCTTCCAGCGGCCGCTCGCCTCGGAGAAGAACAGAACGCCGGCGGAGCCTGCCCTGGGGCCAGCAGAGGTGAGAGCTGGGGGCCCTATATACCCATGAGCTGGGGGCCGTATATACCCATGAGCTGGGGCTGGGGGCTGTATATACCCATGAGCTGGGGCTGGGGGCCTATATACCCATGAGCTGGGGGCCTATATACCCATGAGCTGGGGCCCTGTATACCCATGAGCTGGGGCCCTGTATACCCATGAGCTGGGGCCCTATATACCCATGAGCTGGGGGCCTATATACCCATGAGCTGGGGCCCTATATATACCCATGAGCTGGGGCCCTATATATACCCATGAGCTGGGGGCCCTATATATACCCATGTGAGCTGGGGGCAATACTATCTTTGTTTTATTTTGCAGTGAAAAATAAGTAAAAATACATAGATCTTTTTTTGGGGGGGGCCCTTCGTGGATTCTTGCACCGGGGCCCTCAGGTTTCTAGTTACGCCACTGGAGTTAACATTAGCTAGAGATTTAGAACAGGAGGGGAGTATGCAGGGATTGTAAAGAGGGATTAAAGGCAGAAGCTGTAGGAGTCTTTGGAACATGGTTTTATGACTGTTTGTTCCTCTTTTAGGGAGATTGCATATCCAGGTTATTATCCACTAGAAGTGATAGCATCTTGTGTCTGTGCTGTTTTCTGGCCTCCCCTCCTAATGTCCAATGTGTCAGCCTTTGATTGACATTGATGTAGAGGACAATTCCTAGAATGCTGGGCTGGGCTCATCATGATATCCTTTGCAATGGTTTCTGTCAATGTGCTGTTACTGTTTAAGCTTAACAATGGTCTTTTTTATTAATTACACTTAGTATTTTAATTACAGGACGTACAGCATTTTACCTGTCTTTGTTAAAGGGACATGCATGCTTTGCTAGTGTGCTTTAAAAAACATGCTGTGCCTTTCGAATGAGTCAGTAGTCTCATTCAGCAGGCATAAACAAGCAAGTACATATGATATTTTTTCATATTTACCTGCTTTTCTTTATTGGAGTTTTCCACACCCACCTCAGGAGGCACTCTAAGCTAACCAATCAGTGTGTATACCTAGGTATAGATAAAAAACGCACTGAGTTGCTCCTCCTCCCTGTGGGCAAGATGGAGCAATAAATGTAGTTCATGTGAAGCTTTGATGGGTGGAGTAGTGGGCGGGGAGGATGCAGGGAATATTCAGGAAGTAGGAGCTGAAGAAACACCCCTAGCTGAGGGGCGTCACCAGAGAAGATGAAATGACAGTTTAGAAGAAAGAAAATAAAACAATTTACACATTTTTAAAACTTCTATTGATTTATTCTAGTTTGTCTGTAGGTATAAAAGTGTTTAAATGTCAATTTAAAAAAAATATTTCTAGACATGCATATCCCTTTTAAGTTGCTGGTTTCTCTGCATTTTATATATTCCTACAGGGATTCCTTTATATTCTTCATTCACAATGTAGCGGAATAAATAAACATTTGTATATTCGTCCCAGGAACTTTGATAGTAAACTGGGCTATGTGACATGTATTATCTGAGAGGCTGACTTATAAAGACGGTGTAATATTCTTACTGTAGATACTCGATTATACCGCTAGATTTTGGTGACAAAAATTTGCATTAAAATTGGAGGGGTCACGTTATATTCGAGACATCTGCATCGCGTGTAAAAAAAAATAAAGACTTGCTCGGGATCCCAAGTATCCCGGAAGTTCCGGTAGTCTCGCTGAAGTGAATCAGGAACTCCCAGATTCGGGAGAGGTGGGATTCATCACGGCCAGAGGGCACGCTCAGTTTAAGCCAATCATTCACCTCGCTCGCCTCCGCCGGTCATCTAACGGCTAGTAAAGAAGACGGGTGGCCGGCGGCTTCATACTTAGTAACAACTGCAATCATTCTAGAGCAGAGCACCCTGGCCTGAGGGGGAGCCTGACTGTGTTAAGAGAACCTGGAAGGATTTTAATGGTTTCCGGTACAGTATAATTTTGCTCCTCGCGTTATATTCGAGACTTGAGTATTCCCTCATTTCCATAATAAATCTCTATCCGTCGCGTTATATTCGGGTCGCGTTATACTCGCGTATCTATGGTAATGTATAAATCACAGAGTGGGAGATGTTGCCATCATATCTGTTGTTTAACTTCTCTATTATTCAACCATTCATTCATCTATGGATCTATCTGTCACGCCGCCCCGCAGCACGCCGCCAGCCGGGTCCCTTACCTCGGAGGCAGGCAGGTGCCGAGCGGGTGGCGCTGCGGCGCTCCTCGCGCTCTAGGTGCGGGCTGGGAGCATCCCCGGGTCCTGCGCCGTCCCCTGCAAATTCTGCCGCGTCTGTTCGGGTGGGTCAGCGCGGCCATGCCGTTCCGTCCACCCTGAGCATGGCGGCGAGTGGCGTCTGACGTCACAGGGGCGGGCGCAGGGATCTGGTGGGAGGTGCAGACCCAGGAGGAGGTCCTCAGTTTCGGTGGACCTGATGGGGAACTGCACCAGACATCTCCAGCTCCTTGATTGTCCTGGTTCAGAGAAGAGGTTGATTGGTGGAGGGACTCACAGTGGGGAGTGTCTTGACGATTCTGCACCTATATAGAGTTTTCCCTGCCAGTATATCGTTGCTTCAGCGTTGTATCACTCCTGCCAGTGTTACTCTTAGAAGCTTCTCCCTATGTTAATTCTGTGTACCAGTCCTTGGCTTTATACCCGACCACTCTTGATTCGCCGTTTGCCCCTGACCTCGATCGTGAACCTGACTACGCTTTTTGGATATTCCTTTGGTACCGCGATATACAACTTAATACGCAAACTCTGCACCTGGGTTCTCCCATCCCACCGAGCGCACCTGACACTATCATTCTCTATCCATCACTCTGTCTTTCTATGGATCTATAATTCAATCGTTTTATGGATCTATCGTCGATCACGCTATGAATCTATTGTTCTATAGACCTATCGTTCTACGGATGTGTCGTTCTATGGACCTGTGGTTTTCTGTCCCAGCATTCTAGGAGTCTATTGTTCTATGGATGTAACGGTCTATCTTTTTATGGATCTGTTGATCTTTCTATGGATCATTAAGTCTACGTATCTGTCGTTCTATCATCAAGCTATAATTATTTTCTGAAATGCAGCTTTTCCTCCTGCAATTTCTCACATTTCCTATGAACTAAAACACAATGGAACATAAAATGCTTCTAACCGGAACACACCAGGTTTTTTCCAAATCTCCAGGATCGACGACCAACCTGTTACTTTGTACCCTTTTCAAATATGAAAACAGAATAATCGGAAATCCGGAAGATCATCAGCCTATAGAAAGGGGTGCTATAACAACACTTCTCCTAGTGGACCCTAAAGTATAAACATAAAAAAACGTGAACCGCACACCCAAAGACTAGATTAAAAAAATATATATATTATACGCATACAAAAATGGCGTACATGCAAAGTGAATATATAGATTTCCATAACATGGTATAAAACTATGGGGGTTATTCAGAGAGCACCGAAATGTTTCCGACTTCAGGGAGTCAAAGTTCCCCACCCTGCGGTGAATTCAGCATTCACCGCAGTGTCCCCAGAGTGCAGGGAACTAACACGCCGGAAAAAGCCGCCGAATACAGCGCCGACCAGCCACGGAAAAAGCCGACAAACGGAGTAAAAAAGAAAAAAGTTTGAAAATGTCAAAATTGAAACGCTGTTTGCAAAAAAAAACTACTGGACGAAAATGTCTGTAATTTACACACAAGATCCTATGAATGATAATAAAAAGGTCTGTTACAGAAAAAAAAAAAAGTTTTTTGTTTTTTTTGCTGATAAATGCCTAAAGATCCTTAAAAAAAAATAGACTTTTCTGCTGCAGATTAAGATAATAAACGGTTTATTAGATGTTGGATAGAAGCGGGAATATTTTTAACATTGAAGCCTATGGGATTCGCCTGAATAAACCTGCCGAATGAAACCACCGAACAGCAGGGCAATTCGGCAACTTTTCTCTGCTGTTCGGTGTCTGTGAATAGACGAAGCATTGCTTCTCTATGGGGGATTTTACTGCCTTCGAACAGACACAGTACTTACTGGCAGTTCGCCAACATTTGGCGAATTGCCTGCTTTCTGAATAGCCGAATGGACCAAAAATTTCACCGTACGGGGAAATTTGCTGTTCGGTGACATTTCAGGGCCAGATCATCTCTCTCTGAATAATCCCTTATGTATCAAATAACTCTACACCGTATACTTAGCCGTATTTCCCCATCTGTGTAGCGGTATTTTGACACATAGTTTTATACCATGTTATGGAAATTTATATATTCACTTTGCATGTACATCATTTTTTTATGCATATAATGATAATATATATATATTTTTTTATCTAGTCTTTGGGTGTGCACTTCACTTTATTTTTATGTTTGTACTTTTTTTTTTTCTCAAACCCAGAAACCCTCAATTGAGCAGCTTTATTCTTCCAGACTATCGGACTGGGTAGCCCTGGCATCGCAGAGACGTTACCCGGCTAAGCAACGTCCCCACAAGCCGCTCTGACACACCTTGTTGGAGTGAGAAAAGAAGTCTGCTTTATTGTGGCCAAAATATTACTTGTGTAGATACTCAAGCCAAACAAAAGCATAAAGACAAATGGTGACAACACAGCCTGGGCACCAGGCTGTCTGGATCATGTACAGAAAGTGCAAATACAAACAAACAGGAGGATATGCACACAATAGTCTGACAGGACGGGACGGGGAACGATGGATCAATAAACGAGCGCCTCAACATTTATTTATTTTATTTATAAAAGGATTTTAGCAGGAAGGATACATTGAGATTTCTCTCATTTTCAAGTATGTCCTGGGTTCACATGAGCATCCATTGCTTAAAAATAACTATATTTATCATTTATTTCATTTTTCTCGAATTTTTTTATCTTTTTTTTTATTGCTACACATATAAATTTTTCTTTGTGTATATATAATTTACATTAATAAGTCAGACGTTAAATACAAGAATTTATGCTGAAAGGGTAGGGATAAAATGAATGGCTTTTAAGAATACCTGTATTTCACTTCTCATTCTATAAAATCCTGTTTATTTTGTACGTCGTACCATTGAATGCGGTCATAGACTATAACAATAGAAAACAAACGATCACCCCCCCCCCCCCATATTTCAGGAGAAGTCTTCTTAAGACTAAAAATAGCCTCCGCCGCCGGAAGGAACCAGTATGAAGCTTCTCAGATGCTTTTTCTGAAATCATTTAATGTGCAGCTTTTATTGTGTGTTTGTATTGTTTTACACTTTTTTGTTTATTTTTTTTTGTTCAGGCGAGTAGAAAATGAACTTGAAGTCGTTTGGGAATCGACATCCCATGAAAACAAGCAGCTGAAGGCTCTCTTGCAGAAAGCAATGAAGCAGAGCAAATCCGACGCCTACCACGTTTCTCAAGGCTTCTCTCCCGACTCCAAGCACGAGTACGGCTTCAGCTACTGCGAGGTCAAATCTTCGTCCCACGGAAACGAGTCCATCCAGTAGCGGCTCTCGAGACGGCGCAAGGTCTCAGGGTAGCAACGTTTTAGTAGTTCAGGTTGCCAAATGTAAAGTGAATCTGTATTTAGTTATACGTCTCAATCTCTGTCCGCTTTCCAGGTCACATATCTGCTGCTTTCCATCCTTCCACTTATGTCGGAATGTCAAACTGTCAGCTTATTGTGGGGTTGGGGTGTAGCTATAATCTAGAATCATTTGAGGGACCTGGACATAGTAGGCTAGATACAAACTGAGCCGTTACACTAACGTTACAGACCATTTTTTATGTCTATCAGGCACTGTGCCAGGTTACTGTATATTATCAGCTCCTATACTTTGTAAAGGAGCCGTTAATCAGTGTCTGGTTTGATAAGAATGAGCCATTCCATGGCAGCCCATTTTCCTCTGGAGCTGATAGTTAAAAAATAAATACCTGCTTTCAGAGCCTGGTGTTAAGTGATTTTGCTTTTGCAAAAATCACTTAATACTTTTATGCTTGAGATATCCCTTTGCTCTTATCCCGCTGCGCAGAGGGCGGCACCATCCAACGCTTTCTTTGTAGCAGAATAGTGGGAACAAATAGTTCCCAATGTTCTTTTTTGTCTTGTGCACATCCATAGACGTGCGCACAGGGCGTACCAACCCGAACCCTAATGTTGGTTGAAGGCTTAATCTTTGCCCCCCCCCCCCCATTGATATTTTGGATGTCTCTTATCTGATTCATAATCAGCGGCTTGTACATTGACTGTATCACAGCATAAACATTGTTTTTTCCTAACTAAAAATAACTTTTCCGTACAAAATTATCCGAGCATATATACGTACTTAAAAAATGTTCCATGGGTGCACACCCTATTGAAATGGGCTGCGCACGCCATTCTGCACATCCCTGCTTGCGCAGCTGCGCTGGGTTCTAAGGAGTCCTATGGACCCCAGCTGCTGATACCAGCTGCAAGTGTCGATCAGCTGCTCTGAGATATTCGGGCTTGACCGGCTGATGCCGCAGCTCGGTTGGAACAAAGCCGTTAATGGCGTCTCGCAATTGGAGAAAGGCTCGCGCAGGATCTTTCTGTTTGCGAGATGCCATTTGCAACTGCTTAGGTGCAATCAAACCCAATGTGTCTTAAAAGACCTTTTAACTGTTTTTGTTTATTTTATTACTCTTTTATTTAGGCGTCTCCAAACATATCGCATGGGTGCAATTAAATAATTTAATCCCTAAGCTTGAAATCTAGTTGCTGCTTACCGTTCTTTTTTATCAAACTTGATAAAACATGCGTTCGTTCTTAAAGCGCACCTGTCATGTTTTACCTACAGGGTCACCTACAGCTCGCTGATAGCAATGGCGCAACATTCGGAGGTGCAATCAGAACCTACAATGTTTACCGGTCAGGTGACACCAGAAGAGCCGTATGTAGGAGACACATAGTGGCGGCATCCATCACTGAGCATGGCAGGTGTGCAGAAATAGAACATACTGAGAAAGAAAGATCCTATTTAACAAGTATTTATTTTATCTACAGTATATTATAAATATATTAAAACTGGTCGACACGTCCTCTGGGACAGACCCTATTTAAACAGCAAACTATATTATAAATCTAGTATATTTCTGTTTAATACTGGTCAGAGATTCCTAGGGGGGCTCAGACCCTATTTAAAGAATTATCTATAGTCTAAATATAGTGTTTTATTAAAGACTGGTCGAATCTTCCTCGCGGGAGCAGCCTCGGCTTCATCAGATAAATTAAATTCTAATGGAAAAACAGATGACCCCCCCCCCCTGGTGGGCCCGACCTTATTTAAAATGTGATCTCTGTTCTACGTCTATAAAGGACTCTTTGGAGCTTCCATGTGGTCAGACGCTTTTTAAACAAATCTATATTCTAAATATTTTATTAAAGATTGGTCGAAGCTTCCTAGGGGCGGCCTATGATTAAACAGATAAAGTATAATGGCAGCGGATCCCCGGCGGGCCAGAACCTTTTGATGAGGCTTTATAAAGACTCTATGGGCTCTGCCTCTGTTTGCACGTCACTTTATTTAGGTTTCCTAGCTTCAGGCTGAGCTGCTATACAGTATTGCGATGTCCCAGCACTTAATTCATACATGGAAATGCTATAGGACACAGCAAATATTTATTGGTGAGGTTGAGGACACCTTATCCGGAATGCAGGACCGCGAGCGTTCCAGAGCTCAGATCCTTCTGGTTTTCAGAATCCGGCTTTGGAAATAGGGGGTGGTGGCACAGGAGGCTCATGCTGCTGCAGCACCAGAGGAATACACGATGAGATGCTGCATAGAGTTTTCGGGGACAAGTTGTGTAGAGCCAGTGTGTCTCTCGCTGGCTCTGTGCAGTACGGCATGCACTGGTGCTGCCCAGAGTCCCCCAGCGGTGCTGCAGCCCATGCAGGAGCTATTCCAGCCTTGCACATTCTCCACAGCTTCAGATGTTATTTATTTGAATGAATGTTTGCAAATCCCATCGGCTGTTTGGCTTTATCGATCCAATTTGTTTGCACTACTAATCACACATGCTGCAGGCGCTGTATCTGCTGCTGCACCGATACCTGTATGTTTATAGCTGCCAACAGTTTTCCAGGTTTGTGTGCGTTGTCCTGAGAGATTAAAGGAACTTTATTAAAAAATGCCACCCCCCTCTCCCCCCACGTCTTTTTTCTCCATGAATAATTGGGTAGGTGCTGCTGAGCTCCTCCTCTTCGGCCCAGAGTTTCCAAAATGCAGAAGTCCCTGTAGCTTCTTATGGAATTTGCATAGCATACACAAACTCCAGATATCCCTGGAAAACTACGACTGTTGGCAACTATGATAAATGCAACCATGGGATGTCCATGCTTCAAACTAAGAAATGCAATATCCAGAAATAAACCTTCTTAAATGAGAATATATATAAATACACACACATACTTCTTTTTAGGAAAAAGTCCGTCATACATCTGGATTTATTAATTACTTTTATATCTTTTGTATATATATATTTTTTTTATAGTTTTCAGCCACATTAAATATTTTTGCATGTAAATTAATGAAATGGAAAAGCACTATATGGACCCTATTACATACCTCGCACATTATTGTTTGCGCGCGCAAATGCGCATTTGCGCGAGGGGCAAAACCCTTTGCGCTGAACGTCGTATTACAACGTTCGCGCAAACGATGCGCGTTGTCGTTTAACGCGGATGGACCTGCGCCAGCGTGATGAACTGTGCGCGTCCTATACTTAACATTGTGAGCGCAAATTCGTTCGTGCGCTCATTTGCGGATGGTACTACAATCGATGTGCATCCTTTTACGAACGACGTTTGCGCGCCTAATTTTAACGTGTTTAAAAAGCCGGTGGTAACTGCAAATCGGAACGTTCTGGCCGAAACCAAATACACCAGCACGAAAAAAAAAAAATACAGCACAGTATAGTTACACATTCTACACATACCCAAACAAAAAAATTGAGCGTTTGTGCGTGTTTCTATTATTGCTGCAGCATATATACTCAGAATAATTTTGGCAGGCGCAAAAACTGAACGGGAGACAATTGTGGTTCTTAATTCTGATTGGCTGAATCGCGTTAAAAAAACGTCTCTCCACCAATTTGTGCGCACAGCGTTAATTTGCGCTCGTTTCTGCACATCTTTTTTACACACGATATTTTTTAACGGTTAACAAAATGCGCTCGGATCGTAATACCAGCGTTAATTTACGCGCGTTAACATTTAACGCTGCGTGCAAAAAAATTGCGTTGCGCGGCCGAATTTGCGCGAAGAATGTAATAGAGCCCTATATGTATAATATATTACCTGCGGGGCTGAATTACAGCCTGTAAGGTTACAAGGAATTCAGATTTCATACACTGGGCATATGCGCTTTGCCAGCCATGATCAACCTTACTGAGTATTGTGACCTTCAGGTTATTCAGAGAGCGGTGAAAAGCAGGAGAATGACTGGAGAATGGAAAATTCTAGGTCAAAATTGCCGATTTGGAAAGTGAGATGAAAGGGAGAATTTTTCTGGTTTGGCTATTTTGACCTCGAATTTTCCATTCTCCAGCCATTATCCTTCTTTTCACCGCTCTCTGAATAACCCGGCTTGTTTCCACAATAATATGTGGGGGAGACCGTTTAGACCAGTTACAAGTATTTATAATGCACCAGCAAGTTCTGTAGTGCTGTACAAACACCTCACTAGTACCAAAATTAATAGTTGGCTTTCTGAAATAAAGGAAAAGCAAATGAAAACTTTTTTTGCATTGTTATTAAATTTTTTTGAACATTATTTATTTTCTACTATGATCATTTAAACATCGTTAATTAAAATGCTTGTTTTTGCTATAATAAATCTATTAAAAAATGGAACGTTTTTTTTTGTCTCTTAATTTTTCTTGCTTTTCTCGTGCCTGGGCAGAGGGTGCAGACCTTTTCTGCTTATTACACATTATGTAGTAGTTAAAGGGCTTTCCCTTTTTAATGAATTTATTTTACGTTTTTAATGAAAATAATGACTCTGGGCTACGGTATCCAGAAACAAGGAAGCCGAGTCCATAGAGGGGTAAAAGCACAGGACATAATGCTCATGGCACGATATATAAATATTCAGGGTAATTCAAAGAGATTCGAAAAGTCACAGCACGTTCGGTGGCTTTTCATTCTCTTCAATACGGTTCCTTTTGCCGATCCCATTTCGGTGACCCTGCGGTGTATTCAGCAAACACCACAGGGTCCCCGAATTGCAGGGAAAAGCTGCCGCAAACCCGACAAAACCTAACCGCAAAACCCAGCGAATGCACGCCGAAAACCCGCAAAAACATCTGGATTAACCCTCCGAAAACCACGGAAAAACCCGAGCAGGAGCCGATCACACGCAGCGAAGCCGCCGGAAAAACCCGAGCAGGAGCCGATCACACGCAGCGAAGCCGCCAGAAAAAGCTGACACCGCAGACAGAGTGAAGTGAATAAATTAGGAAAACCGTTTGAAAAGTGAAACGCTGTTTGCAAAGAAACTACTGAGCGAAAATGTCTGAAATTTACATATGATCCAATGAATGATAATAAAAAGGACTGTTACAGAAAAAATACGTAAACTTAAAAAAAAAAAGGACTTTTAAAAAAAATTAAGAAAAATGCTTAAAATATCCTAAAAAATCTATAAATAAAGACTCTTTACTGCATACTTTTATAATAAACGGTTTATTAGATATTGAATTAAAACGGGAATATTTTTAACATTGAAGCCTATTTGATTCACCTGAATAAATCTGCCGCATGAAACCACCGAATGGCAGGGCATTTCGGGAACCTTTCACTGCTGGTTTGTGTTCTCTGAATAGTCGAAGCATTGCTTTTTCATGTGGTTTGCACTGCCCTCGAACAGGCACCGTATGTTCAGGCAATTCGCCAGGATTTGGCTAATTGCCTGCTCTCTGGATAGCCGAATGGCCAAGAAAGGTAACCGAATGCTGAGTTTCAGCGTTTGGTTACCTTTCTCAAGCAATTCGGTTCTCTTTGGATAACCCTGATTGTTTTGCATGCAAACTGCACATCACTTGTGGAATTGGATTCGTCATCAATCTGGACATACATGATAAGTGAGAATAAGTGACAGGATAACTGGCACAGGCGTTGCTCCGTTACAGGTGAGAGACCAATCTTAAGAGGGTTAATCAGAAAGCACTGAAATTTCGGTGCTTTCTCGTTTAGTGTGCTTCGTCAATTCCAGTTCGCTGACCCTGCATTGAATTCATTATTCACTGCAGGGACCCCTAAGTGCGCCGAACGTGGAGCTGCCGAAGACCACCAAACGCTGCCACCGACCTCAAATCAGCCAGCCGAACTGCAGAGAAAAAAACAACAAACTATTATTTAAAAGTTGTTTAACACAATAAAAATACATGAAAAATGTGTGGAAATTAATTAAAAAAAAAAGTCTTATAAAAAAAAATAATAAAACCTCACTGCTCGCTGTCCGTTGTAGCTTTTCAAAGGAGTCAATAGAGAACAACACAATTTTTTTTTAAAAGAAAAAAACACTTCTGAAAAGAAATTGGGAATCAAAAATTTCACCTCGAAAAATTCCAAAAACAAAATAAATAAAAAGACTGCTGAAAATGAAAAGACTAAACGGTTGAGTAATTAAAAACATTTTTTTTTCTATTTTTAACATTGAGTCCTATGGGATTCACCTGTTTAAACCCGTCGAACAGAATCCTTAAAAATCAGGGCATGTCACTGACACTTTGGTGCAGTTCGGCATTCTCTAAATAGATTATCCATTATTTTTCTATGGGACAATTTCGCTGTGGCCGAAGATTGCCAAATTGCAGCGATCTGCGGTGAATTGCACTGTATTTTGCTGTAAATTCATCAGTATTTGGCAAATTGACAAGTTTCTGAGTTGCCAAACTGCCACGTAATTGCACCGTACGGTGAAATTCACCGTTCAGTGGCAAGTTCGGCGCTCTTATTAATAGAGATCTCTTATGGGACTTTAGACTGAGGGAAGATTTGATGGTGTCTGGGAGGTTATTCCATAATTGCAATGCTCTGTAGGTAAATGAGGATCGAGACACTTTCTTTTTGTATTGTGGTATTGCAAGTAAGGTGCAGGTCCTGGATCGGAGGTTATAGGATGAGGGAACTGCTGTGGGAAGCAGCCTATTCAGGTAGGGCGGTAGCCTCCCAGAAAACCTCTAAGGCCGGTGTCAGAAGAGCGCTTTTTTTACGTCCGTCTGACCTCACTGTTTGCTGTCCGTTGTAGCTTTTCAAAGGAGTCAATAGAGAACAACACACGAAGCACGTGCGCACTTTGTCACATGCGCACAACGCATGTTCAGAACACCTATGGACGGACTGTGAGAAGATAATCCAGCTGTATGTGTTCTGGAAAGAAAAAAAACAGACCTCGTTATACATTTAAAATAAGTTAGAAAGAACCCTAAATATTAACCCAAAAATTCCCGACAAATGCAAAAATAATCCCAACAAATAAATAGATGCCGACACTTCTTGCTGTAAGTGAAAAAAATAAATGCTTTAAGATATATTTAATAAAAACGGGAATTTTGCACTGGACCAAGTGAAAAAATTGATATTCCGAAATCAGCAATGGACTCGAAACGATACGAGAATACGTTGTCCGAAATGAACCGAAACGGAACCGAAATCCCAAATAGAACAAAAATGACTTGCGCTTTTACAAATTTCATGTCCATACCAAATAACGATTTTTTTTCATTTCTTATCGGGAAATATTTCAGATGGTGTGTATTTTGTTGCCGGTCCGGTTCAGAACATCGGACGAATCCGAAGAACCGAATCGGCCCATTTCATGAGGAAAACGAATCGGTACGAAACAAAACGCGCATCCCTAGCCAATGTCACCGTCCTCAATCCATTTCTACCTGCACCGCTGCACTGTAGCGTCCGTGTTCTACAGGTCATCACAAGACTTTGTGACTGGGAAACGGAACGTTTATATTTTATTGTACGTGTGTCTTTCGGCACATCCTTTTTCGGCGGCGGAGAGCATAAACAACTCCCTGAAATGGAACACGAGCCGAGCTGTAACAGAAGGCTATTGTCCTGCGCTCAAAATATAATCTGCCTCACCTGAATGGACCATCATTATCCACATTCCTGCGCCTCCAGCCGTCTCGTCTCCATAAGTGATTGCCATTCATTCCATTCTCCTGGATATTAAGAATCGTCGTATACTATCCAAGCTCATCGCCATCTCGGAATAACAATGCGCTACGCTGTCACGTCGAAGGGTAATGGACCCAAACCAGCCATGGAATGCTTTGTTAAGAATCCGTATTGAATATGGGAGATGTTTATTGATTTACCAATGGGCTGTTAAATTGTATACCTCCTCATTTTTCATTCTTATTTGATCTGTTGCTTTTAGTTTTGCTCCTGACGCCCCGCGGCATGACGCTGGAATGCTTCCTTGGGTAGGTCTTCTTCATTCTTGGACCAGCTGGGAGCTTTGACTTGACAGAAGACACTTTGACATCTGCGAGCACTTGGTGGATTCTGTGCTATTCAAGGTGTAGTGTGTAGTATCATGCTTAATTCATATGTGTGTATACTATATGTATATTAGTGTTATCGCAGTTTGATCCAGGAGTCACACGTAGCTCCTCGGTGCAAACCCATTGATAAAATGACCTCCTCTGCCCACAGTGTTGTTTTGTCAGGAATAGCAGCAACTCATCTGTGAAAGACGAAACTACTGGGAGGCTCAAGGAAATCAATCGTGCGTGTAGTTTCTCATTACCTATTAATGAAATGTTGGTTTAGAAGTCAGAGGAAGCTGCATTTAACACAGTTCAGGGTGTTAATGTTCTTTTGCACTCAGGAGATAAGTTACCAGAGACGTGAAAGTGGAACACATTAAGGCTAAGGTCAGACTAACGCAGTATTAACGTGCGTTTATCCGCACTAAATCACGGCCGCGCTAGCAGCAAATGACATCCAATGCCGGGCAGCATACGAAGAACGGCCGCACGAAAGTCCGGCTGCGCAACGCAGGTGGCAAATGAACGCATTTTTTCGAGAACGTCAAACCGCTAGTACTGACGTACAGAGTGCGCTGCGTCCGCTAGCGGCGTGTTTGCGTGATTAGGAGACGTCAGACGCTGCTAATGTCCGGCCAACATCACGTCCAGACGCAAAAAGTGTTTTATTGATGATCCGTACAAAATCATGGACGAAAATGCGCATCGTATGACGCTATCGCGTATTCTGTGAACAAATGCGTCCATTCGTTCAACGCACTTTTTCACGGACAACGCGAAAAATGCGTTAGTCTGACCCTAGCCTTAGGGTTTGTTTATGTGAAGCCAAATGTATATGTAAACGTGTGTGTACAGTGTGTGTGTGTACAGTGTGTGTATACTCTGGAAAGCTTGTCTTTTAAATGTAACGTTAGTCCAATAAAAAGGGATTACTACGCACGGCTATAGTCTGGTGATTTTGGCATCTGGATTTACACGGCCTATCAAATCTACGCTATATACATAACATAACAAGAAGAAAAATGTCTTATAAGCGCAGATGACATTTTTATTGTTATGTTTTATACATGTTGCTGGACTGGATACAATTTTGTGGTTGCAGCCGCCCAATCGGGGAATAGGCGCGACCCCGCTTCTCCTACACTATATATATATTTATATATATATATATATATAAAAATCTAAATATGTCTACAGTATACATGTGTAGGGTATGTATCTAAATCTGTGTGTACAATATACATGTGTGTATATCAACAGCAACAGTGCTGGTTGGGTGGAGCAGAGGTAACATCACTGCTCTATAACTGTGGAGACAGACCGTGGAGACACAGGTTCGGATCCTGGCAAGAGCACCTCTCAAGTAAGTATCCTTGGGCAAGACACCTAACGGTACATACTCGCCACTCAGGATATACTTGAAAAGGAGCGAAATCTCAATGTATCCTTCCTGGTAAAATACTTTCTCAAAGAAACCAAACCTGGTTATGGCCTGTCTCCTGCTGATGAGGGCACAATAAGCCCGGAGTGGCTGTGACCTGCTGCATAAAACTGACCTTTGATAAAATAAAAATCCATCTAGTATGGCATGACATTGGTAATAAGGTTCCGTGTTAAAATAGACCCAGGATGCAAATAAATGAGACATTGCAGACGTCATTTGCATGTCTTACCCAGAGTTCCTTGCTGCATATGGGGAATGTAGCACATGAGCTCTGTGAAGCAGTTCTCTGAATTGCTAGGATGTGTAAATGTCCTCTGCAATAATAAACATATATAATGTGTGTTTGTGTGTGTGGTTAGAACTTGACAAAATACACTGGAGCTTTGGGAGGGCGAAACTGAACGCCTTTTGGCACTGACCAATTAGAATGAGGAAGAATATTGTAAAATAATTACAATGTTTATTGCAAACTAAACAAAACAAAACAATCATTATACAATTTAGTTACTTATCTCCGGGTGTCACCGTACAAGGTTATACATGTTGATTACAACCAGATGACAAAACCAGTTACACAGTGGGAGGGAGACATCGCGGAAGACTGGATAGGCTTCATGTTCCACCACAAGGAGTTCCAATGGCTGTGTTAAACCACCATGATGTTCTTTCTGGCTAGAACTGCATACCCTATATAACCCCTGAATCACACACCCTATATAACCCCTGAACTGCATGCCATATATAACCCCTGAATCACACACCCTATATTACCCCTGAACTGCATACCCTATATAACCCCTGAACTGCATACCCTATATAACCCCTGAATCACACACCCTGTATTACACCTGAACCACACACCCTATATAACCCCTGAATCACACACCCTATATAACCCCTGAACCACACACCCTATATAACCCCTGAACTGCATACCCTATATAACCCCTGAATCACACATCCTATATAACCCCTGAACTGCATACCATATATAACCCCTGAATCACACACCCTATATAACCCCTGAACTGCATACCCTATATAACCCCTGAATCACACATCCTATATAACCCCTGAACTGCATGCCATATATAACCCCTGAATCACACACCCTATATAACCCCTGAATCACACATCCTATATAACCCCTGAACTGCATGCCATATATAACCCCTGAATCACACACCCTATATAACCCCTGAACCACACACCCTATATAACCCCTGAACCACATACCCTATATAACCCCTGAACCACACACCCTCTATAAACCCTGAACTGCATACCCTATATTATAACCCCTGAACCACACACCCTATATAACCCCTGAACCACACACCCTATATAACCCCTGAACCACTCACCCATATAACACGTGAACCACACACCCTATATAACCCCTGAACCACACACCCATATAACACCTGAGCCACACACCCTATATAACCCCTGAACCGCATATCCTATATAACCCATGAACCGCATACCCTATATAACCCCTGAACCTCATACCCTATATAACCCCGACCTGCATACCCTATATAACCCCATATCCACATACCCCATATGACCCCTGACCTGCATACCCTATATAGCCCCTGCCTGAACCACATACCCTATATAACCCCTGAACCACATACCCTATATAACCCCTGAGCCACATACGCTATATGACCCCTGAACCACATACCCTATATAACCCCTGAACCACATACCCTATATAACCCCTGAACCGCATACCCTATATAAACCCCAACCTGCATACCCTGTATAACCCCTGTCAGTGGGGTTGGCTGTATCGACTGATGAATAAATATGCTGTGTATATAAAGAGAGAGGATATTTTGTAAGCATTCCTTTCTCCGGGGAAAGTGGCTCTTTTTATACGCTCTGCATGCTCTCATCATCCTGAGGCTGGCCGTCCACTGGGTTATTATTTATGCGACTAACAAGGCGTCCGTAGTCAGACTAATCCCACAACACAGAGGAGATTCAACCCTCTTCCACTAGCTCCGACTTCCATTGGACGACTTCAGACGACTTTGTATGATTACATCAGACTAGTGATCTTTCCCATTTGAATGGGATTTGTCTGGCGAAGTCGAACGACCTAGTACAGCAAACCTGAAAAAAAATGCCCTGGCTGCTTTTCGGTGGTTCATTTCGACAGGTAAAACAGGCGAATCCCATAGGGTTCAATGTAAAATAATATTTTTGTTTTCATTTTTTTTTATTAAACCGTTTCTTCTTTTCATTTTCAGCAAAAAGTCTTTTTATTTATTTATTACTTTGAACATCTTTTTTGTATTTTTAGTATTTTTTTGACAAAATTTTTGATTCCCAATTTTTTTAAAAAGGCGTTTTTTCTTTATTCTGTAACGGACCTTTTTATTATTTTTTTAAAATACGTTATTTGTTAGACACATTTTAAATGCATTTTCTATTGCTTTAAACATTAAGGCTAGGGTCAGACTAACGCAGTATAAACGTGCGTTTAGCCGCACTAAATCACTGCCTCGCTAGCAGCAAATGATGTCCAATGCCGAGCACCATACGAAGAACGGCTGCACTTTTGCGCAACGCAAGCGGCAAACAAACGCATTTTTTCGAGAACGTCAAACCGCTACTACTGACGTACAGAGTGCGCTGCTTCCTCTAGCGGCGTGTGTGCGTGATTAGGAGACGTCAGACGCTGCTAATGTCCGGCCAACATAGCGTCCAGACACAAAAAGTGTTTTATTGATGATCCGTACAAAATCACGGATGAAAATGCGCATCGTATGACCGCTATCGCGTATTCCGTGAAAAAATACGTCCATTTGTTCGAACGCACTTTTTTACGGACAACGCGAAAAATGCGTTCGTCTGACCCTAGCCTTATTAGAATAATAGCAGAGTTCTGTTTCTTTTTCTGCAGGTCGTGGCTTTTTTTTTTTCCTGCAGTCCGGCGGTCTTCAGCAATGTTCGGCAGCATTTTTTTCATATTTCACGAATGCTTTTTTGGACCTCTTTAGTTAAATTTTTGTCAATATCTTTAAAAATGACACAAATCGAAGCAAGAGATTTCACCTATACCGCCAGATCCTGCATTCATTTTTCATTTATGGAGGATTGCGTTGTGTCCCGTGCTCTCTGCATGCACCTATATATGTGTTGTCTTGATGTGGCCTTTTTTTCACAATCAGGCCATGTTTTACACATCATACCAGTAGGGATAAAATCTCAGGGCGCTGGAGCTGCCAAAGTCTACGGGAATTTAGCAAGCGTGTCCTGCTGATTACAAGTTCCACCTGATATTGCGTGAACATATTTATTGGTAATATCTGCGTTTATTACCCAGGATTAGCACCATAAACACAGTCAGTGTCCAGTTAACCCTATAAACCGTATTCACTCGTTATTTAACGTGTGCCTGTGTATAGTGACCCTGAATGAGATCTACATCAATCCATATAAAACATTTTCCATGTACTGCGCTAACCTTACTGTAAGAGCCATAGTATCTTCAGACACAGCAGAATCTCCGCAAAAGGTATGTTGTTGTGGACTACGGATTGAAGTGATCGGGAGAAACTTTGTAATCAGATAGCGGAGTCTTTGGCGAATACAATCAGGGTTATTCAGAGAGAGGTGAAACTCAAGAGAATGACTGGAGAAGCGACAATTCTAGGTCAAAATAGCCAAACCAGAAAAATTCTCCCAAATCGGCTATTTAGTCTATATTGTTCTCTTCTCCTGCCATTCTCCTGGTTTTCACCTCTCTCTGAATAACCCTGAATGAGTCCGCTAGTAGTAGTGAATCCCTATGAGTACAGAGATGTGTAACAAAACTGGTGTGTATAATGGTGCTTGACTAGATGGATTGTGTGTAAAGCTGGTGCTTGCATTGATTTTGTGGTGCGTAATGAAACCAGTGTCCATAGCTGTGTTTGCACTGACTTGTGTGATGTTTTATAAGCCAATGTGTGTTCCTGTATCGTGTGTTATGAGGCTTGTGTGTAGTGCAATTTGTGTTGATAGTTTTGTGTATTATGAACCTGTTGTGTAGTGCCATTTGTGCTGATTGTATGGTGTGTTATGATTAGGGTGACCATATCGGCCATATTTAAAGGGACACATGTTACTATTTCATGCAGAGGGAGAGCACATGGAAAAGTGCTGCCCTGCAACATGTATAATTCATATGCTGCAGGAAGGAAATCAAGGCAGGTCACCTGGGATACCTTTTTAATTTCTTACCTGCAGTGTATGGATTATACATGCTGCAGGGTCATATTCTTCATGCACTGCCCATCAACATGAATAAATTATATGTGTCCCTTGAAACATGGCCGATCTGGTCACCCTCGTTATGATTCTTGTGCGCATACTTGTATTTACTTTAATTTGTGGTGTTCTGGAGCCAGCGTGTAGTGCAGTGTTTGTATTGGTTTGTGTGTTTTTGTTTTGAAACTAGTGTGTGCATTGATGTTTGTTTTGATTGGTGTGTTACAAAGTTGGCGTATATAGTAGTGTGTTTATTAGTTATGTGCTGGAGCTTATTTGTGTGTTAGGCTAGGGTCAGACGAACGCATTTTTCACGTTGGCCGTGAAAAAGTGCGTTCGAACGAATGGACGTATTTTTTCACGGAATACGCGATAGCGGTCATACGATGCGCATTTTCGTCCGTGATTTTGTACGGATCATCAATAAAACACTTTTTGCGTCTGGACGTTTTGTTGGCCGGACATTAGCAGCGTCTGACGTCTCCCAATCACGCAAACACGCCGCTATGCGGCCGCAGCGAACTCTGTACATCCGTACTAGCGGTTTGACGTTCTCGAAAAAATGCGTTCGTTTGCCACTTGCGTTGCATGGACGAACATTTGTGCGGCCGTTCGTCGTATGCTGCCCGGCATTGGACGTCATTTGCTGCTAGCACGGCCGTGATTTCGTGCGGCTAAACGCGCGTTAAAACTGCGTTCGTCTGACCCTAGCCTAAAGTGTTGTTCGCGTTCATGGTGTGGTGTGTTATGAAGCTTGTATGTGTAATGCCATCAGGGGCGGACTGACCCATCGGGCACTCGGGCACTGCCAGAGGGCCCGTGGGTCAGTAGGGGCCCTGTTCGGCTGGCACAGTGGGCCCTCAGCAAGAGGATGCCAGGCAGCCATGTCCCGGAGGCGCAGTTTGAAACCGGCGCGGCAGCGCTGCGGGGTGCCTGCATCCCTCATTCTAAATTTGAGCAGGCACTTTGCAGCGGCGCCGCCCCCTCACGTGATGCGCACTGCCCCTCACATGATGCGTGCCACCGCGCAGGGCACGCGGCAGGAGAGACCACAAGGATGCACCCAGCCAGCCATGCTTGGGCTGCGTCTGGATTTCTTAATAAATTCCGGTGAGAGATGGGGGGGAGGGAAGAACATAGCTACTAACAATTGATATACTGTGGGGGGGCATGATGAAATTAATAGATACATACTGCGGGGGGACATGAAATAAATAGATATATACTGCGGGAAACATGAATTTAATTGATATATACTGCGGGGGGACATGAAATTAATTGATATATACTGCAGGGGGGACATAAAATTAATTGATATATACTGCGGGGGGACATGGACAGGAAATAAATTGATATATGCTGTGGGGGGTATCATGACATAAATTGATATATACTGGGGTAATATGAAATACAATTGATATATATAGGGTACTAAGATGACAATTGATATGCTGGGGGTTGAATAAACTATCAGGACGTTACAGTGAGGTTTATTGCTGTGGAGCTCTGTGATACGCTCATACACACCACACATTACTGTGAGTTTTATTGCTGTGGAGCTCTGTGATACGCAATACTGGGAGTTTTAGTGCTACATACCCCCGGGGTGTAGGGGATATATGGTTATGTCTGTGAACATATGGCTGTGTGTAAATGCATATATTTGTCTTTAAACAGGCTGCTGTGCGTAAAATTCTGCGCCTGTGTGCTTGTCGCAGTCGCCGTTGCCCCCTAGCCCTGCATCCAAAAGGCCGGTATTGCTCCTAGAATTGCCACATTATCTGCTGCGTGCACTCCACAAAATAAGAATGACAGCGAGCATCTTGGCAGCATCGTGAGGTACAGGTAGGAGACTAAAAATACTGGTGCGGAGCAGCAAAGGGTTAAATGAGCACTCTACTCAAATTTTACCCCTTTTCTTACTTTTTTTTTTTTTTTTTTATATTTAAAATTTTTTATTTTTGTAAATAAATCAGCTTACAGATATATATCAAAGTGAGGGTCACTCAAAACTGTCATCATAGGTACAGCATAAGGAAAATAATAAACGTCCCCAGATAGGGGGGTCTCAGCGGAACATAGCGATCAAAGGGGGGGAGGGGGGAAAAATAATAAACGTCCCCAAATAGGGGGTTCTCAGCGGAATATGGCGATCAAAGGGGGGAAGGGGGGAAAAATAATAAACGTCCCCAGATGGGGGGGGGTCCTCAGCGGAACAGAGCGATCAAAGGGGGGAAGGGGGGAAAAATAATAAACGTCCCCAGAGAGGGGGTTCTCAGCGGAACATAGCGATCAAAGGGGGGAAGGGGGGAAAAATAATAAACATCCCCAGATAGGGGGTTCTCAGCGGACATAGCAAACAAAAGGGGAAGGGGAGAAAAATAATATACGTCCCCAAATAGGGGGTCCTCAGCGGAACATAGCAATCAAAGGGGGGAAGGGGAGAAAAATAATAAACTTCCCCAAATAGGGGGGGGGGGGTTCTTAGCAATCAAGGGGAAAGGGCAGGGGTGGGAGGTGTAGAACAACTTTCAGTCTTCAGCAAAAAGCGACAAAAAAAAAAAACGACAAAAAAGATCTACAACAATCAGGAAAAGTCCAGAGAACTCGAACTTAAGCAGAAAAATGCAGTGGAAGGGGAATGATAGTCCTCAATCCGGTTGCAACTCCAGTTGATCCGGCGACAGTCCCGCTGCTGCAAGATCAATCCAGGCCATCGAGGGATCGGTGATCGTATAGGATAAGTTGGCATGCGTCACTACCAGTGAGCCCGCCAAGCCCCATCTGTAGCGAATCCCTTTGCGGCGAAGGGTAGTTGTCACGTCCCGAAATCGTCGGCGAGCCAGCAGGGTCTGGAACGGGAGGTCATGATACAGTGCCAGCGTAGAGCCCTCAAAATGCACGGGGTCTCGTGCGCCAGGGGTATTCATAAGCTTCACTTTAAAGGCAACATCTCGGAACGCCACTACCACATCTCCAGGCGTCCCCCTGGGGGTCGTCGCTGGTCGTCGTACCCGGAATGTCGACCCAACCACCCCAGGAGTATCTGGAGGGAGTCCAGAAACCTGTAGGGCCATGCGGGCAACATAAGGCGACAACTCTGCTGTCGAGACCGAAGCTGGGATTCCTCTGACCCTGATATTACGGCGACGATGTCGTGTTTCTAGTATCTCCACGGAGCGGGTCAGGGCCTCCACCTGGGAGCTAAGGGCTGTAACTCGATCGGTCAGGTGAGTTTGCTCCGTCTGTACTTCAATGGTCTTCGCCTGTACCTCCGTCACCTGCGCACGCACCACGTCAACCTCTGCTCGGACCGCTGCCACCTCAGGTTTCCATATCTCTCGTATTTCCCGCAGCTCATCCAGGATCCTACGAAGGTCGCCTTTCGTGGAGGGGAGGTGTTCATCTTCTTCTCGGATCCGTGTCCCATCAGAGACAGTGCATGGGTCAACAGTCCCAACTCCTTCCGCGAGCATTCGGGGCCTCGGTCTCCAACCTGGCTGTCGGTCCGAGGCTAAGCTATTATCAGCGGAGAGCCGGCACTCCTCTGCCGAATCCCCGTCTGAAACTTCTGGCGCGGCCAGCGAGGTTCCCGAGGGTGCTGTCAGCGCTGCTTTGCGTTTTTTCTGCGCTCGTTTTTTCGCAGCTGCGGAGAGGGGTCGCGTGTCTAGTGCCTGGGACTCCGGTGTGATCCATGTCATCCCAACAGTACCCCCACGAGGCCAGGAGGAGCCGTCATCGTCCCCAGATGAATCATAACCAGGAGGGAGGGAGAGGGAGAGTGCCGCACGCCTGGAAGCAGACCCACCCGGCATAGAGTCCCTGATGTCTCGCTGGCGTGATCCCCCCTTCTGTGTCCGGCTGTTAGGCATGTCTGGGTATGGGCTGGCTCAGAGATGCAAGGCCCCAACAAAACAGTCACAGGCCGCACTCAGGCTTCTAAAATGGCCGCCGCCGCAGGGCCCAAACCGCTCCGGGGCCCAGACTCCGTCGTGTAACCCACGGACCGAGGCCAGGCAAGGAGCACAAAGCCTCCAAAGTCTGTGTGAGCCAACCGGGTGATCGGCCAGCCGAGCGGGCGGGTAAAAAACTGCTAAAAATCAACCGTTGCTGAGGAGCTCCTCCAAAATGCGACCGCCTGCTGCCACATGTCCAAACACTCCTCTTACCACCTTTTTCCCCTTTCTGTCCTTCACTCTTTTTTTGTTTTTATGGTGTTGAGGGGTAATCCGGTGAGCCTGCAGCGGTGGGGATTGCTCCCGGTCTCAGAGTGGGGTACGTAAGGAGTCTAGCGCCAGAGACCCTCCGTAAGAGGGGGTGTTGGGTGCGAGTGACTCTGCCCCCGAGATTCACAGTGGCGCCGATCGTCGGGGCGTCTTTTCCCCTTCCCTCAGGAGTTCCTGAGGGGGTCTCAATTGCGGGCCGCCGCACGAGGCGCCGGTATGTGTGGATCCCGGGTGGTGCGTGGAGAGCGTCTTGCGGAGCGGGGGGGAGAGGTGGTGTCTCTCTGTGTGGCGGCTTACCCCTGATGGTCGGCAGCGCCGTGTGCTGGCCGGTGAAGTCCGGAGGGATCCTCTGCTGCGACCCCGGAAATGAAAGCCCACGAGGCGCCTGGGAAACTCCGCTCAGGCGCCGCTCGCGTGGTAGGCCCAATGGGATCCGGCGGCCCTCCTGTATTAATCCGGCGCTGCAGGGTATATGATTCGCCGTCTCTGTGCTCCCGGCCAGCGCAGGGAGGCAAACAGGCTCGTTTTGGTGGTGTGGAGAAATAAAAAGGTCGATATTAAAGATAATTAAAGTGAAATTTGCCGGAGCTACTCCTCAGCACGTCTGCTCTGCTCGGCGTCAGGCCACGCCCCCCCCTTTTTTTACTTTTAACCTCTTTGCTGCTGGCGACGTGCTGAGCCTATGCCGCACATTACTGTGAGTTTTATTGCTGTGGAGCTCTGTGATACACTCATGCACAGCGCACATTGCTGTGAGTTTTATTGCTGTGGAGCTCTGTGATACACTCATACACACTGCGCATTACTGTGAGTTTTATTGCTGTGGAGCTCTGTGATACGCTCATACACACTGCACATTACTGGGAGTTTTATTGCTGTGGAGCCCTGTGATATGCTCAAACACACTGCACATTACTGGGAGTTTTATTGCTGTGGAGCTCTGTAATACGCTCATACACACTGCACATTACTGGGAGTTTTATTGCTGTGGAGCTCTGTGATACGCTCATACACACTGCACATTACTGGGAGTTCTATTGCTGTGGAGCTCTGTAATGTGCAGTGTGTCAGTAATGTACAGTATCTTTTAAAGTGATTGTCAGTTTCCCTCATTTGCCACAGGGACATTCTGTGCCAGGGTGCAGTCTTAGCTGTAGTGAGTTGATGATGGCTGCTGCAGCAGAGCGGTGGCCATCTCTAAGTCTGGAGGGGGCACAATGGATTCCCCAATTCACAGTTGGGTCCAAGTGGATCTTTTTCACAATTTGCAAAAAGGTTATTTTAATGAGTTCAGAAATAAATCATTTAGCACAATAATGTACAAGGGGGACAAAACATTTTTTAGATACATAAACGAGAAAAGAAAGGTAAAACAAGGATTAGTTAGATTAAAAACAAAGGAAGGAAGGTATGTAGAAGAGGATAAAAGTCTCGCTGACTGCCTCAATGAATATTTTTGTTCAGTCTTTGCAGAAGAAAAGGAAGGAAAGGGACCTCAGTTAGGAGAGAACACTAAAGAGACATTTACATATGAGTTTACAGAGGAGGAGGTTCTAAAGCAGCTGTCTAAAGTAAAGACAAATAAGTCAATGGGGCCTGATGGGATCCATCCTAAATTATTAAAAGAGCTCAGTGATGTAATAGCAAAACCGTTAACAGATTTATTTAACCAATCCTTGTTAACAGGAGTCGTCCCAGAAGACTGGAAATTAGCAAATGTTGTGCCCATTTACAAGAAGGGTAGTAGGGAGGAATCGGGGAACTATAGGCCAGTTAGTCTTACGTCAGTAGTGGGGAAATTAATGGAAACCATGTTAAAGGAAAGGATTGTTGAACATCTAAAATCACATAGATTACAGGATCAGAAACAACATGGGTTTACCTCAGGGAGATCATGCCAAACTAATCTATTGATTTTTTTGATTGGGTAACAAAAATAATAGACACAGGTGGTGCAGTAGACATTGCTTATTTAGATTTCAGTAAGGCTTTTGATACTGTTCCACATAGAAGGCTTATCAATAAATTGCAATCTTTGAGCTTGGATTCCAATATTGTTGAATGGATTAGGCAGTGGCTGAGTGACAGACAACAGAGGGTTGTGGTAAATGGAGTTTATTCGGCGCAAGGTCTTGTTACCAGTGGGGTACCTCAGGGGTCAGTACTTGGACCCATTCTCTTTAATATTTTTATTAGTGATATTGCAGAAGGTATTAATGGAAAAGTATGTCTTTTTGCTGATGACACAAAAATTTGCAACAGGGTTGACGTTCCTGGAGGGATCAGCCAAATGACAAATGATTTAGCTAAACTAAAAAAATGGTCGGAGCTGTGGCAATTGAGTTTTAATGTGGATAAGTGCAAGATAATGCACCTGGGACGTAAAAACCCAAGGGCTGAATATAGAATATTTGATACAGTCCTAACCTCAACATCTGAGGAAAGGGATTTAGGGTTATTATTTCAGAGGATCTAAGGGTAAGTAGTCAATGTAATAGAGCAGCAGGAAATGCTGGCAGAATGCTTGGTTGTGTAGGGAGAGGTATTAGCAGTAGGAAAAGGGAAGTGCTCATGCCACTGTACAGAGCACTGGTGAGACCTCACTTGGAGTACTGTGTGCAGTACTGGAGACCGTATCTCCAGAAGGATATAGACATCTTAGAGAGAGTTCAGAGAAGGGCTACTAAAATGGTGTACGGCTTGAAGGAGAAAAGTTACCAGGAAAGGCTTAATGATCTTAACATGTACAGCTTGGAAAAAAGACGAGACAGAGGAGATATGATAGAAACATTTAAATACGTAAAGGGAATCCACAAGGTAGAGGAAGGGAGTATATTTAAAAGGAAACAAAGTAGCAAAACAAGAGGACATAGTCTTAGATTAGAGGGGCAAAGGTTTAAAAGTAACATCAGGGAGCATTATTTTACTGAGAGGGTGGGGGATACATGGAACAGTCTTCCAGTTGAATTAGTAGAGGCCAAAACAGTGATTGAATATAAGCAGGCATGGGATAGGCATAAGGCGATCCTAAACAAAAGATAAATCCAGGTAAAGTATCCATGTAATTGGGCAGACTAGATGGGCCGAAAGGTTCTTATCTGCCGACATTTTTCTGTGTTTCTATGTTTCTATGTGGGTGTTGCGTTTTAGGGGAGGGGTTTAGTATGGGTGTGGCCTCCTGTGGGTGCAGGACAAGGGGGCCCCATGACCTCCTATTGCCCTGGGGCCCCATTAGTTGTCAGTCCGCCCCTGAATGCCATTTATTTAAAATGTGTGTAGTGATGTTTGTATTGATTGTGTGGTGTGATATGAATCTATTGTGTAGTGGTGTTTGTATTGTTCATGTGGTGTGTTATTAACCCAGTGTGTATGTAGTGGTGTTTGTAATGATTGTTTGGTGTGATATGAACCCGGTGTGTATGTAGTGGTGTTTGTATTGATTGTGTGGTGTGTTATTAACCCAGTGTTTATGTAGTGGTGTTTGTATTGTTCATGTGATATTAACCCGGTGTGTATGTAGTGGTGTTTTGTAATGATTGTGTGGTGTGATATGAACCCGGTGTGTATGTAGTGGTGTTTGTAATGATTGTGTGGTGTGATATGAATCTATTGTGTAGTGGTGTTTGTATTGTTCATGTGGTGTGTTATTAACCCAGTGTGTATGTAGTGGTGTTTGTAATGATTGTGTGGTGTGATATGAACCCGGTGTGTATGTAGTGGTGTTTGTAATGATTGTGTGGTGTGATATGAACCCGGTGTGTATGTAGTGGTGTTTTGTAATGATTGTGTGGTGTGATATTAACCCGGTGTGTATGTAGTGGTGTTTTGTAATGATTGTGTGGTGTGATATTAACCCGGTGTGTATGTAGTGGTGTTTTGTAATGATTGTGTGGTGTGATATTAACCCGGTGTGTATGTAGTGGTGTTTTGTAATGATTGTGTGGTGTGTTATTAACCCGGTGTGTATGTAGTGGTGTTTGTAATGATTGTGTGGTGTGATATTAACCCGGTGTTTATGTAGTGGTGTTTTGTAATGATTGTGTGATGTGATATTAACCCGGTGTGTATGTAGTGGTGTTTTGTAATGATTGTGTGGTTTGATATTAACCCGGTGTGTATGTAGTGGTGTTTTGTAATGATTGTGTGGTGTGATATTAACCCGGTGTGTATGTAGTGGTGTTTGTAATGATTGTGTGGTTTGATATGAAGCTGTTGTGTAGTGTTGTTTGTTTGAAGCGGGTTCAACCTAACCACCCGTTAAAATTCCCCCTAAAATCCCATTCAGCAGTGGCGTCACTAGGGTCGGTGTCACCCGGTGCGGTAATTTATGGTGTCACCCCCCCCACCCCCGAGTTTTTCAGATTTTTCTTTTTAACTACTCTTACTCCTAAATCAGTACTCCCATATAACACTGAATGCTCATACACACAGCGCACATTACTGTGAGGTTTATTGCTGTGGAGCTCTCTCATATGCTCACACAACTTTTTGCCAACTGCCAGCAAGTACGTTGCCCGTTCGAAGGCAGTGAAAGCACACATGGATATATATTGCCCCCAGCAGCTCTGGATATATATTGCCCCCAGCAGCTCACCCATGGATATATATTGCCCCAGCTCACATATGGATATATTGCGCCTCAGCTCACATATGGATATATTGCCCCAGACCAGCTCACACATGGATATATTGCCCCAGACCAGCTCACACATGGATATATTGCCCCAGACCAGCTCACACATGGATATTGCCCCAGCTCTCATGGATATTGCCCCCGCACACATGGATATGCCCCAGCTCCTCTCATGGATATTGCCCCAGCTGCTCTCATGTATATACTGCCCCAGCTGCTCTCATTGATAATGCTCCAGCTGCTCTCATGGATTTTGCCCCAGCTCATGGATATACTGCCCCAGCAGCTCATGGATATACTGCCCCAGCAGCTCATGGATATGCCCAGCAGCTCATGGATATGCCCCAGCAGCTCATGGATATGCCCCAGCACCTCATGGATATGCCCCAGCACCTCATGGATTTGCCCCAGCAGCTTATGGATTTGCCCCAGCTCCTCATGGATATGCCCCAGGCCCCCATGGATTTGCCCCAGCTCCTCATGGATTTGCCCCAGCAGCTCATGGATTTGCCCCAGCAGCTCATGGATTTGCCCCAGCAGCTCATGGATTTGCCCCAGCTCCTCATGGATTTGCCCCAGCAGCTCATGGATTTGCCCCAGCTCCTCATGGATATGCCCCAGGCCCCATGGATTTGCCCCAGCTCCTCATGGATTTGCCCCAGCAGCTCATGGATTTGCCCCAGCAGCTCATGGATTTGCCCCAGCAGCTCATGGATTTGCCCCAGCTCCTCATGGATTTGCCCCAGCAGCTCATGGATTTGCCCCAGCTCCTCATGGATATGCCCCAGGCCCCCATGGATTTGCCCCAGCTCCTCATGGATTTGCCCCAGCAGCTCATGGATTTGCCCCAGCAGCTCATGGATTTGCCCCAGCAGCTCATGGATTTGCCCCAGCACCTCATGGATTTGCCCCAGCAGCTCATGGATTTGCCCCAGCTCCTCATGGATATGCCCCAGGCCCCATGGATTTGCCCCAGCTCCTCATGGATTTGCCCCAGCAGCTCATGGATTTGCCCCAGCAGCTCATGGATTTGCCCCAGCAGCTCATGGATTTGCCCCAGCACCTCATGGATTTGCCCCAGGCCCCCATGGATTTGCCCCAGCAGCTCATGGATTTGCCCCAGCAGTTTATGGATTTGCCCTAGCAGTTTATGGATTTGCCCCAGCAGTTTATGGATTTGCCCCAGCAGTTTATGGATTTGCCCCAGCAGTTTATGGATTTGCCCCAGCACCTCATGGATTTGCCCCAGGCCCCATGGATTTGCCCCAGCAGCTCATGGATTTGCCCCAGCAGCTTATGGATTTGCCCCAGCACCTCATGGATTTGCCCCAGCACCTCATGGATTTGCCCCAGCACCTCATGGATTTGCCCCAGCACTCATGGATTTGCCCCAGGCCCCCATGGATTTGCCCCAGCAGCTCATGGATTTGCCCCAGCAGCTCATGGATTTGCCCCAGCAGTTTATGGATTTGCCCCAGCAGTTTATGGATTTGCCCCAGCACCTCATGGATTTGCCCCAGCTCCTCATGGATTTGCCCCAGCTCCTCGTGGATATGCCCCAGCAGCTCATGGATTTGCCCCAGCTCACCTCCTGGTCCTGGTCCCAGTACATGGATAGCGGCCCAGGCAGCACCTCTCCGCCGCGTTTTTCGCTCCTTCTGAGCGTCCGGCGCGCAGCTTGGGCGCTCGTCTGGGGGAGCCACGTGACCAGCCGCGATTGGCTGGTGACGTATTTCCTCCAGGCGAGCGCCGAAGCTGCATGCTTCGGACGCTCGCACGGAGCGAATCCGCGGCAGTGGCGGGCGGTGGGTGAGACACCCGCCCTTAGGGTGACGGTGTCACCCTAAAGGCGGGTGTCACCTGGTGCGGGCCGCACCCACCGCCCCCACGTTACGACGCCACTGCCATTCAGCACATCCCTCCAATACAAATGGAGAAGTCTCGACTTTACGGGAAGCGGATTCAACCTAACCACCAGGTCGCTGATCTGCAATAATGGAAAGACAACTCGATCCCACTCAGAAGACGTTACCAGCGAGTGCCCTTGGGCAAGACACCTAACGATATGGAAACACCTACCTCACAAAATACTTGTACATCTCATAGATTGTAAGTTCCTTTGGTAACAGGATCCCCCTGAATCAGGTCGTATCATCCATGTGTGGTATTCTAATGTATCTACTGTTCCGCTATATAAAAGATAATAATAATAATAATGGTTTGGGTGCTGCCTTCAGGCTGAGTGTTGTAAGTGGGAGATGCAAAAGTCAGTTTGCTGAACCTGTGCCTTGTGGTTGATTTATAATGTCTGCGCGTGTCGGGACGCTCCCGATTTATAAAAAGGCAAGAGCACCATTGTTTCCAGATTTAGAGCAGTCTGTCATGCCCGTCTCCTGTCATATTTAGTTCCAAGGTTCCTGTATGTGTGTGTGTGCGCGCCTGAGTGTGGGTTGTTCTGAACAACAGTACATTGTGTGACTTGGTGAGGGCGAGCGGGCTATTGTCCATGGAGAGGAGCTTGTAGCCGCATTTCATGTGTCATGCAGAAGGCAGGGCTGCTGGCACGTTACTTGATGTTTTACACCGTGTTATTCATTGGGACCTGAGTAATTAAGAGCATGTTTAATAATTACAGACGGTGACCTCTCCTCCTTTGCTCATCCAACCCTTTCTAGGCTGGCTGGTTATCCTGGTGAGCCTTCCCCGCAACACGACAAGACTCCGGAGTCAGAGGTTCCTTCAAGATCTAGGATCTACTACTCTCGCTTGGATGTGGAACATCTGACAGGTAGGGCTCTGAAGGACACGGACGGTGAACCTTGGCACCCCAGGTGTTTCTGAACTACATGTCCCATGACGCTTGGTCACACACACCTAAGGCTGGCTGAGTGCCATGGGACACATAGTTCATAAACATCTGGGGTGCCAAAGTTCGCCATTACTGCTGTGGGATCTGTGTTGTGTATATATGTTTATGTATGTACGTATAGACTGTGTATGTATATATATATCCTCCAAATAGGATATACTTGAAAACTTAAAAAATAAAATTTTATTGCATCTTCATTATAACCAAACGGTGTTTCTGCCCCAGGAGCCTTTATTGTGTGTGCGTGTGTGTATGTGTGTGTGTGTGTGTATGTGTGTGTGTGTTCCATTAAGGTTTTGCACTCATCACGGCTTCTGCTAAGGCAGATGAGCACACTATGTGCGCCTGTACTGACATGCCTCCTGGCGTACGTCGCCGCCTTGTGACGCTACGGCATGGACAGCGACACGCTGTAGCGCGCACGAATTGCGCACGCTACAGCAGGCGTGCTGCGTCCGTTTAGGCTAGGGTCAGACGAACGCATTTTTCGCATCGTCCTTGATAAAGTGCGTTTGAACGAATGGACGTATTTTTTCACGGAATTCGAGATAGCGGTCGTACGATGTGCATTTTCAGCCGTGATTTTGTACGGATCATCAATAAAACACATTTTGCGTCTGGACGTTATGTTGGCTGGACATTACAGCGTCTGACGTCTCCTAATCACGCACACACGCCGCTAGCAGACGCAGCGCACTCTGTACATCAGTACTAGCGGTTTCACGTTCTCGAAAAAATGCGTTCGTTTGCCGCTTGCGTTGCGCGGCCGGACTTTCGTGCGGCCGGACTTCGTATATTGCCCGTCATTGGCCGTCATTTGCTGCTACTACGGCCGTGATAAAGTGCGGCTGCACGTGCGTTCACACTGCGTTCGCCTGACCCCAGCCTTAGAAAGCCTCCCCATCGAAGCGCTACGACGCACGTTCAACAGGGCTGCAAAGCGCGATCCTCCATAGGATCGAGCCTTGCAGCGCCGAACGCACTAACTGCAATCATCTAAATTGTAGACATTCAGGGTTATTCAGAGAAAGGTGAAACTCTGGAGAACGTTTGGAGACGTGTAAATTCTAGGTCAAAATAGCCGAACCAGAAAAATCCTCTCATTTATCTCACTTTCCAAATCAGCTATTTTGACCTAGAATTTTCACTTCTCCAAAAGTTCTCCAGAGTTTCACCTTTCTCTGAAAAACCCTGATAGTTTAATATTAATCCACCCCTCTGGATATCCGACCTGATCATCCACTTCATGTAAGTGCAAATTGTAATGGTGTTTTTGTTTATTTTGTGTCTTCTGGTGACCTAAGACTTCCTATTGATCGCTTTACTGCTCTCATATAACCCCACGTCCATTACATTGGCTTTTCTGACAACAGGTTGGCTTTCAAGCCAGCAATTAAAACTCCCTGTACCGGAGAGATCTATCATGCGAGATGTGATTTTATTTGACTTTGGATTTGCACGCAGGCTGCTTTATTATTATAATTAAATCTAGGCTTATAGTTAATTCAGCCAAATGGCTCCTTTATTATTTTTCGATATATGTTTCCTTAATTTAAACAAAAGAAACTGGATTCGGAGATTTAATGAAAGATTTTAGTTATAACATAATTATGTCTCGATTCTTTTTGGCAGACTTAAAGGGACACTCTGTATACCTGGGCTGTCAAATTTCAGCCCCACAAATGTTGAACTACAACTCCCATGATTCCTCGGCCATCTATTGCATTGCAGGAATTCTAGGAGTTGTAGGCATCAACATCTGGGGGACCGTGAGTTTGACAGCCCTGATCTAGGCACCGTACAGTTACAGGTATTTATAAAGCGCTAACAAGTTCCATAGCACTGTACAATAGGAGAGACAGAATAATAAATGTCCATACAAGTTAAACACACAGAACAGTAGCAGAGAGGACCCTGCCCAAGAGCTTACAATCTAAGAGGAGAGGGGACCCTGCTCAAGAGCTTACAATCTAAGAGGAGAGGGGACCCTGCTCCAGAGCTTACAATCTAAGAGGCGAAGGGAACCTGCTCAAGAGCTTACAATCTAAGAGGAGAGGGGACCCTGCTCCAGAGTTTACAATCTAAGAGGAGAGAGGACCCTGCTCGAGAGCTTACAATCTAAGAGGAGAGGGGTCCCTGCTCAACAGCTTACAATCTAAGAGGAGAGGGGACCCTGCTCCAGAGATTACAATCTAAGAGCAGAGGGGAACCTGCTCCAGAGTTTACAATCTAAGAGCAGAGGGGACCCTGCTCCAGAGTTTACAATCTAAGAGGAGAGAGGACCCTGCTCCAGAGCTTACAATCTAAGAGGAGAGGGGACCCTGCTCCAGAGGTTACAATCTAAGAGAAGAGGGGACCCTGCTCCAGAGTTTACAATCTAAGAGGAGAGGGGACCCTGCTCCAGAGTTTACAATCTAAGAGGAGAAGGGACCCTGCTCAAGAGCTTACAATCTAAGAGGAGAGGGGACCCTGCTCCAGAGGTTACAATCTAAGAGGAGAGGGGACCCTGCTCCAGAGTTTACAATCTAAGAGGAGAGAGGACCCTGCTCCAGAGCTTACAATCTAAGAGGAGAGGGGACTCTGCTCCAGAGTTACAATCTAAGAGGAGAGAGGACCCTGCTCAAGAGCTTACACTCTATGAGGAGAGGGGACCCTGCTCGAGAGCTTACAATCTAAGAGGAGAGGGGACCCTGCTCCAGAGCTTACAATCTAAGAGGAGAGGGGACCCTGCTCCAGAGTTTACAATCTAAGAGGAGAGGGGTGACACACTGAGTGTAAGTGGCAGAGTATGTGAAGTAGTGGGGGTGCAAGCAGGGTCATGAAATGTACAGTGCGGATCATGAAGTGAGCCGATAGGCTTCTCTAAAGTAATGTGTTTTGAGAGACTTCTTGAAGGACTGGAGAGATGGGGAGGGGGTTTCACAAGAAGGGGGCAGTTCGACTGAAGTCCTGAAAGCGAGAGTTGGGGGTGTGGGTGCTCTTGGTGCCCTTACCCCTCTTTCCCCTCTGCAGGGGATTTCGGTAGGCTGATTTAGCCCCTCCAAGTACAAAGGATTAGTCCCACCCAGAACCTTATGTCAGGTTCCTGGATTTTGGGACCTTCAGGACTCGGCTCCCACCAATGGCTCTCAGTGCGATCAGTGTTGAGAACCAATGGATTGGCTGGAAATCACTCGAACGTCCAGCCTCCCCGCGGCAACATGACAGCTGCGGAAGCCAGCAGCTTGTAAAGTCCGGACCAGCGCCAAGGGAAGCCAGCCCTGGAAAATGTGAGTATAAACTCAAACTGAAAGGATAAAACCAGGCGGAGGGCAGGGGATCAGGCGGGGTTAATTGGTAACCCCTCCATCTCTCTCCCTCCCATTTTAACCCTAGAAGGACCCTTTTAAGGGCAGTATTACAATGTTGGTGCTAACTTAACCAGAGCTGTTGTAAACTTAAAACCTCCATAGGCTATAATGGCTCTGGGAAGTTTACAACAGCTCTGGTTAAGTTAGCACCAACTATGTAATATGGCCCTAAGTGCTTTAGCCTGTGTTGTGTTCACGAAGTTGCTTGCACATCATTCTCCGGCATCGTGTGGGTTCTAGAATTTAGTGTTGTCTTCTTCTATCTTGTTAACCTTTTCTCCTTCCATCTAGGGATGAGCTGTTCGGTTCGGACGGTTCGGAGTTCGACCCGAATTTAGCCTGTTCGATTAGATCGCGAACACCGAACATTTCCGGGTGTTCGCCGCATGTTCGACCACAATGGACCACAATGCATTTTCCCACTGGCCTGAAGCTCGTAATTGGCTACAGCCTTGCAACTGACCACAGGTCTGGTGCAAGACAGGTTCAACACTATACCAATCACGGCTCAGAGTCCTGATTGGGCAAATTTTGCCCAATCATGGGCTCACAGAGCTAAGTCCCGCAGCACACTATATAACGTTTCCACGCGCCGATTCTGCATGCATTTCAGAGGAGATTTCAAAGGAGATAGTTGTGTGTTGTTACTGCCGGTCTGCCACGCTACTGGGGGGGTCTCCTTTCTACCAAATATCAGGGAATTTAGGTGATGTGTGTCTTGTCACTGTGCCAGCAAGTTTTTTTGGGGTTTACAACTTTATTTAAAACATTTGTGAATTGAGGTGATCTTCTGTGTCTTGTCACTGTGCCAGCAAATCTTTTTGGGGCTCACTAATTTCTTTAAAACATTTGTGAATTGAGGTGATCTGTGTCTTGTCACACAACCAGTACCACGCATTATTTTGGGGCTCACTAATTTCTTTAAAACATTTGTGAATTGAGGTGATCTGTGTCTTGTCACATAACCAGTACCACGCATTATTTTGGGGCTCACTAATATCTTTAAAACATTTGTGAATTGAGGTGATCTGTGTCTTGTCACACAACCAGTACCACGCATTATTTTGGGGCTCACTAATTTCTTTAAAACATTTGTGAATTGAGGTGATCTGTGTCTTGTCACACAACCAGTACCACGCATTATTTTGGGGCTCACTAATTTCTTTAAAACATTTGTGAATTGAGGTGATCTGTCTCTTGTCACTGGCTGCCAGCTATCAGTGTGTCTCACTGAGTTATACCAGAGTTCTTTAAATCTTTATACCAGAGTTGAATCAGAGTTCTGTATATATTAATCTATATATCACTCACCATATCTGAAAGAACAAAAAGGACAGGCAGACGCTCCCAGACACAGATAAGAGGGCAAGCAGCCCCTGTGTCGGGAGGCTGTGCCTCTGGTCGTGGTGGACGTGGTGCATCCTCTGCAGGGGCACGCTTGTCCTTTCTAACTGGTGCTGGCCGTCTTAAGCAGCAGCAACATACAGAGGACTTGGTGGATTGGCTAACCAGGCCATCCTCATCCTCTGAGTCCTCTGCCAGCCAAGCTTCTAGTGCTTTACAGTCCACCTCAGCTGCCAAAGCATCTAATGCAGCCTCCATGTCCACAGCTACTCCTGCCGTAGCCTCGCTATCACACACGGAGGAGTCAGCTGAATTGTTTGACTACAATGAGAGTGACATGCTGCTTGAGGATGCGCAGCAAGTACAGTGCTCTGATTCAATCTCTGAGGTTGAGGAAGAGAGTATAATAAACCTAGAGGAAGGGGGTGCCAGTGATGACACACAAATAACTGGCACTCATGTTGCCCCAGCAGCTGCAGCATACTGCCAAGTTGGCTCCAGTGACGAGGAGATAGGGGGTGATGATGACAATGATGATGAGGTCACTGACTCCACCTGGGTGCCTGATCGAACAGAGGAATTAAGTGAGGAAGAGAGGGGGAGCAGGAGGCACAGCAAACACGAGGCGCAACATCCTCTGTGACCAACCGTAGCACTAGCCAGTTCAAGGCATCACATGTCAGAGCTGCTCCGGTGCAGAGCGCTGTTGTCTCAAAGAACACACGCAGGAACTCTGTTGTCTGGGAGTTCTTTAAGAAATGTGCAGTAGAGCGCAGCGTTGCTATTTGTAATCTATGTCAGATGAGGCTTAAGCGTGGGAAAGATACCAGACACTTGGGTACCACGTGCTTGAGGCGACATATGAACAACTGCCACACATCCCGTTGGCGCAAAACTTTGCGTAGGTCCTCCTCCTCCTCCTCATCTGTCTCTACCCCCACTGTATGTCCTGCCATGTCATTGCCTACAACCTCCACCGACAGGGATGATGCTACAGTAATGGATGTACCAGCTCCTTCCTCACAATGTGACATCATCCCAGCAGCTGAAGATTTACGCAGTCAGATTACGTTGCCGCAGCTGCTGCAGCGAAAGAAAAAATATAGTCCCAACCATCCCCAAGCACAGCGTCTAAATGCCAGCTTAGCAAAATTACTCGCTTTGCAGCTGCTGCCTTTCCAGCTGGTGGACTCTGCTCCCTTCCGTGAATTTGCTGAATGTGCTGTACCACAGTGGCAGGTTCCAAAACGCCATTACTTTTCACGCAAGGCCATTCCAGCACTATACCAGCACGTGGAAGACAATGTTATCCAGTCATTGGGAAAGGCAGTCAGCAACAAGGTGCATGTGACTTTAGACACGTGGTCCAGCAAGCATGGACAGGGTCGTTACATTTCCTTCACGGCACACTGGGTAACTCTGATTGCAGCTGGGAGGGATCCAAGACGGGGCTCTGTGCTGGAGCTTGTTCATCCACCACGCCTCCAGAAAGCTGCTTGTATGAGGTCTGTCTGCTCCACCACCACCTCTCCCTCTTCCTCCTCCTTCTGTGTCTCTGGCGAAGTGGCAGTTAAACCGACGCCTGACAGGGTCTACGCAATGGCTCAAGCAAAAAGATGCCATACTGTGCTTGAGCTGGTTTGTTTAGGGGACAGGAGCCACACCGGGCCAGAAATTCTGTCAGCTCTGCAGGGGCAGGTGCAGAGATGGTTAACACCACGCCAGCTTGAGCTGGGAATGATCGTCTGCGATAATGGCAGCAACCTTCTCTCCGCCCTACGCAAGGGTAAATTGACGCATGTACCATGCCTAGCACACGTCCTAAATCTGGTGGTACAGCGTTTCCTAACCAAGTACCCAGGGCTGCCAGAGCTTCTCATCCAGGCCAGAAAAGTCTGCAGCCACTTCAGACAGTCATTCCCAGAAAGCGTTCGCCTGGCAGAAATTCAAAGAGAATTCCACCTTCCCACAAACCGTCTGATCTGTGACATGCCCACCAGGTGGAACTCGACATTAGCAATGCTGCAGCGTCTGCACAAGCAGCAGAGGGCCATCAACGAGTACCTGTGTGAGTATGGCACAAGGACAGGTTCAGGTCAACTTGTTTCCCCCCCCCGCAGTGGCTGATGATCAAGGATGCATGCACTGTACTGTCAATATTTGAGGAGGCAATGAGGATGGTGAGCAGGGACAGTGCATGCATCAGTGACACAATTCCTTTAGTGTTCCTGCTGGAGCACACTCTGCGGGGAATTATAGATGTGGCTCTACAGGCAGAGCAGCGGGAGGAAGAGGAGGCCTTCCCTAGCTCTCAAGGCCCCAGTCTTTCCGCAGACAGCATTCCAGCGGGTCCTACTCAGATCAGACAGGAGGAGGATGAGGAGGAGGAGGAGGCAGAATATTTAAGTAGTGGGGGCATTGAAGGTGGGGATTCCTCAAGGGAGGGTTTCGTGTGCCTAGAAACACAAGGGCTAGTGCGTGGCTGGGAGGAGGAAGTGCACGATACGGTCATCCTCATTGAGCAGGAAGACTCGGAAGCTAATGCCACCTCCAACCTACGCTGCATGGGCTCCCTAATGATGCAAAGCCTGCTAAAGGACCCCAGGATTCGTGCTATCAAGGAGAGGGATCATTACTGGTTGGCAACCCTTCTTGATCCACGATTCAAGGGGAAAGTTGCAGAGCTCATCCTGCCCGCACAGAGGGAGCACAGGATGAAAAAACTTGAGGACGCTCTAAAGCGACACTTGTGTAACACCTTTCCAGGCACTGGTAGATTACCAAGTGCTGACACACGTGCTTCTGAGGCTGCGGGTGATCAGAGGAATAGTGGTGAAGGCCAGGGCCGCTTGACTGATGCATTTTTAAATTTTTTTAGTCCTCGATGCCCAGGGACGTCAAATGTAGGCACCCATTGCCAGCGTCTTCACCGTATGGTGCAGGACTACCTAGGGGCAAGGGCAGACCTGGATACCTTTCCAGCAGATGATCCACTGGCTTACTGGGTGTTGAGATTGGATCACTGGCCAGAACCTAGCCAATATGCTATGCAGCTACTAGGTTGCCCTTCATCTAGCGAGCTTTCCGAAAGGACGTTCAGTGCCGCTGGAGGTTTTGTCACAGACAAAAGAGTGCGTCTGTCCACCGACTCTGTAGACCGGCTGACATTTATAAAAATGAATCAGTCCTGGATCAGCAGTTATCAATCCCCTGATGCTGACGTAATGGAATAGATCGGGGATGTCTTCTGCATGCACAAAACCTCCAGCACTGAACTCTTCCACAATACCGCAAAAGGGTTACGGTGTGAATGCACTTGCTGCCATGAAAGGCACAATATTTGGCTGCACTGACGCCTGTGCCAGATTTATATCATTTTAATTTTTTGAACAGCAGGGTCCAACCCTGCACTCTTCCACAATACCACAGAGGGGTTACTGTATGATGATACTTGCTGCCCTGGCAGTCTTGCACCAAAGGCACAATATCTGGGTGCACTGACGCCTTGACCAGAATCATATCTTTTCAATATAGGACCACATGCTCCACCCCTGCATTCTTCCACAATACCACAGAGGGGTTGCTGTAGGAGAGAACACTAAAGAGACATTTACATATGAGTTTACAGAGGAGGAGGTTCTACAGCAGCTGTCTAAAGTAAAGACAAATAAATCAATGGGGCCTGATGGGATCCACCCTAAATTATTAAAAGAGCTCAGTGATGTAATAGCAAAACCGTTAACAGATTTATTTAACCAATCCTTGTTAACGGGAGTCGTCCCAGAAGACTGGAAATTAGCAAATGTTGTGCCCATTTACAAGAAGGGTAGTAGGGAGGAATCGGGGAACTATAGGCCAGTTAGTCTTACGTCAGTAGTGGGGAAATTAATGGAAACCATGTTAAAGGAAAGGATTGTTGAACATCTAAAAACACATAGATTACAGGATCAGAAACAACATGGGTTTACCTCAGGGAGATCATGCCAAACTAATCTTATTGATTTTTTTGATTGGGTAACAAAAATAATAGACACAGGTGGTGCAGTAGACATTGCTTATTTAGATTTCAGTAAGGCTTTTGATACTGTTCCGCATAGAAGGCTTATCAATAAATTCCAATCTTTGAGCTTGGATTCCAATATTATTGAATGGATTAGGCAGTGGCTGAGTGACAGGCAACAGAGGGTTGTGGTAAATGGAGTTTATTCGGCGCAAGGTTGTCACGTTCTGTGCTGGAAAATCTGTCTTCCTGCCCTCTGTATTTGTATATATGTTTTTTCCCTTGTGTTTCTGTTGCTGCCAATTTCTGGGTGGCTTCCCAGGGGTTAATTGGTGTTCTGTGTGCTGCTCACCTGTTGATCCTTGCCCTGATTCCCCTGCCTATATTAGAGCTATGTACCCATAAGACATGGCTGGGTCATTTTCTTTGCCTGGTCTCCTTGCCACTTGTGTTCTGAGAGCTCCTTGCTGTGTTCCTGATATCCTCCGTTTGTTCATCCTTGTTCAGTTTTTGTCTCTATTATTTCTGTTCCAGTTTATATCAGTTCCTTCTGTGTATTCAGTTCTGTCTATTGCTGTATTTTGTTTTGCTGTTTATGTTCCATTCAGATTCCCCGGTTACTGATTTTGGCTTGGCTGACTTCCCTTCTGGTTCCTATTCCTATATTCTGTTTGACGTACTCTCTCTGGTTATGACCTTTGGCTTTCCTCTTTATGACTACTCTATTGATTATTCCTTGTCTGTACCGTTTCCAGGAAACCCTGTCATCTGTATACAACAAAAGACTCTGTACGGCTTCAAGGTAATACTTTCCTTTAGATTAGATCCGGCTATCCTAAAGACCGGTCTTTCAGTGCAGGGAATCTTTGGTATTGCCGTACAGAGGTCTTTTGTTAACCCTTTGCTTTCACCTGTCCTTGCAGTTTACCCTGCATCTCTGCATATAGGGGCTTCTCTCAGGAACCAAGGCCTCACCTTCCTGCGAGTTATATTCATAGGGATATATATACAGACCGACCACTTCCAAGGATCGGAGGGCAAGTATAGGGTGGTGCGTGCCTGGTGGTACTGCCACCGTGACAAAGGTCTTGTTACCAGCGGGGTACCTCAGGGGTCAGTACTTGGACCCATTCTCTTTAATATTTTTATTAGTGATATTGCAGAAGGTATTAATGGAAAAGTATGTCTTTTTGCTGATGACACAAAGATTTGCAACAGGGTTGACGTTCCTGGAGGGATCAGCCAAATGACAAATGATTTAGGTAAACTAAAAAAATGGTCGGAGTTGTGGCAATTGAGTTTTAATGTGGATAAGTGCAAGATAATGCACCTGGGACGTAAAAACCCAAGGGCTGAATATAGAATATTTGATACAGTCCTAACCTCAACATCTGAGGAAAGGGATTTAGGGGTCATTATTTCAGAGGATCTAAGGGTAAGTAGTCAATGTAATAGAGCAGCAGGAAATGCTTGGTTGTGTAGGGAGAGGTATTAGCAGTAGGAAAAGGGAAGTGCTCATGCCACTGTACAGAGCACTGGTGAGACCTCACTTGGAGTACTGTGTGCAGTACTGGAGACCGTATCTCCAGAAGGATATAGACATCTTAGAGAGAGTTCAGAGAAGGGCTACTAAAATGGTGTACGGCTTGAAGGAGAAAAGTTACCAGGAAAGGCTTAATGATCTTAACATGTACAGCTTGGAAAAAAGACGAGACAGAGGAGATATGATAGAAACATTTAAATACGTAAAGGGAATCCACAAGGTAGAGGAAGGGAGTATATTTAAAAGGAAACAAAATAGCAAAACAAGAGGACATAGTCTTAGATTAGAGGGGCAAAGGTTTAAAAGTAACATCAGGAAGCATTATTTTACTGAGAGGGTGGTGGATACATGGAACAGTCTTCCAGTAGAAGTGGTAGAGGCCAAAACAGTAATTGAATTTAAGCAAGCATGGGATAGGCATAAGGCTATCCTAAACAAAAGATAAATCCAGGTAAAGTATCCATGTAATTGGTGGGCAGACTAGATGGGCCGAAAGGTTCTTATCTGCCGACATTTTTCTATGTTTCTATGATACTTGCAGGCCTGGCACCAAAGGCACAATATCTGGGTGCACTGACGCCTTGACCAGAATCATATCTTTTCAATATAGGACCACATGGTCCACCCCTGCACTCTTCCACAATACCACAGAGGGGTTACTGTATGATGATACTTGCTGGCCTGGCACCAAAGGCACAATATCTGGGTGCACTGACGCCTTAACCAGATGCATATCTTTTTAATATAGGACCGCTAGGTCTTCCACAATACCACAGAGGGGTTACTGTATGATAGTACTTGTAGGCCTGGCACCAAAAGCACAATATTTGGGTGCACTGCCACTGACGCCTGTATCAGATTCATATCCTCAGAGGGGTTACGGTGTGACGGCACTGTTGGGGACGCTAAAGGACCAATTTTGAAGCACCTATTGTTACTTTCATCCAAAACCTGCATAAGTTTCACAATAATTTAGCCAAAAAAATTAGTAAACTTTTTCTGCGTGTACGAAAATGTCTCCTCTTTTCATACAGACTGTCGCCCCAAGCAGTTGTTTATGGATAGATTAAAGGAAAAGCATTTACCGTCATTTGAAATGTAATTTTTTTGTTTTTAAGTGTTTCTATACATCCTAGAAATCCGCCACTTCACGGGCAGGTTATGGGGACCTCCTAGGCACGATATTTGAAGGAATTTTTTGTTTTAATTTTTAACCCTTATTTCATGGAAAACTCACTGTCCCTTTAAAAACTTTTTTTTTTTTACTTTTTGACCTTGTTTCCTGTCCCCCAGGGCACTACCTGGACCCCCATACACCTTCTAATGGCAAATATCTAGCATATATGTCATCTTGGAGGGCACTCTAAAAACCGAATTTTCAGACTTGCATTGAGTTCGGGTTCGGAACCGAACATTTGGGAAGTTCGGGTTCGGGCCCAAACCGAACTCGGGGGGTGTTCGGCTCATCCCTACTTCCATCCTGTCATTGGTCGGTTGTGACACAATCTATTTTCAGGTCTATACTTTGATTATTATTATTCTGTATCTTCTCGGGATCCAGTGAAGAGATAAGCAGAGGATGAACAGCAAGGGAGAAAAACCTGATTTAGCTGAGGTGGCCGGGACGGATTGAAGGGGGGGCTAGGTGATACGGGGTAATTATTCCTCCATTGTTTCTGGTTGAACGTTACCAGAGTGGTCCACAATGCTTTTTTTGTTCATTCACCTGTTTCCAAAGTTTGCGTCCTTTTTTATCGTCCTTCTTCATTGTTGTAAAGTGCAGGATTTAGCGAATGATTGACCTTGGTGGGGTGAAAGCGAACAGCAAGATCGGTTTAACAAATACAAGACCATTGACTTAACAGGTCGCAGAGATGGTGGAATATGCTGACTGTGATGGGAATTCCCTATATTGGGTATAACGGTAAAGGTGTATCGCAAACACCCGATGCTTTGAGCCACAGTATCTGGATGGCCTCAACATCTGGATGGAGTAGAGGTAACATCACTGCTCTATAACCGTGAAGACCATGGAGACACAGGTTCGATCCCAGCGAGCAACCTTTCCAGTAAGTGTCCTTGGGCAAGACAACTATACTCGCCACCCAGGATATACTTGAAAACGAGAGAAATCTCAATGTATCCTTCCTGGTAAAATCCTTTCTCAAAAAAACTCCCATCTATAGTAGCCATGCGATGCAGGGAGGTTCGTAAAGTTTGATTCTCCGGCCCTTTGGGCTGTATCACAGATTGCAGCCTGCAAAAAAATGAAAACCGTTATTCAATGGGGACGAAATTCTACCCAGTTTGAAAATTAAATACGTTTTTATTGGTAGATTCCACATAGTAACCGTCTCACTGCGGACGATGTGTGAGAGGTGTCGTCGGGTTTCTCCCCTGTGTGCGGGCAATGTTTTCTTGCACGCTGCTGCTTTTCTGCAGAGACGGATGGACGTATGGCCGATGTCACGCAGTGGTTTGACTTCCTGGCCGTCATACCTTGCAGCGGGGGCTTCCCCCGGCGCACTGACACCTACACTACATATGCGCAGATTCTGCACTTCTCATCTGCCGCACATGCCAACCCTGCGCTAGAATTAATCTTTACTTTGCACCTGGAAGACGGGGGCCAGGGAGGCACACCTGCCTGTGCCTTACCCGTTACGAAAAGCAGGACGCCATGCCGTGCCTACCCGCCATGAAAAACATACAGACCGGAGATAAAACACGTAACGAGCCATACAAAAAAAAACATGGGGATTATTCACGAAGCGGCCAGTGTTTTGCTAAAATCCAAACCCTTACACCCCGGTGTTTCTTTACAGAGAAATCCAAACAGTGGCAGGAGAAACCTCACATTGAAGCTTCTTCTGCTGTTTGGATTAATCATTTGTGCAACTCCGGTTTTTCTCGATTACACCGGCACTTTCTGAATAACACCCTAGAATAGTTTCAGGAATACCGCGACTCACCTTGCTGTCAAAATGTGTGCATATAGATAATGCCGTTCAGGGCACATCACTGTGTAGTTTTGAGATGTGGTTAAAGATGGTTTAAGATTCCAGAAATGGGAACATCCAAACAAAAATAAATTCGTATTTAAAGGGACACTACCACTTACATAAGCTGTAACTAGATTTATTGTGCTTTACAAACAAAAACACAGTATTAAACACTTTATAAAACACACGCTGCTGTTTGTTGAAGTAATTGCATGTAAAAAGGAAAATTAAAGTTATTTTATATTTATCTCCCTACCAATTTGTTGATTTTCTTTTTTCCCCATGAGGCAACATTTACCAAATGTTTTTCTTTACTTCTGTGGCTTATCTAATCTACAGTATTTAACAGTTGAACAAAATGTAGAAGAGAATATCTAGATAAAGCAGCAGGGGGGCTATTGTGTGGTGTAGGCTACCTGAGATGAGAGATGGCAGCTGAATGAGATATGACAGGGAGTTTAAAAGATTTATACTCTACCCCCTGGTGATGTCCTTTGAATACATCCCACACAATACAATGATGTGAGTCGACGACTGACCCAATCACTCCATTCTATGGCCAAAGCCACACAGTGAGGAGCAAGTGTTGGAAAGATACAACACAAAATATCACACAATAGATGCACCCAGTGACACATGTAGAGGAAAATATCACACAATAGATGCACTGAGTGGCACATATAGAGGAAAATATCACACAATGGATGCATCCAGTGACACATATAGAGGAAAATATCACACAAGGGATGCGCCCAGTGACACATATAGAGGAAAATATCACACAATGGATGCGTCCATTGACACATATAGAGGAAAATATCACACAATGGATGCGCCCAGTGACACATATAGTGGAAAATATCACACAATGGATGCGCCCAGTTACACATATAGAGGAAAATATCACACAATGGATGCACCCAGTGACACATATAGAGGAAAATGTTTTCATAACTAAACATACAAGAGAAAAACAAACACATGTAAGATATCAGCAACATAAAATAAACACAATAAGGACAGTGCATTTTTTTGGTGGTACTGGCCCTTTAATAAACCCATAAACACTGGGATTCGGCAGCTCGGTTACATGAGTCCCCGCCCGTTTGCTGATTTTGCTTTCTACGTCTGTCGAGATGACCGGAGATAAGAATCCTAAAGTAATTATGGAATATATACATTCGTGACATTTTATTGCTGAATAATGAACCCTTGAACCTAACCCTTGACAGGTAATCTTCCACCGACCGTCGAACGAGGAGAAGTCGAGTTACTAGTCACATATATCAATTAGGATACAATTAATGTGGTGTTTATGATCTGTCGAATCCAGCTAATTTTATTGGCTTTACGGATCATATTGATACCGGGCAAAAGGCGTTGGTATGAAAAATATTTTAAACGGAGACCTTCACTGGCCCTGACTTCCAAAGGGTTAAGAAAGAAGGAGTCTACTTATCTTTCTCCTTGTACTCTGCTGTCTTCTTGTAATATAGATTAAGTTTGTAATGCAGCAATGTGCGTGTATGGTGATTCCCATGACCCAGGCCAGCCTGAGATAAGATGGGAGTTGAGTTAATAGCACAACGTTTACCAGGTAATAAAGGTTCTAGCAAGTATCTGTCGCACTTCCAATGCCACTTAGTGCTTGGATAAAGAGCACTGACTGGAACACTGCCTTATTTTGCTTTTCTACTGCAGTGCTCAGCAACATTGGCCGTGGAGTAGGGTTGCCACCTGTCCGGGATTGACCCGGACAGTTGGGGTTTTGAATTATGTGTCCAGTTTTATGATGAAGATGTTTTGTCTTTTGTGTCCAGGTTTATCTGATCCAGATTTAAGCATTTTATTCAATTTTTATTGAAGTGTTCAGGCTAGGGTCAGACGAACGTGATTTCTACCGACTGTAGGTCCGTGCACACGGACGGACGTTAGTACGGAAGACGCAGTAGTGGCCACGCAGTCCGTTTTCTTCACTGACGTATATTTTGATGGCTGTAGGAGGGAAAATAAATTAAAAAGCAAAACCATTTTGTCCGTGAAAAATGCTGGACGTATAAATGCAGTCCGTCTGACTATGTTCCATCACTCACACACAAAGCTATGCAGACGTTGCGGACGCAGCGCACTTTGTGCGGCCATTCTAGGGGTTGTGCGTTCTTGCCTGCCTTGTGTCCGTGGGCCGCGGCCGTTGTGCGTCCGCAGTTCAGTGCGGGCGTACTTCGTGTGTCAGGCTCCAATGGGCTTTCTTTCATACTATCACGGACGTACTTTTAGGCGCAATCACGGACGTGAACACTACGCTTGTCTGACACCAGCCTCAGGTTGGGCTTTAAGAAAAGTTGGCAACCCTACCATGGAGGTGTTTCGGAACTACATCTCCCATGATGCTCCTCAACCCATTAGGTTGGGTGAGCAGCATCATAGGAGATGTAATTCCAAAACATCTGGAGGGCCCGGGTTGCCGACCCCTGCTGTACAGCGTATAAGAGGAAAGGTCTAGAGGGAGAGGGTGAATTTAAAGGGACTCACTACACACTTTAGCTTATTAAAATGGTCAGGCTGTGTTGGAGTCCCCCCACATCCTCCAGTCCTGTTTGACTGATATTACTGTGTGAAGCAGAGGAGTTTCCGCCACACACACAACTGTCACTTGGCAGATGCGATTTTGAATATCCCAACTGCCCGAGGACCAACTCTGGGACCAATGATGTCATCATGCTTTGCGTGTGGACATCATCCTGTCTTCCAACACTTGCAGTTTCAATTGTTCTGGGGGGAAGCAGCCAAGGACTGGTGCTGTGCATGTACACACAGCACCCATCCACGCTGCTGTGCAGGCGATCCGGTTAATGGTGTGCGAAAGTGTGCCAGAGAAGCAATACGTGCAAAACCCTCTGCCTAGCTTTGTCCGCATGGACTCCGCTGTGTGTTGGGACATGAATTATGATGTATCTAGGCATAACAGAGCTCTAACTATAATAAATGTTCTCAGAAATCGTTCGCTGTGAAGACGCTTCACTCTTGATGCAAATTATCTTTTTAATTGCATAAACTGACCCAATCAAATGTGACATCATCAAAAAGCCGGGGGGGAACAGCCTCGTCTCCTGCAACGAAGCCGAAAACATAAGCGTCCCTCTTTGGTGATTTGTATTGTTGTGAGATGGATATAGGATAATTGTTTTCTTCTTCGTTCTTTTGCTCAGGGTCCAAACACTCGCTAGCGAAGTCGCGCAACCTGCAGAAATGGACGAGGGGGACGCAAGGAAAAGGAAGGGCGGTAAAGATGGCCCAGCAGACCAGCAGTCTGTCCAAAGCAAGGAGCCCAAGACCATGAATCTGCAGAAACAGGTATGTCTTGTGTATTTCAGTCTCGCTGATTGTACATGGTGAACTCTAACGCTATGTTTTGGCGTCTAACTAATTTCTGCGAGTTTTACCGAAAGGAAACAAAAACTAAAGGTAAATGGCAACAACAACCAAACAGCATAAACAGAATAATAAGGCGATAATGTAAGAGAAGGGACGAGCGAAAATGAGGGGTATCACCAGGAGAGAGGGTGACGACTCGAGCACAACCTCTTGTGTATAAGAGGACAGCACGTTGACCCTGGGATCATAAAAGCCCCAAACTGTTAAGCCGGAGACACACTGACCGCGATGCGAGGCGAGGCGGTGCGTGTGAAGAGTTTGCTTCGTGCCGCATCTCAGCCGAAGCTGGCTATTTTCAACTCTGGGCGCTCAGCCACACGGCCCGACGTCGGCTAAGGCTAGGGTCAGACGAACGCATTTTTCACGTTGTCCGTGAAAAAGTGCGGCCGAACGAACGTACGTATTTTTTCCCGGAATTCGCGATAGCGGTCATACGATGCACCTGTTCGTCCGTGATTTTGTACGGATCATCAATAAAACCCTTTTTGCGTCTGGACGTTATGTTAGCCGGACATTAGCAGCGTCTGACGTCTCCCAATCACACACACACGCCGCTATGCGGACGCAGCGCACTCTGTACGTCAGTAGTAGCGGTTTGACGTTCTCGAAAAAATGCGTTCGTTGGCCACTTGCGTTGCGCGGACGAACTTTCGTGCAGCCGTTCGTCGTATGTTCCCCGGCATTGGACGTCATTTGCTGCTAGTACGGCCGTAATTTTGTGCGGCTAAACGCACGTTAAAACTGCGCTAGTCTGACCATAGCCTTAGCGCACAGACCACTTTGCTCTTTTACAATTGTTCCAACGTGGGCCCTTTGTTTGTGTTCTTTATAATAAGATGAAAATGAAAGGAGATCCTCGAGATTAGAGCACATGTGCGTCTTATCTCCTTCCCTTATACACATTTACATCTTTTATTGCATGCATTGTTATCTCTGACTGAGGAGCTTCTATAAGCAAACTGGAGGTGATTAGGAACCCATCACTGCGTATTATTACTTACCGGAAAGGCCCGTTAACATCAATTGACCAAAGGTTCTCTCCCGTCTTTGCATCATTGCTCATCGTAGATTGTTTCCATAGGTTTTTTGACTTTTATACCATAAAGCGAGCCCGGCAGATCTTGAAAGCCCTCACAACTTACACAAGAGAACACTGATGTTTTCAATTCCTCAGACAGTGACGCTCTTGGGACGTTTATATGGTGGACCTGTTGGATTGGTCTGGTCTGTCATTTGTTGTTTAAAAACTAGATGATCTGTTATTATCTTATTGAGCAGAGTTTCCTAGCCCTGAGCTTTGGTTGCTGTTTTTAAAAAAACAAAACAACTTTATATCCATCTTTCTTCCGCTAGAGATATAATGTGTGGAGAAGCAGGTACTGCGGGCACAGCAATGTGGGTTTTCTAAGCGTTTTTTATTTGCAGCAGCAAAGGGGTTTTCCACCAACAGAGAAAATAAACAACAAAAAAGAAATCCTATTCCCTATTGGGAGGCTAACTGACAACAGACAAACCTGTCTACTCCTGGGCCCACTAAACGGGTTCCCCCAGTAAAACAAAACACACTTTCCAATATAACAGATTCCTTACTTTTTCACCACAGTCTCCAACTCCTTCCTCCTTCCTCCTTCTGTCTCCAAACCCCTCAATGAACTGGAAGGAACTGAGACTTCTTATAGGGAAGGGTGCACTGTGGTGAATGAGCAATCACTCAGTTAACCCTGAACTGGGAAGGTGGCTACTTCCAGCCTTCTACTCAGGTACCGGCCCTCACATAGCCTGCCCCGAGTGAACCCGTCACACATCCCCCTCCCCAGCGCAACACCAGGGTGAGAAGCGACCACAGCGGAGAGCCCATGGGCCCGAGACAGCGCATCGGCGTTGCCGTGGAGAAGGCCCGCCCTGTGCTGCACCACAAACTTGAAGGGCTGCAAGGAGAGGAACCACCGAAGGATCCGGGAATTGCGGTCCCGGTTACTGTGCATCCACCTCAGAGGGGCGTGGTCGGTGACCAGGGTAAACTGCCTGCCCAGTAAATAGTACCGTAGCATCTCGGTGGCCCATTTAATCGCTAGACACTCCTTCTCGATCACGGCATAGCGTTGTTCCCGGGGCAGCAGTTTCCTGCTCAGGTAAAATACCGGATGCTCCTCACCATCCACATACTGCGAGAGCACAGCCCCCAAACCAACCTCTGAGGCATCCGTCTGCAGGAAGAGCTCAGTCCCGAAGTCCGGTGCCACGAGGATGGGCCGGTCACATAACGCAGAGCGCAGATCGCCAAAGGCCTCCTCAGCCTTACCGTCCCATCTCACCATATCGGGGCCTTTGCCTTTAATAAGGTCGGTTAGCGGCACCGCCCTAGTCGCAAAATGGGGTATGAATCGGCGGTAGTAGCCGACAATCCCTAGGAAGGCCCTCACCTGTTTTTTTCTAAGAGGTTGAGGCCAATTCCGTATTGCCTCCACCTTATGGACTTGGGGTTTCACCGATCCCCTCCCAACCACATAGCCCAAGTACTTAGCCTCCGCCAGCCCAATAAAACACTTGGGGGGTTGGCTGTTAGACCGGACCTTCTGAACGTGTCGAGCACAGCCTCAACCTTCGGCAGATGGGACTCCCAATCCGTGCTATGGATGACGACGTCATCCAGGTATGCCGCAGCGTACTGGACGTGAGGCCTGAGCAGCTTGTCCATGAGCCGCTGGAAGGTGGCTGGGGCTCCATGAAGGCCAAAGGGCATAATTCTGTAATGAAATAACCCGTCTGGGGTGGCAAAGGCGGTTTTCTCCCTGGCCCTTCCGGTTAGGGGTATCTGCCAATACCCTTTCGTCAGATCAAGAGTCGAGAGGTATCTGGCCTTTGCCAATCTCTCCACCAGCTCATCCACACGGGGCATGGGATAGGCATCGAACTTGCTGATTTCATTCAACTTCCTGAAGTCGTTACAAAATCTGGTAGAGCCGTCTGGCTTTGGCACCAAAACGATGGGGCTGGACCAATTACTGTGGGATGGCTCAATGACCCCAAGCTCTAGCATTTTCTTGACTTCTAGTCTGACTGCCTCTCTTTTGGCTTCCGGTATCCGGTAGGGTTTCAGTCTGATCGCTACACCGGGTTCGGTCACAATGTCGTGGAACACGTCATGTGTTCTACCCGGTACCGGTGAGAACACATCCCTATTCCTCTCGACCATTCGGTTGACTTCCTCTACCTGGCAAGGAGTCAGCTCAGGGGAAATAGCCACCCCCGGCTCTGGGGCCTGAGGACCGGACTGGGCATGGCCGGTCTGGGACACGCAGGCCTCTCTGTCTTGCCATGGCTTCAGGAGATTGACATGGTAGATCTGCTCCTTCTTCCGGCGGTCAGGCTGCCTAATCCTGTAGTTAACAGGGCCTGTCTGTTCCAGGACCTCATATGGTCCTTGCCAATGAGCCAGAAGTTTGCTTTCTGCAGTCGGGACCAGTATCATCACCCTGTCCCCTTGCGAGAACTGTCTTGCGGTGGCCTTCTGGTTATAGATATGGGATTGGGTCTCCTGTGCCCTTTCCATATGCTGGCGTACCAGGGGGATAACCCGAGCCATCCGCTCGCGTATGCCTACAACATATTGTATCGGGTTGGTTCCGGTCACTCCCTGCTCCTCCCAGGTTTCCCTGAGTATATCCAGCAGACCACGTGGGTGCCTGCCATATAGGAGTTCGAACGGAGAGAAGCGGGTCGAGCTCTGGGGAATCTCACGTATAGCAAACAACAAGTACGGCAATAACATGTCCCAGTCCTTTCCTTCCCTGTTAACAACCTTCCTCAGCATCCCCTTTAGGGTGCGGTTGAACCGCTCGACAAGCCCATCCGTCTGCGGGTGATACACGGAGGTCTTTAGCGCCTGTATCTTTAACAAGTGACACAGCTCTTTCATCAGACGGGAAACAAAAGGAGTACCCTGATCGGTCAGGATCTCTTTCGGGATGCCCACGTCGTGCGAATACCTGAACCAACTCTCGGGCAATGTTCCTTGCATTTGCTTTGCGCAAGGGAACGGCTTCAGGATACCGAGTGGCATAATCCAGGATCACCAATATGTACTGGTGTCCACGTGTGGATTTTTCTAACGGACCCACAATGTCCATTGCGATCCTTTCAAAGGGGACATCAATGACCGGGAGGGGTATGAGAGGGGCTCTCAAGTGTGGCTTAGGAGATGCCAACTGACATTCGGGGCATGAGGCACAGTACCGTTTCACCGCCTCATAAACCCCTGGCCAGAAGAACCTGCGCAGGACCCGCTCCTGGGTCTTCTCAACCCCTAAGTGCCCTCCTAGCACATGGGAATGAGCGAAGTCGAGTACCTTTCTGGTCTGAGAGGACGGAACCACCAACTGTTCAATTTCCTGACCTCCCTCCATGATGACCCGGTACAACAGATCACTCTTCAAAATAAAGTACGGATAACTCTTTATTGCCCCTTCCACCGGCACCCCGTTCACCTCAATCACCCTGCTTCTCGCAGTCTGTAACAAAGGATCACTAGCTTGGTCGTTCCCAAAAACAGTGTTCCCGGAAACCCCTCCCCCTGAGTCATTCCCATCAGAGGTAGAGCCCCCAGAGTTAGGAGCCTCATTCACCTCCTCACTCGTATGTGTTACAGGGACCCCCAATTCTGTCTCTGTCACCTGGGTGGCCACCCCCTTTTGAGATCTTTTGGCCGGGGTGTTCACCAGAGCCTCAGCCCGAGCTCTGGTAAAGCCGTGTTTGGCTTCTCGCCTCTCTCTGCGTGTTTTCCGGGGTTTAGGAGGTTTCTGACAAAAAGACGTATCGTGGAATGGGAACACCTCGGTGATGTCGTTAGTACCCTCATCAAGGTCGGCAGTGGCCGTACCAACAGATAACCCCTGCAATATGGTCTGAAAGTCCGGGAAATCCCTCCCTAAGACAAGGGAATAGGGTAAGTTGGGTACCACCACAGCTGGGACAGACCGTACCCTTGCCCCCACAGAGACAGCGACTAACGCCGTGGGATAACGAACGGTACTACCATGTACGCACAACACTCCCACAGTCTTATCTTTCTGTAAATTGGCCCGGCCCACCAGTTTGCCTGACACCAATGTTATGGCACTACCGGAGTCCGCAAGTGCCACTGCCTGTAGTCCGTTCAGCAGGACGGGCACTCGAAAAGTCTGAGTCCTTCCACCAGGCCAGTCATACATATCAGTCCGCAGAAATTCCAGGGTCCTCACCCAGCCCACACTGCATGGGCTCGGACGTGTTAGGACACCTGGCTCGAATATGTCCCAGTTCGCCACACTCCAAGCACTGTATCGAGTTCCTTTGGGGCTCATTCCCTCTTCGAAAAGTGTTGCTGTGGTCTGAGTAACGCACTGGTCCCCCAGGTGCTGGCAGGATTGCCGACCCGTTCGACCTAGTTGTGGAGCCGAAGACTTTTTGTGGCTGCTCCTTTCTATGGGTGGGGATGCTCCCCACAACGACCTTTGGCGACCTCCTGGGCGAGTCCTCGAAGTCTTTTGCAGCCAGGTAGCGCTCTACTTGGGCCACCATGTCATCATAGGTACCCGGGTTCCCTTGTCCCACCCATTCACGGAGGCTGCGTGGGAGTCCGCGTAGGAACTTATCCAACACCAGGGTTTCCACTATCTGCGTGGGGCTTTGGTGCTCAGGCTGGAGCCACTTCCGAGCCAAATGCATTAGGTCGAACATCTGCGTCCGGGGTGGTGTCTTCTCCTCATACGTCCAGTTAGAGAAGCGTCGCGCTCTCACAGCTTTTGTCACTCCGAACCGGGCCAGGATTTCAGCCTTTAAGAGTTTATAGTCCGTAGCCTGGACTTCCTCCAGGTCATAGTAGGCCTTTTGGGCCTCTCCAATCAGGAAGGGTGCGATAATCCCCGCCCACTTGTCTGTAGGCCAGGCCTCCCGAGTAGCAGTGCGCTCAAAGGCACGGAGGTATGCTTCCACGTCATCCTCAGGCAACATCTTCTGAAGGTAGCAACTAGCTCGAATCCTGGTCTCCTGGCTAGGGGGTGCTTGCGTCGCCAAACCTCGTACCGTTGCTTGAAGCAGTTCGTGGTCAGCTTTCTGGGCCTCCATCACGGCCCCAATCTGTGCCTGTATTAGGCGGTTGCTCTCCTGCTGCGTTGCCGTGGCACATACCAGTGCTTTTAATAAGTCCTCCATTGTAACTGTGGGTTCTGTACCCTTGTTGCTACTGCCAGCGCACAGCAGGTACAAAATCCCACCGCTGCCACCACTTGTGGAGAAGCAGGTACTGCGGGCACAGCAATGTGGGTTTTCTAAGCGTTTTTTATTTGCAGCAGCAAAGGGGTTTTCCACCAACAGAGAAAATAAACAACAAAAAAGAAATCCTATTCCCTATTGGGAGGCTAACTGACAACAGACAAACCTGTCTACTCCTGGGCCCACTAAACGGGTTCCCCCAGTAAAACAAAACACACTTTCCAATATAACAGATTCCTTACTTTTTCACCACAGTCTCCAACTCCTAACTCCTTCCTCCTTCTGTCTCCAAACCCCTCAATGAACTGGAAGGAACTGAGACTTCTTATAGGGAAGGGTGGGGCAGCTGTGGTGAATGAGCAATCACTCAGTTAACCCTGAACTGGGAAGGTGGCTACTTCCAGCCTTCTACTCAGGTACCGGCCCTCACATAGCCTGCCCCGAGTGAACCCGTCACAAATGATAAATGGAAAGATAGAGACATATAGATGGATACATAGCTTGTTGGGGAACTGAATGTCAAGCCTTGGGTATATGTGGAAGAACACATGGGTCTCATAAGGCGATGAAATGGATAAAAAGAAGGATTGACGGAATAAGGCTAGGGTCAGACTAACGCATTTTTCACGTTGTCCGTGAAAATGTGCGTTCGAAGAATGGACGTATTTTTTCACGGAATACGCAATAGCGGTCATACTATGCGCAGTTTCATCCGTGATTTTGTACGGATCATCAATAAAACACTTCTTGCATCTTGCATCTCGTTATGTTGGCCGGACATTAGCAGTGTCTGACGTCTCCAATTCACGCACACACGCCGCTAGCGGACGCAGCGCACTCTGCACGTCAGTACTAGTGGTTTAACGTTCTCGAAAAAATGCGTTCATTTTCCACTTGCGTTGCGCAGCCGGACTTTTGTGCGACCGTACTTCGTATATTGGCCGTCATTGCCCGGCATCTGCTGCTAGCACGGCCGTGATTAAGTGCGCCAGAACGCGCGTTCGCACTGCCTCAGTCTGACCCTAGCCTTAGATAGAAACTAATGGGTGAAATTACAGAAGAAGATATTGGTAGGTGTAGGTCATGAGAGGTAGATGGGTAGACAAGGCGATTGGTAGGATGATGGTAGGGATGATGAGTAAACAGAGTGATAAGTAGATGAAGAGATGAATGGGGTAAAGGATGGAAGATGAAGCGGCTGTTGACTACCCATAGCTAGGGATATATGGAATTATGGACAGGTAGATGGGGTGATTGGTAGGTAGATTGAGAGTTGTGTAGGTAGGCGAATGAATGGATGGGTAACTAAATGGAGTGATTGGTAGGAAGATGGAACAATGACTTCTAACATGGTAGATAGATCAATGGATGGGTGAAATGCTTGATGGATGCTTAGGTTTATGGAGAGATGGGTGAAGGATGGGCAGGTTGATGGAGTGATAGGTATATGGAGCGTTAGATGGCTAGATCTATGGGTAGATTGATGGAGTGGTGATGGAGCTATACAGATTGATTATTATGTTGATGGAGCTGTATAGATTGATTCATGGGTTGATGGAGTGGTAGATAGCTCGATCGATGGACAGGCTAATGGGAAGATAGATGGAGCAATAGATTCATAGGTAGGTAAATGGAGTTATAGCTAGATCAATGGATAGGTTGATGGTGAGATGGGTGTATGGCTCAATGGATGGGTGGATGAGTAGGTTGATGGAGTGATAGGTTGATGGAGCGGTAGATAGCTAGATCGATGGATAGGTTGGTGGAAAGATAGATGGAGCAATAGATTCATAGGTAGGTAAATGGAGTTATAGCTAGATCAATGGATAGGTTGATGGTGAGATGGGTGTATGGCTCAATGGATGGGTGGATGAGTAGGTTGATGGAGTGATAGGTTGATGGAGCAATAGATGGGTATATCAATGGGAAGGTTGATGCAAAGATAGATGGAGCAATAGATTCATGGGTAGGTAAATGGAGGTATAGCTAGATCGATGGATAGATTGATGTGAGATGGGTGTATAGCTAAATGAATGGGTGGATGAGCAGATTGATGGAGCGGTAGATGGCTAGATCGATGGATAGGTTGATGGAAAGATAGATGGAGCAATCGATTCATGGGTAGATAAATCGAGGTATAGTTAGATCGATGGATAGGTTGATGGTGAGATGGGTGTATGGCTAAAAGAATGTGTGGATGAGCAGATTGATGGAGTGATAGGTTGATGGAGCGGTAGATACACTATATTGCCAAAAGTATTTGCTCACCCATCCAAATAATCAGAATCAGTTGTTCCAATCACTTCCATGGCCACAGGTGTATAAAATCAAGCACCTAGGCATGCAGACTGTTTTTACAAACATCTGTGAAAGAATGGGTCGCTCTCAGGATCTCAGTGAATTCCAGCGTGGAACTGTGATAGGATGCCACCTGTGCAACAAATCCAGTCGTGAAATTTCCTCACTCCTAAATATTCCACATTCACCTGTCAGCTGTATTATAAGAATGTGGAAGTGTTTGGGAACGACAGCAACTCAGCCACGAAGTGATAGGCCATGTGAACTGACGAAGCAGGGTCAGCGGATGCTGAGGCGCATAGTGCGAAGAGGTCGCCAACTTTCTGCAGAATCAATCGCTACAGACCTCCAAACTTCATGTGGCCTTCAGATTAGCTCAAGAACAGTGCGCAGAGAGCTTCATGGAATGGGTTTCCATGGCCAAGCAGCTGCGTCGGATGTAGTGGTGTAAAGCACGCCGCCACTGGACTCTAGAGCAGTGGAGACACGTTCTCTGGAGTGACGAATCGCGCTTCTCCATCTGGCAACCTGATGGACGAGTCTGGGTTTGCCGGTTGCCGGGAGAACGGTACTTGTCAGACTGCATTGTGCCAAGTGTAAAGTTTGGTGGAGAGAGGATTATGGTGTGGGGTTGTTTTTCAGGAGCTGGACTTGGCCCCTTAGTTCCAGTGAAAGGAACTCTGAATGCTTCAGCATACCAAGACATTTTGGACAATCCCATGCTCCCAACTTTGTGGGAACAGTTTGGAGCTGGCCCCTTCCTCTTCCAACATGACTGTGCACCAGTGCACAAAGCAAGGTCCATAAAGACATGGATGACAGAGTCTGGTGTGGATGAACTTGACTGGCCTGCACGAGTCCTGACCTCAACCCGATAGAACACCTTTGGGATGAATTAGAACGGAGACTGAGAGTCAGGCCTTCTCGTCCAACATCAGTGTGTGACCTCACAAATGCGCTTCTGGAAGAATGGTCATAAATTCCCATAAACACACTCCTAAACCTTGTGGACAGCCTTCCCAGAAGAGTTGAAGCTGTTATAGCTGCAAAGGGTGGACCGACGTCATATTGAACCCTCTGGATTAGGAATGGGATGTCACTTAAGTTCATATGCGAGTCAAGGCAGGTGAGCCAATACTTTTGGCAATATAGTGTAGCTAGATCGATGGATAGGTTGATGGAAAGATAGATGGAGCAATATATTCATGGGTAGGTAAATGGAGTTATAGCTAGATCGATGGGTAGGTTGATCGTTATATCAATGGATAGGTAACCGGAGCGATAGATAGCTAGTTCAGTGGGGAGGTAGATGCAGAGATAGGTTCGCTGATGGAGTAATAGGTAGATGGCGAGATCGAGATCAATAGGGAGGTTGGAATGATAGAGAGTATCACTTGGAGCAGGTCTATCGTCACTTCTCCTCTCCCTTCACACCTTCATTTGCTTGTTCCTTCACCCTCCCTTTATTAAAGACCAGACATTAATTAACCTTAACCCTTATAAGTTAATATTTGATTTTCTTTGGCACCTTATCAGACCATGGAACTTTTTGTTCACAGATTTATTATTTATTCCCAATTCTAGGTGGTTTGCAGGTATGTCTGACATCTCCTCGCAATAACTTGTGTCAGCAAAAGGCATTGCGGGTTAATGAGTATATAAAGTTGTTAATGATGCTCTGCACACACTCCCAGCTGTGCTTAGTAATGGCTTTTTATATTGCTTTGTGGAGATTTAGATAAGATACTGGCGGTCAGCTGATTCCAATGCAAACATTTAGTTTTATTGTTATTGTTTCTCAGCGGTTCACTCTGGGCATAACAAAAAGACCAGCTCAGAAAACAGACTGGAAACGCAGAGACTTAAGGGACGCTCTATACGTTGGGACCTTTTATTCGAGAGTTCACGGTGCTCTGAGAGCCCTCACCCCTCCCCCCCTCCAGTCAGGGTCTTATAGGGCTGATTCAGCCCTCTGAGCACAGGGCTCACCACCACTCAGAATATGAACTCTGACCTCAAGTTCAGGATGTTTGAGAGCCACCTTCCACTAGTGGCTATTAATGTGCTCGGCGTTGAGAGCCGTTGTATTAGCTGGCACCTCATGGTCACATGACTTGTTGCAGCTTACGACCCCCCTCTCCCTCCCATTTTAACATGAGCATTGCTTTACAAGTTAGATTGGCTCTAACCCAACCGTCCAATCACGTTTCATGAATTGGACAACACGGGATCTATTCCAACCCTGGTGTGAACTTAACGACAACTATGGTAAACTTAAAACTATATAGACCAGTGGTGTCCAACCTTGACCCTCCAGATGTTTTAGAACCACATCTCTAGTGATGCTACAGTCACTCATTAAGTTGACAGAGCCTTATGGGAGATGCAGTTCCAGAACGTGGAGGGCCGCTTTTGCTAAACCCTGTACCAGCAGCATGTAGTTGTGAATGGTTGCGTTCTTGAAGTTTCACTGCAGCCAACGTGTTTATCTACCGAGGCCTTGAAACCTGACAGAAGGTGCTTTTCCTGCGAACGCCGGACCCGGCCCTGAGGTTATTTTGACCTACAGGTCTATTCAAAGAAAGGTGAACCTCAGGAGAATGACTGGAGAATTGAAATTTTTAAATCAAAATAACCAAACCAGAAAAATTCTCCCATTTATCTCACTTTCCAAATCGGCTATTTGGTCTAGATTGTTCTCTTCACCTGACAATTCTCCTGAGTTTCACCTCTCTCTGAATAACTCCATTTACATGGAGAGGTCTCTGTATAATATTACACACCCACACGTCAGTGACTAATACACGTATGTATTATGTTTGTTTCTGTGTGTGAGTATAAAACCCATCTCCCCTGGCTGCAGAGTTTGTACTTTGATTGTGGTTCGATAAATCGCTTGAATTGCGAAACCCACTTGGCCATAAATATCTTCTATTCGGCATCCAGAAATAATTTATGGCCGGGTTCAAAGTGTAAATATGTTTACGATGAAGACATTTTTATGATACGTAGATTTGTGTCTTAGTAACCTGCACTGGTTGTCGCTGCTTACAGTTATTAGAAGGGATATTCACTAACGTCCGAATTTGCCGCTGAATTTCACCGTACGTGCAATTTCGGGGCAATTGGTCTATACAGGAAGCTGTCAGTCGGTCAAATACAGGCGCATTGACAGCGACATATGGTGCATTTAACCCTAATTAGGGCGATTTGGCGGCATTGAAATTGTTCCATATAGAACTAACGATTCGTCTATTCACAGAACGCGGCTTTGCGGTGGTTTTTGTGTTCGAATCAGCGTTTTTTGTGGCGGTTTTTCGGATGCGGTCGGCGGATTTCCTGCACTTTGGGGACCCTGCCATGATACCTGAATTCAACACAGGGTCAAGGAATTAGATTTCCCGGAGTGCGTGGAACGAAGGAACATTCCGGTGGAATTTCGGTGATCTGTGAATAACCAGGATAGTCTTTGATCATCTTCTTTGGAGCTCCTTTGTCCCTTTTGGGGTGTTTCGGGTCCCTGTTATCCAGAGTTTCTTCAGTTATCATTTGGGGTATGTTGGAAATGGAGGGGGGGAGATGATTAGCCCTGTCTTGGAAGGAATCACAAAATATATTCATAATAACGATGATAATAATGTATTAAATCACAATATCGCCCCAGTTCTATAATAACCTTATAATAGCTATTATTATTGTTACCACTAGTTATGAAATTTATTAAGTCACAATATTCTCACAATTATTATTAAAATAATTGAAAGTATTGCAATGTGATACATTATATTACTTCTTACTATTAAGTATATAACTCTGAGAATATTGCGACTTAACCCATTTACGTCTGAAGACCGACACGTGGGACGCATTTCCATTCAGCAGGGTTTTCTCAGGGTTAAATGGGTTAAATTTTCCTAGTCGTTTCTCCGACATATAGAAGGCCACACGGGCATCATTTTGTTTATGTTTTAAAATGCCCGTGTGGCCTTCTATATGTCGGAGAAACGACTAGGAAAATTAAAGAAAGGCAAGATAGATTTACCAGTACCAGAGCACTTTTTTTTTTTTGTATATAAAATTTTTATTAAGGTTCACATAGAAGAAACAGATGCCAGACATCACCAAGATTGGGGTAATGAAAAAGGAGGATCACGCAGGATCCTGCAGTTATCAATTCTAACGATAATATAAGCTTTGCAACATAGGCAATCGGTTTAACCAAATTTTCCTAAGTTAAACTAAAACACAATAAAATTTATAACACTGTAAAACATAACAGAATACACAAATCAGAAGAGTACACAGAGTTAAGGGGGAAAAAGAAAGAGGGGGAGAGGAAAAAAAAAAAAAAGGGGAAAAGTCAGAAATAAAATCCTTATGCATATGCTCAGTGAGGTCCACAAACGGCAATATTAATGCTGTATCCTCATCAAATATATCCTTTATAACATTTATAAAAAAATTATATCAAGTTTCCAGACTTTACAAAGAGTTCCCATCCTTCCCATATGTCTTGAAACACGCTGAAAGAGTTTACAGCCCTGTGGTACATTTCCTCGTACAGACAAACATTCTCCAATGATAACATGACTTCTCTCATTGAGGGACTAGCTTGAGAAAGCCAATGACGTGCTATAGTAGATTTAGCTACGCTAAGTATTATCGATATGATGCCTCTATGTCGCTGTTGAATAGTAATTGGAAGCATATGTAAGAGGTATTGTTTAGGGCACAGAGGCATAGATATGCCGGTACAGTGAGATATCAGTCTGCAAATTTTCCCCTAGAAGGTAGCTAGCAGCGGACATTGCCAAAAGATATGCAGGATGGAACCGACACTGGTGCCACAGCGCCAGCATACACTGGAGTGCCCGGATATATGAGCCACGCGATTCGGGGTCATGTACCATATATATAATAGTTTAAGATGTGCCTCCCGCAGATTAGTGCTCCTGGTATATTTATAGACCGTTTCCGTGGAGTAGAACCAGTCCTCCTTAGAAGACTCGAACGACAGATCCTTGTCCCATCTAATCATATACGGTAGTTTCTTACTGGGGTTCGCAGACAACAAACTGTCATAACATAAAGACAAAGGCTTTTTCGTAACTTTTTTACCTAAGCACAACCTGTGGAAGGCCGTAATCTCCGTCGCTGCAAAGGAGGAAATACCCCGTTGAGTCAGTGCATGTTTTACCCTAAGGTACTTGAAACATTCGCTAGTGGGGAGGGCAAACTCGCGTGCTATGTCCGGGAATGTTTTAATGGAAGAGGATGTAAAAAGTTGATGAATATGTGTAAGACCTAATTGGAACCAACGGTCAAGGTTCAGGTCTTGGACAGTGCGACAGAGGAAGCGCAATGGAGCTAAGCTGAGAAATGAGAAAGGTCGTACGAGTCGTCTACCCCATAGCCGCCATGACATAAGGGAAAGGGAGGTGGAAGGCAGGAGACCCTCCAATGTGTGGTGTGGGAGCTTCTCAAACCACATCAGGTCGTGAACTCGAAAAGGAGCAATGTAAGCATTCTCCATTCGTAACCATAAAGGGCCGTCTCGCTGGGACATGGAGGACAGGAACTGAGCCAATAGAGCTGCTCTGTAGTATGCAGTAACGTTTATAAAGCCTAGCCCCCCCCTACGTCTAGTCGCGTTAATTGTGGAAGCTGGAATGCGTGGAGGCCTCCCTTTCCATATGTGTGCCTGCAGCATTTTTTGCATACGTAGCAACATATGTGCCTGGATAAAAACTGGGATGTTCCTGAAAAAATAAAGAATCTGGGGTAGAATACACATTTTCAGAGCTGCCATACGTCCCATCCAAGAGACCTCCAGATCAAGCCAGGAGGACAGTTGGGAGGAGATAGAAGTCATTAGGGGGTTATAATTATATTTGAGGATAGAGCCCCTGGATTTGGTAAGAGAAATACCTAAATATTTCAAAGATGTCGTTCTCCAGTCGAATGGATACAAGGCCCTTAAGGTGGAGAGTGAGAAATCATCAACATGTAGCGGCAGTGCCTGCGTCTTGCTCACATTGTTTTTATAATAGGAGACTAGGCCATAGGAAGTTAGTTGACGCATCAGAGATGGTAAAGAAGTTTCAGGGGAGGTAAGAAAAATCTAAATATCATCCGCGAACAGAGCTAATTTATGAATTCCATCTGGTGTAGATATGCCAGAGATGGAAGCGTCCCGCCTGATTCGTGGAGGCCAAGGGCTCCAATGCCAAAACAAAGATGAGTGGGGAGAGTGGACACCCCTGCCTGGTGCCATTGGTAATAGAGAATGAGGAGGAAAGAAACCCAGATGCCAGGACCTTTGCCATTGGAAGGGAATACAGGCTCATGATACTATTAAAAAATAGGGCAGGGAAACCAAAGACTTCTAATGCCTTACGCATATAGCCCCAATGTAGGCGGTCAAATGCCTTCTCGGCATCCAGTGCCAGGAGAAGCCCAGTTGTATTGGTTCTATAGGTGATATCGATTATATTATAGAAACGTCGGGTGTTGTCACATGTCTGTCTACCAGTTACAAACCCGGTCTGTTCCGCTGATATCAAGAAAGGCAGCAAAGGAGCCATTCTAGACGCCAACAGTTTAGCGTATAGCTTAGCATCCACATTTAATAAGGATATAGGACGAAAATTCGCACAGCTGGTCGGGGATTTGCCAGGTTTAGGTAATGTTATAATAGTAGCTTGAAGCATTTCCGGGGGTATTACACCTGTGGATTTGATATGGTTGAAAAGTCCCTTAAGGGTTGGTATTAGAATGTCTGCGAAGGTCTGATAATATAAATTAGAAAAACCGTCCGGCCCAGGGGCCTTGTTCTTTGGAAGAGCCTTAACGGCCTTATGCACCTCTTCCTCTGTGAACGGAACCAGCAACTCTGCCGCTTGTGATCGGGATAGGGAAGGGAGTTCTACTTCCTGGAGGAATTGAGTTATCTCATCTGGGTCCGGGTCGTGAGTCGCAGGATCTGATTTTAGGTTATATAAAAAGGCGTAGAAGTTGGCAAATTCCTCTGAAATTTTTAACGGGTTGTAAATCCTATCCCCTCCATTATCTAATAGGTAAGGAATTTTGGTTTGTATTCTTTTAGATTTCAATTTAGATGCCAGTAACCGGCCAGCTTTGTTGCCCTGGGTATATTGGGTGAGATTTAAGCGTCGTATGGCCCGTTCAGAGGACTGTAACGTCATCTGGATCAGATCCCGTCGTAGGGTCGTCAGTCGGGACAAGAGGTCAGGTGTGGGGTTAGATTTATGTTGGGCTTCCAAGTCAGATATTTGCCGCTGTATTGAAGTCATCTGGGTATTGAACGCCTTTTTCCGTGTAGCCCCTCTCTGAATCAAATGGCCCCTCACCACTGCTTTATGCGCCAACCAGGCCGATGATATGGTGACGTCTTCCGTCACATTTAATGCAAAGTATTCCCGTAACACCGCCGATGTATCAGACACATCAGCGCCACTAACTATAAGCGAGTTGTTTAGACGCCAGTTCCCCATCCCCCTAGCAGGATAGTCAGCTTCGAAGTCCATCGTTATAGGAGCATGATCAGACCATGTTATAGAGCCGATACGAGCTGCCAGGAGACGAGGGACTGTTGGGCCTTGTATCAGACATAGGTCAATGCGGCTATAAGATGAGTGAACTGGTGAGAAAAAAGTGAAGTCCCTAGTTGAGGGGTTGCTAATTCTCCATGCGTCATATAAGTCAGAGGATCGTAAAAAGTCAGTTAGTTGACGGCTAGAGGGGAGCTGTTTACGAGGCTGAGCACGGTTCTGGCCTGGACGTGTATCCAAAGCCATGTCCGGCACGCAATTAAAATCACCACACATGAAAAGAGACCCCTCCGTCAGCTTCTTAATCTTACTATAAGCTTTTTTAAGAAAACATACCGGGTTGACATTAGGCAAGTACAGATTTGCAACCGTAATTGGAAGTTCATTCATAGTGCCCACCAAAATCAAAAGGCGGCCCAGTGGGTCTGTATATTGGTTTGAGCATTTAAAGACCCAGTCCTTGTGAAAGAGAACCGAGACACCCCTAGACTTCGTCTGGGCAGTAGAATGAAAGGAAACAGGGTACATAGCGGATCGCAAATGGGGGGTGCGCACTGTGCTAAAATGCGCCTCCTGCACACAGACTATCGCTGGCTTAGATTTATGTAAATCCCGAAACAGAGCATGTCTTTTAAACGGAACATTCAGCCCCCTAACATTCATTGAAAAAATACTGAACTGAGGTTTACTCATGAATAAATAACCACAACGTTATAATATGCATAGTCGGATTAAAAGTACTATCGAGGAGACATGAGGAATATGAAGGCCATGGCCTTAAGAGCATATCAACAGACAAATAATTAAAGAAAAATAAAAAAGGGAAAAGGAACGAAAAAGAAAAGGGAAAAAAACTGAAAAAGGCAAAAACATAAGACAAACAAACCAAACACTGCTGTATCCCAGAGATACAGCAAGAATGAGTCATTCCTAGTGGCACTAAGAAGCGAAAAATATCAGCTAAGGAGACTCAACCGGGGGACGGGGGGACGTCCGCTACACAGAGCTCAACGCAAGAACTCAGCGCTGAATCAAAAAAACAGAGTCCCGAGGCAATCGTGAGGAGGAACCACGTCCTCCACGCGGCACAGGAAAGGAGACACCCATCATTTAGGTCGGACTCTATGCCATTCCGGAGAGACTTTAATCGGTGATGAGGAAGGCTCACGCGGAGGCGAGAAATCAGCCAGAATGTTCCAGTCCTTCAGGAATTGTAATCCAGTGGCGACATCAGGAACAACATTTAGGATACCATCCTTCCATATCAAGAGCTTCGTTGGGAACCCCCATCTGTACGCCAACTTATGATTGCGGAGAAGCCTGGTGAGGGATGAAAACTCTCGTCGTTTAGACATGGTCAAAGCCGATAAGTCAGCGAAAAAGGAGATAGCAGCATAAGGGGCAGCTAAAGGCATGGACTTCCGTGACGCTGACATCAGAGCTTCCTTGATGTGGAAAAAGTGAACCCGGATAATGACATCACGAGCCACCGACGTTGGTAGGTTTTTTGCTCGCGGTAAGCGATGCGCTCGATCCAGAAGTAGGTCTTGTGGTGTAGCTTCTGGCAGCAAAACTTGAAACAACTCCAGGAGATATGGATGTAAGTCCGCTAGAGTGACTGCTTCTGCGATACCTCTGATTCTTATATTATTACGCCGGGAGCGGTCTTCTACGTCAGCCACTTTAAGTGCCAGAGCTTCATGGGCCGCTTGCAGGGCCAGATGGCGGTCTACCAGATCATTGTGGGCTAAGCATAAGTCATCCGCCTTGGTTTCCAAGGTATCAGTGCGTTCTCCCAAGTCCTGAACGTCACGGCTCAACTCCTGCAGCACTCCCCTGATGTCCGCTTGTATGGTTGAGCGCAAATCTTGCAGCATAGCGTGTAATCTGCTCTCTGAGGGTGGCAGCGAGTCAGAGAGGTCTGGTTGCGCCGCGGGCGACCCGTCCGGGTCGTGGGCCAGCGCCTGCCGCGGGGATCCGCTATCCTGCGCCTCCTTATTACGTTCCGTCCGAGCCGACTTCGGGGGATCCAACACTCGCTGTGCCTTGGGGGGTGCCATTTTAGAGCCGCAGAAAATATGCCTCGGTTATCCTTTAGTAGCCGTTGGATTGAGAAGAGTTCAGCGCTGACCACATGAGCTACATATCCATGTGGTCGCTCGTTAGAGTGTACTGGCTAAACTGATAGAGGCGGTCCCAGCACCAATCAGCCCTCCAGGATGTCACGGTAAATTATGTTTCTTGTACCTTTTTTTTTTTTTATATTCCTTTTTTTTTTTTTTAAACGTTTAAGGGCATACAGGTACTTCTGAGAGATGATGGGGACCGCTGTCGGCTTCAGAGTGGGGTGCCAAGTGGACCAGCTCCGGAGACCCTCTATCCAAGGGAAGGTCGGGTGGGCTGCGCAATGACACCTAATTCAGGCGCCCCCCCCGCGCCTGAAAGGGAGGGGGGGAGGTCCTTCGGACCTCTCTCCCTCCCGATCGGCGGCTCTGCGGGGGTTAACCCAGGCATCATTTGGAAGGGCACAGCCTGCCCTTCCAAATGTTACCTGGCATTAACCCCTGGGGAGCTGGATCGCGAATCGGGGCTGAAAAGCGCCGATTCGCGATCCTTTCCCGGAGCTGGCCGACATCTTGGATGTCGGCCAAGCCTCCGGGAACTCCCCCTGAGGACTGGCGTCATCGTGCGTAGCACGATGACGCCAGTCCTGGACTTAACCCCTAACTGCCACCAACGGTGGAGATAGGGAGTTCCAATGAACTCCCTATCTCCCGATCCGTGGCAGCTAGGGGTTAAAGTTTGGTATGGTTGGATCGGCCAGAGCATGGCCGTTCCAACGATACCAAACACGAATGTGAAAAATTTTGTCAAAAAAAAAAAAAAGAAAAAGAAAAAGAAAAAAAATGATAAAAAAAAATAAACACTTTTTTAAAAAAAATTTTGGTTTGTTAATTCAGCAATATTGTTCCCATTTCAATTATAATGTGAACAATGATGCTGCACTAACGATTTTTGTATGCGGTGCGTTTGTTAAAAATAGTGTAATTTCCCCCAAAAAAAAATGTAACGAGACCCCATCTCTAATTTTTTTAACAAGCGCACCCCATACAAAATATAACCGCAATTGCTCGCATGTTAAAATGTGAAAAAAAACACTTTACACGTTGTAAATTATTGAAAATACATATTTTATTGCATTTTTTGTTATAATATACAGACATGACATAACGTATACATATAATAATGACATATTATGAATCTACCGAGTCTGACGGAAAGAACGATATATAATATGTCTGGGTCATATACTAAAATAAGCCTTCAAAACACGTTTAAACATGATGAGTAAAACCGGTAAAAATGACCTCAGCACAGGGGCGGGAAAAGCCTCAGCAGCGAAAGGGTTAAGGAACTGCATTTGTATGTACATCTATGCATGATTAAGGTCCTGTAGGACTTCAATAAACTTTCCGATGGAGATATCGGAGATAAGAGCTGGCAGCTGAGTGAGATAAGGCAGGGAGCTTAAAAAAGACTTCTAATCTCCCCCTGGTGATGTCCTTTGAATACATCCCACACAATACAATGATGTGAGTCGGTGACTGACCAATCACTCTATTCTATGACCAAAGCCACACAGTGAGGAGCAAGTGATGGAAAGATACAACACAAAATATCACACAATGGATGCACCCAGTGACACATATAGAAGAAAATATCACACAATGGATGCGCCCAGTGACACATATAGAGGAAAATATCACACAATGGATGTGTCCATTGACACATATAGATGGAAATATCACACAATGGATGCACCCAGTGACACATATAGAGGAAAATATCACACAATGGATGCACCCAGTGACACATATAGAAGAAAATATCACACAATGGATGCGCCCAGTGACACATAGAGGAAAATATCACACAATGGATGCACCCAGTGACACATATAGAGGAAAATATCACACAATGGATGCGCCCAGTGACACATATAGAGGAAAATATCACACAATGGATGCGCCCAGTGACACATATAGAGGAAAATATCACACAATGGATGCGCCCAGTGACACATATAGAGGAAAATATCACACAATGGATGCGCCCAGTGACACATAGAGGAAAATATCACACAATGGATGCGTCCATTGACACATATAGAGGAAAATATCACACAATGGATGCGCCCAGTGACACATATAGAGGAAAATATCACACAATGGATGCACCCAGTGACACATATAGATGGAAATATCACACAATGGATGCACCCAGTGACACATATAGAGGAAAATATCACACAATGGATGCACCCAGTGACACATATAGAGGAAAATATCACACAATGGATGTGTCCATTGACACATATAGAGGAAAATATGTTCTTAACTAAACATACAAGAGAAAAACAAATCACATGTAAGATATCAGCAACATCAAAAAATAAACACAATAAGGACATTTTATTTTTTGGGTGATAGTGGCCCTTCAAAGTTGGCGTGCAGCTCCATCCTTCATCGCAGGTCCTTGTATCCTCTGTATCTTTTCCTTTTGCTCCTCTGCAGGTCGGCCTTTTAAGTGGGATCAGCCTCATCGTCGGCACCATCATCGGGTCCGGGATATTTATTTCCCCCAAATCTGTCCTGGCGAACACGGGTGCTGTGGGACCATGTCTGATCATCTGGGCTGTCTGCGGTGTCATCTCCACATTAGGTAAATTAATGTTTCTCGAACAATGTAATTTCTGCTGCTTATGCGACCAGATGTCAGGGAGTGTTCTACCAGACAGGAGCACAGACATACAGTATCCTCTTCATGACCAGGACACCGATGATCAATGATAGCTGGTCTGACAAAAAAAAGGAATTAAACGTACATATCACGGGCCTGTGTCAGGTTCCTAGGATTGATACGGCATGTTCCTCTGATGGTGCACCTATAGAACTGTGATATGGTCACCAAATAACCTCTCTGAACACAGGTTGATTATTCCTTATCGTCTCAGAACTGCTTGGATTTGGGATATGTGCATAGAATAATGAGAAGAGATATCTCGGGGATGGAACCAAACTCACACAATTTATATACTACAGGATCTTTAATCATTCTGCCCCCGTCGCTTGGTGTCTGCAGTGGGATTTTTCACTTTCAGCATGAGGTCAACCTGATTTACACAAAAACATATCTAGCCTGCCCATCTAGTCTGCCCAATTACATGGATACTTTACCTGGATTTATCTTTTGTTTAGGATAGCCTTATGCCTATCCCATGCCTGCTTAAATTCAATCACTGTTTTGGCCTCTACCACTTCAACTGGAAGGCTGTTCCATGTATCTACCACCCTATCAGTAAAATAATGCTTCCTGATGTTACTTTTAAACCTTTGCCCCTTTAATCTAAGACAATCAGGGCTATTCAAATAGAAATGAAAAGGCACCGCACATTCGGTGACTTTTCTTTCCCTGCACTTTGGGCGATTTGGCGATCCTATTTCGCCAACCCTGCGTTGTATTCAGTAAACACCTCAGGGCCCCCGTAGTGCAGGGAAAACCCACCGCAAACCCGCAGAACACTCATCGAAATCCACAGAAAACAGCTGGATTAACCACGCCGAACACACCGGAGAAACCCGACTAGCCGTCAATCACAGTGCAGAGCAGTCGCCCGGAAAAAGCGGACACAAACGAGGTGAAAAAAAACCCAGTAAGCTTGAAAGTTTGAAAAGTGAAACACTGTTTGAAAAGAAACTACTGAACGAAAATGTCTGGAATTTACATATAAGATCCAATGAATGATAATAAAAAGGGCTGTTACAGAAAAAAGGAAAAACGATTTAAAAAAAAACGGGAAAAAATGTTGACAAAAAAATCCCCAAAAATGCATAAAAAAATCTATACATAAAGAGACTTTTTACTGCAGAATAAAATAATAAACGGTTTATTAGATATTGAATTAAAACGGGAATATTTTTATCATTGAAGCCTATGGGATTCTCCTGAATAAACCTGCCGAATGAAAACACCGAATGGCAGGGCATTTCGGCAACTTTTCACGGCTGGTTTGTGTTCTCTGAATAGATGAAGCATTGCTTCTCTATGGGGATTTCACTGCCCTCGAACAGGCACCGTATGTGCAGGCAATTCACCAACATTTGGCGAATTGCCTGCTCTCTGAATAGCCGAATGGCCAGGAAATGTAGACATACACTGAATTTCAGTGTTCGGTTACATTTCGGGGCCACATCGGCTCTCTTTGAATAACCCCGAAAGTCCTCTTGTTTTGCTACTTTGTTTCCTTTTAAATATACTCCCTTCCTCTACCTTGTGGATTCCCTTTACGTATTTAAATGTTTCTATCATATCACCTCTGTCTCGTCTTTTTTCCAAGCTGTACATGTTAAGATCATTAAGCCTTTCCTGGTAACTTTTCTCCTTCAAGCCGTACACCATTTTAGTAGCCTTTCATATTAGGTTTATATGGCTCAGGCATGAATGTATGTTTTATAATTTTATTTGGTGATTTATGAACGTAATACAGGCCGAGTGTCCCTTATCTGAAATGTTTGGGAATAGAAGTGGGTTTTTTTGGGGGGATATTTGCTTATAATAATGAGATCTCGGGGATGGGACCCAAGTCTAAACAGGAAATCCATTTATGTGTCAAACACACAGCCTGAAGAGTATGTTACATAGTATTTTAATCATTTTGTCCCCGTCACGTGGTGTCAGGAGTGGGATTTTCCTGTTGTCATGTCGGAGCTTTGGATTTTGGAATTTCGTATAAGGGATGCTCAGCCTGCACTTTTAGTACATGTTGTATTTCAATGTACCCATTGGAGAGTGTTGTGTTTGTTTCAAGGTGCCCTGTGCTTTGCTGAACTTGGCACGATGATCACGAAGTCTGGCGGCGAGTATCCCTACCTCATGGAAGCCTTCGGCCCTATCCCTGCCTTCCTCTTCTCCTGGGCCAGCGTCATCGTAATAAAGCCGTCGTCGTTTGCCATCATCTGCCTCAGCTTTGCAGAGTACGCGTCGGCCCCATTCTACCCAGGATGCACCCCTCCGCCAGTGGTCATTAAATGCCTGGCAGCTGCTGCCATCTGTAAGTGGTGTCTGTGTTCACAAGACGTCTTGCTCTGACTCGTAAGGGTGGGATTGTAACTGGAGGCATGAAGGATGACAGATTCTTCCGACATGGCTTTACTGCAGCGGTTGGCAACCGTGGCAGCTCCAGGTGTTTTGAAACTACATTTCCCACGAGGCTCAGTCAACCTCATGAGCACCTGAGCATCATGGGAATGTGCACGGCCAACACGTCATCTATTCATATGGAATAATAACATGATCTTTTTATTTCTTACTTTACCTTTTAGTGGCAATCACAACCGTGAACGCTATGAGCGTCAAACTGGCCAGTTACGTCCAGAATTTCTTCACGGCCGCCAAAATGATTATCATTATAATAATCATCGTGAGTGGCATCGTCCTGCTGGCACAAGGTATGTACTGCCGAGCGACTGTGCAACAATGTCCCGTACAAAGCACCGGGCATTATCTAGGGCAGGGCTGAATGCAAACACCAACACCCCCCCCCCAAGTTTCTGAACTACAACTCCCATGATTCTCTGTCCATTTATTGCATTCAAAGAATTCTGGGAATTGTAGGCCATAAACATCTGGGGGGGGGGGTCGGAGTTTAACACCCCTGATATAGGGTGACCGTCCTTATTATGTTCCGGCTGCACACGTTAATTTCTCTGCAAGTCACGGACGCCAGATGTGCAGCACAAAGTCATTCGCTGGTACGGATGTGCTGCGTGATCATATCTGTATTACTCCCCTGTATCTGTTTGTCGAATGTTGTCCTTGTACCTGCCTTTTAACTGTGCCAATTATACCTATGTGCAGCGCTGCGGAATGTGTTGGTGCTTTATAAATAAAAGTATAATAAACAGAGCATTGCAGAGTTCACTAATGCTTTTTACTGGACTCACAAACAATATGACACGTTTTCGAGAGTCTCCCCTCTTCTTCAGGCCATGCAGCATACTGCAATACTCTGATTATTTCATTACCTGATCTTCTGGACTAACACGGCTTCTCCTCGCTTCTCTCACCGACTACTCCCTCTAGGGAACACGGAAAACTTTGTTAACAGCTTTGAAGGTTCCAGGATCACGGCCGGCGGGATCAGTTTAGCTCTTTACAATGGCCTCTGGGCATACGATGGGTGGTAAGTATGTCTATTTTATTATATATATGTTGTAAGCCAAAGGTCAGCAACCTTGGCCCTCCTGATGTTTTGGAACTACATTTCCCTTGAGGCTCTGCCTGCCTAATGAGTGGATGAGCTATGTTTAATTCTATATACCTGTTGAGCAGATGGAATAGCCAAGTCCTCCACATAATGGGTCATTATCTGTCTTAATATGCAGCTTTTATATATTAAAGGGTGACGTCAGGAGAATTGGCATGAGAAGTGAAAAATCGAGGTCAAAATAGCTGATTTGGAAAGTTAGCCAAACCAGAAACATTCTCCCATTTAGTTCACTTTCAACAACGGCTATTTTGGCCTAGATTTTTCAGTTCTGCCAGTAAATCTAATTTCTACCACATAACGTTTTACATACCACAGAAAAAAAGAGGTATCCCTAAAAATGATACCTTATACGTCATTTCGATTTTTGCTGGGGTTCTCTAGAAACGCTTCTACTGTGGAGACGTGGGTTAAGTGGTACTCCATTCATAATGAAAACAATATGCTGATATTATTTCACAGATTACTTTGCTGGAGCCGTATGCAGACATTCTGTTCTCTGTAATGCAAGACACGTTGTGTCCCAGAGCAGAGGGAAAGTAACCCAGACAAGTGTATTCCCATCCTGCGTACCTTGTAAAGGGGCTTAGGAAGAAAGAATTTTTACATTTGGAGGCACTGTTGAGATTTGAGGGAACAGACTACAGCAAAGACACCCGACCCTTCCATCATACAATGTCTGTGGATATTGTTACAGGAAGCTTTAATAAACATTCTTGTACAAAGCTGCGGAGCCATTCTGTAGACAGACTAGAATAACCCATGCAATGAACTCCTGGAATATGATAAATTCTTAATTTTTTTTTTTCTTTGAAATAAAAAATGAAAAGTACACAAATGAATCGCATGCATCTCGTAAATCCGATTGTGCCCTTCATCTTATTGATACAGGCAATTTATTTCTCCTCCCCCAGGAACCAGCTCAATTATATTACAGAGGAACTGAAAAATCCATACAGGTATCCAGAATGAACGCTGTAAAGCAGATTCATGGCGTGCGCCTTGTAAGAAATAAAGTGCAGGTTCCAGTTTGATTATTGATTTGAGAGCACACACATGTATAACGTATCCTGCTCTACTGGTACAAGCAGATTCATGCACACCAGAGGCGTAGTTAGGGTATTTGGGACCCGAGGCAGATACTCCCTTTTACACCCCGGCCCCACAGAGCAAAAAAAAAGCCGTTCAATGATCCGCGTCGCAAACAGAGGTGCTATGAGTGTCCTTTAAAAGAGTCTCTATTATTATTATCCATTTTTTTAAGACCGAGTACCGATACTTTTTTTTCCAGGTACTCATCGATACCGATACTTTTATATAATGTCATGTGACCGCTTTCCAATTTAGGATTTTGCTGAAAACTTGTCCAATTTATGGAAATATTAAGATCTATGGCCAGACCCCCCATTTACCCACTGCACAGACCTGCACACAGCCAGACACACGCACACACATACAGTCGCTCGCTATATACATTGAGAGCCAGCACTCAGAAAGGTAAAATGTTTAGAAAACAGAGGTATGTTAAAACAGCAATCACAGCAGGGGTTTGAGCGTCATTTAACATCTCCCCCTGCTTTTGGTAAAGTGACCAATTTTCATGTAATTGTCTATATCAGTGTTTTCCAAACCTGTTCTCTGACGGGCCAGGTTTGCAGAATATGTGAAGCACAGCACAGGTGATATGATTTGCTGCTCAGTGATTGCAGGATTCAGTCTGCATTTCCCCAAGGTGATCTACAAAATCTGGCCTGATAGGGGGACCCGAGGACCATATAGAACAGGGGTCGGCAACCTTGCCCCTCCTTTTGGGAATGACATTTCCCATGATGCGCCTCAGCCACACATTGGCTTGCGTGAGCCACATGGGAAATGTAGTTCCGAAACATCTGGAGGGGCCAAGGTTGCCGACCCCCGGTGTATGTATTATCTTTTATATTATTGTAACCCCTGAACTACGCTGTGAAACAAGGTGCAACACAAGCACATAATATTTATATATTCTCTGTATGGCTGGTCAGTAAATATCTTTGGTGGTTTGTTTTTTTGCCCCATTTCTAGAAATCTTCCTCTTTCCATTGTAATCGGGATACCACTGATTATTGTTTGTTATCTGCTGATCAACATCTCCTACTTCACGGTGATGACGGCTACCGAGCTCCTTCAGTCTCCAGCAGTGGCTGTGGTACGATGACTTGATTATACTGTCAGTGACGTAAACGGTTTACAGTAATTGCAGGAAGGGGGGGGGAAGGTTTAATATTAATAAATATTTTATATAAATATTAAAGGATTAAATATTTTAATTAAATATTTTTAATAATATTTAATCCTTTAATATTTATAATTACATATTTTTAATATTTAATCCTTTAATATTTATAATTACATATTTTTAATAATATTTAATCCGTTAATATTTATAATTGAATATTTTTAATTATATTTAATCCTTTAATATTTATAATTAAATATTTTTAATAATATTTAATCCTTTAATTTTGATTTAATAATAATCAGTTTAGGTGCTGTTATAACTGAGCCGTTCCGTTACAGGTAAAACCTCCGAAATTCAACAGTAATTAATGTGATTATTAGCACTGGGTGAATTTCCCGAGTTTCCAAGATTAAGGCTAGGGTCAGACTAACGCATTTTTCACGTTGTCCGTGAAAATGTGCGTTCGAAGAATGGACGTATTTTTTCCCGGAATACGCAATAGCGGTCATACTATGCGCAGTTTCATCCGTGATTTTGTACGGATCATCAATAAAACACTTCTTGCATCTGGACGTTATGTTGGCCGGACATTAGCAGCGTCTGACGTCTCCTAATCACGCACACACGCCGCTAGCGGACGCAGCGCACTCTGTACGTCAGTACTAGTGGTTTAACGTTCTCGAAAAAATGCGTTCATTTTCCACTTGCGTTGCGCAGCCGGACTTTTGTGCGACCGTACTTCGTATATTGGCCGTCATTGCCCGGCATCTGCTGCTAGTGCGGCCGTGATTAAGTGCGCCTGCACGCGCGTTCGCACTGCCTCAGTCTGACCCTAGCCTTAGTGGGGTTTAAGTTTGACCTTGATTTTACTTTTAAGCGTAATACAGAGGCATCTGTATTTTTTTTATTCGATGGAGAGTCCTTCTGAGCATCAGCAGAGCCCACAGGTTGGGCAGGCACCTACTGAGCTTGCGGGCTCATCTCTGCCGATGCTTCGTACGGACGCTCCAACAATAAAAAGATCCAGATTCCTCCATTTTTATAAAAGCGTGGTCTTCCTCAAAACTGATGAAATCGTGGAAAAAAAAAAAATCGAGGTAATTGTCCAGCTTTAAATGTAACATTTGAAAAGTGTATATCGTGCATAGGAGTGAACTACAGGTTTTTTTTTCTGAGCCAGGTAAAGGTTTTGTTTTTTTTGTTATCGTGTTGAATAATCCAGAAATTTAGGAGCCAGAGGTTCCATGCTTTGAGCTCGTGACTCCCCGACCACTGGATTTGACAGCCACAGAATCAATGGGATATTTCAGGCGCTATAAAAAAAAAAATTAAGAAATTCTGCAGGAGATCCCCCTGTTTTCACTCGATCTAAAAAAAATAAATAAAAAAATAATAATTGTCCTTCGTGGTGCTGGTTCCACATACAGTAGGAAGTGCCAGAAAGTCCAGTAAACATGTGAAAAGGCGGCACAGAGTTACCCTGTTAACCCATTAAGGGCCAATGACATAACTGTTATGTCATAAATGCATTCACATTGAAGACCCTTGGTCCTTAAGGGGTTAAAATATAGCCTTTCCTTCTGTAACCAGCTGCATCTCAGAACATTAGAAAACACAAAATAAATGTTTGTTTCCTCACAGACATTCGGGGATCGAGTTCTACATCCCGCCGCCTGGCTGGTCCCTTTGTTTGTTGCATTTTCCACCATCGGGTCGGCGAATGGTACCTGTTTTACAGCTGGCAGGTTAGTGCACGGCCGTGATGCTTTTACACGGTAAAATGTATAAATTTAACCCCTTCACTACAAAAGGATTTTCCACAAAACAACTGTCAGAAAAAATAAGAATAATTGATTCTACAGTCAAATATTTGGGAATATTCCCAATGTATTCCTTACTGTAATAACCTATTTGGAAAGGAGATGTCGCCACCTGCTGGAGAAATGGAGTTACTGCAGTTCTGAGCTCTTTGCAGGATCAGTTGGGGCGATGTCGAAATGTTAACAAAATTTTGTTTTGAATAAACGACATTCCTTTGCATTGCCCCTGTGGAACATCACATTGACTGTGCTCTATGTCGGGGACCAGGATCTGCCGCGCAGATTGAATATAGTCGATCTTAGCGGCGAAGAGGCTAAGTATAACAAACATGAAGTATTTAGTATCCTTTTCCATCAAGTCCAGAGGACTGCAAGAAGTGTATTTTTTTTCCATGTACTGTTTTTTTTTTTTGATTGAGTTAACTCTTCAAAAAGCACCTACAGACGCTCATGATGGAGTTAACTCGATCTGTACATAATGTGTAGGAATGGAAACGTCTTTAGGGACATGTTCTGTGCCTATATATAAAATAAAGTTACAGTACATCGGCTGTGGCAGCCCGATGTGCTGCAAAGCCAGCTGTGCGCTCAGTGCCTGGAATGGACAATGAATGTATCTCCTGTATCTCATGGACACATGCTGCAGTACCGGAATCTGACCAGCAGAGGGAGCGCTCTGCCTGACAAATCCAATGGATAGAAGTTACTTGTATTTCAAAAGCACCAGCAGATTCTGTAGCGCTGTACAACAGGTAGGATAAAATAACCAAATTAACTAATAAATTAAACGCCCTGAGAACAATGGGGTTAAGAGGACTGTGCTCAAGAGCTTACAATCTAGGGGGAATAGAGTGACACACTGAGGTGAGGGTAAATGTATTGTACAGCTAATACAGGGCATACACTGTTTAATTGACCCCCTAACCCCATCTCCACCACCAGACGCCTCCAATATTAAAGTGTTCTTCCATAAAACGGTTGATTTCTGCCAGTAGACTTATGGAAAACTGGTAGTGAAGGGGTTAATAAAGCAGGGCACTGGTGAAGCACAAGCCAAATAAACTCTGTATTACATTTTGTTCAGCTGTGCTATTCTGCTGTCCCTCCAGCGAGGTTATTTTCTGCTAAAATTAGCATTTCTCTTGTTTTATCCGTACGCGGCCGCGTGTTATTCCTACAGACGGCGAATAATGGAGCGATTTTAAGGTGCGATCGCTGGCTTTCGCTGCGAATGGGACGGGTCGACCTGCGTCACCTCGGAGGCTACACGAGTAACGGATTTATTCAGCTCTATCAAAATCAAGTCCATACCGTCTCGTCTCTTTTCCAGGCTCACCTATGTCGCCGGACGTGAAGGCCACATGCTGAAATTCCTGTCATACATCAGCGTCAAGCGCCTGACCCCATCGCCAGCCATTGTTTTCTATGTAAGTGACAAGCAATGGGTGGGGGGGGGACTTGTGCTGCATGATGACAATGTCACAGCTAGACCACATCCCACCCACGGGCATTTAGCATCTCCATAGGTACATGTGCAGTGTGTAAAATTAACTCCCCAAGTGCCATTGTGGTGGCATAATGAGGAGGGCATGTGCATCACACATCAAACCCAAATAATATCAATAGGTCACCTCTTTTAATGTCTGTATATAGAAACATTGTGTTCACCTGATCCGTTACATTTCCATGAGGAGTTCTGAAACATGCAGCGTGACACACTGTATCTCTATAGCGAGAAAACAAAGCTTCGATTTTGTGCACAATGCCCCAAAAAAAGAAACATTAAAAGAGAGAAATCCTCCTTCACCCGTCCGTTCTCCCAGTGTATTGAATAACACGACCGCTAATGGGGAGCCGTAAAGTCTTCGCAGCTCCTCAGGACAGGCCTGACACTTTATTGTAGTGGCTCAGTGTGTCATTTTGGGCGCTGCTGATTGTCTTCTCTCCTTCCTGATCCCTACGTGTCAGGAGAAGGACACAGGAGAACTATCTGTTCACTTCGCTGTATGCGCCAGCATCATATTGGCTGTACCGGAATAATCGCACATAATATTGTATTGCATTCGTAAGGGCTGCGTTCTTTCCCAGAGTAATAATGTAGCTCCTAGATATTCCTTTTGGCGCCGGCCGCGGGTATTCTCTGTATCTACGTACACATATACTGGCTTGTGTCTGTTGCATCATCTGACCTATGCTTGAAGCCGTCTAGCCGGCACGGCACTAGCATGGAGGGTGTCTGCGATAAAGCAAACCTTCGATTCAAAAAAGAAAAAAAATACTGTGCGCTTCATTTGCAAAGCTTACCCAGAATTCCATGCTGCATATGGGGACTGTATCAATCGAGCTCGGTGTGCATAGAAATCCTTTCATTTTCATGCACTTGCAGATGTTTTTTGCAAATCTATATAGCCACCTGAAAGCAGTGGATCAGCAACCTTGCCTCCTGCCATACTATCTTGGAACTACATATCCCACGATGCCTAGGTAGCTCAAAGAATGAGCATTATGGGAAATAATGACCCTGATGTAAAGCCATGATATCCCTGCGGGTGTGCGCCTCACTATTAGCCGATGAGCATCACGTTACATGGATTAATCACCTGCAGCCGGTTCCTTATTCACGACATTAACCCCTTCACTGCTGAGCCATTTCACGTCTTAAAAAAAACACGTTTTTCCTTTTTTTTTATTATTATTTTTTATCTTTACTTTAAACATGGTTATCTTTGGTATCATTGGAAAGGCATGGCCTTTCTAATGATACCAAACATGACCCCGTTAGCTGCCAACAGTCGGAAGATATCGGGGTTCAATGGAACCCCCTATCTTTCCTTAGGAGTCCATGAGGACGTTCCCCACACGTCCTCAGCAGTGACAGGGTTAAATCAGCTGTAAATCCGGACACATTTAATGGGTTTGTTTTATGTTGGTGCTTTATGGGGGACGTATCTGCTAATTTCTCTCCGCTCTTCTTCCAGGGCATAGTGGGAATGATCTACATCATCCCGGCCGACATCAACACCCTCATTAACTATTTCAGCTTTGCCGTGTGGATTTTTTACGGCCTGACAATAGCTGCACTCGTGGTTATGAGATTCACAAAGAAAGATATGAAGCGGCCGATTAAGGTAAACACATACACACCGACGCGGTAATGTCGACTTCTGCTGCCTGGATCAGAATTTTCACCCCATGCCCAGCCCAATCACCACATGTTTACCATGAAACTGGCAGCCAGGGTACTCAATTACCCCCTAGCCCATTCAAACGCGCGCCGCAGCCTCTCAGCCCCATACTGCGGCCAACTATAAGCAGCGTGAAGTGCGCAGGGCTGTCTGTACGCACATCACTGCAGGAAAGAGGCTGCCATGGGGCCACAGCGGCTCTGTGTGTACATTATGGCAGACGACCATGCTTATTCTCACATGTATCTAATGATGAATATTCTGTTCCAGGTTCCCATCGTCATCCCCATCGCTATGGTTGCCGTTTCGATTTACCTGGTGCTGGCGCCCATCATCGACGAGCCGGAGTGGGCCTACCTGTACTGCGTGCTCTTTATTCTGGGGGGACTCGTCATATATTTCCCATTTGTGCATTTCAAGGTGAAATGGGCGCAGAAAATCACCAGTAAGTATGGCTTCTGTGCGCTCCTCATGCTTCATACAGGCCCTCGTTGAACGATTTCCAGCTGTACCGGCGACTGTCCCTAAAGTGAATTCTGAAGCCTCGGGATTCGCTCGCGGCGTCTCCCCTACCTGCGGGTTCACAGAGCTGCAAGTGAGTGCAAAGGCATGCGTTACGCAGTCGGGAGACTCTGTCGCTTTCCTGTCACCTCCGCGACTCGAGAGCAGGTAAGAGTCTGCAGGTCAGCGTGACTATCCCTGTAAGGCACGTCTCCGCAACCTTGGCCCTCCAGATGTTTAGAAAACAAATCTCCCATGATGCTCAGCTACACATTAGGTTTGGGGAGACTCATGGGAAATGTAGTTCTGCTACATCTGGCCCACGGCTGTAAGGAAACAGATTCCTACTGCTAAATCAGCTGATACACTAACCGGTACAACTCGCTTCTTAATGAATGGCGTCCTGAGTCCCCACGAACGCATAGGGTCCTGTTCTAAGGGTTACGGCCTGAAAGACGAGTCGGCCTTCTCCTCCATGACCGCCCGTGTATTAGTGGTCATTTATAAGGCTCACTTTTGTAGTGAAGTTGTATTTTCTTGCCTTTCAGAGCCCATAACCATGTTTGTCCAGCTGCTGATGGAAGTGGTGCCGGCGGAGGAGGAATCCGGGTAAAGGTGCAAAACATCGATTCGTTTCGGGAGACCAAAGACTGATTTTTTTTTTATATGTATATCAGAAGACATACAATATATAAAAGCGAGCAGAGACTCTGTAAATAGTAACGTGTGCATTGATGTGAGAGGGTTTCGCCACGAGGACCAGCGTGTCTACCCGTATGGACATTGAGCAGACCCTGAGCAGGGGAAAGCTGCCTCCACTGAATGAGCAAGCACTCACTCAACATGCGCCAAGATCATCTCTCATGTCACCTGCAATGGACTGTGATGGGTACGTTTTATAAACTGTGCTTTTTTTTCCTGTTTGTAATAAAAAGGAAAAAAAAAAAATTACTCATTTACAATTACAATTTTTTCCTGTTATTGTGGATCTCAAACTCTATAGCCCAGATGTTTAGTGCCTACAATTCCCAGAATGCCTTCAATGCAATAGCTGGCCAGAGAATCATGGGAGTTGTGGTTCAGCAGCATCTCAGGGGAATCCAGAGCTGACATCCCAGTGCTCTAGGGTTTTTAGTGTCAATAAAAATCGGCAAGCAAAAAAATCTTCCAGAAACCCACCAGTGTTATATTATAGGGGGGGGGGGGGGGGGGTCCAGCCATGACTGAGGCTACAAAAGGGGACATGTGTGTCCACCAGCTCTGCAAGCGAATGAATGGGGAGAAAGCGCTGTATTGTGGTCAATAGTACATGCAAAGAAATCTCCCTGCAGACGAGGTGCAGCGCTCATAGACCAACGGGTGTAAAAAAGCCTTAGGAAAATGCACTCTATAACCGGCAGAAACAAGTAAAGCTGGTCCCCATAATGCTCATTAATGGGGTGCAGAAATGTTACAACACAATCATTCACACAGAGTCATCTATTAACATCCAAACTGGCCACCAAATTGCCAGAATGGTGAATTTCTCCATACGGGGCAATTTCGGGGCGATTCGTGAACTCCGAAAGCTCTCAATTTGCCAAATACATGCGAATAGACGGCGAAATACGGTGCAATTCAATGGCACCCAAATTGTCCCCTTGGAAACTATTGATTTGTCTATTCACAGAAAGAATTGAATTGAAAGAGACATTTCGGTGCAACAGGTTTAAACAGGTGAATCCCATAGATTTGAATATAATAAATGGAATATCTTTAATTATTTTTTGACCAGTTTTATTTTTTAAAAAGACTATAATTTTTTTTTTAGAACTTTTTCATTAGGTTTTAAAGGACCGGTATTATTTTGTAGACTCATTTTTAATGGTTTAATCCCCTATTGGGAACATAGGACCCCCCCTCATATCGATGGAATTTGTCAAGGTGATGATTCCGGTGGAATTTGTCTCTAATCGCTGACATCCAACAACTGCTTCGGTGACTCCATTTTCGGCAAAATACAGTGACCATTCAAAAAACAGTGAATTCACAGAATTTGCTGAAATGGAGTCGCCGTAGTGAGCTGAAATTGCAGTTAATTTCGGTGCTTTGAGAATAGATCCCCCCCATGTGAAATGAACCTTAAAAAACAATACTGATACATGTATTAATCACTGGGTGCTCGCCTGCCGCCAGCGAGTAAAGACTAGGGCAAAACTGAATGAAACTCCTCTCTTTCATATGTTGGAGGTACACACATGCTCATGTTCATCAGCAGCACGCGTGATCACGTCCGGGACATACATGTAACACATGACAGAGCTGTGCTATCCAGTTTATTTAGCATTTCAGAAATATAAACATTACAATTTAAAGAAAGCGCGGTGCCAGGAGTAACAGAAAACAAAGACACGCAAGAATGTACATAAGAATACACACTGTATACATAGGATGAAACGTAAGGAATGCCGTGATAATTATTTCTTGGATGCCATTTATTTCTCTGCAGCCAATGAACAAACATCTTTTATATAACACAAATAAGTCACTGCGCTTGTGTACTAATGCACAAAAAAACCCAACAAACAACACAAAGTACAGATAAATGTCTCTTTAGATAAGCCAGACCTAAATAAAACCTGTTCAATGGGACTATGGCTCGTGTAGACATGAGCGCAGGTCAATAGGGAATTATCATGCGACAAATAAAGCTCGCCGAGCAACAACAGCCACTCACACTCCTTGTATAAGTTGGTATATTATGGTAGAGTCGCCACCTGGTGGATGTGAACAAAAATGACACGATAAGTCACCAGATCTAAAAAGAAGCTCCAATTCCAACACTTCCACATTAAACATCTCGCATCGGAAGCAACTGAATTAGAGAGTTTAAAACGTTCATAACCCTAACATTAAAAAGGTAACCCTAATACCAACCCGAACACTAATAATACCAGTTACCCTAACACAAGCACAAAACGTAATTCTAACCATAAGCCAAGTGTAAAGAGTAACCCTAATGCAAATTACTTACCCCAACTCAAAGTAACCCTAAGGCTGTCAGATGAGCGTGTTTTAGGCTAGGGTCAGACGAACGCATTTTCGCGTTGTCTGTGAAAAAGTGCGTTCGAACGAATGGACGCATTTTTTCACGGAGTACGCGATAACGGTCATACGATGCGCATTTGCGTTCGTGTTTTTGTACGGATCATCAATAAAACACTTTTGCGTCTGGACGTTATGTTGGCCGGACAATAGCAGTGTCTGACATCTCCAAATCACGCACACACGCCGCTAGCGGACGCAGCGCACTCTGTATGACCGTACTAGTGGTTTCACGTTCGACAAAATGCGTTCGTTTGCCACTTGCGTTGCGTGGACGAACTTTCGTGCGGCCGCACTTCGTGTGTTCCCCGGCATTGGACGTCATTTGCTGCTAGCACGGCCGTGATTTCGTGCGGCTAAACGTACGTTAAAACTGCTTTCGTCTGACCCTAGCCTTATACGGACTGTGCGCACGTGCAGTACGGACGCACTTTTTGACGGAAGACGCAGTAGTGGCCACACAGTCCATTTTTTAAACTGACGTTATTTTTGACGGATGTAGCAGGGAAAATAAATTAAAAAATATTTTTTCCGTCAAAAATGCTGGACGCACAAATGCAGTGCGTCTGACCACGTTCCATCACTCACACACAAAGCTATGCAGACGTTGTGCACTTCGCACGTCCGTTCTAGCGGTTCGACGTTCTTGCTAACCGGCGTCCGTTTGGCACGGACGTACTTCGTGTGTGGGCCTTCATTGGTCATGATTATCTGCTACCACGGACGTACTAAAATGCGGCTACATGGACGTTAGCACTGCGTTCATCTGACCCCAGCCTAAAACAAACAGTAACCTAAACCATACAATACTAAAACACAAATAGTAACCTAACTCTAAGGCATGGGTCAGACTAACGCATTTTTCGCGTTGTCCGTGAAAAAGTGCGTTTGAACGAATGGACGCATTTTTTCACGGAATACGCGATAGCGTCATACGATGCGCATTTCCGTCCGTGATTTTGTACGGATCATCAATAAAACACTTTTTGTGTCTGGACGTTATGTTGGCCGGACATTAGCAGCGTCAGACGTCTCCTAATCACGCACACACGCCGCTAGCGGACGCAGTGCACTCTGTACGTCAGTACTAGCGGTATCACACTCAAAAAAATGCGTTCGTTTGCCACTTGCGTTGCAGCACTTTTGTGCGGCCGTTCTTCGTATGCTGCCCGGCATTGGACGTCATTTGCTGCTAGCACGGCCGTGATTTAGTGCTGCTAAACGCACGTTGATACTGCGTTTGTCTGACCCTAGCCTTAAACAAGCACAAACAGTAACCTAATCCAAACAATCCTACGACACAAATAGTAACCTAAACCTAATAAGCCACAGAAATAATATCCTAAACCTAAAATAAAAATAGTTCCAACCCTAATTAACACAAAAAACAAACACAATTTGTAACCTAACCCCAAAGCAACCAAATAGTAACCTAAAACCAGCACAAATAGTAACCTAACCCTAACCTTTAAAGTAAACCTAAAATTTGAGAATTTGCACCAAAAAGTAAATCAATCAACACTAAATCAGTTGCACCTGACACGAGTTTGATTGCAGCTGAAAGGATTAGAGTACCTTTCCCGTTTTGGGGAGTTAATCGACACGTTGATCAACGCATTCACTGGCTGACGACCTACAGGTCTATTCACCAAAAGGTGAAACTCGGGAGAATTTTTCTGGTTTGGCTATTTTGACCTATATTTTTCACTTCTCCTAATTATCTCAAATCGTCTATTTGGTCTAGATTGTTCTCTTCTCCTGCGTTTCACCTTTATTGACTAGGTTTCAGTGTAGAAAATCCCGCGTCCCAATCAGCTTGCATTTTTCCTCTCACTCCCCAGGTTTTAGTTTGAGCACACGTTTAATATTAAACACTAGTCTGCAAGCTCACATTGTTCCACCCGCCACCTCACTGACCGGCTGCGTAAGTCTGAGCCTTCGAGTGTAGCAGCTCGAGTCACTGGACGGCACTGCCCGGTCACAGAACTGATCAGAGCGAGCAGCTTATCGAAGCTGCCATCAGGTAAGGCATGAAATTATCCCGGCTGGACAGATCAGCCATGTTCCCAGGACACATATTACTATTTCGCGAAGGGAAGATCACCAAATATGTGCTGCCCTGCAGCATGCACACTTCATAAGCTCCAGCACAAGGAAACCTGTTACCTGATCAAGGAAGGGGATTCCAGATCTGATTTGTTACCTACAATATATATATATATAAATCCTACCACCTTCAGGTTGGCATTTTTCATCATCATGAAATATATGCGTCCGGGAAAACACAGGCTCCGGCAACTCTAGATTTCAGGGATCTGTTCATCCTCTAGGATCCAGAATGACCGGCTTTTGATTGGTCAAGCTACTTCTTGGCTTCAGGAGAGTTCCCTGTAGATCAGGGAATGTCAGACTCTGATTTGGCTGACAGACTGCTTGAGAAGGCCCAAGAATCAAGAGGATGTAGTTCAGCAACATCGGGGGCAAAGTATGATATCCCTACTGTAGACACTGTAAAGCAGTGTTACCCAAAGCCGTCCTTAGGTCCCCATAACAGGTCAGGTTTGCAGGATATGTGAAGCACAGCACAGGTGAAATGATTTGCTGCTCAGTGATTGCAGGATTCAGTTTGCATTTCCCCAAGGTGATCCTTAAAACCTGGCCTGTTAAGAGGACCTGAGGACAGGTTTGGGAAACACTGCTGTAAAGCAAGGGTCGGCAATCGTGGTGCTACAATGTTTTGGAACTACACCTCCCATGATAGAGTAACACAGCGCATCATTGAAACGTAACCCTAAAAAGCAAACAGCAGTAAGCAATGATAAAGAGACTGTGTGCATATGCGTTACATCCGTCAGCCCAAGCAGGGACTCCTGCATACAGTCTACATGTGGTAGCTATTCCGTTGGTCTTGCCTTTATTTACCTGACCAGGGATGCACTTAATGTGGAAAAAAGTAATGATACTAATATACAGATTTATACATATCATATGTACATGTGTGTGCGCGTGTGTACTGCATACGAATACCCAAAATTTTAAAAAAAAACCAATACATAGGGCTGGGCGAGATTTTCCATTTTCAGCATTAAATCAAGTTTAACCCCTGCACTACCAAGAGATTTCCAGGAAGAAAAAGAAAGAAAGAAAAACCCTCTTTCAGAAACCAATGTTTTTTTGGAATAGAATTTTTAATTAATTATACAGTAAGAAATATTTGGGAATATTCCCAATGTATTCATTACTGTAATAACCTATACGACAGGCAGATGTCGCCATCTGCTGGCCAAATGGAGTTACTGCAGTTCAGGTCTCCGTGCAGGATCTGCTGGGGAGATGTCAGTCAGAAGCATCCCAGCTGGGCTTTAAAAAGTGTTGGCACCTCAAGCATCATGCCCAAGGTGGTAAAACGTCAGGGGCACCTTCTGGAGCCCAAATGTAAATGAACTTTGCTTGCAACAATTTCATTTGCGATGATACAGCATGGTTCCAGACCATGATCTCAGGATGCTGCTACTGCTAATAGTCTATAAACATCCAGATCCCTGCCTTTTCATAAAAGAAAAATTGTCCGGTCTACATCATGACCCATTGACCCTCAGAAAACACAAATTTCCCAAAAAGCTTTCTCAATATTGGCCAGTGGTATGATGTCATTAAGCAGCCCGCATCTTACTGAAAAGATCAATGATTTGCTTCATTATTACGCTCTGTTTAATTTATCACATTGTTTTAACGAATGGAAAAAAAAAATATTAAGTAGGCAAAACAAATACGGATACTGGAGCGTGTGAGCATTTAGAGTGCACCCGCCATGCTCAATGCTGGGCGCTGCCACTGCCCATATCCTATAGGTCAGATCTACTGAATTCACCAGACAGGTAAACATCGGCAGCTCTGATTGGACCTCAGATTGCTGTGTCGTTACTAACACCAAGACTGTGTCGCCCTGTAGGTAAGTACGTTAGATGTGCTTTAATGGCATACCATGTCCTGCCTTGGTTACTATCGATCATCAACTGCATAATGCAGAGAGTGGCACATGTTTATCCAATCTATGTACCCCAACATCAGCCTCAGTACCCCTTACATATTAATAAACAGAGCAGGTCTGCAGTTAAAGAGCCCCGGTTGTACGCATGTACCCAGCTTCATCAGCCATGTGCTTCAAAGAGTGTCAAGAGATACGGCAGCACCATTGCCTCCAAATAATTGGATATATCTGTCCATGTTAGACCTTCATCTCTTTATGCACAAGCTTGATAAATATGTAGAAGGGCACCAAACACACAGAACGGGTTTGATAATCACAGGTGTGCATATTCAGCACACGCTACTGACCAGTTTTGACCGTGCTTTGTACAAAACAAAGTTAAAGATCCTAAAAATAAATGAACAAATCTCTTAACTTGCCGGTCTGCGAGATCAAACATTCGTGATCCCTTTGTTTAGTGATAGATGTTTTACATATATACAGGAGGGGAATTGAATATACAGTATCTGACAGAAGTGAGTGCACCCCTCACACTTTTGTAAATATTCCATTATATCTTTTCATGTGACAACACTGAAGAAATGACACTTTGTTACAATGTAAAGCAGTGAGTGTACAGCTTGTGTAACTTTACGGTCCCTCAAAATAACTCAACACAGCCATTAAGGTCTAAACCGCTGCCAACAAAAGTGACTACACCCCTAAATGAAAATGCCTATATTGGGCCCAATTAGCCATTTTCCCTCCCCGGTGTCATGTGACTCCTTAGCATTACAAGGTCTCAGGTGTGAATAGGGAGCAGGTGTGTTAAATTTGGTGTTCTCACGCTCTCATACTGCTGGTCACTGGAAGTTCAACATGGCACCTCATGGCAAAGAACTCTCTGAGGAACTGAAAAAAAGAATTGTTGCTCTACATAAAGATGGCCGAGGCTATAAGATGATTGCCAAGACCCTGAAACTAAGCCGCAGCACGGTGGCCAAGACCCTGAAACTGAGCTGCAGCACGGTGACCAAGACCCTGAAACTGAGCTGCAGCACGGCGACCAAGACCCTGAAACTGAGCTGCAGCACGGCGACCAAGACCCTGAAACTGAGCTGCAGCACGGCGACCAAGACCCTGAAACTGAGCTGCAGCACGGCGACCAAGACCCTGAAACTGAGCTGCAGCACGGCGACCAAGACCCTGAAACTCAGCTGCAGCACGGCGACCAAGACCCTGAAACTCAGCTGCAGCACGGCGGCCAAGACCCTGAAACTCAGCCGCAACACGGTGGCCAAGACCCTGAAACTCAGCTGCAGCACGGTGGCAAAGACCATACAACACTTTAACAGGACAGGTTCCACTCAGAACAGGCCTCACCATGGTCGACCAAAGAAGCTGAGTGCACGTGCTCAGCGTCATATCCAGAGGTTGTCTTTGGGAAAAAGACGTAAGAGTGATGCCAACATTGCTGCAGAGTTTGAAGGGGTGTGGGGGGGGGGGTCAGCCTTTCAGTGCTCCGACCATACGCCGCACACTGCATCAAAATGCTCTGCATGGCCGTCATCGCAGAATGAAGCCTCTTCTAAAGATGATGCACAAGAAAGCCCGCAAACGGTTTGCTGAAGAGAAGCAGAATAAGGACGTGGATTACTGGAATCATGTGCTGTGGTCTGATGAGACAAAGATAAACTTACTTGGTTCAGATGGTGTCAAGATTGTGTGGTGGCAACCAGGTGAGGAGCACAAAAAGACAAGTGTGTCTTGCCTACAGTCAAGCATGGTGGAGAGAGTGTCATGGTGTGGGGCTGCATGAGTGCTGCCAGCACTGGTGAGCTACAGTTCAATGCGGGAACCATGAATGCCAACATGTACTGTGACATACTGAAGCCGAGCATGATCCACCTCTCTTCGGAGACTGGGCCGCAGGGGAGTATTCCTACATGATAACGACCTTAAACACAAGTCCAAGATGACCACTGCCTTGCTAAAGAAGCTGAGAGTAAAGGTGATGGACTGGCCAAGCATGTCTCCAGACCTAAACCCTATTGAGCATATTTGGGGCATCCTCAAACGGAAGGTGGGGGAGCGCAAGTTCTCTAACATTCACCAGCTCCGTGATGTCATCATGGAGGAGTAAAGAAGACTCCAGTGGTAACCTGTTAAGCTCTGGTGATCTCCATGCCCAAGAGGGATAAGGCTAATGTCAGATGAACGCAATCTGAGCGCACTCTGCGTGCGTGCATAACGGACATACGTACTGACGGAAGATACTGTAGACACCACACGGTCTGTTTTTTTTTGACGGATGTAAAAAAAAAAAAAAAAAAAAGGAAATCTGGGAAACAAAATTAAGACGGGTACAGTCAGTCAGACCAAAAAAACCTGAGCGTCAACGTGATGGACGTCGCAAATGCGCTGCGTCTGACGTCTCGTCAGCACGCACACAGGCTGCTACGCGGACGTGGCGCACTCTGGGCGTCCGCCGTAGCGCTTTTACGTCGAGGCTTAAATGGCGTCCGTTGACACCTGCGTGGTGCGTGCGCACGTGTGTTGGTCTCTATAGATCACAAATCAATGCTACGATGGACATTAAATTGTGCGTCGACACGGACATGATGACTGCTTTCGTCTGACAGTAGCCTAAGGCAGTGCTGGAAAATAATGGTGGCCACATAAAATATTGACACTTTAGGCCCAATTTGGACACTGTCTCTTAGGGGTGTAGTTTTTTTTTTGTTGGCAGTGGTTTAGACCAGGGCTCAAAATTTCAAGTCCCAAGCTACTAGCCAGGCCTTAAGAGTTACTCGCCACTAGTTGCCCCACCAAACCCTCATCCTGCCCTGGCTGCATTTCACTCGCCCTCATGTAATTTCCACTCGCCAAATGCGAGTAGGCGAGTGGAAATTTTGAGGCCTGGTTTAGACATTAATGGCTGTGTGTGTGGAGTTATTTTGAGGGACAGTAAATTTACACTGTTATACAAGCTGCATGCTCACTACTTTACATTGTAACAGTGTCATTTCGTCAGTGTTTTCACATGAAAAAATATAACAAGATATTTACAAAAATGTGACGGGTGCGCTCACTTCTGTGAGATACTGTATATACAGGAGGGGAACTGATATATAAAATATACACACGCGCGTGAGCACACACATTGTCCTGATGCCGAGTAATCCACGTGAACCAATATGAGTAGTCCTGTGACCTGGAGCAGAGGTTTGACTTTCCAAGAGACATTTTTTCTTTACTAAAGAAACGGCAAAAAATGCACAAAACTGAACCTTACGCAGACCAGAGCAGATCAATGCAGACGCACAGATTCTGAGCCTGCAGATCTGGATTCAAAAACCACAAAATTAGGCAAAAAGGAGACCAGGGCTTGACGAATACAGATAACGCCAGGCTCCTAAAAACCTGGATTATTACATGGAAACACAGACAAAACTTTCCCTGGCACCTACAAACACGAGCTTGGCTCCCAAGTACTCTTCTCGACTTTGTCAAGAACAGAAGCAATGTAATATCTCGGAGACCCCACTCGTTGCCAGGATAACCGTCTATTTAAACAAACACAAAGGAAATGCCAAACACGCTTCCCTGATGCGTGGGATCCTCCTTTGGTTATGACCGTGTCCTCTTTGCGGGAGGCGGAATCACACCATGCCCACGGACCAGCAAGCTAATCGTCAGAGTCGCTGAAGTCAGAGGATTCCACATCTTCGCTCACTAAACGGAAGACATTGTTGGAGCCCTCGAAGCTCGGCACTGCGGACACAAAAACAAAACAGATCTGGGTTGTTTTATCCTCTGATATTACCTGCGTTAGAAACGTTTTTTTTTTATATATATAAGAATAAAGCCAGGGTAAACCCTCTGATTGCCGGTTGGACCAACCAACGTGGCACACGGAGGGTTAAACAGCACCATAAAAATGATACGGCACAATAGGGGAAACACTTACAAGTAGAAAAAATGCTTTTCTCCTCCACGTCCTCCAAGCGGTCAAAATCAAAGCTGACGTTTGGATGCTGGAAAGAGTTTTGACATGTGTATTAAAGCGAGGGGACAATAAACCGTAAGGAGACGGGATAAAACGCGTCAGAGCGAGGACCTACTTTCTGTCTGAGCAGGTGGATCCATTTCTCCCGCTTGGCTTTGATCAGCGTTATCACCGGTTCTCCGCTCTTGATCGAACACCACGATTTCTCTTTCAGGATCTGCTGGCAGAGCACCAAGTCAGCGGTGTAGTATTTCCCTCCAGCATGACAACTGAAAACAGGGTTAGAAACAAAAGAGCGTGAAGCCAGCAGCCAAACAGAGGGCCTTCTGAGCCCCAGGCATAGCATAGTTACCAGCAGAGTGTTCCTGGGTTAGTACTTGGTGTCCCAGGGGTTAATTGTCCCAGAACTCTAAACTTAACGTACTTCTTCACTGCAAGACTCATATCTGGGATGGAGTCTTGGGACAATTAATCCACGGACACGTGCACAGTCCCAGGTCTGTCCCTGGAAAACCGGGACTGCTGTTGTGTATAGTAATCTATCACTACTACTTCCAAAATACGTGGACGATCACATATATAGACCATACAGACTTAGTATTTGGAAGCTAAATTCAATAATTACAAGTGTAATCCAGTATTTAGCCACAAGATGTATATATAAACATTCAGTAAAAAAAAAAAAAAAAAAGTGATTATTTACAAAAAAATCCAAATACCAATCCTACCGAATTAACTCTAAATAACTCCGTATACAACACTTTGTGCATGAAAGAAAAAAATCCTGTTTACTATTACTATTTAGCACATTAAGGCTAACGTGGCTGTGCATTCTCTGTCATTAAGGGGTTAAGGAACGCACCTGGTGTGTAAGCAGATAAGATCTACATTAAAGCTCAGATGCTAGATTTGGCCAGGTTTTTTGACGTCTATCAGAGCTCTAATTGCCAGCAGCAGGGAGCGTAAACACAGTCAAGGTCCATGATAATTAAGACCCCCCCCCCTCTAAATTTCTAGACATCTATCAAGACGAATGGCCAGATTATCTTTTTTTTTTTTTACTCCGCCTAGCAACAGTTGAGACAATGACACTGCTTAAAAGGGATAGCTTACATTTTATCAATCAAGCACATGTTAAATGAAACAAAAAAACAACAGAAAAAATTGATAATTAAAATTTTATTAAAAAAAAAAAAGGTAGGGTGCTGCCCCTATGGACGAGCCTCCACTGACATATAGTATAGATATAGATGATAAGGTTTAGACTGGACCATTTATTACATTCACGTGTGTGCTGTGGTGCTTTAAATAAAATAATAAGGCAGAATCATTTAATTAGAAATGTTTTTGGATAACGGCGCAGGTTTAATCCCCTGGCAGGGCACTCCCCGTGTCAGATATCAAAGTGAACCTGTCACTAAAATTAAAAACAAAACACTTCTAATAATTAATAATGCCATGAAGGCATCAGCTGCCGTACAGACCCTGATATGGGTCACTGCTTAATGAGACATTATGCCCTCCTGTGCCCGTGATGAACGCTGCCATCTTGCTGCTCCCTGCTTAACAGACTAGCAGAGGGTGATGCGCTGCTGCATCATCTGCTGCCACATCTGGTAGCCCTGTCCTTATCGTCTAATTGTGCTGCGCATGTTCAAAGTGAAACAATGGCGGCTTCTACAGGTTTTTCGGGACATTTGGACCCAAATTCAGTGTGTTAAGTCCTCTACAGATGCACAGTACTCAGTTGCAAAGCCTAATGGACATTGATGTCCTCACTGATTACGAGGGACAAACATTAATGCTTGTAGATGGATCCTCTTGGTTTTCCCCATATCAAAACGCACCCAGCATGCACCACTTTACGGTTTGTATGCCAATGAAGCCGTAGAGCATGCTGGGAAATCTGACAGCTGGTACAGGAGAATAATATATTGCATTATGTTTTTACTTTAAGAAAAAGCAATATATTTACAATGTGGCAGAAACAGAGTGCAGACACAATTTCATGCACCTTTAAAAGAACCAAAAGGCTTTTCGGGCACTACGGGGTCACCTCGAAGGAGTTGATCATCGCTTACCACATCGTAGCCGTGTGACTGTTCATCCAGGATGGGTTTTTATGAAGTGCTTCCACTCACCTGAATACAACTCTGTCAGGGTAAAAGTCGCAGTGATGATCCTTCACGTCTCTCAGCTTCACGGTCAGTGTTGCAGAGCTTTCCATGTCAGACCATTTCACCTCTGGGTGCAGACTGAAGATGAAGCACAAGGTACACAGGCAGGATTAGCAGACACCACAACCTCTTCCAGACGCACGCATAGTTTTTCACGGGCTTTAGGCGACAAATAGGTGTGGGCCCCTAGACCTCCTTCCTATATTCAGGGACCCTTCCTCTTGCCTGCCTTATAGGTGGAGGGGAATGGTTTTCCCTAGTGGTCCAGTTTGTTAAGAGCCACCAAAGCAGAGGAATGCTTTCCCTGGCGCACACTCTCTGTCCCCGCATTACACGGAGACCTGCAGCCGCAGCATAATGCTCGGAAAGAGTGTGAGGGTAGACTTTCCTTTCCTAAAGCAGACAGGAACCAGTCTTCCGGGGAAATCTGTTAATCCTTGGCGTGGAGTCCTGCAAACTCAACCACATGCATGAACCTGCACATCTTATACACCAAAATATCTGGCGCCCTATGGAAAAATAAAAAGAGCTCACGTTTTCACGCTTCTTACCCTTTCACCATGGGTACAGTTTGCTGCTCGGGCAGATCACCTCCTCCATGTTCTCCTAAAATAAAGTAAAAAATATTAAAAAAACAAAACAATAACAAAAGGAATCAGGTTTGTTTAATATATAAAATAACGGAAAGTGGAAAATTTATGGAGATTTTCAGAATTCAGTCCACAGACTCATCCATCCACCCATTATTCTAAACCCAGGCTGTCAAACTCCGCCCCCCCAAATGTTTCTGAACTGCAATTCCCATGATTCTCTGCTGCTCATTAATTGTGTTTAAAGAAGTCTGGGAATTTTAAGACACGACTCGGAGGCTCCGATTTGCTTATCTCTTCTTTATTCAACTTACAGCAGCAAAAGAATTTAACAAAAAACACCTAACATCCCAACGTGGGAGTATCCCTTCCCTCAGACCCTGGCCACCCCCTCATCCCAGTCCATAGGGGGGCGTGTCTGGAGCATCATTTCCTCTTCTTTTGCTGCTCCTCACAGAGATAAGTACTCCATTTTATGCTCTGCAAAAATTATGTATTTCTTTGTGTTGGAGTGACTGTTTTTTGGTTATTTTATCCCTGGGCCTGATCTACCCGGCTTCTAACCGCGGGGATCGGTGCCTGGGGCCACCCGCGAAACCGGCAATAACCACCGTTCCGCGGATACGAATTATCTTACTAGCATTGTACCTAGAACTCCCCTTGCTCGTTATTTAGGTTGCCACGCTCCTGTCTCGCTTGCCCTACCACACTGGCTCCGTCCGAACGCTTGCAAACCTTTGCGCATTCCCGCCGGTCTTGTTTTGCGCTCTACACACGAGGCGGGGGGTGGAGTCTGGGGATCTTCTCACGTCTGCGCTAACAGTTCAAATCCCGGCGCCATTTTAAACACGCGCGAGTAGCTTCCAGACACGCTGCAGGATGTCCCTCTCTAAACCTGACTCGGAATCTCGTTCGACCTCTCCCAGGTCTGAATCCGCCGCGAGTTCCCGACGCTCGGCCTCAGGAGACCCTCAGGCACAAGGTTCTCCCCAACGCCGCCATTCAAAATCAAAGGCACGCTTTGCGGCAATGAAAGCCGTGCTCCGCTCCACCATAGCGGACACTGTGGCCTCGGCGGTATCTTCCCTTAGGGATTCCCTGGAAGCTGGTCCCTCTCATAGTCAGTCCTTTAGATCCCCATTCACGTCTATGGGGCCCCCACCACTTCGCCCAATTTGCGAATCTGTGGCATCCTCACGATCTGCGACACCATATGAACCTGATTCTTTGGCCGTTGTACGGCACGGTGATTTTGCTCCTAGAGGGGCTGGCAACCCCACAGCACTGCCCTTTGACGATGGCGAGTACGTCTCGCGTAAAAGAGCCTCTGACTGCGAGGCGCATAAATCGGTCGATGATAAAAAGCTCAAGCCCACGGGCCGCAGCTTACTCCCAGTGTACAGCGACTCAGAGTGAGGAACCCGAGCATGGGGAGGATGTCGAAGCCATCGAGCTTCACGCACCGGAAGATTCCGACCTGATGGTCGAGGAGCAGCCATACGTCCCCAAACGCAAATTCTACTGCGGTCATTATACGGGACCCACAGGGCCACCCCATGTTTGACCCCGTACAGGTCACTAACCCCCGATCCACGGCATGGACGCCACAACCGCACGTTGAGAAATGGGTGGACGCACATCTGCGTCTCCCCATGGATCGAGAAACCCGGGCCAATCTGAGAGCGGAATGCCCACATTCATCCACCGCGGGGAAAACCTGCATTACCCCGGAGGTGGACCTGGACTTTCAAAAGTACATCACCACCAAAGGATGGTCCCCGAAACGTGGCATTGACCACGCTTTTAGAGCGTGCGAGGACAAAGTGCTGGACGTGGTGGCCCCGCTAGTCCATCTCTTTGACGTGGCGGAGGAAGCTCGCCTACAGGGCGCCAACATGGATTCAGGCATGGTGGTGGAATGGGTCCAATGCTCCTTATGCCTCCTGGGAGCTGCCAACACTGCACTGGCTGCTGAACGCAGGAAATCGATCCTGTTGAAAATGGATCCTCAACTGACCACTATGGCCAGCAAAGATATGGGCTGTGAAGCCCAAGGCCTTTTGTTTGGGGAAGCATTTATTAAAAATCTTGGAAAATATGCAGGGACATTCACCAATCTGGAAAAAGTCGAGACCAACATCAAAAAGGTCTTTGGTCCCAAACGTGTTTTTGGGAGAGCCAGCAACTATCGGGGTCGTGCTGCTGGCAGAGCGGGTCCTTCCCGCAACCCTAAAGGCCCCACCCAACCCTCATCGGGAGCCCAAGAATCTGGTCCCGTTGGACCATCATACCAGTCCCGAGCAGGCTGCTGGCGCGGCCGCGGCTACCGCGGTAGAGGATCCAACTATCCACGTCGTCCATCAGGTAAGCCTTCCAATCTTGATTCCGGATCACTCGCTCCCGGTAGGGGGTCGTCTGGCACTCTTCCCCGAGGCGTGGGCCCGTATCTCCACAGATCCCTGGGTGCTCCAAGCCATAAAGGGGTACATGATCGACTTTGCGGCGCTCCCCCCGCGCGATCATCCACCTCCCCAGTTGCACTTCTCAACCGACCAGACGCTTCTGGAGCGAGCCGAGGTCCAGACTCTGCCAAGGAAGACAGCGATAGAGCGGGCGTCAGGGTCCGCCCCAAAATTCATCAGCAACCTCTTCCTGGTCGCCAAAAAGGGCGGGGGACTTCGACCAGTCATCAATCTAAGGGATCTCAACGAATGGGTCACGTACCAACACTTTCAGATGGAAGGGGTACATATCATGAGAGACTTGTTGCGTACGGGGGACTGGCTCGCGAAGCTGGATCTTAAGGATGCGTATCTGTCCGTTCCTATGGCGGTGGAATGTCGTGACTACCTGTGCTTTCCATGGGACGGAGAGCTTTGGCGCTTCAAATGCCTCCCATTCGGCCTTTCGTCTGCTCCGTGGTGCTTCACGAAGCTGATGAAACCGGTTATGGCCCATCTTCGGGCCCGGGGGGTACGACTGGTCATATACCTAGACGATATACTGATTATGTCGACTTCACGATCCCGAACGTCCCTCCACGTGTCGTGGACGATGTCCCTCCTACAGGATCTGGGGTTCCTCGTCAACGAGTATAGTCGCTGCCAATTCCTACCCAGCGTCTGGAATTCTTGGGTTTCACTCTGGACTCACGATCCATGACACTCAGTATTCCAGACTCCAAGGTGAAGTCCATCCGAACGGAGGTCGGCTCCTTGTTGAGGGTCAAGTCGACGACTCTTCGATCTCTAGCTCGAGTGGTTGGTCTTCTGGCAGCCACACGTCTGGCAGTTCTCCCGGCTCCTCTCCACTATCGGGCCCTCCAACGATTGACGGCCCGTTCTCTCCGGAAAGGCATGGCTTACCGGGACCTGGTTGCCCTCTCGGACGACGCGATTCTAGATCTGCATTGGTGGTCAACCGGTTGGTCGGAGTGGAACTCCCGTCCGGTGATTGACCCGATGGTGATCGAATCGGACGCCAGTCGCCTGGGCTGGGGGGCCTGGTACGGTCGGCTGGAGACGGGGGGTCGTTGGTCGACGGAGGAAACGGAACTGCACATAAACTCGCTAGAACTCCTAGCGGCCTGGTTTGCCCTTCGTTGCTTCATACGCAGCACCGTACACCGGTCGATCCTACTACGCCTAGACAACTTCCCGGCGGTACGGTACATCAACGCCTTGGGAGGTCCCAGATCGCTGGCTCTAACGACAATGGCTACACGCCTGTGGGAGTTTTGCCTTCCCCCGAGGCCTTTACGTAAGCGCCCAATTCCTACCAGGTTTACACAACACTGTGGCGGATTGGAACTCCCGCAACTTCAAAGAGTCAGGGGATTGGAAACTTCACCCATCGGTCTTCGGCGCTCTCTACGACTTATGGGCTGAACTGTCAGTTGCAGAGGTTTTCAGCTGCAGACCGGACCCGGAGGCGACAGACGCACTCCTACAGAATTGGCTGACGGCTCGCCTCTACGCCTTTCCACTGTTCCAACTGCTCGGAGCCGTGCTAGGGAAACTTCGCTCGTCCCCGTCGGAATTGGTTCTCATCGCGCCATGGTGGCCGATGCAACCGTGGTTCCCGACGCTGCTAGAATTGTCTGTGGACATACCGCGGTTTCTGCCTTGGTCTCGGGACCTACTCCTAGATCCGTGCGGTCTCCCTCACCCGCTGCTCCTGGAGGGTCGACTGCCTCTGATGGCCTGGCTTGTTTCAGGTTCGCCTGGCAACGCTATGAGCTTTCGGACGCAGCTGCAGAACTGCTCCGACTCGCCTGGGCTCCGGGCACCAGAAACGCATACCGTTCCGCCTGGGACAGCTGGTGTGTGGGACGGGATCAGGATTCCATTTCAGCTCCTTTAGAATCCGTATTGGATTTCCTGGCCTCACAATTCGACGGGGGTTTGGCCTTTCGTAAGGTCAAGGTTTACCGATCCGCTATCTCGGCTGGTCATGTCGGGTTTGACGGCGTTCCGGCTGGACGTCATCCCTTGATTTGCCATCTGTTGAAAGGGGTCAGACTTTCCCGTCCTCCCTTACCCAGATACACCTCCACCTGGGATGTTTCGGTGGTCTTGTGGTTTCTGCATTCTTGGCCGGATAACGAGGGCCTATCACTACGACAGCTATCCGCCAAACTGCTGGTGTTGTGGTGTTTGATTTCATGCAAACGAGTCAGTGACGTGAGGGCGCTGGATTTCCAGATCCGCTCCTTCATTCCGGAGGGGGTTCGTTTTGATGTGTCCCATAGGACCAAGACGTCCCTCTCATCAGTTTTCTATCCGGCGTTCCCTTCGGAACCATTGTTGTGTCCAGTCCGGTGTTTGAGGACTTAGGACGGTCATGGCTTCGCCATTATTCGTGTCCTTTCGCTCCCCTCACGTTCCGGTGTCCACCTCCACTTTAGCACGGTGGGCTCGTTGGCTGCTGTCTTTGGCGGGGGTCGATACCTCCCACTTCGGGGCGCATTCCATCAGAGGCGCAGCTGCGTCCAAGGCTTACGCGATGGGTTGTCGTTTGGAAGATATCATGAAGGCGGCGGATTGGACGAGAGAATCGACTTTCCGCACCTTCTATTTCCGCCAGCTCCGCATTGGTCGGAGGATTTGTTGCGTTGAACAAGCAAATAGGAGCCTACGAGTCGTGTCTTAATTACCAAATCTTCCTATCTGGTGACAGAAAGTTTGGATTTTAATAAAGACTCGAGGCGAGTATTTCCCACCGCTCCCACCCGTTGTGGGTCGTGTGGACGCTTCGTTCTCCATATACTGGTTGTTATTTTGATGTGGAATGGGGCGCCCGCGTATTGTCGCGCTACCGCGCTTACTGAATGCTTGCATGTGTATGTCGGGATTTGGGGACGATTAGTCTTCCCGTCATGTTGACCTAGCTTTCGTGTTTAGATTTCCTTTCAGGACCTTGAACCGCTGGTCAGAAGTTTTCTCAGTTTCCTACCTTCCCTGTGGACCCTACTGCATTGATTGAGTTCTACTGAGCTGTTCGGAGCGCTATAAAGAGGAAATGATGCTCCAGACACGCCCCCCCTATGGACTGGGATGAGGGACTGGCCAGGGTCTGAGGGAAGGGATACTCCCACGTTGGGATGTTAGGTGTGTTTTGTTAAATTCTTTTGCTGCTGTAAGTTGAATAAAGAAGAGATAAGCAAATACTCGCCTCCGAGTCTTTATTAAAATCCAAACTTTCCGTCACCGGATAGGAAAATTTGGTAATTGTAGGCAATCCGCATCTGGGGGGCCGGAGTTTGACAGTGCTGATCTAAAACACAATTTCTTACAGTTATTATAAAGGTAACGTTTAACCCGATGAAAGGGGGAAAAGGTCTTTATCTCACCATCTGCCCAACCAAACACGAGGCGTAACCAGTTACCGTTATGTCTGTCTGTCAATACAGAGGATTTAACGTCCAGCACACCTTCCTGAGTCGCTGGTGGATGAGGATCAGTAGCGTGGCCGTTAAGAGTTTCTGGGATGACCGGCTCCTTTCCATTCACTGCCCTAAACGGTTCAATGTAAAAAAATAAAACAACAGGCGTAAAACAACCGTTGAAGACTGATGCTTGGGACACACAATGCAGGGAAAAAGAGGGGAAAAGGAAAGTATCTTAAACAGAAAAGTTCTGCTGGAGTGGACGCTCACTTAGTATCAGTCTCCGCCGGTGGGACGACGTGGTCCAACAAGGATTTCAGCCGCTCCACATGCTGCGGATTATCCATCCCCAATCCCGTAAACAGGATCTCGTGGCGCACGTTGAGCTCGTTGATGTAGGTGGATAAACCGGGCAGCTTGCTCACCTGTACCTGGAGAGACAGTGAATGTTTATTTTGGGCCAGAAATCCTGCATTTGGCCTGGCAGGAGACAAGTGACACCAACAAATATGCATGAAGAAAAGAAAGCAAACACTGACGGCATCAACAAGTCGCTTTACGACCCGGAGAGATCATCAGCTCATCGTCTGGATGGTCATGGACCACATCTCTCAGTCAGACCAAGTAAGGTCAGTGTAATGTCCCAGCCCTGGAGTCTGATGGTAGGCCTGTTATTTCCAGCCTGACTCCGGCAGCCCCATTTCTACCCTGCTCTTGCATTATTTTGCCTAAGGTTTGCCTGGACCTTATGCAGTATTCAGGTTTCTGGAAAGCCTTACCTGGATGTCGTGCTCATTCCTAGATGCCTCCGGTGCACCCCATCCCACCTAATGAGGGCTCTTTAAAAGGAAGCTACGCCCTCGCTTACCTGCTTCCACATTGAAGTCATGTGGCGCGTGCATCATGTGTTGGTGTGAGTCCAGTATGCGGTGAAAGTTATGAGGTCAGACAGGTTGCAGGGCACAGCAAGGAGTTTATTATAGATAAACAACAAACCGGAGAAATGAACTAAAGCAATGGAGGAGGAGGCTGGGCAGAGCAGAAATAAGGCTAAGGCAAAGAATGAAGCAATAAACATAGGAATGAGTACGGCATCCAGGTAAGGCTTACCAGAAACCTGAATACAGCATAAGGTCCAGACAAACCTTAAGCAAAATAATGCAAGAGCAGGGTAGGAATGGGGCTGCTGGAGTTAGGCTGGAAATAACAGATCTACCATCAGAATCCAGGGCTGGGGCATTACAGTCAGCACTAGACACAACTCATGGGGAGATCGAAAGGCATAACTGGAGCAGTGCTGCCTCACTGGTGAAATTCAGCCAGGTCTGCCTGAACGGGGGTTCCTCCAACACCACATGCGTGTGAGCCCTAGAGCCCACCATAAACCCACCCATAGCCAAAAACCATCCCAAGGCCAGGCCTAGCTACTGTCATGGAAAGAAAGTGCTCCTGAAACCTCACCGCATCTATGCAGTCAAAGCCCTACAAAAATTTGTATCTGGGGAATGTAAAATGTACATGTACAGTTAAATGAATGATTTAGCAAGTCTTACCATGGGATCCAGCCAGTAGGTATTCCCCAGTCTGAAAACAACTTTAGCGGAATGGAGTTTCTCTTTGATGTCCCGGCTGATGATCCTCGTCACCTATTGATATTAAAAGGATACTTTGTTAACCCCATGCATTGGGAACGACATCTTACAAAGAGCACGATTCCATGCCTGGTGCAAACGTAACCAGAGCTGCTGCAAATTAGCACCTCCATAGACCTTCATGGCTCTGGTTAGGTTTACACAGGGTTGCAATGCGGCCCCAATTTGGGCTGAAATGTTGATGCATTTGCTGATGTGTCCAAACTAAATCTGCACTTTGAAGATCCTCACAATGTTTCACCCAGTTCTTGTTGAACGGATAAAAATTCAGGAGCAACCAGCCACATTTTGTAAGCACAGATAGATTTCTTCGTCCCACGTGCACGTACCTATATGCATTTACAACACAGCTACCAAATGCTGACCTTGCTATATAGTCCAAGGGCAGCCTGGTCTACCCGCCATCTCATCTGCCCTGGCTTTGAGTTCTTTGGCCAGATTTCTTCTAATCCCTTTTTCAAGACGCACGTACAATTTGCGAAGGAGATAGACAAACAAGACCCCAACACGCAGGCTCCATTTTCAGCGATGGGACATTTGTGCTTCATCTCAATTTCCCCCTCATACATCGTGTCTCTTTCCGAACCATTTCCACAGAATAAAACACCATCCGCACTCCCTCCCAATCGGCAGCGCCTCTACAGGAGCCACGCAGGGCATGATCACCTGGCGAGGGGAAGCCAATTCATTATAATCCTGCTGTGTCCTCACACGTCTACACCCCCCCACTGATATTCACCAACAACACAGGCTAATTATAAACGATTCCGCATTTATTAGCTCAGCTACACAGGGAGGAACGATTAACTCTACCTTAGGATCCCATTCCGTTTCGTCGTCGATGGGTCTAACGCGGCAGATGATGAATTCAGCCGCCTGATGAGGGATGCTCTGGAGGCTCAGCGGGAGCTGCAATAACTGGCGGCACTGGACCTCGTCCGTTCTCCCCAGGTCGAGGTATTTCACACTGGCAGTTGTTATGTTGTCCTGCACCCAGGTATGCAGCACCTGCACCCTGTGAATGAAAGGCAAATTATCTGTAAAGCAAGAGGTCTAAATCTGCGAGGGAGTGAAAACACCCCACCCCCCAAAATACAGGGAAAAGTTCTTAAAAGAAGAAAGAAAGAATAAAACAAAAAAGAAGCGAAACCTGACAAACTGGGAAAATGAACTACAGGGACCCCGAGTGTTCTGGATTTCAGTATCCAGGAGAATCTGATGTTTGAAAGGAAGAGGATGTTGTCAGGAGAGCCGTGACCCACTTCCTGTTGCAGCCACCAGTATGTACGCACGCAGGGATTGCTGTACAAGGTTTCTCAAAATATGATGAACTACGTCAGCGTGACTCTGAGAAGCATGTCACACGCTGGGGCTGCCCAGATGCTCCCGGCGTGTGTCGCGGTCTGCTGCTGCATTTGGGAGCATTGTTGCAGAGTGGCAGCAAAGGTATGGAGTGCCAGAAGGCTCCAAAAATTCAGTTTTTTGGAACTAGAACTCCAGATACGGGGCGCTCAGCCTGCATTACATTGGCTGTCAGTAGATGCGGCATAAGGCAGAGTACATCCTGAACGCCCTCTATGAACGAAGCATTATGCAAAATCAGACATACAAAAATGATGCATTAGTTGGTGGCCAATTTGCACAATTTCTGTCTCACCAGATTTTTCTCTTCCTGGACGTTTTACCTTAGAAACATAGAAACATAGAAAAATGTCGGCAGATAAGAACCTTTCGGCCCATCTAGTCTGCCCAATTACATGGATACTTTACCTGGATTTATCTTTTGTTTAGGATAGCCTTATGCCTATCCCATGCTGCTTAAATTCAATTACTGTTTTGGCCTCTACCACTTCAACTGGAAGGCTGTTCCATGTATCCACCACCCTCTCAGTAAAATAATGCTTCCTGATGTTACTTTTAAACCTTTGACCCTCTAATCTAACACTATGTCCTCTTGTTTTGCTATTTTGTTTCTTTTAAATATACTCCCTTCCTCTACCTTGTGGATTCCCTTTACGTATTTAAATGTTTCTATCATATCCCCTCTGTCTCGTCTTTTTTCCAAGCTGTACATGTTAAGATCATTAAGCCTTTCTTGGTAACTTTTCTCCTTCAAGCCGTACACCATTTTAGTAGCCCTTCTCTGAACTCTCTCCAAGATGTCTATATCCTTCTGGAGATACGGTCTCCAGTACTGCACACAGTACTCCAAGTGAGGTCTCACCAGTGCTCTGTACAGTGGCATGAGCACTTCCTTTTCCTACTGCTAATACCTCTCCCTACACAACCAAGCATTCTGCAGCATTTCCTGCTGCTCTATTACATTGACTACTTACCCTTAGATCCTCTGAAATAATAACCCCTAAATCCCTTTCCTCAGATGTTGAGGTTAGGACTGTATCAAATATTCTATATTCAGCCTTGGGTTTTTACGTCCCAGGTGCATTATCTTGCACTTATCCACATTAAAACTCAATTGCCACAACTCTGACCATTTTTTTAGCTTACCTAAATCATTTGTCATTTGGCTGATCCCTCCAGGAACGTCAACCCTGTTGCAAATCTTTGTGTCATCAGCAAAAAGACATACTTTTCCATTAATACCTTCTGCAATATCACTAATAAAAATATTAAAGAGAATGGGTCCAAGTACTGACCCCTGAGGTACCCCACTGGTAACAAGACCTTGCGCCGAATAAACTCCATTTACCACAACCCTCTATTACCTTGTAATATATATATATCTAACACTAGATTTGTGGCTTTGCGATGCTTTATGTGCAGAGCCTCCACCCATATAAACGACACAATGCTGTATCGTGCATTTCCTTCTACACATGGCAGCCCAGGTACCTCAGACCCACATGACGCTCACCCACCCGACGTGTAGTTCTGAATCGTGATGCCCTCCCTGGTCTGCACATGGTATAGCAGCGCAGTCATCTGTCAGAGTCCTGTGAAGATAAAGGTGTGCTTGCTGTCCGTACCTGTGGTAGACTGATCCCTCCTGCACGGCGCATACGCCTGATTTTTTTACGTTTGGTTCGGTTACTTTGTTACTGTAGCTATATGCCGCCATTTCTTTCAGAAGGTGGTCATACATGTCGTCTTTCCGTACGATGCGTCCGTGAAAGTGATTGGCGTCCACAATCCACAGAGGTATAACCTGTAAGGACATGGACACTCTGTATCCGCGGTACAAGGCCCGGCAGGAGGATTCTGTCTATTGGTCACACACTCACCGATATGTATTGGGCTGTGCCATTACACAATGCTCCATTTACCGAGTCCTTTTGGGGATCAATACGGTGACGAAAAGGACACGTAAATTCTTTCTTACTACAGTTTGTGTAAAAAAAAAAAAGTATTAAGATCAGACAACGTTTCACAACATTTAGAAGCATCACAATAAGTAACACACACAGAACTGCCCTTTAAGTGTTCTGTGCGAAAAAGTATCCAAGTGCCACCTTCCCTGGCCACCCTCAACTACTACCATATAAACCCTCTCTCATTCCTTTTAAACCAAAAGAGATTAGGATAATTTGGCAGGCACAGAGAGACACACAGACACTGGCAGACAGGCACGCAGACCAACACCGGCAAACAGGCACGGAGACCAACACCGGCAGGCAGACAAACATTGGCAGGAAGGCATGTAGACCAACACTGGCAAACAGACAAACATTGGCAGGCAGGCATGCAGACAGAGGCAGGCAAGCACGTAGACAGACACTGGCAGGCAGGCAGACAGACACTGGCAGGCAGGCAGACAGACACTGGCAGGCAGGCGCAGGCAGGCACAGACACTGGCAGGCAGACACTGGCAGGCAGGAGATTTTTCGTCTTTCTTAGTAAATATCTGACATGTAGGTGATGTGTATCAGTTCCTCTGAATGTGTATATTTTAAGTATTACCATTTTATACTTTAAATACGTGTAATCATGTCAGGAAAATACCCTCTTGATCACTAGGTGGCAGCACATATGACCCTGGTCCAGCCAGTGTCGGTAGTTAGACGTGTTTGGAGTCACCATTATTCTGTATGTGCCGATATGAAATGTGTAAAGCTATTAACTATTCATATTCATTAAGCACAAACCACGAGATTTTCAGACCTGCAAGTTCCAAACGCTTTGAGATGATGGCAGATCTGTCTGTTGGATTTTCTTTGCTCCTCCACCTGTGAAATTCCCTCTGCGAGAGCGCGGAGCTCCGGTGGGATCTGTGCCCGGGCGCTCTCCAAGTAGCGCAGGATATAGACGGCACTGTGAGCCTGTTTCTCAGTCATCAGCAAAATCGATCTGACTCTTAAATGGTCCGCTTCCCCCGATGTGACCTGTGTGACATGGACAGCATTGTGTATCAGCACCTTCATAGAGTCGAACTTTAACACGTGGGCACCCTTTGTGTTCTAGAAGGATCAGCAGCGAGCATGTACGTTTGAGGAGCAGATATAATATACCAGGGCAGAATACCCAGCACACAAGGAGACTTGGCATGGAAGACATTAACGGAGAGGTTTGTTGACTTGTGTCTTGTTCCCTTAGGTTTTTGTAAAGCGCTGCGGAAACTGTTGGCGCTATATAAATAAAGATGATAATAATAAGATCTGGCCCCTACGGGTATCCGTGTGCGAGGCAGTTGTGTGCATTCAGGCATGGCCTGCAAAGGGCAGTTGTAGAGACTCTTTACATTTGTGTTACCAAATGCCCAGAAACAAAGAAGGAAAACCCGTCTTGCATGGCTTACACCTCTGAACACATACGGCGCGTAACCGAGGAACCACAGTGCCATGTATACCATGGTAAGGACATTCTGTGCTATACCGGTGCTTAGAAGGATAGCCGGTCATAATTAATACACTGCATGGGCAAGAAGTAACCTGGATCGATGGGGAGCACCCCTCGGGTTCAAGTCTGTCACATCTCATTTTTCCCCTATAACCCTAAATACAGACAAATAATCCAAAAAATTCTGTCAACAGCATCAGCCAAATTATTATTGTTCTATATTTTTTATTTTGGGTGTAAATACTCAGCTTTGCCGAGGAAGTCTCCTCTGCATGAGAGATACAGCGACCCCTGATGATATGGTCAGGCCTAACTGGGCAGAAACTGAGGGTCTTGCTGATACCCCCCCCTATAGGCACCCCGAGCAAGGTCTACGTCTGGATTACCCTGTATGCCCTCATTTATTATCATCCATTGCTCTGATTCAAGTCATGGCCATCATCCACTAGTTCTATGTATCTTGCTCCATCTTCCCAATCAGCCCACATGCGCTCCGCTACCACACATACTCCAGGTTCCCTCACCTACTGTGTCACCCCTCTCCACTTAGATTGTAAGCTCTCGAGCAGGGTCCATCCCTCCTACTGTTCGGTGTGTGCAATGTGTATGTATATTAGTTTTTCTGTCTCTCCCATTGTACAGCAATAAGGAATCTGTTGGCGCTTTATAAATTCTTGTAACTGTACATATCAATCAACATTATCCCCTTCAGTGCTAAGGACGTGAGGGAGACGTCCTATATTTAACTTGTGATCATTATGTCCTTGTAGCCTTTTGAGGTGAAGGAAATGACACTTGTTTGCTTTTCCCAGATATGGTTGATTCTGAAACGTCAGGCTGACAAACACTCATACACTGAGTCAGCGAGCCAACAAAACCGCAGAATGGAGAGGAAGAAAAAAAAACCATGCAGTTCAAATTTTAAGCAAGGTAAACATTATAACGTGCAGAGCTCACCTTCCGTAAGGCGTACTTTCATAAGAGACCCCTTTTTTGGAAAGGGGGGAATCTCCTCTTTCAAGCGATATGTCATATGTTAATATGGAAAGCAGGTGATTTTATAGAATGGCCAATAAACCCAAAGGAAGGGTTAAACAATTGTTTATCTGGGGCTTAGCAGGGCTGTAATTTAGCCTCTGTCTTCCCCACTGATTTACTTACCGAAACAGCATATGGCAAAATCAAAAGTACTGCACCCCTTTAAAATCAGTGCGTTTGTGTTGGAGTCTCAGGGACAAATGGCTGAAATAATTATTAACCCCCAGCCTCTCCCTGCTCCTGCCGGACGGAGGTGGCGGACGGAGCCGCGGTCCTCCCGAGTATTTTTTGGCTGGTGCTGACAGATTCTGCACCAGCAGAATCCGTTAGCACCAAGTCCTGGCTGTGGTTAACTTTTTGCTAACTGCAGCCGGACATTAATCAGCGTTTGTAATCCTAAAATTAACACTTTGCGCTCCCCTTGTTAAGTATAGAGAGCGCAAAGTACAGTAACCTGGCGCTGAAAAGCACAAGGTACCAAACGCAAACGGGTTACTTAACCCGTTAGCGTTTGGATTGTAATGTGCGGTTGCCACCAGGGCTAACATTAAGGCTCACTCAGGTGAGCGCTAAAGTTAGCACCAAGATTGTAATGTTGCCCAAAGTAAGTTATTTTACCTTGTCGAATTTACTGCCGATGTAACGAAGGAGGGAGAAGAGACGCAGACCAAACCGGTGCTGGTTTTCAGGGAAACTGTAGTGAATGATGCATGTGGCGTCCGTGATCTCCATGAAGGGTATGTAATCCTCGGTGACAACTGCAAAGAGAAATGGGGAAACGAGACAAACCGGACAACTTGCTTTTGGCCAGAAGCAGCAAAAATCCTGCACTTATTAGCGACACCGTTATATCGACATTATGTTTTAGTGAACTGCCCAGAAAGATTTAATAGGACATGTGATGGACGTCAAACATGGCTGAACCTCTGCTGTGTTGGTCAGGCCTTGTGTCGTAAAACACAAAAAATAAATAAAATATGGAGGATGGGTCGATGTGATTACGTGGAGGTATGTTTGTAGCTGTGCGTGTAGTGTATGCAGATATATGTAAATACGCAGGGTATGACGTATGGTGTGCATTTCATATGGGTTCTTGAAACTGACTTGGGAAGGTTCCCCTTTTCATCTCATACATAATGCAGATATATACAAATATATATATACATATACACACACACACACACACACACGAAAAAGCACCCTAATAGACACGTCATGGCCCAAGAGAAGAGTGCTCGGCTTACCTAGGACGACATGGGTCCCGGCGCTGAACACTTTCCCCCACTGCTCCAGCACGTAGTTGAAATTGAAAACCAGTTTTGAATTCATCAAAAGACTGAAAACAGAATTATTTTTAACGACCTGGAAAGAAAACGAATATTACTCCATGTGGGTTATGGTGCACTGAGTATCAGAAGTTACAAAGCTACAAGATCGCAAATGTTCATGGGTTATATAGAAAATACAGCACATATGAACGGCACGGGCCACGCGGCTCGACCCACACGGCTTATATCGATAGCCAAGCCATATCATTTTTGCAAGAAGACGCACGACCATCAGGTTTGGAGATTACGTTCAGATTCTGTGCATTTACCTTGTGAACCATATCCGCTTCTTCATCGGATTTTGTGACAATTAGGATCTTCTGAGCGTTTTCTGGTGTGAAATCCAGTGTCCGGAGCAGAACAGCAGATTTTTCACATCCTAAGCAGAGCTGGATGACCTAACACAACGACCAAAACCACCGCAAATCAATGTAAACTCAAGGAGAAAGCGCAACATGAACACAGACACAGGATAGAGCAAGGCACATCGGATTACTCCCCCCGAATGTCCTTTATCCAAAATGCTTGGGACCAGCATGGTTTTGACATTGGGGTTTTTGGTGATTTGGGGATATTTGCATAAATAATGAGATATGTCAGGGATGGAACCAAAGTCTAAACATGACATTCCTGCATATAGCCCGAATTGCATTTTATATGGCATTTATAATCATTTTCTCCCCGTTTACACAAGGCCAGGGGTGGAATTTTACACTTTTAGTTTTATGTCCACACTCAGATTTTTTTTTCGGAGTTCTGAATAAGGGATAACAACCTGAACAAGGAACTAAATCTGAACAACGCAATCACCAAGCAACTTCAATTTTATCCACTATTTATTCTTTTCATTTGCAGCAAAAAGTCCCCTTTTTTTTTGGCATTTTTCAGTGGAATCCCCCTTCAATTTTTTTAAAATGGCACTTTTTTTTTCTGTAACAGACCTTTTTATTATTATTCATAGGGCCTTATATATTATTTCCGGGCATTTTCATGCAGTAGTTTTTTTTTTGCAAACGCCTTTTAAAAGTTGCAGTTTTTTTTTTTTTTTTTACCCGTTTGGTGACTTGTCGGCTTTTTTCCGGCGACTGGTCGGCTTTTTTTTTGGATCGATTGGTGGATTTTTGATTCGTTCGGCAGGTCGATTCGCCACACTTCAGGGACAATTCAGCATTCACCGCAGGGTTGGCTAATCGAACTCGCCGAAGCGCGTAGAACTGGAGAGCACCGAAATATCCCCGATTGGCACTGCGCAGCATGTCCCTCACAGCCCTCACTTATCCTCACCTCTTGGATTGCTGCTTTGCAGCACACTTTTGGAATCACTACTCTCCTGCACCTATCTCTGGGTAATCCCTAGCAAACTGTCTGTAAATTCAATACTGTAGGATTGTGTGTCAGTTCCACTCCGGGAGACGGGCACACACACCATGAACAGTGCTTTACTTATAGCTCAGATCTGTAAGTAATCAGCCAACTCCCACACAGGAGATATATATATATATATATATCTACAATAAAAAATAAAAAAAAAATGCACCTCTTTCCACTACATGATCATTACAGTCAGAGAGATGGTGTACCTGGTGAACATTCCCGTACACAGCGGCCTGCTCGAGTTCGGTGATTATCACCTGAGGGTCCGTAAGGTACTGTAACAAAGGATCCAAGTCTCTGTGCCAGGATTTTCCAACAGCCACGACCTGCGTTGGCGTCATCTCCCTATTCTCTAGGACAATGGTTTTCTTGAAATTTTCCAATATGGTTGTTATCTGGAAGAAAAACGTTGCTTCAGCCAGGAGCTGCTGGACATTTCCACACCGCAAACACGTTCAGATCAAAACAAGTTAAACCACAGCATTAGGGATTTTCCTGGATTTAAAAAATCTGGGCAAATCCGATGTTGAAGGTGAAGGGTAATGCGGTAAGACAGTCGCGATACATTTCACACTGCAGCGCCAACGTGTACACACTATGGGAGACGCTGAGCAACCTCTTCCAAGGGACATGCTGGGCAGCATGTTCCACGCCGGGGCTGCACAGAGTCTCCCAGCACCTGTTACGGCCGTCGGAGGAGCGCCAGACTGCAGGAGGACCCATCCGGAGCATCACGGGGGTAAGCAATTCTGAAATTCGTAAGCCTCTGAAAATGCCGGATTTCAGAGTCTTCTGGATTCCAGAATTCCAGATAATGGATGCTCAATCTGTAAAGAAAAGTCTGATTATTTTGCGTTAAATCAACTTTTTCCGTTGCTGTAAAACACTTTTTTTTAATGCTTTCAAAGTAAAAATTTAAATATTATAGAATTATTATTATTTAGAATAACAATATTATTATATGTAATATTAAAGATTTAAACAACCAGAAATGTCCGGAGTCTTTATGTTGATGGGAAATTGATTTAGAAAAAGACTTTGCCGACTAGGATATACAATCGGGATTCAAATCAAATTCACCTGGACAGTAACTAACAGAAGGCTTTCATGTTACGCCCCTAGACACATCTAGCCAGTACTGTGGGCATAGGTCTAGCCTGGACAGAGATAGATTTGTGGTTGGATTTGGGTTAGTTACAGAGTCAGGAAGGATCCTGACTTACTTGTTCCCCTGAGCTTGAAAATAGCAGGTCCACCTCGTCTAAAATGAGATGGCACATCCGTAGGAGCAGGAGGCCGTGATGCTCCAAATATCGCAGCAGGCAACGCGGGGTCGTAACAATCGCATCACCTAAAAAAAAACAAAAAAAAAAACAGAGTGTGAACCTGTCCAGTTTAAGCTGGGCACGAGATGGTGCATGGTGACATTTCAAAATTCACTAGCATCACGACGCTCCATTACAACAGACCGATAAGCCGGTGCTATATGGAGACAGGAGTGAACCTGAGCGATTGCTCGTAGAAAACCACTGAGTGATTAGTTCCGCCACAGGAGAATGAGATTGCGCTACCCTCTGTACCCCAAACCCTGAAGGGGAGTAATGGATCTTTTACATTTAGTGGTTTCATTGTTGTCTCCCCACAGCGCACTGCACAAAATTGCTTGTATTAACCCCATCACTACCAAGATCGACTATACTTGATCTGTAAGGCACCTCCTGGTGCCACGATATCCAGTGTAGTCGATATGGAGCAATGCAAAAGGAATTTCAACTATTGCAAATTTAATTTGTTGTTTGCGTTTGGGCTCCAGAACGTGGCTCTAAAGATTTAGCACTGCGAGCATGATGCCCAAAGAGCTAACACTTGATAAAACCAGCTGGGGATATATCTGAATGACATCGCCATAGTTGATCCCCCACGGAGACCTGAACCGCAGTAACTCCTTTTGTCCAGAAGATGGCTCAAAATGCACGTGTGTGTGTGTGTTCGTTCAGGTCCGCACATGGACAGATTTAATCCATAGGTGTCGGAGTGATTATGTCGGATTGACTGTTCTGGTCTGGTGTGATTAAAACACACCTTTTTGCTTTAAATTAGGTTTTTTTGTGTGAACCTGTGTACATTTTAAATTAAATCTATCGATGGATGAGATCCAAATAATACAAGGGAGTCGAAACATTGCTCTTCCCCCCACATAGTTGATGTTGAAGTACAACTCCCATAATCCTGTGCAAAATGTTAAAATTGCACCTAGCTGCCCTCCGGCAAACCCTTACTTACATCCCTTTCGTACTGTGAGGTTTTCAATTTCCTCCTTTTTCTGGCTGACCAATAGCAGCATGGGATTAATCGGCCGAATAAATTTACCGTACGTCATTAGCAGGTCATAAACAATCTGCGCTTTCTTCCATCCACAGCAGAGAAGCACTGCAAGAGGCTGAAAAAGAGGGAGTGTTAACATGGCAAAAAGCAAACTAGCAGAAAAGTGTGTGTGTGCACGCATTAGCTTTTGCGACTTTCTTATTTTGTGGGGATTATTTTATGTATGCATGCTCGTTCGTTAAGGAGACAGGAATGTGTCCCTTTAATTCGCCCTAGCAATGTCCCTTCAAAACACGTTTCTCACCCCCTTTTTTGCTGGTAGTAACTTGTACATCCCTGACGCAAAGTGTAGGAACGTCAGAAGGGGAGGGATATAAATCATGGGATTCGCTCCATCCTGGGATATGACGATTGTATCAACGCCTTGTGATATTGAAGGCCAACAATATGATTCACTGACACTTGGCCCGTCATATGAACCCCTCATCAGCTCCTGCAGGGGAAAGCGATAGGTTTTAGGATTAATCTCACCATATGCAACGCATGGCATACATTCCTAAATCAGATATATACAATCTAACCACACATGTCCATTAAATCAAGAAACATTAGCATTGCACACTCACTCCATTCTATAGCCAAAGCCGCAGAGTGAGGAGCGAGTGATGGAAAGATACGGGGGGGGCAGCAGTTTACAACACAAAATATCACACAATGGATGCACCCAGTGACACATAGAGGAAAATATTGTCTTAACTAAACATACAGTTGTGTTCAAAATTATTCAACCCCCACTGAAATTGAGTGTTTTGGCCAGTTTGACATTGATTTTGATCAGTCATCTTGCTTACAATTAAATCAAAGAGGCACGTGTAGGTCAGACAAATATAACATAACATTTATAATGAAATAACCACAAATGTCTTTTCTGTGCTCACATCATTATCAGTTTTATTCAACCCCCAAGTGACCTTCAATCTTAGTACTTATAACTGTAAAAGGATGTTGTACTAACAGCTTTTAAACGTGAAGCATAGCTTGACACAAGTGTCTTGCAGCGATCTACGGGTATCTTCGCCCATTCGTCATGGGCAAAAGCCTCCAGTTCAGTCACATTCTTAGGCTTGCGCACTGCAACTGCTTTCTTTAAGTCCCACCAGAGGTTCTAAATCGGATTTATGTCAGGTGACTGCGATGGCCACTCCAAAATGTTCCAGCCTTTAATCTGCAACCATGCTCTAGTGGACTTGGAGGTATGCTTGGGATCATTGTCCTGTTGAAAGGTCCAACGTCTCCCAAGCCTCAGGTTTGTGACGGACTGCATCACATTGTCATCCAATATCTCCTGGTACTGAAGAGAATTCATGGTACCTTGCACACGCTGAAGCTTCCCTGTACCTGCAGAAGAAAAACAGCCCCAAAGCATGATTGACCCCCCGCCATGTTTCACAGTAGGCAAGGTGTTCTTTTCTTCATAGGCCTTGTTCTTCCTCCTCCAAACATAGCGTTGATCCATGGGCCCAAACAGTTCTAATTTTGTTTCATCAGTCCACAGAACACTATCCCAAAACTTCTGTGGTTTGTCCACATGACTTTTGGCATACTGCAGTCGACTCTTCTTATTCTTTGGAGACAGCAAGGGGGTGCGCCTGAGAGTTCTGGCATGGAGGCCTTCATTACGCAGTGTGCGCCATATTGTCTGAGCTGAAACTTCAGTACCCACATCTGACAAATCTTTTCTCAGTTCCTCAGCAGTCACACGGGGACTTTTCTCCACTCTACGCTTCAGGTAGCGCACAGTAGTCGAAATCAGCATCTTCTTTCTGCCACGACCAGGTAGCGTTTCAACAGTGCCCTTTGCCTTGAATTTGCGAATGATGCTTCCTATGGTCTCTCTTGGTATGTTTAACATCTTTGCAATCTTCTTATAGCCATTGCCCTTCCTGTGAAGAGTAATCACCTCTTCTCTTGTCTTCCTGGACCATTCTCTTGACTTCACCATGTTTGTAACCACACCAGTAAATGTCTAGAAGGAGCGGAGTATCACAGTCATTTTAAAGCTGCCTAATTGGTGCTTATTATGCTTTATTGCTGCTCCGTGACATCCACAGGTGTTTTCAATACCTGATTGAAAACACTTGAATGAACCTCTGTTCTTCAGAGTGGTAGTCTTTAAGGGGTTGAATAATTGTGTCAATGAAGAATTCACAAAAGAAACATTTACTACTGTATTACAAAACCAATTGATGTCATTTTAGTTGCATATGGTTCTTTAAAAAGTCCGTGTAGGATTTCATTCTGAATACAATTACAAATGTACACTAAATTCCCTAAAACCCTTTACAGCATTGGGGGTTGAATAATTTTGAACACAACTGTACAAGAGAAAAACAAAGCACATGTAAGATATCAGCAACATCATATGAGCACAATAAGGACATTTCAATTTTTGGTGGTAGTGGCCCTTTAAACAAGACAATTCAATTAGGAGGGAGAGGGGATGCGCATACGACCAATATCTCATTAAGCAGTGTAATGCATCACTGATCCTTATGATAAGGGATATATTCATTTTATTCAAGATGTCACTCCAAAGCCAGGTTCCCTGTAATATGGCCTTGTAGTAGTAAAGGTGGCCGCTATTCCAATGCAAAATCCAAAAATCATAGTTATTATGTATGTACAATGTAGCGCACATGCTGTACCTCTCTGATGAAATCAACTACAATATTACTGTCATTCGTTCACGTCACCTTAAGGAGATCAGAAGACAACGGGGCCAGTTCCAGGCTGCTGCACGGTGCAATGGTTTTGCGCACAAATATGGGGTATTGCTGCATTCCAACGTTCACCTTCTGGACCTGAAAAATGAAAATAAACAACGAACGTATAGAATCCTAAACCCAGTAGATACGGGTTTGCTGACCCTTAGTAAATAAAAAGCAAAAAATATAGGAGGGAATGTTAATACCGAAGTGACAACAGAACAGCTCACGAAAACCTACAACAGCGAGTATAACAATGTAAAAGTATTAAGGAACAAAGAAGGTTCAGCTCTTTAACGTGCATTTGTACCGTCCCGATGCACATTGCCTGCGACATCCCATCGGGGGATCACTAAGGCTAGGGTCAGACGAACGCATTTTTCACGTTGTCCGTGAAAAAGTGCGGTCGAACGAACGTACGTATTTTTCCCCGGAATGCGCGATAGCGGTCATACGATGCGCCTTTTCGTCCGTGATTTTGTACGGATCATCAATAAAACACTTTTTGAGTCTGGACGTTATGTTAGCCGGACATTAGCAGCGTCTGACGTCTCCTAATCACGCACACACGCCGCTATGCGGCCGCAGCGCACTCTGTACGTCAGTAGTAGCGGTTTGACGTTCTCGAAAAAATGCGTTCGTTGGCCACTTGCGTTGCACGGACGAACTTTCGTGCGGCCGTTCGTCGTATGTTCCCCGGCATTGGACGTCATTTGCTGCTAGTACGGCCGTGATTTCATGCGGCTAAACGCACGTTAAAACTGCGCTAGTCTGACCCTAGCCTAAAACCACATTTTGGAATTTGTGAAGGAATTTACAGAGATATATAGATCTATATATATCTATATCTATATATATCTACCTATCAATAATAATCAAAATAAAATAAACTTGAGTTCTAGAACTGCTCATATCACACTTTACCGGTTTAGGTTTATCGTTATCATCTTCTTCATCTGAAGGGGCTGAAGTGCTGGCGTTTAAGAACTGCAACAGCCTGGAAAAACAAAATCAATGCAAGTAATCAGACCATCTGCTAGAGGCATTCAACCCAAAGCGCGTGGCATGACATTAATCACTGAGCAAAGAAAACTGCACGAAGACCAACAACTCAAACAGAGCATCACTGTATACCATTATGGGGACTAACCCAAAAGTAACTGTATAAAAGAAAAGATATACTTATCCCAATACTATCACCATCATCAGTAACACTGCAACTGAAAAGAAGTGGCCCAGAAATAACAAGCCAGGAGCGGGCACTTCAAATGCTGGATATTTGTGAAAAAAGCAACTTTCCAGCCTTTCTCTATTTCTCAGACAGCCGAAACTCAAATATCCAGCGTTTGAAGTGCCTGTTCCTGGTTTGCCATTTCAGGAGCATATACTGGCTGGGTGGCCTCAGGAATGGAGCACCCATGTTACAGTAATGGACTTCTGGATGGACTGTGAGTTATGGACCGAGTGCAAGACTATCACTCTCATAAGAAAAGAGGTGGCTGTTGTCGGCGTAGCTGCTCTAATCCTCTAGATTAGAAGCTCCAATGAACAGGGCCCTCTAAGTTTCTTGTCTCCATTCCTATGTTTGTGTCTTGTAATGCGCTGCAGAAACTGTTAGCGCTATATAAATGATAAAACAAAAGTACCACAGTACATTCGGGAGCGCAAATAAATGTTAGTCCTCTTTAAGATTTTGGAATCTCAAGAATCTCCGAGAGGGATCTCTTTTGAAGATAGTTCGAAATGTTCTCCAGTTGCACAATGAAGGTACCGAATCAGAGAAAGAAAAAAGAAAAAACCAATTAGGCAATATCATGTGACTCATATATTCAAAGCTGGGTAGGAAAAAAACTCACAAGTGTGGAGCTAGATAGCTCAATACCATACGCAGTCGAGTCTCTATGGGGGACTTCACCCTTTGGTCGTGTTGATTTCTGTTTCTCTGTTCACTTCAATCAATTGCTCCACAGTGTATTTGCACCAAAAACGACCTCGGAAGAGACAAATTATAGTGCGATACCGTAACAAATAGAGGAGCATGCAGGTATCTATGGAGAGGTACTCACATGCTTCTGAACCTCCTAAAAAGGTGGTTCCGTTATGACAGCAGTAGACCACTTCCCAGGGGGTCTCGACCTCTAGCTGGATAAGTTGGTATACTCCAGTAGGTGGGTAGGTGGATCACAGTGTGGTAAATGGGTATGCAGAATGCATAAGGTAGGGCATTTAACATGTAAGCGTGGAGAGGTTAAATGAAAGATATTTTATTTAAAACATAATTAAAAAGGTGGGGGAATCATCGAGACGCGTTTCCCTTACCAAATCTGTAAGCTTCTTCAATCGAATGGTCCCCCACGGTTATGTGACCGCAATATATAACCTCCAAAAGTTCATGCCGCAACATATGGCGTGCGTTCCACCTCAAGCCCTTCCGCGTGCATTCCATCTGGATCACTTCCGCATGCGTTCCATCTGAGATGTTTCCGCTTTAGTTCCATCATCAATGCATCCGGTTTGGTGATTCTTCCGATTTTGGACAACACTTACAAGTTTATCGCTATTTTCTATACAGAAACTTGCTATATTGCAGTAAAATAAAGCCAATTGGCCTCATTTACGCACATCATACAGAAATGACATCAAGAAAAAGGGTGCAAAGAGTGAAAACATTATGTGAAAGATATACAGTAGACCTATTAAGAGAAGTGCAGGACACAATTATTTCAAAAAATGACTAATTTCAAAATCGGCATTCAAGTCGCCTGGAATAAGGGTATCTAATGTATATATCCACCTCATCTCGGTCATGATTAATTTTCTAATCAGGTCCTCACCTCTCCAGTTACGTTTAACGGCCTCTATCGCAAAAAAATTGTGTATCTTTTAGGTTACAACCATGTGTGTCCCGAAAATGTAGGGACACACTGTTTTTCATAACCTCTCGTTATGTTGCACAAGTGTTCGTTAATTCTTACGTACAGAGGTCTTGACGTCTGACCTACGTAGTTTTTGCCACATGGGCATTTCAGTAAATAAACCACATTCTTGGAGTGACAGGTGATAAATTGCTGGATTTTATGGATGGGATTAATTCTAGATGAAGCAAATTCACGAATCGTCCTCTTTTTATTTGACGTCTTCCTACATGCAATACATTGGCCACATCCATAGAAGCCAGCTTGCACTCCAAATGGATTCTCAATTGTGACTTTCTTTTCCATAATGTGGTTTTTGACAAATTGACGTCCTGAACTTCTTCCACCTCTATAAATAATGGATGGTTTATCTGGCAACATTGAATTATAGAATTTAGCTAAGCTATGAAGATAAGTTAGAATTTTAATAAAGGACTCAGAGGCGAGTATTGCATTCTCTTTTCTTGCTTTAATAACAGCAGCAAGTAATAATGTCAAAACGTAAAAGACATTAAGAAAAAAAACATACTCTAACAATAGTATCTTCTAACCCCCCTGTCCCATCAGTATAGTCCATTGTTCCATGCCCGTCTATAAATAGGACCGATCTCCCGCCCTTTCTTCCTTTTTCTTGCCAACAACAGGTCAGCGGGCGTAGAATATTCCCATGAGATCAATCCATCCCGAACCGGCACGGAAACGAGAGCGCCACAGGGCCACACTGGAACAGACATCATTGGGCTGAAATAGAAGGATTGGATGAGACAGAGTCTTTGGAAGCCGAACGCATAGCAAACCCCTGGAGTCCGCCCCGGGAGGGCAGGGTGGGCAATACTCGCCTCTGAGTCCTTTATTAAAATTCTAACTTATCTTCATAGCTTAGCTAAATTCTATAATTTTAATACACGGACTCAGAGGCTCCTATTGCAAGTTCAAAGCTGGTCCATAAGAGCGGACGACCAATGAACAATCGGTTTGAAGTAAAAAGTTCGGAAAGTGGTCTCACGAGACCAGTCTGCGGACTTAAGCAGATCCTCCAAACGACATCCGGCCCCCAATGCCGCCGACGCCGACGCGCTGCGAATGGAATGAGCCCCAAACCTTGAAACATCAACCCCAGCCAAAACAAAAAGCCACTTGAGCCAACGCGCTAACGTAGTGGAACCGACCGGTTTGTGGGGCGATTTGAATGAGATAAAAAGTGGGGATTGAACGTCCGATCGCAACACCTCCGTATGCGTCTCATATGCTTTTAGGCATCGTACCGGACAAAGGTTCGGGTGCGATGGAAAAGCTGGATAAAAGACTGACGATATGCCCGTCTTAGTGCGCCTAGAAATCTCGAAACGGACCCCGTCAGGTACGAAGGACCGAGCACCAAAGTCTAACGCCCTAACATCCCCTACTCTTTTGCATGATATAAGGCAAAAGAGAGCCACCAGTTTAGCCGATAATTGTCGCAAAGACAGGTCTTCGTTAGAGGACCAAGCTTCGAGAAATTGTAAAAGAATGGCCACATCCCACGTCTCTGAATACCGAGGAAGCGGAGGTCTAGAAAACCGGATACCTCTCAGTAGTCGACACACCAGGGATGTTGGCCCACGGGGCTCCTTGGAAACCCATATGATAAGCTGAGAGGGCAGAGCGAAAAACATTAATCGTTCTATACGCTTTGCCCTCATCGAAGCATTCCGACAAAAAATTAAGGACCCTTACTAGAGGGGCTTGAAAGGGATCTTCACTCCTTGCACTACACCAAGCTGACCAGGTAGTCCAGGCCGATCTATAGCTTGACAAAGTACCCGGAGCCCAGGCGGACTGAAGGAGCGCTCTAGCTCGTTCCGAAAAGTCGCCGGACGCCCCGGCAATCCTGATACCAGGGACACCAATAGCGGACAAGCCTCCTGCCCGAGCAATGGGTGAGGAAGACCGAGATTGTCTACAATCAAGTCTGGGAGGGGCGGTAACAAGCGTGGCACATCGACCAGAAGTTCCAGGAACAGGGGAAACCACGGCTGGTTGGGCCAGAATGGAGCCACTAAAACCAACTCCGCCTCCTGAACCCGAATCTGATTCAATGTACGTAACACCAGTTGAAAGGGGGGAAACGCGTATAGCCTCTGCCCTTCCCAATTCTGGAGAAAAGCGTCCGTGGCCAGGGCCATCGGGTCTGGTCTCCAACTGTAAAAGGCGGGCAGATGACTGTTGAGGCGTGAAGCAAACAGATCGATCTGAAAAGGACCCCAAATGCCCTTTATGGCCGAAAAGATCGATGAGTGTAAACGCCAGTCTCCTGAGTCTTCCGTGTGCCTCGAACTCCAATCGGCCAGGAGATTCGAGACGCCCGGAATAAACTGAGCTTGAACTGTGATGCGATGACGGAAGCACCAGTCCCATAGGCGGGTCGCCATGTTTGTCAACAGAATGGATCGGGGACCCCCCAAATGATTGATATAGCGAACAGCTGGGAAGTTGTCCATGCGTAGAAGGACTGATGTATCCGTCTGCCCTTTCAGAAAACTCTGAAGGGCAAACATTCCTGCTAACAGTTCGAGGCCGTTGATGTGAAAACGAGTCTCCTGATCCGACCACGGACCCCCTGTCAACTCGTCTCCGCATCTGGCCCCCCATCCCGCCAGACACGCATCTGAATCTATCGTGATCGATGGGGGAAGTGTCTTGATAGACCTGCCGTTGTAAAGCCGGAGGTTCTCCAACCACCAACGGAGATCTTCCCGTGCCGCCCCCGACAAAGACACCGTGTCGGAGTAGGCCTTCCCCCGTCTTAGGAAATGGGCCATCAGGCGTTGGAGGGCCCGATAGTGTAGAGGGGCTGGGTGAACTCCCAACCTGGAGGCTGCTAGCACTCCTATGATGCGTGACATCTCTCGCAGTGTTGGGGAGATAGAGGCTAGTAGACTCCGTACCTCCCTGATAATGGATTTGCACTTCAGTTCCGGAAGGAACATCGTCATGGAAAGTGGATGAATCACAAAACCCAGGAATTCTATGGAGCGTACCGGATAAAGCACCGACTTCTCCTGGTTCACCAGGAATCCTAAGTTCTGAAGTATAGACACGGTCTGAGAAAGACTGGACCTCAGAACTTGTTCCGACTCCCCCAATAACAGAATGTCGTCCAGATAAATGATCAGACGTACACCCTGCGACCGGAGGTGACTCACCACTGGCTTCAGAAGCTTGGTGAAACACCAGGGAGCTGAAGACAGTCCGAACGGTAAGGAGCGGAATCGCCAAACTGTCTTGTTCCATTGGAAGCAGAGGAATTTCCTGGATTCCTCTCCCATCAGAACCGTCAGATAGGCGTCTTTTAAATCTATTTTTGCCATCCAATCGTTCGGTTGGAGGAGGTCTCTGAGCAGATGTAGGCCTTCCATCTGAAAATGATTGTATTGAATCTGCAGGTTTAGCTCTTTTAAGTTGAGTATGGGACGCCTCCCGCCGCCCTTTTTGGAGACTAGGAACAGGTTGCCTAGAAATTTTATTTGTCCCCTCGGGGATCGATCTATGGCTCTTTTCCGTATCAGATCTGCAATCTCGCCCTCCACTAGTGCCGCGTCTTCTGCTGAGAACACTAGTGGCGGGGGAGAAGATCGCTGCGCAGGATTCGAGGTGAAATCTATCGTAAACCCCTGAACAGTGCGTAATATCCACAGATCTGTCGTTAGCGAGCGCCACTGCTTTAAATGTAGAGATAAACGACCCCCTACCGGAACCATAGAATGATGAATCAACATGTTCCTTACCTGGGGATCGAAAGTGTCGGTATCCACGACCTCCTCTGAAGCTTCTAAATCCCCTGGTGCGCCAGGCGGGGAGCGAGAGGGGTAAAACTGGGACACTCTCGTGTCTGTCTGGGGATTGCCATAGTTGAAGGAGCCTGTGAATGGGCGGGATATTCCTGCCCTTGCCGGCCGGTAGCGCGGCCCCTGCCCCTACCGGCCCGTGCAAAAACCCCCGCAGTGAAGACCTTCTTAATAGAGGTTGTGACCTTTTCCATGGTCGTGAAAGCTCCAGTGTACTCTGACATATCTTTTAGGAAACCAGGGCCGAATAGATTACCTTGAGCTTTGGCTCCTAACTCGTTATCGGCTACTCCAGCGAGCTGGGAGTCCATCTTTAATAATATACATTTTCTCCGTTCTGCGGCGAGAGCCGCGTTAGTGTTTCCAATGAAACTAAGTGCCCTTTGTGCCCAGTTGGACACATCATAGGGATCTAGAGTGGCATCGTTCATCTTTGCCTGTTCGGCCACATCAAGTAATTTCACAAGTGGACCAGTGACATCCAGTAATTTATCTTGGCAGGTTCTAAATGCCAGGTCGATGCCGCGCTTTTGCGACCAGCCCTTAGGCTCGACAAATTTTATAAATTTTTGGTCCACTTCGGGGGTCATGCATGTTTTTCCCCCAGTAGAGGGTCGAGGGCACTCCGATTTCATTCGATTCCTAGTGACCTTATCCAAAGGTCTACGCACCCGGGCGTCCACCCAAGCCTCTACGTGAGGAATGGGAGTCCACTCCGCTGATCTAGGGTGAGTTAATTCTTCTGGTGTGAACATGGGGTTACCAAATGGGTCGTAAATCGGGCCAAATGGATCTGAGCTTGGATTTGGTGGGATTGTTTGCTCATTAAAATCCTCATCCGAGGCGTAAACCTCCAGCTCATCCTGCTTCTGATATTCTTCATCAGATAAATTTTCCTGCTCACGAGATGTGCTCGGGCGAGCTACAGCCCTGGAGGAATCAGAAGCTTTGACCCTTTTAGGGGTGGCCACAATTGCATGGTGCGATTTATATGAGCGCTTTTTGGAAACTTGTGCCCCCGACATGACTTCCCCGGGCATTGTTGCGGGTATGCCAGACCCTCCAGCCCTGCGCTTTATCTTGGACGGGCTGTTTCCCCATGGTGGTGACCAAGGGAGCATCAGTGGGCTTCACAGCAGTGAGGGATGTGCCCATATCAGTGACCGGTTTAACCGGATTAATCTCATTTCTGGCCTCGGTTAAGGCGTTTTTTAGCGACTGGGTGAATGAATCTGATAGAGAGGAAACTGCCTTAAACATAGCTGACTCAATGGATGCTTGAATCTGTGGCCCCAGGGATCTATTAGGGTCAGACATGGCAGGGTCTGCTGCGTGGGTGGTAAGGGTGGGAGGGTTGATACCTGCTTTTTCATAAAGTTCAATCATATGCAGTGAGCTGTCCTCAGACTCTGAATCCCTGTCAGGTGAAGGCCCTCTTGAGGACACTTGCGGCTTGCTCCTGTGCAGCGGCATGCTGGAGACAGTGTGAGGCAGCGTGGGGACAGAGGGTAAAGCGCGCGAAGGCAGCGCGCCTGCGCTTCACCTCCTGGTAACTGCCTTAACACTGAGGGGCGTGCGCGCAGTAACCGCGCATGCGCCCCGCCGCTTAGCAACAGCCGCGACTCTGAGGGACGCGCGACGTCTCTGCGCATGCGCCCCGCCTCCTGTTAATGGCCGCGAGCCGCCAGATACAACAAAGCGGCCTGAAAGAAAACCTTTGAGAGAAGGGTTGGCAGACCTCCCGCAGCAGCGAGAAAGTCGCCAAGCCTCTCCACACAACTCCGGAAGCCTTGGTTAAAGCCAGGCAACCGGGACACACAATAAGATACAAATAACAATTAAAACTCGGACTAACAATAATAAAAGAATACTTATCTGTCCGAGCAGCAAGAAAAAAGGAAGAAAGGGCGGGAGATCGGTCCTATTTATAGACGGGCATGGAACAATGGACTATACTGATGGGACAGGGGGGTTAGAAGATACTATTGTTAGAGTATGTTTTTTCTTAATGTCTTTTACGTTTTGACATTATTACTTGCTGCTGTTATTAAAGCAAGAAAAGAGAATGCAATAGGAGCCTCTGAGTCCGTGTATTAAAATTAAGAATAGGGTCCCTTTTCAGAACAGACCAATGTTTCTCTATCGATTTCCTGATCTCTCTATTATATACGTTGTAATCCAGGATAAAAGACACTGCATTTTCTTGGGTCCTTCCTCGTTGTTTATTAGTCAAAAGAGTTGATCTCTTCATTTGCAATACATCCTCCTTAATAGTGTTGAGGGTTAGCTTTTGATATCCCTTGGTAGCAAATTCATGAATAAATTTCTGAGACTGTGCCTGGTATTGTTCAACATCAGAACAGTTTAGACGGACCCTAACCATCTGTCCCTTCGGAATACCGTTAAGCCAGGGTGGGTAATGATCGCTTCTTTTATCAATATATCCATTCACATGGACATCCTTAAAATGTGTTTTAGTGCAAACCTTTCCATTTTCTATATAGAGGGTAAGATCAAGAAAATCCACTCTATCTTTATTAATAGTGGATTCTAGTTTAATGCCAACCGAGTTGGCATTTAAATGGATAATAAAAAGTTCCAGACCAGTTTGACTGCCTTCCCATACAATCAAAACATTGTCTATATACCTACGATATAGAATGAGGTTACGCCCCCAGTCATGACCAGGCCAAACCATTTGATTTTCCCAATGGGACATGAATAAGTACGCATAATTGGGGGCAAACCTCGTCCCCATAGCTATACCATTTATCTGGAGATCTCCAATTCAATGTTGCCAGATAAACCATCCATTATTTATAGAGGTGGAAGAAGTTCAGGACGTCAATTGGTCAAAAACCACATTATGGAAAAGAAAGTCACAATTGAGAATCCATTTGGAGTGCAAGCTGGCTTCTATGGATGTGGCCAATGTATTGCGTGTAGGAAGACGTCAAATAAAAAGAAGACGATTCGTGAATTTGCTTCATCTAGAATTAATCCCATCCATAAAATCCAGCAATTTATCACCTGTCACTCCAAGAATGTGGTTTATTTACTGAAATGCCCATGTGGCAAAAACTACATACGTCAGACGTCAAGACCTCTGTACGTAAGAATTAACGAACACTTGTGCAACATAACGAGAGGTTATGAAAAACAGTGTGTCCCTACATTTTCGGGACACACATGGTTGTAACCTAAAAGACACACAATTTTTTTGCGATAGAGGCCGTTAAACTTAACTGGAGAGGTGAGGACCTGATTAGAAAATTAATCATGACCGAGATGAGGTGGATATATACATTAGATACCCTTATTCCAGGCGACTTGAATGCCGATTTTGAAATTAGTAAATTTTTGAAATAATTGTGTCCTGCACTTCTCTTAATAGGTCTACTGTATATCTTTCACATAATGTTTTCACTCTTTGCACCCTTTTTCTTGATGTCATTTCTGTATGATGTGCGTAAATGAGGCCAATTGGCTTTATTTTACTGCAATATAGCAAGTTTCTGTATAGAAAACAGCGATAAACTTGTAAGTGTTGTCCAAAATCGGAAGAATCACCAAACCGGATGCATTGATGATGGAACGCAAGCGGAAACATCTCAGATGGTACGCATGCGGAAGTGATCTGGATGGAACGCACGCGGAAGTGGTTTGAGGTGGCTTGAGGTGGAACGCACGCCATATGTTGCGGTCACATAACCGTGGGGGACCATTCGATTGAAGAAGCTTACAGATTTGGTAAGGGAAACGCGTCTCGATGATTCCCCCACCTTTTTAATTATGTTTTAAATTATGTTTTAAATAAAATATCTTTTATTTAACCTCTCCACGCTTACATGTTAAATGCCCTACCTTATGCATACTGCATACCCCATTTACCACACTGTGATCCACCTACCCACCTACTGGAGTATACCAACTTATCCAGCTAGAGGTCGAGACCCCCTGGGAAGTGGTCTACTGCTGTCATTACGGAACCACCCTTTTAGGAGGTTCAGAAGCATGTGAGTACCTCTCCATAGATACCTGCATGCTCCTCAATTTGTTACGGTATCACACTATAATTTGTCTCTTCCGAGGTCGTTTTTGGTGCAAATACACTGTGGAGCAATTGATTGAAGTGAACAGAGAAACAGAAATCAACACGACCAAAGGGTGAAGTCCCCCATAGAGACTCGACTGCGTATGGTATTGAGCTATCTAGCTCCACACTTGTGAGTTTTTTTCCTACCCAGCTTTGAATATATGAGTCACATGATATTGCCCAATTGGTTTTTTCTTTCTCTGATTCGGTACCTTCATTGTGCAACTGGAGAACATTTCGAACTATCTTCAAAAGAGATCCCTCTCGGAGATTCTTGAGATTCCAAAATCTTAAAGAGGGCTAACATTTATTTGCGCTCCCGAATGTACTGTGGTACTTTTGTTTTTTCATTTCTATTTACGGGTGAGGGATACACTCAACGGTGAGCTGCAACACCTGTATATTTCATCTCTTGTCAATCACGGTGTAATATTAGCGCCTATAACACTTTTTGATCCTTTGGGTGATTCTTTTTGCTATATAAATGATGATAAATCATAATAATCCGAGGCTGGAATCCCGTCCCGATTATGAAATGAAAAGGGAGACTCCAGTAAATTACTCTGAAAAGAAGCAACTACTTAGATTACTTTGTATTTCTGGAAGAACTGTAAAAATTCAATGTTTTTGAACCCAGGACATACTTGGAGAGAAATCTCAAATGTATCCTTCCTGGTAAAATACTTTGCAAATAAATAAACTCGATCCATATCTCATCTCAAATAACTAATAAAACTTTGGATGTGAGAAAAGCTACAGTTAAATCCAAAGGTAGCTTGTAAGGGTTCAGCAATTTGACTCCACCAAACTGAGCATGTCTGTAGTAGCCTCAGCTGGGGCAGGATTCAAAAACGCCCCACATTTTTGACATGCTCAGTTGCTCAATTCCTCTCCCATTACGAAACCTTGCAGCTCCATGATCATAAATGAAAGTTACAATCCAGCTTTTTTCCAATCTTGTATCTCCAAATGGTGTAGGGCAGGGATGTCCAAACTCTGGCCCCCCAATGTCCATGAACTACAACTCCCATGCTTCGCCATCCATCCAATGCAGTCAGAGATTTCTGGGAATTGTAGTTCAGGAACATCTGGGGGGGGGCCCCGAATTTGGACACCCCTGGTGTAGGGTATCAACCTTAAGAACTGCCGGTAAATCCTCCCTAGGTATAAAAGTCAAACGTTACCACTACCAAAATGTTTTTTTCCAATAATTTTATAAGAATTACTGGTAAGCCAATACTGCCACTGTGTATGAACAATGAGCGTTCACTGATAACTCTACATTTTCCATAAAGTCAACTTTTAGTGTGTGTTCATGAAATTTAATTCCCAGAAACAACACTGAAACATTCAACCCTTGAAGGTTGTTTGTGATTCACCGAGCCGGTTGTACGCATAAATGAGAAATTGCAAGACTATCAATAAAAGTATTCACCTACAGAACTCCATTTAACTTACCTAACAGAGTCTAGAGTTCTATCGAATTTCAACTCGACTTCTCGTTCACTGGAGTTTCTGGAGAGAGGAAAATATGATATATAGACCAGCAGCAGTCCACGGGTGATTGCAGACAGTGGGAGCGTTCATTAACAAGTGCATGTGATTGTCAGAACATGGCTAAATCCCACTTTCAAAACACAAATAACGCCCCCTCGCACTTTCATGGCTGAATCGACCCTCAGTCCTCCACCTGGAAGAGCAGGGAGATGCAGACACTCATGGCACAATAATCATTTAAATTACATTGTGCGGTCACTCTGCCAATAGTGTCCCTTATATTCCAGCCTTAGTGTTAGAAAAATCGTAATTTTAATAAAGCCCAGAGACAAGTATTTTGCTATCTCTATTCTTTAATGAACTTACAGCAGCATTTAGCTTACATTTTAGAGACTGTTTTCTGCTCTTCACTGACCTTACCCTCACAAGGCATTCTAGAAACAGAAAAAAAAATAAACAGATTAAACAAAATTGCAAAAAGAAAAATTACAAATGCAACCTATGCAATCTTAGAGTGGTCATGGACTGTGTCTCAACAATAACTAAGGCAGAATGTTCGAAAAAGGCTTTTGTGTCATTTTAAGCATAGAACACACAATTACTTAAACTGTACAATACAGGGAAATTCCGTACAAGTGTCACAACATGTACAGCCTCATGTCTAGAAGTGATAGGCATCAGGTTATCAAGTTCAGGTTTTTTTAACTTCTTCTAAATGTCTTACATTTTCCATTATTTCCTCATCCACTGTCTGGCCAAAAATAAGTCACACACTCTAATATTTGGTTGTGTCGCCTTTTGCTGTGATTGCAGCCCGCATTTGCCACGGTATCGTGTTGATAAGCTCATGTGATGTCACAGCATTTATTCGCGTCCAGAGTCGCGTTAATTTGTGATCAAGATCTTGTATTGATGATGGGAGAGTCGCAGCGCTGCGTAAAGTCTTCTCCAGCACATTATCCCAAAGATTCTCAATGGGGTTAAGGTCTAGACTGTGTGGTGGCCAATCCATGTGTGGCAATGATGTCTCATGCTCCCTGAACCACTCTTGCACAAATGGAGCCCGATTAATCCTGGCATTGCCATCTTGGAATATGCCTGCTGTGCCATCAGGGGAGAAAAAAAAAACATTGATGGAAAAACCTGCTCATTCAATGAGTCAAAGGACCTCATTTTTTTGGGCACATAATGTGGCTGAACCCAGACCCGACCAATCGAAGCCAACCCAAGTCATTTGCTTAATTAAATAGTTCCATGTAAAGCACCAGTTCATTCAACGCATTTCTGCATGAGAACCATGCTGGAGTGGGAACTTCAAAAGCAATTACGAGGTAGAAAATCCACATACACAAGTGGGCTCCAAACATATGAGCAGTTTATATCTCCATAAAGGAAGCCGAGCCATATAAAAAGGTATTATAATGTTAAAAAAAAAAAAAAAAGTACATTCCTATCAATACTGAGAGCCACAAGGATGGAATTATATCAATTGCTCCATCAATAATGAGACGAATATCCAGAAAGTCTTCGACATCGCATTGAACATGAGACAACACCTGGAAGCACAGAATCCAAAAGGAGAGAACTTACTTGGCGAGGTCTTGTATCACCGCGCAATTCTTGTCTTCAGAAATGTTATCCCCAACAAAAAGTCTGGAAGGGAATGAAAGAAATAAGGGTCATATTGGAACTTCCAAGCACTTTCTGTAGAAAAAAATATTAATGTAATGTAAAAATTGGGTAAATTATCCCTTAAACATAGGATAAAAATTTGTGATGCACCGAAATGAAAATGTTGGGCCGAAACGGAGACGGAACTTTGCCGAAAAGAGAAACCGAAAATCAGTCATCCGAACCTGGGCCTGGAGGCCCGGCCGAGCAGGGGACGCATGAAGGAGGACCGAGCCGGGGCTTGCCTGAGCCTGGAAGCCGGTGAATAGTCACTAGCCTGGGAGGAAGCCCCCAACCAGCGGCGAAGCTGTCACCGGTCCGGCTGTCAGCAGGGTCAAAGGCTTCAGGCTCCGTGACGTCATTCCTCGACCAGCGCCTCTGACACGTGCTGTGCACACAAGGGGAGCGTGAAGAAGGGCTGCGCTCGAGGAGCTCAGTGGCCAAAATTTGTGAATGTAGAAAGTATGGGAATGTAGGTGTCACCCCCTCCCCAGTCATCCGAACTTGGGCCCTGGAGCCCCCGGCTCGCCTGGAGGCCCAGTCAAGCCGGGGGCTCGTCTAGCCCTGGAGACCAGTGTGTAGGGAAAACATGAAAAAGATGCATTGTATAGTAAAACCGCCATCTGCAAAGCCCATAGGATTCAATGTAAAAAATATATTTTTTATTTTATTCACCTGTTTATTTTTTTAATCCGCAGCAAAAAGTCTATTGTATTTTTAGAAAATAAAACATTTATATTTTTCTGGAAATTATTTTGTTCAAATTTTTGGTGACGCTTTTTCTTCTTCTGCGAGCCAGCTGCCTTCAGGGTTACTGTCCATGTGTTGAAACCTAATTCAGCACTAGGGATGGGGGTTAATCACAACATTTTCCTATTCCATAACGGAAAGTTTAGATTTTAATAAGGATACGGAGGCGAGTATTTGCTGTTCTCTCTTAACTGCCCCAACAGCAGCGAAGAAACTTTATTGAAAAAATAACAGAAAACAAGCAGTCCTCCCTTCCCCAACGTGGGGAGGGGGACCTAGCTCCCCAGATCCTCCCCTTCCAGTCCATAAACCACTCCCCCGGAAGCAGCCCCTCCTCTTTCGAAGCTGCGACATGACAACGGTGGAAGCCTCAGAAGCAAGACTGGAGTAGGAGATCGGGAGCCAAAACATCGAGGAACCATATCAGGAACTCAGAAGGCTGAAAGAGACAAAGCACATGAAAGAACAGTGAGACACTGAAATCTGGTTAAACGAAGGGAGCCCTGGCAGCCGCCAAAACAGTCCATCCCATTCCAGGAGAGATGCGGAATCCAATCAAACCGGGTGGGGTAGGGCAGGAAATACTCGCCTCAGTGTCCTTATTAAAATCTAAACTTTCCGTTATAGAATAGGAAAATTTTGTGATTTTAAGGCAGGACCCGGAGGCTTCGTATTTGCTAGTTCAAAGCGTAACAGTAACCGCATCCGACCAATGGACAATGGGCTTGAAGTAGAAGGTACGAAACGTGGACTCGCTAGACCAGTCAGCCGCACGTAAGATGTCCTCCAGTCGACAGCCCATCGAAGCCGCCTTGGAGGCGGAGGCACTGCGGACAGAATGGGCCCCGAAAGCCGACACATCCACCCCGGCCTGCGCCATAAGCCATCGCATCCAACGAGCCAAAGTGGGAGAGGAGACCGGTTTATGAGATCGAAAAGAGATAAAGAGAGGTGAAACCGGTAGAACCCTGAGGGAGTTAGTACGAGATTCGTACTCCTGGAGACACGAAACTGGACAGAGACGGGGAGAGACCCGAAAAAAGACGGGAAGAGTACCGAAGTCAGGGACGTCTTGGTACGACGTGAAATATCGAAGCGTACACCTTCGGGGATATAAGAACGGGTGCCGAAATCCAGCGCCCTGACATCTCCGACACGTTTGCAGGCCACTAAGCAGAAAGCATAAGGAGTTTAGCCGAGAGGGCCTGCAGTGAGAGAGCTGCATTCTCAGGCCAGCGATCCAGGAAGGAGAGGACCGGGACACGTCCCATGTACAGGAGTATTTGGGAGCTAGAGGACGGGAGAAGCGCATGCCTCGTAGGAGGTGACAGACCAAAGGATGGGAGCCCGCGGCGACTCCCGAAAATCCAGAATGGCCAGCCGAAATGGCCGAACGAAGGACATTCATGGTGCGATAAGCCTTACCGGAGTCGAAGGCGCGGGTGAGGAAATCCAGGAGAGCTGTCACAGGGGCCGAAAAGGGATCTCTATCTCGTTCCAGACACCAGCCAGCCCACCCATCCCATGCAGACTTGTAGGCGAGTTGGGTACCCGGGGCCCAGGATTGGAGCAAGAGGTAGGTAGTGCGTTCCGAAAGGCGTGAGCCTGTAGGGGGGTGCCAGAGAGCCACCACGCCAGGAGTTGAAGACGGTGGGAGGTCATCAGGGGATGGAGTTGCTCCTCGTGGTCCAGTAGAAGGTCCGGGGAGGGAGGCAGGAGCCTTGGGGCATCTATCGCCATGCTCAGGAGCGTTGGGAACCACGGTTGGGACTTCCAAAACGGCGTTATCAGGACCACTGTTGCCTCCTGAGCTCGGATCTGTGACAAAGTGCGAGCAATGAGGACGAACGGTGGGAAGGCGTAGTGGGGGCCCTTGGACCAATCCTGGAGAAACGCATCCGTGGCCATGGCGTCCGGATCCGGTCTCCAGCTGAAGAAGTCTGGCAGCTGTGTATTGAGCCTGGAGGCGAACAAGTCGATCTGGAAAGGCCCCCAGAGCGCGGATAGTGCAGAGAAACTGTGCCGTGACAGTCGCCAGTCTCCCGAGTCCGTAAAGTGGCTGGAGTTCCAATCGGCCACTTCGTTCGTCAGACCGGGGATGAACTGGGCGTGGACCGAGGGGAAGGCAGAATTCCCAGAGTCGCAGAGCCATGGCTGACAGGTCTGCTGAGCGAGGGCCTCCCAGGCCGTTGATATAGTGGACCGCAGGTATGTTGTCCATCCGAAGTACGACCGAGTCTGGAGAGGATCGCCGTGTAAAGCAACAGAGTGCGAATAATCCCGCCAGTTCTAGGCAATTGATGTGCCATAACTGTTCCAGGGGGGACCAGTGACCGCCTGTCTCTTGGGAGCCGCATCTCGCGCCCCAGCCCAGTCTGCTGGCGTCCGAATTGATGGTCATCGTGGGAGGAGGAGGTACCAGGGAACGACCGTTCCAGGTGACTATGTTGTCGATCCACCATAGTAGATCCGATCTGGCGTCCTCTGTCAGCATCACGTGATCCATATAGTCGAGGCCCGCCCGGAGTGAACGGGCCTTCAATCGTTGGAGGGCCCTGTAGCGTAGTGGGCCCGGGTGAACCGCCATGCGGGCCGCCGCTAGGAGACCTACCCTACGGGCCAAGGAGCGGAGGGGGAAGGTCTTCTTCCTGAGCAGTATCCTCGCTTCTTTTCTGACCGAGGAGATCTTAGACAGTGGAAGGCTGAGGTTCATGAGGTCGGAATCCACCACGAAGCCCAGGAATTCTATAGAGCGAGTGGGCGTGAGAATCGATTTCTCTGGATTGAGAAGAAACCCTAGTTCCTGGAATAGGGAAATAGTGTCCTGTAGATGGGTCCGAAGGGTGTGAGGGGACTGGGACATGAGAAGAACGTCGTCCAGGTAGATCACCAGTCGGACTCCCCGAGAGCGGAGGGAAGAAACAACGGGTCTGCGTAGCTTGGTGAAGCACCGCGGGGCGGACGACAGTCTGAAGGGGAGGCAGGTGAATCTCCATAATTTGTCTTTCCAACGGAATTGTAGGAGGTCCCGTTGGGATTCCATTACGGGCACTGAGAGGTAGGCATCTTTGAGGTCGAGTTTGACCATCCAATCTCCCAGAAGGAGCATGTCCTTTAACGTGGGGATGCCCTCCATTTTGAAATGGTGGTAAAGGACCCAATCGTTGAGGGAGCGAAGGTTGATGACCGGACGGAACCCCCCGCTTTTGACACCAGGAAAAGGGAGCTGACGAAACCCCTTGGATGGGGTAAAGCAGGTTCTATGGCCCTTTTGCGTTTGAGGTCTGCCACCTCGGAATGAATGAGTGTCCGAAGGGCATATGCGAACCGAGGAGGGTGGGGAAAATGGGCCTGAGTGAGGGTACCGCAGAGTTCTATCTGGTAAACCATCACGGTGGAGAGGACCCACGGGTCCGATGTGAGGGAAGCCCACCTTGGGAGGAATCGAGTGAGGCGGCTGCCCACGGCAACTAGGGACGAAGGGATAATATAAATTGGTCTTACCTTGTCCTTGTGGAACGGGAGGACCACCTCTGCCGCCTCTGTATCCGCGGGCTCGCCAAGCTCGTGACCTCGATGGGTAGAAAGAGCTGGAACCACGGAAGCCACTGGAACCAAGGGTGGGCTGAGTGTTGGAAGCGGAGCCTCTAGCGATGCGGGAATTATTAGCGCCCGCTCGGCCGACAGGGCGACCCCTGAACCTGCCGGCCCTGCCAAAAACGCGGTTAAGTGAGAATATGCGTTTAAGAGATGCCTCCGACTTGTCAATTGAGTTAAATGCTTGAGTGTATTCACCCATGTCCTTAAGAAAGGGTTTCCCGAAGAGGAAGCCCTGTGCGGAGGCACCTAGGTCATTGGTGGCTAGGTGCAGCATCTCAGTGTCAATTTTGAGCAGTATGCTCTTGCGTCTCTCGATTGAGAGAGCTGCATTGGCGTTGCCAAGCAAGCATAGTGACCGTTGGACCCATTCCGTGACCTCGTAAGGGTCCATCAGTGATCCAGCGGTCTTGGCCTCCAGCTGCCAGCTGTGTCCAGATGGTCCTGGCAGCCTTTAATGGCAAATTCAATGCCTCTTTTGGGGTTCCAGCCACACTTAGACACAATTTTTTGGAAGCTGACGTCCACGTTGGGAGTCAGGCATGATTTACCGGCAGTAACCGGGCATTTCATTTTGGCCCTGTCCTCCTTAGTCATAGGGCGCCTGATGTGCGAGTCGACCCATTGCTCCACGTGTGGAGACGCGTACCAGATCGTGGAATTAGGGCGAGCAATATCCTCAGGCTCGAAGAGGGGATTGCCCTGCGGATCGTACACCACCGTACCCTGAGATCGGGGCTGGCAAGTGGGTGCGTCCGCATCTAGCAAATCTGAGTCCTCCAGAGCGTGGAGTTCGAGGACTTCTCCCTCGGCCATCCCTGGATCTGCGTCGCCCTGATCTGAGTCTGAGTAGTCAGTGAGGGTGACTGTGGGTTTTGCACGGCAGACTTTTTTGGTCTTTTTAACCCGAGCCCCTTGGGGTAGGGTGCGTTTTCTTGGCACAAGTGCCGTGGTGGCTGGTTTAGGCAGTGATCTGGGGGTGCCAGCCCCTCTGCTGCTGCTGCTTGCAGCTGGACTACCGGTGGGAAGTACGATCTCAGGTGCACAGGGTGCGGGGCCGAAGCCCATATTAGGGTCCTCTGAAGGGACATCAGGGATTTCTGGAGCCAGATCAACGTGGATGGGGGGAAGCTCGGAGGAGATGGCCTCCGTAAGGGATTTGTGCCACGAATCAGAGAGGGAAGAGACTGCTGCAGCCACTGCCTGGGAGACGGATGCCTGCAGGGAAGCCTCCATGCGGGCGAATCTGGACTCGGCAGAAAGTCTTTTAGATTTTTTATGTCTCTTGCGGGCATATTGCTCCGAGGAGAGGGAGCTCCGTTCAGATCCGGGGTCTGAGGCTGGTATGTCCTCCGAGGAGGGAGCATCAGCGTGGCCAGGTTTTGGTAGAGACATGGCTTGTAAGGGGAAAGCGATCGGTTTGCAGAGCTGAGCTGAGCGGTGAATGCGTGCGTGTGCCGCGCTGTGTAATAGGGACTCCAAGATGGCGGCCGCTACCTCCCGCGATACAGCGGAGCTTGAGGGGGCGTGGCTAAAACCGCGTGTGGAGCTCGTGCGCGTGTGATGCAGGGAGACAGCGAGCAGCGCGAGAAAGAAAGCTGTATAGTGACAGGGAGAAACCCGAACCCGGCTAACACTGCCGACGCCAGGAACGGGCGAGTGAGCGAACCGCCGCGGTTTGGACCGGGTCGGGAAGCTCTGTGAGTAAAAAGGAGATAGAAGAGTAGATAAATACAGGAGAGCTATACTTATGTCTGCTACCGCCGGGAGCAGCGAAGAAAGAGGAGGGGCTGCTTCCGGGGGAGTGGTTTATGGACTGGATGGGGAGGATCTGGGGAGCTAGGTCCCCCTCCCCACGTTGGGGAAGGGAGGACTGCTTGCTTTCTGTTATTTTTTCAATAAAGTTTCTTCGCTGCTGTTGGGGCAGTTAAGAGAGAACAGCAAATACGAAGCCTCCGGGTCCTGCCTTAAAATCCCCCCCGCAGCCTTCGACAAGGATCCCCCCCCCGCTTCTGCTGCGCGAGAGGGGGGAGTTGTCCTTGGTGCTGAAACTCGACTTTCAGCACCAGAGACAGTTTTTTTTTTGGGCCGGCCTGTCAATCGGCTGATGTGGATAATCCACAGAGGCTTCCAGTGGATGACCCTGATCAGCTGATGGCATTGTCCGTAGTCGGGTGACCAAGTCGGTCGTCCGGCTAGAGTGCCAGCGGACGTCAGCCTTAAAGGAATTTGTATGAATAACTGGCACTTGGTCTATAGAACAAAGTTTTGGGGTGTCTGTGGCCATGGCTCATTGAAATGTGTTTGACCTGTACAATCTGACGATATCAATGGAGGCTGCAGGAAGGAGTAAAATCCAAAGTCAAACGGCCATGGTATTTACCAGTGCGCAAAATAACATAAGAACGCTTGGTACAAGAATATTCCTAAATCTGGGAAGCAGGCAATGAAGAGCAAACACATTGCTGCCAAAAAAGTCCAGATTACAAGAAGCTCAATATTAAAATTATTTATAACAGGTTTGAAAGGGAGAGAGTTCCTTTACTTTGCAGAGTCTTCTATATCTTCATATTCCTCCTCTTCTGAAAGGTCTTCGCTGACATCGCTGAGGACAAAGAGAACAAAATCTGGTTTTAATTAAAGTTTAAACACAAGCAATCGTGATTTACAGGAGGAACGCTGACCAAGATAGTCACACCTGTTCACCTTCCCAGCTACAACACCACCCCACTGCTATAAACATAAAAGGGGCCACTACCACCAAAAAATTAAATGTTATTATGTTGCTGAGCTCTTACACGCGTTTTGCTATTCTCATGTATGGTTAGTTAAAAAAATATTTTACTCTATGTGTCACTGTATGGAAGGAACATCCCCACTCAATTACTTCCACTTAAAGTGAGAAAAGACCATGTACTGGTATTGCCTCCAAGAATGCTATACTTGTGAACACTGCAACAGAGCAGGCACCTAAACAGCAGGCAGGAAACCAGGATTGGCAAGAGAATGCACGTGTGTAGGAGTGATATTTATTGGTTTATAAAGTATTTTACTTTACCAGGAAGGATACATTGAAAATTCTCATCTTCAAGTATGTCCTGGGACAGGAATTTTAAACTCTGTGTCCTCCCAGATGCTTCTGAACTACGACTCCCATGATTCACTGGCTATTTATTGCATTCCAAGAAATCTGGGAATTATAGGCAATATACATTTGGGGGGTCAGAGTTTGACATACCTGTCCTAAGGTGATGCGCCTGAATGCGCGTGAGTGCCCAGAGCAACCCAGGATCTGCTGACAAACCCAATAAATAAAGCCAAGTAGAAATTATCTGTCACTTCCAGTTTGCAATCTGAAGGTTACATAAAGCATATCCTTCCACTCTGCACCTAGTATACGGAACACATGGATATACCGCTTTCATACCTGAAGGCAAAGTCTTCTGTCCTGGTCAGGGGGATTCCTAAGGAAAAACAAGACCGAATGCTCTCAATTTAATAAATGTACAAAGCATGACGTGCAGACCTAAATATATCAATTCCACAACTTCATTTATACAATGACAATCTGCCAAATCACCCATAAATTTCAGGCTTTTTACTCCCGCCTCCCAGGGCCTCATTTAAAATGTGCTCATTTTTCAGCCATCTGTGTGGCTTTAATGGTTATTCATACAGGAGACTGACGTTTTACAAAGCTCAATCATTTTGTGCAGGAAAGCCTTACAAATCATAACTAAGATTGCCAGATCGGCCTTACTTTCCAGGATGTAGAATCCATATGCTGCAAGGAATTAAAATTATTACTTTTGTGAACCGATCCCCCACACAGCATATGAATACTATATACTGCAGGAGAGGACTTTTATTTGCTGCCCATTAGCATGTAGGTGCTTTGTGTGTCCCGGAAATTCTGCTGCTGTATGATAGAATCATGGCTACCATTATAAATCTCAGAGCCTCTTACTGAAACATTGCTCCCTCTCCATCGAACACTCAGCAACCACCTTCACACACAGACAAACCTCCCCAGGCCCCAAAATAGGCGCCTCCTTTCCATCGTAAAGTCCAGTGTGTTTGGCCCTATTTTCCCCCTTCCTTCACCCAGAATGACAGGCTTCATGCTTTCACACACTCCCTTCCTCCAGAGTTAGTGGCCCATTCCCTCACCCCAGATCGGCCTTACTTACCAGGTGTTACTTACTTGTAGGTGTTTTGTGTGTCCCGAAAATTCTGCTGCCGTATGATAGAATCAGGGCTACCATCATAAATCTCAGAGCCCCATACTGAACCATTGCTTGAAAAAAGAAGAAAAAAAAACACAACCCTCCTAATCGAACACTCACCAACCACCTTCACACACAGACATACCTTCCCAGGTCCCAAAATAGGTGCCTCCTTTAGTCCAGTGTGTTTGGCCCCATTTCCCCCCAGAATGAGTGGCTTCATTCTTTCACCCACTCCCTTCCTCCAGAGTTAGTGTTCCATTTCTTCACCCCAATGTTATTGATGTATTAGGACAACATGCAAAGGGAACAGAAATCAAGGAAGATAAATGAAAGCATAGAACGTGTAGACCAGTGACACCTCGCCATACCTGTGGAACATTCCTGCGGTGGGTTAGATAGACACAAGGCCGGCCAAAGAGCTCGTGTTGGACTGATCACAGCTTTACATTTGTGGTTTTCAGCGGAAATATTTTTCCGCTCGCGAGGAATCACGTCTTTTACTTCCTCCATCTTTTCACTTTTAATCTCGTCCGAGCAGAAACAGGCGAAGTTCTTGGCTATGAGCTCGTCGTTCGCGCATACCTCCAGAGAGAGAGATTACACGCTAACATTTACTCTTACAGGTTCTACTTCCAAAAAATAAATATTTGCAATAAAATATAAAAAGTTACCAGGGCGTCCTTTATAGTAATGTAGAGATAAACGCTCAAAGTGTTATCTGTCAGAGAACACAGCTTCGCTTCAGTGTTGGTCGACTCTATAAAACGAGAAGATGAAATGATTGCTTGTAAAATCAGAGAGATATTCCGCCTAAACATCTACAGAGTTGTCTTACTTCACACCTCCCTTTGCAAAGTACAGTTAGTGAAGAGTTAATGAAAATAGCGCCATTAAAGTGACACTACCACTTACATAAGCTGAAACAAGATTACCTGCACATTACAAACAAAAACACATTATAAATCGCATGCTTCCATTTTTTTTCTTTGTTGCAAGTAATTGCATGTAAAAAGGAAAAATAAATTTAGTTTTTTTTATCTCCCGTTTGCATTTTGTGGAATGTTTCCCATAATGCAACATTTACCAAAATCTGTGCAAACGTTTTACTTTACTGCTGTGGTTTATCTTCTACAATTTTTAACAGTTAGAGGTGGAAGAATGAATAAGGAGGCTATTGTTCTCCAGGCTACCCAAGATAAGACATGGCAGACGAATGAGATAAGACAGGAAACTTAAAAGACTTCTAATATCCCCCGGTGATATCCTTTGAATACATCCCACACAATACAATGATGTGAGTTGGTGACTGACCCATTCACTCCATTCTATGGCCAAAGCCACAGTGAGGAGCAAGTGATGGAAAGGATACTGTGGGGGGCAGCTTGCAACACAAAATATCACACACTGGATGGACCCAGTGACACATATATAGGAAAATATTTTCTTAACTAAACATACAGGAGAAAAACAAAGCACACGTAAGATATCAGCAACATCAACTAAACACAATAAGGACATTTAATTTTTTGGTGATAGTGGCTCTTTAAAGTGTATACTGTGAGGTGCATATTGGCTGCAATAATCCAGAGGGTGGATATCACGTTGGCCATAAAAATCAAAGCAATCTATCAGCCCTTATTGAAGTAGCATTGTTTTTTTTCCGCATCCCATTGTCAAGAGCCGTCAACGTTCCACCTCCAAGGAGGGTAAATAGCTGGCGGCTGTCACCATACCGAATGGCTCGCAGTTGCGATGTCAGCTCGTCAATCGGCTGAACAAAGCGAGTGGAGGCTCGTCCTACAAGACAGTCCTCCACATCACATAACTTCATAAATGTTATATATATTTTTTTATTTGCAGGGCTAAAAGAAACACCTACGAAAACCTTAAAAGCCAAATTAAGAGAAAAGGAAGTGTTAAGCAATACAAAACAAGCCTTACCATTTAGTAGCTGTCTGAAGAACAGAATGGCGGCGGTGTCCCATTTTTTTGATGGTCTAAAATATAAAATAAAAACATATAGTAAATTAAAACAGAGTTGATGAAGCAAATACTTTTGCAACATGGTTTTAGCTGCAGATCTGGACGTTGCACATGAGTTTGGCATGACAGGTGCACAGAAACAGAGAAAAGGAAGACAGGAGGAGGAACTAGACCAAGGCCACCACACGGGAGTCCAGAAACGTTTTGGAGCCCACCAAGGATGGAAGGGCCGTATCTCAGGAGTCACGATGTCCCGTTATCAACAAAAACAGCGGAACGCATTGCTGCAGACACCACAGTACATCTGCTTACTCTCACAAAATCTGGTACCCTGGATATCTCTTGTTTTGGTTTTTCCAGACAGAAAAGATATCAGCCATAGTTTTTCGGGGAGAACGGCCAATTGCTTTGAGAATAAGTTATATTTAAAAAAAAAAAAAACATCAAAGTGTTTAACAAACGTACTTGGTTCCCTGTGTTTCTTTTATAAATAAATCAGTTTTTATAAAAAAAAATATAACGAGTCACCGTGCAATGAAGAGGTTCAATCAACAGTTGACAAAGTCTGTATAAGGTGCGTTGGATCAGGTGACTCACCTAAAACGGGCAGTGTCTTCACAGAAGTTTACGCAAAGTGATACTGGCTGCACATTGTGCAGTTTGAACTTTCTGGCTCGGAAGGGCAGCCTCTTACATTCCTCCACCATCAGACGAATACTGGAAGGAAAAGAAAAAAACCACAATAATAATAATAATCCTATCTTCTGTTAAAAGATAACTGTATGGATTTGATGGACCAAGAGACACAATGCACACAGCTTACTTCGTTTTCTTCACCGGACAGAATCTTGCATGATCCAGGAGGAAACACTCTACAAAGCAATTGTCTGCACCACACGTGGCAGCCTCCAGCGTGGCTCGGCACCAAGACCGCAGCTCCTCACAAAACACCATGCAGCACTAAGGAAAAGGTAACAGCAAAAACAAAATCAGAATTTCACTGAAACCTTCACATCGCCTAAACGTTTGTATACGCACGATACAACTTTAGTATTGTGACATGAACCAAGCTGCCATCAGACAAATCTTGGGACCCCTTACTAAATCACTGGTCTGGGCCCCCACGACCTCAGGTGCACATTTCAGTAAATTAATTAAAACCTAACATTTTCTCTCTTCTTCTGTTCTCCTTATTTTCCAGGGAGTCAGATAAATCTCTGGTGGTCCAGGAAAGAGATACAAAGTTCGGTGGGGATTGCCCATATGTTCAGAGGCTCACTGGTTGCAGGGGGGCCTTGGACCTTGCCAAGCCCTGTGCAGATAGTACCACAGATACAAGGGTCCTTCTATGTCACCCTGGATTGGCCCTCTGCAAACCCCAAATGCAGAAAGACAGTGAAATCTGATTATTTTTTGGCCGTGGGAAGGGAATATGCGGGCCTCAGAGAAGGTGATCGCCATGGCCAGCACCTCAGTTCAGTTCAGACTCGCTATCTAAGGGGACATTCTGTCTGCACCAGGCTGCGTGGAGCGTCCCCTCTTCATGTCCCATTCTGCAGATATGGCTACGTGAAACGGGCACCGATTATGTCAATGTCCTCTGCGTGCAAACATCATCCTCTCTCCAAATTGTTTGCAGCAGGGAGCATTGTCGGAGACGGCTGCTGATGGATCGGCTCTGCACGTGCAGCACAATCCATTGTTAGGTGCAGGCACTGCGGAACATGTGCACAAAAGCATGCACGCTCCAAGAAATGCACAATTTGCATTGCGTACATTACGCAGTTTGTATACGTATGCAAATTGTGGTAAACAGCTGCAGGGACTCCACATTTTGAAAACTCTGGGCCAGCAGGGAAGAGAAGCTCAGCAAACCAAATCAGCAGCCTCTGCCCAATTATTTAAAGGGAAGGGGGGGGAGGGTAAATTTTTAATAAGAGTGCCCCTTTAATTTTTATATCAAAAGAAAAGATGTCAAGGTTTACCTCTCCAACAGACAGCGATATCGGCCTGAGATGCTCTACTTCTCGGTACGATTTTCCGTACAAGAAATTCAGACTTTTGTACAGGTCTTCGTATTCCTTGTCGAAACATGTTTCTGTGCCATTTAATGTGGTTATTTGGCACCAAAAGCAAAATGGGTCTTCAACCTAAAAAGAAAATAATCAGAATAAATTCTCAATTTCTGGTTTGGGAAACTTGAGTCGGCCTGCCGCCGATCCTTAGATATCCACTTATAACCGCACACCCTGAGTGATGACCCGCTATGGGAAGTTCTAAAGAGCAACAATGTGCATATTCGATAGCCAATCCGCATGGATCCCATCATCTAAGGCTAGGGTCAGATGAGCGCATTTTCTACGGACTGTGCATCCGTGCAGTACGGACGTACTTACTGACTGACGACAAGGTAGTGGCCACACAGTCCGTTTTTTTCACTGACGTATTTTTTGACTGATGTAGCAGGGAAAATAAATTACAATGAAAGAACATTCTGTCCGTCAAAAATGCTGGACGTATAAATGCAGTCCGTCTGACCTTGTTGCATCACTCACACACAAAGCTATGTGGACTTTGTGGACGTGGCGCACTCTGCACGTCCGTTCTAGCAGTATTACGTTCTTGCCTAACCTGCGTCAGTTTGCAGCGTCCGTCAGCCCCCGCATTTCTGTGCGGACGTACTTCGTGTGTGGGGCTCCATTTAACACAATTGTATGCTATCACGGACGTACTTATGTGCGGGCAACACGGACGTTAACACTGCGTTCGTCTGACCCCAGCCTAAACAACCAGTAAAATTGCTGGCGTCACGGAGGGGTTCAAGTGTAATATATATATATATATATATACATACATACATACATACATACATACATACATACACACACCACACACACACACACACACACACACACACACACACACACACTTCTAATTGTAGAAGTCATTTACACATCCGAGCAATTCAGAGAACAGCTTTACCCACAGAGCTCCTGTGCTACATTCTCCATATGCAGCAAGGAACTCTGGGAAGGACATGTCAATTAAGTCTCCAATTTCTCACATAAAAAGGAACTATAAAAAAAAAAAAAGGTCTGTTACAGAACAAAAAAAAACAATGTTAAAATAAATAATTGGGAATCCAGAAAAATACCAAAAAAATTCTAAAAGACACAAAAAAAACATTTTGAAGTAAAAAACTATATATTTTTTTTACAATGAATCCTATGGCATTCGCCTGTTTAAACCTGTCGAACTGAATCACCGAAATACTGGAATTTCGCCAACATGTCGGTGTAGTTTCACATTATGTGAATAGATTAATCATTACTTCTCTATGGGACAATTTTGCTGCCGCCAAAGATCGCCAAACGGCGGCGTACTGCACTTTAATTCACTGCCAATTCGAAAGCATTTGGCGACTCGACAGCTCTCTGAATAGCCATGAAATTCACCGTTCGGTGCAATTCGGTGCTCTAAAAACAACCCTTAAAGTCTTACAGTGCACGATTACTGACCTTGAGGGCCACCAGCTGAAACATCTTCCTACACCGGCATTAAAAAGTTGAGAAAAGCCAAAAAAAGCGATTAGTTTTTTTTCCTGTAATACAAAAAGTTTCATGCCGTCAGGAAAAACAAAACAAGACGTATTAACCGCGCGCAGTGATAAATACAAAGATGATGTCGGCAACCTAAATGGCCACTACCACCAAAAAATGAAATGCCCTTATTGTGTTAATTTGATGTTGCTGATATCTTACATGTGTTTGTTTTTCTCTTGTATGTTTAGTTAAGAAAATATTTTCCTCTATATGTGTCACTGGGTGCATCCATTGTGTGGTTAACTCACTCCCACCCCCAGTATTTTTACAGCATTTGCTCCTCACCGTGAGGCATTGAGCATAGAATGGAGTGAATAGGTCAAATAAATAAGGATTGCATTGTGTGGGATGTATGAAAGGGACATCACCAGGGAGAAGATTAAAGCGTTGAAAGCCCACGATCATCTTATTCAGCTGGCACTAGATCCCCCACAACCTTGTCTCAACATTCCCTCTTCATTATTGCTTTAGCCCATAACCAGCACTCCCGCTCGGCAACCGCCTAGACCGCAGTTACCTAGCGGCCCAGTGGCTTTTTTCGGGGGGGGGGGGGGCTAGGGCACGAATTAGTCTAGCACCGGCCCTGCCTATACCACTTCTGCTAAGATTTTGATAAATGTTGCGTCATGGGAAAAATTCACACAAAATCTATACCCAAACGGCATATCTGAATCAGTGTAGGAAACACAAAAATATGGAGGCGATAAACGTCCAACCGCAGCCATTTATTACCATTTCATGCAGAGGGACAGCACAGGGAAAAATGCTGCCCTGCAACATGTATAACTCATATGCTGCAGGAAGGAAATCAAGGCAGGTCACCTGGGATTCCTTTCCTGCAGCGTATGGATTATACATGCTGCGGGGTGGCATTTTTCATGAGGAGCCCTTCAGCATGAATACATTATATGTGTCCAGGAAACCATGTCCGACCTGGCTCCAGGAAACCATGTCCGACCTGGCTAACTCTACATAGGACATGGGGGTCAGCAACTTTGGCCCCCCAGATGTTTTGGACCTACATTTCCCATGATGATCAGTCAACCTACTGAGTGGCTGAGCAGCATAGGGAGATGTAGTTCCAAACCATATGGCGGAGCTAAGGTTGCTGGGCCCAGGTCACGCCAGCTAGGCCTCCTTCCCCCTCAAGGCCAATTACTTTTGAATTATTGGACACGTAATTGGTGGTCCCAGACTCCACCTTCCTCCATGGCTACCTGGCTGGCCAGCTGTCCGCGGTGCTTTACTCGCCCCCCTCTTCTTCCACAGGAGTAAATGTCCGCCTCCCACAGTGCTAAGCGCCGCGCCCTGCTTCCGGTCACAGCCCTACCTCACTTCCGCTCTCTCGAAAGTTCCTGCCCTCGCGGGAATGCTCTGACTGGGGCGGCCGCGCTGATTGGCTTGTGTTGGCACACGTGACCCCTAGCAACGCGGGCGCGAGAGGTGTGTCTGAGAAGGGAAGGTGGGTGAGTGTGTCAGACACAGCCAACGGGGCCCTGTATAGAGGAGGCTGCCATGACCCAGGAGAAGGGGTCATAGGGTATATAGGCCTCACACATGCAAAGCAAATGCTGGGGTCAAAACTAGAGGCAGGGGGAACTCTCTGGTATGAACAGGGATACATGGGAGTCACAGGAGACCTATATAACATGGGATGAGCTACTAGTCTGTATGGGGCTACATCCATAGACTTGGGGGGCAAAAGGAGACTGGGGTGCCCTCTGGACATGGGCATATAGAGAGCAAAGGCTACCATGCGCACCCCATACCCAAAGGAAGAGCGCCTCATAGAGAGCAAAGGCTGCCATGCGCACCCCATACCCAAAGGAAGAGCGCCTCATAGAGAGCAAAGGCTGCCGTGTGCACCCCATACCCAAAGGAAGAGCGCCTCATAGAGAGCAAAGGCTGCCGTGTGCACCCATACACAAAGGAAGAGCGCCTCATAGAGAGCAAAGGCTGCCGTGTGCACCCCATACCCAAAGGAAGAGAGCCTCATAGAGAGCAAAGGCTGCCGTGCGCACCTCCCTATACCCAAAGGAAGAGAGCCTCATAGAGAGCAAAGGCTGCCGTGTGCACCCCATACCCAAAGGAAGATCGCCTCATAGAGAGAAAAGGCTGCCGTGCGCACCCCATACCCAAAGGAAGAGCGCCTCATAGAGAGAAAAGGCTGCCGTGCGCACCCCATACCCAAAGGAAGATCGCCTCATAGAGAGAAAAGGCTGCCGTGCGCACCCCATACCCAAAGGAAGAGAGCCTCATAGAGAGCAAAGGCTGCCGTGCGCACCCCATACCCAAAGGAAGAGAGCATCTTGGAGAGCAAAGGCTGCCGTGCGCACCCCATACCCAAAGGAAGAGAGCATCTTGGAGAGCAAAGGCAGCCATCTCCATACCCAAAGGAAGAGCGCCTCATGGAGAGCAAAGGCTGCCATGGGTTGACTGCCCCGGTTTTTATGGAGCACACATGGGGCCCTAATCCAATGTTAGTGATAACTTCTCGAGACATTGTACAAGGAGGGAAAAAGATATTCGATCCCCTGCTGATTTTGTACGTTTGCCACTGACAAACAAATGATCAGTCTATAATTTTAGGTTTATTCTAAGAGTGAGAGACAGAATAACAAAAAAAAATCAAGAAAAACGCATTTCAAAAAGTTATACATTGATTTGCATTTTAATGAGTGAAGTAAGTATTTGACCCCCTGTCAATCAGCGAGATTTCTGGCTCCCAGGTGTCTTTTATACAGATAACGAGCTGTGATTAGGAGCGCTCTCTTAAAGGGACAGCTCCTAATCTCCGCTTGTTACCTGTATCAAAGACACCTGTCCCCAGAAGAAATCTGGTTCCAAACTCTCCGCCATGGCCAAGACCAAAGAGCTGTCCAAGGATGTCACAGACAAGATTGTGGACCTCAACAAGGCTGGAATGGGCTACAAGACTATCGCTATTTATTAGCAGCTTGTCATTTATGAAAATGCAGCGCAAAGTGACTTTTGGCTTTGGAGTCCATAGGACTCATGGGAACCCAGTGCATCCCGACCATCAGAGGATGGATAAGGCATTGGTCGTTAAGGTCCATGAGATCTCATGCCTTGATGAGATATTGCAGAACGCTCTTGGTTTTAGCTCCTGGCGCAGTCACGCTGGTCCTCCATGGGCGTCATGTCCTGAGGGCACATAGCTCACAACGACCAATTAAATGGTCCTGGTGGCTAAGGTGTTCCTTAACTAGGAACATACGACTTTAACCCTGCTCTATACATCGTGCATTCACTGGGGTGGATCTGTTACGAGTTGTAGATCTGTGACTGTACTGGCCTATATCTCTCTACTGATGCTTCTTGCTTTGAGTTTTTTATCAAGACAGATCTAGTGCCCTGCCTCCAACAAAACAAGCCTTGCTTTAGCGCTGCTCCTAGTGCTGTGTCTCCATTGAGAAAGCTGAAGTCTTGCTTTAAGACTTTGTCTCCGTTAGCTGTCAAGAGCCGCTACTTGTACCACAGTTTTTTAGTCATTTTTAAAGCTGCTAGTTCTGTCACTTATCTTTCTTTCAGTCTTAGGATGCCCCCTCCTGTTCAGAAAATAAGTTACATCAACAAAGGGTCACTGGACACTTTAAATGTAACAATCAATCCAGAGTGTTAAATATAGCATTTCTGTAGTTTAAACTATTTTAACTTTCTTTATTGCTACAGGGAGTAATCCCTAATTATTCAGAATACAGCCAACATTTATTTGTCCATCGTTCTGTGGAGAAAAGTGAGGAAGCTTAAAAAAGAAATTGTATCACATGCTCCTGAATTTGTGGAGCTGATATGGTCGAGTGTAGTGTGAACTGCCTGAGTTTGTGGAGCTGATGGGGTCAAGTGTAGTGTGCACTGCCTGAAATGGGAGCTAGGATTGACCTAGTCTCAGTATAACATGCACTAGAGGGGAGGAAGGATTGAGTGTAATGTGCTCTACCTGAGATGGGGAGGTAAAAGAGGAGAGTGTGATGTACATTGTTGGTGGAGGTAGGATTGAGTGTAATGTGCACTGCCGAGCTGATGGAGATTACACGGGGGTAGGTAGGATTGAGTGCAGGCTCCAATTGTAAAATGCACTGCCTGAGCTGGTGGAGGTAAAGCACAGGTAGGTCTAGGTAGGATTAAGTGTAATATGCACTGCCCAAACTGGTGGTGGTAAAGCAGGGGTAGGTAGGATTGAGTGTAGTGTACAATTCCCGAGCTGCTGGTGGTAAAGCAGGGGTAGGTAGGATTGAGTGTAGTTTGCACTGCTCGAGCTGCTGGTGGTAAAGCAGGGGTAGGTAGGATTGTATGTAGGCTCGGAGTGTAATGTGCACTGAATGAGCTTGTGGGGGTAATACAGGATAGGGAGGAATGGTGTGCACTGAATGAGCTTGGGGAGGTAAAGCAGGGGAGGAATGGTGTGCACTTCCTGAGCTTGTGGAGGTAAAGCAGGGGAGGAATGGTGTGCACTTCCTGAGCTTGTGGAGGTAATACAGGTTAGGGAGGAATGGTGTGCACTTCCTGAGCTTGTGGGAGGTAATACAGGTTAGGGAGGAATGGTGTGCACTTCCTGAGCTTGTGGGAGGTAATACAGGTTAGGGAGGAATGGTGTGCACTTCCTGAGCTTGTGGGAGGTAATACAGGTTAGGGAGGAATGGTGTGCACTTTCTGGGCTTGTGGGACGTAATACAGGTTAGGGAGGAATGGTGTGCACTTCCTGAGCTTGTGGGAGGTAATACAGGTTAGGGAGGAATGGTGTGCACTTTCTGGGCTTGTGGGAGGTAATACAGGTCAGGGAGGAATGGTGTGCACTTCCTGAGCTTGTGGGAGGTAATACAGGTTAGGGAGGAATGGTGTGCACTTTCTGGGCTTGTGGGACGTAATACAGGTTAGGGAGGAATGGTGTGCACTTCCTGAGCTTGTGGGAGGTAATACAGGTCAGGGAGGAATGGTGTGCACTTCCTGGCTTGTGGAGGTAATACAGGTTAGGGAGGAATGGTGTGCACTTCCTGGGCTTGTGGGAGGTAATACAGGTTAGGGAGGAATGGTGTGCACTTCCTGAGCTTGTGGATGTAAAGCAGGGGAGAAATGGTGTGCACTTCTAGAGCTTGTGGGAGGTAATACAGGTTAGGGAGGAATGGTGTGCACTTCCAGAGCTTGTGGGAGGTAATACAGGTTAGGGAGGAATGGTGTGCACTTCCTGAGCTTGTGGGAGGTAATACAGGTCAGGGAGGAATGGTGTGCACTTCCTGGGCTTGTGGGAGGTAATACAGGTTAGGGAGGAATGGTGTGCACTTCCTGGGCTTGTGGAGGTAATACAGGTTAGGGAGGAATGGTGTGCACTTCCTGGGCTTGTGGGAGGTAATACAGGTTAGGGAGGAATGGTGTGCACTTCCTGAGCTTGTGGGAGGTAATACAGGTTAGGGAGGAATGGTGTGCACTTTCTGGGCTTGTGGGACGTAATACAGGTTAGGGAGGAATGGTGTGCACTTCCTGAGCTTGTGGGAGGTAATACAGGTCAGGGAGGAATGGTGTGCACTTCCTGGGCTTGTGGGAGGTAATACAGGTTAGGGAGGAATGGTGTGCACTTCCTGGGCTTGTGGGAGGTAATACAGGTTAGGGAGGAATGGTGTGCACTTCCTGAGCTTGTGGATGTAAAGCAGGGGAGAAATGGTGTGCACTTCTAGAGCTTGTGGGAGGTAATACAGGTTAGGGAGGAATGGTGTGCACTTCCAGAGCTTGTGGGAGGTAATACAGGTTAGGGAGGAATGGTGTGCACTTCCTGAGCTTGTGGGAGGTAATACAGGTCAGGGAGGAATGGTGTGCACTTCCTGGGCTTGTGGGAGGTAATACAGGTTAGGGAGGAATGGTGTGCACTTCCTGGGCTTGTGGGAGGTAATACAGGTTAGGGAGGAATGGTGTGCACTTCCTGGGCTTGTGGGAGGTAATACAGGTTAGGGAGGAATGGTGTGCACTTCCTGAGCTTGTGGAGGTAAAGCAGGGGAGAAATGGTGTGCACTTCTAGAGCTTGTGGGAGGTAATACAGGTTAGGGAGGAATGGTGTGCACTTCAAGAGCTTGTGGGAGGTAATACAGGTTAGGGAGGAATGGTGTGCACTTCCTGAGCTTGTGGGAGGTAATACAGGTTAGGGAGAATGGTGTGCACTTCCTGAGCTTGTGGGAGGTAATACAGGTCAGGGAGGAATGGTGTGCACTTCCTGGGCTTGTGGGAGTAATACAGGTTAGGGAGGAATGGTGTGCACTTCCTGGGCTTGTGGGAGGTAATACAGGTTAGGGAGGAATGGTGTGCACTTCCTGGGCTTGTGGGAGGTAATACAGGTTAGGGAGGAATGGTGTGCACTTCCTGAGCTTGTGGAGGTAAAGCAGGGGAGAAATGGTGTGCACTTCTAGAGCTTGTGGGAGGTAATACAGGTTAGGGAGGAATGGTGTGCACTTCAAGAGCTTGTGGGAGGTAATACAGGTTAGGGAGGAATGGTGTGCACTTCCTGAGCTTGTGGGAGGTAATACAGGTTAGGGAGGAATGGTGTGCACTTCCTGAGCTTGTGGGAGGTAATACAGGTTAGGGAGGAATGGTGTGCACTTCCTGAGCTGTGGGCTGAAGATTGAAAGATCTCCTGTTTGATGCAGTTCAGAGGCTCCGATCTTCAAGAAAAAACTCTTCTGCCCAACTCAAAAGACGCTGCAATTTTCTCATCTAAGAAGGTAAAATATTTTGTTATTTGTGTTCAGAGCTTTATTCCATGGTACATAGCGTATAGTTATATAGGAAGATGCCTCTAGCACACACTGGCTTCCTTCAATTTACTCACAGGGTTATCCAAAGAGATCCGAATTGCTTGAGAAAGGTAACCGAATGCTGAAAATCAGCGTTCGGTTGCCTTTCCTGGCCATTCGGCTATCCAGAGGGCAGGCAATTCGCCAAATCCTGGCGAATTTCCTGCACATACGGTGCCTGTTCGAGGGCAGTGAATCCCCATGAAAAAGCACTGCTTCGGCTATTCAGAGAACACAAACCAGCAGTGAAAGGTTCCCCTAATGTCCTGCCATTCGGTGGTTTAATTCGGCAAATTTATTCAGGCGAATCCCATGGGCTTCAATGTTAAAAATATTCTCGTTTTAATTCAATATCTAATAAACCGTTCATTATAAAATTCTGCAGCAAAAAGTCTCTTTATTTATAGATTTTTTAGGATACTTTAAGCATTTTTCAGTTTTTTTGTTTTTTTTAAACTTTACTTATTTTTTCTGTAACAGCCCTCTTTATTATCATTCCCTGGACCTCCTGTGTAAATTTCAGACATTTTCGCTCAGTAGTTTCTTTGCAAACAGCGTTTCATTTTCACAGATTCATACAAACGGTTTTGCTAATTTATTCACTGCCTCCTCTGCGTCTCAGCTGCTTCGGCTCTTGTTCAGCTGCTTCGCTGCGTGTGATCGGCTCCTGCTCGGGTTTTTCGAAGGTTAATCCAGATGTTTTTGCTTGTTTTCAGCGTGCATTCGGTGGGTTTTGCGGTTAGTTTTCGGCAGGTTTGCGGTGACTTTTCCCTGCAATTCGGGGGCCCTGTGGTGCTTGCTGAATACACCGCAGGGTCACCGAAATGGGATCGGCAAAAGGAACCGTATTGAACGAAAAGTCACCGAACGTGCGGTGACTTTTCGAATCTCTTTGAATAACCCTGTCAGTCTTTTCCTTCTTGCATCCCGTAAACACATGTGAGCGTTCTGTTCATTAGCTTTTATTCGCTTACTGATAAATCAGATATTCTGCCAAGTCAGTGTATTGAACAATACGGTGCTTTATTTATGAACAAGTACATTAGTGGAACACAGAAAAAATATATATTTAAAAAAAAAAAAAAAAAATCGAATACGGTTAAACGAGCGAGTAACCAATCGCTGGATTGTGGGACTTTAAGTCCTGTATCAATGGAACATAAATCTATATACACCAGTACGACGTTCATTTAAATCTCTCCAAACCCAGTATACGTGCGTGCAGCACTCAATACCACTGTTATACAGAGGTAGAATTTTCTGTCAGGCTCTTCACTTGCTTCATCTAAAAATAAGGTTTATTTCATTTCTAAAATGAGGAGAAATCCCATCATTTTGACACATGCAAATGTGCTTCTCTGTAAGTGTCATTTACTATACAAGTATTTTATATTAAGGCATTAAATTTATATTAAGGACCATGTAGAAGAGAACTGAGATTATTTCAGGGCAGACGGTTATCCCTGTTACTTTAGAAGAATATGTGTAATAAATTCTAATTGGAATGTTGCTGCTCTCAAATTATACCGTTTTAACACCATCACTACCACGTTATCTTCCAGAAAACCACGGTTTGTGAACCAGTGCTGTTTTGCAAACTCACTTTTAAGGAATTATACAGTAAGAAGTGTATTCCTTACTGTAATAAGCTATTCGACAGGCATATTTCGCCATCTACTTGCCAAATGCAGTTACTGCGGCACTGAGCTCCAAGCAGGAACGTCTGGGCATATGTGTTTTAGATACAGACTCACAGCTGTTCAAAGTGTCTTGGCACCACGGGCATCCTTCCTGAGGCGCCAACACTTTTGGGGCACATTCTAAAGCCCGATTGGAACCAAAATTCACTCGCAACAAATGAATTTCATTTGCTTATTTTTTGCACAGACGTAGAAGGATCTTCGAAAGGCAAAATAAGGTTCCACGGAGAAGTTATCTTGGTCTTGGGAGTGAAGGGGTCAATTCTCACTTCCAGGTAAGAAAGGAAAAAACATCACTAAGCTGCTAATCTGTGGATAAAAGCAAATTCTTGCACAAAAGCAGCTGAATGTGCATTTTTTGTTGTTTTTTTTGCGTACAACTCCAATATTAAAATTTCAAAAATTATGTTTATGTCCCAACATTTTGAGGTAGAAAAAAAAAGACTGGGATTGGCCAGTAAGGGTTCCCACCCCGTCACATTAGCGATACGGCTGCCGTTTGGCCCCTCCCACGAGGAGGCATCATTGCCTTGGGTGGGTGTCGATTGGCAGCCTGGCAAGGAGGGAGTGGTTTAATGCAGCGTTGAGATATTACCCTGGAATCCAGACACCTATTGCAGTTAGTTGCAAAGTGCCAACATATTCCGCCTCGCTGTACAATGGGTAGGAAAAAGCAAACATAAAATTAACATGCTTTGAGAGAAGGAGCCAGAGAGGGCAGGATCAGGACAGTTCTGCTCGAAAACAGGGCAGCTGTCAGGTCTAGTTTTGGGCTGAAATTCACCACTAATAAAAATGACTATCGATGGCTACAATCTGCGCAGCCGACGGGCATCAATAATGTCAAATCAAACACTCTGTACAAGGGGGTTAGCAACCATGGCTATCCAGATGTTTTGGAACTACATCTCCCATGATGCTCAGTCACCGATCAGGTTGTCTGAGGCCCATGGGAAATGTATTTCTATGACATCTCGAAGGCCAAGGTTGCCGACTCCTGCTCTATATTGATTTTGGATTATTTTCCGATTTCCTTCCTCTTCATGACGGGTGATTTTTATCAGGGACCGCCATGATATATATGATTTGTTTAACCCTTTCTCACATCTTGCTCTTGGGTTCCGCACTGTGAGCATTCATTGCGACGGGGCCGAGATGTTTATATTTCTGTTCGACGTTAACATAAAGGTTTGGGAATCCGTCGTGATACAGAAGCCTGTGATGGCGACCTCCATCTCGCAGAAGATCTTCGATGTTCTTATTCGTAGAGTAAAGTTTTGGATTTTCTGCGGTCGAGTCAACATCGTCCGGATACAAATCATCACCTGAAGGGGGGGAAAAAAAAGGTAGCATTTAAAGAACTGGGTCTCTGTGACCTTAACCCCTTCACTGCTGAGCCACTTCACCCCCTTGGGCTGAGCTCATTTTGACCACTTTGTGCTCGTCATGTTTTATTGTACGACCCAGACATATTATCTTTTTACTCTACAGATTCAAAATATGTCATTACTATGTGTATATGTCACATCACGTCAGAACGGCGTAACAAAAATGTAGGAAAAGAATGTAAATTTCCATTCAGATTTCGAGTTAGTTTTTTTTCTTTCTCCTTTCTTCTTAATCTTTGTATTTTTCCATTTCACGTGGTCATGTTTGGCATCACGTCACTTGGCCTTGTGGGGTGTATGTGCGTAGGACCCCTGCCTCTCGCCTAAAGGCATTTTCCCAGTCATGCTGGATTAAGCTGTCGTTTTCTGACGTGGGGCAGATTGGGTGCACGCTTCAGCAAAGAGACGACACGCTGGATGCACAGTCTACAACATAAGGTAAAACCCACTGACGCATCCAGCATGTTGTCCGCAGTGAAGGGTTTTAAGATCATCCGGTGATAAAATATGGCAAATTTGGGGTTTATCTATATTGCTCCTTAAAAAGCCCCTGTTTAATGAGTAACCTCATCAGCTTGCAACCAACATCAGCTTGCAACCAACCAATGTACCGGCTGGGTGGAGTAGAGGTAATGTCGCTGCTCTGCATGGAGAGAGCCTGTGGAGACATGGGTTCGATCCCAGCGAGCAACTTCTCCAGTAAGTGTCCTTGGCAAGACACCTAACGGTACATACTCGCCACCCAGGACATACTTGAAAACAAGAGAAATCTTAATGTATCCTTCCTGGTAAAATCCTTTCTCAAAAAACCCCCAAAAAAAAAAACCAGGAAATTCACCTGGTAATGTATGCAAGACCCCATCTTCTGCTTTTACTAACACTGTCATCCACTGCTCGCATCCTTCCAGTGCGCGAGCCAGGCTGAACCTGTGCAGCTCCTGGACATGAGGCAGATTGCACATCCGGCTTAATTCGTAGCACTGCGGAGGCGGGATAAAGATTTTCTGAGAGAGATATTCTTGGATCGCTTCAAAGGGGCTCCACCACTACAAAAGGAAATAAAAAATAAATAATGGAAAACACATTTAAAACACGTTTTCCCACGTTTCCCTGAACCCCTTCACTACCGAGATCGTGATATCTCGGGCTTCAAAAGGCACCATCTGGTGCCCCGATATTGAGATCTCGATATGCTGATCTGTGGCCCAAAAGCAAATTAAATTTGTTTGCTGCAAACAAATTTTGTTTGCTTTTGGGCTGCAGAAGGTGCCCCCAAAGTTTTAACCCTGTGGGCATAATGACCAAAGAACTAAAACTGTAAAATCAGCTGATGAATGCTCTGACATATCGGGCTTTCAGCAGCCGATGCAGGGAGAAAATAAACCCCATAGACCTGCTGCTCAAACCTGTAACTCAATGTGGCAGTAAAAGGTGCCATCTACTGGCCAAATAGGTTATTTACAGTGAAATAAAAATATTACAAAAAAACACTGGTTTCTGTCAATTTTTTTTTATAATCTTAGTGAAGGGGTTAAACCTAGCACAGGGTTAATTACCAGTATGTATGTAATGGTGAGACAAACCTAACCTCTGCTGGCAGGGAACAGCAGCGCGCGTGGAGGAAGAGGTAAGCATTTACAGCTAGAATAAAAAAAATAATTGCATTGATATAATTGGGCAGTTCCTGCTGACAGTAAGGGCAAGAAAAAGGGGGGTGGGAATTCTTATTATAGCGCCCCATAAGAGAAGTCAAGGACAAATGAATGTCAAAGGATTGGAAAGATACACCATATAGAAAAGTCTGTAAACTACACTGATAACTGCACGTCCCCTGCCCTCCTTATCTTATTTTAGGACCTGCAATGCTATTTCGCACCTACAGGGCTCCTCGGGGGCAGTACCAGTTCTTACAGCATACCTTACCTTACCCTATTAGCCCCTCCTCTGATTGCCTGCCCTTTATTCAGTTTATCAGCACTCGGTGCTTTAATTTGTCATCTTCTGGATTGTTGCCCATCCTTGCACCTCCTCTACTCACACATCCAGCTGATAATGGGCCCGGCTGCCGTTTTCGTCTCTGTCCCGTCCGGTCTCATGTTAAACACCCGTTATCTGGAGCCGGAGGCAGATCGCAAGCGTTGCACTGCAGCTCTTACTGTAATGCTTTAATTACTTCAAGTCTTAGACCGTTTTATAGAATATTCTCCCCGTTTTAGGGCACGGGTGACTAGTAGTACGGAGGAATAGCTAGCAGAGGTGCTTTGGGATTCCACGATGCGTAATGTCATAAACAGAGGAACTAACGGTCGTTTTCTGCGTGTAGACGTCGGGGAGTAAGGGTCACATAACTTGGCTTTACGGATAACAAATGAATTGCATATGCCATTCACCTCGTGCAAGCGGGTCAAACTCCAAAGACCTGTTAATATGGATAGGACTGCACGCTTAAAAGGTCACATGACTGGTAGTAAAAAAAAATAATACACTCTTGGAAATAGAAATATGTGTAATATATTAAAATCATCCAACCAGAGCTGCCTGGTAGTCTATTAGCAACCAATCGGAGGGTTCTACAAAAGAGTTCTAGGCTTCTACAGACCATTTAAAAAGAAAAGAATTGAAGGTAGCGGCTTTTTATATGGAAGTCGGCACGGATGCCCCAATCCAATATTTTTAGACCCCGATCTGAGTGGTACGGTATTGGGGATCGGACTATACAGCGTTCCGATCCGATACCGGCGGATCGGTTGCTAAAGAGGATCACAGCAGGGTGGATAAGTGGTGAGCTGGTCCGTGAGGAGGGGTGGGCTGAGCGCACCATGGCCAGAAGGCAAAGGATCTCGTGTTTTGCAGGACAAGGTTACATGGCCATATGTCAGGAATGGATCCCACCGATAAGCTTCCAGACTCATGGGTGCCCGTCCCAATCTGTGCTCACGGCTGTGCCGCAACGCAAGGACGACGCAAGAAGCGTGTCTGACTCGGGAATCGGATCGTCTTGAAAAATGACGATTAGCTCTCGATCCTAGGGATCGGATCGTGACATCCCTAGAAGTCAACCCCCCAAAAAAATGAACAAAATACACTCACTGTGAAAGACACAACTTCTTTCTGGTCCTGGGTGGTCGGTGGTCTCTTCTGCAGACAGCAGATGAAAAAGGCTGTGTCATAACGTCTGACGTTTGAGCTGGATATTTTCGGGGTCAGCCAGTTGCTCCATTCATGCAGCGCCCATATGTTAGGCACACAACGCATTTCCTTGCACATCTCGATGAACTGGAAAGGATCACCCTGGACATCTTCTCTCCACTTGGCGAGGAGCTTCTGATTTTCTTCAAAGACCGCCATGGCATTCTTGCTGGCTTCCGCGTCAGAGCCCTCGGGAACCACCAGCAGGATCCCGGACTCTTCGAACGTCTCTCTGATGGCACAAATCCGGAAAGCCACCTCACCGGGGATCAAGGAGCCAAACCGCGTTCGGTCGGTGGCGAACATGGGAGCCCTGGTGGTGGGGTTCTGCTTCACCAAACCCAGGCCAAAGTTTGGTTGATGCCGGTACTTCTCAAAGACTTTCACCCAGTCGTTGGAGAAGTCAGAGGGGTCGACAAGGCCACCGGGAAAGACGTAGGCGTTTGGCAGGAAGCTGCTTTTCTGGCTGCGCTGCAGCAGCAGGACATTGTAATCGAAAGAGGTTCTTTTCAGGCTGTGTGGTTGTGCAGGACTCTGGAGTTTTGACACAATGTGTCTGTGCTGAGACCCCGCTGCTAGTATCAGCGTAGCCGCTTCTCTCCACTTCAATGTATTATTCATCTTGTAGCTTTTTAAAATCAGGGGTATAAATAACTTCTAAGTATCTTCTCCGCAGCACCTTCCAAACTGATCACACACAGTGTCCTCAGCAGCAACGCAGGACGGGTCCTGTCAGGAGACAAGAACGAGATGAACCAAGCACTCACAGAAAAAAAATAAAAAGGAACAACGTGTTTGCGCGTCATTTTTATTTTTAGCATGAATGCGAATGCAAACAGGTTGTTAAAGCAGATAAAACATGATTTATAACGAGCATCGAGAAGCTTTCGATATTAAAAAGGGACAAGCACATTTGCAGACTATCAGGGTTATCCAAAGAGATTCGAATTGCTTGAGAAAGGTAACCGAACGCTGAAAATCAGGGTTCGGTTACCTTTCCTGGCCATTCGGCTATCCAGAGAGCAGGCAATTCGCCAAATCCTGTCGAATTGCCTGCACATACGGTGCCTGTTCGGTCCCTGTTCGAGGGCAGTGAAATCCCCATGAAAAAGCACTGCTTCGGCTATTCAGAGAACACAAACCAGCAGTGAAAGGTTCCCCTAATGCCCTGCCATTCGGTGGTTTAATTCGGCAGATTTATTCAGGAGAATCCCATAGGTTTCAATGTTAAAAATATTCCCGTTTTAATTCAATATCTAATAAACCGTTCATTATAAAATTCTGCAGCAAAAAGTCTCTTTATTTATAGATTTTTTAGGATACTTTAAGCATTTTCTGAATTTTTAAAAAAAAAAAAAAAGTCCGATTTTTTTTTTAATTTTTTTTCAGTTTGCTTATTTTTTTTGTAACAGCCCTCTTTATTATCATTCCCTGGACTCCTGTGAAAATTTCAGACATTTTCGCTCAGTAATTCTTTGCAAACAGCGTTTCTTTTTCCCAGATTCATACAAATGGTTTTTTCTAATTTTTTCACTGCCTCCTCTACGTCACAGCTGCTTCGGCTCTGTGTGATTCGGCTCCTGTTCGGCTCCTGTTCGGCTCCTGTTCGGCTCCTCTTCGAAGGTTAATCCAGATGTTTTTTCTTGTTTTCAGCGTGCATTCGGTTAGTTTTCGTCGGGTTTTCGGCAGCTTTTCCCTGCAATTCGGGGACCCTGTGCTGTTTGCTGAATACACCGCAGGGTCACCGAAATGCAATCGGCAAAAGGAACCGAATTGAAGAGAACGAAAAGTCACCGAACGTGCGGTGACTTTTCGAATCTCTTTGGATAACCCTGTAAATCTTGTGACACACCACAAGCAGAGCAGGGAGGAGCGGCGGCAAGTGGCCGCAAACCAAGCCGAGCACAGCGAGGTGGAGTTGAATTTCCACCAAATCGGCTCGCTCGTCCAATTTAAACGCGCACTCTGATTGGTGTATTTTCATCTCGAAGAACTCGGCTACGCTTCCGGAAGTGATGCGGTCGCTACTTACCCCTGCGAAGTGTCATAGCCTTAAAGGGACACTCTCGTCATCCTCAGCACTTTATCGTTTTAGTTCAGAGAGGCAGTCGATGGATCGGATCTGTGCATGCGCGCGCAGCTCCAACCTCTTGCTCTGCGCAGGCGCTGCGTAATAGTGCGTGGGAGCGCAAATTGCATTGTAAAGCTTCAGGACTTCTGGGTTTAGGAGCCTCTGAGCCGAAGAGGAGGCACTGCGTGCGGCGAGGAACGAAAGGTGAGTAAAATCACCTGAAAATAAAGAAACAGGGGGCAGAACATATACTGTGTCTCTGCGCTGCGTACAGGTTGGTCTTTCCTTAGGATAAATGTGTATTTTGTGTTGCGGTTTCTGAACATACACTGTGCATTTGTTCCATGGGGTCACTCCATAATGACCTGTACATGCTAGGGCTTCTTGTGGCAGAGGTCAGCAACCTTGGCCCTCCAGATGTTTTGGAACTACATCCCCCATGATGCTCAGGTACTCCTTAGATTGAATAGCCTCATGGGAAATGTACTTCCAAAACATATAGGTCGGTGCTAACTTAACCAGAGCTGCTGTAAACTTACCAGAGCCATTATAGTCTACAGAAGTATTTTAAGGTTATAACGGCACTAATTAAGTTAGCACCGACTTTGGAATCTGGCCCGAGGGGGGGGGGGGGGCAAGGTTGATGACCCGCTGTCCTAGGCGATATTATGGAACAGACTTAAACAGACTCAGTAATTGACAGTATTGGTGAACCTGGGTATCCCAGATGGTTTGAAACTACATGTCCCATGGATGCTTAGTCACACATAAGACTGAGAATCATGGGACATGTAGTTTAAAAACATCTGGGTTGCCAGGTTTGCCATCACTGACCTATGAGCTCTAAACACTGTGCCCTCTGCTCTTTTTGCCTGGTATTTTTTTCCCTCCACCCCCCCCCCCCCCCAGTAATTTTGATTGGGGAAGTTAGTGACACCCCCTCCTCCCCCCATGCAAGGTCACAACTGGCAAGGAGAGAGGAAAGGGACAAGAAAAACACATTGACAGGGTCAGCTAGGCAGGTCACAGGGACACTAAATACCTAATTCTCCTCATCTTACCCTCAGCTGACTGTATGTGACTCACAGGAGGCAGCCATACTTGCCAGTGACAGCCGCACTACAAATCCCGGCATGCATTACAGGAGCTAGCAGACTGTGTCACAAGGGAAGTCATTGCACGTGAATGAGAAGGCAGCAAGCACAGATAGTCTAAGAGCAGTACCAGCAGCACAGCGCCCCCTGTGGCCAGGCTGAATCAGTGCATGCTCAGTGGGACATAACAAATGATGAAAAAAAAAAAAAAGGGGGGGGGTCTATATTACCTTTACAACCTTCCTGTAGATAGCAGCATTTTGGGGGCATCATGTCAATCTCTCACACTCCAAAGGAGCTGGTTGGCAAAGCGGTAACTTTGTTGACAATTTTTTTTTCTCCAATAAAAAGCTTCAAATAATTTAACAAACTCAAGTCTAATATTTCCAGCACTATTTTTTTTTTAAATTTTATTCTTTTTTTGTCTCTTGGGCCTAACATTTGCAATTCCCCATCAGGTGACTGCTTGTGAATTAACCCTTTAAATCAGGGGATGAGCAACCTTGGCCCTCCCAGATGTTTTAGAACTGCATCTCCCATGATGCTCAGCCGCTCATTAGGTTGACTGGGCTTAATGGGAAATGTAGTTCCAAAACATCTGTGGAGAGCCAAGGATTGCTGACCACTGCTTTAAATTGGAATGGTCCAAATGTGGTGAAATCCGGACGGCCTGACTTGGCCGAAAAATATATATATAATATATATATATATATATATATTAGTAATCGTCAGGCGTTCAGCAACCTTGGCCGACCCAGATGTTTTGGAACTACGTCTCCCATATGGCTCATCTGGCTCAGTGAACCTGACGAGAGGCTGATCATCATGGGAGATGTAGTTCTGAAACATCTGGGTGGGGGTGGGCACGTTTGCTGAGCCCTGCTTTATGTTATAATTTTTTAATTTCCATTAATGTGCCGCGGTGGGAGCCGGATGTTGCACGCGCAGAGGGTTACATGAATGACACCAGGGTGGCAGATGGCACCCTGGGAGGTCACAACAGGATGAGGTTTATCTGTTAATTGCTCTCCTGACGCTTGGACAGATACATATATATAAATCCCCTCTGACGGTGACTTATATTTCTCTAAGCTCTATTCCTGCCGATATTAACCCTTTCAAGAAGTAAATATATATTTTTATGCCCAACTGGACACCGCTACCCTCGGGGCATTTGTGGCCAGAAAATGATGGACCGTTCGGGTTAAAATAACCAGGAAATTTCACATTTTAGACCAGGGTTCAGCAACTAGATGTTTTGGAACTATAACTCCCACCACCCCTGTTTTAGACCAAAACAAACTGAAGTGAAAGATGTGAGCGAAATCGAAATTCAGCAATTTTGGTCTAAAATATAGGTCTAAAACCAGTTAACATAACCATACAGTGTGTCTACTAAACTCCAAATTTAAAGGGACACTTTAGTGCAGTGGTCAGCATCCTTGTCACACCCCTCAGATGTTTTGGAACTGCATCTCCCATGATGCTCAGCCACTCATTAGGTTGGAAGAGACTCCAGGAAAATTTAGTTCCAAAACATCTAGAGGGCCAGGGTGACCCCTGTTGAAGGGTTATACCGGGAGGAGGGGGGGCATATGGGTTAAATATTAACCCCTCTGCGCCCTCCTACTCAGGTTTTAACCCTTTAGATCTCAAACTCTGCCCCCCCCCCCCAATTGTTTCTGAACTACACCTGCCATGACTCTCTGGACATTTATTACACTCAAAGAATTCTGGGAATTGTAGGCAATAAATATCTGGGAGGTGGAGGGGGGGCTGGAGTTTGAGATCCCTGCTTTAGGTAGTGTAGCGCTCACTACCGGAGGAGCCGCTGAAAATGAACCACGGGTCAGTCTCCCCGCACTAGGGAATAAATATACTCCAGCACCGTTGTGGATTTTATAATTTATATAATTTACTGAAGTAAAAGGCATATAATAATACACAGTGTTTTAGATATATTTACAGTATTTCGTATTGCGGTAAACGCGCAGCGGGAAAAAGAAATGCGAGACTTCGTATTTCTGGAAAAAAATACACGACCGAGCAGAAAATACAATATTTCGTAATTACGAGAAACGCGCAGTGGAAAACAAAAGTAGATGCGAATCTTTTCCCCTTTTTCGGATCTTAGGGAGTGAGTCCCGAACAGGTTAAGTCCCGATTTGTGAGTGTATGTGTGTGTGTTAAGGTACCCGGGTACTATTCAACTGGCCAGTGAATCTTTTAAGCGATGTCTTCGACTAGTCAAGTTGGGGCCCTGTGGGTTTCAGAAATAACAACAGCGTGCTTGAGCTTTGTAGAAACGGCCTTGGAGGCCTCTCACCCATCCGCTGATCACCAAGGCTCCGCTGACCCAGGACGTCTCTCCGCTTGTCTCCGCGCTGGGATACCGGCTATTGGATCGATATTCAGGCTCTCTGTGCTCCGGCCCGGACTGGTCCAGCTACCGCCTGCTCTCCCATCCGTTGGACTCGCGGTACTCCTCACTCGGGGTCTTCAGCTTGTCTGGATAAACACTTGGTGGTGATGGCCGGTGGGTAAGGCTCCTTCTGGTAAGGCAGGATAACCCCCACTCGATTCCTGATAGGCCACACTCGCGCTCCGGCCTGGTCACGGTTCCGCTCTGCAGCACTGCGTCCTCTTCCTTGCACTCCCTGGCGCGCTCTGGCGCGTTCTCCACGAGGCTCAGGATGTACAGCATCTGTGTCCCACCCACTTCCTGTCTGTTTGCAAAGCACGCCGGGAAATGTAGTCCCACTGTTCAGTGTCTCTGATCGCGCTTGTCTCCCTCCGGTGGCCAAAAATAGGTACTGCCACAGTAAGAGTTTAAACACAGCGCTACACTCTCCCCCTCCTAGAACTCTTGGGTCTCTCCAAGGAGGTACAACAGTTACATTTTTTTTACAATTAAATAGCAGATACAGGGTTGGCAGCAAACATACAGTGGGTTAGATACACTTCTTCAAGTTGACTCATGTTTAATGCTACCTCAGCTAACATAGCAGACACTTTGGGCAACCTCTGCACTGTGGTGATGGCCTCTTCAGTGCTATGTCCTGGTGAGTCGCTGGGGCGGTCGAACAGAGCGTTTTGGTTCTGGCTCAATCAGTTCCTCTTCAGGTGGAAGTACTATAGGTGCTGGCTCAGTCCTTCTTTCTATTACTGGAGCAGACATTTCTTCAAAGTATGATCCCTCCAGTGAAGGCATAGAACTGTAGTCATAAGACTCGGCTTCGGGAGCTACAGGAATTTCAACAGTCTCAGGAATCTCTAGCTGAAATTCAAGAGCTTCAGGGATTTCAACAGTCTCAGGGACTTCCAGCAGAAATTCAGGAGCTTCAGGCCTCAAATTACTCTCCCACCTCTCAGGAACAACGACAACCTCTTCAGGCTCCGGTGAGCGCATCCAGTCCAGACAATAACTCTCTTCTTCACTGTCTCTTTCGCTCTCTTCGACAACCCGGGTCTGTTGAGACCGAGTAACAGGAGGCAAACGTGGAGCAGGCGGATTTGGCAGAGGCAGTTCGTCCCCAACTGGCATCCTCACAGCCTCTCTCAAAGGTAACAAATGATTTCGGTGCCAGTTCTTAAGAGGCCCAGCCTTTCCATCCGGCCGGATTTGATACACCGGCAGACCCGGCAGTTGCTTGCAGACAATGTAAACTTGAGAACTCCATCTATCCGTCAACTTGTGTCTTGCAGCAGCACCCAAGTTCTTCAACAGAACCCTATCACCGGGTTGTAGATCTTGTATCCGAACTTTCAAGTCATAATTCCTCTTGTTCCTTTGCTCCCTGTTTCCTGAGGTCAAACGGGCCTGTTCAAACGCAGAAGCCAGGTTCTTCCGAAGTCTATCCACGTAGTTTCTATGGGAAGCTACCGACGTCTGGTCTAGAGATAACCCGAACGCCAAATCAACCGGCAGTCGAGCCTCTCTTCCGAACATAAGACGGTACGGTGAGTATCCAGTTGCATCACTCTCCGTACTGTTATATGCATGCACCAGAGTAGCTATGTGACGACTCAAACTCTGCTTCTCTATGTTCGACAAAGTCCCCAGCATATTCAGCAGCGTGCGATTAAACCTTTCAGGCTGAGCATCACCTTGAGGGTGATATGGCGTAGTTCGGGTCTTTTGGATTCCCAACAGTTCCAACAATTGCCCAACTAGTCGGCTTTCAAAGTCTCTACCCTGATCAGAGTGTATTCTCCTTGGCAGGCCGTAGTGAACGAAGAACTTTTCCATCAGAACCTTAGCTACTGTCGGAGCGCGTTGATCTTTCGTGGAAAAGGCTTGGGCGTAACGAGTGAAATGATCAGTCACTATTAGAATGTTCCCTTGCCCGCTAGCATCCGGCTCTAAGCACAGGAAGTCAATGCACACCAAATCCATGGGTCCCTGACTCTGTAGATGGCTCATTGGAGCGGTTCGGGTTGGTAGAGTCTTCCGCTGAATACAACTCAGACAGGAATGGCAGTAACTTTCCACTTCAGCTCTCATGCAAGGCCAATAAAATCTGTCTCGCACCAGCTTAAAGGTTCTCTCGGCACCCAAATGACCATGCTCATCATGTAACGATCGCAGCACACTCTCTCTATGCTTAGCGGGAAGGAATAGCTGTTGAGTCTCTTCAGCGTTTGCTGAGGGGCCCCTTCGGTAGACCACCCCATCCAACATCTTCAACCGTTCCCACTCTTTGTAGACCAATCTGGCTCCATCCGGGGAATTGGTCAGCAAGATTTCCCGCTGGTTCGCAGTTAGGGTCTTTATGGTCAATGCAATTAAAGGGTCTCTGGCCTGATCCGCTTTCAGGTCTTGTTTTGAAAAGGTAGGTAGACTTTCATCCCTCAATTGTGTAGGGTTACAGTAAAACTCAGGAACGGCCGCAGCCATGACTCCTATGGCCTCCGCTTCGATCCCTCCCTTGACCCGGCGCTCTGCTCCTTGACACAAAGCTTGCACCCCGTCTGGAGTTAACTGAGTCCATTCCGTAGTGTAGGGTCTTCTCGATAAAGCATCAGCATCTCGATTATTCACCCCAGGGCGATACTTCAGGCTGAACCGGAACCCTGACAGAGCGGCCAACCACCGATGTCCCGTTGCGTCCAGTTTCGCAGTAGTGAGAACATAAGTAAGAGGATTGTTATCCGTTTTGATCACAAACTCGGCCCCATACAGATAGTCTTTTAACTTGTCTACCACTGCCCACTTTAAGGCTAGGAACTCCAACTTGTGGGTAGGATAGTTCTTTTCTGAAGGCGTAAGGCTCCGACTCACGTACGCTACAGGCCTCAGCAATCCACCATACTCCTGATACAGGACTCCTCCTAGCCCTTCTCTGCTGGCATCCACATGTAACTCATACGGCTTGTGAGGGTCCGCATAGGCCAAGACAGGAGCTTGAGTTAGACTCTCTTTTAACTTCAAGAAAGCGCCTTCACACTGACTAGTCCATTCGCCCTGTATGGACTCTCGAGCTTTCCTTGGTCCTGGAGCTGACGGGTTTCGGTCAGAGGCCTTGCAACCTTCTTCGGTGTTTTCCTTCTGTAGGAGTTTGTTCAGTGGTTGAGCTATTTTTGCGAATCCTCCTACAAATCTTCGATAATATGAACAGAACCCCAAGCAAGATCTAAGTTCAGTGATGTTTCGGGGTCTAGGCCAAGAAGCTACGGCCTCCAACTTCCGAGGATCTGTCGAAACACCTTCTGCTGAGACCACATGTCCCAGATACGTAACAGACGGTAGGCAGAATTGGCATTTCTCCAGAGACAGTTTCAATCCCTCTTCATGGAGCCTCTTCAAGACCTTCTCCAAACGTTGCTCATGCTCTTCCAGAGTCTTCCCAAACACGATTATGTCATCCAGGTACACTAATACTTCGATCAGATTCATGTCTCCGACTGTCTTCTCCATTAACCGTTGGAACGTGGCTGGAGCCCCCGTAAGGCCTTGAGGCATTCTGTTGAATTCAAAGAACCCCAGTGGACAGATGAACGCAGTTTTCGCTTTGTCTTCGGGATGCATTGGTATCTGGTGATACCCGCTTCGTAGGTCTAGTACACTAAACCATTTCGCTCCAGACAAACACTGTAAGGCATCTTCTATCCAAGGAGTAGCATATTGGTCTGGGATGGTTCTCCGGTTCAATGTGCGGTAGTCTATGCATAGGCGGACAGAACCGTTCTTCTTCCGGACCATCACTATTGGAGATGCGTATGGACTCCTGGACTCTTGAATCACCTTGGTTCTTTGCAATTCGTTCAGCTGCTCTCGCAGATCATCTAAGTCTCCCAGCGGAACTCGCCTTGACCTTTCACGAAACGGCTTGTCTTCTTGTAATCGAATGCGGTGCTCAGTACTTTTAGCTAGGCCTACGTCGAACTCATCTTTTGAGAACAATTCTCTCCACTTTAGAACTTGAGACTGAAGACGTTTCTTCCATTCGGATGAAATGGGAGCGTCCTTGGGGTAGAATCTTTCATCTGGAATCTCTTTATCCACTCCCCCTCCTAAATCAGTGGAGAGGGGCGTAGCGGACTCCACTTGTCCGATAGGCATTCGTGCTTTAAGGACTACTGGAGAATCAGACACATTGCACACGCTGACTGAGACTCTACCTCGTGTTCTTTTCAGAGCTTTAGTGGAGATCATTTCAGGGATTACTTCAATTCCGGCTTCACTCCCATGATTAAAATCGGTCTCCAGCACTACATAGGGGCCTGGTTGCGATCCATTCAACTTGACTGAAGCCCGGAAACTTGCTACTTCTCCTGCTTGCAGAACCTTCTCTGTTCCTTCTAATCTCCATAGGCGCCCCACTTCGGCAGGTGCCTTCTGTTCTTCGACCATCCTCTGATAGACCGGACGTAACATTGGGTGTACTCCTTGAGTAGAACCTTCTTCCAATACGATAGGTGTCAGGAGACGCCGCACCAAATCAGTATTCGTCCCCACTATCATGGAACTTCTGTTTGCACCTGAGGGTCGAGGACACACAATGGCCAATGCGTCGCAACCTCCGGACTGCCCGATGACTTCGGATCCGATCTCCAATTTCACCTGTAGATACCCGTCATAGGGGAGTTTCTCAGTTCCGATACCCCAGATTTCCAGGTCCTTCAATTTCTGCAGAGGAATGTGCTTCAAATGTTTCTCATAGAAGTCTCGGTAGATCAATGTCACTTGAGCCCCTGAATCCAACAAGGCTTTAGTGTAGACTCCCTCCACTTGGATTGGCACAATAGGAGAAGGACCTATCAGTTGGTCAGGAAACTTGGTGGCGGTCTCAGGACACTTAGACCCAGTTTGCTGTACCCTGGCCCTTTTCTTGGCCCGTGTAGGTTTTGGGTGTGCATTGCTTCCCCATGACGTAGGTCCGGACGCTAAGGGAGTGACTCTTTCAGTCCTGGCAGGCTCAGCAGTTGGCCGGACTTTGGGCCCTCTTGCCTTCTTAGCCCTGGCTTGATTTTTGGAGCGGGGTTCAATCTCCGAGGCACCTAGGTTGCTCCTTCACTGGCGCCCTCTGGCGTTTCCCGCCGGTGAGGTAGATAACAGTCCCTCTAAGGCTTTTAACAACCCATCAACTCTATTCCTCTCAGGCTTTCGGTCTTTGCATTGTGCGCGGAAGTGGCCCATTTCTCCACAACCGAAACACCTCTTCTTAGAAAGTGGAGACGCAGTCGCCTGTTGTGATTCAGTTAAAGGACCTTGGCTAGACGCCACAGCAACTCCGGTTGTCTGTATGCCTGTAAGGAACTTCTGCATCTCTGCCTGCATTTCTGTCACCTTCATCAACACTCGGCACAGTTCCGCGTGCGCCTGCTGCAATTCGGCTTGAGCTTCCTGTACTTTCTTAACAGTTTTGTGCAACTCACCACGTTCAGAGAGGTGTAATTCTTTGGCAGCCCTCTCGGTGGATTTAAAAGCAATCAGGTGCTCTTGCTCGTCCACGTCGGACCCGTAAGTATCCAGCGAATCGCTTTCAGGCTGCAGACCGTCGTTATGCCTTACAGGTTGTGCGTAAGCTCTTTCCCCTCGCCTGAAGGATTTTTCCTCCAGCAAAGCCTCCTCCTCTCTGACAGCTCGGATCAGTTCCAGGTACTTCAGTTCTTGATTACCTGCTCTGCTTCTCAGCTGCAGCATCACTGGATCTAGAGGTTGAGAGCCCCTCAGGATCTGTTTTATTCGGATCTTATCCACTTCGGCCGGCTCGGCCCCTTTCTTGAGTAGTATCTGGTGCAGAATCTTATCTAGGTGCCTCATGTATTCGGTCATTCTCTCACCTTTCCGCTGATAGGTGTGTTCATACTGATATACAAGCTCTGCAGCCTTTTCTGTTCGCCCAAAAACTTCCTCCAGAACGTTTAAATAATCTAAAGCAGTACAGTCTTTTCTACTCAGTTTTAGGTTTCTCACCGCTTCTGACGCAGGTCCCTTTAAACTCTCGGTGATCCTTTGCTTTTTCTGGGCTTCAGGGACGTCCCACTCATCCAGAGCCTGCATCGCCTGTTCCACCCATTCCTCAAAGGTTTCTTCTCCCGCCGGAGTTGGTACGTTTCCTGTAAAATTTCTCAACCGTCGATAACGAAGTTAGTGTGCGGAGGGCTTGTTCTCTGACACTTAGCCAGCAAATCTCCAATAGCCACTATGAATTCAGGCCCGATCATGGCCAACGGACTGGGCGCGGGAACACTTGCGGATTCGCCACGTGGCGCACTTGGCTGAATCAGTTGGACTTCCACCTCATCGGTCAGCTTCATGCTTGCACCCTGAAAACACACTGGAACACCCTTTCTCCATTCAAAAAGAACATACGTGTGAGAGGTATCTGTGTTCTTTTTAATGTCCAGAATTAACCCCCGATGGTCTGGTGTCAGCGCGGCCACGGCCTGGCGAATCTGATCTTCGGCCCAAGTGTCTGCGGGAATATCCATGGCTATACAACATTCTAACTGGCTACTGTGCTCCTCACACCATTCGGCAACGGTGTCTGGATCCATATTTAACCCTTTAGATGCGGCTTTTCCAGAGACTGGATCCCGGACGAGCCCCCACGTGTAGCGCTCACTCCCGGAGGAGCCGCTGAAAATGAACCACGGGTCAGTCTCCCCGCACTAGGGAATAAATATACTCCAGCACCGTTGTGGATTTTATAATTTATATAATTTACTGAAGTAAAAGGCATATAATAATACACGGTGTTTTAGATATATTTACAGTATTTCGTATTGCGGTAAACGCGCAGCGGGAAAAAGAAATGCGAGACTTCGTATTTCTGGAAAAAAATACACGACCGAGCAGAAAATACAATATTTCGTAATTACGAGAAACGCGCAGCGGAAAACAAAAGTAGATGCAAATCTATTCCCCTTTTTCGGATCTTAGGGAGTGAGTCCCGAACAGGTTAAGTCCCGATTTGTGAGTGTATGTGTGTGTGTTAAGGTACCCGGGTACTATTCAACTGGCCAGTGAATCTTTTAAGCGATGTCTTCGACTAGTCAAGTTGGGGCCCTGTGGGTTTCAGAAATAACAACAGCGTGCTTGAGCTTTGTAGAAACGGCCTTGGAAGCCTCTCACCCATCCGCTGATCACCAAGGCTCCGCTGACCCAGGACGTCTTTCCGCTTGTCTCCGCGCTGGGATACCGGCTATTGGATCGATATTCAGGCTCTCTGTGCTCCGGCCCGGACTGGTCCAGCTACCGCCTGCTCTCCCATCCGTTGGACTCGCGGTACTCCTCACTCGGGGTCTTCAGCTTGTCTGGATAAACACTTGGTGGTGATGGCCGGTGGGTAAGGCTCCTTCTGGTAAGGCAGGATAACCCCCACTCGATTCCTGATAGGCCACACTCGCGCTCCGGCCTGGTCACGGTTCCGCTCTGCAGCACTGCGTCCTCTTCCTTGCACTCCCTGGCGCGCTCTGGCGCGTTCTCCACGAGGCTCAGGATGTACAGCGTCTGTGTCCCACCCACTTCCTGTCTGTTTGCAAAGCACGCCGGGAAATGTTGTCCCACTGTTCAGTGTCTCTGATCGCGCTTGTCTCCCTCCGGTGGCCAAAAATAGGTACTGCCACAGTAAGAGTTTAAACACAGCGCTACACTAGTTTTAATAATCCCCTTTCTTCCAGCACTAGGCTCCCCTCGGTGCTCTCCCACACGTGACATGCCGCCAGCTTTCTGTAAGCTGCAGCAGTCACATGACTTCGGAGGGGCTGGACGCATGCGCAAGTGTACAGCCAATCGGATGGTTCTCATTGCACTCACATTAAGAGTGTTTGAAGGAAGCGAAAAGGGTCTTGCTTCCGGATCGCCATCCATAACATTGAGATCAACACTAACACTTGCTGATCCCACCTCCTGGGCGGGACCAATCCCCTGCAATCAGAGGGCTGTGGTCAGCCTGCCGAGAGCCCCTCCCTGGAGGATGGAGAGGGCATTCAGATCAAGGTCACTTTGTCCAGAATGTCCCAATTAAGTGCGGTATTTACCTGAAATCTTTGCGCCGTTGTCCACACATAATGCAGATTTTTGAAGGGGAAGGGTCATTCACTAAACAGTGACTTTGGGGAATTTAATTTTAGGCCAAAACTGCAGAACCTGAGATTCTCTAGATTAGATTGTAAACTCATGTCATGGTTCACGCCGCCGTGGCAAGAAGGCCAAAGGTGGTACTGCACCCTCCTGACTGGACCTATACAGCATCTTTCCTGCTACGCCACCTTGTACTTTCCCTCAGGCTGTGTCCACTTCAGGTGCTACCACTAATAGGCCTGTCATTCCCTTTTATAAGGGTGGAACACCCATGATCCAGTGCTGCATTGTCTCACTTACCCCCTGGTAGCCTTTCTCCTAGACCTGCTCCCATCCTCTGCTGTTATTGATTTCCCCGCGCCTGCCGCTGCCAAGCATCCCACGCCTGCCGCTGCCAAGCATCCCACGCCTGCCGCTGCCAAGCATCCCGCGCCTGCCGCTGCCAAGCATCCCGCGCCTGTCGCTGCCAAGCATCCCGCGCCTGTCGCTGCCAAGCATCCCGCGCCTTCTGCTTCCAAACCTCCAGTGCCCTCTGTTTCCTGTCTCGTGTTGCATGTAAGTCTCCTACTGTGTTTTCCCTCAGTATCTCCCTGTGTCTGCTTCCTCCCTGCATTGCCTCCCCAGACATCTCCATTCCTGCCCTATCCATATTGCTGTACATGTACAATAAAACCCCTTTTTACCTCAGTTACGTGGCTAAGCTGGTTTGTCACCGCATATCGGGCTCATAACCTATTCCCCTCTGCCAGGACCGAGACAGAACAACGCAGCCATTACAAATTGAGCCTGCGGTGATACAGGTCCTTACAAGGTTAATCCACAAAGCCTTCCATGAACTGGGTAGACACCTGGTGGACCTGCTTAACGAGCTGTTGCAGAAGCTTTGGAATCCCTCACCTAATGCGTGTATGCAAGCGCCCAAACCTAGGCACAGAGACCCATTGTCTGCTGATGAACAAGCCAGAAGGCGTGTTGCCAACCTATGCCTGTACTGTGGGGATGGCCGGCATTGGATCTCACAATGCCCACTGTGAAAGGTATTTTAATATGATAGGTAGTTTTTTAATTCTTGCATTATTGCGAAATCCCCCCCCCTCCTTGTTCCAGTACGGTGTTTGTTCAGTTTCGTTTCCTCTCGAGGCTAGTCAGGGGGGTGATTGAAATAGATATCCTGTGTTAACTTAGAAATGCCCGCGAAATCTTTGTTACATGATGTAGAAATATATCTGCTCTGATTGGCTGTTATATCACATTCCTATGTTAGGAGTGGACAGGAAGCTCTTTTCTATAACGAACATTTCTATTGGATGTTGAAATAATAAACGGGTCTGACAGACCACAAGCAGATCAGATGTTGATCTGCCATATTTCGGTGTGGTTGTTTCTATCATCTCTGATCAGAGTCGCGCAGCGCCTTACTTCATTTTTTTGATATATGGGAAGAAAACGGTCTATTGAAATTTCATATATGGTAATTATATTAGGGAATTTGTTATTGCTTGATTAAGCTTCAATTTTAACACACTGCGGCCACCCAAAATACTTGTTTCCATGCCCCAACCAGCTCCCATGCCAAAGCTGGCTTCCATCCCTGAATCCACCCCTGTGTCAAAGTCTGCTCCCAAGAACTCCTCACCTCCCAAGGCTGGTACACCCCCCAAGACTAAGGCCTCTGCCAGGCCTAAGACCTCTGCCAAGCCTAAAGCTGCTGTCCCTGCAAAGTCCAGGAGATCCTTGTCCCTGGAACGTGTAAAAACTTTGCTTGGGAAAAAAAAAATCACACAGGAGACTCCAAAGGGTGGTTCTGAAGTGAACAATATTCCTGCTATTCCCATGGAGACTGAACCTACCCTGCCCGAGGAGTATGACCTTACCGTTACCGTGCCCATGGAGCTGGAGTCTGAACACGCTGAGCCTATGGATATCATGTCCCTCCAGGCAGCAAGTAAGCAGACTACCACTCCCACAATTCTCAGGCAGCAGTCTCAAGCATCTGTCTCCCTTTTGTCTCCAGTCTCTATGTGTGCTGTGGCATCTGAATCCAGATCTCTGGAAGCTGATCCCGGTCCTGCTGGCGTTGAGGATAACCAGGTGGTTGAGCCTGAACTTCCTGAAACACCCGCTGCTGAGACTTTGTTTCCCATGGAGATGCCATCTGCTGAGGTGCCACAAGTCAGGACTGTTTCTGCTGAAGTATTGTCTGTGGAGAATGTTGAGGCGTGTCCCCTTTACCCAGTTCTACCACCACAGTGCCAGCCTCTGATACTACTGACCTGGCTATGAAAGACCCAGCGATCATTGCCACTGTCACCGCCCTCGCTACCCAGGTCGGTACTCTCACCCAAAACTTACAGGACCTTCAACGTAATAATGCATCCCTTCAATCACAGCTACAGGACGCTCTGGTAACTGTTTATATGCCAACACCAGAGCCAACTACTACCTCCAGTAACCCCCATCCTCAATCCCCAGAGGAGGTGTCCCTTATATCTGAGACCCCCACAGAAGCTGAATGGGACACCGACTCAGATGATGAACCCTCCCTACAAACAGCACGATGTAGCCAAGGACCGCCTGGCCCAGGAAGGGGTTACCTTGGCACAACCAGTGCTGTGCCATGTGTCAATCCAGCAGCTTCCCTAAGAGACGCTGTTACCCCCAAGAGTTCTAGTGCGGCTAATGCGGACTTTATTTTTTTCCCGCAGTTGCTTTTCACCTGATGAGACCGACGATGAGGCTTGCATGGCTTATGGTTGCCCTGAAACCTGTATATCAACATGCCAAAAAGGTCCAGAACTGCCTGGACAACAAACTTTATTTGCTGGCACAGTTATCACATTTGCTGACCCCTTGCCGCCGGACTGTATGCTTGCTTCCAATGGAACTGTTGTTCGCCAGGAAGACCTGCAAACATTTGAACAGGCTTTGTCCGCACGGAGTGCGTCCTTGGAGGGGGGCACCTGTCTTGGTTCATGCTGCCGTGGCAAGAAGGCCAAAGGTGGTACTACACCCTCCTGACTAGACCTATACAGCATCTTTCCTCCTACGCCACCTTGTACTTTCCCTCAGGCTGTGTCCACTTCAGGTGCTACCACTAATAGGCCTGTCATTCCCTTTATAAGGGTGGAGCACCCATGATCCAGTGCTGCATTGTCTCACCCCCGGTAGCCTTTCTCCTAGACCTGCTCCCATCCTCTGCTGTTATGGATTTCCCCGCGCCTGCTGCTGCCAAGCATCCCGTGCCTGCTACTGCCAAGCATCCCGCGCCTGCTCCTTCCAAACCTCCAGTGCCCTCTGTTTCCTGTCTGGTGTTGTATGTAAGTCTACTGTGTTTTCCCTCAGTGTCTCCCTGTGTCTGGTTCCTCCCTGCATTGCCTCCCCAGACATCTCCATTCCTGCCCTGTCCATATTGCTGTACACTTACAATAAAACCCCTTTTTACCTCAGTTACGTGGCTAAGCTTGTTTGTCACCGCATATCGGGCTCATACCCTATTCCCCTCTGCCAGGACCGTGACAGCTCACTTGATCAGAGCCCCGTACACCTCTCATTTCCACTTCCTAATTGTAATTTTGGGTCTTTAATTCCCCGTTCTTTATTGTAACACGCAATGGAAACTACTGGCGCAGTTCACTTGCAATTCACTGCTTAGTCAACAAGCCACTTTTTTTTTTTTGGCTTTGAATGCGCTGTTTAGTGAATAATGCCCTCGTGGCATAGTGAACCTGAGCTCTGGGACAGCAATCCTTAGGTCTTTGCTAATCCCACTTTTACGGCACACTTATGGCGGTGAATGACTGCACACACGCAGGATTCCCACTCAGTCCAGCCCTGCGACAGCATTTAAAAGCCTAGCCTAATCGTATTAGGAGAGAAAGCATTTAGGGACCTCTAATCCAATGGCCTTTCAGGGTGACTTTTTACGTAATGGCAATCTGTGAAGGGTAAAGTGCTGAGCACACGATATAAAGATATGCATCCAGGATAACAAAATAAAATTTAATTTCCTGGCTTTATAAGCGTAAATATATAAGCAACAAAATGGAAAATAAATCTATAATATAAATATTAATACATATTACATAATAAATACTAAAATCATAAAATATTATAAAATCATATTTTTAAAAAAAGCTAAATCTTAATATATTAAATCTAAAATAAATTAAATGATAGGTAAAAAAATATATAAAATTATTATTATTATTCACAATCTGTTTTGGTGTGATAATTCCTGATTTCCCTAGTAAATTATGACGGGAAATCGTAATTTTATTAAAGACAAAAAGGAGGTGAGTATCATTATGCCAAATCTCTTTAATATCAATTCCAGCAAGAGAAAAACTTTAACATTAGAACGTGTCAAGGGCACTCCCTGCACATGTGACAATGGTATGACCTGAGAGCATAAATGAACTCCCTGTCCACAGTAACTTCCTCTTTTCTTGGAGTGAGAAGACTAGCAATACACCTCCAGATTCAGGAACCAGGCGAAGAAATTCCCACTGAATAGAAACAAAACAGAGAACCATGAGCAACGGTAATCCACGGACAACGGGTCCATCAGGAGCACACAGGCAGGAGACGAAAACTGAGCTGAAACAATAGAAAAATGAGAATTACCACTCACATATATAAACAGATGCACATAGAAGGCAGAAATCACAACTACAGAATGACAATGCAATAGCAGAGCATATCGAGCTACAGTCCCCCAAAAAATACAATGGATAGGCTGAGACTCGGGGGAGGGAAACGGGGAGGGAATAATACTCGCCTCCTTTTGTCTTTAATAAAATTACGACTTCCCGTCATAATTTACTAGGGAAATCAGGAATTTTATTACAAGACACGGAGGCTCCTATTTTTATGCCAGTTCAAAGCTTAAGGCAAAACTGCTTCTGACCAATGTAGCTCGAGTCGGAAATAAAAATCTCTGAACGTAGATTCTCGGGAGAGACGCTGTGACAGACTCGTACTGACGGAGGCAGCGCACCGGACATAGTAAAGGTGTCGCCGGGTAAAATACCGTAGAGGACATGGGTTTTTTTCTGGAAATGCGAAATTCTCCCCATCCGGTCTATATGACCTAGCATGTACGTCCAAAGCATGGACATCTGAAACCCTTGTGCAGGAAGTTAAACAGAACAACATAACCAATTTTGCCGATAATTGCTTAATGGTCAAAGATACATAATCGGGCCATGAACACAGTAAAGCAAATACAAAATTTACATCCCACACCGAACTGTAGCGAGGCAACGGAGGACGAGACATGAGTACGCCCCGCAACAATCGACAGATCATAGAATGTTGTCCTGCAGGCAGACCTGCAAATCCTTCATGAGTCAGAAATAGCTGACCGGTAGAGGTTCAAGGTCTTGTAGGCTTTTCCTGCGTCAAATTCATCCGAAAGGAACTGCAAGATGTGTTGGATAGAGGCACGAACGGGATCTAGGCCCCTTCCCATGCACCAGCGAACCCATATCTGCCAGGCGTGCCGGTAAGCTGTTCTGGTGCCCATGAAGCTCCAAGGAGTTGTGCCATTGTGCTCGAAACACCTGCGAAAGCGATGGATCTCCTGACAGCAGCCATGCCATGAGTTGGAGGTGGCTGTTCAAGACCAACGGGTGCGGATGACCCTCTGGGTCGGAGAGTAAGTCTTGAACTGACGGGAGTAACCGGACAGTCCATGGTCATGGACAGAAGCTGTGGGTACTATGCCTGGGTCGGCCACCACTGGGCTATTGACACATTTGAAGTCTTGGACCTGCGGATGTGAAGGATGAGCTGCCCTAGGAGAGTGAACGTAGGAAAAGCGTAATGTCGGCCCGGAGGCCATGTCTGCAGAAGGGTGTCTGTTGCCACTGCCTCCGGATCTGGTCGCCAACTGAAAAATCGGGAAAGGTGGGTATTGAGGCGAGAGGCGAACAAATCCATGGAGAGGGGACCCCAAAGGTCGTAGAGCTGAGCAAAGAAACAGGGAAGCAGCCGCCAATCGCTGGAGTCCTGTAAGAACCTGGAATACCAGTCCGCTATTGTATTGTGTAAGCCTGGGATATATTCTGCCTGTACCTCGATCCTTTTCCGTAGACAGAAATCCCAGAAGGTCCTCGCCAGCAGCGCCAAGGAACGAGATCTCGCGCCTCCCAGCTTGTTGATATATCTCACTGCCGAGAGATTGTCAAGGCGAAGGAGAATGCAACAATTCGACCTGGAGCCTGACAGGCTGCGGATGGTTAAGGACCCGGACAGGAGTTCGAGGCAGTTGATGTGCAAGGTCCTCTCTGTGGACCATCTGCCCCCCATGGAAATCGAGCTACCTGTGGCTCCCCAACCGTGAGCGCTGGCGTCTGACTCTATCACCATATCGGGAGCGGAACCAAATATTGCTCTGCCGTTCCACGCTTCCATATTGTCCAGCCACCACTGGATTTAGTCTTGGGATTCCTCGTTGAGGTGAACCGGATCCACATAGGACGGGGCACGACTTAGAGACCTTGGCTTGAGGCGCGGAAGGGCCCTGTAGTGCAATGGCCCCGGGAACACCGCCTGGATAGAACTGGACAGAAGTCCAATCAGACGTGCTAGGTAACGGACTGTAAAACCTGGGAGCGACAACACCTTCCTCAGCTCCCTTCGGATATCTCGAAGCTTCTGTTGTAACTGCAGCAAGTCGACGATGAAGCCGAGGAATTCGAGACGTAGCGTGGGTACTAGAACTGATTGTCAGTGTTGATGAGGAACCCTAGGTCTGTCAACAACGACACCGTCCACTGCAGGTGTTGCAACACTGCTTTGTAAGATGCCGCCATTTATGAGGATATCGTCCAGATATATCACCAATCTGACGCCTCTTGCCCTCAATAGGGCCATAACCGGCCTTCGAAGCTTTGAGAAAACACGGAGTCTGAGGACAGCCCGAAGGGGAGACACGCGAACTGATAGGTCACGTTCTGCCATCTGAATTGCAGGAACCGGCGATGGTCTGGATGAATAGGTACTGTCAGGTACACGTTGGTAAGGTCGACCTTTGCCAACCAGTCCCCTGTGTTGAGTAAATCGCGGAGACAGTGGATCCCCTCTAATTTGAAATGTTGATAGACTACGTAAGCGTTTAATTCGTTTAAGTTTATCACAGGCCTGAAAGAACTTCCTTTCTTTTGAACCAGAAATAGGTTGCTGAGAAAACCTTGTGACCCCAGAGGTGTCGGTTCTATGGGCCCCTTGGCCAATAATAGTTGAACCTCCTGTATGAGACGTTCCCTCTCCTGGGGAATGCATAAAGGCCTCGGGAGGCCTGACTGAATCTGAGTTGACAGGAAATCTATGTGATAACCCTTCACTGTCTGCAAGATACAAGGATCTGCTGAAATGGACTCCCATACATGGAAAAAACGTGCAATCCTGCCACCCACCAACCCCGGAGGGATAGAAGGTAACAGAACCTTACTTGGTGGGCGGAAACGAGTCCGCGGCCTCGTCCTGACCGGTTATACTGCGGAAAGAAGCGGACCTGCTGGTGCTGGTACGGCTGACGTTGATTTGAGCTGGGCTGGAGGCGGCACGTGAGGAGCCGTAGGAAGAGCGGCCGGGCAGTCGGCCCCGTCGTCTGCCGGCCCTGCCAAAACAACTCTGGTTCTGGGGAAAGGCATTCCGCATGTTTGTTTTGACCTTTTGGATAGTGTTGAATGAACCGGAGTATGAGTTCATGTCCTGAATAATGGATTTTGCAAACAGATCCCCTTCAGCGTCAGGCCCAGGCTCAGTAGATGCCAGGGAGATTAAACCAGGGTCAATCTTTAATAGGATGGATTTACGGTGTTCTGTAGCCAGAGCGGTATTCGCATTGTCGAGGAGACATAGGGTGCGGTGAGCCCAACCGCGCGACGTATCCACATTAGGAGCAATACCGGAGGTATGTGCCTGTTCAATTTTCTTCAACTGCGAAAAACGGACCAAACACGACCAATAGTTTATCCTGAGAGGACCTAAATGAAAAATCACCCACTTTACGGGGATTCCAGCCAATATTGGCGAGAAATTGCAACATGTGGTCCCCAAACTCGGGTGTTTGTAGCACATTTTTTGAGGTAATAGGCCTCGGGCATTCAGTGCGGAGTCGTGATCTAGTCTTTGGCAACAAAGGTTTACAGACTCGCTTATTCAGGATTTTAATCGACCCGCGGGGATGCTACCCAATCCGCAGAGTGGGGATGCTTCACTTCATCTGGCTCAAAAAAATCATTGTCTGACCAATCAGCCGCTGCCGGCCCGGTCAGAGCTGTAGTCTGGACTGCAGAATCCTCATCTGAAGAAAAATCAGAAACAATAGAGGAAATACTGGAAGAGGTAGAAACCGATAGAGCACGGTCTCCATCTTTCTTCCAGGACCTTGAATGTTTGGTCCCCTTAGGGGGAATCTTTTTGCAGGGCCGTTCACCGCGTTCAAATGTAGAGGTACCTCTACCATAATGTGCCCTTTTTTTAGCGGCCTGAGGCCGTGTATGTTTGGTTTTAGCCAAGGCTTTGCGAGGCCCTTTACGTTGGTGCATAGTATGCGATGTACAGTCAGGTCCAGGAATATTGGGACATCGACACAATTCTAACATCTTTGGCTCTATACACCACCACAATGGAGTTGGAATGAAACAAACACAATGTGCATTAACTGCAGACTGTCAGCTTTAGTTTGAGGGTATGTACATCCAACTCAGGTGGGATCATGGAGGGTGTCATTTGAAAGGCCAGAGCATGGCCTTTCGAATGATATCCAACATGACTAGGTACAAAGTAAAAAACATAATACAAGTTATTATAAAAAAAATGTTAAAAAAAATAATTTTGTGTGTTGTTTTTATTAATGCAGCAATATTGTTCACATTTCAATTATAATGTGAACAATGATGCTGCACTAATGATTTTTTTTCTATGGGGTGCGTTTGCTAAAAATCACGTAATTCCCCCCACAAAATGTAACAAGTCCCCATTTCAAATTTTTGTACAAGCGCACCCTATAGAAAAAACATAACCGCAAACGCTCATGTGATAAAAAACACTTTACACACTGCAGATGATTAAAAATTAAATTTTTATTGTATTTTCTGTTATAATATACAGACAGGTCATGACGTATACATATAAAAATGATATATTATGAATCTGCGGAGTCTGCCGGAAAGAACGATATATAATATGTCTGGGTCATTTATTAAAATGTGGCTTCAAATTGCGTTTAAACATGAAGAGCGAAAGCGGTAAAAATGAGCTCAGCACACAGCGGTGAAATCCCTCCGCAGTGAAGGGGTTAAAGAGATTTGGCATAATAATAGGAGCCTCCGTGTCTTGTAATAAAATTATTGGTCCTACCTGTATTTACTGCTGCTCTTCTTACAACACATTCAAGCCTAACTTTCCCATCAGCAATCACTTAAAGTTACAGGAATAAAAGTATATAATAAGAATACTAAAATCATATATAAAATATTAAAAAATAAAATCATAATCTAAAAAAATTCAAATACTATGTTAATATACTAAAAATAATATAAAATAAACAAATTAAATAGGTAAAAAATATAGAATAAATATTATTCACAATATGTTTTGGTGTGATATAGAATTATTGTTCCTACCTGTATTTATTACTGCTCTTACAACACATTCAAGCCTGACTTTCCCATCAGCAATCACTTAAAGTTACAGGAATAAAAGTATATAATAAGAATACTAAAATCATATATAAAATATTAAAAAATAAAATCATAATCTAAAAAAATTCAAATACTATGTTAATATACTAAAAATAATATAAAATAAACAAATTAAATAGGTAAAAAATATAGAATAAATATTATTCATAATATGTTTTGGTGTGATATAGAATTATTGTTCCTACCTGTATTTATTACTGCTCTTACAACACATTCAAGCCTGACTTTCCCATCAGCAATCACGTAAAAAAAAAAAAGTTACAGGAATAAAAATATATACAAAGAACAATAAAAATTCTGCTTTCACATGCAATACATATTGTGCAGCAGACATCCGATATACAATGCAGTCACTTTTAACTGTTTGGAGGGTGGTTGGGGTTAATGGTTTATGTGAAAGGGCATTCCCAGGGTCCTTTGCAAGGCTTGAGGATCAGAAGTGACCCTTATTTTCTCAGTCACTCTCCAGGTACCTGTTGTCATCTTCCAGACTACCTTACTGGTGGTGAGCACCACAGAGATGCTTTGCAGCGATAGGGAAGCTCTGTCGTGAATCAACAAACCAAAACAAAAAGCAATCTGGGCAGCCCTTTAGGCAACGTGCTCAGACGGGCTCCTGGGGGACTTGAAGCCAGGGGTGCGCTCTTTGATGCACGCTCTGGAATGCCATGCCCCTGTGAAACTGGCCCCCTTAGAAGGGATTACGGTACATTGTGTTTATCTAAACATTTTTTTACGCATCTCATATTTCATTGTGAAAACCAATAAATTTGAGGGAGTGCTGTATATATTTCTATGTATCGCTCCCCAAACATCAGACATGGCTTAATGCAGGGGAATGAAAATAGTTTATTGGAAATGGGGTCCATTATATGAGGAACAGAGAGGGGGAGGTAACATGACACAATCAGCAGAATACATTGTCTACATGAGGGGGAGTTGCATTCCTTCAGAAGACGCAGAAATTTAGTTACACAATACATGGGAATAGCAAAAACACAGCATCAGATCAATCTAAAAACAAACGGGTAGCAAGTAGGGATGAGCCGAACACTCCCCGAGTTCGGTTCGAGCCCGAACCCGAACTTCTTATTTGTTCGGGACCAAACCCGAACCCCCATGCAAGTCAATGGGGCTGAAAATTCGTTTTTTTAGAGTGCCCTCCAAGAGGGCATATATGCTACATATTTGCCATAAAAGGTGTATGGGGGTCCGGGTAGTGCCCTGGGGGACAGGAAACAAGGACAAAGTTTTAAAAAAAATGTTTTTAAAAGGGACAGTGAGTTTTCCATGAAATAAGGGTTAAAAATAAAAACCAAAAATTCCTTCAAATATTGTGCCTAGGAGGTCCCCATAACCTGCCCGTGCAGTGGCGAATTTCTAAGATATATAGAAACGCTTAAAAACAAAAAAATGACGTTTCATATGACGGTAAATGCTTTTCCTTTAATCTATCCATAAACAACTGCTTGGGGCGGCAGCCTGTATGAAAAGACATTTTAGGACGCGCAGAAAAAGTTGTGTTTTTTTTGGCTAAATTATTGTGAAACTTATGCAGGCTTTGGATGAAAGTAACAATAGGTGCTTTAAAATTGGGCTTTTAGCGTCGGCAACAGTGCCGTCACACCGTAACCCCTCTGAGGATATGAATCTGATACAGGCGTCAATGGCAGTGCACCCAGATATTGTGCCTTTAGTGCCAGGCATGCAAATACTATCATACAGTAACCCCTCTGTGGTATTGTGGAAGAGTGCAGGGGTGGACCATGCGGTCCTATATTAAAAAGATATGAATCTGGGAATGGGCGTCAGTGCACCCAGATATTCTGCCTTTGGTGCAAGACTGCCAGGCCAGCAAGTATCATCATACAGTAACCCCTCTGTGGTATGGTGGAAGACTGCAGGGGTGGACCATGTGGTCCTATATTGAAAAGTTTTTGATCTGGTAATGGGCGTCAGTGCACCCAGATATTGTGCCTTTGGTGCAAGACTGCCAGGCCATCAAGTATCATCATACAGTAACCCCTCTGTGTTATGGTGGAAGAGTGCAGGGGTGGACCCTGTTCAAAAAATTAAAATGATATAAATATGGCACAGGCGTCAGTGCAGCCAAATATTGTGCCATTCATGGCAGCAAGTGCATTCACACCGTAACCCTTTTGTGGTATTGTGGAAGAGTTCAGTGCTGGAGGTTTTGTGCATGCAGAAGACATACCCGATCTATTCCGTTACTTCGGCATCAGGGGATTGATAGCTGCTGATCCAGGACTGATTCATTTTTATAAATGTCAGCCGGTCTACAGAGTCGGTGGACAGACGCACTCTTTTGTCTGTGACAAAACCTCCAGCGGCACTGAATGTCCTTTCGGAAAGCACGCTAGATGAAGGGCAACCTAGTAGCTGCATAGCATATTGGCTAAATTCTGGCCAGTGATCCAATCTCAACACCCAGTAAGCCAGTGGATCATCTGCTGGAAAGGTATCCAGGTCTGCCCTTGCCCCTAGGTAGTCCTGCACCATATGGTGAAGACGCTGGCAATGGGTGCCTACATTTGACGTCCCGGACTAAAAAAAATTAAAAAATGCATCAGTCAAGCGGCCCTGGCCTTCACCGCTATTCCTCTGATCACCTGCAGCCTCAGAAGCACGTGTGTCAGCAGTAGCACTTGGTAATCTAACAGTGCCTGGAAAGGTGTTACACAAGTTTCGCTTTAGAGCGTCCAAGTTTTGTCATCCTGTGCTCCCTCTGTGCGGGCAGGATGAGCTCTGCAACTTTCCCCTTGTATCGTGGATCAAGAAGGGTTGCCAACCAGTAATGATCCCTCTCCTTGATAGCAGGCTTTGCATCATTAGGGAGCCCATGCAGCGGAGGTTGGAGGTGGCATTAGCTGCCGAGTCTTCCTGGTCAATGAGGATGACCGTATCGTGCACTTCCTCCTCCCAGCCACGCACAAGCCCTTCGGTTTCTGGGCACACAAAACCCTGCCTTGAGGAATCCCCACCTTCAATGCCCCCACTACTTAAAATAGTCCTCCTCCTCCTCCTCCTGTCTGATCTGAGTAGGACCCGCTGGAATGCTGTCTGCGGAAAGACTGGGGCCTTGAGAGCTACGGAAGGCCTCCTCTTCCTCCCGCTGCTCTGCCTCTAGAGCCACATCTATAATTCCCTGCAGAGTGTGCTCCAGCAGGAACACTAAAGGAATTGTGTCACTGATGCATGCACTGTCCCTGCTCACCATCCTCGTTGCCTCCTCAAATGGTGACAGTACAGTGCATGCATCCTTGATCATCAGCCACTGCGGTGGGGAAAAAAAACCAAGTTGACCTGAACCTGTCCTTGTGCCATACTCACACAGGTACTCGTTGATGGCCCTCTGCTGCTTGTGCAGACGCTGCAGCATTGCTAATGTCGAGTTCCACCTGGTGGGCATGTCACAGATCAGACTGTTTGTGGGAAGGTGGAATTCTCTTTGAATTTCTGCCAGGCGAACGCTTGCTGAGAATGACCGTCTGAAGTGGCTGCAGACTTTTCTGGCCTGGATGAGAAGCTCTGGCAGCCCTGGGTACTTGGTTTAGGAAACGCTGTACCACCAGATTTAGGACGTGTGCTAGGCATGGTACATGCGTCAATTTATCCTTGCGTAGGGCGGAGAGAAGGTTGCCATAATCGCAGACGATCATTCCCAGCTCAAGCTGGCGTGGTGTAAACCATCTCTGCACCTCTGCAGAGCTGACAAAATTTCTGACCCGGTGTGGCTCCTGTCCCCTAAACAAACCAGCTCAAGCACAGTATGGCATCTTTTTGCTTGAGCCATTGCGTAGACCCTGTCAGGCGTGGGTTTAACTGCCACTTCCCCAGAGATAGAGAAGGAGGAGGAGGAGGAAGAGGTGGTGGTGGTGGAGCAGACAGACCTCATACAAGCAGCTTTCTGGAGGCGTGGTGGATGAACAAGCTCCAGCACAGAGCCCCGTCTTGGATCCCTCCCAGCTGCAATCAGAGTTACCCAGTGTGCCGTGAAGGAAATGTAACGACCCTGTCCATGCTTGCTGGACCACGTGTCTAAAGTGACATGCACCTTGCTGCTGACTGCCTTTCCCAATGACTGGATAACATTGTCTTCCACGTGCTGGTATACTGCTGGAATGGCCTTGCGTGAAAAGTATTGGCGTTTTGGAACCTGCCACTGTGGTACAGCGCATTCAGCAAATTCACGGAAGGGAGCAGAGTCCACCAGCTGGAAAGGCAGCAGCTGCAATGCGAGTAATTTTGCTAAGCTGGCATTTAGACGCTGTGCTTGGGGATGGTTGGGACTATATTTTTTCTTTCGCTGCAGCAGCTGCGGCAACTTAATCTGACTGCATAAATCTTCAGCTACTGGGATGATGTCACATTGTGAGGAAGGACCTGCTGGTACATCCATTACTGTAGCATCATCCCTGTCGGTGGAGGTTGTAGGCAATTGCATGGCAGGACATACAGTGTGGGTAGAGACAGATGAGGAGGAGGACCTACGCAAAGTTTTGCCCCAACGGGATGTGTGGCACTTGTTCATATGTCGCCTCAAAGCACGTGGTACCCAAGCGTCCGGTGTTTATCCCACGCTTCAGCCTCCTCTGACATAGATTACAAATAGCAACGGTGGGGTCTGCTGCACATTTCTTAAAGAACTCCCAGACAGCAGAGTTCCTGCATGTGTTCTTTGAGACAACAGCGCTCTGCACCGGAGCAGCTCTGACATGTGATGCCTTGGACTGGCTAGTGCTACGGTTGGTCACAGAGGATGTTGTGCCTCGTGTTTGCTGTGCCTCCTCCTCCTCCCCCTCCTCCTCACTTGATTCCTCAGTTCGATCTGGCACCCAGGTGGAGTCAGTGACCTCATCATCAATGTCATCTTCACCCCCTATCTCCTCGTCACTGGAGCCAACTTGGCAGTATGCTGCAGCTGCTGGGGCAACATGAGTGCCAGTTATTTGTGTGTCATCACTGGCACCCCCTTCCTCTAGGTTTATTATACTCCCTTCCTCAACCTCAGAGATTGAATCAGAGCACTGTACTTGCTGTGCATCCTCAAGCAGCATGTCACTCTCATTGTAGTCAAACAATTCAGCTGACTCCTCCGTGTGTGATAGCGAGGCTACGGCAGGAGTAGCTGTGGACGTGGAGGCTGCATTAGATGCTTTGGCAGCTGAGGTGGACTGTAAAGCACTAGAAGCCTGGCTGGCAGAGGACTCGGAGGATGAGGATGGCCTGGTTAGCCAATCCACCAAGTCCTCTGTATCTTGCTGCTGCTTAAGACGGCCAGCACCAGTTAGAAAGGACAAGCGTGCCCCTGCAGAGGATGCACCACGACCAGAGGCACAGCCTCCCGACACAGGGGCTGCTTGCCCTCTTATCTGTGTCTGGGAGCGTCTGCCTGTCCTTTTTGTTCTTTCAGACATGGTGAGTGATATATAGATTAATATATACAGAACTCTGATTCAACTCTGGTATAAAGATTTAAAGAACTCTGGTATAACTCAGTGAGACACACTGATAGCTGGCAGCCAGTGACAAGACACAGATCACCTTAATTCACAAATGTTTTAAAGAAATTAGTGAGCCCCAAAATACAGCGTGGTACTTTTTGTACAGTGGCAAGAAAAAGTATGTGAACCCTTTGGGATTACGTGGAGTTTTGCATTAATTGGTGATAGATGAAGATCAGAGCACATTTTAAGTCACAACAATTTGAAAAACACAGTCTGCTTAAAATAATACAACAAACATTATATGTTTTCATGTGTTTATTGAACAGAACATGTAAACATTCACAGTGCAGGGTGGAAAAAGTATGTGAACCTTTGGATTTAATAACTGGTTGACTCTCCTTTGGCAGCAATAACCTAAACCAAATTTTTCCTGTAGTTGCAGATCAGACCTGCACAACGATCTGGAGTAATTTTGGACCACTCATCTTCACAAAACTGTTTCAGTGTAGCAATATTCTTGATGTATGGTGTGAATCGCTCTCTTAAGGTCATGCCACAGCATTTCAATCGGGTTGAGGTCAAGACTCTGACTGGGCCACTCCAGAAGGCGTATTTTGTTTTGTTGAAGCCATTCTTTTGTTGAATTACTTGTATGCTTTGGGTCATTGTCCTGTTGCATCATTCATCCTCTGCGGAGCTTCAGTTGGCGGACAGATGGTCTTACGTTTTCCTGCAAAATGTCTTGATAAACTCTGGAATTCATTTTTCCATCAATGACAACAATCCGTCCAGGCCCTGAGGCAGCAAAGCAGCCCAAAACCATGATGCTCCCTCCGCCATGTTTTACAGTGGCCATGAGGTTTTGATGTTGGTGTGCTGTGCCTTTTTTTTCACCACACATAGTGTTGTGTGTTTTTTCCAAACAACTCAATTTTGGTTTCATCTGTCCACAGAAAATTTTGCCAGTAGTGCTGTGGAACATCCATGTACTCTTTTGCAAACTTCAAACGTGCTGCAATATTCTTTTTGGACAGCAATGGCTTCCTCCGTGGTGTCCTCCCATGTACTCCATTCTTGTATAATGTTTTCCTTATTGTAGATGTGTCAACAAAAATTTTAGCATGTGCCAGAGATTTCTGTAAGTCTTTAGCTGACACTCTAGGATTCTTCTTTACCTCATTAAGCATTCTGCGCTGTGCTCTTGCAGTCATCTTTACAGGACGACCATGCCTAGGGAGAGTAGCAACAGTGTTGAACTTTCTCCATTTGTTGACAGTCTGTCTTACCGTGGACACATGACCATCAAGGCTTTTGGAGATACTTTTGTAACCCTTTCCAGCTTCATGCAAGTCAACAATTCTTGATCGTAGGTCTTCTGAGAGCTCTTTTCTGTGAGGCATGGTTCACATCAGGCAGTGCTTCTTGAAACCAGTAAACCCAAAACTGGTGTGTTTTTAAAGGGCAGGACAGCTTTCAGCAACACATCCAATAATATCACACTGATTGGACACAAGGTTGGCTCACTCCTGGCTCCAATTAGCTCTTGGAGAAGTCATTAGGCTAGGGGTTCACATACTTTTCCCACCCTGTACTGTGAATGTTTACATGTTCTGTTCAATAAACACATGAAAACATATAATGTTTGTGTTGTATTATTTTAAGCAGACTGTGTTTTTCAAATTGTTGTGACTTAGATGAAGATCAGAGCACATTTTAGGACCAATTCATGCAAAACTCCATGTAATCCCAAAGATTTCACATACTTTTTCTTGCCACTGTATGACGAGACACAGATCACCTTAATTCCCAAGTGTTTTAAAGAAATTAGTGAGCCCCAAAAAAAATTGCTGGCTGTGTGACGAGACACAGAAGATCACCTTAATTCCCAAGTGTTTTAAAGAAATTAGTGAGCCCCAAAAAGATTTGCTGGCACAGTGACAAGACCCAGAAAATCACCTCAATTCACAAATGTTTTAAATAAAGTTGTAAACCCCAAAAAAAACTTGCTGGCACAGTGGCAAGACACACATCACCTAAATTCCCTGATATTTGGTATAAATGAGACCCCCCCCCAGTAGCGTGGCAGACCGGCAGTAACAACACACACAACTATCTTCTTTGAAATCTCCTCTGAAATGCGTGCAGAATCGGCGCGTTGAAACCTTATATAGTGTGCTGCGGGACTTAGCTCTGTGAGCCCATGATTGGGCAAAATTTGCCCAATCAGGACTCTGAGCGGTGATTGGCATAGTGTTCAACCAGTCTTGCACCAGACCTGTGGTCAGGTGCAAGGCTGTAGCCAATTACGAGCTTCAGGCAGTGGGAAAATGCATTGTGGTCGAAAAATGCGGCGAACACCCAGAAATGTTCGGGGTTCGCGATCTGCTCGAACAGGCTAAGTTCGGGTCGAACCCCGAACCGTCCGAACCCGAACAGCTCATCCCTAGTAGCAAGGACAATATGTCTACATTGTATCTCTAACACAAAGTAACTCCTAAAATACAGTTTCAAGATAGGTGCCCCTTATGCCAATTGTCCTTGAGAACTGGCTTTGCCAAATTGGTCCACGACTTCTTGGCAGGAGGCCAGCATCCACACTTATCCAACAGGCACAGAGGGCATGTATAGTGTGGGCAAGGGTGCCAAGGAGGGTGAGGGCACAAAGGTAGAGGGAGCTTCAGTTACACCCTTATTGCAACACCGGGTCTAAATTCATGGTCCGATTTGAGGAAAAGAGATCTTGGGCTCCCTGGAGCTGCTGGGCCTACGTGCACATTGTGTCGAGTCCCTGGTTGCTCAGTGTTTGGGTGCCCAAGATAAATCATTCCCTGGTCATCCATTTATTGGGCGCATGAAATACGTCTTTCCCTGGTGGCTCAGTGGTTGGGCGCAGTGAATAAATCTTTCCCAGGACACCTTATGGAGATTTTGCAAGGCTTACAGTGGAAGGAGACTTACATTCTAGCTAGTCTAGATGTAACATCCCTATACACAGTTATAGAACATGATAAGGGCCTTTTGGCGATTAATAAAAGATTGGAAGAAGATCCAGAGATTGGGAATAAGCAGAGGACTTTTCTATGTGAGGCAATTCGTTTTTGCCTTACTCACAATTTTTTGGGGTTCCAAAACATATTTTACCTCCAGAAGACGGGAACGGCCATGGGTGCCAAGTTTGCCCAGGGTATGCCAACATTTTTATGGCCCATTGGGAGCAAGAATCAATATGGGCAAATAATCCCTTTGGGGCAAACTTGGCACTCTGGCGCCGTTATATAGATGATGTGTTCATTGTATGGGAGGGAGGTAGGGATGATCTAGAGAGGTTTCTTGACTATGTTAATATCAATAACGTGGATCTTAAATTCACTATGGAGGTGGGAGATCGCACTCTCAACTTCCTAGATCTGAATATTTTCATTACGGACACTAATTTTTGTACTAAAACCTTCTTTAAACCGACCGATAAAAATTCTTACATTAATTACAACAGCTGCCACCATAAAAAGTAGCTTAATAACATTCCAAAAAATCAATTTGGACGAATTCGTCGCAATTGTACAAAATTATCAGACTTTATTGTTCAAAGTAAAGAGCTTTCTCAAAAATTCCTTAATAAACAATATCCTAAATCTCTAGTTGAGGAAAGTCTAGAAAAAATAAAAAGCATAGATAGACCACATTTATTTGAGCGTAAACCAAGGTCTCAAAACAATCAAACTAAATGGGAATTTGCCTTTTTGACTAAATTTAACGGGAGAAGTAGGGATATTGAAAAAGCTCTTTCAAGATGTTGGCCGGTCCTACAGAACGACCAGGTTTTATCTAAGCATCTACCAGCATTTCCTCGCGTTATATATAGAAAAGCCCATTCAGTTAAAAATACTTTGGCTCCGAGCTGTTTGCCTTTGGAACTCAATAAGGAATTTAACCCCCACCCTTTGCTTAATAAGCCTAAGGGTTTTTTTAAATGCAAGATGTGCTCAATGTGTAGAGACATTAAAGTCAAAGTTGATTTGTTTAAAAGTACACGTACTGGAAAAGAGTATTATATTAAGGAGTTTATTAACTGCAATACTACTAACGTAATATATCTCCTTCAATGTGGATGCGGGGCCCAATATATTGGGAAAACGAAGCGTAAGCTGAAAGAACGCATTTACGAACATTTTTATAACATTAGAAAATGTAGTGACAAACAGTGTACCCCGACACTGTTGCAATTGCCCATTTTTCAGTTTCACTACATTTAGTTGGTTAGGGATTGAAAAGGTTAAATTGAATTGGAGGGGAGGTGATGGAGCTAAGGCTTTCTCCCAAGCAGAAACCAAATGGATATTCTACATGGATACTTTGAAGCCGCCAGGCCTCAATGTAGATATCGACCTCCTATCCTGTTTGTAAACCTTTTATGTGGTTATAGACTCTAATATTTCCCTTCCTATAGATCTCTTCTATAGATTACACCCTTTATGGATTCCTGCTTGTTGTCTTATATAGTGGCATATGGGCCTATCATACTATATAAACAAAAAATCTCTATGTCTGGAAGGGATTTTTATCCCAATACTTTATATTCTGTTTTTTTGTTTTTTCTGTTTCTAGGTTCATCTATCGTCGTTCTGCATTTAATACTAATGTATTGTCCTCTTTGCCCTAATCTTGGGGCGATATTTGTATATTTTTATAATTTTCGCCCTTAAGCAAGATGGATGCCGGAGGGGTGTGACTTCATTTCCGGAGCGCTCTGTGGAGGTTACCGGCGATGCTGTCCTCCCCCGGACTCCATAGGTGTTCATCTATGCTAGTTTTAACACTTTAGGAGGGTCTGTATTGTCCCGTTTGCCTTAATCTTGGGGCTATATTTGTATATATTTTTATAATTTTCGCCCTTAAGCAAGATGGATGCTGGAGGGGTGTGATGTCATATCCGGAGCGCCCTGTGGAGGTTACCGGCGATGCTGTCCTCCCCCGGGCTCCACAGGTGTTTTTCATCCATGCTAATTTTAACAATTTAGGAGGGTCTATATCAGGTTTGTTTTGTGATACACAGATCAGCTCATGAGTAAGTCCTACGGACGAAACATGTCGAGCTGATCTGTGCTTTAATTTGTGTCTACTGCCTGCCGCCTTGCTGTCCATTGTTTGAAGAGGAGCTGGATCTTCCGGTCGTTGAAACTGGGTGGTCCGCAAGAACTTTTCTGCCTAACTACATTGGACCACAAACATTGGCTTCCTTGGAGTCTACCCTGGCCAGGAGTCTCCATTCTGTGGACTGAACGCATTCCGGTGGCGGTGACTATAAGGATGTGTTAATTATGCTATTATGCACACTTTTTTTGAACGTGTGCCACGTTGTTTGTGAGTGGCTTCCTTGTGTTTTTTTATACTATTAAATGTTTTTACAGTATTATGCTATGTTAGTGCATTTATTGTTTTAGCTATTGGAATCCACTCTTCATCTGGCTGTGCCATCTACACCATTGACCAATTTTTAAAGGTTGTATTTATTTTACTGCAGTTCCTTTTGTTTTTTGTTTCTGATTTATCTAGCACGTTGTGGTGGAGAGTGCTGTGAACTGCTGTATGTACATTTATTGGGTATACTTTCACTCCTTTATTCCAGGGGTTGGGCGTACTGAATAAATCTTTCCCTGGTGTTCCAGGGGTTGGGCGCACTGAATAAATCTTTCCCTGGTGTTCCAGGGGTTGGGCGCACTGAATAAATCTTTCCCTGGTGTTCCAGGGGTTGGGCGCACTGAATAAATCTTTCCCTGGTGTTCCAGGGGTTGGGCGCACTGAATAAATCTTTCCCTGGTGTTCCAGGAGTTGGGCGCACTGAATAAATCTTTCCCTGGTGGTCCAAGGGTTGGGCGCATAGCATAAATCTTTCCCTGGTGGTCCAGTGGTCAGATTCATCCAGGCAGTAGCATACAAGGGGAAGGAAGGAGTCAGAAGTTGACTGCACGGCACATCAGGATGGGAGGCAGTGGCCACTTGTTGCACTGCTCATTTACAGTGGCGTCACTGCGAATGCGAGGTAACGACCACCTAGCGTATGCACAGTGACGTAATGCCATTGCGCTACCCATTTTAGTTAGGGTCTCCAGCATATTAGGGTGGGTTGCTGGCCTTGACGCCCCCGAACAGCGAACAAAGGGACACACCTGCACCCAGGCACAATATGCCAAAATCCTATGTTTCCGCTCTTACAAGTACACATTATATCTGGTTCCAGATTCGACCTGATTAAGAGACATCGATCTTACAGTCATGTGGTGTTTAAGTTGTTTTTATTTTATGTTGTTTGTACAGGCAGAGTGGTTTTATACACAGTAGTAACAGCTAATAGTTAGAAAAAAATATTAAATAACACAAACCATGATCAGGCACACAAAACACATAGCACGAGTATTTGTGAGATACTGAAAAACTATACATAAGGCAGTTAAAGTGACATATTTGCAGAGTTTAGGAATGACCTAAAAACGTTAATATCTTTTGCACCGTTCTACATGATATTAATAAATAAATCACAATACATCCCCCCACAGGTGAATCCGTTTTTAGTATCTTATAGCCTCTTTTTTTCTTTTTAACCCCTTCTCTACCGAGATCAAGTATGCTCGATACATTAAATTGATTTAGGTGTAATTCTAGTGCATTGCAAATTAATTTTGTTAATTGCAAACGGGCTTCAGAATATGCCCCTAATGTTTTAGTAAAGGGCTGTCAAACTCTGGCTCGCCAGGTGTTTCTGAACTACAGCTCTCTCGATTCCCTAGCTATCTATTGCATTGCACGAATTCTCGTAATCGTAGGCATCAGTATCTGGGGAGCTGTGAGTTTGACAGCCCTGTTTCAGCACATCGGCCATGACAGACGGTGCTGAAACAATTTCAACAGCGGGGACTCTGTGCCTAAAGCATGTATTACCAGCTGATTCGGCAGGGAGTAGTAAACCAGCTGCAGTAGCACTCTTAGGCAGACATTGCCTTCTGCTGGCCTGTCAAAAAGTGCTACTACAGTAAAGAAAATTCATTGTCAATATTCCCAGTGATTTTTTTACTGTATAATGAAAAGTGACCCCCCCCCCTCCCCCAAAGAAAATTGTTCCTGACAATTGGTTTTTGGAAGATCACTTAATAATAAAGGGGTTAACACCCTCTTATGCATCACATGCCAATCTATAAACGGAAGCTATATTATACAGAGGACCTTGCATCGTCATAACTAGCCTCAATAAACCTCTATATCAGTGTTACTTTACTAGCGAGTAAAACCACGAGAGGTTGTCTAACATGCAGCCTTGAAATTCGCTAATACCAGGAGAGGAAAGACTAACCTTGGCTCCCCTTCAAAGATTTCTGAAAGCCACGTCCCGTAGGACTTGCTGAGCATGTAGTGCCAATACATCTGGGATAAGATCAGCCATCTCCGGTCTGTGAGTCTGCAAGACCTGCAGATGTCTAAAAATGATGGCACAGGCTTATCTGGGAGGATCAAAAAAGTGATGAAGAGAAAAAACAAAGAAACTCTACAAACAGGGATTCTAGATCAAGATTTTAAACAAGGCACTGGAATAATGAAGAATGCTATGATTGTGCCCGCCAAACATGCGCCCATAGATTGCTGGGATCATCCTGCGTTTCACAGTGACGCCCTAGGCTTGTCTTTACTGAATCTGGACCTGGATGGCCTAGGGCAGTGTTTCCCAACCGTGCTACTCGGGTCCCCCTAACAAACCAGGTTTTAAGGATTTACTCTGGGAAATTTATTTATTTATTTATAAAGGATTTTACCAGGAAGGATACATTGAGATTTCTCTCATTTTCAAGTATGTCCTGGGTTCAGGAACATTGAATTGTAGACTGAAATGAAATCACTGTGCAGCGAATCATATCACCGGTGCTGTGCTTCAGATATCTGGCAAACCTGGCCTGTTAGGGAGACCTGAGGACAAGATTGTGAACCACTGATCTAGGAAAAACACCAGGGTTTATTTTATTGCATTATATAAGGGGAAAAAAATCAGCTTCCCTCTAACACAGGAGGTCAGTTTATATTGCTTTAATCCGAGGAAGATGCAGGATTGCTAGAATGTATCGAGTAATGATACGTTGATGATGTACACAGGATTAATGTGTGATTTAATTATTAAAGCAGGAAAGGGTTGCATTATTTATTATTAAAAAATAGACATTCTCATTAGCTCTGAATATCAAATAACCCGTTATCCTGCGAGCAAATAGTTTTTTTTTCTGATCAATATCCTAGTTGGATGATTACTGCCAAAGGAGGATTACTTCAATCAGATACATTGTCATTCACCGTAATCCATCATGCCAGACTTCCTTAACTATCACGCATAGGTTCTCTGCTTTTCTGATGAGAACCCAATGTGTACAATCTGCATTAGCATGACAACTGGATCTCCCATCCTTGCCTTATAGTACCTTTTAATCCGAGGGTGACCATGCTTGGCGCTCCAGGCTTTTCAGAATCAAATGTTGGCGCCTTATAAATAAAGTGTAATAATAAAGTTACAGAATGCAAAGCCGATGTGGGTTATTTAAAGGATATTTCCTAAAGAAAAGCGGAGTAAGATATTGATTGATACGCAGAAATTTTATACGTTTGTAGCATATCGCCTGACCCATTGGTGTAGAGCAGGGCTGGGCACTTGCAGCCCTCCAGATATTTTGAAACTACATTTCCCGTGATGCTCGGCTGCTCATTAGGTTTGTAGAGCCTCAAGGGAAATGTAGTTTCAAAACATCTGGAGGGCCGCAAGTGCCCGCCCCTGGTGTAGAGGAAATTTGTCCAATCTGGCTAAATTTAGCTCTCCAGTTGTTTTAGAACTATGTGTCCCATAATGCTCAGTCAGTCAATCGTAAGGCTAGCTGAGCATCGCGGAACATGTTCACTAAATGCCAACTTGCAGCTGACTAATGCAACTCGCCAGTGATCGCCAAGTCGTACGTGTCAGAGCCAGCTCCAGGAATCCCATAAAGAGTCATCTGCTGATTCAGATGAAGAAGCCAACGTTTGAGCCGGCGCTGAGAAGCAAAACGCGTTTGTCAAGGCTGGTTACACTAGTCAGCTTTTAATGAGTAGAGTTATTCCGAACCAAACCTTAGGATCGAGACTCTATCCTTTTTTTATTAGGGATCAGAGATCAGCTCAAAATTAAGGATTGGTACATGCTTCCAATAGAGCCCACAGTAATGGGATGACTTGGGCTTAAGGATTTTGGCACAGGGGTCCACGTTTCTTTTTGTGGCATCCAGCAAACCTGAAGCTGTATGGAAGGACGGGCTAAAACAGGAATCTCCGAACCTCTGGGCTCCCACAGCTGTTGCTGAACTACAACTCCCTGGAATCTTTGAATGCAACAGATGGGCAGAGAATCATGGGAGCTGTAGTTCAGCATCATCTAGAGCAGGGCTTTCAAACTCCACCCCCTGCAGAAGTTTCTGAACTACAACTCCCATGATTCCCTGGCCACCTATTGCATTCAATGAATTCTAGGAATTGTAGGCCATCAACGTCTGGGGGGGGGGGGTACCGGAGTTTGACATCCCTGACCTAGGGGGCTAGAGTTTGAAGATCCCTGGGCTAAAGTAGTGTCTGTGGCACTAAATCTGCCATGATGCTTTCTTAGCAATTCGGTCTTAAAGCTTTTAAGGCATCTTGGGAGATGTAGTTCAATAATAACGGTGTATAAACCTTTGGCAGATCTGCTGTAACACATATTACCATTATGGACAGTAAAGACCCGAATAAAGGATTTTTTTTTTTACCCATTTAGTGCCAGTATAGGGACATGTATATCCTACTATGTGACTGTGTAGGGGGGTGTGTGTGTGTAAACAAGATTTAAAGCAGGGCTGTCAAACTCACGGCCCCAGATGTTGAGGCCCTGCATTCTTCCAATGAAATAGATTCCCACGGAATCATGGGAGTTGTAGTACAGTAACATCAGGGGAGCCGGAGTTTGATCTCCTTGGTTTACAAGATCTGTTGTGCATCAGCGATGTGAGTGTTGAGTTCTGTTTATGACAACGATCGGGATGCATAATAAATTTGGCCATTTGATCGAAAGGTACAATAAAAAAATAATAAAATAAAAATGTTCTCAATGCAACTTGTCACCCATAGAGCACCATGGCAGGAAAGATGGAGAAAATGTCATATTTTACCGTTTGGGCCTTCCATTTCTAGTTAATATTTAATGCAGTGTTCAAAATAGGTGCAAAGCACCTTCCTGAGATCTGTCATGGGACCTACCGATGGACGGGCATGGTCATACTTTCCACAAATGCTTTTCATTAACAGTGAACAGCTGGTGGTGGCTTACGAGCCATGCGTGCCCACCATTGAGGACCCGGTGAAAGGTCAGGGGTGGACAAGTCACTGGATCTTCTCCTAAGGTTGAGGTCAGCAACCTCGGCCCTCCTGATTTTTGGAACAATATTTTTCCTGATGCCCTTTCAACCTAGTGAGTGGTTGAGCATTATGGGAGATGTAGCGCCAAAATATCTGGAGGACCAGGGCTGTTGTCCACTGCACTAAAGGGTTAAAAACACGGAATACCTCATATTTTAGAATAATTTAAGGTGCTATAAAATGAAAAATTGCTGCTGCCTCATCTACGATTGAGGAATGCTTATTCCGTAGATTTTGAACCCAAAATACACATAATCAACAGTGCATCCTTGATGCAGTGTCACAACGTGATCCTACAGGGAGTTGTGCCCTGGACTGGAAAGAAAAATCAATATATTGTGTCGTCCCCCCCTTTTCTCAATCCAGGGCATTAAGATGCCCACGTAATCTGCATGCCTTCCGACGAGAGCAGCTTAAAGCTCACTGGCACAGATCCGCACCAGGCTCCACCGCAGCCATCACACGGTTATATAACAATACGTTCCCAGGTCTCTTATGAACGTTAAGAGCGAAACGCTCGTGTACAGCGGCTCTACAGGGAGCTCAGCAAGCTCTGAAAGCCATAAACCCCGCTGTGATTAATAGATATTGCATACGAAGACAGAAAAAAAAGCGCAGAGACTTCATGGACAGACGGTGCATCGATCGTGAGAGTGCTCTGCATTTTGCATTCTGGAAGACCAGATCTAACACTACATAATTGCCTCTGTTGACCGTGCTACGGGGAACGAGAAGTCAAGTTGTGCGTAGGTCACATAGTGTGTGTGTGTGTGTGTATGAGTTTCGTTAACCCCTTACCAATCCACCGGGGCTCGGAGTGCTATTTCCCCACCGGATACGAGCAGGTTAATACTGGACGGTGTCTTAAGGAATAGGTGGTTTAGTGCAAAAATAAGAAGATGGCATCTGGTACGAGATATTTGGGTGAAAACCATTCTGAGAAACGGATATCCCTTGTCCAAACACCATCGTGGAAACATTCCATGCTTATAATCAAACAAACACGACTTTCTGAACAACACGTCGAGGAGCATTGTCCCACCAAAAACCCTAAACCAAGGCAATACCTAAACATCGACTGCATATATATCATACAGTATTACTATAAGGTAAACGCATGCCATCTACACCAGCAGCTCCGTACGGCTTGCTGCCTTCAGCCAACATGGTAAGAATGGATTAGGAGGTGGGTGAGGGGAAGGAGGTGGACAACAGGTCTCCAGGAGGCTGTGGACTTTCCACTAGATGCTAAAATTGAAAAACAATAACATGTTTTGTTGTTGTTTTTACCCAGGTACTGATTCATCTGCCAGTCAGCGAATGCTGGGCACCTTCATGCAACAGAGTGAGGTGGGATCGAAAGCACAGAGGGCCGTCATAAAACTAAGAGCGATCAAGAGAGTTTCACAACACAGACGGCCAGGACGATGGCAATAATGAGGACAGCGCTAAACACCACTCCGGCTAAAAGTTTGCTAAGGTCGCAGATTGCTTTACGTTCTTCCACCAAGGCTAGGCCAGGAGTGGAGGCCTCAGCACTCACGGTGGCCTTGAGTTCGGCTCCCAGATTCTGCTTGGCCTCTACGGTCCATTGAGGAACATTGATGTTCATCTCCATCTCGTACATCATCTGGTCCACCTGGTGGATCTCTTCCTCCAAATCCTTGAGGTCCATCACGTCTATGTTGCGGTCGGCATCATATTTCATATTCTGGACGCTCATAGCCCGGGCCGCCACCCCAGACGTACCCCCGCTCATGCCTGTCTGTATGAGGTGTTTTTTAGGGATGTTCAAGGGAAACTCCTGGCCCAACTCCAGAGCTCTCCTCATATCCGTTTCTAAGAGGTCCATGCAGGTTGAGAAGATAACCCAGAGTCGCTCGAATTCAGCTTTGTCGTCCTTACTTAAGCTTTTGTCTTTCAGGGTACTGGTAAGCTTGTTTCTGTTGGCCACGGCCAGTTCCTGGGCCTTCTGCCTGGTCTTCTTCAACTCCTCTCGAAGGTTTTGAGAGTCTGACGTACCACCTACAGTGAGCACCAGGTGTCTGTAGCATGCGGTCACCTTGTTGAAAGCATCCAACAAAGCTTTGCACTCCTCCCTCAGCATCCTTCCACCTTTTTATAATCCCAATGTGTATGGGTGGAAGGGCCACCCCAAAATATGCCAGGAGGAGATGAGGCTCTTCAAGCTTGGCCAAAGGAACTTAGCGCCCGGATTCCAACATCTGGCTGGACGTCCGCAACCTCAGGATTCAATTGGAGAATTTCCATAATTTTTCCACCTAGTGCTGACGATGAAAGAAATTCAAGACGTAAGTCCCCAACAGATGTCCTTGCCATCGGCCAAAAAACATGGAAAAAATATGCTTGCGGTAGGGTCTGCACAGGCTGAAGAGAAGACTACATGAAATGACATTCCCTAAAGAGATGCCAAGTGGACTCCGGACACGGTGAACATGGTCGATGCTCCCCTGATGCGATATAAGTTGTCAAAACAAGAAACCTCCTGAGATAGAAAAGTGTACAGTGTTCAGATGCGTTCAGGAATGTCTACAGACCCTGGTGGCCCTGGCTGGAACCTCATGATCCCCAGCAGGGAGCTCTGTCAGCACACATCCAGCTTCCAACTCGGCTCAGCTTCAACTAGCCAGCACCTGCAGCAGTCACGTGACGGCGAGCACGCCAAGAAGGGATAGCCATGTGACCATCAAAAGCTGCTGAAGCCACGGCTGCCATCTTTACTATGGGCACACCACTGTTTACATTTACAAAATAATCTCTTTAACACTGAGATCTCAAACGTTGTCCGCCCCCCCCCCCAAGGTTAATGCCTACAATACCCAGAATTCTTTAAATGCAATAAATGGCCAGAGAATCTTGGGAGTTGTAGTTCAGGAATACAATGGAGGGGGGGGGGAGTAGTTTGAGATCCCAGCTTTAACCATTTAAGGCTCAGAATGGATACATTTTATCGTAACCCCATAATCTCTAACAATATTTAAATGCAATATAAAAACAGCCAAACTGTATAGAGAGATCAATGCTCCATAGAGAGTATGCGCCATGTGGGTGCATTGTCTGCAGAGACCTCATTGTGAAGATGACAAGTATAATGGGATCTTAAGAGGTTAAACAGATTCACATCAACTTTAATAATACTAAAACACTTCTTACAAAGCACTCTTAACCATGTTTCTGAGGTAAAATATATATATTTTTTACACTGGGGCAAAAAAAGAGGTAAACAAAAAAAAGAAATTAGCATCGAGTTACAGGCTTGATGTGTTTTAACCTTAATATTCCCAGTTTATAATGGAAGGAATCACCTGCATGCACAGTGATGTGCCAGAAACAAACATGGCTGCTTGCTTCGCGAACGCTGGTGACGTGACCTCCCTAGCTTCGTAGCACTCCTGAGTGGGAGGCCCGCCCTTGCAGGCCCCTGGCTGGTGAAGCAGTGTGTCAGTCAGGTCGAGGAGCGTATTGATTCGCTGAACGGCGTTGTTGTCCATCCCTGCACCGTGCACAGAGCCTGGGAAGGGAGAGCAGTTTGGAGCTGCTGGTGCTGGCTCGGTGGAGCAGCCGGAGAGGAGCTGACAGATGACACTTTATTGAGTGAGTTTGTTTTTGTCTCTACAGGCTGCAGGTTGGGAGGACGTGGGTTCAGTCTGCCAGGGCCGCTGTCTGTCCGGCATATGAGCGGTTTAAATAAAGCTTGTTGAGCAATATTTGTGATATGAGCTGAATACTCCAGGCCAGGTCAAATCTGACAGCTTGGAGGCCAGGAACACGTTTTCTCCACACACACTGGTCTGCTCTCCATATTTGGGCGACCATTGGGTTAATAGCTCCCCAAGCTGCTGCAGAGCCTCTTTAGGCAACAGAGCTGACACTCCTAATGCAGATTGGGTCCTCTTCACCACACGCCCCCTTTTTTTTTGTTTTTGTTTTTTGTAATTTTTTATTTGGAACTTATTTTAATCTCCTGTTACATCCTAGTTACTTAATGTACAACACTACTGACTATACAGGTGCTTTTTCAGTAAGATAATGTAATGCAGACCATGTGGTTAGTCCTATGGGATCTTGAGGGATCCCTCGTTCATCTGCCTAGGTCAGGAATCTCAAACTCCACACTTCCCTTGATTCCCCGGCCCTTTGTTGCATTTGAAGGATTCTGGGAGTTGTAGGCAATGAGCATCTGGAGAGGCTGGAGTTTGAGATCCCTGTTCTAGATCCTGAATCTTCTCTGTTACTTTAAAAACTAGCTTTTAAATCGACCTGGGGAAGGTGATGCAGTCGCCGTGGCAACCAGTGTCCCTGGTCCGCCAGAACTCTTTTTACAGGACAGTGATGGAGAATCTTGGCACCCCAGATGTTTTAGGAACTACCGGTATATGTCCCATGCTGCGCAGGTGCACATTAGGCTGACTGAGCATCATGGAGCATGTAGTTCAGAGACATATAGGGCTCTATCACATTATTCGCGCAAACGTTAACGCGTGCGCAAAAACGCATTAACGCGAGGGGGAAAAACCCTTTGCGTAAACGTCGTATAACAATGTCCACGCAAAAAATGCGCGTTAACGTCTACCGCGGGTGAACCTGCGCAAGCGTACTGTACTGCAAGCGTCCTATACTTAACATTGTGAGCGCAAATGCGTTTGTGCGCTGGTACGCGGATGGTATTACAATCTATGTGCAAAATTTAACACACAGCGTTTGCGCGCATAATTTTAGTGTCTTAGAAAAGCTGGTGTTAACGGCAAATCTGAACGTTCTGGCTGAAACCAAATACACCAGCACGGAAAAAAAAATACAGCAAAGTATAGTTACACATTCTACACATACCCAAACAATAAAATGGAGAAGTTGTGCGTGTTTTTTTTTTTATTGCTGCAGCATATATACTCAGATTGACTTTGACAGGCGCAAAAACTTAACGGGAGACAATTAAGGTTCTTAATTCTGATTGGCTGAATCGTGTGAAAAGAAACAGTCCGCACACTGATTTCTGAGTTAATGCGTGCACGTCTTTTTACGTGCGTTATTTTTTGACGGATGAAATCATAATGCGCGAGGATTGTAATCCCAGCGTTAATTTATGAGCGTTAACGTTTAACGCTTCGCTCAAAAATTTCGACCTTTTACCGTGAAGAATGTAATAGAGCCCATAATCTCTGAACTACGTGTCGCTTTTTTAGCTAAAATCGAAAAAAACTAAATTTTTAATTGGTGCAGCAGTTCCAGTGGTGCCTTTTTCTTTGTACTCTGGTCATTACCTTTTGGGGAGAGCGAGGGGGGGGTCCAAAGGACCCTCTCCCCTTCAGGCACTCTCCCTGCTCTGGCCGGGGTCCTGGAGGCAGGGCTAACATCAAAGTTGTCCAGCAAACCACAGCGATCTGCTGGAATAACGGACGATTGCGGCTGTGAAGTGAGGACGATTGGGACGACGCGCTGAACGCTTCCTTCGCAGCCAAGTGTTTAAATAATACTGACCTCTGCCCATTACATTTTTTTTTTTTTTACATATTTTATTTTCCTTATATCCAGTTATTCACCTTTTCTCCCTTGCCGCGCAGCTGCTCCTCTTCTTTTATGGGCAAATGGCGCACTGCAACGGTACTTGTGTACTCCGCGTATGCAAGTCCCTTAGCACCTGTGCAGAGCGATGGATTGGAGCTGCGCGCAAGCACAGATCTGATCCAGTGCGCCCTCTCTGAAATCGATCGGTCCCGGAGATGGTGACCTCGGCATCGCTAGTAACCGGCATCCGGGAAATTCAAATTTCCTGGCTGCTAGTGATGCTGCTGGGGTGTAGGAAACTCCTCCACGTCACCCCGGCATTTTAGGAAAAATGGGGGCTGAGAGGGGGGCACTCCCACAAGTCCCTGATCACTTTATAAACATGGTCAGGATGTGCAGAGTGTCCCTTTTCACTTCTCTCTGGGCTTATTTTGGGTGAATGGGCCTGGAACTGCAGCTCCAATAGCCTCTGTTAATCCAGCCCTGGCAACATCTCCTACAGTGTCTATAATTAAAAAAATATGTATGTGTTTTACCAAGGTTGCTGACCTCCTGCTTTAAAGGGGTTGATCATCCTGAAAGCTTCTCGTTCCAATACATAGAATATGTCTTCAGATAAGAACCTGTCGGCCAAATTACATGGATACTTTCCCTGGATTTCTCTTTTTTATTTAGGAAAGCCTTATGCCTATCCCATGCCTGCTTAAATTCAATCACTGTTTTGGCCTCTACCACTTCTACTGGAAGACTGTTCCATGTATCCACCACCCTCTCAGTAAAATAATGCTTCCTGATGTTACTTTGTCCCTCTAATCTAAGATATACAGGGTTATTCAAAGTGATCCGAATCGTGGCCAAAAGGTAACCGAAAGCTGAAATTCACCGTACGGTTACCTTTCTTGGCCATTCGGCTATCCAGAGAGCAGGCCGTTCGCCAAATGTTGGCGAATTGCCTGCACATACGGTGCCTGTTCGTTGTCTGTTCGAGTGCAGTGAAATCCCCATAGAGAAGCAATGCTTCATCTATTCAGAGAACACAAACCAGCAGTGAAAGGTTCCCGAAATGCCCTGCCATTCGGTGGTTTCATGCGGCAGGTTTATTCCCATAGACTTCAATGTTACACATATTCCCATTTTAATTCAATATCTAATAAACCGTTTATTATAAAATTCTGCAGTAAAGAGTCTCTTTTTATTTATTTTTTTAGGATCTTTTAGGCATTTTTTTCTTTCTGTAACAGCCCTTTTTATTATCATTCATTGGATTATATGTAAATTTCAGCCATTTTCGTTCTGTAGTTTCTTTGCAAACAGCGTTTCACTTTTCAAACATTCAAGTGTACTGTTTTTTTTTTTATTTTCGTTTTCACTCCCTTTGTCTGTGGCGTTGACTTTTTCCGGCGGCTGCTCTTCGATGTGATCGGCGGCTGCTCGGGTTTCTCCGGTGTGTTCGGCGGGGTTAATTAAGATGTTTTTGCGGTGACTGTTCGTCGGGTTTGCGGCGGCTTTTTCCCTGCACTACAACTGCCCTGTGGTGCTTGCTGAATACACCGCAGGGTCGCCGAAATGGGATCGCCAAATCGCACCGACTTGAAGAGAACGAAAAGTCACCGAACGTGCGGTGACTTTTCGATTCTCTTTGAATAACCCTGTATGTCCTCTTGTTTTGCTACTTTGTTTCCTTTTTAATTCTACTCCCTTCCTCTACCTTGTTGATTCCCTTTACGTATTTATCAATTTACATATTTAATAGGTATAAAAATGGCTAAAGCAGTCGGGTTTTTGCAGACGTCCTCACGGGAAATAGTGTATGGACTTAATTATTTATTTTTATGATTTACTGCTCTTATCGCATGTGCGGCTCAGGTTCACGTCTGCCACCTCCAGTGATGACGCTCTGCCCCTTTTTTAACCCCGTGTGAGCGATCCGGGTCAATTAAACATTAAGTAATATAAACGTCGGATTCACGTCATTAGAAAACAAACAGATTTATGTCTGTCACCTGTCATGTTCACATTATGAAGACAGGAGGAAGCTTTTCTTGGGCTTTCCTGCACGCCCTGTTTGTGCTGTATAAGCCTGATGCCTATGGAGTCCCTGGGGATTACAGGTATTTATGATGACGGGTGACTCTAATATTGCATGTGGGAGGCTTTTTATTTACATCCTTTAAATTAACCCCTGCTACGCTTTTATAGGAACACACTTGCAACCATTAACACGGAAATTAAAATAGTTTAGAAATAAATAAATTGGCGGTGTAACGACGGCAACAAACGCTGGCGTTTCACAAAAGTTGATTCCAAGCAGCGGCGTGGTGTATATTCGGCTTGCCCTGTGTCACAGCCCCCAGTTTAACGGATGACATGCTTCTAGTAAATGATTGGGCTGGATTTTTGCTGAGCACTGAATGGTCAGGTATGCAGTTTGTGTAATGTATACAGGGTTATTCAGAGAGCGGTGAAAAGCAGGAGAATGGCTGGAGAACTGAAAATTCTAGGTCAAAAAAGCCAATTTGGAAAGGGAGATAAATGGGAGAATTTTTCTGCTTTGGCTATTTTGACCTAGAATTTTCAATTCTCCAGTCATTCTCCTGCTTTTCACCTCTCTCTGAATAACCCTGATAGTATTTGGGGGGGTAGAAAAAAACCCTATTCAATCAACATTTCTGTCCCGAAGGAGTTTTTTGAGGACGGGTGTCTTGAGTCTTTCAGGACTGAAACGTTGATGAAATAAAGCCTCCCCGCCCCCCCTAAAATCACTATAGGGTCTATAACTGAAGCTCCTTCCACCTTTGTGCCCCCCTCACCATCCTTGGCACCCTTGCCCACACTATACATGCCCTCCGTACCTGTTGAAGTGTGGATGCTGGCCTCCTGCCGAGAGATCGTGGAGCAATATGGCAAAGCCAGTTCTCAAGGACATTGGGCATAAGTAGGAAGTGGTGTTTGGCGCGCGATACATAGAAAAATATTCAGCACTCCCACAAGTTTCAGGCTGAGGGTTGTGAGCAGGAAAGCTGCTGCGGATCAGCTTGGCTGGAGAGAAGGGACGGACGCTGTAACCGGTTCGGGTCTGCTCCACAAGCCGGAGACCAGGAAACCCCAGTTGCTGTTACAGTGTCTATTCACAAAGCACCGAATTTACGTGCAATTTCAGTGCTGTGCTTTTCGGCGATTCCATTTCGCCGAAAATTCGGTGAATTCCCTATTTAGCGAATGTTCACTGTATTTTGCAGAAATCTGAGTTGCCGAAGCAGTGGACGGACGTCGGCGAGAACAATTTTTTTTTTTTTTTTTTTTTTAACATGTTGAAATGAAACCCTGTAAACGGGTCATTTTGTCGCAGTTCTATGAAAAGAAGACGGGATGGTCTTCTATGGGGCCATTTTGGTGCCGCCGAATCATGGTGAAATGCACTGTATTTCACAGGCAATTTGCCTGTATTTGGTGAATTGACAGCTTTGTGAATGGACAAATTGACACGAATATCACTATAGGTGAAATTTTGTGTGTGTGTGATTCTGTCTGTCCTGGGGAGACACAAGTGAGGGGACGCAGCACAATCAGCTGTAATCAGAAACTATGATTCGGGGAATAAGTGGCAACGTTTTGGCTGCCGATGCATCCTTCCCGACACTGGCGTCCGCATCGAACGATCGTTTTGGCTTCTATATGTAAAGTACATTGTTGTTTTGACTGAGGGAAAATTTTCTACTCCTAATTGAAAAGTAAAAGGTCTAATTGGTTTTATTCCCACAGGCTTCCGGCCGCCCCAAACCCCCTCCCCAAACTAATGGTACTGTTAAATCACTAAAATGTAGGGATCACAGGGAAACCTCTCCGGCAGGAAAGTCTCCTCTCGGCTTTATCCCTCCTGTCTGCTGAACATTTAACTCTCTCACTCCTGCTTTTATACTTTTTATTTTTTTGCTGGGTGTTGTTATTTTGTCGTCCCCCCCCCCTCCTTTCTTCCATGATTTGATTAGTTCTAAGGTTGATTTTTGAAAATCGTGGATTCCAATATTTTTATTTTTTAATTGATGGCGTGTCTGTCCAAGCTTCAGAGCTACGCCAACAGGTGGACCTCGACCTGTGGGAAAAATCGAGGCTGTCACCCGGCCCTATATAGGAGGGGTAAGCTTTAGCCTGGCCGCCAACTGGGTCTGTATTTGTGCAATTGTCCGCCATCGTCCGACCGATCCCACAACGTGGAGGAGATTCAGCCCTCCTTCACTGTCTCCGACTTTCATCGGAAGACTTCAAACGACTTTGCGTGACTACAACAGACTAACTAGCTTTCCCATCTGAATGGGATTTGTCGGACGATATGGTACAATTTACATAAAATAAAAAAAAGATTAATTGTATAGTCAAACCGCCATGCGGCGGCAGGGAAATTGTCCAATACAGAAGTGATTCAGTTCGACAGGCGAATCCCATAGGATTCAATGTAAAATAATATTTTAGATTACATTTTTTTTTTATTAAAGTTTATTCTCTTCATTTGCAGCAAAAAGCCTTTTCCTTCAAACCCTTGTTTTGCCCAACAAGCATTTATTTTGTAAGCTTTGTGCTGCCCTGGTAAGTTTTATGGAGCATCCTGATTGGCTGAGGCATTTCCTGGTTTGTGCAGAGCGCTCTACAGGAGCTGCAAAACGTCTGAAAATGGGATATTCTCTGATCGGAGTCCATAAAAGCTTCTTGGCACACAAAATGTGTCGACTACATTTCCCATGACACTCAGCCGGCTTTAAAGTGAGCACATCTTGACTTTTCTCGTCTGCATGTCTGATGATGCTCTGCCAAGGGTAGACCTACATTAAACCTGATGTTTAACCCTGTACTGTACTGAAGTCTTCTTCCCTTCTGGTAAAGGATCATGAGACTTGCAGTCCTCAACAGCTTTCATATCAGAGGCTCCCACCCGCACAGACTATCCCCCTTGACTTTCACATTGGGTGGGCTGAGTGGGGATGTTAACAAGTGTTGTTGTGACGTTGAGTACATCCTTTTAGGAAAGGCCATATTCCTCCTGGCCGGGCTGCGACCCACCGTGGCGCTCCATCCAGGATAAGAGGCTTTTGGCTACTTATTCATGATGTGTAATCTCATGTTGCAAACCCAAGGAAGATCAACAAATAACCCCTTTCCCTCCAGCCATCTGTCTGCTAAGGACAAACGCAGAGACAAGCTTTCAGGTCTCCATCATGATTTATTTGTTCCTTTTTTATCAGGCGAGTTGTAAATTGTTTATTTAAGTTGCACGTTTGTTATGCTTTGTCTGTTGATGTTGTCATTCAATGAGCTGCTTCTTGTTTATTTGTAAATGTGTCGGTTTCTTCTCTAAAACTTCGATACGTTTCACTATAAAAAAAGGTGGTTTATCTCCCATCAAATTTAATTCACTTTGAAAACGACCCGGTGTGCGTCCATTTGGATTGTTAGATCTATCATATTGTGAACTTTTAAAAAATAAAAAAGGGTGGTTCTATATATTAAAAAGAAACTCTTCATGGACTCCCTAAAAAATTATATTCAATAATATATGTATAAAAAAGGTCTGACAAATATGTGTATAAAAGACAGGAAAAGGGGGTACAGAGGGACCTGACAGGGCAAAGATGGCTAACGTTGGAACCACAAATGTTCCAGGACACGATCCTCAGTTGGTCTGTAGGAATATGTATACCATCATGCACAGCCAACCTTCAGGTCCTTCCTGTCCCACAATGCTTGGTCAGCCTAAATCAGGGGTGCTCAACCTTGGCCCTGCAGATATGTCGTAACTACATTTTCCGAGGTGCTCAGCCACTCATTAGGTTGACAGAGCCTTGTGGGAAATGCAAAACTTTGAGTGGGCCGAGATTGTGCAGCCCTGGCCTAGGGGCTTTAATTCTCAAGTGTCTGTGGTGTCAGAACCTCCCATCTTTACCTAAAGTGAAATCCAAGGGATACAGTGACAGTCGGCCAGGGCAGTGTTTGCCAACCCTGGTCCTCCTAACAGGCCAGGTTTTAAGGATTTCCTTGGAAATGCAGACTGAATCCTGCAATCACGGAGCAGCAAATCAGATCACCTGTGCTGAGCTTCAATATCCTGCAAACCTGACCTTTTAGGTTAGGGTCAGACGAGCGTGATTTCTACGGACTGTACGTCCGTGCACACGGACGTACGTCAGTACGGAAGACACAGTAGTGGTCACACAGTCCGTTTTTTCACTGACGTATATTTTGACGGATGTAGGAGGGAAAATAAACTAAAAAGCAAAACCATTTTGTCCGTGAAAAATGCTGGAGGTATAAATGCAGTCCGTCTGACCACGTTCCATCACTCACACACAAAGCTATGCAGACGTTGCGGACGCAGCGCACTTTGTGCGGCCGTTCTAGGAGTTGTACGTTCTTGCGTCCGTGGGCCGCGGCTGTTGTGCGTCCGCAGTTCAGTGCGGTCGTACTTCGTGTGTCAGGCTCCAATGGGCTTTCTGTCATGCTATCACGGACGTACTTTTAGGCGCAATCACGGACGTGAACACTACGCTCAAGTAAGGGAGGGTTCGGTGGAGGCGCTCGTAAGTAGAGATAAGGTGGAAATGCTGCCAACTAGAAGGGGGCACAGGCTCTCGACGAATGTGCAGGTAGAATCAGCAAAAAAAGTAGAATAACTAGTGGCGCAGTGACTTCAATTACTCCTTAAACAATGCCTGAAAGGCTAATTGCATGTACCACACAGATCAACAGTATGCAGTACAAAGTGCAAATGCAAATCGCGAAGGGTATAGAAAATCACAATATTCGGTATATGCAATATATTAAAGTGCAGTAGCGGTAATTATAGTAAAGTGCGAGTGCACCAGTGAATAAAAGTGCAGGTGCAACGATAAGGCCAATACAGCGGTGGAAAATAAAGTCCAATTAAAATATTCAATCTAGTCCATAAGAAGAGGAGGAACTTTCGGCGAATGGTCAAGAGAGTCTCTTGACCATTCGCCGAAAGTTCCTCCTCTTCTTATGGACTAGATTGAATATTTTAATTGGACTTTATTTTCCACCGCTGTATTGGCCTTATCGTTGCACCTGCACTTTTATTCACTGGTGCACTCGCACTTTACTATAATTACCGCTACTGCACTTTAATATATTGCATATACCGAATATTGTGATTTTCTATACCCTTCGCGATTTGCATTTGCACTGTGAACACTACGCTCGTCTGACCCCAGCCTTAGAGGGACCTGAGGACCAGGGTTGGGAAACACTGGGCTAGATCCTTTTACTGGTTAACGTGAAAAAAATCTTTTTGCAATTATTATTTACAAATCCGTGTCTCTACAATAAAGCATCCTTTTGTGCAAACACCCGTCTAGTCACGTACAATGGTGTTATGTCCTGGGGACCTTTTAGTCGTCCCTATGTAGACCCCACCAATGGTGACCAGGGAGCTTCATTCTGTATCATCCTATCCTCTTGTCCTTTTCATTAAATTTCCCATCCGCTCTATATTCACTTCAATCGCGATCATAACTTGCAGAATGATGTCTCCTAGCTGAGATGACACGCCGTCTATTAATACATATACAATGTTTCCTTTCATCTCTCGCTTTCATTTCATTTTCTCCCCTCCAGGCTTTGGCCGTCTGCCAGTTCCAAGGATTTTTAATTTATTATTTTTTTGAAACCTCAATTTCCGAGATTAAGAACGAGGACATGAAATCTAAGAATTAAACATGATTGCTCTGTTGACGTTGAGCGGCTCGCAGAACTGAGGGTCCTTATGGCTATGTATGATGAGGACATCCTAAACAATCCTTTCTATCTGGCTATCCAAAGACAAAGGCCCGACTTGATCAACAAAGTTGCAGAAGTTCACGGAGCAGTAAGTGACTGAGGGAGTTGTGTGTTTTATTTCTCAGTTTTGTTCTATTGTGTCTAAATTGAATGAGATGTACAGTTTAACTGTATCTGATAACTTTATATACGGGGCCTTGGAGGGGATCATATAATTTTATATAAATATATACAGGGTGGGTTATAAACCATTGTCTGGAAACCTATTCATTTTAATAAGGTCACCTATTTAGAATGGACGAAAGGAAATTTAGCCTAAAGCATAGGAAGTGGTGGTGTGATTTTTTTTATTTTTTGATTGTTCACGGAGAATAAAGCTGTGGAATTCTCTGCCTGTTGAGGTGGTTGGGTCAGAGTTTGTACAGACTTTTAAACAACGACTGGATGACTTCCTGCAAAAACATTATATTAAGGGTCATAATATTTAATATGTGGGTAAAAGCTTCTTGATCTAAGGAGAAATCTGGGGTCAAGAAGGAATTTTTTCCCAGTGTGTTGCATATTGGCGAGCACTTCAGGCTATTTTTTATTTTTTTTGCTTCTTTTGGATCAACAGCAGTAGATGATGTGTGACAGGCTGAACCCGAAGATGGACGCCCCCCCCCCCAGCCTATGTAACTAGCTGGTCACAAGATCTGTCATTTTCCTGGCTGCCCAACCCTCCATGTGAAGCAAGGAAAGGTGTTGCCCTGCAATGTGTATATTTTTTTGTATATTGTATGATTGTGATCTCTAGTTACTTTCTGAACTCATGATTCTCTTACATAGTTACATAGACTGACAAAAAGCCGTGCGTCCAGCAGGTTCAAAATCTAGAAAAATACGTATCTGGTGTGCGCGAAATTAGACGCTAGGGAACTCGGACTGGTCTCTCGAATGACATGTTGGAATAAAGATACAATCTAAGTGCAGAGAAATGACAATGTGTAGATATAAAAGTATATCGTCGTGCACTGGCTCTGAGTGATGGATAGAATCCGGGTTATTTATCTTGTCACACTTCTCAGGAAACCCACTCCTTGGTGCAGTTAGCTCATTACATCCATAGGACATGGGAAAAAAAGAGAGGCACAATCTTTGTGTATATCTGACACACAGAATAATGCTGTATAGCAGCCAGAAATGAACACTCACATTTGGATGAGCTATTCCCAGCTCAAGATCGAAGGCGTATGGGTTTTTCTGGTCAAACCCAATAAAGACCCGGACATGCAGAGGTGATTCTTCTTTAAAAGGATTTAATAATTGTAAAAACAAATAAAATACAATACAGAACGCGTTTCGCCGTTGGCACACGGCTTCATCAGCTGGTCTATACAATAAGATCTAACATGCATGTTTATATACCCAAACAATAAATGAGAAATCAGGTGAAATCGTTTTTCCTGTGTGTAATTGGTGGTCAGCGTGTGTTTCTGGATCATTCGGACATCACTGACCCGCGGCGCCATCTTGCGCAGGCGTATCGGGAACTTCCGCGTTCCACCTTGCGTTCCAAATTGCTTTACCCGGAAGTTGAACGTATTTTGTTGATTCGCCGTGCGTTCTACTGCTGAAGTGTACCAAGGATGTCACCTAAGATACACAATGCTTCCCGGTACCATAATTTCCATGGGGAAACAAATGGACTGCACCAACATAAACAGAGAATAAAGAAATATCATAAAGCAGAAATACATATAATAGCATCAAAAAGGGACCTTAAAGGAAAAGCGGGCTATCTTTTTCAAAAACGTGAATGATAAAATTGGAGAGATCCTGATAGCAGAGCGGGGTACAAATGAGAATAGGGTTATGTTCTATATTCTTATCTGAATTAATCCATAAAGGGGACATCTTGCAATTAAATTAATATGATAGATTGGTGTCACATCGTGTGATAATACATATAGACACATAATATTCCAACTTCTGGAGATAATAAATGTCTCTTATTAATACCACATAGGATTTAGAAATAATTATATATGAAGGTGGTTGGTATGTTCGATTTGGAGGCAAATGGCCTCTTAGAAAATTCTATGATGGAATTGGAGATATTTTCGTTGGAAGTATATGGTTTACATAATATATCTTAATAAAGATAGATTTTACTTCTATTCTCCTAGATATTAGAAAATAGGAAGTCTTAAAGTTACCTCCAATGTCAAAGTGAACGACTCTAATTATTTTCACCACAGTGGGCTAGTGTCTATAGAGAGTAGGTGACCCTCTGAATATTAGTACACATGTAATAATATGTTATATACTATATCTATTGTATAATTGCCCCAAGAGGTCACCTACCCTCTATAGACACTAGCCCACTGTGGTGAAAATAATTACACGAGTCGTTCACTTTGACATAGGAAGTCTTAAAGTTACCTCCAATTTTCAAATCGAACATACCAACCACCTTCATATATAATTATTTCTAAATCCTATGTGGTATTAATAAGAGACATTTATTATCTCCAGAAGTTGGAATATTATGTGTCTATATGTATTATCGCACGATGTGACACCAATCATATTAATTTAATTGCAAGATGTCCCCTTTATGGATTAATTCAGATAAGAATATAGAACATAACCCTATTCTCATTTGTACCCCGCTCCGCTATCAGGATCTCTCCAATTTTATCATTCACGTTTTTGAAAAAGATAGCCCGCTTTTCCTTTAAGGTCCCTTTTTGATGCTATTATATGTATTTCTGCTTTTATGATATTTCTTTATTCTCTGTTTATGTTGGTGCAATCCATTTGTTTCCCCATGGACATTATGGTACCGGGAAGCATTGTGTATCTTAGGTGACATCCTTGGTACACTTCAGCGGTAGAACGCACGGCGAATCAACAAAATACGTTCAACTTCCGGGGAACGCGGAAGTTCCCGATACGCCTGCGCAAGATGGCGCCGCGGGTCAGTGATGTCCGAATGATCCAGAAACGCACGCTGACCACCAATTACACACAGGAAAAACGATTTCACCTGATTTCTCATTTATTGTTTGGGTATATAAACATGCATGTTAGATCTTACTGTATAGACCAGCTGATGAAGCCGTGTGCCAACGGCGAAACGCGTTCTGTATTGTATTTTATTTGGTTTTACAATTATTAAATCCTTTTAAAGAAGAATCACCTCTGCATGTCCAGGTCTTTATTGGGTTTGACCCAATAACCCATACGCCTTCGATCTTGAGCTGGGAATAGCTCATCCAAATGTGAGTGTTCATTTCTGGCTGCTATACAGCATTATTCTGTGTGTCAGATATACACAAAGATTGTGCCTCTCTTTTTTCCTATGGATGTAATGAGCTAACTGCACCAAGGAGTGGGTTTCCTGAGAAGTATGACAAGATAAATAACCCGGAGGCTATCCATCACTCAGAGCCAGTGCACGGGCTCTCTGTTTGTGAGTTCATCAACAATATACTTCTATATCTACACAGTGTCATTTCTCTGCACTTAGATTGTATTTTGTATCTTTATTCCAACATGTCATTTGGTTGGAGATGTCATTCGAGAGACCAGTCCGAGTTCCCTAGCGTCTAATTTCGCGCACACCAGATACGTATTTTTCTATATTTTGTACACCTGGTTGGGGGAAACCACTATCCATCTGGTTTGCTGAGTATTCGGAGGGTATAGTGTGGGCACTTGCCACACTCCTTTGTTCAGCCTGTCACACATCACCTACTGCTGTTGATCCAAAAGAAGCAAAAAACCCAGTCTGAAGGGCTCGCCAATATGCAACATACTGACCGTATCTCCTGAGGAATCCTGTCTTTGTCTCCTCAACTGTCTTGTGTATGGGACGTACAATACTGCAATTCATCACTTGTCGTCCCCATGTACTCGATCAGCTCTGGGGATCCCCCGCCTCCACTGATCATTGTTCTGACCAGCCCTCGGGCATCTTGACGTTCCTCCCTCACCCCATGTGCTGTCTCCTGACTCTGGAAACTCCTGCTACACCACGTTCTGTTTGTGCGCACGATGCCAGAGCATTCAAACTGTGTGTCAAACCACACATGGGTCAATGGTTTGGGGTGAGGTTGGAATCTTCTCAGAATGAAGTGTAACTCTCACAGCAGATTTAAATAGGGAAAAGGGAAGTGAAAGTTCCGTGAATAGGGCTGTCTCACGCCCGAGTTCCTTTCTAGAATCCTGTGTGTTCTGTATTCTTCAGGTCAGTCATCATTACTTCTCTTTAAAGGGACACTATCGCTTACATAAGCTGCAACTAGATTACGTGTGCGTTACAAATAAAACCACATTATAAAATGGCTTGTAAAACACATGCTGCTGGTGTTTCTTTGCAGTATTTGCAAGTAAAAAGGAAAATTAAAATCTAGCTTTTTATCTTGTTTTTTCCCATGATGCAACATTTACCAAAAAATGTGCAAGCGTTTTACTTTACGGCTGTGGTTTAGATTCTGCAGCATTTGTCAGTAAGTGGAGTGAATGTTTAGATAAGGCAGCAAAGGGTTGTATTGTGATGTCCAGGCTAATCGAGGTAAGAGCTGGCAGCTGAATGGGATTGAACAGGGAGCTTAACCCTTTCGCTGCTGAGGCTTTTCCCGCCCCTATGCTGAGGTCATTTTTACCTGTTTTGCGCATCATGTTTAAACGTGTTTTGAAGGCTTATTTTAGTATATGACCCAGACATATTATATATCGTTCTTTCCGTCAGACTCGGATTCATATATTCATATATATATGTCATTATATGTATACGTTATGTCATAACAAAAAGTGCAATAAAATATGTATTTTCAATAATTTACAATGTGTAAAGTGTTTTTTTCCACATTTTAACATGCGAGCAATTGCGGTTATATTTTGTATGGGGTGCGCTTGTTAAAAAAATTAGAGATGGGGTCTCGTTACATTTTTTTTTGGGGAAAATGACACTATTTTTAACAAACGCACCGCATACAAAAATCGTTAGTGCAGCATCATTGTTCACATTATAATTGAAATGGGAACAATATTGCTGCATTAACAAACCCAAAAAAATAAAAAAAAAGTGTTTAATTTTTTTTTTTTTAATTTTGTTTAATTTTTTTTTTTTTTTTTTTTTTTAACAAAATTTTTCACTGTAGGGTTTGGTATCGTTGGAACGGCCATGCTCTGGCCGATCCAACGATACCAAAATTTAACCCCTAGCTGCCACGGATCAGGAGATAGGGAGTTCATTGGAACTCCCTATCTCCACAGTTGGTGGCAGTTAGGGGTTAAGTCTAGGACTGGCGTCATCGTGCTACGCACGATGACGCCAGTCCTCTGGGGGAGTTCCCGGAGGCTTGGCCGACATCCAAGATGTCGGCCAGCTCCGGGAAAGGATCGCGAACCGGCGCTTTTCAGCGCCGATTCGCGATCCAGCTCCCCAGGGGTTAATGCCAGGCATCATTTGGAAGGGCAGGCTGTGCCCTTCCAAATGATGCCTGGGTTAACCCCCTGTGCACCGCCGATCGGGAGGGAGAGAGGTCCGAAGGACCTCCCCCCCCCCTCCCTTTCAGGCGCCTCCTCCGCACATGCGGGGGGGGCGCCTGAATTAGGTGTCATCGCGCCCCGCGATGACACCTAATTCTGGCGGCTGCTGGTCCGGATGCCGGGCTGACATCCAGGATGTCAGCCCGCACCGGAGGGGCCAGCGATCGGCCGAACGCTGACCCCAATGTGAGGACGCGCTCAGCGCGTCCTCAGCACACCAGCGGGACTGCTGAGGACGCGCTGAGCGCGTCCTCAGCAGCGAAGTGGTTAAAAGCTTTCCCTTTCCATTCCAGTGACACATATAGAGGGAAATATCACACAATGGATGCACCCAGTGAGACATAGAGGAAAATATCACAATGGATGCACCCAGTGACACATATAGAGGAAAATATTTTCTTAACCAAAACACATGTATGTTTAGTTTTCTCTTGTAAGATATCAGCAACATCAAATAAACACAATAAGGACATTGCATTTTTTTGGTGATACTGGCCCTTTAAGCACTTTCTACTGTGTGAATAACAAAGGCGATCCCTCCTAGTGTAGACTAGTCCCTTACCTAGTGTCACCCCTCTCCTCTTAGATCGTAAGCTCTTGAGCAGGGTTCTCCCTCCTTCTGTTCCATGTGTTTAATGTGTATTTGTTATTTTGTCTCACCAGTTTTACAGCGCAACTGAACTTGTTAACGCTTTGTAAAAACTTGTAACTGTAATCCAGAAATTTTTGTTAGCCAGAGCTAAAATCCTTGGAGCCATTGGCTACTGAGCTCCTGGATGACTGAAGCCCCGTTTGTTTACTTTTAATCTGATTTTAAGGTGTAGAAGCCGTGATTGCGTAATAAAAAAAAGTTTCTTCAACCCAGTGAAATCCTATGGAAATTTTCTGCTGTCGCTTAATTATTCTCTTCCTGCCTGTTGTTCATAGTGTATATTTGTTTTGCCTGATGCATTAACCGCCCTATCTGTACGCTCCGCACGCTGTTAACATGTAAAACCTTATGTAGGGATTGGGGGGGGGTGTGAGGGGGAATTGATTAGTTTCCTTGCTCGTTAATGAGATCCTCGCGATTTAAGTGGTTCAGCTGTGCTTTTACACCAGGATTTCCAGGTATTAATTACCCTCCGAGCTCTGCTTGCCCTTTACCATTAGGAATTCATTAATTCTTAACGTGTATCCTGCATTAGCTCGGCTGGGTAATTGTTTGCAACAGACGCTGCGGGGGGGGGGGGCTTTTATTTATTTATTTATTATTTGGAGTGGGGACCGATTCAGGCAATCGCTCCAGAACTGGGACCTCAATCCTTGTCCTCCCCAGCTGTTTCTGAACTACAACCCCCGTGATTCTCTGGCCATCTATTGCTTTCAAAGAATTCTGGGAATTGTAGGCATCAACATCTGGGGGGCCGGAGTTTGGTAGCCCTGATCTAGGCTCTCAATAAAGTGGGTAGTGTTTGTTTTTTGTTGCCTCTTAACTGAGACTGTCAAAGGAAGGTAAAGCATACAATGCTTCAAGCAGGGTCACTTTATAGCCACCTATTCAATAAGGGACCCCCAACTCACAGGACACGGGGGGGCTCCTTGCACCTTGGCCTAAGTGTGCGAATTACAGAAATTTGTACAGGTCTCCCAAACCCCCCTGATGTCCCAAATCTCCCAAGAGGCCGTTCACTCCTGCTCCATCAGAACCCACACATGGTATCACACAGCAGGGTGCATTCATTTCCTCCAATCAATGGAGCTGTACCACATTTCCCATGAACCCTCGCTTGATGAGGTGCTTTCGAGATATGGTCATTTCAATCAGGCGTTGTAGGAAGATAAAAACTATGAACGCTCTTTGATCATCAAGCCTTAAATGATCCTCTACCTTTTTTGTGTCTGTAAAAAGGGCTGCCATCAGAAATCCTGGGGCCCTTTACTGAGCCGCTGGTCGGGGCCCGATCCCTCAGCTGCCAATTTCAGTAAACTAGGTAAAAATAAAACCTTTTTCCCCCTCTCCGGCTCTCCTACAAGTTACAGGGAGGGGGCTAAATCCCTGGTGGTCTAGTAAGGGGTTAAAGTGTTCTCTGGTGGGAGAACGTTAGCTCTGCACCTCTACCTGATGCAGACCATACGAGTCACTCCCTCCAGTGAGGAGTCGGTGATCTGACCAGCCCCCAGGTGCTGCGGCCCACCCGGAAATTTGTTGGTGGACCAGTCCTGGGTGGCAGACAGAGACCCTTACATCTCTGGCACTTAGAAAAGCTGCGCAGGGTAAACAAGGGTCAGGCCCCCCCCCTGAGCTACAGAGCCCCTGAACATGTCACGGGCTGTCAACCCCAGATTGCCCATCTAACGTAGAAGAGTACTTTATTGAACGTGAAATATCTGCCGATTTTTGTATTTCCAGACCTTCTTAGTTGTTTGTTCTTTTAAAATATCCGACCTCAGGATTTCGAGGTGTGTGTTTATTTTTTTTTATTTTATATTTTTTTGCTATATAAAAAGAAAAAAACTCTTCTGTTGTCGGATATATATAATATATATATATCTATATCTCCGACATCTCTTTACCTGACTTCTTCTTCTTCTGTTTTTAAAATTTAATATATACCGTAAAAGAAAAACTTCGAAATCACTGGAATGTCAGGTAAGTTTGAATTAATTTTTTTATTTTTTTTTTTATTTATTGAAAAACCTCAATCCTGATAGGTATAAGCATTTTTTCTTTTTTTTAAAAAAAAAAACACAACCTAGAATTCAAAGCTGCATTCTGATTGGCTGGAAATGGCAAATCTTATAATCCAATCAGCTTTTGAATTCTAGGTGTTTTTCTTCTTCCAAAAAATGTTTTTACTGTTCAATAATTTAGTCTGGTGGGGGGGTTGGTTACCAAAAGGGAACTGCGTTTTGTGAGGGGCCTGACAGTTATCTAATCCTCCTCCTTCCCCCCCCCCCCCACCACCACCATGCTTTTCATGTTCACACAAGCACAGCCGGGACGGCCTCTGCTGTCTTATGGTCGATCTTGTGACCGCTCAGCCGGCTGCTCCAGGGGAAGAAATAAACACTTCTTTATTGCGTCTGTAAAAAGCCAGAACTGATGGAATCGCGCTCTTCAAATGGTGGAACAGAGCAGGATTCATCCCCCTCAATCCACAGATAAAATGTATCTGCGTACCATGTAATTATTTGTTGTGCTAAACGTTATGTATCAAACGTGTGACCCGCGGATGTGTAAGCACAAATCAGGCGCTGGCGGTGCTCAATCAGTCTGATTTTATGCAGTCGATACGTACAGAGTCATGCGAAATTCCCTCGTTTTAATGTCTTGACCTTCCAGGGGGTCGAGCGCAGCGCTGCTAATTACGGCAAGCCTGGGAAAAAATAATCTGAGTGATTTTCGTTGTTAATTCGTTGGATGGATTGGCGTGAAATGATGGCGTTCTTCTCGTTAGCGTGACAGGCTGCTGCGTTTTAATGGCATTTCTTTGTAGGGGGGGCCCCGCGGGAAGTCATGGTCTGCATGAGAAGCAGGCTTGGGTTTTCCCCTTTTAATATCAGTTGGTTGAAATGCAAATTACTTCTTCAAAGTTGGGAAAAGGGGCTTGTTCACTAAATGGTGAGCGCTGGTGTTTTGTAGAAGACAATATATCCGAATGACATACAGGGTTTTTCCAGAGAGCACCGACATGTCAGAGTGCGATTCACTGACCCTGCGGGGAATTAAGCATTCACCGCAGGGTCCACAAAGTGCAGGAAACGAGCTGCCAAATGGATCTGCCGAATTGGTGTGACCAAAGCATAAGACGACTGGCTACCAGAAAAAGCCATTAAGCCACCGAACAGGGTAAAATAAATAAAAAAAGCCTCAACTTTTAAAACGGCTACTTCACGAAGACCCTTGCAAATCCTATATATAAGATCCTTGAAGAATAATCCTAAAAAGATCTGTTGCAGAAAGTTTAAAACAATAAATTTGGAGTGGGGGGAGATCTTGCCAAAAAAATGATGAGAAAAACCTTAAAAATCAGACTTTTTGCTGCAAATGAAAATAAATGGTTGAATAAATATTTAACCCTTTCGCTGCTGAGGCATTTCCCGATTTTGCTCATCATGTTTAAACGTGTTTTGAAGGCTTATTTTAGTATATGACCCAGACATATTGTTGGAACGGCCATGCTCTGGCTGATCCAACAATATCAAACATTAACCCCTAACTGCCACGGATCGGGAGATGGGGGGGGGGGGGTTCATTGGAACCCCCTATCTCCACCATTGGTGGCAGTTAGGGGTTAACGCCAGGCCTCATGAGGCATTCCCGGAAGCTTGGCCGACATCCAAGATGTCGGCCAGCTCTGGGAAAGGATCACGAACCGGCGCTTTTCGGCTCCGATTCGTGATCCAGCCCCCATGGGATTAATTCCAGGTTCCGTTAGGAAGGGCAGGCTGTGCCCTTCCAAACGGTGCCTGGATTAACCCCCGCAACGCTGGCGATCGGGAGGGAGAGCGGTCCGAAGGACTCCCCCCCCCCCCCCCCCCCCCCCACCCCCCCTTCCCTTTCAGGCGCCTCCTCCGCACATGTGGGGGTGGCCTGAATTAGGTGTCATCGCGCCGCCGCGATGACACCTAATTAGGCCGGCGGCGGTTCCGGGTGCTGGGCTGACATCGGGGGGGCCAGCGATCGGCCGGAACCCAGCCGAACGTTGGCCCCAAAGGGAGGACGCGCTCAGCGCGTCCACCGCAAGGAACGTTACCTGCAGGTGGACGCGCTGAGCGCGTCCTCCGCAGCGAAAGGGTTAATAAAAACAGATTTTTTATTTTTAACATTGAAGCCTATGGGATTCACTTGATTAAACCTGCCGAATGAAACCACGGAAAATCAGGGCAATTCACTGACATTTCTCTGCTGTTCGGTGTCTGTGAATAGATTAACCATTGCATCTCTATGGGGGATTTCACTGCCCTCGAACAGGCACCGTACTTGCTGGCAGTTTGCTAATATTTGACTAATTGGCAGCTTTTTGAATAGCCGAAATGTCAGCGTACGGTGCGATTTTTGGAGCCAATTCGGCTCTTTGAAAAATGCTATAAATGTTTTGGACGCTGTTTTTAATCGTATGGATGTTAAAAATTATATAAACGTGTGTTTTTTTTATTTTACAATATTTGCTTTTGGTTTGAGCGATGCTCACTAAAGATACTTTAGGGATTTGATCTTTTTTTTTTTTTTTTTGGGGGGAGAAATGTTCTTTTGTACATTCGTGCATACTAAATTAATATAACTTTGTTTTGGTGTGTGGATGGTTTGTTGTTTTGTTTTTTTTTTTGTACAGATTGCCCTTGTATCTTTATGTTTTTTTTTTTTTTTTCTTTTTATAAAGGTGTTTTTTTTTTTTTTTTATTATTATTAATGCTTTTCCAAACATTGAGATTAACTAAATTGTCTCCCCTCCTCTCTCCCCGTGAAGGTTTTGGTACCATGCAAAGGGAGCCTGTCTAATCTCTCCGACGCTGCTTATCCTTTTGACTCGTACGTTTTAAAACCCGCTGACCAAGGCTTCCAGACTGAAAATGGAAAGGTAACGATGTTTAATTCATGCCCTTCCTTTTCGCTTTGCAGGAAAGGAGACTTCCGTGACCTAAATCTGCAATGAATCCTGTTTTCGCTCTGACCCTCTTTCTATCGGCTTTGAAGCCAGAGCGCCGTTGCGAGTCTTGTAGTACAATGGATCCCGCGCCTCATCTGGCTGGTGATGGGGGGCTGATTCACTAAACCGTGATCATAAGTTAGAAATGACTTTGGAAAGTGAACAGAACGGGGCAAATCCCAATCGCGCCTGTTTTTCTTTAGTTTGAGTCGGACCTTTTTTAAAACGACAGTGATTCCGTCTTTATCTCGTTCGCAGGAGATTTTTATTCAGGGGAACTTGGTCAAACTGGGCGCAGGCTTCCCGAACCATTTCTCTGTGCCGATTCTCTTCGAGGAAACCTTCTACAACGAGCGCGAGGAGAGTTTCAGCATCCTGTGCATCTCCCGACCGTTAGAAAAGGATGAGAACGCGGGTACGTCTGTGATTTCTAATAGGAATTGAATGATGACGTCCAATTGAAGATGGTCATGCATGGATGCGTCACAATCGTTTGTCAATCTACTGTTTTGGCCATCGAGGGACTCTTGGACCACAAAGCCAAGCTGCTACATAGTGCGGATTTCCACTTGGTTATGGTTATTGACAGTGGTCAGACGAGCATTTTGCAGAGCGGAAGGAATGTCCGTGAGAGTGGACGTTCCTTCCGCTCTGACGTCCGTCTGGCCACCTCCCTATGGAGGATCGCGCTTTGCAGGCCTGTCGAACTCACGTAGTAGCGCTTCGACAGGGAGGCTTTCAGGACGTCCGCAGTGCGCTACAGCGTGAGGCCGGCCTCATCGAAGCGTCACATCGCTGCGACGAACGCCGGGAGGCACTTCAGTACGGGCGCACATAGTGCACTCGTCTTACCCTGGCCTTAGGTGTGTCAATCCCTGGACCAATAGATGTCAACCCCTTCTTTCCCTTTCCCTATACTTCTCCGGTCATCGCATCCATTCAAAGCTTTCTGAAAATTGTGTTATCAATATCTGAGGGGCCGGAGAATGAGATCCCTGGGTTAGAATGTAACGCACAGACAGAAATATGTGGTGTGAAATGCTCTACATAGTGTGTGTGTTATGACCTTTTTTTGTAAGTGGTTGGTCCATGTCCCGCATAACGGTGGTCCCCATTCCTGGTCCTCAGGTCCCCCTAACAGGCCAGGTTTGCAGGATATGTGAAGCACAGCACATGTGATGTGATTGCAGGATTCAGTCTCCATTTCCCCAAGGTGATCCTTAAAATCTGTCCTGTTAGAGGGACTGGAGGACCAGGGTTGGGGAGCACTGCTGTTTAAGATTGCTTCCTTTCCCGTGTCGTTTTAGAGGAGCCCTCCAGCCCCCCCACTACTTGCACTTTGAAGAACATTGAGGACGTCAAGGAATTTCTGGGAAAACACATCGAGAGATTCGACAAAAACGTCTCGTCTTTCCGCAGCACGTTCAAAGTCCACGAAAGGAAAAGCCTCCGCCATTACATTGTGAGTTCAGGGTATATTTTGTGTATCAACGGCTCAGTGACGGCAAACTTATCCAACAAAAATAAATGGGTCACTGGTGTTTGCGGAGATCAATGGGTTTCCCCCTGTAACCGTGTAGGTTGGGGTACATGTGGTTGGGAAGCCAGGTTAGCTGCGCCTGTATTAGTGTTTTTCTTTAGTGGTTTGTTTTTATATAAACTTTTTATATATTGGATTTGTCTTTTCTACAAATAACTTCCTTCGTGTCCTATCGGGTTATTGAGGGGATCCTCTTGGTCTGTCTCGGGTTAATTAGCTACTTGTCTCTTTTGGATCCTTGTATTAGGACAGTAGAGGACGGGCAAGTACAAGCACACGGCACGTTTATTACCCAAAGAAGCACATTAAACCCCATTTCCATAAAGTGTCCTGTTTTAATTTTTCCTAGAATTGGATAGATTTATAAATACTTGTAGCAATCAGACATTCCAGTTATTATATTATAGAATTGTCCGTCCCCCCCCCCCCCCCCGGATATGCATACCAGAGTAGTCTTGGTCTGTGAGATTTTGGTTCAAAGGCCTTGTGACCCAGGGATCAATTGCCACCATGTCTCCCTTGCCAGCCGTCCCCTGTACGGAGACAAGGTATTGATCTTCTCTTTTTGAGTGGCACTGAGTTTATATTGTAGTTTTCTAATCTTAACATGCCACATATATTGCTCGTTCTCTCTTTCCAGGACTCTGTCAATGCTCTGTACACAAAATGCCTGCAGCATTTGTTACGCGACTCTCACTTGGTAAGAACACCAACTGATTTGTCACCGCACCTGCCCTTTAATATCCCTTTATCTCCTGATATTAATCGGGTTGATTCCTTTGCAGAGATCGATCGCAAAGCAAGAAACCCAGATGATGCTGATGAAGCAAGCCGTGGAGGTAAGGGGGTTTCTGTGTTCGGCCGTAGTATAGTAAAGCAGACGTTGTATCGTTGTCCCATTTTTATTTTTCAAAAAGAGACTTCTTCTTGACAGGGAGAAAATCTTTCCTTTTTTTTTTTTTTTTTTTTTTTGCACGGAGGGCTTTTCTGTCTTTTTTGTCTTCTTTCTCTGATTGGGGTGACAGATGAAGGACTGGATAACAATGAGCAATCTCCTCGCTGCTGACATTCTGACTGTAGAGGCTGTGTGGTACTGCTTTATTTTGGCTGGAGGGGATCGTACTGCGGATACATCTATGGCTCCACATTCTCCTATAACCCTTGGCTTGTCCAGCTGTGTTTTTGTATCTTTCCTGGCTGTTTTGCTGTCACAGGGTTGTTTTGTGCCTCTCGAATCTGTCTGTCTTAATAAAAAGATATTTGGAGGGGAGGATTTTTCAATGTATTATTTTTTTTTTATTCGCTTTACATAGATGTATGTGCATCACGGCCTTTACGACTTGATCTTCAAACAAGTGGGGACCATCGAAGCATGTGAGGTAATGTTCCGACAAAGAACCTTTTTTTTAAATTGCAACCGAGACCTAAGAGGAAGGCGAATAGGCTGAAGATTGTATATTATGTGTTACAGGCGTTTATACAGCGCCAGCATATTCTGCAGCACTTTACAATAGGGGAGCACAAACAGACGTACATGATTAAAAGATGACCCTGCCCATAGGATAACTGTCCAGGTAGTACAGCACTTAACCAAGTGCTCAGTCAGACATCCTGTGAGTTTACAATCTAAGGGACTGGGGTAGGTGAGGCAGAGGGAATGTGAAGATGGGTTAGCAGGGCAGCGTGGGAAGAACCAGAAGTCTGAGCTTGGGGTGAGTAATTGGAGAGCGAAGTGGAGACTGCTGGAAAGGAGACCTGAAATTAGGTACCTGCCCTGGGTGGATGATGGGACAGCAGAGGGTAAGGAGCAGTTGTGTGTGTTGTGAAGAGAGAGTAAGGTTATGTGAAAAAGCAAGTATTAATACTTGTTAAATAAATTTGAGTGATATATAGAATTTTATGTGAAAGGGATTTGTACTTGATATAAAGTGATGCTTGGGTAGGAGGTTGTATCGGGGTTGCCAGATCGGCCAGGTTTTCCTGGACATATATGATTTATTCATGCTGATGGGCAGGGCATAAAAAATGCCACCCCAAAGTATGTATAAACCATATGCCGCAGGTAAGGAATCCCAGGTGACCTGCCTTGATTTCCTCCCTGCAGCATATGAATTATACATGGCGCACTTGTGCTGTGCTTCAGTAGGGGGACCAGGATTGGAAACCACTGATCTAGAGAATGTGAAATCAGCACTGCACATTGTCAATCACTAAACCCTAGGTTGCCCTCGTCAGGTCAGGGGTCAGCAGCCTTGGCCTTTTCAAATGTTTTGGAGCTTCTTCTCCCACGATGCTCAGCCACTCATAAGGTCAGCAACGCCTTGTGTGTGAGTTACAAAACATCTGGAGGGCCACAGTTAACCCCTTCACTACCAAACGATTTTTTTTGTTTTTGAAGAAGAGAAAAAAAATTGTCGGGAACCAGTGGTTTTTTTGAATAATCATTTGTAATTAATTGCACTGTATTTCTTACTGTAATAACCCATTTGCCACGGAGCTGGCACCCTCTACTGGCCAAATGGAGTTACAGCAGTTTGAGCTGCTGCTCGTGGTTTCCTGCATCGGCTGCTGAAAGCTTTTATGTCAGGGCATCATCAGCTGATTTTTTTTTTTTTTTTTTTTTTAAACCGTTTTAGCACCTTGGGCATTATGCCCACAGGGCTACAATGTTGGGGGCACTTTCTGCAGCCCAAAAGCAAACAAATTTCCTTTGCTTTTGTCCTTCAGAGCTGCAGATGGAGAGAACTCTATCGGTACCTGATAGTGCCTTTTGAAGTCCCGAGTTCTCTCGATCTTGGCAGTGAAGGGGTTAAGCAACCCTGGTTCAGGTTATCACATCTATAATTTTGTCAATAAATAAGCTTGAGTGCAAAGGGCAGGTGCTAAACAAAAACCCTGCTTGAGGAGCCGAGAACACTCTATCCTTATATTTCTTGTTCTGATGTCTTTGCAAGGACGCTGCCTTCAACAAGATTACCCGGAGCCTTCAAGACCTACAGCAGAAGGACTTGGGGGTGAAGACTGAATTCAGGTGGGTCATTTCTGGCAATGACGCTGAACTGCAGACCTTCATAATACACGAGGTGGTAATCCATGCAACATGACATGCGTTCTTTCAGCAGGATTGTTTAATTATCCACGTTTAGGAAAGACCGATTTAACAGTTAAGTGTCCTGTCCTTTTTATGGACCTGTGACTATAATATAGGACCTGTCATCGCTGGGATACACTGGCGTGTGATCAGTTTTAACAAGATATGGCTATAATGTGCGAAATAAATCTCCCATCCTTTTTATTTTAAAAATAATAATATTTCTATGATTAAATTCTTTGATAACCTAATACTATGTATTGTGCTGACTGCGCTCCTTTTTTTTTTCATATCCGCGTGTCAGCCTTTGGGTTTAGGTATCATGGAGTTTATTGCAGTGGATGAGATGCTACACCAGCTCGGAGTAACCAATCTGATCTGCCTGTTCATGCAGGGATATTTAAGTGCTGTATATTAAAGCTCTGCATTCTCTTTCATATTGTCCACCCTGCATAGTGTATACAGTATAAGCTTTACTGATCATGAAGGGATTCGATTTACACATAGGGCGCTGTATTCCAACTCTGCCGTAAACTTAACCAGGGCTGCCGTAAACCAAAGCCATTGAAATGTATCGAGCCCAGGGTCTGCACTGTAATTTCACGGAGAGGGATCATTTGAGTGCGGGACCAATAAGGCTGACCGTCCACAGGGTCTGTATTTGTGTGATGGTGCGATCATCCGATATTGTCTGAAGTCGTCCGACTGATCCTACAACATGCAAGTGAATGTTCCACTGCATCCGACCACTGACAGACTATTTCAGACGATTTTATGCGATTACAACAGATGTGCGATCCTTTCAATTTAAATTGAATTTGGTCAATTTGAAATCGGACGATCTGGTACAAGAGAAATGACAGCCCATAGGATTCAATGGAAAAAATATTCTCGTTCTTTTTATTCTTTATTGAACTTTTTTTTTTTTTTTTTTTTTTTTTTTAATCTGCAGCAAAAAGTCTTTTTACTTATTGTGTTTTGTTTTTTTTGGCTAACTTCTTGGTTCCTTTTTTTTTTTTTTGTTCTTTAAAAAGAGGGCTTTTTTAATTATTATTATTATTATTATTATTATTATTATTATATTATTATTATTATTATTATTATTATTATTATTATTATTTTTTTATTATTTTTTTTACACTCCTTTTTTTAAAAGTTTTTCTCCCCACGACCCGGCCACGTTGGACAGGGGCTGTCTTTGATGCTGAAACTCCGTTTCAGCGTCAAAGACTATTGGTTTATTTTTACCCCGCACTGGCCCCGTAGTGTTCCTTTTTTTTTTTTTTCCCCCTCACCCTGTCCATCGGCCGATCTGGGTTGTCCACAGATGCTTCCAGTGGACGACCCTGATCAGCCGATGGCGTTGTTTTGTAATTGGTTGACCAAATCGTTCGCTCGATTTACAGTGCCAGGGCACAGCCTGGATTAATTGTGTGCTTTGTCTCCCGCAGTATCAATATTCCCCGTGCAAAGCGAGTGCTGGCTCAGCTGAACAGGTGCACTTCCCCGCAGCAGAAGCTGGTCTGTCTCTGCAAGGTTGTGCAAACCATCATGCATTCTCCCAGTCAAAGAGGTATGCGCTCTGGGCAAGCCTGAGAGTTGTGTTTTGTTGTGGGTGTTTTTATTATTTTTTGTTTCCATTTGCAGATGGAATGTTTAGTGTCCGTGCGACTTCTTTATCTTTAGACTCTCGAGTTTCTATTTCCTCTTCGTCCTGCTTTTATTTTCACTGCACATAGGGCCCTATTACATTCTTCACGCAAAAATGCACGGTAAACGTGTGAATTTTAGCACGAAGCGTAAAACGTTAACGCATGTAAATCAACGCTGGTATTACAATCCTCGCATTTTTTTCATCCGTCAAAAACTGACGCGCAAAAAAACGCGCGTGCAGTAACGTCGCACACAGAAATCAGTGTGTGGACTGTTTTTTTTTTTCCACACGATTCAGCCAAACAGAATTAAGAATCACAATTGTCTCACGTTAAGTTTTTGCCCCTGTCAAAGTCCATCTGTGCATATATATACTGCGTCCATAAAAAACCCACGCACAACTTCTCAAATTTATTGTTTGGGTATGTGTAGAATATGTAACTATACTTTGCTGTGTATTTTTTTTCTGTGCTGGTGTATTTGGTTTCGGCCAGGTTGATAGAATTTGCCTTTAACACCAGCTTTCAGGAGACGCTAAAATTATGTGCGCAAAGGCTGTGCGTTACAAACTGCGCATAGATTGTAATACCATCCGCGTACCAGCGCACAAACGCATTTGCGCTCACAATGTTAAGTATAGGACACGCGAAGTACAGTACGTTCGCGCAGGTTCACCCGCGGTAGACGTATACGCGCGTTTGTTGTGCTGACATTGTAATACGACGTTCAGCGCAAAGTGGTTTACCCCTCGTGTTAATGCGTTTTTGCGCGGGCGTGAAGAATGTAATCGGGCCCGGAATGTTTAGTGTCTGTGCGACTTCTTTATCTATAGACTAACGTGTTTCTTTTTCCTCTTCGTCCTGCTTTTATTTTCACTGCACATAGTTATGTTTCAATCCCTTTCTCTTTATTGCCACGCTAGATTTGTCGTGGGGTATTGTGATGCTACTCACTTTGCAAAAATATTACACGTATAATAAGAGGCTAACCTTCTTGGGTGTTTATTTACTGCGGTTTCTTTTTTTTTCTTTTTTTGGAGCGGTCGTCTGATTTTAGCCATCACAAACCCGACTAGAAGATTTTCTGTAGCTCCTAGATAAAGAAATAGTCTATATAATTTCATTAAAAATCAAAAAGCACTCAGCCCGTCTGTACAAAAATAAGTACAATCGTGCCACCGGTACAAAATCCAGACAAATCTGTATCCGAGCTACCGTATGGGCGCACCCAGGGACTTAATAAAAAATCGAGTTTATTAACTATGCATAAAAAAAGCATCTTTCGCCTCCTTGAAAAAGGCCTAAACGTAAGTTCATTTTTTTTTTTTTTTACTTAAATGTTTTGCCACCTCTGAGCCTTTGTCAAGTTGCTGAAAGGTGTGGTTTTTTTTTTTTTTGCGTAGTTGATAAACTTTTTTTATTTTTTTATAATTACTGTATTTTCTGGTGTATAAGACTACTTTTTATACTTAAAAACATCCCTCAAAAATTGGGGGTCATCTTATACGCGGGATATACAATACAATACAATATGACGAGTATAGCCCAAAACCTATTTTTTTAACTGAAATTAGGGGGTCGTCTTATACTCCAGCAAATACGGTATTATGAAGTCCCTGAGTGATCCCATAAGGTAGCTTGGATATATATATCTCTCTGAAAAACAAAAATTGGTGGTGTTGCGCTAAAGGAAAGTAAAAAAACTTATGTATGGTCTATTTTGAAGGCATGCTATACTGCACAGCAAAAAAGAGAAAAAGTTCTATTTCTCAATAGTTCGTTCAATGGATATCCAGTCTCTGTTGTAGAAAGGTTTTTCAGTGAAATCTTCCAAGACTTTGGAACGAATGACCACTTCTTTGGTGAATCTTCATTAAAAAGTATATATCTCGGAAAAAGAGAAACTCGATAGTGTTATACCGTTTATTAATGTGTATACAAATCTACTGACATAATATACGTACAGAAAAAAGAGGTAGTGGGTTTAGGATTTGATCTCACCACTGCCAGATAAAACATCACGTCCCAATCAAGCCTCTATAGACAAAACCACCAGGAGCTCCCGGGCTGCTTCCAAGGTGGTCACTCAATACCAAAGGTGGGACCGCGATGATAAAGTGATAAAGCACTACGTCACTTTATCATCGCGGTCCCACCTTTGGTATTGAGTGACCACCTTGGAAGCAGCCCGGGAGCTCCTGGTGGTTTTGTCTATAGAGGCTTGATTGGGACGTGATGTTTTATCTGGCAGTGGGTGAGATCAAATCCTAAACCCACTACCTCTTTTTCTGTACGTATATTATGTCAGTAGATTTGTATACACATTAATAAACGGTATAACACTATCGAGTTTCTCTTTTTCCGAGATATATACTTTTTAATGAAGATTCACCAAAGAAGTGGTCATTCGTTCCAAAGTCTTGGAAGATTTCACTGAAAAACGTTTCTACAACAGAGACTGGATATCCATTGAACGAACTATTGAGAAATAGAACTTTCTTTCTCTTTTTTGCTGTGCAGTATAGCATGCCTTCAAAATAGACCATACATAAGTTTTTTTACTTTCCTTTAGCGCAACACCACCAATTTTTGTTTTTCATGTTATATGCTTTCTGAATTTGGTGGATATCAGGGTGGTGTTTTTTTGCTGCTCATTGTTTTTGGGTGTTTCCACAGTATAAACCCTCTTTGCTCATATATATCTCTCTGGATTTTGCACTGGGTGCAATTGTACTTATTTGTGTACAGATGGACTGAAAGCTTTGCTATTTTTGTGTTTGTTTTTTTTTTTATTATTTACACACATTGTGGCCGGGAACACATTTTATGTTCATTCATACGTTCCGGGGGGGGGGGGGGATTGTGACACGTGTAGTGGCGGCATGCAGTTGTTTTTCGTATGTATAGGGATCGGATGCTTTAGTGCAGGGTACATCAGCCTTGGCCCTCTAGATGTTTTGATCTACGTCTTTCATACGGCTCCTCTACTCAGTAGGCTGGTTGAGCCTCATGGGGAATGTAGATCCAACTCCTGCTTTCGTGACTGGCTACATTGGGGTGTGTATGAGCGTTACTAGCTGGTTCTAGTTGTGTGCGGTTTGGGCATTCAAGCAGGTTGTGTATGTTTATAGTATTGTTGTTATGTGCATCTGTGGAGACACAGGCTGAGGTCCCTGATCTGAAATGCTTGGAGCCGCCCGTGCTCTGGATTGGGGATTTTGGAATATTTGCATATAATACACATCTTATACTCACACAGGCTGAAGGTCAGTTTATACACTATTCTCATTTTTTGTCCCCGGTCACATGTGGTCAGCGGTGGAATTTTCCACTTGTGATGTCATGTTCCTCCTCATCCCTTTTGGATTTTGGGATACCAGATAAAGGATGCTCGACCTGTATACATCCATTAGCAGCCTGGTGTGCGTGCGTGTGTGTTGTTTAGGTATATAGTGACACCTGTTTTCTGTGCTGATTGAGAACACTCTGCGTCTGTATATAGTAAGTCTTGGTTACATGGTTATGATTGGGCTTCACGCTGTGTTTTGTAGACACCTTGGTTGTGTTTTTGACCCTCACCTAGTGTGTCACCCCCTATCCTTTTAGATTGTAAGCTCTTGAGCAGGGTCCTCTCTCCTGCTGCGCTTTGTTTTGAACCTGTTATGTATATTTGTTGTTCTGCTTCCCATTGTACAGCGCTACGGAACTTGTTGGCGCTTTATAAAAACTTGTAACTGTTCATTCACACAATGTTGCGTGTTCATGTTGTTCTTTGGCTCGTTCTATAGTAAACATGGAGATGATGTGCGCCGACGACCTCCTGTCTGTGCTCCTCTACTTGCTCGTGAAAACAGAGATTCCAAACTGGTACGTATGGACGGATCTCCATGTGCCACCTCTGGCATTACAACACATGGGGCAGAGGAATGTCGCAGCTTAACGCATACGTGCAGTGTGCAAGATACATTTATCTGTACGCCAACAAATCCCCTCAACAGAGGACAATAGAGAAAAGAATAATATGCACTAAGTCCTGAATAAAAAATAGGGTCACACCCAAAATTGGGGCTTAACACCTAAACTGCACTGTTGGTACTGGTTACTTTTATTCTTTGTGTCGTGTTTTTATATTTGCACATTTTGGTTTGTTTACATTTTTTATTATCATATTTTGGTACTAATAAAGGTTTATTGTTTTTGGGTCTGGTTACCCTTTCTAGGGTCTCTGAGGCCTTGCTTGTTCGGCATACATTTATCTATCGTAAGACTGTTCTTTCTTTGCTGTGTTCCAGGATGGCAAACCTCTGCTACATTAAAAACTTCCGCTTCTGCAGCACGACGAAGGATGAGCTGGGATACTGCCTGACCTCCATAGAAGCTGCTATCGAGTTTATTCGTCATGGAAACTTAACGCAGACTATCGCAGTGAGTTCTAGGGTTGGTTTGAAAATGCTTCTTTCTGTGCTTTTCATTTCGTCTCACTTCGGTGATTCCATCGCGCGGTCACCGTATTTTGACGAAAATGGAGTCGCCGAAGCGGTTATCAAACGTCCGAGAAAACCGCTAATAAGCGCAGAGCTTCTTCGGTAAATTCCACCGAAGTGGGGGCAGGGGGTCTCTGATCCTTAGATCTTATTTAAATCAATAAAAATGTGTCTAAATAATAATAAAAAAGCCTTTAAAAAAATTAATAAAGGTCAGTTTAAAAAAAAAATTGGGTTTTTGCAAAAAATGGTCATTTAAAAAAAAAGAAAAGTAGAAATTCCATCGAAATTTCCATGCCACCGAATTGCAGCGTTATGCACCGTATTCACGGTCTATGCGCCAGTATTTGATCTGACAGCTTCGTGAATGGACTAATTGCCCCGAAATTGCATCTACGGTGAAATTTCAGTTTGGTGCAATTCGGTGGCAAAGTCGGACGTTGCTGAATAACCCTGACGGTAAACACTGTAACACCTTGCACGTTAGGCTCAGGGTAGCAGGGGGAAACAGCAGCATGCAGTTGTGTGCGAACAGTGTGCCATGCGCATTCCTCTCCTGGGCACCGCCTTGTGTTGGCACATTGAGCTCTGCTTGGAACATCAGCCAGAGAGCTCGTGCATATAAATTGGTGCATCAAGGGGCTCGAGACGCACGGTGGTTGGTGGAAGTTAAAGTTCTCTTCGCTCAGCATCGCACGTAGTTACATATGGTGTATTATGGCCAGGGTCAGACCAGCGTTTTTCAGAGCGGAAGGAACGTCTCAGAGTGGACGTTCCTTCCACTCTGACGCCCGTTTGGCCACCTCGCTGAGTGCAGTTAGTGCACTCAGCGCTGCAAGACTCAATCCTCCTATGGAGCACTGCGCTTTGCAGCCCTGTCGGACAGGGGTCCTAGCGCTTTGACAGGGAGGCCTTCAGGACGGCTACAGCACGCTTGCTGTTGCACGTGCATTTTGTGCGCGCGCTACAGCGTGTGGCCGGCCCTTGTCAAAGCGTCACAACGCCGTGAGTACGGGTGCACATAGTGCACTTGTCTGACTCTTCCACCCCCCCCCCCCCCCGGCCTTGAAACCTTAAAATACACTGTTGCATGGCAATAAGACAGAACTGCAGAAAATTTTTATAAAAATCAGGTACTCGACATACGCCGGACTCCTCCACACGAACAACAATGTTGGTGTGACGTAAGAACGGGACCTTGTCGTATCTTGAGGATATGCAACATACGTCCAAATCGAGTTGCTCGAGGAACTCCGAAGGAACTCGGACTGTCTGTGTAGTACCAGATTGATACCTGATCATACAGACTTTCCAGCAGCCCATCACACGCATTAGCGGAAATATGCACGGAGAAGGCTTGCTTTTCGGGTCCTGGAGAGAGAAACGCGTTAGTGATCATCCTTAATGCACTATACGTGTCAATCCTATAATGCTCTGAGCTCCTTTACCGCAGAAGCACTTTATATAGAGTGCATTACATATACTGGGAAGTATCACCAAGTACCACAGAGACAGGAAATAACATTCTGAACGAGCCCGAACACAATCTAATCAGGTTTCTTTTCTCCTGCCGGCAGAGGTGAGCAGTATAATAAACCTGTATCTATTTCAGGAAGCTGACAAGTCCTTTTTATGGAGAAGAATGAGCCTGATGTCCAGAGTTTCTACAACCCCCATCGATTGCTTATTTAAGGTATTATGTGTAATATAAAAAAGGTTACGCGCCAGCGCGTTTCACCGCTCAGGCTTTGTATGCGATCTTTATTTTTAGGTTATACAGGAGGAATCGGTCCTTGAAAGTGAATGTAACCTGTGATTGAACCCCCTTCTCACCTGAGAGCGTGATAACTCGGGTCTTCAAAGGTGCTATCGGGTGCCCGATATAGAGTTATCTCGATTCTGTAGCTGAGCAGGTTAAAAGCAAACGCAATTTGTTCGTTGCAAACAAATTATTATTTATTTTTTTTGGGCTCCAGAACATGACCCTAGCAGCGTGGGCATGATGCCTGAGGTGCCAAAACTGATGCACGTTCCCAGCTGATTTCAAAAAGACCTTCCCCAGCTGTAGTAACTCCTTTTGGTCGGTAGATGGCGCCATCACCCTGTCAAATGGGTTATTAACGTAAGGAATACATTGGGAATATTCGCAAATATTTCTTGCCATGTAATTTAATTAAAAATGACTTTCCAAAAAAACAAGACTGATTCCTGACATTGGTTTTGGCAGTGAAGGGGTTAATGATATGTAATTGGTCGAGTGAAGAGCCCCACAATGGCCATTGTGTCGGAATGACGGCCTCGTGTCTCGTTGCCGCGCTCAGTCTTGCTGCGGTGTATGAATTTCGACACTGAGCAGCAGCAACCCCACTTAAACCTCAGAGTCGGTGTTCCTCAACCTGCTTTTTTTTCAGTCCTACACAGCGGCTTCTGTTTTGCTTGATTGTGTTTCAGTCCACATATCGTAGCCACCTTTCTGGTATTGTTTAATCATGCACTTCGCTATATGCCTAGAATATCCTGGATTTTGCGCAGGTAGACCAAGAAGGATTGATGCAGTGTTGGAGTCATAGGGCGGTCACAAAAAATATTGACCTTTTAGATTTTTCTTCTCTTTGCTCACTTTTTGTATTTTATTGATTTTAAAAGCTGTCAACATTTTTATTCTCATAGCTTCTTTTTCCACATCTGACTGAACAATCTGCAAAGTAGTGTACGTGTATATAAAATATATGGATCGCCTTCAGGGACTTCCTTGAAAAAGGCTCAGAAAGAGCCGAAACGTCAGGCCTATGTAAATTTTAATATTTTTTTATGATAAAGTTTATTGTTTTATTAGAAGTCCCTGAGTGGGTCTCGCATCGTTTACATACATTTAGTATCTGCTGCACTGGGAAAGTAACTAGAGACTGTGGAGAGTGCTGTACGAAGTGTGAAGAGATAAATAAATATTATATATATTATTCCTGTATCCATAATGTTTTTGTTTTTTTCCCTTTTGGAATAATTGAAGAACCTTTTATTTGTTTCTCATTGATTGCTGGTCCTGACTCTGGAGATGTGTGTCCCGTATAGGGCTACAAATAATGATTATTTTCATAATTTAGTTGTCTGATTATTATATAATATATATATTTTTATTTTTTCCAATTCATCGGATTAATTTTTTTTTTTTTTTTTTTTAGTTTACTAAAAAGGAACATTGTAAAAATCAGCTGCTCCCTCCTTTTTCTCCTTCGAAGTTTGCGTAGTGTATGTATCTCCCATAACTTGCGTACTATATGCACACATGGTTGGATGCGTGCGCAGCTCAAGTCCGTGTCTGCTCTCCAAACGAACGCTGCTACGAACAATCGGATAGATATGTCTGCACGAAAGCGGGGTGATAAGGGGGGGGGGCACTCCACGTAGCCTGACCACTTTAATGTGCTAAAGTGGTCAGAGTGTGGGAGGGAGGATAGGGTGGTGGCACAGGACTCAAGCTCCAAGTAGTATACCACCCAGGGTCTGTTCTTTAATTTACAACAGTAGCAGAACTATAGCAACCAGTTTGTTTTTACAACAGACTATCAGAGTTATTCAAAGAGATCCGAATTGTGGCTGAAAGTGAAATTCAGCGTTCGGTTACCTTTCCTGGCCATTTGGCTATTCAGAGAGCAGGCAGTTCGCCAAATCCTGGCGAATTGCCTGCACATACGGTGCCTGTTCGAGGGCAGTGAAATCCCCATAGAGAAGCACTGCTTCGTCTATTCAGAGAACACAATCCAGCAGTGAAAAGTTGCCGAATTGCCCTGCCATTCGGTGGTTTCATTCGACAGGTTTATTCAGGAGAATCCCATAGGCTTCAATGTTAAAAATATTCCCGTTTTAATCCAATATCTAATAAAACATTTATTATATTATTCTGCAGTAAAAAGTCTCTTTATGTTTAGATTTTTTTTTTCTTTTTTGGTATTTGTTTGCGAAAAAAATAAAATTTAAATTCAAATAATTTTTTCTGTAACAGCCCTTTTTATTATCATTCATTGGATCTTATATGTAAATTTCAGACATTTTCGCTCAGTAGTTTCTTTGCAAACAGCGTTTCACTTTTCAAACATTCAAGCGTACTGTTTTTTTGTTTTTTTCCACTCCATTCGTCTGCGGTGTCGGGGTTTTCCGGCAGCTGCTCTGCGCTCTGATCGGCGGCTGCTCTGGTTTCTCCGGCGTGCTCGGCGGTGTTAATCCAGATGTTTTTGCGGGTTTCGGTGTGCGTTCGCCGGGTTTTCGGCGGCTTTTCCCTGCATTACGGCGGCCCTGTGGTGCTGGCTGAATACACCGCAGGGTTGCCGAAATGGGATTGCCAAATCGTACCGAATTGAAGAGAACGAATAGTCACCGAACGTGCAGTGACTTTTCGATGCTCTATGAATAACCCTGATTGTTAATAACCCTACGTAACCCCAGAAGTAAATCGTAGCGAGTAAAGCAGAGTCATGTCTTTTCCAATCCGCTTCAAAGCAGCGTCTGAAGGTATTAATGTTTAACTCCGTCTGACTCTAATCGGCCTGTGTATAGAACACACTGTTTAATCGATCATGAAAATAGTTGACAACTGTTTCAGCCCTAGTTCCGTCACAGTGTTATGATACACAGGCAGCCTGTGGCCTGTACAGCCCATACGTCTCTGCATTGTTGGGCTTCATTTCGGTTTTATGCATTGGATAGGGAGGTCGTCTGACTGTTTATATCTTGTAATTTCAGCGTTGCTTTTTACCTATCGGTTTATGTTTGTATATTGCAGCACGTCGCCTCCGGAAACCAGGAAGAGGTGGAAGAGTTACTGAGTCAAGGTGATAGCGACGAGGATGTCACTCAAAAAATGTGCCACCCACTCTGCTCCTGCGACAGCTGTGACAAGCTGGTCTCTGGGTAAACACGGACCGTCTACTCTGGTTCTTCTAACGCCGGGGTCAGCGACCTTGGCCCTCCAGATGTGCCAGAGATAAATTTCCCACATGGCTCTGCCCTCCCGATGAGAAGCTGTGCATCATGGGAGACGTGGTTCCAAAACATCTGGACGACCAAGGTTGCTGACTCTGCCCTAAGCGATGCCAGCAAAATGCCCCGGGACTGTCCTGTGCTAATACTATTGATAATCTTGAAATGAATCCCAGATTTGGTCAACTTGTGCAATGTACATTCCTTCAGGTTATATCCTAAAATTCTAGGCAGCATTATAACCAAGCAAGTCCAATTACTGTGCTCGTCAGCTGTAATGTTACACTGCAAACCGTTTTCCACTCGCACGGGAGGATTCATAATCCCCTCAGCTTCCACGCAAGAACATGCACAAGAACCTGTCCTCTTTCAGCTTTACCTGATAGCTTTGCTTGCAAATAAAGGACATAGGTCCCTGTTTTCTATAACACCGGCTTATCTTTTTTGCTTTTTCAGAAAGCTTAATGATTCCTCGATTGTCACACCATTTTCCAGGGATGACAGGGGTTATACACCTCTCCACGTTGCAGCGATTTGTGGTAAGGCAAGGCCCTCTGACTTAATCAGGTGACTCTTCAGGTCTCTGGAGGCTTAGCTTGTATATAACTTATATATTTACATATATGTACGCTTACTTTTTTTTACAAAAATCTTCAAATAGTGCAATTCTTATAAACGATGTGCAGAAAGAGACGGATCTGGACTAAGATTTTTGGCTTTGGCAGCGTAAGGGCTATGAGGTACCCCGGAGGCCTAATCACAGATGTATAAAGCAGTGGGTTGGGATTTGGGTAGATCAGTGTTTTCCATCCCTGGTCCTCAGGTCCCCCCTAACAGGCCAGGTTTGCAGGATATGTGAAGCACTGCACAGGTGATATGATTTGCTGCTCAGTGATTGCAGGATTGTCTGCATTTCCCCAAGGTAAACCTTAAATTCTGGCCTGTTGGAGGGACCGGTGAACCAGGGTTTGGAACCGCTGGGGTAGATCATAGGCAGTGTTAGAGGGTTTTAGATGCATCTGTATTGACCAATGCAGCCGTGTCTATTAGTAAAGCAGCACTCCTCGTCATACGAAGATATTCCAATGTCCCAAGTGCTTGCATGAGAAGACTGGGAGATGTGATCTGAAGGGAAGCTAGGTGCCATAATTAGATGTTGGTTCTGAGAGACTATGGGTATCCATTCTTTAACTCTACAAGAACTACTTTGGAAGTATTATTTTATTGAGAGGGTGGTGGATACATGGAGCAGCCTTCCAGTAAAGTGGGAGAAGCTAAACCAGTGATTTGAGTTTAAGCAGGCATGGGATATACATAAGGCTATCCCAGGGCTCAAAATTTCAAGTCCCAAGCTACTAACCAGGCTATAAGAGTTACTCGCCACCAGTTGCTCCTCCTAACCCCTACCCAGCCCTTAACTCTGCCCCTAAACACAACCCCTTAAATTATCTTATGAAATTACACGTTAAAGGTTTTATTTAGAATAAAATTACAAAAATAACATTAATACCCAGACATCAGACCCCAGATACATGTGTACCCAGTCATCAGACCCCAATTTGAGCAGAGCGAGGAGGCACCACCCCCTGCCAGTGACAGAGACGAGCTTGGCCAGGTTAGGCAGCTGATCCCTGCCACCGTGCAGCCTGGGGAAGGGGGGGCTGCACGGTGGCACCGCTGGAATACACAGCACGAAATAATTTAGTGTGCTGCCTGTGTGTGCATTTCCACTCACCCTCCCTTAAAGTCCACTCGCCAAATGCTAGTAAGCGAGTGGAAATTTTGAGCCCTGGGCTATATTAAATAAAAGATGATAAATCCAGGGAGATTATCCATATAATTGGGCCGACTAGATGGGCTGAAAGGTTCTTATCTGCCGACATTTTCTATGTTTCTAGTACTTCCCCTAAACCTCTTAAAAGTACATTCTTTCCCTGTGTCGTTGCGCCCCTCGCAGGACAAGCTCAATGCATCGATCTACTGATAGCTAAAGGCGCCGCTGTTAATGCCACAGATTACCACGGATCCACACCACTCCACCTGGCTTGCCAAAAGGGCTATCAAAAGATTGCAGTAAGTGGCTTGTGACTTTATTTGTGTGACCGGTCCATTCAAAATACATGTAAACACTGAAACAGCCATGAATAGCCCCCCCCCCCTCCTTTCAACATGCAATCCATTTCTGTCACTGTTTTCTTGTGTTCAACTGAAGAAACGGATGTTTTCAGAGATTCCCATTCCTCCACAGGACGGCGCCATGTTTCGGGGGGGAGGGGCTTCAGTAAACTGGCCTACAGGAAAGCCCTATACTGTCAGTGTGCTGCACTGCCTGTCACTCGGCTTGTGACTGACAGCCTTATCGGCACACTGAGTGGGGGGAGGCGGCATCCTGTGACTCTCTGCTCACAGTGGCCCCTCCCACCTGTGGCATGCCGAAGGCCATACCATAAAGGGTGGGGGAAGACTCTTTTAAACCCAATATCATCAGGTCCACCCCCCTTCAATACGGTGATCACTATAAACTGAGAGCTGCCCTGTCGAATGGAAAGGACATTGATTGGCTCGCGACGGTGGCACTTTAAGGGGTTTATACTGCTGTGGGGTGTACATCGTTATACCACTCGTCTGTTCTGATTTTCCTTCTAAGCTTCTCTTGCTACACTACAAGGCCTGCAGAGACGTTAAGGACAATAACGGGAATACAGCTCTTCACCTGGCATGCACGTATGGGCACGAAGATGTAAGTACCTGCTGACTAGACCATGGATCAATGCGTTATGCCTCTTTTATTATTCACTTATTTGAGGCACTTCATACTGTATGAGCCAGTTCATGTCACAGATGGCTATTGGTTGTGTTTTGGTTTTGTGGGTCCTTCATTCCACCAAAACTCAGGCAAATAATAGAATTGTCCTACAACAGCCGCTAAGGGAGCAAGGCTGCGCGTTTCCATATAGAAATGTTTTTGGCAAAGCTTTGTGATATTGGATGGTGGCATAATAATGCCGTATACTTACAGATGTTGCAATTATTGATCATTAGCCAGTCTCAACAGAATGGGAAGTACTACTTGCTGAAGGAGTATGGAGTGAATCCTACAGCATTATCCGGCCTCTGTATAACGTGATATCCTACTCGTTTAGCGATAGCCAGCCTCTGTATAACGTGACGTCCTACTCCTTTACCAATAGCCGGCCTCTGCAGAAGGTGATGTCCTACTCATTTAGCGATAGCCTCTGTATAACGTGACATCCTACTCATTTAGCATTAGCCGGTCTATGTGGAAGGTGACCTCCTACTCGTTTAGGATGTCACGTTATACAGAGGCCAGCTAATGCTAAACGAATAGGATGTCACCTTCTACAGAGGCCGTCTAGGATGTCACGTTCTACAGAGGCCAGCTAATGCTAGACGGCCTCTGACGTGCTAGCCGGCCTCCGTAGAAGGTGACATCCTGCTCGTTTAGCATTAGCTGGTCTCTGTATAACATGACATCCTAGACGGCCTCTGACGTGATAGCCGGCCTCTGTATAACGTGACAGCCTCTGACGTGATAGCCGGCCTCTGCGGATGGTGACTACCTCCTTGTTTGGTATTAGCCGGCCTCTGTATAAGGTGACATCCTACTCATTTAGCCGTGCTTTTGTATGTTAGAATTACCTTTTTTATTTAGCAGGACCCTATGTTTGCTTCACTCGGTTCTTTAGACTGAAACTTCCTGTTCCTCTAGCATTATCCAGGCTTTGTAGCCTGTGACGTCCCACTCGCCATTAGCAGTTTCATATACCCATGTAAATTATTACTCTTTCTTTGCCTTACGTAAGTGATGGGTTGGGTGTTTGCATACGGTTCCTGCGAGTGAGTCTTATTTGTAACCTTTATTCTTCCAGTGTGTGAAGGCTTTAGTCTATTACGATGTACACTCTTGTAGAATTGACTGTGGTAATGAGAAGGGAGACACCCCGCTCCACATAGCTGCTCGCTGGGGCTACCAAGCCATCATAGATGTGTTGCTACAAAACGGAGCCGGTACAGGTGTACAGAACCGGAGGAAGGAGACGCCCTTACAGTGTGCTTTAAACCCCAAGGTAACTGGTGATGAAGGTATCAGGGTTTGGGTTACCTGGATATTTAGGCTAGGGTCAGACTGAGGCAGTGCGAACGCGCGTTCTGGCGCACATAATCACGGCCGCACTAGCAGCAGATGACGGGCAATGACAGCCAATATACGAAGTACGGTCGCACAAAAGTCCGGCCGCGCAACGCAAGTGGAAAATGAACGCATTTTTTCGAGAACGTTAAACCGCTGGTACTGACGTACAGAGTGCGCTGCGGCCGCATAGCAGCGTGTGTGCGTGATTAGGAGATGTCAGACGCTGCTAGTGTGCGGCCAACATAACGTTCAAACTTTTCACCCCATCGTCATGAAATACGTCCAGAATTGCGCATCGTCTGACCACTTAAGCGTATTCCGTGAAAAAATGCGTGCGCACGCATCGACGTACATTTTGACGGTGGCCGCAGAAAATGCGCTCATCTGTCCCTAGCCTTAGCCGTTTACTTAATGTTTAAACAGAAAGAAATACATTGAAATTTCCCGTATTTACAATTCTGTCCTTGGACAGCCAGGAAAACGTGTGATTGGACCAATTCTCCAGTCCAGATTCCAGATGGGGAGCAGGAGATTCACTAGATCAGTCGGCAACCTTGGCCCTCCCAGATATTTTGGAACTACATCTCGATGTTCAGCTAAGCATCACATTGACTGAGCCTTATGGGGAAATGTAGTTGCAAAACCTCTCAAGGGCCTCGGTTGCTGATTCCTGCTCTAGATGCTCGTTTGGCTCAGTCTGTGCGTTGACTTGTCAGCACGCTGGCATTCAGTGAGGTTCAAGCAGAGGGCTGTCCTGTAGCACTGTTTTTCCATTGCGTTGTCGCTCACCCTGACGGAATGCCACTGGAAGTGAATGACCGGGAAACTTCGATAAGGAAACCACTCAAATGTCCTTATATATGTGTTGGCAAAAATACTAAACCCATACAGAGGGTTCGTTTCCAGGTCAAATGGGCCAAGGACATGTCGGGCATTACAGGTGCACTTGAGCATTTTTTTATTTTTTTATTATTATTATTATCATTATTGTTTGGGGGGGAAATATACCGATCCTAATATCACTGCCGATACCGGCATTTGCACAAGTACTTGGTACATTTGCAAATGACCCGATACCTCTACTGATGCGCGGAAGCCGGCTCTGGGCTGGCTTGCCAGTGTCAAAGGGGCTGGGGCTGCTGACAGAATGCATTAACAGCATTCCGTCAACATCCCTCTCCGACTGGCCACGTTCCACAGTGCAGCCGCCAGCCGTGTTCACGCAGGAGTCGCAAGAGCACGTCATGGCCTTCACAAGCCAGAATGCTGTTATTGCTTTCTGCCAGCAGCCCAGGTGTCTGCAGTCTTCTAGGTATACATGGATCTGAGATCTGTGGGTATCTGAGGTCTACTTATTATGTAGCCAGGGTTTGTGCAGTGGGTATATGTGGTGTCTGGCCATACATTTCAATATTAACATAAATTTGGAATTTCTGCAAAATCCTAAATTATTTATTGGAAAGCGGTCACATGACATTAAAGTATCTGTGTATCCGTAGTTATTTAAAAAAAATAAAAAAAATTGTGCGTACCTGTTCATAACTGTGTACCCAAAATTTAGATCAACGATCCTTCTAATATCCCATGGTGCATAGAGACTAACTTTGGCACGGGGCAATCCAGCAGACGATGAGTTACAAAGTTAAATAATGACGCTAACATATTATCCTGGACGATGAACCAGGCCCTCGTCTCAGAGCATTAAATAGCATTTCCATCCTTATCCTAGATTCTGTCTATGATTGAAGACGCCGAGGTGATGAAAGCAAGAACACCGAGCGGGTCTGAGGTAAAGAGTCACTTAGACTTTATTTTACGTGGATTTATAATATGCCCCAGTATCCGTTTTATCGTTTTCTTTCCTGTACCCTGCCTCCTCTAGTCTACAAGTCAGTCTCCTCCGCAGTCCACTGACACCATCAGCAGTGAGTCCTCAGAAACCAGTCTGTCCTCACAGTCCCCTGATCCCAAAAAGGAGAGTGTCAAAAGCAAATATAAAGAGGTAACGAGTGCCTTTCTAACTTTATTCTGCAGATCTGTGTATCCCCTCTTTGTCTATGTTAAGCTGACATGATCACAGCGGACGATATCTGAGGTTCCACTTAGTTCTCTGTATGCTGCCTTATGTTACATGGCTGCCTGTTTCTCTCCTGTGGACTCCGGCTCGTGTTCTGCGGGATACAAACAGGTGTCTACAGATACAACTCTTTGAGCGAGGTAGGATAGGTTGAACCAGATGGTCATGCACCTTTTCCAACCTAAATGTGTAACAGATGATCTACGCATTGGCAGACGCACACAGTTTTGGTGGATACAATCAGAAGCCTGTTAATCTACGTGTTTGGCATGTGATGTCTGGATGTGGTACAACTGTTTGTTTTTATATTCATACAATTACCAAATTTTCCTATCCTCTGAAGTTTGGATTTCAATAAAGACTCAGAGGCGATTATTTGCTTCGTTTTTTTTCTTTTATTACACTCACAGCAGCAAGGGTTAAACTGAAAAAATAATAGCTCCATGTCCTAACAAGGGAGAAACCCCTCCCTATAGTCTCTGGCCACCCCTTGTCCATGTAGGGGAGTGGCTAGATCACCAAACTCTCTTTTTTTTTTTTTTTTTTTTGCTGCTCTTCACAGCCATTCATACAATATCTTTTTTTTTTTTATTTTATTTATCTATGTTCTGCGTTTCAGGTGGAGAAACTGTTACGAGCCGTGTGCGACGGAGACCTGGAAATGGTTAGGCTTCTTTCTATCGCGTTTCTGTTGTTACTTGGCATGTTAGGTTTATAAAGATACGGAGAAGCGCGTAACAAAACACGAACACTCGAATGATCAGGATATACAATTTAGATGTAATCTATGGATGAATGGTGACAGTCACGGTGAGCTTTACACACCTATGGACCTGAGGACCCCACTTGTGAAAAAGTCTGCTTTTGCTACTTTCAGTTTTCCAAGTAGTCCATAAAACGTTCCTAATTAAACTCGCCCTGTTATTCCTCCCATGTTGCCCACACCTGGATGTACCCCGCACAGCTCCCACACATGCTATAACGTCAAATATTTAACCCCTTCTAGACACCCTCACCTTTTCGGTTTCACTCACAACCTTCTCTTGAGCAGGGTCATCCTCACCTTTTGTTTCTGGGTGTTGAATTTAAATTCTTCCAATTACTTGCTTGTTTTATCTCGTTCATTGTGCAGCACTGCTGAATAGGTTGGTGCTATCAGAGATCTTTTAACTACTTCAGAAGCGCTTGACTTGCGTCATATTTTCTAGGTGCGCTACCTCCTGGAGTGGGTGGACGACGACCTGGAAGATGAAGCAGACGATGTGCCCGTTGGATTAAAGGAGTTTTGCCACCCGTTATGCCAGTGTCACAAATGTGGACCTGCACAGAAGGTCCGGTGTAGCTCGTATTGTTCTTTTAATGAAAAGTCTCTCGTGACAAATGGGGCCCTTAGGGTTCAAAATTCCCTATTACATTCTTCGTGCATTCGTTTGTGCCTGCGCAAAAACGCATTAACGCGAGGGGCAAAACCCTTTGCGCAGAACGTCATATTACAATGTCAGAGCAACAAACGTGCGTATTCGTCTACCGCGGGTGAACCTGCGGGAACGCTGCGCGAGCTTACTGTACTGCGCGCGTCCTATACTTAACATTGTGAGCGCAAATGCGTTTGTGCGCTGGTACGCGGATGGTATTACAATCTATGCGCAGTTTGTAAAGCACAGCCTTTGCGCGCATAATTTTAGCAACTCCTAAAAGCTGGTGTTAACGGCAAATTCTATCAACCTGCCGAACCCAAATACACCAGCCCAAAAAAAAATACGCAGCAAAGTATAGTTACACATTCTACTCATACCCAAACCAATAAAATGGAGAAGTTGTGTTTTTTTTTTTTTTTTATTGATGCAGCATATATGCGCCGATTGACTTTGACAGGCGCAAAAACTGAACATGAGACAATTGTGGTTCTTAATTCTGATTGGCTGAATCATGTGAAAAAACAGTGCGCACACTGATTTCTGCGCGCAACGTTGCTGCGCCTGCGTTTTACATGCGTTATTTTTGACGGATGAAAAAATGCGCGAGGATTGTAATACCAGAGTTGTTTTACGCACGTTAACGTTTAACGCTCTGCTCAAAAATTTACGCGTTCTGCTTGCGTTTTTGCATGAAGAATGTAATCGGGCCCCAAATGTGCGGTAGCAAAGCGTGCAACAACATAATAGACTATGCTGCCTTGCTCCCAGAAAGTCCTTAAATGAATACGTCAGAGGGAGAGCTAGTCTAGGGCCCCTTTATGCATCTGGTTTGATGAAGGGGCTGTAGACCTGCACATTTGACACACTGCACACAGACCTATTTGGTCCCAAAGTAGAGGAACACATGAGGTTGGAGCCTGCCCAGGGGGTACAATAAATTAGCATCAGGTCTGTATAATAATGTTCTTCAGCTTACGCACATTGGCCTCAAGGGGGATGCACCGAGAAGGGGACACATTGGCCTCAAGGGGGATGCACCGAGAAGGGGACACATTGGTCTCTAGGGGATGCACCGAGAAGGGGGCACATTGGTCTCTAGGGGATGCACCGAGAAGGGGGCACATTGGTCTCTAGGGGATGCACCGAGAAGGGGGCACATTGGTCTCTAGGGGATGCACCGAGAAGGGGGCACATTGGTCTCTAGGGGATGCACCGAGAAGGGGGCACATTGGTCTCTAGGGGATGCACCGAGAAGGGGGCACATTGGCCTCTAGGGGGATGCACCGAGAAGGGGACACATTGACCTCTAGGGGGATGCACCGAGAAGGGGACACATTGACCTCTAGGGGGATGCACCGAGAAGGGGACACATTGGCCTCTAGGGGGATGCACCGAGAAGGGGACACATTGGCCTCTAGGGGATGCACCGAGAAGGGGACACATTGGCCTCTAGGGGGATGCATCGAGAAGGGGGCACATTGGCCTCTAGGGGGATGCATCGAGAAGGGGGCACATTGGCCTCTAGGGGATGCATCGAGAAGGGGGCACATTGGCCTCTAGGGGGATGCATCGAGAAGGGGGCACATTGGCCTCTAGGGGGATGCATCGAGAAGGGGGCACATTGGCCTCTAGGGGGATGCATCGAGAAGGGGGCACATTGGCCTCTAGGGGGATGCACCGAGAAGGGGGCACATTGGGCGGTAAAATGTACATCTAGTGATTTCTCGTTGACTCTCACCCATGCCTTTTCATGTCCTTGTACAGAAGCTAAGTAAAATCCCACCTAATGGACTCAGCGTCAACGTGACAAGCCGCGACGGGTTTACTCCTCTGCACATAGCTGCCATGCAGGGGCACTCCATGCTGGTCTCTCTGCTTTTGAAGCACGGGGCGAACGTTGATGCCAAGAACACAAACCGGGCTCTGCCTCTGCACTTGGCCTGCCGTAGCGGGCACCTGGAGGTAGGACTTACCCCGTTTGTGGTTGTGTTTATGGACAGATAAAATGTTATGTCATTAAATACAGTTGTATTCAAAATTATTCAACCCCCAATGCTGTAAAGGGTTTTAGGGAATTTAGTGTACATTTGTAATTGTATTCAGAATGAAATCCTACAAGGACTTTTTAAAGAACCATCTGCAACTAAAATGACATCAATTGGTTTTGTAATACAGTAGTAAATGTTTCTTTTGTGAATTCTTCATTGACACAATTATTCAACCCCTTAAAGACTACCACTCTGAAGAACAGAGGTTCATTCAAGTGTTTTCAATCAGGTAATGAAAACACCTGTGGATGTCACGGAGCAGCAATAAAGCATAATAAGCACCAATTAGGCAGCTTTAAAATGACTGTGATACTCAGCTCCTTCTAGACATTTACTGGTGTGGTTACAAACATGGTGAAGTCAAGAGAATGGTCCAGGAAGACAAGAGAAGAGGTGATTACTCTTCACAGGAAGGGCAATGGCTATAAGAAGATTGCAAAGATGTTAAACCTACCAAGAGAGACCATAGGAAGCATCATTCGCAAATTCAAGGCAAAGGGCACTGTTGAAACGCTACCTGGTCGTGGCAGAAAGAAGATGCTGACTTCGACTACTGTGCGCTACCTGAAGCGTAGAGTGGAGAAAAGTCCCCGTGTGACTGCTGAGGAAAGATTTGTCAGATGTGGGTACTGAAGTTTCAGCTCAGACAATACGGCGCACACTGCGTAATGAAGGCCTCCATGCCAGAACTCCCAGGCGCACCCCCTTGCTGTCTCCAAAGAATAAGAAGAGTCGACTGCAGTATGCCAAAAGTCATGTGGACAAACCACAGAAGTTTTGGGATAGTGTTCTGTGGACTGATGAAACAAAATTAGAACTGTTTGGGCCCATGGATCAACGCTATGTTTGGAGGAGGAAGAACAAGGCCTATGAAGAAAAGAACACCTTGCCTACTGTGAAGCATGGCAGGGGGTCAATCATGCTTTGGGGCTGTTTTTGCTTCTGCAGGTACAGGGAAGCTTCAGCGTGTGCAAGGTACCATGAATTCTGTTCAGTACCAGGAGATATTGGATGACAATGTGATGCAGTCCGTCACCAACCTGAGGCTTGGGAGACGTTGGACCTTTCAACAGGACAATGATCCCAAGCATACCTCAAAGTCCACTAGAGCATGTTTGCAGATTAAAGGCTGGAACATTTTGGAGTGGCCATCGCAGTCACCTGACTTAAATCCGATTGAGAACCTCTGGGACTTAAAGAAAGCCGTTGCAGTGCGCAAGCCTAAGAATGTGACTGAACTGGAGGCTTTTGCCCATGACGAATGGGAGAAGATACCCGTAGATCGCTGCGAGACACTTTTGTCAAGCTATGCTTCACGTTTAAAAGCTGTTATAACTGTAAAAGGATGTTGTACTAAGTACTAAGATTGAATGTCACTTGGGGGTTGAATAAAACTGATAATGATGTGAGCACAGAAAAGACATTTGTGGTTATTTCATTATAAATGTTATGTTATATTTGTCTGACCTACACGTGCCTCTTTGATTTAATTGTAAGCAAGATGACTGAATGATCAAAATCAATGTCAAACTGGCCAAAACACTCAATTTCAGTGGGGGTTGAATAATTTTGAACACAACTGTAGGTGCAATCCAGACTAATATTACTGTATGTCTGAGCTTGAAGTGTGTCTGTCTGTTTAATAATGTGGAGCCCTCCGCCTTCCTGTGCGTAGATTTATTTATTTACAAAGTATTTTAGCAGGAAGGATACATTGAGATTTCTCTCGTTTTCAGTATGTCCTGGGTTCGAGAAACATTGAATTGTTAGTAGTTACAGAAATACAAAGTAGTAAAATGCAAGATATTAAAAATCACACATATACAGATTAACCCAGAAAATAAATATGTAGGAAATAGTCACGATGTTACATGTTTACAGGCACATTCTGTATATAGTCACTATGTTACATGTTTACAGGTGCATTCTGTATATAGTTGCTGTGTTACATGTTTACAGGTGTATTCTGTATATAGTCACTGTGTTACATGTTTACAGGTGCATTCTGTAATATAGTCACTATGTTACATGTTTACAGGGGCATTCTGTATATAGTCCCTATGTTACGGTTTTACAGGTGCGTTCTGTATATAGTCACTGTTACATGTTTTTTTTTTTTAATCCATATTATCTTTATTGCAGGTGGTGAAGTTTCTGATAGACTACAGCATGGGAAAAAATAAAAAAGACATGGGTGGGAATACGCCGTTAATCTATGCATGCACGGGAGGCCATGTACACATTGCTGCAGTCCTCCTGGAGGTAAAAATGAACCTTTTCAACCTATTAATATCATGTTGTAAAGTGACTACATGGAAGGTCCTGATCATAGGGGTTATTCAAAGAGCACTGAAATATCACAGAAATTTTGGTGCCCTTTCATTCGGCGAGCTCAATTTGCCGACCCTGCGGTCAATTCACCAATCGACCCGCCGAACGCAGCCGACAAACCTGATTTAAAAAAAGAAATGCAACTTTTAAAAGGCGTTTTAAACAAAATAATATAATATAGAAGGTCCTATGAATAACAATAAAAAGGTCTGTTACAGAATTTACTTCTTGTAAAAAATATAAAAATCTAAATCAATTTTGCTGAAAGATCCTAAAAAATGTATAAATTCTAAAAAGAAAATGTGGCATTTTTATTTTTTCATTGAAACCTATGGGATTTGCCTGTTTAAACCTGTTGCATGAAACCACCGAACAGCAGGGCATTTCACTGACATTTCTTTGCTGTTCGTTGTCTGTGAATAGATTAACCATTGCTTCTCTATGGGGATTTCACGGCCGTCGAAGGTCATCGCATTTCCCTGGTAATTCGCTAATATTTGGTGAATCGCCAGCTTTTTGACTAGCCGAATTGACACGAAATTCACCGTTCGGTGCAATACGCTGACCAATTCGGCTCTGTTTGAATAACCCCTTAAATCTGCCTCAGATTATATCATCAAAAGAGCCAATTTTAAACCAAATTGCTGTTTGCTCCTTAGCATGGAGCGTCAGTGACCCTCTGCAACGTGAAGGGGAACTCTGCTCTGCACGAGGCTGTGCGGAAAAACGACCATTCCCTGGTGCATCTGCTGCTGCTGTACGGCGCAGAGGTGGAAATCCGAAACAAGCGCCAGTATACTCCTTTAGACTACGTGAAGGAGGTAAGCCGGCATCATCGGATCGTGACATCTGCTCCGATGGCAGAAATTCTCTGAAATCGTCGCATAATTGTAAATATTTTATTATTACAGTAAGTCGCCCAGCCCAAGCATTGTGGGAGTTGTAGTAGGAGTAGTTGTAGCAGGGCACCACTTGGTCACCGCTGGAATTGTTTATCCGTTTATTTATTTTCAGAATTCCAAAATTCAACAACTTCTGCAGTCGGCTTCTAACAACCTGTTATCTGCCAATGGCTCAGTGGCCCCCGGCGAACAGACAACGTGTGTGCGGAAAAAATGTGAGTGAAATATGCCTGTTCTATTTAATTGAATAACTAACTAAAAACCTGATATCTGCATCACCTGACATTTTGTCCTGGATGTTCTAAAGTCAGAATGTGAATCATGTGTAACTTTCAGATGTTTTTTTTTTGTTTCTTCTGCAGCCACCACCTCCAACCCTCACGCTGCAGGAAGAGACCTCGGGCCACGAAATGTCACCCTACCGCATTCAAAGTAAGTTCTGTTTTTTGGAATTGGAAAGAGAACTTGTTGTCAGAGTCTGACGCCTGTGACACGCGGTGCGGCTGTGCTGTGCGGGGCTAAGCAGCAGCTGGTGTGTGAGTCGCTGGAGTTGATTGGACCTCCAATCAGCTTGCTCGTATGATCGGTGTGTCTGTCGCGCCGTGACGCACAGTCATACGCATGCTCTGATTGGTCGAATTTTCATCTTCTGACGGTCAGCTACGCATCCTGCCTACAGGTGAGTGAGGCAGATGAAAACTGCAAGACAGACCTGAGCAGAACGCTGTGCGTCACTTCTCAATTAGTGTGTCCTGGCTTTAAACCTAATAAAAGGTCCAGGAGACTTATTCTGAGAGGGCTGCAGACCCACTGGTTAGGCCGAGGCACACGTTGGCCATTGCTGCACTGTAACCATGAATAATTCCTTTTAAACCTGGAGATATTATCGGCTACCTGACCTCTTAGATTACTATAAAGCTCAAATAATAAGGCATTCAGAGCCTGTGTGGGACGGCAGAGACCATCTCAGAACTCCTCTATTTCCCAGGTCTTGATTGGAAGCTGGAGAAATATAAAGTTTTTAATGAAGATTCGGAGGCGAATAGGTGTGTGTTCCCCCTGTTTGCTATCAATTCCCCGCTTTCAATTTAAAAAGAGTTCTAAAAAAAATAAATAGAAAATAAAAAGCGAAATTACAATAGGAGTGTGGTTACAATGTAGAAAATGTGTAGCTGTGAGGCTGGCTCATAAAGTAGGAGCAGGGTTTAGGTCAGGGCTGTCAAACTCCGCCCCCCCCCCCCCCCAGATGTTGAGTGCTACAATTCCCAGAATTCTTTCAATGCAATAGATTTGCCAGAGAATCATGGGAGTTTAAGTTCAGAAACATCTGGTGGGGGGCCAGAGGTTGACAGCCCTGGTTTTAGAAGAGGGGTTATACTCCGTGGCGCTAGAAATACACTTTTAAGGATTCGCTATATCCCCACGCTCTGGTTCTCCCGTCACCAGAACAAATTGATAAATGTGAGGTAAAGAAATGGGGACAGCGCTTCAACGTAAAAGGATGCAGTGCATATAAGTGATGTGGTAAATATGGAAAAATGCTCACAAGCAATGGTAGGTCCCTTAAGGAAGATTAGACGTGGACTAATTCACTCAAACTCTTCATAATAGGATGACCTCAAAATACAGACAATGGTACAGTATTGCACAAACTATACTGCTATAGTAAAGTTGTAATGTTCACTACTCACACTTTCTGAGAGCTGCTAGCTCTCATATGAAGACCTCACAGGTGTTCAGGGCCAACCTGTTCGCCTCATACTCCTGCACTCAGGCCTCCAAGAAAGGTGAGGTGAACAGGTTGGCCCTGAACACCTGTGAGGTCTTCATATGAGTAGTGAACATTACAACTTTACTATAGTTTGTGCAATACTGTACCATTGTCTGTATTTTGAGGTCATCCTATTATGAAGAGTTTGAGTGATTTAGTCCACGTCTAATCCTCCTTAAGGGACCTACCATTGCTTGTGAGCATTTTTCCATATTTACCACATCACTTATACACGGCATCCTTTTAAGTTGAAGCGCTGTCCCCATTTCTTTACTTCACATTTTTCAATTAGCCCTGGTTTTAGGTATTCGGTAGAATAGTATGCGGAGCAAGAGTTGGTAAAACGCGTAGCTACTCCCAGGTTTCAATGCCATAGCTGAGCAATCCTTCAAAAACACGAGTCTGTGTTAGATCTTGCAACGGTGATAGCCAAATCTGCAGGTCTCCAGATCTGAGTTTAGGGTTGCCGCATTGGCCATGTTTTCCAGGACACATACTATTTCATGCAGAGGGGAGCACAGGTGAGATGCCGTCCTGCACCATGTATAATTCATATGCTGCAGGAAGGAAATCATCGCAGGTCACCGGGAATTCCTCTTTGATTTCTTACCTGCAGCGTATGGATTGTACATGCTGCGGGGTGGCATTATTCATGCACTGCCCATCAGCATGAATAATTTATATGCGTCCAGGAAAACACTGCTGATATGGCAACCTAACCTAGTTGGTAGGTGGTAATTTATCTTGTTTTTTTTTTGTTTTTTTTCTTTCCAGGCCTTCAAATGTAAAACAAATCCGCCGAGATAAAAGCATGCCAAACTTTGACGAAGATCTAATAAACAAGGTAAGGGGATGAATTAACAGATTTTATAGACTGTTTCGCTGCTATTTTGACCGTTGCGTTACAGGTCTATTCACTAAAAGGTGAAACTCAGGAGAATGGCAGGAGACGAGAATAATCTAGACCAAATAGCCGATTTGGAAAGTGAGCTAAATGGGAGAATTTTTCTGGTTTGGCTATTTTGACCAAGTTTCACCTTGTAGTGAATAGACCTGATATACTTCTGTATGTAACCGAAGTAAGGACTTAAGGGGGTTATTCAGAGAGCACCAAAATGTCGCCAACATTTCGGTGCTATCTTGTTCCCCACCCTGCTGTGAATTCAGCGTTCCCCGAAGTGCAGGGAAGAGACTCAAAAATCCGCTGAAAAAAAATTATCCGGAGACCCGAACCGCTGCAAAAAACACCGCGCAGACCAGCCACCTGAAAAAGCCGACAAACTGACTAACTGGGTAAAAAAAACAAAAAAACTGCCAGTTTGCAAAACCTCTACTGAACGAAAATGCCTGGAATTTACATTCAAGATCCTATGAATGATAATAAAACGGTCTGTTACAGAAAAAAGAGAAACCGCTATTAAATGGGGGAAAAAATCCTGAAAAATGCCTATAAAATCAATAGACCCTTTACTGCAGATTAAAATGATAAACGGTTTATTAGATATTGGATAAAAACGGGAATATTTTTAACATTGAAGCCTATGGTATTCTCCTGAATAAACCACCGAACAGCAGGGCACTTCAGCAACTTTTCTCTGCTGTTCGGTGTCTGTGAATAGATTAACCATTGCTTTTCTATGGGGATTTCACTGCCCTCGAGCAGGCACATACTTGCTGGCAGTTCTCCAAAATGCGGCGAACTTCCTGCTCTCTGAATAGCCTAATGGCCCTGACATGTCACCGTATGGGGAAATTCACTGTTCGGGGCCAGATGGGCTCTCTGAATAATAGTGTGCACCCTAAATAAATGAATGGAATCTATACTCGCTCGTATACAAATAAGCGGAGCATTTAAAACGGCTGCATAGCTCCCGAAACCTAAAACCACTGCTTTTGAGGGAGCTATAGAACCGCGATAAAAATAGAGATCACAGCCTAAAACTGTTTTATTTTTTCCTAATTGGTGTGATTTATTAAAAGTCCCAAATAGATACGCTCAACATTTAAACGTATGTGCAAAAACCGCATTCTATAAGCCTCCCGATATCCCCGTCTCCTGGGTGGTGTGCGTGCATTTGCTAAATGCCTTGTAAGTTTATGTATTTATTGTTGGTGTACGCGACGAACTGATGAGGTTTTTGTTTTCCTGAATTTGCAGTTGTCTATAAACACTTCCAAGCCCAGTGATGTGAATCCTAACATGCCCTGCGACGCCGAAGCCAAGGAGAAGCCAGTTAGCGAATCCTGTCCCCCACCCAAGGCTACTCACGTTGTCAGGCGGCACAGTCTGAACGTGCACTGTTTAGTAGACAGCCCCGAGAGCTGCAGCGAGGCTTCGGATACATTAAACGAGACTGACGTAAGCTCGCCCCTCTCCGACACATACGACCAGGACTTCGACGACGAACCGTGCTTAAGCACCAGGGAGCTGTGCGACATGAACCGTCACCTCGCTCCTTCCTCGGAGATCGTTGGCATTACAGAGGACCTGAACAAACTCACAAAAATGGCAGACCTGGATTGTTCGGGGTGTACAGACTGCTCGTGCGTGGCCTGCACGCTGGCGGTGGAATCTTCCTGGTCTGTGATCGGCTCTTCTAACCAGTCCAGCTGCGATACCTGTGCACACGATGGTTTCGACACAATCGACCTGTAGTATCTGCTGTGGACAGGGATTCTGGCTTACTTACTGACCCTGTCGCCGTGGTTTAACCCTTTCAGCAGAGGACGATCCAGCGCACTGAGTGTGTCGAGGCACGTTAGGTCCTTGCTGTCGGTGTGCATCGACTCGTGAATCTAGATTTCTGTTTGTGTGTACTGCAGACACAGATGTCGGTGTCACACTTCGTGCAATATTCTCGATGTTTCTCACGTCGTCGGGTCGAACGCCGTTACGACCGATCTCACCATGCTGAGCACTGTTTACGACGCGGCCCGTTCCCCCATCCTAATATGCACTTTCTCACAAAAGCGCAGGCATGACTGTTTATTAATATGGGGTGGGGGCATAATACTATGGGGGGGCAGGTAGGTGTATTCACACATTCCTCTTGACACGGATTTCACTGTGGGTATTTTATGACTGACCAGAATCCTTTTTTTTTTTTTTCCCCCCTCCAGTGGGTAAATCTCACTCCAGCCGCTGTGGACGCCAATCTTCACCCTCACATCATCCACAGCATTGTCTGTGTGCTTGTCCATCCACGTGTGTCAGCGTGGACCGTCCAGTGTATTGTCTTTATGGGAACATGTTTTTATGTGTCAGCGGGAGGCCCGGCAGTCGGGTTACCTTGTGTCTGGGGTTGTTGCAGCGTAGACGCCGTCGAGCAGACACGCGCTCGCGGGAACCAGTACAGCTTCTATTTTTCTAGGTAAATTATGAGTTCACCGGGTTTGTTTTCAAATGTGCCTTTTTTCGATTCGTGCCAAATACTAAATGTTAACTTGATTAAATGACTCTAAAGTGAACGCACGCGTCCTATTCTTATCGATGCTGCTCTTCTCTTTATATCCATATGAAACGTTACATTCAGGGTTATTCAGAGAGAGGTGAAAAGCCGGAGAATGACTGGAGAACGGAAAATTCTAGGTTAAAATAGCCAATTCGAAAGGTGAGATAAATGGGAGAATTTTTCTGGTTTGGCTGCTTTGACCTAGAATTTTCTCCAGCCATTCTCCTGCTTTTCACCACTCTCTGAATAATCCTGATAGTTACATAGGCTGATAAAAGACATCCATCCATTAGGTTCAGCTTTTCACACATCACCTACTGCTGTTGATCCAAAAGAAGGCAAATAACCCAGTCTGAAATGCTCACCAATATGCAACATACTGGGAAAAAATTCCTTCTTGACCCCAGATAGCGACAGATTTCTCCTTGGATCAAGAACCTTTTACCCACATATTAAATATTATAACCCTTAATATTCTGTGTCTGCAGGAAGTCATCCAGCCGTTGTTTAAAAGTCTGTACAGTCTCTGACCCAACCACCTCAACAGGCAGAGAATTCCACAGCTTTATTGTTCTCTTCCTATGGTTTAGGCTGAATTTCCTTTCGTCCAGTCTAAATGGGTGACCCCGTGTCCTGTGTATAGTCCTGTTAATGAATAGGTTTGCAGACAATGATTTATATTGGCCCCGTATATATTTATATAAAGTGATCAGATCCCCTCTAAGGGCCCCGTGTGTGTATATGTTTTGAGAACTACATCTCCCATGATGCTCAGTCACCCATTAGGCTGACTGAGCCACATGGGAAATGTAGTTCCCAAAACATCAGGGAGCCACGGTTGCTGACCCCTGCCTTATACCAAAGGGTAAATCCCTCTAGAGCAGGGATCTCAAACTCTGGTCCCCCAGATGTTTCTGAACTACACCTCCCATGATTCTGGGATTTGTAGGCAATAAACATGGGGGGGGGGGCTGGCAGAGTTAGAGATCCCTGCTCTAGAAGTTGCTCCCTAACCTCTGGACGGTGCAATTTTGGGCCAATTGGTCTATTTATTAAGCTGCCAATTCACCAAACACTGGCCAATTGACAGCAATATACGGTGCGGTTCGCCACAGACTATATAGTGTCTTCTATTTACAGAACACTGAACTGCACTAACATTCAGCGAAATATCCTAATTTTCAATTTTCCATTCGGGTTTCAATGTAAAAATGTAATTTTATCTTTTTTAAGACTGTTTCTCTTTGCAAAAAAAAAAAAAAAAGACACTTATTTGTTTAGAAGACCTTTTAGTTTGTTAGTTTATATAAAAAAAAACACACTTTATTATGTAACATCCAAATCAAAAGTCCTTTTTTATTTATTTTTTTAATTTGGACGCAATTTTACTGATTTATACTGCTGTTAGAATAAGAGATGTGTTTTCTAACTGTTTTGGTGTCTCAAATTTCAGCAAAATACGATGACCAATCACTTAGGCTAGCGTCAGAAAAAAGCAGTCATGGTTTAACATCCGTCGTAACATTGATTTAAGAGACCAACACACGAAGTGCGCACGCACCGCGCAGGTGGCAACGGACGCCATTTAGGCCTCGACGTAAAAGCGCTATGATGGACACCCAGTGTGTGTGATGACGCGACATCAGATACAGCGCATTTAACGCTCCGTTTTTTTGGTCTGGCTGACTGTACCTGTTTAATTTTATTTCCCATAATTCCCTCTTTTTTTTCTTTTTTTTTTCTACATCCGTCAAAAAAACCAGACCATATGGTGTCTACAGTATCTTCCGTCAGTACGTACGTTCGTTAAGCACGCGCTCAGACTGCATTCGTCTGACATTAGCCTTAATAGTGAATTCACCGTATTCTCGGCAAAGAAATTGCATGCACTTTCGGTGCTTTTGATGAATAAACCCTTATTGTGTGATATAAAAATAGAAGTGCGAGAGAGCACCATCTCTACTTCAGGAATGCACCATCTATATCTCTGTGTAAGATCTAATAGCATGCCGTAGCATGGCGCTGACGTGTACCTCGGAGACCTTTTTATGCCACAATCTGATGCCTGACTCCGAGCTAAATGATACATCATTTTCCAAACAAACCCACAGCGGGATACCCAAGGTTTCCAGGGAGCCAGTACCGCAGCAGCTTAAGTGTCAAGAAGAGCCGGGCCCTCCGTGGTGCAGTAAAACAAGATCTAACGCCGGAGACTGGATGAGAAACTTGCTGGGATCACTGAAACTCAAGCCGCCCTCTCGAACGTGCAGTTAATGCATGGCTTTTTGTAACGGAAATCCAAGAAAATTTTTGTTTTTTCCAGTAGCGGCCATTACTTTCCTGTGATGAGAAACTGTAACTCTGTAGCAAGTGGGACCTCAAAGAATGCTCCGTAAACCTGTGATCACATGTCACGTCTGACTCTCCTCGTTTTTATTTGTATCTCCATGAAACCTCTGTTACAAAGCTGCGCTCGATGTTGCTAAAGAGGGGGGAGAGACAAACTAAGATGTGCTGCAAATCCTCCCAAACTAGGGGCTGAAACAACTAATCAATGGAAATTGTTGACAACTATTTTAATCATCGATTTAATCTGTGATGATTTAATCATCCTGTGTACAGCACACACTGTTTAATCTCCGCTTCGGAGCGGATTGGAGAAGACGCGCCGCTGCTTTACTAGGTATGAATTAGTTCTAGGGTTATGTCAGACACAACCGGTTTGTTTTTATTCCAACAGTAGCAGAACTATAACACAAACAATAGGATACTGCCACTGGGTGAAGGGGCTGTACACCGGTGTTTTATCCTTACTTGAAGCTGGAGTCCTGTGCCACACCCTCTTTGGTCTGGGAACTGCCATTCCCTACCTTTTTTGGTCTGGTCCCTTTCCCAAAACTCACTCCCAACACTCGGATCCGGTCTTTTGTCCATACCCACTCACACTCAGGTCAAGTCACTTGAGCAAAGTCACTTCATTCCACCTCCAGTGCCTCCTCCCACTCAGTTTATTGATGAAATTATTTAAAAGGGACACTCTATGCACCCTTAACAATTTAACTTATCAACCCCAATTTTATCATCTATGACCAAGCGCTTGTAGCCACGTTCATTTGAGAAAGCAAACATGGATTTGAGCTACGCATGCAGCATCAACCCATCCCTCTGACCAAGCGCTCGCAGCATCAACCCATCCCTCTGACCAAGCGCTCGCAGCATCAGCCCATCCCTCTGACCAAGCGCTCGCAGCATCAACCCATCCCTCTGACCAAGCGCTCGCAGCATCAACCCATCCCTCTGACCAAGCGCTCGCAGCATCAACCCATCCCTCTGACCAAGCGCTCGCAGCATCAACCCATCCCTCTGACCAAGCGCTCGCAGCATCAGCCCATCCCTGTGACCAAGCGCTCGCAGCATCAACCCATCCCTCTGACCAAGCGCTCGCAGCATCAACCCATCCCTCTGACCAAACGCTCGCAGCATCAACCCATCCCTGTGACCAAGCACTCGCAGCATCAGCCCATCCCTCTGACTGAGCGCTCACATACCTTGTGTGAAAAGTACGCACGATACGCAATTTGCTTAAGTAAACCATTTTTTTTTTCTGATGAATCAATTAGTTGGCCGATTTTATTATTTTGATTAATCAATTATGCGAATAATCGTTCCTTGCAACCCTATCCAAAACATTAAAACCCACTTTATTCTTCTGGTTCTCTTGGATGAGACTCCGCTATAATATAATATGCTGATCCTACCATATAGAAAACAATAAACACAATTAAGAGTGCAAAGAACTGATGGAAATAAAGTATAAGGATTAGCTTATTCTGCTAAAATACTATAAATTCGACAAAGTGCCAGTGCGTTACAAAGCATATCAATATCATATAAATATAGTGCAAGAAGAAAATATGTGGTGCGAATAGTGTGTAGATTATACGTGTATCAAGAGTCCCTCTTGGATTGGATCAAATCAGCAGATACAATATTGCACGTTGTTGTATTTGCTTTTCTTTTTTAGGTTTTTTGATCGGTTTGAAGATCCAATATAAGGAGGACCTCGATTAAGTATCATCTACACACCATGTGCACCAAACATTTTTCTTTTTGTACTTTCACAATGTTTATCTTTATACTGTATTGATCTATTTTATATTGCCCCGGCACTTCAAATGATTAGCTTGTTTCGATAATAAAGTGCCGGGGCAATCTAAAATATATATCAATACAGTATAAAGATAGAAAAATATTTGGTGCACATGGTGTGTAGATGATACTTATCGAGTCCTCCTTATATTGGATCTTCAAACCGATCAAAAAACACCAAATATAACAAATAGTGCAATATTGTATTTGCTTATTTGATCCAAACTAAGGGGGACTCTGTGCAAATCGTGTGTAGATACTTGTATCAGACTATATAGTTTTTGTACTTGCACTATATTTTATCGAAATAATAAATATATATAATTTCAGGGTTTTTGCGCTCTTGAACGTGCTTATTGTATTCTATATAGATTCTTTACTCGTGTAGCTACTTGGGTTTTCTCTACGCCAGCGGAAGTACTGTCTTTAAGCCCTATTCTCCTCCTTCTAGCACTGACACTTAGCTCTTTTTTAGGGTGTACTGTCCTTTCAGATCCCCCTGCTCCTACCATCTGCCTCATGAATACAGCAACATTCATTAATGGGAACCCGTCATGAAAACTTGGGATCTTATTAAGGCTAAGGTCAGGTGAAAGCAGTCAGAGCGCACTCTGCGTGCGTGCATAACGGACGGACTGACGGATGATACTGTAGACCCCACACAGTCTTTTTTTTTTTTTTTTGACGGATGTAGGAAAAAAATGGGAAATATATGGGAATTAAAATTAAATGACAGGTACAGTCAGCCAGACCAAAAAAAAACTTCTGAGCGTCAACGTGATGGATGTCGCAAATGCGCTGTGTCTGATGTCGCGTCATCACGCACACAGGCTGCTACACGGACGTGACGCGCTCTGGGCATCCGTCGTAGTGCTTTTACATTGAGGCCTAAATGGCGTCCGTTGCCACTTGCGTTGTGCGTGCGCACTTTGGTGCGTGTGTACGTTGTGTGTTGGTCTCTATTGATCACAAATCAATGGACGGACGTTAAACTGTGCGGTGTCACAGACGTGACAACTACGTTCGTGTGACGTGGGCCTAAATCTGGAATGTATAATGTGAACTGCTTTGGGCGCCACCTAGTGGTTTATTAAGCAAATTACAAGGATAGTGTGTTAAACCAGATCAATTCGTAACAAAATATTAGGTATGTCAATGTTACTATGAAACAGCTGCTCTCCTCTTCCACGTAGTTAAAATAACCAGATAAACGTTTATAGGTGTAGGTGGTAGGGCCTGCACTTCCTTCGATGCTTTATCCGGTATAGAAGAGGTGACCATCACTTTCTTCTTTCAATAACCTCAAAAAAAAGCGTAAATAAACATAGTATAGCCCATAACTTCTCAATGTTTGAAATGAGCGTTGGAATTTTACTCACGTTTAAGAGTGCCAAAAGATCAGGCACTCGATATACAGGCAGCCAGCGTTTTTGGGTGGGAGCGCTGGATCACCCTTCCAGGATTGGAAAACCTCCTTGAATCTCCCTTTTTTTCGGCAGACACCAAAATGCAGGTACAACGAAAAGTTGTAAAATAATAATTAAATTTATTTTCGTTGATCCTGCTTTTTGGTGTCCGCCGAAATAAAGGGAGATTCAAGGAGGTTTTTCAATCCTGGAAGGGTGATCCAGCACTCCCACCCCAAAAACGCTGGCTGCCTGTATATCGAGTGCCCGATCTTTTGGCACTCTTGAGCGTTGGGAGTTTTACTCACGTTTATTTCAAACATTGAAAAGTTATGGGCTATACTATGTTTATTTATTCTTTTTGAGGTTATTGAAAGTGATCAATAACAGATTCTATACCTGATTAGGGATGAGCCGAACACCCCCGTGTTCGGTTCGAACTCTAACAATTTCAAAAGTTCAAATTCGAACACGAACCGAACTCAATGCAAGTCAATGGGACTCGAGGGCATATATGCAAGATATTTGCCATAAAAGGTGTATGGGGGTCCGGGTAGTGCCCTGGGGGACAGGAAACCAGGACAAAACGTTTAAAAAAAAAAGACGATTTTAAAGGAACAGTGAGTTTTCCATAAAATAAGGGTTAAAAATAAAAACGAAAAATTCCTTCAAATATCGTGCCTAGGTCCCCATAACCTGCCCGTGAAGTGGCGGATTTGTAGGCTGTATAGAAATATCACCATCAGAGACCCACACACGACACCTAGCCACCCTTAAGGGGTTAAAATGCACAGGGACTGGCTACTATCCTGTTAGATGAGGGAATGTATTAAAGCAAGGTATATATGACAATGGATAGTCAGAGACTCTAGGGACTCAGCTTGTACGCTTTATGATAGACATTTCTAACACAATAATTGTATGCTCACGTAGGCCCTTCGGGAGAGGTACATGACATACAAATACTGGAATATTACGTTTAAATCTAAGGAGTGTGATAAAGATTTATTAAGCCCTTGATGACAAATGATGTAACATCTACATCATTAATGATTGGCTTTACAGAGCCCTTGTCCTTAAGGGGTTAAACAGCATATCAGAGGATCATAGTAGAAATGAACACTTCTTAGAATTCAGAACAAGCACAGTGTTTGTTCATACATGTGCAGGCCACATCCAGTCTGCAGGCAATGTATCAAATTCATGAGACCAGACTAATTATTAGAAGCATGTGTTATTTCCAAACACTAATTAAACCGGTTGTTAATGCCCTTTGAGAGCACAGGTCATTTAGAGGGGAGAATCTTTGCACCTAGACATTAGGTAGTTTTTTAATTCAATATCTCATTAACAGGACTATACATAGGACAAGGGGTCATCCATTTAGACTGGAAGAAAGAAAATTTAGCTTAAAGCATAGGAAGGGTTTATTTTACGGTGAGAACAATAAAGCTGTGGAATTCTCTGCCTGTTGAGGTGGTTGGGTCAGAGTCTGTACAACTTTTAAAAACGACTGGATGACTTCCTGCAGACACAGAATATTAAGGGTTATAATATTTAATATGTGGGTAAAAGCTTCTTGATCCAAGGAGAAATCTGACTGCCATTCTGGGTCAAGAAGGAATTTTTTCCCAGTATGTTGCATATTGGCGAGCGCTTCAGACTGGGTTTTTGCCTTCTTTTGGATCAACAGCAGTAGGTTATGTGGAGAGGCTGAACCCGATGGACGCATGTCTTTTTTCAGCCTATATAACTATGTATGTAATAAACCGTAGCTTATAATATTCTGCAGTAAAGAGTCTCTTTATTTCTAAATTTTGAATTGCGCGCGCTACAGCGGACGTGCTGAATGCCTCCCACTCAAATCGCTATGAGGCATGTTTGATGGGGCTGCAAAGCGTGATCCCCCATAACTGCACTCAGCGAGGCGGCCAGATGGGTGTCAGAGTGGAAGGAACGTCCGCTCTCACGGACGTTCCTTCCGCCTCGTAAAAACACTTGTCTGACAGCCTGATTGTGTATACATGATCACAGCAGTGAAGGGGTTGAGCACAATAAAATATATTCAACACCCACTGCGTGTATAGTGATTACACACCAAGGTATAACACAAGGAATTTATGTACATGTACTTTACCTCACAAAAGAATTGCAATATCGCATCGTGTAGATATCTTGTGAGATCCATAGAAATGCTCACTGACGCGACGCAGAGCCTTTAGGACCAGTTCTATATCGTGCATGATGGCAGATCCTATATTTTACACTGACCGCAAAACAATGATGCAGGAAGACAAGACTAGTCCTCTATATGGAGTGTCTGAGTGCAGCTTTTCTTCTGTAACAGCCTGTACAGAGAATTTCCCCGTACAGTGACATTTCGGGGCCAATTGGCTATTCAGACAGCAGGCAATTAACCAAATTTTGGTGAACTGCCACCCAGTACAGTGCCTGTTCGATGGCAGTGAAATCCCCCATAAAGAAGCAATGGTTAATCTATTCAGAGACACCGAACAGCAGTGAAAAGTTGTCAATGCCCTGCTGTTCGGTGTTTTCATTCGGCAGGTTTATTCAGGAGAATCCCATAGGCTTCAATGTTAAAAATATCCCCGTTTTAATCCAATATCTAATAAACCGTTTATTTTAATATGCAGCAAAAAGTCTCTTGATATTTTTTAGGATCTTATAGGGGTTTTTTTTAAGTGTTTATTTCTGTAACAGCCCTTTTTATTATCATTCATTGGATTTTATATGTAAAATATATATGTTCGGCAGCTTGGCTTTTTTTGCAGCGGTGCCGGTGGGTTTTTGGCAGGTGTTCAGTGTGTTTTCCCTGCACACCAGGGGACACTGCGATGAATGCTGAATACACCGCAGGATGGGGAAATTTGATTCCCCAAAGCGCAGGGAACAAGAGAGCACCAAAATGTCATCAACATTTCAGTGCTCTCTGAATAACACCCCCTCCCCCCTTTGTCCAGCAGAAAATGATAAGAGTAATGTCACGTTATGGAAAAGGAGGAGTTCTGGTAACACCGTGATGTGCTTTAAAGATCAGATCTTTATTTGGGGCATTGACGTCAATAACTTAGTGTAAAAAGCATAAACTGACACGATGTACCATGGCCAGGAGCAGACATAGCATACGGTGCGTTTCAGTAATTTGGAGGGGACGAGGAAACAAAACTGACCTCCCACCATGTGACCGATTCAGGCACAGCCAAAAAAAATAAAAATTTGACTTTTCCAGGAATATACATTCAGGAGTCAATAGAAACAGCTGCTTTATTGACATCTTAAACCAAGTAAACGTTTTGTAAATACTTAAACCCCCTCATGGGGAGGGTACGGCCTGATCGACCTGGAGCGGATCGTCCCGAGACGCAACCCTTTATTGCAGAGCACACAGACCAGGTACAAAAGGAAACGCAGAAAGGGGGGGACCTAATAATGGGTAAAAAACAAAAAGTCTCAGTGAATGTTATCGCAGCATTCAGTGCCTTTTCCTGTGAAACAAGTGCTTGACCAGGCCTCCTGCAGACTGCTTCCATTCCTCCTCACGCTCAGTCATCTTCCTCGTCCGAATCCATGACTTTCCTTCTATTAAACTGAATAAATATAGAGTGTGAGGGGGGGGTTACAAAACATGTGATACACAAGACATCGTTAACATTTCAGGTTACCTAAAAAGGTGATTCTGCAGCCAGGTTCTGCAATGAACACTTACGCTTTTCCACGCATTAACTCCATCTGGGAATCTCAAGCTTCTGCAGCTTCTCCCACCCCTTAATGGCCAATGGAGCGTCAGGAGGGGAATCCGCTGTCCCTCCAGACGAGACTAGACCAAAACAATCGTCAGCAGTTGCTGCATCGCTCATGCAGAGGAGACGTTCTTGGCATTTTAGCGCTTGTCACCATTTTTGGGTGACAGCAGTCTGATTTGTATATGGAATAATCTCTACAAAGGCACCATCGAGCTAAAACCTTGTGAGACCTGAGTGGGCCCCAACAGAAGCCGGGTTCATTTTACTGAGGGTGGTGGATACATGGAACAGTCTTCCAGTAGAAGTGGTAGAGGCCAAACCAGTAATTGAATTTAAGCAAGCATGGGATAGGCATAAGGCTATCCTAAACAAAAGATAAATCCAGGTAAAGTATCCATGTAATTGGGCGACTAGATGGGCCGAAAGGTTCTTATCTGCCCACATTTTTCTATGTTTCTATGACACGCAAGGTCACGGGAGGCGTCACTGGAAAGAGCAGCACAAACAATGCAGAACTCCAGGCTATGAGAAGGTGCTTTTATTGATTAATCATGTATGATTAAGGCCCTTGTGGCAGAAACGTCACTTTCTTGGGGTAGCGCTGTCTCCCCTTAATAAAAGCAGCTTCTCATAGCCTGGAGTCCTGCATTGTTTGTGCTGACCATTTGGAGGGGTTTTGGTGCCCCTATTGGCAGTGACTCGGGACAGTGGGCTCCCAGCTTAGGAGGATCACGGCACCTATGCAAAGGAAAGAGTCTGACCAAACATTACCGTGTGAAAATTGAAAATAACAGGTCTATTCAAAGAAAGGTGAAAACCAGGAGAATTGGCCGGAGAAGAGAACAATCTAGACCAAATGGGAGAATATTTCTGGTTTGGCTATTTTGACCTAGAATTTTTAACTTTTCCAGTCATTCTCCTGGAGGTTCACCTTTCTTTGAATAGACCTGTAAAATCGGTGACATTGACCACTTTTCTCTGATAAACAGCGATGCTGCCATTACCCCATCAGAAGCAACAGATATGTCTAATACATAGACATTGTGTTCATGAAAGTCAACGCAACAAAATACAAGACAAAGTACTGTTAACGAGGCCTATGTTTGTGCACATCCGGATGTGTCTCGGGGAACCCGACCTCTGGAGTCACACAGTCCCTGATGAATTAACACCTGAAGGTTTCAGCATCTATCATCCAAAAGAAGGGACGTGTCACCACTCACCTTTACTGTCATCTTCTTTTCTGTCTGCTGACTCACTTTTTCCAGAATCTCTATTAACCCTTGCTCTGATAACTGGATGTAAAACAGAATGCAATTAGATGAGCGTTATACGTTGTATCTCCAGACGACAACATTTACTCTCGGATTTACAAATACACCATGATGACTCTTCTGGCCACGCATGTACACTCGCACAGCTATAGGAGGAAACATACGGACGCGGGCCGTGTTTATGATCATTAACGTTGCTTTTTTAAAAAACAAACAATACATTTTGCTACTTTTAGACATTATTTCCAGGTCCTTAAGTGATTGATGGAAGATATTTATCCCACAAGCTGCAACACCTGCATAATGATCCGTGGGCCACGTCTACGTACATATAACGTGCTAACAGGTTTAGGCCGGGGTCAGTCAAGCGTTTTTACGAGTGGAAGGAACATCCGTGAGCGAGGACGTTCCTTCCACTCTGGCGCCCGTCTCGCTGAGCGCAGTTCCGGGAGAATCGCACTTTGCAGCTCCATCGAAGGCGCTTTGTGGCACTTCGACGGGGAGGCTTTCAGAAGGTCCACAGCACGCCAGCTGTAGTGCGCACGCTACAGCCTGTGGCCAGCCCCGAAGCGTCACAACGCTGCCGGGAGGCATGTCAGTACGGGCGCACATAGTGTGCTCATCTGACTCCGGCCTTATCAATTCCTTCCATGTATTAAAGAGATCTAAGGCTGGGGTCAGACGAAGGCAGTGCGAACATGCGTTTAGGCACGCTTAATCACGGCCGTGGTAGCAGCAAATGACGTCCAACGCAGGCCCACAAACGAAGTACGGCCACACGAAAGTTCGGCCGCGCAACGCAAGCGGCAAATGAATGCATTTTTGCAAGAACGTCGAACCACTAGTACTGACGTACAAAAGTGCGCTGCGTCCGCATAGCGGCGTGTGTGCGTGATTAGGAGACGTCAGACGCTGCTCATGTCCGGCCAACATAACGTCCAGACGCAAAAAGTTTCCGGGTTTGGATCCGCAACAAATTATGGCGGAAATTGCGCATCGTATGACTGCTATCGCGTATTCCGTGAAAAAATGCGTTCAGACGCGACGCACTTTTTGACGGTAGACGTGAAAAATGCGTTCGTCTGACCCTAGCCTAAGCCAGCTGTCAGCAACCTTGGCCCTACAGCTGTTTTGGAACTACATCTCCCATGATACCACCACTGCCTGTCTCCTTATCTCACTGAAAAAGGAAACATGGGCAGCTCTGACTCGACCACAGATTGCTGCACTCTGTAGGTGTGTCAGCTTTGCATCACGGTTCGCTGCGTTAAGGACACAGGAACTTACCTTGCTGCCAAGTTGCCCAAATCGTGCCATCTGTATTAGGTAATTTTCAACGCTCTTAGCTTTCTCCGGCTTTACAAGTGCCAGATTATTCACTGAAAGAACAAAGGAGGGAAGGGGTTAAATAAATTACTCCACATTGTCACTTTTTCTCACTTGACACACTTTAGTATTTTGAGTTGCTCTCTATTGCTTGAATGGATGATCTGCGTATAAACCACACATTATTTTCCGGTTCTCTGCATTCAACCCATCCCAATGATTTACTGGTATTTAGTTTTTCTTTAAAAGAAAACAGTCCGGCCACCGTTTAGTAATCGCGCCCTGGATCTGTGGGACATTTTATGTAAATAAAACGGGAGAAAAAAAAACAGCAGAAAAGACGACACTGGAAAAATCTAGATTTTAGAGTAGGTGACATGCCAACTCCTGCATCACAGCGCTTCAAACTGGCCGCGACAAAGCACGTGAAGCCCGCGTACATCCATCATCTGCAGAATTCAGCTGGGGATCAGACCAAAGGATGCGGCTACTTACAGCGTGCCCGGGCTTCCTGGCTGAGGACCTGGGCCAAGATATTGTTTCTCATCTCGTCCTCCCTAGAAATGAGAAAGAGCACGAAATCAGAGTCCTGATTCTACAGGTACAGTTCATGCAGGGGAAGAGCGCCCCCCCCCCCCATCATGTAAGGAAAAATAAATATGAAGGATACAGAGCTCTCCCTGTATCCCCCCCTCGGCTGCTGTAATGCTGCAGTAAAAGGCGCCGAGGTGACATATTGCGCAATTTAATAAGTACATTAGTAAAGCCGGGGTAAAATGCTACATGTGTAATATGAGAAGGCTTATTTTTAACCACAATACTTAGAGCATGGGTTAGTAAGAAGCCAACTGGTAGAGCTCCCCAACAGGACGACTGGAGTCTGAAAGCTGCCGTCCTGTTACTGTGTTTTCTTCTCCCATTGTTCTCAATAGGTTTAACTTGTTTGTATATTTGGTTGTTCTGACCTACTCGTTGTACAGCGCTAAGGAACTTGCTGGCATTATATAAATACGTGCAATTATGTTTTAGCGTCTTACCTCTGCTTGGCTTCCTGTCGTGACTGCTCGCCGCCACCTTCCTGCAGAGACGGTAAAGGCACATGTTAGAAGATGAAAAAAAAAAAAAAAAAAAAACAATCAGATATTCATTACAGGTGGGTGGGGAGGCAGGGGAGCCCAGTATCCTGTGACAGGTGGGTGAGGAATGCCAGTATCTTGTGACAGGTGGGGGAGGCAGGGGGGCCCAGTATCCTGTGACAGGTGGGTGGGTGAGGGAGGCAGGGGGGCCAGTATCCTGTGACAGGTGGGTGGGTGAGGGAGGCAGGGGGGCCCAGTATCCTGTGACAGGTGGGTGGGTGAGGGAGGCAGGGGGGCCCAGTATCCTGTGACAGGTGGTGGGTGAGGGAGGCAGGGGGGCCAGTATCCTGTGACAGGTGGGTGGGTGGGTGAGGGAGGCAGGGGGGCCCAGTATCCTGTGACAGGTGGGTGGGTGGGTGAGGGAGGCAGGGGGGCCCAGTATCCTGTGACAGGTGGGTGGGTGAGGGAGGCAGGGGGGCCCAGTATCCTGTGACAGGTGGGTGGGTGAGGCAGGGGGGCCCAGTATCCTGTGACAGGTGGGTGGGTGAGGGAGGCAGGGGGGCCCAGTATCCTGTGACAGGTGGGTGGGTGAGGGAGGCAGGGGGGCCCAGTATCCTGTGACAGGTGGGTGGGTGAGGGAGGCAGGGGGGCCCAGTATCCTGTGACAGGTGGGTGGGTGAGGGAGGCAGGGGGGCCCAGTATCCTGTGACAGGTGGGTGGGTGAGGGAGGCAGGGGGGCCCAGTATCCTGTGACAGGTGGGTGGGTGAGGGAGGCAGGGGGGGCCCAGTATCATGTGACGAGTGGGGGGCAGTATCTTTTGACAATTGAGTGGGGGAGGCAGTATCCTGTGACATGTGGGTGGGGACAGTATCCTGTGACAGGTTAGTGGGGGAGGGGCAGTGTCCTGTGATAGATGGGAGGGAGAAGCAATGGCCCTGTATAGGGTGACAGGGGAGGGGTGGGCAGTATCCTTTGACAGGGGGTACAGGCAGGGTCTTGGTTGATGTGCCTGGGTGGAGATCAGGCCGCCCAGTGATCTGTGCAGGGCGAGGCCTCTCATACAGGGCGGCTGGAGTCATGCAGACCCCCCCCCCCGGGACGAGGTGAAGGAGGGCCCCAGGTCTGAGATATGCTCACAGCATGTCTGCCTTGAAGCTCCGCCAGCCTCTGCTTCCTTATTGCCTCCAGCTCCGGGTCCGCCATGTCTCTCCACAACCAACTGGCTCTCCCTGTGTTCAACCGTCCACGTTGGGGAGGCGCGCTTGTTACGTCACTACGCTGCGCGCAGACCGAACCAATGGAGCAGGCCGGGTTATCCATCGCTGAACGAGCAGACTGGTGTTGCCATGGAAACCCCCTCACATGAAGCACACTGTGCCTGGTAGTGGCTTTGCTTATTAGACCCAAATAATACATTTTTCATGGAGGTTCTGCTCACATTCCTCTCTGTGTAACCCGCCAAACACTGCTGTATCACTATAATAAAATCACTGTATTAATAATAATTATATTTGTAATGAAAATAATATAGCTTTCCATATAAATATATATATATCTTCATTTAGCTGTTCTCTTGGTCACTTTCATACCTCCCATGTGTCTTTGTTTGGGAGTAACAGTCCCTATTTTAGGGCCAAATGCTTATATTCCCTTCTAATTTCCCTCTTTTTAGGGGTTCCTCCATATATTCAGGGTGTGTGGGTGTCTTTTTCAGGGTCTCCTCCTTATATTCAAGGTGTGTGGGTGTCTTTTTAGGGGTTCCTCCATATATTCAGGGTGTGTGGGTGTATTTTTAGGGGCTCCTCCATATATTCAGGGTGTGCGGGTGTCTTTTCAGGGTCTCCTCCATATATTCAGGGTGTGTGGGTGTCTTTTTAGGGTCTCCTCCATATATTCAGGGTGCGTGGGTGTCTCTTTAGGGGCTCCTCCATATATTCAGGGTGTGCGGGTGTCTTTTTAGGGGCTCCTCCATATATTCAGGGTGTGCGGGTGTCTTTTTAGGGGTTCCTCCATATATTCAGGGTGTGTGTGGGTGTCTTTTTAGGAGTTCCTCTATATATTCAGGGTGTGGGGTGTCTTTTTAGGGGTTCCTCCATATATTCAGGATGTGTAGGTGTCTTTTTAGGGGCTCCTCCATTTAGGCCTTGTTCACACCAAACGCGGAGCAGGTGCAGAGCAGTTGCAGACCGGATCAAAACTGCGTCCAATGTATTCCAATGGTATTTTTTGCTCCAGTCCACATCGCAGCGCTCAGTTCCAGAGCAGGTGAAAAAACTGCAGCAAGCCCTATTTTACCTGCTCTGGTGAAGTGGAATCAGGCTGGAAGCTGGTCGCCATCCTGAGCCAGGCGGCCATCTTGTTCAGAATATTGGTTCACTTGAAAATAACTAGGTAGGTTTTAGCTGAAACTAGAATGAAGCATACGTAGAAATTTAGGAATGTGTTAGATTAGCAGAAAAGCAATTAAAACCTGAGAAAGATCGAGGCTGTTCCTGGCACGAAGGGATAGAATGAGAAGTGGATACATCAAGGTCACAGAGGCCCCAGCAAGACAAAGGGAAGTATAGAAGATAGACCAGGTGCTACCCGCAACAAATGAGCACAGGCGCTAGGGAGGCAAGCACAGCCCGGACTGGATGTAGTAACTAATCATGATTTGTTGAAACTAACATGAAGTTTGCCAATTTACGGCCAATTTAATGGAATGTCTTTGTATTAGACTAAGGGAGGTATTAACCCACGTGGGGTGGGATAGTGTCACCGGGAGGTGGGCTAATTGGGATGTACCTAATTATGTATTCGGGGTATAAGACCCCTGGTCAGGGGGAACTCGGGGCTCAGTCTTTGCCATTCAATCCTGTCTGAGCATCTTCTGTGACGTCACAATAAAGTTTGCCTTTCCTGAAGAGACTCGTGTCCAGACAATCCTTGCTCGTGTCCGGTCCGGCCTCGTCCCGAGTGAACCAAGTGGATTCCGGTAACACTGGAATGTATCAAAAATGCAACACAATGCAATTCAATGCAAAAAAACATAAAGAAAAAAAACTCTATGGTCACCTGTCATGACCTAATCTTCCTTGGTCACTTCCTGTCTGTGGAAAAAGGTGACCTTGTGATCTGGAGAGCAAAGGAACAATGGTGGACAAGTTTTGTGACCCAGATAAATTCATTAGTATGGTGGAAGAGTGCCCTGAGTTGTATGACAGCAGGCATTTTCAATACAAGAATAGGAAAAAGGCTGATCAATGGAGTTCGATAGCAGGAAGAGTGTTCCCAGGATATGTCCTCTACTGATAAGGAGAGCTGTAGTGAATACTTCAATGTGAATGGCATGGTTGTTAATATACTAGTAGTATATATGGATGGAAAAGCAGTATTCCATCCACCCCCTTCTCCCACCACTCCTCCTTAGCAGAAACGCGTCAAAACGCATCGAAAAGGCGTCTAAAAGACTAGCGTGCGTGTGCAGAAACCTGAGCAGATCTGCTCTGCATTTGGTGTGAACAAGGCCTTATTCAGGAAGTGAACACTATTGCTGTGTTAGAAATATTTATTATTATATAAAACCTAGTCATGTTTGGTATCATATGAAAGGTCATGCTCTGGCTATTCCAGTGATACCTCACATGACCCTCTAGCTGCTATGGAGTTGGAGATACAGCAGTCCAAATGGCCATCAATGCAGACATAGATGAACTGACTGGAGAAGTGAAAAATTAGTTCCAAATATCCTAACCAGAAAAATTATCCAATTTATCTCACTTTCCAAATGGGCTATTTGGTTTAGATTGTTCTCCTCTCCTGCCAGTTCTCCAGACTTCATCCTTTAGTAAATAGACCTGATAGTTATATTTTTTCTGGGCCTATTATGGGACAAGAGCCTGGAGCCGCTGCTCCAATAGCCTTATGTTAATCCGGCCCTGATCCTTCATCAGTTGCGTTACATTTTTTAGCATGAAAATGTAATATTCCAAGTAAATGCTTCCGTTAGTAAGGCTCATAGTCCAGATACACCAGTAGATGTCACCCTATGAGTTTTAAAAACACACACATATATCTTTTTTTTTATATATTTATATTTTTCATATACAGTAACTAATTTCAGCAGCCCCTTGTTCTAAATATTGCAGGCTTAATTTACGTGTCCTACCCAGAGTTCCTTGCTGCGTATGGGGAGCGTAGCACACAAGCTCTGTAAAGCAGTTCTCTGATTTGCTGGAATGTGTAAATGACTTCTACAATTATAAACTTTATTATATAAATATATATATATATATCCATGTACCAAACAGTCCTGACCACACTTTTGGGTCTTGCATATAAAAATAAACTTTATTCCCTGCTCAACGTTTCATTCTGCTATCCACAGACTTTCATCAGGATTAAATATGATTTCCTATAAATGAATATATATAATTATTATCATCATCATTTATATAGCGGCAACAGTTTCCACAGCGCTTTACAATAACCAAATGGGGACTGAAGCAAAATTATAAACAAACATAGGAACACAAAACAACACAAAACAACTCATACACGCCCTGGTAATCTCCCGACTCGACTATTGCAATAATCTCTTATCTGGCCTCCCTCTGTCCTGCCTCTCCCCCCCATCCTGAACGCCTCCGCCAGGCTAATTCACCTCACCCGCCGCTCTGTCTCTGCCGCTCCCCTCTGCGAGTCCCTTCACTGGCTCCCCATCCACTGCAGAATTAAGTTCAAAATCCTTATCCTTACCTACAAAACCCTCACTAACTCAGCGCCCCACTACCTGTCCTCACTAATCACCAAATACACCCCGGCCCGCTCCCTAAGGTCAAACAGTGACCTGCGCCTAGCTTCTCCCCGCATCACCTCTTCCCATGATAGACTGCAGGATTTCTCACGTGCAGCCCCCACTCTCTGGAACGCTCTCCCTCGTACTGTCAGACTTTCCCCTAACTTCTCTTCCTTCAAACGCTCCCTTAAAACGTTCCTATTTAGGGAAGCCTACCACCCAACTCACTGACGCAACCATCAATCACTCTCACCTTACAGTCCTCTCCTCCTGTTTCCAACCCCAACCCTCCTAGATTGTGAGTTCCTACAGGAATAGGGCCCTCATCTCCTCCTGTACTGTTTGTCAAATGTTGTTCAATGTATTGTAACCCTGTCTATACTGTGCTTATTGTACAGCGCTGCGGAATATGCTGGCGCTTTATAAATAAAGAATAATAATAATAATAATAACAGAAAAACGAGGTGTAGAAAGCCCTGTTTGGATGAGCTTGCAATCTAGCGGAGTTTTGGGGTAGAGGAAGACAAGAGGAGTTTAATTGGTCGTCAGGATCACTAGTACTAGTGTTACAGAAACAGTGAGGGCAAGGAAAGGGCTTCAATCATTATATGAATAAAGAAATTACACAATAATATATAGTGAATAAACAAATAAAGAATAATATATATGTATAGTGACTAAGGCTAGGGTCAGACAAACGCATTTTTCACGTGTACTGTCAAAACGTGCGTTGATGCGTCCAAACGCATTTTTTCACAGAAGACGCGATAGCGGTCATACGATGCGCAATTTCGCCGTGATTTTTTTACGGATCCAAACCAGGAAACTTTGGGTGTCTGGACGTTATGTTGGCCGGACATGAGCAGCGTCTGACGTCTCCTAATCACGCAAACACGCCGCTATGAGGACGCAGCGCACTCTGTATGTCAGTACTAGCGGTTCGAAGTTCTTGCAAAAATGCATTCGTTTGCCGCTTGCGTTGCGCGGCCGAACTTTCGTGCGGCCGTACTTCATGTGTGGGCCTGCGTTGGACGTCATTTGCTGCTACCGCAGCCGTAATAAAGTGCGGTTAAACGCACGTTCGCACTGCGTTCTTCTGACACCAGCCTAAATAAACAATAATATATATATATATATATATAGATTAGGTCGGCCGTGTTAGTCCAGATGCCAAAATCACGAGTATAGCAGTCTGTAGTGATACCTTTTTTATTGGACTAACGTTACTACGTACTTTAAATGTAACGTTAGTCCAATAAAAAAGGTATCACTACAGACTGCTATACTCGTGATTTTTATATATATATATAAATATTAATTTATAGTGAATAAACAAATAAACAGTTATATATATATATATTTATTACAGAAAATATAAATTGATATTATTGTTTATTCACTATTATTCTTTTTGGGGTTTCCCCCCTCCCAAATTCTGCTATTTTCTCTTACATTTGTCAGTTCTGCCTATCCACCGCTAGCTCACTGTTTAATGTAGGAAGAACCTATGTCCTCTTCGTTGTCTTGTAACACAAAAACAGCAACGCTCTGTATGTTTTTCCAGGTTTACTATGGTGATCAGCGGCCGGCTCATGCTGGGGAACATATAACTGTCTGCCCTGAGTTATAAGAGAAGAAAGAAATCGATGTGGCGTTCCTGCTCTCACACTGTTGCAAAGGTAATAAACACGTTCCTTTTAATATCACATTTCAAGGCATCCGTCACGCCCATGGCTACAATGTGACAAGACATATCACACTGCACTGTATGAGGGTACTTCCCTACTCTCTTTATAAGTGAGGTATCTGAGAAGACCCGAGATATGGGATAGAAGCCCAAAACTGGGACAGTCCTACAACATGCTTTATGGTTGACACGCACAAAGCAGGTTTGTCTTTCTAACTAGATATGTGACAATATATAATGCATATAAATATATATATATATATATACACACTAATCAGCCTCAACATGCAAACCTCCTGCCTAATGTCATGTAGGTCCCCCTTGTGCTGCCAAAACAGCTCACAGACATGGAGCCCTATTCCAAGGTTGTTGTTAACTTAACCAGAGCGGTTGTAATCATTATAGTCTATGGATTTGTTACGTTTTCAACAGCTTTGGTTTAGTTTACACCAATCGTGGAATAGGGACCATGGACTCCACAAAACCTCTGAACGTGTCCTGTGGTATATATAGCATCAAGACTTTAGCAGCAGATCCTTTTAAGTCCTGCAAATTGCGAGGTGGGGCCTACATGGATGGGATTTGTTGTTCCAGCATATTTCAGAGATGCTCAATCAGATTGAGATCCGGGGAATTTGGAGGCCAAGGCAACACCTTGAAATCTTTGTCACGTTCCTCAAACCATTACTTGACAGTTTATGAGGATTATCCTGCTGGAAGAGGATCTGTCATCAGAGAACACCATGGACATGAAGGGGTTTGTGCGGTCTGCAGATAGGTAGGTTGTGCGTGTCAGGTGTGTTCTGACACCTTTCTATCATGGCCAGCATTACGTGTTTCAGCAATCTGAGCTGCAGCAGCTCTTCTGTGTGATGGGACCAGACAGACTCGCCTAGACTCCTCACGTGCATCAATGAGTCCATTGTGTCTTTCCTTTTACCACTTTTGGTAGGTACTAACCCCTGCCTACCACCAGAAACACCACACAAGACTTGCCATTTTGGAGATGCTGCAACCCAGATGTCTCTTGCTGTTGCTATTTGGCCCTTGTCAAAGTCAGAAGATGCTATTTCTGTGAGAAAGAAGGATATTGTTAATTTGAAAACCTGTGAGATATATATATATATATAAATATAATCGCCAACATTACTAGGCACTCACCACCTTGGCAGTTCATCTTGTATGTACACCCCTGTGCTATAATCCTTGAAACAACCTATATGCGCATCGTATAGAGGACACTCTGTCAGGCTCGCGCCATGATGGAGCCATGGCAGGGCCTTAATATCAAATAATATCCCAAGCGCTGGGGGAGAGCAGATGAAGCAGACACAGGAACTTATACTGGTAACTAAGTGTATATTCAGAACACACATTTCTGATACAGAAATAACAGAGCACTGGATGCAACAGGAAAAGTCACTCTGCGTGCAGGTAGTGTCTATGTACCAGGGATTGTGGGCTATATAGTCCACTGCAGATAGGATCCTCTGCGCGAGAACCAGGAGCTCTTGGCACAGGTACCTTGGTAGCAGGAAGGTGGAATAAAGCAGAACACAGGTAGCCACAGGTGCAGTCTCTTAGGCCCACAGGATAGTGGGCTATGCAGTTACCACTGCAGCAAGGATCCACGGAGCTGGAAACAGGAGCTCTTCGCAAAGTTTCAATCTGCAATGCTGGCAGAAAAGCTGATACAGAGGATGGTGGGTAAAACAGACAAACAACGGTGAGGGAGCTCTCAGAACTATAGGGATGAGCTGTTCAGTTCGATCGGTTCGGAGTTCGCATCGAACATAGCCTGTTCGTGAACTACGAACATTTCCACGTGTTCGCCCACAATGGACCACAATGCACTTTTCCACTGGCCTGAAGCTTGTATTTGGCTACAGCCTTGCATCTGACCACAGGTCAGGTGCAAGACAGGTTCAAGACTATGCCAATCACGGCTCAGAGTCCTGATCGGGCAAATTTTGCCCAATCATGGGCTCACAGAGCTAAGTCCCGCAGCACACTATATAAGGTTTCACACAGTGCTTCAGCACGCGCTTGAGAGGAGATTGTTGTTGTGTTAGTGCGTGTTCTCACTGCCAGTCTGCCACCAGCTACTGGGGGGTCTCATTTCTAGAAAATATCTGGGAATTGTTCTAATCTGTGTGTTCTCACTGACACCCAGTATTTTGGGGGTCAGTAATTGCTACAAAATATTTGGGAATTGAGGTGATCTGTGTCTTGTCACTGCCAGTGCCACACAGTCTTTTGGGGGGTCAGTAATTGCTACAAAATATTTGTGAATTGAGGTGATCTGTGTCTTGTCACTGCCACCCAGTATTTTGGGGGTCAGTAATTTCTCCAAAATATCTGGGAATTGAGGTAATCTGTGTCTTGTCACTGCCACGCAGTATTTTGGGGGTCAGTAATTTCTACAAAATATCTGAGAATTGAGGTGATCTGTGTCTTGTCACTGCAAGTGCCACGCAGTATTTTGGGGGTCAGTAATTACTACAAAATATTTGTGAATTGAGGTGATCTGTGTCTTGTCACTGCAAGTGCCACGCAGTATTTTGGGGGTCAGTAATTACTACAAAATATTTGGGAATTGAGGTGATCTGTGTCTTGTCACTGCAAGTGCCACGCAGTATTTTGGGGGTCAGTAATTACTACAAAATATTTGGGAATTGAGGTGATCTGTGTCTTGTCACTGCCAGTGCCACACAGTCTTTTGGGGGGTCAGTAATTGCTACAAAATATTTGTGAATTGAGGTGATCTGTGTCTTGTCACTGCCACCCAGTATTTTGGGGGTCAGTAATTTCTCCAAAATATCTGGGAATTGAGGTAATCTGTGTCTTGTCACTGCCACGCAGTATTTTGGGGGGTCAGTAATTTCTACAAAATATCTGAGAATTGAGGTGATCTGTGTCTTGTCACTGCCAGTGCCACGCAGTATTTTGGGGGTCAGTAATTTCTACAAAATATCTGGGAATTGAGGTGATCTGTGTCTTGTCACTGCAAGTGCCACGCAGTATTTTGGGGGTCAGTAATTACTACAAAATATTTGGGAATTGAGGTGATCTGTGTCTTGTCACTGCAAGTGCCACGCAGTATTTTGGGGGTCAGTAATTACTACAAAATATTTGGGAATTGAGGTGATCTGTGTCTTGTCACTGCCAGTGCCACACAGTCTTTTGGGGGGTCAGTAATTGCTACAAAATATTTGTGAATTAAGGTGATCTGTGTCTTGTCACTGCCACCCAGTATTTTGGGGGTCAGTAATTTCTCCAAAATATCTGGAATTGAGGTAATCTGTGTCTTGTCACTGCCACGCAGTATTTTGGGGGTCAGTAATTTCTACAAAATATCTGAGAATTGAGGTGATCTGTGTCTTGTCACTGCCAGTGCCACGCAGTATTTTGGGGGTCAGTAATTTCTACAAAATATCTGGAATTGAGGTGATCTGTGTCTTGTCACTGCAAGTGCCACGCAGTATTTTGGGGGTCAGTAATTACTACAAAATATTTGGGAATTGAGGTGATCTGTGTCTTGTCACTGCCAGTGCCACACAGTCTTTTGGGGGGTCAGTAATTGCTACAAAATATTTGTGAATTGAGGTGATCTGTGTCTTGTCACTGCCACGCAGTATTTTGGGGGTCAGTAATTTCTCCAAAATATCTGGGAATTGAGGTAATCTGTGTCTTGTCACTGCCACGCAGTATTTTGGGGGTCAGTAATTTCTACAAAATATCTGAGAATTGAGGTGATCTGTGTCTTGTCACTGCCAGTGCCACGCAGTATTTTGGGGGTCAGTAATTTCTACAAAATATCTGGAATTGAGGTGATCTGTGTCTTGTCACTGCAAGTGCCACGCAGTATTTTGGGGGTCAGTAATTACTACAAAATATTTGGGAATTGAGGTGATCTGTGTCTTGTCACTGCAAGTGCCACGCAGTATTTTGGGGGTCAGTAATTACTACAAAATATTTGGAATTGAGGTGATCTGTGTCTTGTCACTGCCAGTGCCACACAGTCTTTTGGGGGGTCAGTAATTGCTACAAAATATTTGTGAATTGAGGTGATCTGTGTCTTGTCACTGCCACCCAGTATTTTGGGGGTCAGTAATTTCTCCAAAATATCTGGGAATTGAGGTAATCTGTGTCTTGTCACTGCCACGCAGTATTTTGGGGGTCAGTAATTTCTACAAAATATCTGAGAATTGAGGTGATCTGTGTCTTGTCACTGCCAGTGCCACGCAGTATTTTGGGGGTCAGTAATTTCTACAAAATATCTGGGAATTGAGGTGATCTGTGTCTTGTCACTGCAAGTGCCACGCAGTATTTTGGGGGTCAGTAATTACTACAAAATATTTGGGAATTGAGGTGATCTGTGTCTTGTCACTGCAAGTGCCACGCAGTATTTTGGGGGTCAGTAATTACTACAAAATATTTGGGAATTGAGGTGATCTGTGTCTTGTCACTGCCAGTGCCACACAGTCTTTTGGGGGGTCAGTAATTGCTACAAAATATTTGTGAATTGAGGTGATCTGTGTCTTGTCACTGCCACCCAGTATTTTGGGGGTCAGTAATTTCTCCAAAATATCTGGGAATTGAGGTAATCTGTGTCTTGTCACTGCCACGCAGTATTTTGGGGGTCAGTAATTTCTACAAAATATCTGAGAATTGAGGTGATCTGTGTCTTGTCACTGCCAGTGCCACGCAGTATTTTGGGGGTCAGTAATTTCTACAAAATATCTGGGAATTGAGGTGATCTGTGTCTTGTCACTGCAAGTGCCACGCAGTATTTTGGGGGTCAGTAATTACTACAAAATATTGGGAATTGAGGTGATCTGTGTCTTGTCACTGCCAGTGCCACACAGTCTTTTGGGGGGTCAGTAATTGCTACAAAATATTTGTGAATTGAGGTGATCTGTGTCTTGTCACTGCCACCAGTATTTTGGGGGTCAGTAATTTCTCCAAAATATCTGGGAATTGAGGTAATCTGTGTCTTGTCACTGCCACGCAGTATTTTGGGGGTCAGTAATTTCTACAAAATATCTGAGAATTGAGGTGATCTGTGTCTTGTCACTGCCAGTGCCACGCAGTATTTTGGGGGTCAGTAATTTCTACAAAATATCTGGGAATTGAGGTGATCTGTGTCTTGTCACTGCAAGTGCCACGCAGTATTTTGGGGGTCAGTAATTACTACAAAATATTTGTGAATTGAGGTGATCTGTGTCTTGTCACTGCCACCAGCAACTATTTTGGGGGGTCAGTAATTTCTACAAAATATTTGGGAATTGAGGTAATCTGTGTGTTCTCACTGGCTGCCACCAAGTATTTTGGGGGGGTCAGTAATTTCTCCAAAATATTTGGGAATTGTTCTAATCTGTGTCTTGTCACTGCCACACATCAGGGGGTCTCACTGATTTATAGGAGGTTTCTGAGACTTGTAATCTGTGTCTTCTCACTGTCAGCTATCGGGGATCCCACATACTTCTAGCAGATTTCTGCAGATTGTAATCTGTGTCTTGTCACTGTTGCCAGCTATCAGGGGGTCCTATCAGGGGGTCTCACTGATTTGTAGCAGATTTCTGCGAAATGTAATTTGTGTCTTGTCACTGCCACCCATCATGGGGTCTCACTGACTTATAGGAGGTTTCTGGGAATTGTAATCTGTGTCTTGTCACTGTCTGCCAGCTATCAGGGTGTCTCACTGAGTTATACTAGAGTTCTGGAAATCTTTAATCTTTATACCAGAGTTGAATCAGAGTTCTGTATATATTTAATCTATATATCACTCACCATGTCAGAAAGACCAAAAAGGACAGGCAGACGCTCCCAGACACAGATAAGAGGGCAAGCAGCCTCTGTGTCGGGAGGCTGTGCCTCTGGTCGTGGTGGACGTGGTGCATCCTCTGCAGGGGCACGCTTGTGCTTTCTAACTGGTGCTGGCCGTCTTAAGCAGCAGCAACATACAGAGGATTTGGTGGATTGGCTAACCAGGCCATTCTCATCCTCCGAGTCCTCTGCCAGCCAGGTTTGTAGTGCTTTACAGTCCACCCCAGCTGACAAAGCATCTAATGCAGCCTCCATGTCCACAGCTACTCCTGCCGTAGCCTCACTATCACACACGGAGGAGTCTGCTGAATTGTTTGACTACAATGACAGTGACATGCTGCTTGAGGATGCGGAGCAAGTACAGAGCTCTGATTTAATCTCGGAGGTTGAGGAAGGGAGTATAATCAACCTAGAGGAAGGGGTTGCCAGTAATGACACACAAATAACTGGCACTCCTGTTGCCCCAGCAGCTGCAGCATACTGCCAATTTGGCTCCAGCAACGAGGAGATAGGGGGTGATGACAAGGATGATGAGGTCACTCACTCCACCTGGGTGCCTGATCCAACAGAGGAGTCAAGTGAGGAGGAGGAGGCACAACAAACACGAGGCACAACATCATCTATGACCAACCGTAGCACTAGCCAGTCCAAGGCATCAGATGTCAGAGCTGCTCAGGTGCAGAGTGCTGTTGTCTCAAAGCACACATCCAGGAACTCTGCTGTCTGGGAGTTCTTTAAGAAATGTGCAGCAGACCCCACCATTGCTATTTGTAATCTATGTCAGATGAGGCTCAAGCATGGGAAAGACACCGGACGCTTGGGTACCACGTGCTTGAGGGAACATATGACCACCTGCCATGCATCCCATTGGCGCAAAACTTTGCGTAGGTCCTCCACCTCCTCATCTGTCTCCACCCCCACTGTATGTCCTGCCATGTCATTCCCTGCTACAACCTCCACTGACAGGGATGATGCTACAGTAATGGATGTACCAGGTTCTTCCTCACAATGTGACAGCATCCCATCAGCTGAAGATTTATGCAGTCAGATTACGTTGCCCCAGCTGCTGCAGCGTAAAAAAAAATATATTCCCAACCATCCCCAAGCACAGCGTCTAAATGCCAGCTTAGCAAAATTACTCGCATTGCAGCTGCTGCCTTTCCAGCTGGTGGACTCTGCTCCCTTCCGTGAATTTGCTGAATGTGCTGTACCACAGTGGCATGTTCCAAAACGCCATTACTTTGCACGGAAGGCCATTCCAGCACTATACCAGCACGTGGAAGACAATGTTATTGAGTCATTGGGAAAGGCAGTAAGCACCAAGTTGCATGTGACTTTAGACACGTGGTCCAGCAAGCATGGACAGGGTCGTTACATTTCCTTCAAGGCACACTGGGTAACTCTGATTGCAGCTGGGAGGGATCCAAGACGGGGCTCTGTGCTGGAGCTTGTTCACCCACCACACCTCCAGAAAGCTGCTTGTATGAGGTCTGTCTGCTCCACCACTGTCATGCCTGCTGGTGCTCCTGCAGTGCGGCCTTCCCAACAGAGAGGGCGCCAGTCTCTGAATCAGGCCACTTTGAATGCCGCACCTGGTCAGGGATCTAGGCCTTTAAATATCAGTCACTGACTGTGCTCTGGGCCCTGACGTGGTTATTTCTAGCCCTCAGCGCGTGTCTTTAGCTTATGCATATTGGTTTTCTGGTTTGACTTCTGGCTTGTATATTGACTGTGTTTTCTGTGATTATCCCTTGGCATATGTTTATCTCGTGTACCGACCTCTGGCTTGTTATTACTACGATATCTCTCCTGTCCCTGATCTGTACTTCTATGTATTTTAGATTAGTACCTGGCCATTCTAAGGACCAGCTTCTCAGTTTAGGGTTTTTTCTTGCCTTTCTGGGTTTTGTCTGCGTGCTGGGTGACTCTATATCCTTACATTACGTCAGGGCCATGGACCCTGCAGACATTGCCCAGCAGTTTGCTGCTTGCCGTTCCCATATAAGGGAGGCTGATGACAAGATGTATCATTTTGTAATGTTGTTGGAAACATTCTTGGAGAATACAGATTGCGTGCAGTCTCCCTCACCTGCTCCTATAACCCATTCTGACACTTCTATGGTTAAATCCACTGTTCCAGTGCAAATGTTGCCCTCTGTTACTTTCTGTGGTGAGGCTGCTGCATGCAGAGGATTTCTGAATCAAATTGATGTATGTTTTGAATTAAATCCTTTTATGTGTATAACTGACAGAGCTAAAATATGTTTTCTTTTTAACCATCTCAGAGACAAGGCCTTAGACTGGGCTACTGCATTATGGGAGTCTAAAAATCCCATAATAAATAACTACGAGGAATTTGTTGCCACCTTAAAGAGTGTGTTTAACCCTTCCAGAAAAACAAATTCTGCTATTAAACGGTTAATGAGGTTAAGTCAGGGAGACAGAACTGTGTTGGAATATGCTGTTGAGTTTCAGACGCTTGCTGCGGAGGTTAATTGGGATAATGAAATGCTGGTGTCCTGTTTTCTGGAGGGTTTGTCTGACTCGTTAACCCTTGCTATTACAGCAAGAGATCTTCCTGGGAATCTGAATGATCTTATTCCCTTCTGTATGGAGATGGAAGACCAAATCAGGGACCTATGTAAAACAAAAGCGCAACCTAATAGGTTAATACCGTGTGTGTCTCCAGAGTTTAACACTGCTACATCTGACAACCCTGTACCTCAACCAATGCAGTCTGGAGAGATTAAACCGTCAGAGGAGAGGGGACTGGTATCAGAGGTCATGACATTGTCTCCTTCTGTCTATAAAAAGCGTTGTTACTTTACTATTATGATTGAGGTGGGTTCCTCCATTATTCAGGTAGATGCACTTCTTGATTCAGGGGCAGAGGACAATTTTATGGACACCACTTTTGCATTGGAGAAAGGGATTCCCTGTGTGGAAAAAAACCTACCTATAGCAATTCGTGCTCAGTGGCGTCACTACGTGGGGGCGGGGGGTGCGGCCCGCACCAGGTGACACCCACCCTTAGGGTGACACCGTCACCCTATGGGCTGGTGTCTCACCCTCCGCCGCGTGTTCGCTCCCTGCGAGCGTCGAAGCTATGCAGCTTCGGCGCTCGCCTGGGTGAAACACGTCACCAGCCAATCGCGGCTGGTCACGTGGCTCCCCCAGGCGAGCGCCGAAGCTGCACACCGCCGGAGGCTCAGGGGGAGCGAACACGCGGCCAGGAGGTGAGCTGGGGCATATCCATGTGCTGGGCCATTATCCATGAGGTGGGGCATATCCATGAGCTGGTGCAGTATATCCATGAGCTGGGGCAGTATATCCATGAGCTGGGGCATATCCATGAGCTGGGGCATATCCATGAGCTGGGGCAAATCCATGAGCTGGGGCAGTATCCATGAGCTGGGGCAAATCCATGTGCTGGGGCAGTATATCCATGAGCTGGGGCATATCCATGAGCTGGGGCATAGCCATGAGCTGGGAAAATCCATAAGCTGGGGCATATCCATGTGCTGGGCCATTATCCATGAGGTGGGGCATATCCATGAGCTGCTGGGGCATATCCATGAGCTGGGGCAAATCCATGAGCTGGGGCATATCCATGAGCTGGGGCAAATCCATGAGCTGGGGCATAACCATGTGCTGCTGGGACATTATCCATGTGCTGGGCCATTATCCATGAGGTGGGGCATATCCATGAGCTGGGGAAAATCCATGAGCTGGGGCATATCCATGAGCTGGGGCATATCCATGAGCTGCTGGGGCATATCCATGAGCTGCTGGGGCAGTATCCATGAGCTGCTGGGGCATATCCATGAGCTGGGGCATTATCCATGAGCTGGGGCAGTATCCATGTCCTGGGGCAGTATCCATGTCCTGGGGCATATCCATGAGCTGGGGCAGTATATCCATGAGCTGGGGCAGTATATCCATGAGCTGGGGGCATCTAGTGCTGACCCAATCTACAAAAACACACAGTACTACACAATGAATTATTCAAGTTGGTTGCTGCAGAGTTGGGTCCTCCACTGACAACATGCAAATCGAAAACGAGTTTTACCCCCTCAATTAAAAAATATGAGAACCTGGAACTCTTTAGAAAATTGGTTTGTCAGGATATAGAGAACATTGTAGTCGAGCCCAATAGAGACCAGGATAATTTATCAGTTGGTGAAAGGAAAGCCTTAAGTGAATTGATAGAAATGGAAGACCTAGTTATCAAACCTTCAGATAAAGGTGGGAATGTGGTGATTATGACACGGGAACAGTATGAAATTATGATTTATGATCTACTGAATGACACCAATATTTATATCAGATTACAACAGGACCCCACGAACAAATTTATTGAGCATCTGCTGGTAATCTTAAATCGGGGCTACTCAGAGGGTGTGATTACAGAAGATGAATATAAATTCCTAAAAACCACAAAACCTATGATCTCGACTTTCTATGCACTTCCAAAAGTGCATAAAAATCTCTTATCTCCACCTGGCCGGCCAATTGTTTCTGGCATTGGGAACCTGACACAAAATTGCAGTAAATATTTGGACCAGATCCTGCAGGGACTGGTCAAAGAACAACCATCGTATCTTCGTGATACGAAACAGCTGCTACAATTGATGAATAATTTTGCCTTTCCTGCACAAGCATGACTATGCAGTTTTGATGTGGAGGCACTGTATAGTTCCATTCCTCATACACAGGGTTGTAAGCACGTAGAGATGTCTTTACGGGACTCTGGGGAACTAACAGGTGCAACAGTAGCTTTCATTTTGGATATGCTCACATTTATCCTTAAACACAATTACTTTACCTTTGACCAAAAGTTCTATCACCAGATACAGGGGACTACGATGGGCACTACTTGTGCCCCAGCATATGCTAACATTTACCTGGGTATCTGGGAAAAACAACTAGTTTTCTCCGAATTAAACCCCTATTGTTCCAAAATTTTATTTTGGAAAAGATTTATAGATGATATATTTCTGGTTTGGGGAGGAACACAAGAAGAATTCCTAGAACTAGCTGACTATCTAAATCAAAATGAATTAAATTTGAGGTTTACCCATGAAATCCACAATAGTCACCTGAATTTCCTAGATGTGACCATCACAAATAGCCATGGACAAGCTATTACCACCCTCTATAGGAAAAAGACTGCAACGAACAACCTACTTAATTGGACAAGCTTTCATCCAACTCTCCTGAAAAGGGGTATACCTTATGGACAATATCTTAGGTTGAAGCGAATCTGCTCATCTGATGAAGAGTATGAGAATAAAGCTAGGTTGTTGAGGGCCAATTTTAAGGAAAAAGGCTATCCAAATAGGGTGATTAAAAAAGCGTATCAAAAAGCAGCACTGAGTACTAGGGAAATATTATTACAAGATATATCAAGGAATAATCCCTCAACAATACGGTGCATTGGCAATTTTGATGTGGGAAGTTCAATGGTGAAAAATATTATGGAGAGGTATTGGCCCCTCCTGACCCTTGATCCGCACTTAAAGGAGTCAGTAGGAGCCCATGCAACGATAACATATAGACGTTGCAAAAATTTAAAATTAAAAGATGTAAGAGTTGTGCACACATCCTAAGAGACTCTAAGACTATTCAAGACGCTAGAAATGTTAACACATATACCATACGCTCCTTTTTCAATTGTAACACAGCTGGCTTAGTATATTTACTTATTTGTGGTTGCGGGAAAAAATATGTTGGCAAAACCTTCCGTCCTTTTAAACTAAGAATTAGGGAGCACATTAGATCAATCAATGGTCCTCATGATATGCCAGTAGCCAGACATGTTAGATCCTGTCAGCAAGGCGACACTAGCCATATTAGGTTTTGTGGCATTGAACTGGTTAAACATCATCAGAGGAAGGGTGACTATATATATATACCCTGCATACTCTGGCTCCAGAAGGACTTAACGAGGGCTTCACATATACTCCCTTTTTTTAAATAAAACAAAATATATGAATGCAACCCGTCTAATAGTTAGCCCCTTATTTGACATTTTTTAAAAAAGATACACTATCTATGTAGATTACTGTATAACTCACTTATTCTTTCAATCTTTTAATTTACAGAACTCTAATCAATACCCTTTAACCCATATATGAGACATGTTGGTCTAGGAGTTGGTTATTAATAGCCAATCTTTCTAGAAACCACAATATATCTCACTAGATGGGATGTATACCCATGATCCCGGTTAATTGAGCATATTGCTGCCCTTAACCCTTTCACTGCTGAAGACGTGTGGGACACGTCCTCATTGATGCACGTTGCATGCTGAGGACGTGCCCCACACGTCATCAGCTGTGCGGGACCCCCGGCGGAGATACTCACCTCTCTGTCCGGGGTCCCACGGCGTTCTGACTTCAGCGTCCTCAGACGCTGAAGTCAAGCGCCTCCCGGCGTAAATGACGTCATCGCGCCATGCGCGATGACGTCATTTCCAGGCGACCCCCCGGCAATGCCGGGAGATAGCCTGGAAGGGAGGGGGGGGGAATCCGTTCGGATCCCTCTCCCTCCAAATCGGGAAGGAGCAGCGGTAAAAGCCAGGCACCGCTTAAAAGGGGAGAGTCTCCCCTTTTAAGCGATGCCTGGCTTTAACCCCTCAAGTGCTGGTTGCACTTCAGCACCTTGCGGCGCCGAAGTGCAGCCTATCTCCGGTGGGGGCCGCCATCTTGGATGGCGGCTCCGCCCCCGGGACTCCCCTCGCTGTCTGACGTCATCACGCATAGCGTGATGACGTCAGATAGCCGGGGAACCCCTAGCTGCCGGGGATTTCCCAAGGAAATCCCCTGGTGGAGATAGGGGTTCTTGTGAACCCCGATATCTCCAGAACCGTGGCAGCTAGGGTGTCATGGAGGGTGTCATTTGAAAGGCCTGAGCATGGCCTTTCGAATGATACCCAACATGACTAGGTAAAAAGTAAAAAAAAATAAATAAAAAAAAAAATAATAAATAAATTTAAAAAATAATAAATAAAAAAACATGTTTTTTTTTGTGTGTTGTTTTTATTAATGCAGCAATATTGTTCACATTTCAATTATAATGTGAACAATGATGCTGCACTAATGATTTTTTTCTATGGGGTGTGTTTGCTAAAAATCACGTAATTCCCCCCAAAAAAGTAACAAGTCCACATTTCAAATTTTTTGTACAAGCGCACCCCATAGAAAACATAACCGCAAATGCTCATGTGATAAAATGTGAAAAAAACACTTTACACACTGCAGATGATTAAAAATTCAATTTTTATTGTATTTTTTGTTATAATATACAGGCAGGTCATGACGTATACATATAAAAATGATATATTATGAATCTGCGTAGTCTGCCGGAAAGAACGATATATAATATGTCTGGGTCATTTATTAAAATGTGGCTTCAAATCGCGTTTAAACATGATGAGCGAAAGCGGTAAAAATGAGCTCAGCACACAGGCGTGAAATGCCTCAGCAGTGAAGGGGTTAAGCATCTAAACGAAAGCCAAACTAGTGAGGAACGCTGGTTAATATATGTATCTAAGAAACGGCAACAGAGTAGTATTATTAGCCCATTTGTTACTCTGAACCGTTATCTGATTGGTTCAGTGGAGTCACGTGGTTATTCTGTTGGCTTCTAGATGCGGAAGTGCTGGTATGCTATGGGCAATCGAGCTCCAGCAGACACAGGTGGGGTGCACCCAACTGATGGGTATAAATATGGGTACAGGACGAGATTCTGGTCACGCTCTGGACGAAGCCGCTCTTGTTTAGTGGCGAAACGCGCATTCGCGTTTGTTACTGATCATGTCACATTATTTTTAGCAGTTGGCTCATGTATACTGTTGTCACTGGTGTTATGGTTACAAACAATTCATTGCCATTGGGGCTATTTCACTGCAGCAACCAACTTGAATAATCCATTGTGCAGTATTGTGTGTTTTTGTAGATTGGGTCAGCACAAGATTCTCCATTTTATTCAGGGCAGCACCTTCTGGACACGAGTTACTTACCAATTAAATGGTGTATTTGTCCATGGTATGTGTCGGCGATACCAATCTATTCAATACAGTTCATTTGATCCCTTTTTTTTTAATTTATTCAACTTTGATACAATATTTATAAAAATTTATTGCCATTGGGGCTATTTTACTGCAGCAACCAACTTGAATAATTCATTGTGTAGTACTGTGTGTTTTTGTAGATTGGGTCAGCACAAGATTCTTCTTTATTCAGGGCAGCACCTTCTGGACACGAGTTACTTACCAAGTAAATGGTGTATTTGTCCATGGTATGTGTCGGCGATACCTATCTTTTTTCAACACAGTTTATTGACCCCTTTCTTGTATGTATTTAACTACTCAACTTTGATATAACATGTTTTCCAAATGAACGTTCGTATTTAGGGCTGTACCTTCTGGACATGAGATATTGACTAATTGAATGGTTTAATTGTCCATGGTATAGGTTGGTGATATTTAATCATTACCTAACTTAGCTCATTGGTGCTTGGTGTATCCCTTTTAGGACTGAGACCAAGTTTATTATAGAAGTTAGTTAATTGTTCAATCTAGGATCCTTATACTGCAGTACATTAGCTCATCCAGTTGTCTACTCTACACCCTCTATCTATCTACTGTTAAGTGATATTCTAACCATACACTAATGTCTTAAGGAGACCAGCTATCCTGCTAACTAATCAACCAATTAAGTTGTATTTGCTGAATTGAGGATAGGGATAATTCATACTATTTTGGTCTCTCATTATACACATTTTCTCACTGTTTTTCAGTATACTGAGTATTTTTCTATATAGAATTGTATGTCAATCTAATAAAAATTTATGTTTAATTTATATCTTCTATTTGATACCAGCGCAAGTGGTTTTAACCAGCTTATTATAGCTGTGTTGTATTTGCCACAATCTCTCTCGTTGTTGTTTTTTTGTTATGAAATATAGGTTTAATCCTTAAATGTGCTGGTTTGACTCCATTGTCCTTGAGGCAAAAGTTCTTTTCTGATTGATTTGGGTATTCCTAGGTTTGGGGTCATCTGAAACTCACTCAAAACTCTCAGAAAACTCATTACCCGGCGTCGTTTGGGTAGATCGCGGCTTACCTGGGTAAAGCCTGATGTTTGATTTTATTTCGGGCTTTACCCAAAGATGCAGGGTAATGTCAGGTTTGCCCGGGTAATTATAGATATATCATCATTTCAGACTCTTACCTGTAACACATATATATATATATAATATATATATATAATATATATATATATATTATATATATATATATGAGGGGGGGGGGGTAGCACTCAGCCTTAACTAAGCGTTTCAGTGCGGGTGCGTCTCAGAATAAAATACAAAACAAAAACATGGAGAGAGCACTCCAGACAAACACATTCAAAAACCTGCAACAACAGCTCCATGCATGGGTACATAATACCAGCTTTTACCACATGGTGAAATAATGTATACATATATAGTACAGTGAGAGACAGAGATTCCGTCCACTCACATGTGCGTGTCAGTCTGTTTATCTGTCGTTATACTGTATATATACATATCAGGAGAGCGAGAAAGAGAAATGGGAGAGAGGAAGAAAAAGACGCACACACGTGATCACCTGTATCTGCGTGTCTCTCTGTCTATACAGGTAAGTCAGTGATTAGCGCACTCAGTAAAAGATGTGAAAGCGTATATGGTGCAATGATTTCCAATGCACCTTTTATCATTTCCGATGCCTCCGAGGGCCGAGGTAAGACATGAACAGACACCGTAGATGTAGTAAGAAGCAGATCCATATAATCTTGCAATTATTTTCCTGGCATGTCAGCGGTAAACATTTAAGCGTAGCTGTGTCTGAGGACGCACCGTTGTCATGGATACCCATTGGGGAACTTTATATACCGCGCGCTATAGACTAGTCAATTGACAAATAAAGCAATTGTGTATGTAGATGCATCGCAGGTCTCCTTTACATCCACCGCTGCACATCTCGAACCCGTACAGTCAGAAAATTAGTGTGACAAGTTTAACTGTTTCGGCGCTGCGAGGGAAAAGCAGGGGTAGCGTGGGTAGCGCCTGCACGTCCTTACAGAGATATTCTTGTAATGTTTGATTAGATTTCCCTCTGCATATATTCACCAACAACAGCATCATTATTATTATCTTTATATAGTGCCAACATATTCCGCAGCTCTGAGCAATTCTGTGCTATTTAACCTGATAAAAGGTCTGTCAGATAATGACATTTCTTACCCACCTAGCTGAAAAATAGAGAAGTGATAGGATCTTTTGTGTTTCAACAGCTGAGCATTCTGTCTTTTCACTCTGTAACCTGGTATCAGTCCTCAACCCCTACACATTGATAGGACAGGCTGCACATGGACTGATGGAGGGATGGGAATTCCCCTTCACCCCATTACAGGAACCCATCCGTATAAATTATTTGCGTTGCCGACAGTGTCCACACCTCCCTACATTTCACATGGCCAAAAAGCACACACTTACATTAGGGCAGTGCTGTCAAACTTCAGCTCTGTTCCTGAACTGCAACTCCCTTGATTCCCTGGCCGTCTGTTGCATTGAAGGAATTCTGGGAATTGTAGGCATCAACATCTGGGGGCCATTAGTTTGACAGCCATGTTTTAGGTAATGTCGCTGGAGGCGGGGCCAAAGACAAGACCATCCCCAACCTGTGTTGGTAACTTTAGCGCAGTTATTGCCAACCTGGGCAACCCAGATGTTTCTCAACTACATGTCCCATGATGCTCTGCTTACCTTATGTGTGACTAAGGGGGTTATTCGTTCCCCGCACTTCCCGCCATTTCGGGGAATCAAAGTTCCCCACCCTGCGGTGTATTCAGCATTCACTGCAGGGTCCCCAGAGTGCAGGGAAAACCAGCCACAAAGCCGCCGAACACTCGCCCAAATCCTACCAAAAACCCGCTGGAACCGCCCAAAATACCCCGCCAAACACGTTGGAAAAAGCCGCTGAGCCGCCGATCACAGCTCAGACCAACCGGCGGGGTAAAAAAAAACCCAAAAACAATACGTCTGAAGTGTCAAAAGTGAAACGCTGTTTGCATAAAAAATACTGAACGAAAATGTCTGGAATTTACATATAAGATCCGATGAATGATAATAAAAAGGTCTGTTACAGGAAAAAGAAAAATCGCTTTTAAAAAAGAAACGTAAAAAAATTCTGCCGAATAAAGGCCTAAAAGATCCTAAAAATGTATAGATCAAGAGACTTTTTGCTGCAGAATAAAATAATAAACGGTTTATTACATATTGGATTAAGGCCGGCGTCAGACGAATGCAGTGATCAAGTCCCTGTTGCCGCACAGTTTAACGTCCGTCGTAGCATAGAATCCTGATCAATAGAGACCCACACACTAAGGGCCCTATTACATTCTTTGTGCAATCGTTAACGCGTGCGCAAAAATGCATTAACGTGAGGGGCAAAACCCTTTGCGGTGAACGTCGTATTACAATGTCCGCGCAAAAAATGCGCGTTGACGTCTACCGCTGGTGTACCTGCACGAACCCTGCGCGAGCGTAATGCACTGCGCGCGTCCAGTACTTAACATTGTGAGCGCAAATGCGTTTGTGCGCTGGTATGCGGATGGTATTACAATCTATGCGCAAATTTTAACGGACAACGTTTGCGGCATAATTTTAACGTCTTTTAAAAGCTGGTGTTAAAAGCAAATCTAAACGTCCTGGCCGAACCCAAATACACCAGCCCAAAAAAAAATAATACAGCAAAGAATAGTTACACATTCTACACTTACCCAAACAATAAAATGGAGAAGTTGTGCGTGTTTTTTTTATGCAGCATATATGCGCCGATTGACTTTGACAGGCGCAAAAACTTAACGTGAGACAATTGTGGTTCTTAATTCTGATTGGCTGAATCGGGTGAAAAAACAGTCTGCCCACCGATTTCTGCTCGTTTTTGCTCGTCTTTTTTAAACGCGTTATTTTTTAACTGATGAAATATTGCACGACGATTGTAATACCAGCGTTAACGCGCATAAATTAACGTTTAACGCTGCGCTCAACAATTCACGCATTTACCAGGCATTTTTGCGTGAAGACTGTAATAGGGCCCTAAGTGCGTCCGCAGCGAACCGCGCACGCACAACGCACGTGGCAAACGGACGCAAGTTAGGCAAGAACGTAAAACCGCTAGACGGACGCGCAGGGTGCGCCACATCTGCGTAGCGTTCTGTGTGAGTGAGATGTCAGACGCAGCGCATTTGCGACGTCCAGCACCTTGACGCACACAATGCCTTTTCATATCCTTTTCAAATTTTTAGCATTTTTCATATTAATTTTATTTCCCATAATTCCCTTTTATTTCTACGTCCGTCAAAAAAAAACGGACCGTGTGGTGTCTACAGTATCTTCTGTCAGTACGTCTGTCCATTGTGCACGCACGCAGAGTGCGGTCAGACTGCGTTCATCTGACATTAGCCTTAAACGGGAATATTTTTAACATTGAAACCTGTGGGATTCGTCTGAATAAACCTGCTGAATGAAAACACTGAACAGCAGGTCAATTCGGCAACTTTTCTCTGCTGTGAATAGATTAACTATTGCCTCTCTATGGGGGATTTCACTGCCGTCGAACAGGCACCATACTTGGTGGCAGTTCGCTAAAATTTGGTGAACTGCCTGCTCTCTGAATAGCCGAATGGCCCCGAAATGTCACCGTACGGGGAAATTCACTGTTCGGTGACATTTCGAGGCCAGATCAGCTCTGTCTGAATAACCCCTTAAGAATGGGACATGTAGTTCTATAACATCTGGGGTGCCAAGGTTCATTATCACCGCTCGGTGACCTATTGGGGCCATTTATGGGAATAAAAATTTAATTTAGAAGACGAGATTTCCCTCTGCATATATTTATCCGCCAACGGCATTGGCATATTGGCATCAAAGGGATTAATCCCTGTCATTGAATGAGCGGTGCATTTAGTTTGCTGAGCTCCAGGGGAAATACGATCGATTAACTACGGTGAATTCACTATTTACATATTTTCCACAATAGTTCTCTGTTCTTTCCTCCATAGTTTCTGGTGAGGTTCTCTAGTATAAAGGGTTATTCACAAACCTCCGAACGTGCCACCAAATTGCAATGAACAGTAAATGTCAACGCTCAGTGCAATTGTGGGACGGTTCGTCTATTCACATAAGGGGTTATTCAGAGTGCACCAAAAGTTTGGTGCTCTATCGTTCGGCGCACTTCGGCAAGTTCAATTCGGCGACCCTGTGTTGAATTCATCGTATTACAACGTTTGCGCATACGATATGCGTTAACGTCTAACGCTGTGACCCTGCGCGAACCCTGCACGAGCGCAAATTCGTGCGCGCATCCCATACTTAACATTGTGAGCGGAAATGCGTTCGTGCGCTGGTACGCGGATGGCATTACAATCGATGCACAAATTTTTACGAACGACCTTTGTGCGCATAATTTTAACGTCTTTGAAAAGTTGGTGGTAACTGCAAATCTGAACGTTCTGTCCGAAACCAAATACACCAGCCCGAAAAAAAATACAGCACAGTATAGTTACACATTCTACACATACCCAAACCATAAAATTGAGAGGTTGTGCGTGTTTTTATTATTGCTGCAGCATATATACTCAGATTGATTTTGACAGGCGCAAAAACTGAACGGGAGACAATTGTGGTTCTTTATTCAGATTGGCTGAATCGCGTGAAAAAACATTCTGCCCACCGATTTCTGTGCGCAACGTTAATGCACGCGCGTTTTTGCATGTCTTTTTTAGGCTAGGGTCAGACGAGCGTAGTGTTCACGTCCGTGATTGCGCCTAAAAGTACGTCCGTGATAGCATGAAAGAAAGTCCATTGGAGCCCGACACATGAAGTACGTCCGCACTGAACTGCGGACGCACAACGGCCGCGGCAAACGGACGCAAGGCAGGCAAGAACGTACAACCCCCTAGAACGGCCGCACAAAGTGCGCTGCGTCCGCAACGTCTGCATAGCTTTGTGTGTGAGTGATGGAACGTGGTCAGACGGACTGCATTTATACGTCCAGCATTTTTCACGGACAAAATGGTTTTGCTTTTTAATTTATTTTCCCTCCTACATCCGTCAAAATATGTCAGTGAAAAAAACGGACTGTGTGGCCACTACTGCATCTTCCGTACTGACGTACGTCCGTGTGCACGGACGTACAGTCCGTAGAAATCACGCTCGTCTGACCCTAGCCTTACGCGCGTTATTTTTTGACTGATGACAAAATACGTTCGGATCGTAATACCAGCGTTAATTTACGCGCGTTAATGTTTAATGCGGGTGAATTTGCACGTTGAATGTAGAGCCCTTATTTTGTATTGATGCTGATGGTCAGTGCAGAAAAGTAGTAGGGCTGCTGGGTGGAGGTCAGGAGGGAGACCTTTTTTTCTTCTAAAAAAAAAATAACTTGCTAAAGGTAGAAAATAAATAATGGTTGTGAATTGTGCAAAATGAGGAAAATGCCTGTTTGTAACATGCTGGAATCTTGACGTAACTTTGTATTTCCTGAGAAAGGTTATCTCTTTATTGGACCATTTTTATGGATCGATTTGTTATTTTTTATTTTTTTTAATCTAATTTAATAATTTAATATTGTATATTTGCATTCTCTATACATCCTTTATGATGCCTGTATTGCCACTTTGCAATCTGTAATGAATGCAGGCGCCAGGCTTATTTTTCTCACCAGACGCACCTCACGTACCTCCCCCCTCTGCCGGTCCCTCCATTGGCTTCCTGTGTGTTTCAGGATACAGTTTAAAATACTGACGTGACACTCACTTTCAAATCGCTCAATAACTCAACCCGTCCTTACAAGTCTTCGTTACTCCGCAAGCACGTCCCGTCTAGACAACTCTGGTCGCCGGGCAATCTCTGCCTGTCATCTGTCTACACCCGCACAGCCAACTCTCGCCTCCAAGACTTCTCAAGGGCCTCTCCGGTCCTGTGAAATTACTTACCTCTCCCTATCAAACTCTCCCCTGATCTTCAGGCCTTCATGAAATCCCTCAAAACCCATCTCTTCAGATTAGAGTACCACATCACTGATGCAACTCATCCCTCTGCTCACACAGGATTGAAGCTGTTTCTATGGCCCCACCATTCCCAAACCACTGGCACCAATGATCCTGCCATCCAGTAAAATTCCTCTTGTCTTCCTCAACCCCCAATCCCTCTAGACTGTAAGTTTCTATGAGCAGGGCCCTCTACACCCCTTGTTTCCATCCTATGTCCATTTATCTGTATCTCGATCCCTTTGGTTATTGTAAAGTGCTGCGGAAACTGTTGGCGCTATATAAATGACGACAATAATAATGTCTACAGGTCGATGGCTGTAAATGCAGGCTACCAGAGAGCTTCTGCATTGAGAGGCATGGGCTAGTCAGGAATGCACATAAAGTAGCTGTGCATGGCTGACCTAAACTCAGGAAGGTTGTTCTGCGCAGTCTGGATGGAAGACAGCCCTTACCTTTGGTTGGCCCTCAAATCTTGCAAGGACACTGAGGATGGGAGTGACACTTGGCTCACAGGACCATTTAAATGCATTAAATGGTCATGGTGGCTACAGAGTCCCCTTTTTAAAGTCTGACGCTTTCATTCTAAACTGTTTAACCCAGAAAGAACCAGACATGAATGAAAAGCCACAGTATCCTCTCTTCTTATCGCCCCGATCAACCCATAGGCAGTTGCCTTTAGAAACCCTCATAGTGACTGAGCATCTTCATAGTGACTGAGCATCTTCCTTGGCTGCTTATTCTGAGGGCTGCCTTGAGGTTTGGATTTGGGGGTAGATGGTCTCATTAATTAGAGGAGAAACCAATACAGTTTTAATCCATATAATCTACACATTCCAAAACGTTGATAAACCCTGCTTTAGATCCATGACTCCTGTTCATCGTTTTCCTTTCACTGAGACTTACGTTACCAGGGTCACTGAACAAACGGCTGATGGGCTGTAGACAGGTGGAGGGATTTTAGTGTGGGATGAAGACAGGCTCTGACAATGAACGAAGCACATGTGCATCCTACAAAGGACCAGCGTGAGTGAGCAGGGGATGTGCCCTAGAATTGGATGCCCACGAACTGTTGGGATGGTGAGAAAATGTATGGTCAATGCCCATGTCCTACATGACCCAAGCCAGTTAGCAACCTTTTTCTTTATTACTATTAAAATGCTGAATTTTAACCACGTATCTCAAAGTAAACACTGCTTTTAAGATGCCAAGTGATGGGGAGAGTCTTAGTGTACTAATGATGGGGTTCCTTGAACATGCCCTCCCCCTCTTTTTATTCACCATGTATCATATGTTTATAGACGGTAGAGCTGGGCAATCCCCCCCCAGTGGCTCATATAGGACCTCTACAGGTATCTGAGGATTCTTCTAGGATTTTGGGCCTTGATATCCACTAGATGTATGCATGGCCAGACTCGAGACACTGTGACGGCTGGAAATATTTCCCCCAGTGCAGGCTGATGGGTTTGTTTCGCGTTAACGGTGCCCGAGCTTGAGAGTAATCTGCCTGCGTATAGAGGGCCGCTGCCTTGAATAAATCTATAAAGACGAGAACTGGGGAAAAAAGGAAGACCTGCTTCTTCTGCGTTGCTTATAAATCAGTCTCCGCGTTGAGCGATGCCCACGTCCCGCGCACTTTGTGTCGGCTGATAGCGCTCCGCCGGCTGGATATTAAGCTGTTTATGAGAGCCGCCGCTGTTGACTTCAGAAGTGAGAAATACTCATTAAACAGTGAGCGCTGGATTCCGCAGCATAGAAAACACAAACCTGCTTTATGGATGGTCCTCCAATTATGTTTTATGCTCCAGCGCCGCAGCAGCTTCGCAGGCGAGACCCCGCGTCTCACCGTAAATAGATTAGCTCCGTACGCAGGGTTTTGAATTAACGAAAAGACGGCTGTCATTATCTGCGCGTAATCACCGTTGCCGGTCACGCTGCCACACGGCGTGCATTTACAGACCAAGTGTAAATGGGACAATTATTTAAAGAGCATCGTTTTTTATGTGCTCCGGAATGATGGCATTTCAGTGGAAGGAGTCCTGGAAAACGCTATTACTCATCTAAAGCTGCAATACAAAGAGCATATTCATTTAGGCGCAATTGAAGAATTTAATGCTTTCATTTTAAAATAATAGCTGTCCTTGGTACAGCAGATTGGACCTAAATGTATCTCTCGAGGCTTCCTCTACATTAGAAATTATGAGATATATATCACTGTTTTGTATACAGTTGCACAGCAATATTTGTATGCGTTAGGCATAAAAAACACACTACATAAAATATATTCCTCAGATCTTTCCATCCTTTAACCGAAATACTTCGGAACATATTTGGGATTTTGGGATATTTGCACATAATAATGAGAGATCTTAGGGATGGGACCAGAGTCTAAACACGAAATTGATTCGTTTTATTTCCATCTGATATGAAATATAGGGTTCTATATAAAAATAAATAGATAAATGACCCCCCTTTTTTCCCCTCAAATAATTGGGTAGATGCTGGTGACAGCATAGGACCAATTATTTTGTTTTTGTCTCATTTCTGTTGTAAAAACTCACCTATTCTCCCTCGACTGCTTCTCCTCTTCGGCTTACGGCGGGGCTGTCAAACTCTGTCCCCTCAGATGCTTTTGAACTACAACGCCCAGCATTCCCTGACTCTCTATTGCTTTGAAAGAATTCTGGGATTTGTAGGCAGCAACATCTAGGGGGCCGTGAGTTTGACAACCTTGGCTTAGGGCTTCCTAAATGCAGAGGCCCCTGCAGCTTCTTACGCAATTTGAGTAGCTTACGGAACATTCGTATGTAGCCTACGCAAATTGCGTACTTTTAAATGCAAGTTACACAATGCCTGCGCAGGACAATGGATAGGTATTGCATGCTCGCGTAGCAGCAGTCCTTGGCTTCTTTCTCCCGGCTTCTTTCTCCCAGAACACCTGCCACAGCGAGCGTCTGGAGACAGGATCATGTCAGCACGCAAAGCATGCTGACATCATCAGTACCAGAGTTGGTCCCTGGCAGGCAGAATATTCAAAATCCCGTCTGCCGAGTGACAGCTGTGTGGGTGGAGGAAACACCTCCGCTTCACACAATGCTACCGGCCAAATGGCTGAGGGGGGGGGGCACTCCATGCATCCTGACCCCTTTAATAATATAAAGTGGTCAGGGTGCACAGAGTGTCCCTTTAAACCCACAGCCTGAATGTAATTTTATACAATATTTCCCATAAATTTGTTCCCTGTCACATGAGGTCGGGTGTGGAATTTTCTACTTTTTGGCAGCATGTCGTCACTCCAAAATAAATTCCATATTTTGGAATATTTCAGAATCCTGCACGTCGGATACCCAATTTGTATATTTCCCATGAGGGTCAGCCACCCTGGAAGATGTAGTTCCCAGGGATCTGAGCAACATGGGAGATGTAGTTCCCAGAGATCTGAGCAACATGGGAGATGTTGTTCCCAGAGATCTGAGCAACAGGGGAGATGTAGTTCCCAGGGATCCGAGCAACCTGGGAGATGTAGTTCCCAGGGTTCTGAGCAACATAGGAGATGTAGTTCCCAGAGATCTGAGCAACATGGGAGATATAGTTCCCAGTGATTTGAGCAACACGGGAGATGTAGTTGCCAGGGATCTGAGAAACATGGGAGATATAGTTCCCAGGGAACTGAGCAACGTGGGATATGTAGTCCCAGGGATCTGAGCAACAGGGGAGATGTATTTATTTATTTTATTTATTTATAAAGGATTTTACCAGGAAGGATACATTGAGATTTCTCTCGTTTTCAAGTATGTCCTGGGTTCAAGAACATTGAAGTGTTACAGTTACAGAAATACAAAGTAATACAATGCAAGATATTAAAAAAAAACCAACACAAATATACAGATTTAGTTCCCAGGGATCTGAGCAACGTGGGATATGTAGTCCCAGGGATCTGAGCAACAGGGGAGATGTAGTTCCCAGGGATCTGAGCACCGTGGGATATATAGTTCCCAGGGATCTGAGCAACGTGGGAGATGTAGTTCCCAACATGGGGGTTGTAGTTCCAGGGATCTGAGCAATATGGGAGATGTAGTTCCAAAATATCTGGTTGCTGACCCTGGTTCTAGATGCCCCATGTCTAGATAAATATAAAATGCGTAATTATAGATTGTTCTCCTTTTTATAAACGTGAATATTGATTGGAAAAATATATGGGAGTGGTTGTTTTGGATTTTCTAAATATGTTTGCACTGAGTACAGTGTTCCTGTGTCTGAATATACTACTGGCGTGGGCTACGTACACCCATCAGTCATTTCTGGAACATCCCCCCGCGGACAGAGTAACAACCAAATGGCTCACTATGTGATTAAAGAACAGACATGTAGGTCAATATATCTGCTGGCACATTGATTGGATCCAGAATCCTGATGTCACAACAGGGACTTGTAATTTGACGTACCTGATGGCTGGACAATGCCGGAGCACCGTCCCAGCTATTATGAAACCATTCACAGCGACGGTCCTGGTTTTCCGTCGGAGTTGGCACCGCGTTCTGATAATATTCCGCAAAATACTGCACTTATAAGTTTTTGAAGTTAATTACGGCCTGCGACGCTCGCTAAGAAATAATTACACATCATTATACTAATTTCTGACAGCCATTATGTTTATGATGTGAACTGTATGCGGTTATCATTGCAGCCAATTATTATGTGAACAGAACATACTTCTGTGTTCTTTTCTGTCGCTACTGTCTCTTTTTTCATCATTTTCTGCAGCAGGCGTTGAAGTGAAACAAGCGTACAGCCCCCCCCTACTGATGCAGTCACCCTAAAAATCACAGCATTGCTATCATTCAGTATGTATGTACACCCCCTTCACTATGGGATTCCTTTTGTGTAGTCCACGTGGGCCTGCAGGTTTTAGAGTGATGGCTAACCTCAATTCTCAGATGTTTAGGCACTGCGCGTCCCTTGATAGCCTGCCTTGACCCCTTCACTACCAAGAAATTATCCATAAAACCATCGTCAGGACCGACTGTGCTTTTGGAAAATCACTTTTAATTACAGTACATAAAAGTCATTGAGAGTATTCGTAGCGGTTTTTTTTTTACTGTAGTAACCCTATTTGACAGGGAGATGTCACCTTGTGCTGGCCAAAATGACAGCCCAGCCCATCATGCATCTTAGGCTAGGGTCAAACGAACGCATTATTCGCAGCGACCATCAAAATGTGCGTCCGAAAGCATTGACGTATTTTTTCACGGAATGTGCGAAAACGGTCAGACGACTCGCATTTTCGTGCGTGATTTTTTACGGATCGTCAATAAAACACTTTTTGCATCTGGACGTTATGTAGGCTGGACATTAGCAGCGTCTGACATCTCCTAATCACGCACACACGCCGCTATGCCGCCGCTGCGCTCTCTGTACCTCAGTACTAGCGGTTCTGCGTTCTCGAAAAAATGCGTTCATTTTCCACTTGCGTTGCGTGGCCGGACTTTCGTGCGGCCGTACTTTGTATATTGGCCGTCATTGCCCGTCATTTGCTGCTACTGCGGCGTGATTAAGTGCGCCTAAACGAATGTTAAAAATGCGCTAGTCTGACCCCAGCCTTAACCATTCCATTCCTCGATCTGTTCCTTGACGGACATTGAGTATCACTGCTTTGTTACTGGATCATTTCCAGTGTGAAGTGCCGTGGTCTAAGGTCCCATTTGGGATTCATAACCGGTGTCGACTAACACCCTGGGTCACTAATGACCAAGTGATGGATCCCCTAGTACAGTGTTTTCCAAGCCTATCCTCAGGGCCTCCTAACAGGTCAGGTTTTCCAGATATCTGAAGCACAGCACAGGTGATGTGATTTGCTGTTCAGTGATTGCAGGATTCAGTCTGCATTTCCAGAAGGTGATCTGCAAAATCTGGCCTGGTTGAAGGTCCCGAAGGCAGGTTTGGGAAACACTGTCCTAGTAGATACAGAACTACAAGTCCCATGAAGTTTCACCTGTCGGTGCAAGCATTCTGGCTATCATGAAAAAAAACGTGTTACCGGCTGGGTGGAGTAGAGGCTCCATCACTGCTCCATAACAGGGAGACACAGGTTTGAATCCCAGCCAGAGCACCTCTCCAGTAAGTGTCCTTGAGCAAGACACCTACCGCTACATACTCGCCACCCAGGACATACTTGAAAACGAGAGAAATCTCAATGTATCCTTCCTGTTAAAATACTTTCTCAAAATAAAGGGACACCCTACTCATCGTGACCACTTTATTGTCTTGAAGTGCTAAGGATGTGTATAGTTGTCAACCCCACCGCCCCGATCTGTTTTATTCGCACTGTGAAGTGGAAGGGTTTCCTCCATCCCACCCAGCATTAGCTGGGATTTAGAATTTTACGACTGTCAGTCTCCAAATCGTTCACCAGTGACATCACGGAGAGAGCGGCCGACGTTGCACCCTCTGGGACCACCCACTTTGGCGAGCTGTCTCAGAGAGACAGTGATGGATCAGATCTGTGCATGCGCATGCAGCTCGATCCATTGTACTGCACAGGCGATACAGAACTTGTTTATGTAAAGTGCGGGTGTCCCACTGCGCTGTGCAATTTTTGGACAAATTGCGCAGAGAAGCTTCAGGGACTTCCGGGTTCCCGAGTCTCTGAGCAGAAACGAGGAGGAGTTGCACAAAGCGAGTGGGAAAAGGCAAAGTAAAATCACCCGAAACAAAGAAAAAAATAAAAATAATAACTGGGCAGAGGCTGTCAGCAACATCTGCCCAATTTCTTAAAGACAAAAAAGGAAACGCTGGTTTTAATAAAGTATCCCTTTAAGGTAGGATTGGCAGCAGCGACCATTGCCTTGACCTCACGGTGTCTAATGATTGGGGGGGAGAAAAAAGGTGATAATTTAACAATCCGTGGCTTAATTATTTTTAATAATTATTATAATTTTTATGTATAACATTCCTTATAATTCTTCTATATTTTTGCGTTTGAACACTTTGTGTGTAAAATATATATAGAATTCAATTTATGTGCAACCAAACCCACCCCCCTACCCCAAAAAAACCTTCCCCTGCATTTACTAACGGGTGGAAGATAAATGTGACCTTGTACAAGAGAATAAAATGTCAAATAAAAAGTCTGTGTAGAATTTATTTAACCGTCCACACACCTTATTACCTTATTATTGTGTTTAATTCTCCTTTGAAATGGTCCATAAACCAGAAGGTAATTTTGTCGTCTTGTAACCTTCGCTGCCCTTTTTATTTTTTTTTCTTGGATCTGGTGTTTTGAAGCAACGGGGACTTTATTTAAAAGAAGAAAAGGGGGGGGGGGGGAAATCCTGCATGGTATTATGTGTTGCAGGTTACCCTTGCGCACATGGCGGAGCGCCTGGCGGAGTGTGCCGCGCGCCCTTCTCTTTGATTAGTATTAATGGATTTACATTTACATTAAATTGTCCCTCCAGTAATAAAAGTCACTTTGTAGCAACGAGGCCTTGGGGACCCCGGCGTAATTTTTTGCACATGGCTTCCCCATGCTATTTGCATAGTCTAACCGTTAAGATCATTTTTATGCTTGATGTCGATGAGACTAAGCAGCCTCGCGCTTTTATAAATGATCTTCCCGTTTCTGCCGCAATCTGTTGCCAATTGTCTAAGATTCATATAATGAGTCGCTGAAATACTGCTTAAATTTCAAAAATGTACTTGGCGATGCAAAGACAGAATCTACTCGGAAAATTATTACTGTGACAAAGAATTCATCAGCCTGGTGTGTACTTAATACCGAAGCAAATGGTTTTTCTGTTTGAGCAGTCACCCTCGCAAGCACTAAATCCTACTTATTATTGGCAGCAGTATTAAATCCAATACCCCGGGGGGCGCTCCGCAGCAAGGGGCAGCGTGAGAGTGCAGGCAGCGGGAAGGTGGAATTTGTTACACTGCTCGGAATTTGGTGTCGCGGTGGAGGAGAAGGCTTCATGCCCTTGTTGTGGTCTTCGTCGTTGTAGCCACTCTAGTCCTCAATATGAGGTCTTGGCAGAGGTCATGTCCTAAAAGAAGAGATTTCTCTCCCCCAATTAGCAATTATCTTACTTTACACAAACACACACACATACAAATGTGACACATTAATCTGCATATGTGGATTATAGCAAAATTATATGATAAATACAATATTTATTGTGGCTTAATAGGAAAAGATATGATACCGGCTGGATGGAGTAGAGGTAACGTTGCTGCTCTATAACCGTGTAGACCCAGGTTCAAATCCCGGCCAGAGCACCTCTCCAGTAAGTGTTCTACGGGAAATACCTACCTATAACACAATATCGGCTGTGGAGTCCAGTGGTAACATCTCAGCTCTTCGACCGTGGAGAAGAAAGTCAAAATCACGCTCAGCACATCCCTCCAATACAACTGTGGAGAAGCAAGTCTCGACTTTACGAGAAGCGGGTTCAACCCAACCACCAGGTCACTGCTCTACAATCATGGAAAGACGACCTGATCCCACTCAGAAGACGCCACCAGCGAGTGTCCTTGGGCAAGACACCTAACGATATGGATGCGCCGACCTCACAAAATACTTGTACATCTCATACACTGTAAGTACGCTTGGGAACAGGGTCCCCCTGAATATGAGAGAAATCTCAATGTATCCTTCCTGGTAAAATCCTTTCTCAAAAAAAAAACAAATCAGGTCATCATCCATGTGTGGTATTCTAATGTATCAACTTCATGTGCACTGATCTTGTAAAGCGCTGCGGAATATGTGGCGCCATATAAATAAAGGATAATAATAAAATTGAACACCTGCATATAAGCTTTATAGTGTGTGGAACCAATGGGAACTGAGTTCTCTCTGCAAAAATAGTGAAGGTTCTGTGTTTCCATGCATTGCCCCTCGACTTGACTCCTGGGCCTCGAACTATATGTGACCAGCCAGGTCTCGCAGGTGACACCCCATAATGATAAGTGTAGAAACCTAGTGGAAAGAAGAACTGCATGGACATAACATCAACCAGGTCAAGATTGAAATACAAGAAGCCAAGACCACAAAGAGAACCCAACATCTGAAGAGAACGTCTCAGCATTCAAGGTCCTAGTGTGCAACAACAGGTTTTACGTGGAGACACAATGTTTCTCTTTGAATTCGATATAAATATAAACAAGTGCTCATTTGGTGGGTAACATGGCAACACCATTCCTTATTTTTGAGCCTCCTCACTCTTGATTTTTGTATCGCTGGCAGTGGTGACTATTTAATGCCATTTGGTATTACTCAACAGGCGCTCGATCGGCACCATCACGGGCAAGCGGTGGAAACGGCAAAAATAGGGAAAGTTCCCCACCAACTCAGAATTTTTCCTTTTCTAAGTTAACATTGGAGATCAATGGTTGAATGCCTACGAATCCCAGAATTCTTTGGATGCTATAGATGGACAGAGAGATAAATGGGAGTTGTCCCATAGAGAAGTAATAGTTTGTCTATTCACAGAACACAAACTGCACTGAAGTGTCAGTGAAATGTCCTGATTTTTACGTGGTTCAGCTCGACAGGTTTAAACAGGCGAATCCCATAGGTTTCAATGTAAAAAAATTATCCTTTTTTTTCTTCTTTTTTTATAAAAGTTTATTCTTTTAATGTTCAACAAAAAGCCTTTTTATTTTTTTAGTTTTTAGAAGAACACTGTTATTGTGTTTTTTTAGACAAAATTTTTGTTTCCAAATTTTTTAACCACTTGGGGCTAAGGCTGGGGTCAGACGAACGCAGTTCGAACGCGTGTGCTGCCGCACTTAATCACGGCCATAGTAGCAGCAAATGACGGCCAATGACGGGCAATATACGGAGTACGGCCGCACGAAAGGGCGGCCGCGCAATGCAAGCGGCAAACAAACGCATTTTTTCAAGAACGTGAAACCGCTAGTACTGACGTACAGAGTGCGCTGCGGCGGCATAGCGGCGTGTGTGCGTGATTAGGAGATGTCAGACGCTGCTAATGTCCGGCCAACATAACGTCCAGATGCAAAAAGTGTTTTATTGATGATCCGTACAAAATCACGGACGAAAATGCGCATCGTATGACGCTATCGCGTATTCCGTGAAAAAATACGTCCATTCCTTAGAACGCACTTTTTCACGGACGATGCGAAAAATGCGTTAGTCTGACCCTAGCCTAAATTATGATCCTAGCGCTAAAACGCGGGCGCTAGAGAGGAAAAACTGTGCCCGCAGTGTTCCCCCTAGCGCCCACGGTTTAGCGTTAAATTACAATGCAGGCGCTAAAAAAGTTGCCTGCATTGTTCACGGGCGCTAAGCCCCGTGAAGCACGCGGCAGTACTAAGCGCAGCCGCGCGCCACCTCTCAATGGAGCCCATAGAACTTCATTGAAGCAGACGCCGGCGGTCACATGACCAGCCGGATCTCACCTTGCGAGATCCGGCTGGTCAGCGTAGTGATATGCAGGGGGAAGCTTGGGGGACTTTTTCCCCCAGTCTTTCCCTGCTCCTGGCGGACCGAGGGACAGGAGGTGAGTATCTGGATTTTTCGGGGGGGTTTCTGGATGGTGCTAACAGATTCTGCAGAAGCAGAATCCGTTAGCACCAAGTCCTGGCTCTGGTTAACTTTTTGTTAACTGCAGCCAGACGTTAATCAGCGCTGGGACTTTGTAATCTTAACGCTGATCAACACTTTGTGCTCCCCATGTTAAGTATAGGGAGCGCAAAGTACAGTAACCTCGCACTGAAAAGCGCAGGGTACCAAACGCAAACGGGTTACTTAACCCGTTAGCGTTTGGATTGAAATATGCAGTAAATACTTGGGCTAACGCTAACGCTCATGCAGATTAGCGCCAAGTATGTAATTTGGCCCTTGTTTTTTTTTCATTCTGTAACAGACCTTTTTCTTTTTAAGGATGTTTTTTTATTATTCAGACACATTTTAATACATTTTTATTTTTAACCACTTCGCTGCAGAGGCAGTGGCGTAGCGTGGGTTGTCAGCGCCCGGGGCCAGCCAAGAATTGTGCGCCCCCCCCAACCTGTGGACACGTTATCGATATTGCCCCAGCTCTCACATGGATTTGCCACAGCTCTCACATGGATTTGCCCCAGCTCACACATGGATTTGCCCCAGCTCATGGATACTGCCCCAGCTCACACATGGATTTGCCCCAGCTCACACATGGATTTGCCCCAGCTCACACATGGATTTGCCCCAGCACACGGATTTGCCCCAGCACCTCATGGATTTGCCCCAGCACATGGATATGCCCCAGCTCATGGATATGCCCCAGCTCATGGATTTGCCCCAGCTCATGGATTTGCCCCCCAGCACATGGATATGCCCCAGCTCATGGATTTGCCCCAGCTCATGGATTTGCCCCAGCACATGGATTTGCCCCAGCACATGGATTTGCCCCAGCACACGGATTTGCCCCAGCACATGGATTTGCCCCCCAGCACATGGATATGCCCCAGCTCTCACCTGGATATTGCCCCAGCTCCCGGGCAGCGGGAGTGCCTGCTGGCTGCCCGGTCCTGAACAGTGAGTCGAGTCCGTCCTGTTGATTGAAGGGGAGTCGGCTGCGTGCGTGCGCAGGTCACGCGGTCCGGCCAGTCAGGTGGTACAGAGACTCAGTACCACCTGATTAGACGGACCACGTGACCTGCGCCTGCACGCAGCCGCCTCCCCTTCAATCAACAGGACGGAGTCGACTCACTGTTCAGGACCGGGCAGCCGGCAGGCACTCCCGCTGCCCGGCATCTGGGTCCCCTCAACCCGCGGGCCCTTGGGCGGCGCCCGAGGGCCCGGTGGGTCAGTCGGGCCACAAGTTTTAGGGGTGCATAATTTCAAAAGAAATTATGCGCCCCTAACAAAACTGCGCCCGGGGCGACGGCCCCCCTGCCCCCCCACGCTACGCCACTGTGCAGAGGACGCAGGGTTGGCTGCGGAGGACATGCTGAGCGCGTCCTCCCTTCACAGCCAGCAATCGGCCGGATTCCGGCCAATCGCTGTGCCCCCAGTGCGGGCTGACATCCTTGATGTCAGCTCGGCACTCTGGGACCGCCGCGGGCACAATAGATGTCATCGCGGCGGCGCGATGACATCTATTTCAGGCGCCCCCCGAGTGTGCGGAGGAGGTGCCTGAAAGGGAGGGGGGGAGGTCCTTCAGACCTCTCTCCCTCCCGATCGCCGGGGGCCTGAGCTTAATGTCAGGCACCGTTTGGAAGGGCACAGGCTGGCATTAACCCCATGGGGGCTGGATCACAATTCGGCGCCAAAAAGCGCCGGTTCGTGATCCTTTCCCGGAGCTGGCCGACATCTTGGATGTTGGCCAAGCCTCCGGGAACTCCCCCTGAGGACTGGCGTCATCGTGCATAGCACGATGACACCAGCCTGGAGTTAACCCCTAACTGCCACCAATGGTGGAGATAGGGGGTTCATTGGAACCCCTATCAACCGATCCATGGCAGCTAGGGGTTAATGTTTGGTACTGTTGGATCGGCCAGAGCATGGCCTTTCCAATGATACCAAAGATGACCATGTAAAAATAATAAAAATAATAAAAATAAATATAAAAAAAATAATAATAATAAAAAAAAATAAACAAGTCTTTTATTTTTTATTTGTTTTGTTAAGGCACCAATATTGTTCCCATTTAATTTATAATGTGAACAATGATGCTGCACTAACGATTTTTATATGGGGTGCGTTTGTTAAAAATAGCGAAATTTTCCCCAAAGAAAATGTAACGAGACACCATTTCTAATTTTATTAACAAGCGCACCCCATAGAAAATATAACCGCAATTGCTCGCATGTTAAAATGTGAAAAAAAACACTACACGTTGTAAATGATTGAAAATTCTAATTTTATTGCATATTTTGTTATAATATACAGACAGGTCATGACGTATACATATAATAATGACATATTATGAATCTGCCGAGTCTGACGGAAAGAACGATATATAATATGTCTGGGTCATATACTAAAATAAGGCTTCAAAACGCGGTTAAACATGATGAGCGAAAGCGGTAAAAATGACCTCAGCACAGGGGCGGGAAAAGCCTCAGCAGCGAAAGGGTTAAACACCTATTAGGAAACTTGGAGAGATATGGTTTTGTTTTTCATTTGGTTTGTTTTCTCTTTCGTTTTTTTTTTGCACTTTTCGGCTCTCTTCGGTGCCATTGTCCAATTTTTTTCATGAGGCTTCGGAGACTCCATCTTCCGTGCACTATACGGTGACCATTGGGTGAATAGTGAATTCACCGAAATGATGACAAAATGGAATTGCCCAAATTTCCCTGAAATTTCAGTGCTTGGTGAATAATCCCTTTACATTTCTTTCCTTCGTTTACAATCTAAGACAATAACTTTTGGTTCAAAACTATAAGGTCTATTCAAAGAAAGGTGAAACACAGCAGAATTGGCAGGAGAAGTGAAAACTCTAGGTCAAAATAGCCAAACCAGAAAAATTCTCCTATTTATCTCACTTTCCAAATCGGCTATTTGGTCTAGATTGTTCTCTTCTCCTCCCAGTACTCCTGATTTTCACCTTTCTCTGAATAACCCTGTTAATGAATCACACTGTATTTTAAATGGGTTGTAAAGTAACCCTATCAGGATTATTCAGAGAGAGGTGAAAACCAGGAGAATGACTGGAGAAGGGAAAATTCTAGGTAAAAAAAAATAGCCGATTTGTAAAGTGAGATAAATAGGAGATTTTTTTCTGTTTTGGCTATTTTGACCTAGATTTTTCACTTCTCCAGTCATTCTCCTGGTTTTCTCCTCTCTCTGAATAACCCTGTATGTTGTTGGTGGTCTTAACAGATACTGATTTATATCACATCAATTCTCAGCTCTCCTTAAGAGGAAACCAAAGGTCTTTGACAGCTTTGTATCAACTTGCGTCATCTCAAGTCTTCTCGGGACCACCGGTTGACCTTGAAAAGCAACACTGCATACTTCTTACTTTGATATATATATATATATATATATATATATATATATATAAATATAATAACGTATACGTGAGCACGGTGGAAAAGTATGAGGGTTATCTGAGTCCCAATATGTGGTCTAAAAGCTGGCAGTCAGTCTCAGGCTATAGCCCATTCTGCGAGGTAATAAACTGTAATGTACCTCAATAAATAGCACTCGAAAATATCTCCCCGGAGTATCATCCACCAAAAAACTGCATTGTACAAATTACACTGTAAGCGGCTTACGGCTCTACGAGTAATTACGTTTGCCACACATTATTTAGCCGAGCGCTCACAGATCTTGTTAAGCTCCTATAGAAACAGATGGGAAATGTCACTCCGCCGATGCGTTTGTCATACTGACAGGTTTAGGAGCCCCCCCCCTTACAGATCTGCTGTTCGATAATTTTAATAGAAAAATGCAGCGTCCATTAGGTTTATGTGCAGAAATCTACACTAATATATATTTTGTACACACGTGTGTGAGGTGTATACAGATATATGCATGTAAGTGTGTGTGTATATATATATATATGTGTGTATATAGATATATATAGATATATGTGTGTGTGTATATAGATATATATATATAGAGATATATGTGTGTGTGTGTATATATATATATATATATATATATATGTGTGTGTGTATACAGTGTATATAGATATGTGTGTATATACATATATATATGTGTGTGTAAATATATATATGTGTGTGTGTGTATATACAGTATATATATATAGATATATGTGTGCATATATATATAGATATGTGTATATATATATATATATATGTGTGTGTATATGTATACAGATGCAAGAAAAAGTATGTGAACCCTTTGGGATTACGTGGAGTTTTGCATGCATTGGTCATAAAATGTGCTCTGATCTTCATCTAAGTCACAACAATTTGAAAAACACAGTCTGCTTAAAATAATACAACACAAACATTATATGTTTTCATGTTTTTATTGAACAGTACATGTAAACATTCACAGTGCAGGGTTGAAAAAGTATGTGAACCCCTAGCCTAATGACTTCTCCAAGAGCTAATTGGAGCCAGGAGTGAGCCAACCTTGAGTCCAATCAGTGTGATATTATTGGATGTGTTGCTGAAAGCTGTCCTGCCCTTTAAAAACACACACCAGTTTTGGGTTTACTGGTTTCAAGAAGCACTGCCTGATGTGAACCATGCTTCGCAGAAAAGAGCTCTCAGAAGACCTACGATCAAGAATTGTTGAGTTGACTTGCATGAAGCCGGAATGGCTTCAAAAGAATGGCTTCAACAAAACAAAATACGCCTTCTGGAGTGGCCCAGTCAGAGTCCTGACCTCAACCCGATTGAAATGCTGTGGCATGACCTTAAGAGAGCGATTCACACCAGACATCCCAAGAATATTGCTACACTGAAACAGTTTTGTGAAGAGGAGAGGTCCAAAATTACTCCAGATCGTTGTGCAGGTCTGATCTGCAACTACAGGAAATGTTTGGTTGAGGTTATTGCTGCCAAAGGAGGGTCAACCAGCTATTAAGTCCAAAGGTTCACATACTTTTTCCACCCTGCACTGTGAATGTTTACATGTTCTGTTCAATAAACACATGAAAACATATAATGTTTGTGTTGTATTATTTTAAGCAGACTGTGTTTTTCAAATTGTTGTGACTTAGATGAAGATCAGAGCACATTTTATGACCAATTCATGCAAAACTCCACGTAATCCCAAAGGGCAGATAGATAGATTGATTAAATTCTCTGTAATTCCTTGGATCATTATCTTGATTGCTGTAATTGTATATCATAGAATAAAAGTAGTAAAGAAATTTGGAAACCAAAAAACCCCTGAATTTTTATATACAGTGTGTATATATATATATATACACACTATATTACCAAAAGTATTCGCTCACCCATCCAAATAATCAGAATCAGGTGTTCCAATCACTTCCATGGCCACAGGTGTATAAAATCAAGCACCTAGGCATGCAGACTGTTTTTACAAACATTTGTGAAACAATGGGTCGCTCTCAGGATCTCAGTGAATTCCAGTGTGGAACTGTGATAGGATGCCACCTGTGCAACAAATCCAGTCGTGAAATTTCCTCGCTCCTAAATATTCCACAGTCACCTATCAGCTGTATTATAAGAACGTGGAAGTGTTTAGGAACGACAGCAACTCAGCCACGAAGTGGTAGGCCACGTAAACTGACGGAGTGGGGTCAGCGGATGCTGAGGCGCATAGTGCGAAGAGGTCACCAACTTGCTGCAGAGTCAATCGTTACAGACCTCCAAACTTCATGTGGCCTTCAGATTAGGTCAAGAACAGTGAGCAGAAAGCTTCATGGAATGGGTTTCCATGACCGAGCAGCTGTATCCAAGCCATACATCACCAACTGCAATGCAAAGCGTCGGATGCAGTGGTGTAAAGCACGCCGCCACTGGACTTTAAAGCAGTGGAGACACGTTCTCTGGAGTGACGAATCGTGCTTCTCCATCTGACAATCTGATGGATGAGTCTGGGTTTGGCGGTTGCCAGGAGAACGGTACTTGTCTGACTGCATTGTGCCAAGTGTAAAGTTTGGTGGAGGGGGATTATGGTGTGGGGTTGTTTTTCAGGAGCTGGGCTTGGCCCCTTAGTTCCAGTGAAAGAAACTCTGAATGCTTCAGCATACCAAGACATTTTGGACAATTCCATGCTCCCAACTTTGTGGGAACAGTTTGGAGCTGGCCCCTTCCTCTTCCAGCATAACTGTGCACCAGTGCACAAAGCAAGGTCCATAAAGACATGGATGACAGAGTCTGGTGAGGATGAACTTGACTGGCCTGCACAGAGGCCTGACCTCAACCCGGTAGAACACCTTTGGGATGAATTAGAGCGGAGACTGAGAGTCAGGCCTTCTCGTCCATCATCAGTGTGTGACCTCACAAATGCGCTTCTGGAAGAATGGTCAGAAATTCCCATAAACACCCTCCTAAACCTTGTGGACAGCCTTCCCAGAAGAGTTGAAGCTGTTATAGCTGCAAAGGGTGGAGCGACGTCATATTGAACCCTATGGATTAGGAATGGGATGTCACTTAAGTTCATATGCGAGTCAAGGCAGGTGAGCGAATACTTTTGGCAATATAGTGTTTGTGTGTTTGCTAAAAAATTCATCTGGTATGGGATGGCACCGGTAAGATGGTTTTGTGTTGAAACAGACCCAGGGTGCAAAAAGATGAGAAGTTGCAAATGTCATTTGCATGTCTTACCCAGAGTTCTGTGCTGCATATGGGGAATGTAGCAAATGAGCTCTGTGAAGCCGTTCTCTGAATTGCTAGGATGTGTAAATGACTTCTGCAATAATAAACTTTATTATATATATATTCATCATTAATGAAGGTTACGGCCGATGTTAAGAGGACATGAAAGCAGATATAAGGTACACATACAACAGGATTCCTATTTACGTATAGTTATTTTGAATTTCATTCTTTTAACTATAATGTATGTTCCCCCCCCCCTTTCCTAGGGGACTATTCCCTTGGATCCGGTATGATTTAATGAGCGAGCACTTAAGTGTAATGGCCCCACTCATTAATCATAGCAGCTACGATATTATTCCAGCCAAGTCGCAAACTTCCATCGCAGAGAGATTTTGTCACATGCACAATCCTACTTACTCCTGAGCGGCACAGTAAAACTAGCAGACAGTCATAAAGTATACAACACACACAAAAAATGTATAGCCTGCTCTCAGAGTCCCATAAACCTATAGTACAAAGAGATTTTTAATATTTATTTATTTTTTTGCTCTATATTTTTGTCTGTTGCAAACCTCCTTTTGCGGATCAGCTGTTGGAGATGTTTACTGTAAATGTAACGTTTCCTATGCGAGGTATAGGGAGCCGAAGAATAACGAGCAAAGTCACTTAATGATAAAAAAACAAACACATAAAAATGCTGTTTTTCTCACCCCTGGTCCCAAGGTGCAGAGGACGGCACCGCCTGACGCAAGCAGAAAGACTGAGAACAAATAGGTCCCAGTGTCCTTCTGCTGACCACAGTTCTCTGTGGAATGATGCTCAACCACTCATTAGGTTTTCTAAGCCTCGTGGGAGATGTAGTTCCAAAACATCTGGAGGGCAAGGGTTGCCGAACTCTGTACTAGTAGTGGCTCACTTTTTACAGAGACGGTAATGGGCAGATCCTAATAGATTACCAGCCGGCGCTAATGTTTCTCTTTAGCGCTTCCCTACTACCGGCTCCGCCCCAGGCGTTTAGCCAGCCAGGGGATTGAGTCAGTGGCGTAATTAGAAACCTGAGGGCCCCGGTGCAAGAATCCACGAAGGGCCCCCCCCAAAAAAAGCTCTATATTTTTACTTATTTTTCAATGCAAAATAAAACAAAGATAGTATTGCCCCCCAGCTCACATGGATATATATTGCCCCCAGCTCACATGGATATATATTGCCCCCCAGCTCACATGGATATATAATGCCCCCAGCACACATGGATATATATTGCTCCCCAGCTCACATGGATATATAATGCCCCCAGCACACATGGATATATATTGCCCCCCAGCTCACATGGATATATATTGCCCCCCAGCTCACATGGATATATATTGCCCCCCAGCTCACATGGATATATATTGCCCCCGCTCACATGGGTGTATATATGGCCCCCAGCTCTCATGGGTATATATTGCCCCCCAGCTCTCATGGGTATATAGGGCCCCCAGCTCTCATGGGTATATAGGTCCCCCAGCTCTCATGGGTATATAGGGCCCCCAGCTCTCACCTCTGCTGGCCCCAGGGCAGGCTCCGCCGGCGTTCCGTTCTTCTCCGAGGCGAGCGGCCGCTGGAAGCATGCGTCTTGGCTGCTCGCCGGAAACCACCTGATCAGCGCAGAGGTCTCGCGAGAGGATCTCGTGCGCTGGTCAGGTGGTTCCTATCCCACGTGAGCGGCCAAGCTGCATGTCAGCGGCCGCTCGCAGGGAGAGGGACGGCCAGCGCGCACCTCCCAGATTCCGGCGCTGATTGCTGGAATCTGGCGGGTGGCGCTGGGCCCCCCTCCAGTGGCGGAATGCCAGGGCCCGGTCGCAACTGCGACCGCTGCAACCCTGGTACTTCCGCCACTGGATTGAGTTAGATCCTAGTCCAGGGGTTAGCAGCCTTGGCCCTCCAGATGGTTTGGAACTACATTTCCCATGAGGCTCAGCCAATCTGATGAATACATGTGCATCATGGGAGATGTAGTTCTAAACCATCTGGAGAGCCAAGGTCGTTGACTCCTGTCTTAGACATCTGGGTGTGCCAAGGACTGCCATTTGAGGTCCAAGACACAAATGTTAAGTCACCCCATTTTTATTTATTTTTTACAACAGGTCATCCATGAAGATATAGATATATATATATATCTATAAAGGGTTGTGGTGGAGGACAAAAAGTGAGATAAAAGCCTCCACACTATAATAAGTGTATTTATTTTTGCAGAAGCCACTTGCACATTGCTGTGATGTGCAAGTGGCTTCTGCAATAATAAACATATATATATATATATATATATATATGTGTATCTTATAAAGAAAAAAGCAGGATGCACTTGAGGACTTGGATATAACATAAACAACAATTTTTTTTATTAAATAATCATATTAAAAATTCCTGTAAAACATGCCCGACGTTTCGGCTCACTCAGAGCCTTTCTCAAGAGCCTAGAGAAAGGCTCTGAGTCAGCTGAAATGTCAGACATGTTTTACAGGAATTTTTAATATGAGTATTTAATAAAAGGTTTTGTTGTTTATTTTTATCCAAGTCCTCAAGTGCATCCTGCTTTTTTCTTTTTGTATTCATTGAGGATTTTGTGCACGAAGACTCTTCTGATATTTTGGAAGCTATCACGAGCTGCTTATGGAATATATTATATTTATTTAGTTTACATTCTATTTTTAATATTTTTATAAAAATGTATTTTTTTTTATAAGTAAAAAAAAAATTTGTGTGGGGGTATCTTTTTATGTAGCTAGATTAAAACCTAGCTACTATTTAACATATCAATAAATACTTAGGGATATAATGTGGGGTTTATTCATTAAAAAGTGGCTGGAAACCCATTGACAAATAACTGTCAACAGAAAAAAAAATCAAATATGAATTTAAGTGTCAAATTAAGATCTGCTAATTCAGGGAATTCACACATTCCTTCTAATTTTACACACCGCCTGTCTACTTGCCACTATTCGCTGTTTAGTGAATATGCCACTCTTTTGGAACCTATAAATCACTTCTTCATCACAAATTAATAGTCACCATAAACTATTCCTTTTGATATTTATATTTAACCAGTTGATAACCAAAATAATGTATCTGCTTGGTATTCAACAGGTTAAAATAAAAAATAAAAAGATCATTGTCTTCTCCTCCATCCCATCTCATGACACACACCTTGCTCAGGGTGCAAGGATGCACCAAAATGTGATTTTTTTTTGTTTGATTCTACATTTCTGGGGGGTGAGGTGGGATGCAGACAAGGATATTGTTTTGAGAATTAAGATGTGATTTCTCTGTTGCTCAGTGAATTAACCCTTCAATGAACCATTAAATCCCTGTTCTTTGCTGAGCTGAGCTGCCCCCTCCCCTTTTAATTCCTGATGAAGCTCTCCCCCCCCCCCAGACCTCTTTTTTAAGGCTTTCGCCATAGACTTGTGATGACTTGGAGACTGTATCATTCTCCACCCATAGGAGGAGCATTTAACTCCAGCAAGTTGACCAATTCTCCAGCTTTTCTGCATCAAACTGTCTCCAGCTTGCACGGTGCTCTTCACAGGGACAGATGTGGGGAATGCTGTGAGATCAATGCTCTGCTCTGCAGACAGAGGACTGAAACAGGACACAATCCTTCCAGACACATTTATATACAGTGTATCCATCTATTCCTGCTGGAGCTTATGATGCAGACATCTAGTTTGCTGTGCTGTGTCTTGGAATGGGCATTGCTCTTGCTGGTGCCCAATGTTTCTTGCTGGAGTGATAGACCTAAACTCAGAAGACCTGTCTTTTCTGGATCTGTGCTCGAGAACTGGCCAGTTGGGACCAAAGTCAATGGGTTGAACATTCACCTCAACAGGATTAACCCAGAGCCTTGGTGCTCCAAAGTAGCAGGTCGAATACTCCACTTGGAACTCCTAGGAGAGGGCAGATCTCACTTTGAGGTCTACTTCCATCACAGGTCTACTCAGCTGTCTCTGAAAACTGCCCAGGTCTTGGACAGGGAAGAAAGGTCCAAGTACTTCTTCAGGTTAGGACTCTGCTGCAAGCTCTGTGTCTCCCCGGAGAACATAGTCACAGAACTGGCTGTGGTCACCATACACGTGTTGGACATGAATGACAATGCTCCTCAGTTCATCCTCACCAACCTCAGCCTGTCTAGGATAAGCCTGGATGAAACCACCAGGCTAAAGTCAGTGATCCACAAGGTCAGCGCTTATGACCCTGACCATGGGGCCAATGCTGACCTGGTCTACTTTGCAGAACCCACCAGCAGCTACTTCTTCATCATCCCCAAGACCGGTCAGGTGGTCTTGGTGCAGTCCATCCTCAACCTCAAGAAGCCCATCCACTTGGCCATCTTCGCGAGAGACCATGGCCAACCACCTTTGGTGAGTGAACCTCTAGAAGTGGAAATCTGCCCCAAAGTGAAGAAGTTTTCTTTGAACCACGAAGGGGATGCCCACCCTGGACCTTTCAGGCAGAAGAGGTCAGAGGTTGATTCTTACCATGCCATCTCCATCCTTGAAGATGCTACTGTGGGCTCCCTTGTCACCACCCTGAGGAGCCCAGGAGCTACCAATGGATCTGTGTTTGAGTTGATGTCCCCCATGGCTGATGAGTCTCCCATAGCTGTGAACAGAGAGAGTGGAGAGGTGACAGTCTTCAGGACCTTGGACAGGGAATCCAATGCAAGCTACCAGTGCCTGATCAACGTGCTGGACAGGGCTGGTAAGTAAGGAGATGCATGGCTGGGAATGTTTTCTAGTGGGGTCTGCAGAAAACGAGTATTTAATTATATGTGGTCCAAATGACCCAAAATTAAAGCATTTATTTAATTCCAAGTTCTTTTCTTCTGGTTATTAGATTATGCTGCTGCAGCTCATAAAATAATATGCTATTTTATCTTTTTATTAATCATGCTTTTTAATTCTAAGCAGATATTAACCAGCAAGGACAGAAATAAGGACTGTATTCCTATTCCTCCCAGACCTGTTAAGGGGCTTCTAAAGGCAGTGATGGCTAAAGTGTGCACTCCAGATTTTTCAGAACTACATGTTCCATGATGGCCAGCCATCCTTGAGGCTGGCTGTGAATCATGGGACATGTAGTTCTGATCCATCCATCATGCAAACTTGCAATCACCGCTTTATCCTGTATGCATAAGCCAGATGTGTGTGCCACAATCAATTGCACAAGTGTCTAAATGTGTGCAACCCTCAGGCGTATGACACATTCTGCTGCTTTTTTAGCAGACTGCAGTCTTCTTTTTCCAGGTGTAATCTTTTCTGCTGTTAATTGCAAGAACAAGTGCAGTATCTTGCTGTTGTTCTATCCCTGTGATTTGGGCTAGAGCAGGGATCTCAAACTCTGCCCCCCCCCAAATGTTTCTGAACTACACCTCCCATGATTCTCTGGCCATTTAATGCATCCTAAGAACTCTGGGAATTGTAGGCAATAAACAACTGGAGGAGGGGGCTGAGTTTGATATCCCAGGGTTAGAGGATCTCTAAAAAAATTACTAAATGAGTATAGTAACATACTTGGTTATTCAGAGAGCGGTGAAAAGCAGGAGAATGACTGGAGAATTGAAAATTCTAGGTCAAAATAGCCAAACCAGAAAAATTCTCCCTTTCATCTCACTTTCCAAATCGGCTATTTTGACCTAGAATTTTTCATTCTCCAGTCATTCTCCTGCTTTTCACGCTCTCTGAATAACCCTGATAGTAGTCTTAATGAAAGGTAAGATGACTGGCACACTATAGCTCTCTGTGGGCCAAAAGTAACTGGGACATATTGGATACACATGTTTTTGTATGTGTATATATTTTACAAATAGACTGTGCGTATGAATGAATATATATATATATATATTCATATCATGAACAAGAGCTAGCACTCTAGTGTCTTAGCTAGATAAAATAACAAATTTATTGATGTATATTATTGGTTTTGGTCAGGAGAGATATATATATATATATATATATCTATATCTACCAAAAAAAAGGTTTTGCACTCACGGCTCACCAGTTTCTTAGTACCCGGTGCTCAGCAATGGCCTCAACAGATATCCAACCACAAGTAAGCCAGCACTCCAGGGTTTTTCAGTAAAAATCCAATTTTATTGATCCGAAGTCATCAACGTTTCGGCCCCTAACACGGAGCCTGAAGAAGGCTCCGTGTTAGGGGCTGAAACGTTGATGACTTTGGATCAATAAAATTGGATTTTTACTGAAAAACCCTGGAGTGCTGGCTTACTTGTGGTTGGGGATTATATATATATATAAATGGAAGAAAATTATGGAAGAAGGTGGTCAATAATATGGAGTGCTCTTTTTTGGTGTTTGAGATATATATATATATATATATAAATAATCCAAATGGATGCACTCCAGGGCTTAATTAAAAGCGTCTTTTATTCAAAATTGCATTAATAAAATGACCGATGTTTCAACCCTGCACTGGGTCTTTTTCAAAGAAATATAATATATATATATATATATATATATATATTATCCAAAAGTCTATAGATATATATTGTATGCACTGCAGATTATGGTGGCGTTATTTAATCACTGAATAATATTATATAAAATGTAGCGTGTGTGTGTGTATATATATATATATATATATATAATGTCAACATATCAATACACTCCATTTAAATATAATATTAAAGCTTTAAAAAAAAAAGACCTAACTAAAAGGAACGATAATGGAGATTTGGTTATAAAATATATTCACAAGTTGTTTGTGCGCAGATAAGAACCTGCCAGGGTGGAGTAAAATGATTTTGCAGCTTAAACAACAATTGACATTTTGTTACCTTTCTCAGGTTTGTGTGTGTATTTATGTATGTAAAAACATATAGCGCAGGCATTAGATTTAAACGTAGGGCCTGCTGGGATGGAGTACTTTGATGATGAGGCACGCTTCTTGAATATATCATAATATTTGACTAATTCTCCATCATTATTCCCATAGATCGGGGATTTTAAAATCTCTATTATTTAAGTATGGTGTGTGAGTGTATTTTTTTATATATAAGGCTGGGGTCAGACCAGCGCATTTTTAACGTGCGTTCTGGCGCACATAATCACGGCCGCACTAGCAGCAAATGACGGGCAATGACGGCCAATATACGAAGTACGGTCGCACGAAAGTCCGGCCGCGCAACGCAAGTGGAAAATGAACGCATTTTTTCGAGAACGCAGAACCGCTAGTACTGACGTACAGAGTGCGCTGCTGAGACATAGCGGCGTGTTTGCGTGATTAGGAGACGTCAGACCCTGCTCGTGTCCGGCCAACATAACGTCCAGACACAAAAAGTTTCCTGGTTTGGATTCGTAAAACATCACGCACGAAAATGAGCATCATGACCGTTTTCGCATAATCCGTGAAAAAAATACTTCAATGCGTTCGGACGCACTTTTTTACGTTCGCGTGTAAAAATGCTTTCGTCTGACCCTAGCCTAATCCGGGACTATGCACTCGGGTATACACAGCAACATCCCCAGGTGCTGCAAACAGCTGTGGGTATATATATGAAACCAGATAAAGTGCACGACATGGAATAAATAAACAATAAATCAAACTAATTTGTTGCAAGGTCGACGTTTCAGTCCGCAAACATCTTTTAAAAAGTTGGGGTATATATACTGTACATTTGCGTATATAATTGTTTGTGTCATTTCAGTAGTTTTAAAATATTCCTTCAACCTGGTAAAAGAAGCCTTTTAGCAATTAGCAGTTTCTATTTAATTCCTGCCCAAAAGGGGTTAATCCTAACTTTTTGGGAGCCTGTGGACCTCTTCTGTGATACTCGACTTTCTTCTTCACAGTAAGGTGCTTAGTAGGAGGTGGTAAGGCGGAGCGGGATTGTCCTCAAACTAGAGACACAGAGAGTGTCAGAGAAAAGCTTAAAGCGCAGGGCGTTCAACTAAGGCTAGGGTCAGAGTGGGGCAGTCGGAACGCGCGTGCAGGCGCACTAAATCACGGCGGCAGTAGCAGCACATAACGGCCAATGACAGCCAATATACGAAGTACGTGCGTACGAAAGTGCGCCGACACCACGCAACCAGCAAATGAACGCATTTTTCTCAGAACGTGAAACCGCTGCTACAGACGTACAGAGTGCGCTGCGGCCGCATGGCAGCGTGTGTGCGTGATTAGGAGACGTCAGACGCTGCTAGTGTGCGGCCAACATAACGTTCAAACAGCCGGATTTCCCTAGACTTCTTTTTACCCCACCGTCATGAAATACGTCCAGAATTGCGCATCGTCTGACCACTTAAGCGTATTCCGTGAAAAAATGCGTGCGCACGCATCGACGTACATTTTGACGGTGGCTGCAGAAAATGCGCTCATCTGTCCCTAGCCTAAAACGGTAATAAACGCCATTATTTGGCAAGCCTATGCACAGATTGAAAGGGAATCATGATGCGGTTCATAGACGGAATATCATTTTTTGACCATACAAAAATAGCCCTTATTACAGTCACTTTCTGCCATTAAGCACACAGGTATAAAGCAGGGGTCAGCAACCTTGGCCCCCTACGTGTTTTGGAACTACATCTCCCATGATGCCCAGACACTCATTAGTTTGGCAGAGCCTTGTGGAAGATGTAGCTCCAAAACGTCTGGAGGGCCAAGGTTGCTGGCTAAGGTCTACGGCTAGGGTCAGACGAAAGCATTTTTCCCCGCAAACATGAAAAAGTGCGTCCGAACGCATTGACGTATTTTTTCACGGAATGCGCAAAAACGGTCAGACGACGTGCATTTTCGGGCGTGATTTTGTACGGATCGTCAATAAAACTCTTTTTGCGTCTGGACGTTATGTAGGCTGGACATTAGCAGCGTCTGACATCTCCTAATCACGCACACACGCCGCTATGCCGCAGCTGCGCACTCAGTACGTCAGTACTAGCGGTTCAGCGTTCTCAGAAAAATGCGTTCAAATTCCACTTGCGTTGCACGGCCGGACTTTTGTGCGGCCGTACATCGTATATTGGCCGTCATTGCCCGTCATCTGCTGCTAGTGCGGCCGTAATTATGTGCGCCGGAACGCACGTTAAAAGTGCGCTGGTCTGACCCCAGCCTAAAGCATTGATGGTGAACCACGGCACCCCAGACGTTTCTGAACTACATGTTCCATGATGCCCTGCCAGCCTTATCTCTGACTAAGCATCATAGGACATATAGTTTCAAAACATCTGGGGTGCCAAGGTTCGCCATCACTTCTCTAGCGCATTGCCGGTTAACCTCGGCTCCCCAGGTGCTTCGGAACTTCACGTCCCATGATGCTTAGTCTCATTTTTGACTGGCTGAGCATCATGGGACATTTAGTTCAGAAACATCTGGGGTACCAAGATTCACCATCAATGGTCTAGACGAGCAGTGGTTCCCAACTGTGGTCCTCAGGACCCTCTAACAGGCCAGGTTTTAAGGATTGCCTTGGGGAAATGCAGACTGAATCCTGCAATCACTGAGCAACAAATTGTCACTTGTGCTGTGCTTCACATATTCTGCAAACCTGCCCTGTTAGGGGTTGTTGAGGACCGCAGTTGGGAACCACTGGTCTAGAGGCTTTGCCAGCCGTGTTTCTAGCCCAATCTGTCCACCATAGCGATCTTGTTTAAAGAATGATTTTGGGGCAAACTTCTAAATGTGGAGCAATCTCCATGGAAACCAACGAGTAGTTCCTGCCTGCAGACCCACTTTTAGAATTTTTGCCACCGGATTGCGCGTAATACAGAGCTCCCACCTCACTCTAAACACCCCCTCCTTCCCTCCCTTTGTCCCCATGACGCCTTCTTGAAGATCTTCAGCAATATTGTACTTCTGATGTCACGTTCGCTTGCCGAGACCTCTCTGGAGGAAATTATACCGCAATTACACCTAATGCCGGGAATAAGCAAACTCTGTCGTTCAATCCACAGATCTGACAGATGTTTCTGCCTGAACAACTGTACTCCAATCTGGAGGAAACGTGCAGCAAGCAAGGCACAAGCTTGTTTTGCATCTTTTTTAATTCCCAAGCTTGTTAGTTATGTTTTTGTTTTTTTTATTAAAAAAAAATCCCCATATTCCGCTCGTATTCTAACATCTGGCCGCTGCAGAGATTGGCACGCTGTGCTCTTGGCTACGGCAGAAGTTTAAGGGTTAATATATATATTTTTTTTATTTGAGGATAAATGTTTGCTCCTTGTAACTAAAAAATATTGTGTTTTCCGTCTAATCCCATTTACGGTTCATTTTGCCTGACCTGTTTCATCCTTGGCATTAGTACTACAATAATCCCCTGTTTTTTTCATCTTGTTCTTTGCTCCCCTCCATCTCCATCAGTGCCTGTAATGTATCATATGGCCAGGGCCAGATTTGCATCTTATGGGTCTATAGGCACAGAAACATGGAGACCCCCCCCCCCAAAACAAAAGATACCAAAATGACTTTTTAAATTTTAATTTTTGGGCAAACAAAACATTTTGAAAAACTGAACCAGTTTCTCTCTGCATCAAATCAATAGAAGGGGCAGAATCTGTCGCCTTAGTTGAGTTAGTGCAGCGGCATTGTTTTATATGTAAAAGCATATATCGCCTCTGCCGTAGGACAGAGAAAAAAATACATTTTGCATTTACTTTTTTCCAATTTTTTATTCTTACACATTACATGGTCATGATTGGTATCATTGTAAAGACCAGACTCTGGCCTTTCCAATGGCACCTCACTTATTCTTATACGGTGTACCATTCAGGGATGAAGGTTCCAAGTCCCCCTGTCTCTCCTCACTGCAGTGCCACAGTCTAGGTTATCGATGAAGCAATGTGTTGTATCATTAGCTACACACTTGCTGGCAGTGTGGGAAATGAGAAGGTGACTTAGCGCAGCATCGCTGTGCACTTTATAATTGTAAACTGATTAATAATGCTGCGTTAGAAAAAAAAAAGAAACAAATATTTAGTTAATTATTTTATTTTTACATAAATCTAACCTGGGTATATATGGTATCACAGGAAAGGCCCTAATCTGGCCTTTCCAATGATACCTCATATGTCCCTCTAGCCCTTAGGGCTCTAGAGATACCGTGTTCTAAAAATTGTAAAAAAAATCTATTTAGAGAGCAAGGCGCCCCCTTGTGGTAGGTGCCTGTAGGCACATGCCTAGTCTGCCTAGTTATAAATCCAGCCCTGCATATGGCTGTGGTGTTCTGGTACATTTTGGTCTTGATCTTCCAGGGTCCATTGATATTGTTTATGAAAAAAGGCCTTGACTGGTTTTTATATTTATGGAATAAATTAATGGAAAAGTATACAGAAAAACATCAACAAACTGTGACTCGCTAGATGTGGTCCTCACCAACTGTGATACCAAGGACAGCTGGACAAATGGTGGTCATTATTAGTCACAAAGACCACAAAACCCCATGTTAAAGGAATAGGGCAGGGGTCAGCAACCTGGACCTTCCAGATTCTTTGAAACTACACCTCCCACAATGCTCAAACATTCATTAAGTTGGATGAGCATAACTGGAGAATTACTTCCAAAACGTTTCGGAGGCCCAAGGTTGCTGACCTCTGATCTAGATAGTCTTGATGGTAGCTTCTGAGAAAACTCCTCCAAGAACCTAACTGCCGAAAATAAGATTTTATTTGAATTTACATCCATTTATTTCCTATCAATCTCGAACTCTTCCTCGTCAAAGGAAGAGCCATGTTGCATTATTAAAGGGCATCTTCCTTGAAACCTTGGCTGTACATCTGCTCTTCTGCATATTAAAAGAGTTACACTATTGTACCCAGATATACCAAGCGCTTGTACCTCCTACTTTCCTTTTTGTCTGTACTGTATACTGCTGTTGGGACCAAAGCGTAAGGGCACTGGTGGGAATTTTGGTTTTGTTTGTTTTGTTTGTTTGGTTTTTGGCCAGTCACCTCAACATCCCTCCATTTTTCAAAAGAAGATCCTGCATACTTTATCTTGGTTTAAACAAATGTGCATTGCATACGAATTATCTTCCTGCAAGGACTCCTGATTTGTGCTATGTGAGTCATAGGAAGTCGGCCGGACAGTAGAACGCATGCACATTTAGGTCAAGACTTAAGAAATTATGTAAATTAAGTACATGCGTGTTTATAGCACGTTGAATTGATATTGGTCAGGTTCAAAACCCACTACAATGTCCTTTTTAAAGACTGCAAAGCTTCATGGGAGTTGCTTTTCTCCCAAAGCTGCAGTCAACACTTTGGACAGCACAAGACAGACTGCATGGCTCCTTCCACTCTGCTGTCCCACCCAACCTCCCCCCAGAGCAGGTTCATAACTTAAGGTCGCTCTTCCAGTGTAACGGTAGCTATATCGCTTCCCCAAGAGTAGCGGCGTTGAGATCCTTAAAGGCAACAATACTTACTTGATTAACACAGAAATTGCATAAAATATAGGTTGTAATTCAAGAACCAGGGGACTCAAAGAACTAGCTGAATTGCCTCTAGGCTCCGAGGGTTTCGAGACCGACAGAAAGCCTAGGACACGCTCACAAACACCATACGTGGAACGACAGTCCGTGAAGTATTCAAGGTGCAGGGCAGTCAGAGATGCAGAAACCAATCGTTCTGGTAAATACTTGAGATTAGTAGATACCTGGTGACTCTCGGAAGGTACTGGCTTGCATACAGGATTGTTATTGCTAATATGTAGAGATGCAATTAGAAATAACATTAAACAGGAATAAACAATCGTTTGTTAAGTGGTCTTTGCAAAAACATTAACATGAGTAGTAGCCTAGGTAAAGGGGCCCCTAAGAGGGTTACAAATGATACCCCTAAACGTGATGGGACAGGACCCAAACAGCGAGCGATCAACCCAGCAACCAGCATGGGGTTAAATCACTAAAACACGCAAACAGCGTAATATACACGATAGAGAGAGAGTGGTCAAAACCAAGCCAGGTCAAATAACAGGAGCAGGAATCTCATACAAAGCAGGGTCGTCAACAGTAAATACAAACAGATTCAGGAAGTAGCGGTGCGTGAAGTAAACTCCACAACAGGGTGATGAGGCAACTCCTCTAGCCCTGTTTTAAAGCCTGCGGCTCCTGGTAACCACACCTGACCCCACCCCCTCAGGTGCCAATCTGCCAGCAGAAAGTGCTGGCACCCAGCTAGCCAGAGGTCCCCCTTCTTGCCCAGACCCCCCCAGGGGGCACAGTGGGGCTGAGGATGTAACATCCAGCTGTCTCCACTTCTCTCTCTAATTACTCTCACTCAGCGCAGGCTTCTGGTTCTTCCTATGCTGCCCTGCTAACCATCTTTATATTCCCTCTGCTCCTATCTGTTTCACCTACCCCAGTCCCTTAGATTGTAAGCTCACGGGATGTCTGACTGAGCACTTGGTTAATTGCTGCACTACTTGGAAAGTTATCCTACGGGCAGGGTCATCTTTTCATTATGTATCATGTGTGTCTCCTGTTTGTGCTCCCCTATTGTAAAGCACTGCGGAATATGTTGGTGCTTTATAAATGCCTGTAATAATAATATTAATAATAATTGTTATAGAGCAATCTAGTATTAGTTTGAATCGCAGTAATTAACACGGCGTCCTGTGGTTGATAGGATTTAGCACAGTCATACTGGTTCTTTGTGGATCAGGACAAACACTCTTGGATCATCAGGTTTGAGCCCTGCTTTGGTAATCTCGCAGTATTTGATTTCACTAAACGAGTCTTACTTGGCAGATTGTCTCATGGTTTAGCGATTTAGAGATTCATTATCTGGCTGACGTTTTAATCGCAAAACCTTAAAACCTTTAATGTTCACACTTGCACAAGTCTTATTATTTATATATTTTCTTCCTACCTCTTAGAAGGGTTCTTTGGCCAGCGTCCAGTTGGGATGTCGTTTGAAAACGCTATTAATTCGGGCCAGGCTTGAATAGATATTGACCTTAACCAGGAACAGTGATTAATGAACATCTTGGAAATTCAATTCTGTCCTTTTTTTTTTTCTTGCTTAAAGCAATGAACATGAATTAACAGAAATGCTTCCCAAGAGCTTCTTCAGTAGACCCTGAATGATCTGACCTCGGAGGCCTAATAAATGGATATTTTATAATTAAGTGTAATCTTTTGCATAAGATGTTGGCATAAAATGTTCTTATATATCTTATGAATAAAGTAACAACAGTAACATGATGATACCTACCTTGATACCATTGTACATATGATTGCTGATAACTGTACATGCTTGCAGGTTTCCTTTGATTTCATCTTTTGCTGCTTGTAGCTATTTGGGTATCTGCCCCCTCTTACGCTGGGGTCAGACTAGCACATTTTTAACGTGCGTTTAGGCTAGGGTCAGACGAGCGTAGTGTTCACGTCCGTGATTGCGCCTAAAAGTACGTCCGTGATAGCATGAAAGAAAGTCCATTGGAGCCCGACACACGAAGTACGTCCGCACTGAACTGCGGACGCACAACGGCTGCGGCAAACGGACGCAAGGCAGGCAAGAACGTACAACCCCTAGAACGGCCGCACAAAGTGCGCTGCGTCCGCAACGTCTGCATAGCTTTGTGTGTGAGTGATGGAACGTGGTCAGACGGACTGCATTTATACGTCCAGCATTTTTCACGGACAAAATGGTTTTGCTTTTTAATTTATTTTCCCTCCTACATCCGTCAAAATATATACGTCAGTGAAAAAAACGGACTGTCTGGCCACTACTGCGTCTTCCGTACTAACGTACGTCCGTGTGCACGGACGTACAGTCCGTAGAAATCACGCTCGTCTGACCCTAGCCTTAGGCGCACTTAATCACGGCCGCAGTAGCAGCAAATGATGCGCAATGACGGCCAATTTACGAAGTACGGTCGCACGAATGTCCGGCCGCACAACGCAAGTGGAAAATGAACGCATTTTTTCGAGGACCGCAGAACCGAGAGTACTGACGTACAGAGTGCGCTGCGGCGGCATAGCGGCGTGTGTGCGTGATTAGGAGACGTCAGACGCTGCTAATGTCCAGCCTACATAACGTCCAGACGCAAAAAGTGTTTTATTGAGGATCCGTAAAAAAATCACGCACGAAAATGCGCGTCGTCTGACCGTTTTTGCGCATTCCGTGAAAAAAATACGTCAATGCGTTCGGACGCACTTTTTGACGGTCGCTGCGAATAATGCGTTCGTTTGACCCTAGCCTTAACCTTTCAAGAAGGTAACATAATCTTAAAACAAGTGAAACAGCTCTCTGGGCTGAGTTGAAATCCATAATAGGTGTTTCTGTTCAAAGAGAACATCTGGGATAAAGTTCTAACTCTAGAGCAGTCATTATGGTATCCAATAGTATGTCTACAGTGATTGCTTCACATTTAGGGCCCTATTATGTTCTCTGCGCGATTGAGCTCGCGCCGCGCAATTTTTTTTGCGCACGAAAAAAAACGTGATCGAGCGAAAATTAACGTGCTATTTCGATCCGAGCGCATTTTTTCATCCGTCAAAGATTTTCATGCGTAAAAACGACGCGCAAAAATGGGCACAAAGTACGTGGCGCGCAGAAATCTGTGTTCGGACTGTTTTTTTCACAGGATTCAGCCAATCAGAATTAAGAACCACCATTTTCTAACGTTAGGTTGTTGCGCCTGTCAAAGTCAATCTGAGTATATATGCTGCAGGAAAAAATAAAATAAAACAATTTATTAATTTTATTGTTTGGGTATGTGTAGAATGTGTAACTGTACTGTGCTGTATTTTTTATTTTGTGCTGGTGTATTTCGTTTCGGCCAGGACGATCAAATTTACACTTACCACCTGCTTTTCAAAGACGTTACGAAAATTCGCGCAAACCTTCGTTGCGCGCAGATTGAAATATCATCCGCCTACCAGCGCACGAACGCATTTGCGCTGACAATGTTAAGTATATAATGCACGCACAAATTTTCGTTCGCGCAGGCTCACCCGTGGTAGAAGTTAACGCACGTTCGTTGCGCATAGGAATACGACGTTGCGTGCAAATGGTTTTTCTCCTCGAAAATGTAATAGGGCCCTTAGACTTTTACCCAACAGTTGCATTTTCCGAATATGTCCAATAGCTTTGGAAGACCTAAGGGGCTATGTACTAACCACCACCATTCTTTCACCAGGCTCAGTGAATTCACTGTAGTTTCATTTTACTTGATCACCCGTAGTTCTTCAGCTCGCCAAAGCTCCACCATATGGGGAACCACTATGGATTTAAATCACTGGTTTTAGTGGGTGCTACTGTAGGTCGCTGTACTCTCACTGTTCTTTCCACTGTAGTTTAAAGCCAAAGTTGTCTAGTGTAGTTCAGTAGCGTTTCCACTTGTATTTCCACTGTAATTTCTGTGCGGTGATTTACTGTAGATTTCACAGGAGTTGCCACCAGTGTTTCAATGGAGGGTGCAACTTTAAAATCGCTGAAGACCATTCACCAGTGTTGCAAACAATGGACCACTGCATGGAGAATAGTCACAGTTTACCCATTTTATGGAAAATAATAGTGGCGCTGTTGTACATTGGTATTTGAAGGAACCTAGTCTACCATTGTCACATTTTTCTTCTCTGACTAGCTGATGTTCACCGTAGTTGCAACAACAGTGATTTTTACCCCTGTTAGCAACTGTGTTGCCACAACAGTGCATGGGGAATAACTCATACAGGGTAATTCAAAGAGATCCGAATTGCTTGAGAAAGGTAACCGAACGCTGAAAATCAGCGTTCGGTTACCTTTCTTGGCCATTCGGCTATCCAGAGAGCAGGCAGTTCGCCAAATCCTGGTGAATTGCCTGCACATACGGTGCCTGTTCGGTGCCTCTTCGAGGGCAGTGAATCCCCATAGAGAAGCAATGCTTCGGCTATTCAGAGAACACAAACCAGCAGTGAAAGGTTCCCAAAATGCCCTGCTGTTTGGTGGTTTAATTCGGCAAGTTTATTCAGGAGAATCCCATAGGCTTCAATGTTAAAAATATTCCGGTTTTAATTCAGTATCTAATAAACCGTTCATTATAAAATTCTGCAGTAAAGAGTCTCTTTATTTATAGATTTTTTAGGATATTTTAAGCATTTTTCTGAATTTTTTTTTTTTAACCCTTTCGCTGCTGAGGCTTTTCCCGCCTCTGTGCTGAGCTCATTTTTACCAGTTTTGCTCATCATGTTTAAACCTGTTTTGAAGGCTTATTTTAGTATATGACCCAGACATATTATATATCGTTCTTTCCGTCAGACTCGGTAGATTCATAATATGTCATTATTATATGTATACGTCATGACCTGTCTGTATATTATAACAAAAAATGCAATAAAATATGTATTTTCAATAATTTACAACGTGTAAAGTGTTTTTTTTCACATTTTAACATGCGAGCAATTGCGGTTATATTTTGTATGGGGTGCGCTTGTTAAAAAAATTAGAGATGGGGTCTCGTTACATTTTTTTTTGGGGAAAATTACACGATTTTTAACAAACGCACCGCATACAAAAATCGTTAGTGCAGCATCATTGTTCACATTATAATTGAAATGGGAACAATATTGCTGCATTAACGAACCAAAAAAAAGAAAAACAAAATGTTTATTTTTTTTTTTAAATATATTTTTATTTTTAATTTTTATTTATTTTAAAAAACTTTTTTTTCACAGTAGTGTTTGGTATCGTTGGAACGGCCATGCTCTGGCCGATCCAACCATAGCAAACTTTAACCCCTAGCTGCCACGGATCGGGAGATAGGGAGTTCCAATGCACTCCCTATCTCCACCGTTGGTGGCAGTTAGGGGTTAACTCTAGGACTGGCGTCATCGTGCTATGCACGATGACGCCAGTCCTCAGGGGGAGTTCCCGGAGGCTTGTCGGCCAGCTCTGGGAAAGGATCACGAACCGGCGCTTTTCAGCGCCGATTCGCGATCCAGCTCCCCAGGGGTTAATGCCAGGCACCATTTGGAAGGGCAGGCTGTGCCCTTCCAAATGGTGCCTGGGTTAACCCCCGCAACGCTGCCGATCGGGAGGGAGGTCCGAAGGACCTCCCCCCTCCCTTTCAGGCGCCTCCTCCGCACATGCGAGGGGGGCGCCTGAATTAGGTGTCATCGCGCTGCCGCGATGACACCGAATTTCATCGGCGGCGGTCCCGGATGCTGGGCTGACATCGAGGATGTCAGCCCGCACCGGGGGGGCCAGCGATCGGCCGGAACCTGGCCGAACACTGACCCCAAAGGGAGGACGCGCTCAGCGCGTCCTCCGCACACCAGCAGCCATGCGGAGGACGCGCTCAGCACGTCCTCCGCATAGAAGTGGTTAAAAGTCCGATATTTTTTTTTTTAAGTTTACTTCTTTTTTCTGTAACAGCCCTTTTTATTATCATTAATTGGATCATATGCAAATTTAAGACATTTTCGCTCAGTAGTTTCTTTGCAAACAGCGTTTCACTTTTCAAACATTCAAGCAAACTGTTTTTTTAATTTAATCACTGCATTCGTCTGCAGTGTCGGCTTTTTCCGGCGGCTTCGCTGCGTGTGATCGGTTTTTCCGTGGTTTTCGGCAGGTTAATCCAGATGTTTTTGTGGCTTTTCTGCGTGCATTCGCTGGGTTTTGCGGTTAGTTTTCGTCGGGTTTGCGGCAGCTTTTCCCTGCAATTCGGGGACCCTGTGGTGCTTGCTGAATACACTGCAGGGTCACCGAAATGGGATCGGCAAAAGGAACCGAATTGAAGAGAACGAAAAGTCTCCGAACATGCGGTGAATTTTCGAATCTCTTTGAATTACCCTGATAGTCTTCCCATTAAATCCCCTTTTTCTTGAGTATGATTTGAGTAGAGATCTGCATTTTATAGTCTTGTAATGAGCCCTCCTTAAAGTACAGCTGCCATACTCGCCTACCGGGCACTGCCATCTTTGTGACAGCAATGGCACAGTAAAGGAATTGAAATTTGAGGTCCAATCAGAACGCCCAGTATTTATGCCAAGTGGTATCAGAAGAACTGGCCAAAGGTGATGGGTAATGCCAGTGCCTAACAGGTGAACTTTAATGTAAGCAGGTTTATGGGGCATATTCTCTACATGCTTATTCCATGTGATAATCTAATCATGAATCCAGACAACAATTTGCAGTGTAGAATTGCTTCATTGTGTCACTTGGCTGTCTGGTTCTGGGATAGCCATAGTCATGCAGTCATGGATTTTTCATGAAGCAAAATGTGTTCTTATTTGAATGACTCATGTTGTTGATGCACAGTATTATTTATTGTTTTCACAATATTCTCCGGTGCTGTAACAACGTGAAAATGTTGGTTTGTTGTTTTTCTTTTTAATCAAACATTAAATATTATATGGGGCAAAAGAAAAAAAAACACAACCGGAGGTCGAGCAGTAGACTTTTCTGCTTCTTCGGAAATTGGACGACTTTCAATCAAAGCTTTCACCATAACTCTAGTAGTGTGCCAGACGATAATGGAGAAAAATGTCAAGTCATTTACTCTTGAACCTAAGATTGGGAACAATACCTTCTATCTTGGCCCTCAAGTCCGTAATGCTAAACACATTAGACTCGATTTAATTCAGCCCCATCGCTGAAATCTGCAGCTTTTCAGCCACAATTCAGCCATTTTCCGTTTTGGGAGACTTAGATAAGGGCTTACCCGCATTTGATTCCTGATTTTAATATATATCTATAAGGGTTGTGGTGAAGGACAAAAAGTGAGATAAAAAGCCTCCACACTATAATAAGTGTGTTTATTATTGTAGAAGCCACTTGCACATCACAGCAATTCGATGAACTGCATCCCAGAGCTCCTGTGCCACATTCCCCATATGCAGCAAGGAATTTTGGGTAGGATATGCAAATGAAATCTGTCTCACTTTTATGCATCCTGGGTCTGTTATTACACAGAGCCCTAAAATCAATGCTATGCCACACCGTGGCTTTCTAGCAGAGATAAGGTTATGCAACTGGTCAAAGCCACTCCTAGGACAGCGCTGTTTCGGGTTTGTTGGAGCTCCTAGCTGATGAGGGTCAAACAAACCCGAAACAGCGCTGTCCTAGGAGTGGCTTTGACCAGTTGCATAAACCTTATCTCTGCTAGAAAGCCACAGTGTGGCATAGCATTGATTTTAGGGCTTTGTGTAATAACAGACCCAGGATGCATAAAAGTGAGACAGATGTCATTTGCATATCCTACCCAGAATTCCTTGCTGCATATGGGGAATGTAACACAGGAGCTCTGGGATGCAATTCATCGAATTGCTGTGATGTGCAAGTGGCTTCTGCAATAATAAACACAATATATATATATAATTTGAATATCTTTACTCAGAGATACTTTTTAATGGTAATTTCATCTTCAGCGACTCAGCTACAAAATATTGTCAAGCCGATTTCAGTAAAAAAATTCAAGTCTTTTTCTGTAAACATCAAATTTTTCAAATGCACACGATTAATAGCAAGAAATCGATTGGGTGGTGGCCAAATATATGCTTTTTCAGGTGTTTCGGCAGCTGGCTATTTTTTCTGACCAGCAGAATTTTTTGTTTTTTGGCTGTAGACGAATTTTTTTTATTTGAATCGGCTGATGTTTTGAAATAAATAATGGCCAAAACAATTTTTTTAAAAAAAAAAGAATATCTACCGATGGAATTAACACGAACCCGTTGTGTTTGTGTTTATCTAAATGATCCCCTATCTTTTGTAATGTGTGAACCTACACCCAGTTAAATGTTTCGTGATGGCCCAACATGGGTGCTGGCGCAAAATTCCGCACATTGTAAACCAATTAAAGCGATCCTCGCAACACTCACTGTGTCATCCTCTATTTAACAACAAAAAGGAAAATCTCTTTTCACTCCCTGGGAGGAACGAGGTGGGAGGAAGAGTGTCTATGAATACATCTGTATTATCAAGTCATCGACGCGTTCTGTATGTACAGATGAAAGTAAACTAAGTATATGGACATGTGTCAATAGCTTGTAGGCTCAGATTTGTAAAGCATAATACAGCATCGCAGTCCCTTGTTCTGTCCTAGGCATATCTACTCCATTAAAAAAAAAAAAAATCAAAGGAAAGGCAGAAAAAATAGCAGAAAGAATTGCGTTTTCTGTTTTCTGTTAGCAAATTGCTTTTTCATTACAATTTCAGCTGGAGACATGTTTCCTTTTGTTTAGAATTCTTTGTTCTATTGATGATTTCTGCTCGAAACGCCGCGTGTAACTCGCGATGCACAATCATTAATCTTCTCCGTGTCCTTTTTTCCTTTTTTTTTTATTCTTTTATGGCTGCTGGACAAAAAAAAAAAAAAAAGAACTTTTTAATTGATCGCGGAGACCCAGAAAACCGCATAACCCAAAGTGGCGAAGTTCCGCGTTAATCTGTACGTATTGATCCGCGGAATTCAATCGAGAGGCACGGTTTGCGGAAATTGCGGTATAGGTCGTTCTGCTGGTTTAATAATTCTTTCTTTGAGGGGTTTTGGATCCATTTAAGCCTCCCATCCTCCCCCGTGCAGATGTCAGGCCGTTCATTTCTACAACGTATTCCCCGTTTAAGCCTAGAAGATGTTTCTCTTTGATAACCGAGCAGATGTTCGCTCGGGAGCGGAGCTGTCACTCGCTGTCCTGTCCCCTGCTCTCGGATGGTATATAATGTCGCTTATAGAACAGTAACTGACAGTTTCCGTTCTTTCTGACATTTGGCTATGGCCACGGGATTTATGAAACTGGCTTTTATGTCCTAAATAATTACTTTCGGACAAGCCCGGTGGACAGATACAAGGCAATCCAGCTGCTTGCATGGCTGTGGTCTTTGGGGGTGAGTGACCGGTGTGTTCTCAGGGCACCAGTGTTTGGGGAATTCCAGCTTGCCTTCTCTTATTCCTCTGAATCATCCTTCGTGAGTGATCTACTCTATATCTGAAGAATGCTTGTCCAAGTACTCAAACATGCTTCTGTAATCTGCTTTATGTCACCATTTTTGCCAGCTGAGGCAAACTTCGAGTGGACTTGCATGTACCTCAAAGAGGAAGCTCTTCACTTCTTGTGCACAAAAAGTTGACCCAATAAAGGCGCCCATCTCAACGACGGAAGTATGAACTTGTGTGCAAACAAGATTTTGGAAGGGTATTTTTCTTTTCTTTGCAGAACATTTGGTGGAAAGAGGTGTTTAAATGCCGCAGTGGGCTAGACCAGTGTTTGTGTGTGTGTAGAAGTGAATGATTGCAGAGTGTTGTTGTGTGGGACCTCAAATGATGGAAGGACAAACAGGGACAAAAAGAGGCCTTAGGTGGCTGCAGGGGCATACCTGTGGGGGGCGGGCCGCACCAGGTGACACCACCCCATAGGGTGACACCCTAAAAAAAAAATCCTTTTTTTTTTTACTTTTGCAAAGTATTTTACCAGGAGGGATATATTGAGATTTCACTAATTTTCAAGTATGTCCTGGGTAGGCAAGGCATAGGCTGGCACTTTCCATGTGGTGGCAAAAAACCCACCACTAAAGGGGTTACTCACAGAGCACTGAAATGACGCCAACATTTTGGTGTTCTGTTGTTCCCTGCACTTCGGGGAATCAAATTTCCCCACCCTGCAGTGAATTCACCATGCAGGGAGTCGGCCTACTTAACGAAAATGTCTGGAATTTACATGTAAGGTCCTATGATTGATAATAGAAAGGTCTCTTACAGAAAAAAGAAAAAACACTATAGGATGGATATGTTGTGAGTTTGCAAAATCACTTAAAAATAACAATGATTCAAAAAGAATCTACACTCCCCCCTTATTGCACAGCAGAGAGGACGCATGAATGATCCACCATCGACAGATTCATAATATATCATTATTATATGTATACGTCATGTCCTGCCAGAATGCAATAACTAAAAATATTTTTGAAAACATTAAAAAAGTGCGTGTCATTTTTTTTCTTTCTTACATTTTAGGCTAGGGTCAGACGAAAGCATTTTTCCCCGCGAACGTGAAAAAGTGCTTCCGAACGCATTGACGTATTTTATCACGGAATGCGCAAAAACGGTCAGACGACGCGCATTTTCGGCCGTGATTTTGTACGGATCGTCAATAAAACTCTTTTTGCGTCTGGACGTTATGTAGGCTGGACATTAGCAGCGTCTGACATCTCCTAATCACGCACACACGCCGCTATGCCGCAGCTGCGCACTCAGTACGTCAATACTAGCGGTTCAGCGTTCTCAAAAAATGCATTCAAATTCCACTTGCGTTGCATGGCCGGACTTTTGTGCGGCCGTACATCGTATATTGGCCGTCATTGCCCGTCATCTGCTGCTAGTGCGGCCGTAATTATGTGCGCCAGAACGCACGTTCAAAGTGCGCTGGTCTGACCCCAGCCTTAAAGTTGGGGGGGTGTCGAATATAGGATCCGCCCCGGGTGCCAAATGTTCTAGGTATGCCCCTGGGTGGCTGGCTGATTTGTCTAACTATAGGATCCTTTCCATTCTTTGAAGGATGTCCACTAGTAGTTTCCATATACATATCAGAATTTACCGTCGGGCGTCTCACTTTCTTTTTGGTTGGACAATCTGGCCATGGCTTTTTGTCTTGTTTTCAACATTTTAAATGTTTAAAATAAGTGTGGGAACTCACCTCGATATCTGCCCCCCCCCAGATAACAATAAATATTTTTCAATTTACCACTCTTCACTCAGATTTGAGATTATATATATATATATGGAATGGGTATTGAAGTGTTATAATAAGCATAATACACACTGCCTGGACAAAAAAAATAGACGCACATCATAATATTTCCTGGTGCCTTTTGCTGTAGTTCTGTCATGCATTCGCCGCGGCGTCGTTTCGATAAGCTCACGCGATGTCACAGCATTTATTTGCGTCCAGAGTAGCATTATTTTGTGGCCAAGATCTTGTATTGATGATGGGAGAGTCAATACGCTGCATAAAGTCTTCTCCAGCACATTATCCCAAAGCTTCTCAATGGGGTTAAGGTCTGGACTGTGCAGTGGCCAATCCATGTGTGAAAATGATGTCTCATGCTCCCTGAACCACTCGTGCACAATTTGAGCCCGATGAATCCTGGCATTGCCATCTTAGAATATGCCCGCTGTGCCATCAGGGGAGAAAAAACCCATTGATGGATAAACCTGCTCATTCAGTATATTCAGGGAGTCACATGACCTAATTTTGTGGGCGAATAACTTTGCTGAACCCAGACTTGACCAACTGGAGCCACCCCACCCCAAATCATAATAGGCTTGTACAGGAGGTGGTGACTTTTTTGTTTTGGCCAGGTGGTTTTTAACAAACTGGGACAAACAAACCTATGATTGAACAACTACATAATATCTTTGTGTGTGGACTATTTGGGAACCCCGTCTCCCCCCTGGGAAATAGCAGTGGAACTGCGTTTGAATTGACCCATGAATATAAGGACTACTAGATTCAATTGCATTTTATTTGCCGCTGATAAATCCAGTGTTTTATGAATCTGGAAACGTCGATATGTGGTTTGCTCTCCTTTGCCATGCTTAATATTAAGGCATTATGCGACTTGCTCCCAAAAAATAATTTAAAAAAAATTAAATTAAATTAAATATAGAATTTTTATAATGTAGTCATTATTATTATTATTTTTTTTATTTATAAAGCGCCAGCATATTCCGCAGCGCTGTACATTCTCAGAGATATATATATACTATATGTGCATTCTTCTGCTGTTCCATGCAGATCCATGAGTAGTATGCGTCAATTTGTCGATTCTCTCTATCACAGAAATAATATAAGAAATAATTTGATTTAGGTTTGGCTCCAGGCCGCATCATATTTGTGTTGGCTTGCTTGTTAAAATCAAAGGGAATTGGAGCATCTTGCGTGGATCCCATGCAGAGCTCTTTACGCCTCTATAGATTTCCGTTCCCACACTGCTATTTGTACTTCTACAAGCATGACGAGCTGAAGGGGAAACTATTAATCTTTCAGAACGTCTGAAATGTCAACGGGAATCTTATCATATGAGAGCCCCCTCCCCCTGTATTGAAATTGGTAAATGCAAAGGGGTGTTTTTATTCTTCTCTTTCTTTTCTTTTTGTCTAGGATATGAAATATCAACTGATAAGTTTATTTATTTATAAATTATTTTACCAGGAAGGATACATTGAGATTTCTCTTGTTTTCAAGTTATTTGTTTACTTTGTTTATTATTATTATCCTTTATTTATATAGCGCCACATATTCCGCAGCGCTTTACAAGATCAGTGTACAAGGGGTTGATACATTGTAATTCCACACAAGGATGATACGGCCTGATTCAGGGGACCCTGCTCCCAAGGGAACTTACAAAATCCCTGTATTTTGTGAATTAGGGGCATCCGTATCGTTAGGTGTCTTGCCCAAGGACACTCGCTGGTGGCGTCTTCTGAGTGGGATCGAGTCGTCTTTCCAGGATTGTAGAGCAGCGACCTGGTGGTTAGGTTGAACCCGCTTCTCATAAAGTCGAGACTTGCTTCTCCACAGTTGTATTGGGGGGATGTGCTGAACGGGATTTGACTTTATTCTCCGCGGTTGATGGGTGGAGACGTTACCACTGGACTCCACAGCCGATATTGTGTGGTAGGTAACAGTGGCGTCACTAGGGTTGGTGTCACCCGGTGCGGTAACTTATGGTGTCACCCCCGAGTTTTACAGATTTTTTTTTTTTTAACTACTCTTACTCCTAAATCAGTACTCCATATAACACTGAATGCTCATACACACAGCGCACATTACTGTGAGGCTCTCTCATATGCTCACACAAATTTTCCAACTGCCAGCAAGTACGGTGCCTGTTCGAAGGCAGTGAAAGCACTCATGGATATATATTGCCCCCAGCAGCTCTGGATATATTGCCCCAAGCAGCTCACCATGGATATATATTGCCCCAGCTCACTTACGGATATATTGCCCCAGTTCACAATTATATATTGCCCCCCGCAGCTCACCCATGATATATATTGCCTCAGCTCACATATGGATATATTGCCCCAGCTCCTCTCATGGATATACTGCCCCAGCTCCTCTCATGGATATACTGCCCCAGCTCCTCTCATGGATACTGCCCCAGCTCCTCTCATGGATACTGCCCCAGCTCATGGATACTGCCCCCAGCTCATGGATACTGCCCCCAGCTCATGGATACTGCCCCAGCTCATGGATACTGCCCCCAGCTTCTCTCATTGATACTGCCCCAGCTCATGGATAATGCCCCCAGCTCATGGATACTGCCCCCAGCTCATGGATACTGCCCCCAGCTCATGGATACTGCCCCCAGCTCATGGATACTGCCCCCAGCTCATAGATACTGCCCCCAGCTCATGGATAATGCCCCCAGCTCATGGATACTGCCCCCAGCTCATGGATACTGCCCCCAGCTCATGGATACTGCCCCCAGCTCATAGATACTGCCCCCAGCTCATGGATAATGCCCCAGCTCATGGATACTGCCCCCAGCTCATGGATACTGCCCAGCTCATGGATATACTGCCCCCAGCTCATAGATACTGTCCCCCAGCTCATGGATAATGCCCCAGCTCATGGATAATGCCCCCAGCTCATGGATAATGCCCCCAGCTCATGGATACTGCCCCAGCTCATGGATAATGCCCCAGCTCATGGATATGCCTCCAGCAGTGCACACAGTGACAGACAAATGTCACGCACAGGCCGAATTCATATCTGTGGACTGGAGTGGAGGACTCAGGACTGCATTCTCAATCAACAATGTCACTGCTGTCTGCTGCTTCCTAGATCAGCTCAGCTGAACTGAACGAACGCGCTCTGTCTCACTCACCCAGGCCAGACCCGCTACGCCGCTCGTTTCTGTCTGTGCAGGACTCGGTGAGGGAGAGACACGTCACCGTGCACCTGCACGCCGCAGCTCCCGCACGCTTCTGAAAAAAAGGCGCCACGCGGGAGCTGTTAGGGCGGTGGGCGGGCCGGCCCTGATGAGACGTCAGACAGCCATCGTGCTGCATGCAGCTCTGAGCTCCCTCTGGCGTGTGGGGTGGCAACGCGTCAGAGGGGGTGTGATCTGCGCAGCCATCTTTGGTGCTCGAGTCGTGCGCGCCCTCCATCCCTCGCTCGCTCCGTGCCTTACTGTTTTTTACAAATTACACACACTAAGTTGGTTCTACCGGCCGGCGGCCGCCGCTATGAGGGGGAGGGCGGTAACTGCACGAGGTGCGGCCCCGCAGGCGGTTCAAAAAAAAAAAACGCTCTCGTCTCACTCAGCTGGTGACGACGGTGTCACCCCGCCGCGGGTGTCACCTGGTGCGGGCCGCACCCCCCGCCCCCACCCAGCGACGCCTCTGGTAGGTAAGTATGTACCGTTAGGTGTCTTGCCCAAGGACACTTACTGGAGAGGTGCTCTGGCCGGGATTCCAACCGGTGTCTCCACGATTATAAGGCAGTGATGTTAATGGACGTTTCGAACTTTTCTGAAATCATGTTAAAAGAAGCATTTTTTTTTCCATTATTTACTTTTATCCTTAAGCAAGTTAACCCTGTTTAAGAGCCCTGGAGTGACTTCCAATTCAGGATCCTTTACTGACCATGCCAACCTTTGGACACCATGAAAAGTGGTGAGATAAATATTCTGCGGATTAAAAAGCTACACTTGAATTCTAAGGCCGCTGGATTTGATGCCTTGCGTCTTTATCAGAAGTGTTTTTGGCAACAATCGGATTGGAGCATTTTTGGAAGCTAATGATTTTTAGGATTGGGGATAGTTTTCATGTTAGGTTACTATTTGAGGTTGTTTTAGGTTTGACGGTTATGGTTGGGTTACTACAGTATATGTACTTGTTTTACAGTTACAGGGTAATTCAAAGAGAATCGAAAAGTCACTGCACGTTCGGTGACTTTTCGTTCTCTTCAATACGGTTTGTTTTGCCGATCCCATTTCGGTGACCCCGCGGTGTATTCAGCAAGCACCACAGGGTCCCCGAATTACAGGGAAAGGCCGCCGCAAACACGAAGAAAACTAATCGCAAAACCCGGCGAATGCACGCCGAAATCCCGCAAAAACATCTAGACGAATGCAGTGAATAAATTAAAAAAACAGTTTGCTTGAATGTTTGAAAAGTGAAACGCTGTTTGCAAAGAAACTACTGAGCGAAAATGTCTGAAATTGACATATGATCCAATGAATGATAATAAAAAGGGCTGTTACAGAAAAAATAAGTAAACTTAAAAAAAATCCAGAAAAATGCTTAAAATATCCTAAAAAATCTATAAATAAAGAGACTCTTTACTGCAGAATTTTATAATAAACGGTTTATTAGATATTGAATTTAAACGGGAATATTTTTAACATTGAAGCCTATGGGATTCACCTGAATAAACCTGCCGAATTAAACCACCGAATGGCAGGGCATTTCGGGAACCTTTCACTGCTGGTTTGTGTTCTCTGAATAGCCGAAGCAGTGCTTTTTTATGGGGATTTCACTGCCCTCGAACAGGCACCGTATGTGCAGGCAATTCGCCAGGATTTGGCGAATTGCCTGCTCGCTGGATAACCGAATGGCCAGGAAAGGTAACCGAATGCTGATTTTAGGCTAGGGTCAGACGAACGCATTTTTCACGTTGCCCGTACATATTTTTTCCCGGAATACGCGATAGCGGTCATACGATGCGCATTTCCGTCCGTGATTTTGTACGGATCATCAATAAAACCCTTTCTGCATCTGGACGTTATGTTAGCCGGACATTAGCAGCGTCTGACTTCTCCTAATCACACACACACGCTGCTATGCGGCCGCAGCGCACTCTGTACGTCAGTAGTAGCGGTTTGACGTTCTCGAAAAAATGCGTTCGTTGGCCACTTGCGTTGCACGGACGAACTTTCGTGCGGCCGTTCGTCGTATGTTCCCCGGCATTGGACGTCATTTGCTGCTAGCACGGCCGTGATTTCGTGCGGCTAAACGCACGTGAAAAATGCGTTCGTCTGACCCTAGCCTTAAGCGTTCGGTTACCTTTCTCCAGCCATTCGGATCTCTTTGAATTACCCTGTTAGTAATTAAGGTTAGGTCACTTGACTTGTGCTGATGAAAATACAACAAAACATTTCCAGCCAGGTCGTCTTTGCAGCATATTCCGTTCCGTGGGTTTGTTTTTACTCCCATGGTGGATTTGTTTCCGGGAGGGCATAAATGGAAGTCCACCAGTCTACCTCATGACTGAGAAGCAGCATGAGCATATGTGGCTTGCTAGAGAGCAGCCTGTGGCTTCATTACGTAGAACTCTACTTTACTGGAGGTGCCTTGACGTGGCAAGCGAGCTTAAACTTCAGTGGCCATTCAAGTAAACAAAGACCTCTAATTGTGTCTTGTTTCACACGGTGTTCTAAGAATTAGCGCAGATGACACTTTTTTCTTTTTTTCTTGTTATGTTTTATACATGTTACTGGGCTGGATACATCTGGTAGTTTTTAGCCGCGCCGGTGAGGATCAGGCACAGCACCATTTTTTCTGTATTAATTGTCAAAGAAAATAAGTAGAATTTGTTGTCTAACAAAAGCAAAAATGGACCAAAATGTTAGTGTCATTGTTAACCCTAACCCTAAAAGTAACCTTAACCCTAAAACACAACTGTGGTGACCAAACCCCACATAAAATTTCAAGGATTTAAAAAAAGTCTGTATTTAAAACTCTCCAAATCGAAAATTTACAACTGCTTCCAAAAATGGCACAAATTATTGAATGCGAGCGTTGTTTTTTTCTTAATCTGTGTCGTTTTTCTCTCATCGGTTTCCAATGTGTCCACTAGGTGGTGTCATTTATATAGTGAATCGATGGATTCTGGTATCTGAGGCATTTCACAGGTGTCCCACGGTTGATTTTTGGTCCCCTGTGGAGCAGGAACTTGGCTGTTAAGTAAATGGTGTTTTAGTACAGGAGGGAGAAGTCTGCAGACTCAGCAATAACTTCTTTCTAGTCATTTCATTTGTACAACAAATTGTACAACAAATTATTATCCCGGCTATTGAATAAGGAGATGTAGTGTTTGCAGCGGCCCCGCAAACACACCTTCACAAACTTACTACATTGTATAACTCATGCTGCCGCTTTGTGCTACAATGCAACTACATGACCCACCATTGTGACATGTTAAAAGAGCTAAACTGGCCGTCGCTGGAATCCAGACGCACCCTTCACCTTTCCAACCTGGTGTTTAAGAGCTTTTCTGGGAAGCTGCCACCCTACCTGAATAGGCTGCTTCCTCCAGCAGTTCCCTCGTCCTATAACCCCCGATCCAGGACCAGCACCTTACTTGCAATACCGCAATACAAAAAGAAAGTGGCTCGATCCTCATTTTCCTACAGAGCACCACAATTATGGAATAACCTCCCGGACGCCATCAAATCTTCCCCCAGTCTAAAGTCCCTTAAGAGATCTCTATTAACATACCTCAATGCGGAATGCACCTGTAAACATGTAACATAGTGACTATATACAGAATGCACCTGTAAACATGTAACACAGTGACTATATACAGAATGCAACTGTAAACATGTAACATAGTGACTATATACAGAATGCACCTGTAAACATGTAACATAGTGACTATACAGAATGCGCCTGTAAACATGTAACATAGTGACAATATACAGAATGCGCCTGTAAACATGTAACAGTGACTATATACAGAATTCACCTGTAAACATGTAACATAGTGACTATATACAGAATGCACCTGTAAACATGTAACATAGTGACTATATACAGAATGCGCCTGTAAACATGTAACATAGTGACTACAGAATGCACCTGTAAACATGTAACATAGTGACTATATACAGAATGCACCTGTAAACATGTAACATAGTGACTATATACAGAATGCACCTGTAAACATGTAACATAGTGACTATATACAGAATGCACCTGTAAACATGTAACAGTGACTATTTACAGAATGCACCTGTAAACATGTAACATAGTGACTATATACAGAATGCACCTGTAAACATGTAACACAGTGACTATATACAGAATGCACCTGTAAACATGTAACATAGTGACTATATACAGAATGCACCTGTAAACATGTAACAGTGACTATTTACAGAATGCACCTGTAAACATGTAACACAGTGACTATATACAGAATGCACCTGTAAACATGTAACATAGTGACTATATACAGAATGCACCTGTAAACATGTAACATAGTGACTATATACAGAATGCACCTGTAAACATGTAACATAGTGACTATATACAGAATGCACCTGTAAACATGTAATATAGTGACTATATACAGAATGCACCTGTAAACATGTAACATAGTGACTATATACAGAATGCACCTATAAACATGTAACATAGTGTCTATATACAGAATGCACCTGTAAACATGTAACATAGTGACTATATACAGAATGCGCCTGTAAACGTGTAACACAGTGACTATATACAGAATGCACCTGTAAACATGTAACATAGAGTCTATAAACAGAATGCACCTGTAAACATGTAACCAAATGACTATTTCCTACATATTTATTTTATGTTAATCTGTATATTTGTGTTTTGTTTTTAATATCTTGCATTGTATTACTTTGTATTTCTGTAACATTTTAATGTTCTTGAACCCAGGATGTACTGAAAACCAGAGAAATCTCAATGTATCCTTCCTGCTAAAATCATTTATAAATAAATAAATTTAGTAATCTGAAAACACAAGATCTACATGCGCAGTGAGTTATCAGCAAATATAATAACCGTGCAAATAAGTCTAGCTTTATTAGGGAGATGGTTTTATGGAGAAGATGAAATTTTAATTAAATATCTTTCTTTGCTCTCTATCAGTGTAATACATTTATACATGCTACATTTATTCTTGGAGGTTAAATTGCAAAATGCAAATCCGTAAATGAGTATGGAGCATTTATTGTTGCGACACTTTATTCTTTTTTTTTGGCTGCAGTTTTTAGTTTATTTATATATTTTTCTATATATTACGTCTGGTTACTGTATATACCCCCTATTGTGCCTGCAAGTACGTCTGGATTTATTTTTTTCGGATGCGCAATGCATTCTCACCATTACCGGTTAATTGGTGTTTGCTAGAGCGTCCAATTGTTGCTTAACGCATAGCGATACACACATAAAACAGCTGTCACGGTTGTTTGGAAGATGAGGACTGCTATCTCTGTCACATTGAGAGGCTTGTATTCTATTTTTTCCCTAACCATAGCTGAATCACGTCAACGTTGAAATTCCTTCTCGTTTTGATCCTGACATTCAGAAACATATGTATGACAAGTTCACCTTCAGGTAAATATGATGGTACAGGGCTGGGTTTACAGACGGGCTGATGCAGCTGCAGTTACAAGTCCACACATTTAACTAAGGCCAGCGTTACCTTTACTATATGTCACTCCAAAAAGGCACAATGTGGGTGTGAGGGACGAGACAGATACTGTAGAGGTGAAAGGAATATGTCGGACACAATGGGCCCTATTACATTCTCTGCGCAATTGCGCTCGCGCAGTGCAATTTTTTTGAGCACGAAAAAAAAACGTTGTCGCGCGAAAATTAACGTGGTATTCCGATCCGAATGCATTTTTTCTTCCTTCAAGATTTTTCGTGCGCAAATCCGACGCGCAAAGCCGTTCGCAGGAATCGGTGGGCAGACTGTTTTGTCACGGGATTTGTCACGGGAATCGGCCAACATCAATCACCCATTTCCAATAAAATATTTACACACTAAAAAAAAAGGAGAAAAAAATAATTAACAACCACCAGCCAAAAAAAGAAAAAATTAAAAATGACGCAATTTATAAATTTTAATGTTTGGGTATGTGTAGAATGTGTAACTGTACTGTGCTGTATGTTTTTTTTTTTTGTGCTGTTGTATTTCGTTTCGGCCAGGACGATCAAATTTACAGTTACCACCTGCTTTTCAAAGACGTTACAAAAATGAGCGCAAACTTTCGTTGCGCAAAGATTGTAATACCATCCGCGTACTAGCGCACGAGCGCATTTGCGCTGTCAATGTTAAGTATAGGATGCGCGCATGGACTTCCGCTCGCGCTAGGTTTGCGCAGGGTCAATCGCGGTAGACAATTACGCGCATCGTTTGCGCGAACGTTGAAATACGACATTCTGCGCAAATGGTTTTGTCCTCGCGCAAATGCGCATTTGCGTGCGTGCAAAACCGATGCGCGAGGAGTGCAATAGAGCCCAATGTTGGGTGAGGGGAATGAAACAGATGCAAGGGAGAAGTAGAGACAGACAGAGTGCGTGGGGTTATAAGACGGTTCTCCATCTCAGCCCTCTCACCCTACTCCCATTTGGTCTCCAAGTCCAATAATATGTTTACTATTTCAGGCTTTCCAGAAAAGCACAATGTGGGTGAGAAGGTGATTATACACAATGGGAGTGACAGGGTTGAGACAGACACAATGTGAAATGAGTTGGATGAAACAAGGGTAAAGGGGGTGGATAAGAGGGATGATACAGATCGAAAGGACGTGAGAGGGATAAGACCGATGGAATGGAGGTGAGAGGGATGAGACAGATGGAATGGAGGTGAGAGGGATGAAACAGATGGAATGGAAGTGATAGGGATGAGACAGATGGAATGGAGATGAGAGGGATGAGACAGATGGAATAGAGGTGAGAGGGATGAGACAGATGGAATAGAGGTGAGAGGGATGAGACAGATGGAATGGAGGTGAGAGGGATGAGACAGATGGAATGGATGTGAGAGGGATGAGACAGATGGAATGGATGTGAGAGGGATAAGACAGGTGGAATAGAGGTGAGAGGGATGAGACAGATGGAATGGAGGTGAGAGGGATGAGACAGATGGAATGGAGGTGAGAGGGATGAGACAGATGGAATGGAAGTGAGAGGGATGAGACAGATGGATTAGAGGTGAGAGGGATGAGACAGATGGAATGGAGGTGAGAGGGATGAGACAGATGGATTAGAGGTGAGAGGGATGAGACAGATGGAATGGATGTGAGAGGAATGAGACAGATGGAATGGAGGGGAGAGGGATGAGACAGATGGAATGGAAGGTGAGAGGGATGAGACAGATGGAATGGATGTGAGAGGGATGAGACAGATGGAATGGAGGTGAGAGGGATGAGACAGATGGAATGGAAGTGATAGGGTTGAGACAGATGGAATGGATGTGAGAGGGATGATGAGACAGATGGAATGGAGGTGAGAGGGATGAGACCGATGGAATGCAGGTGAGAGGGATGAGACCAATGGAATGGGGGACAGGGAGTGGAATGAGACATATGCAATAGGGGATGGTGAGTGGGATGAGAAGGAAACAATGGAGGTAGAGTGAGAGAGATGAGAAGGTGACCCAATGGAGGAGGGAGAGAGGGATCAAAAAGGTGACCAAATGGAGGGAGGGGGATGAGGAGACCCAATGGGAGTGAGGAGGAGAATGTCGAAAAGGAGACCCAGTGGGATGGGGAGAGGGATTAGAAGGAGACCTGATGGGGGGGGGGGTTAGACAGAAATCAAAAGGTTGAAGAGGATGGGTAAGCAACACAATGTAGATAAGGGGGATGGACTGAAGTCCTCCAAAGTATTTAGCTATGGGGTGCTGGTGACATAACTTTCCGGAGCATCACTTCCTCTTGGATTGCACTGGAGAATGGGTACTCATTGCACTTAAATTCCTGTTGTGTGGGTGCTTGCAAAGAGTTGTGGGATGCCACTCTCATTAGTGTAACGGGCCAGTGGGCTACATCCTTTGCTGGTTAATCTTAAATCAAGTTCTTACATGGAGGTCATAGGTCAAGAAAAGTGACATTTACCAAGATTCAATGGCTCTCATACAAAGGAGACTCGCTTGGCTTTACGTTTCTGTACTGCGCTGTGGGCGGGATCACGCTGATATGCATGTTGTATTCTATTCCTATGAAATGCATGAGGGGACGAATTCTTATGAGATTTTGCCTGGTTAGATTCCTCCTAATTGTTGTTTTGGGTGGACCTTGTTTTGTAGGCCTTCCCAATGCGTGCGGACACAGCCTGTGAGGGATTGTGAGCATCTTTCACCCTCACAGACATCCAGAATCTGATTTAAACATTTTATGCTGGTTTCTATTGATATTTAACCAATGGGTGGGAAAAGGTGCTGAGCCAGGTCACGGCTGTAATCCAAAAGATCATTTTTAAGTAATTAATTGGCTGTAGGGCCTTCCCAATCCCCCCGTCTGGCGTCCGTTTGGTCGCATTTCTAGTCATTTTAACGCAAGACATACTGCAATATGATGTTCTTTCACACCACGTTGCTTCCCGCGACACAGCATTAAACCTCTCTCTTCCTTTGTATCGCACAGCGTGCCTCCTATGAATGTTTTACACAAATGGATGTTGATTCTGGAATTTGTGTTTAAATCTAACGCGGAGATGTTGCTTTGTGAAGTGTTGATGATTAAAGAGAACCCGTTCTCCAAAGATCTCAGAACTTCTATAGAACGCAGGAAGTTTTTTGATCAAACTGTTGCAATGGATACATTTCTAACCAATGATCAAAAGATATATTGAGCATAAACAGGTTTTTTCCCCCCATTCGCGTTAAGTAGCTCGCAGCTAGGTTTGCCAAACCTTTGTTTTTAAGGACATTAATGAAAAATGCACATCAGAGGAAAGCATAAGATAAAATACAGACTTGAAGTGTGTGTGTGTAAAAATACACACCTGAGGGGTGTGTGTGTCTGCATGATTAGGTGTGGTTGTGTATGTTAGGGGGGGTTATGTGTAAAAATACATACAGTCATGGCCGAAATTGTTGGCACCCCAGACATTTTTCCAGAAAATCAAGTATTTCTCACAGAAAAGTATTGCAGTAACACATGTTTTGCTATACACATGTTTATTCCCTTTGTGTGTATTGGAACAAAACAAAAAAGGAGGGAAAAAAGCAAATTGGACATAATGTCACACAAAACTCCAAAAATAAGCTGGACAAAATTCTTGGCACCCTTAACTTAATATTTGGTTGCACACCCTTTGGAAAAAATAACTGAAATCAGTGGCTTCCTATAACCATCAATAAGCTTCTTACACCTCTCACCCGGAATTTTGGACCACTCTTCCTTTGCAAACTGCTCCAGGTCTCTCTTATTGGAAGGGTGCCTTTCCCCAACAGCAATTTTAAGATCTCTCCACAGGTGTTCAATGGGATTTAGATCTGGACTCATTGCTGGCCACTTCAGAACTCTCCAGCGCTTTGTTGCCATCCATTTCTGGGTGCTTTTTGACGTATGTTTGGGGTCATTGTCCTGCTGGAAGACCCAAGATCTCGGACGCAAACCCAGCTTTCTGACACTGGGCTCTACAGTGCAACCCAAAATCCTTTGGTAATCCTCAGATTTCATGATGCCTTGCACACATTCAAGGCACCCAGTGCCAGAGGCAGCAACACAACCCCCAAACATCATTGAACCTCCACCATATTTCACTGTAGATACTGTGTTCTTTTCTTTGTAGGCCTCATTCCGTTTTCGGTAAACAGTAGAATGATGTGCTTTACCAAAAAGCTCTATCTTGGTCTCATCTGTCCACAAGACGTTTTCCCAGAAGGATTTTGGCTTACTCAAGTACATTTTGGGAAACTGTAGTCTTGCTTTTTACGTCTCCGTGTCAGCAGTGGGGTCCTCCTGGGTCTCCTGCCATAGCGTTTCATTTCATTTAAATGTCGACGGATAGTTCGCGCTGACACTGATGCTCCCTGAGCCTGCAGGACAGCTTGAATTTCTTTAGAACTTGTTTGGGGCTGCTTATCCACCATCCGGACTATCCTGCGTTGCAACCTTTCATCAATTTTTCTCTTCCGTCCACCCACAGAGAGATTAGCTACAGTGCCATGGGTTGCAAACTTCTTGATAATGTTTCACACTGTGGAGAAAGGCAAATCTAGATCTCTGGAGATGGACTTGAGATTGTTGAAATTTTTCCACAATTCTGGTTCTCAAGTCCTCAGACAGTTCTCTTCTCCTCTTTCTGTTGTCCATGCTTAGTGTGGCACACACAGACACACAATGCAAAGACTAAGTGAACTTTTCTCCTTTTTATCTGCTTTCAGGTGTGATTTTTATATTGCCCACACCTGTTACTTGCCCCAGGTGAGTTTACAGGAGCTACACATGCTTGAAACAATCTTATTTATCCACAATTTTGAAAGGGTGCCAAGAATTTTGTCCAGCCCATTTTTGAAGTTTTTGTGTGACATTATGTCCAATTTGCTTTTTTTCCTCCCTTTTTTTTGTTTTGTTCCAATACACACAAAGGGAATAAACATGTGTATAGCAAAACATGTGTTACTGCAATACTTTTCTGTGAGAAATACTTGATTTTCTGGAAAAATGTCTGGGGTGCCAACAATTTCGGCCGTGACTGTACTTGATGTGTGTCTGTATGTTTAGGGCTGTCGTGTATGTCTGTTTATGTATCTTTATGGTGTATATAGAGATGTGGGTAAATACAGACCATATGTGTGTTTGTGTTTGTGTCTGTTTGTGTTTGTGTGTGTGTGTGTCTGTATGATTAGGCGTGGTTGTGTATGTTTAAAGGGGGATATGTGTAAAAAATACATACTTGAAGTTTGTCTGTGTATGTTTAGGGCTGTCGTGTGTGTCTGTTTATGTATCTTTATGGTGTGTATAGGGGGGTGGCTAAATACAGACCATATGTGTGTTTGTGTCTGTGTCTGTGTGTGTGTGTGTCTGTATGATTAGGCGTGGTTGTGTATGTGTAAAAATACATACTTGAAGTGTGTCTGTATATGTATCTTTAGGGTGTGTATTGGGGTGTGGCTAAATACAGACCTAATGTGTGTGTGTTTGTCTGTATGTTTTGAGGGGGGGTAAAAATAATGACCTGAGGTGTGTCTGCATGTCTGGGGGTGTGTGTAAAAATACAGACCTGAGGTGTGTGCATGTTTAGGGTGTGTGTCTGTATGTTTTTTGGAGAGAACATAAACAATACAGACCTGAGGTATTGTAACAGAAGCAGGCTAGAAATTAGCCGCCATCTTTTTCCCTAGCAGCCATCTTGGGTTAAGCTGAGATTCACGTATTTGTAAATAGCGATTATTAGTTGGTGTAGAAAAGTTTGCTTAGATTTAGAACATTCCAGAAGACTTGCTGGCATAGCAATTAAATAGAGAATCCGGCCTGAATAAACAGTAGGTGCCAAGAACAGTGTGTAGCGCTCACTCCCCGAGGAGCCGCTGAATTTAACCTCGGGTTAGTCTCTCCGCACTAGGGAATAAATATACACCAGCACTGTTGTGGATTTTATAAATTATATACTTTACTGGTCTCAATAAAGCGGCATATATAATGTAAGCACGGTATATAGAAAACAGGATTTCGTAATGTGAGAAACGCGCAGCGGTAAAAGAAAAGTTTAACCCCTTCGTCTCTGGAGTGTAAGTCCCGTGCAGGTTATGTCCCAAAAAGTGTGTGTGTGTGAGCTCAGGTACTCAGGTACTATATTCGACTGGCCAGTGAATGGATGTAATAAATCTTCGACTAGTCACGTTGGGGCCCTGTAGATTTAAGCAATACTGCAGCGTGCTTCGTTAAACTTTGACTGTGGCCTGGAAGGCCTCTCACCCATCCGCCAGACAATCTGTTCTGCTGCCCGATCAAAGACGTCTCTCCGTTGGATTATACTGGACCCTGTGCCACCGGATCCGCTTCTCTTGCTTGTCCGTCTTCTACAACAAGATCTACGGCCTACCGCCTGCACTCCCAGTGGATCATCGCGGTCTCCTTACTCGGGGTCCAATCTGGAACTCTGTGTCTGTGCAAAACCTCTCAGCGGTGGATTACTAGGTCTCTGGCAAGTCACTGTATCGATCCCCAGCGTCGGCAAGGCAGCGCCTGCTCTCCGGCCTGGTAACAGTTTCTCACACTCTCACGTGCGTCTTACTCTGTTCACCGCTCGGCTCACACTGGCTCTCCTTTGAACGAGGCTGCGGATGTCCTCTCCTCTTTCCCCACCCACTTCCTGTCTCTGCTCCAAAGCATGCTGGAAAACGTAGTCCCATTGTGTCCAGTATAGTTTACATTGCGCTTGTCTCCCTCTGGTGGCCAAACCCGAGCAATACAGCAACAGAGTTTTAAACATCGCTACAAGTGATTTAGAAAAACCAAGGTCATGGAGCCTTAGCTGAACACAAAAGCCCCATTAGGCCATATGCGTCCTTATCAGTAAAGGGAGGAGAACAGGCATTTGGGGAGAGGACAGAGACCGGATCTAGCCGAACTCTAAATTATCGAACTATCTTAATTACATGAGAAACTGCCGATTTGTGAATGTCTTTGTGTTCAAGATGAAGGGATGGCACATTTGCCCTGGGGAGGGCGAATCGCCCATGGGCGGGTTGTTGGGATGTATCTTTTTACGTATTCATGTATAAGAATTGAAACCCATCCTGAGATGGGCACTCAAATGTTGCGATACATTCCAACTTGAGACTTCAATAAAGAACGCCTTTCCAGCCATTGACTCGTGTCCGGCTTGTCATTGTCCGCACTGTGCCGACCTTTCTCCCGACAGAACTGAGTGGATTCCGGTAACAGTATGTGTCTGCATGTCTACGGGTGTGTGAGGAAGTTAAGGAGTGTGTTTTTATGTTTAGTGTGTGTGTGTGTGTGTGTGTATATGCGTGTTTAAAAAAGCAGACCTGAGGTTTGTGTGTCTGTATGTTTAGGGATTTGTGTGTTTGTGTAAAGCTACATACCTGAGGTGTGTGTGTCTGTTGTTTAGGGATTTGTGTGTTTGTGTAAAGCTACAGACCTGAGGTGTGTGTCTGTATGTTTAGGGATTTGTGTGTTTGTGTAAAGCTACATACCTGAGGTGTGTGTGTCTGTTGTTTAGGGATTTGTGTGTTTGTGTAAAGCTACAGACCTGAGGGCTGTGTGTCTGCATGTTTAGGGATTCGTGTGTGTGTGTAAAGCTGCAGACCTGAGGGCTGTGTGTCTGTTTGTTTAGGGATTCGTGTGTGTGTGTAAAGCTACAGACCTGAGGGCTGTGTGTCTGCATGTTTAGGTATATTTGTATAATCTCGTCAAGTTGTTCTGCACTCGACAATCTCCCCTTATTTTCGTTGACGAGCCGGCGGAGCACCAAGGCAACACATTCACCATATAATGAGCACTCCGAGGGCTTGTCAAGATATATCACTTATTAATAGATTGACGTTTCGGTCCCACCGGAATCTTTCGCAAGATGAGTCTTCAGGAAGGTTCCAGTGGGGACCGAAACGTCGATATGCTGATAAATTGTTAATGTTGACAAGACCCCAGAGTGCTTGTTCTATGGTTAAAATAAGGTGTCAAATTATTTATATATAAACAAATGCATCTTCAGGTCGAGTGCTGCCTTTCTGGTTTCGTTTTTTGTGTGTGTATCATTTTTAAAAATATATATATACAGTATACACGCATTGTTGAACTAATGATTAGACTTGTCCATCAACCTTCAAATCGCAGACCCTTCGTCTTCACTCCTTGGCCCATAATACAAATAAAGAGCTTGAAATGATTCCAGCATACAGCGGGATTAGTTCAATGGATTTATTCCTTCAACACAGAGAAAACGAACAACGTTTTGACCCCAACCAGGTCTTTGTCAATGATTAGACACGTGTAGGGCAAAATCTTTTGTTTCAGATTCCAAATAATTGGAATCGGCCGACTTTGAATATCGGAAGCTTCTGATATGTTGGAGCCGACCAGTTTGGGAATATTGGTGGAAGCATCCGGTATATTCACCCGTTTTCAATACTCAGAACCTCTGAGTGTTATACATAAAAATACACAGGTCATTGCCGCTAGAATGACGGAAGGTGGTGCAGGAGGCAAGAAGCCGCCGGGGACCAGCCAAAGGATGCAGACGACCAGCATCAGTTAAGGCTGCGGTCACACGAGCGTTTTTGAGAGCGGAAGGAATGTCCGTGAGTGGACGTGCCTTGCACTCTGATGCCCATGTGGCCACCTCGCTGAAGGCAGTTAGTGTGCTCAGCGCTACAAAGCTCGATCCTCCTATGGATTTGTAGCCCTGTCCTACGTCCGTCATAGCTTTTTGACGGGGAGGCTGAAATCATGTCCGGTGTAGCGCCAGCAACTAGTGCGCATGCTACGCCGTGTGGCCCTCCCTGTCGAGCCGTCACAAAGCCGACACTCAGTGCACTCGTGTAACCGCAGCCTTAGTGAATAGGTATGACAACACCCAATTTTTGCATCCAGATTATTTTTCATTACCCCCTGCAAGCAAGAATAACGAGCGACCTTGGCATCACTCATTATTCTCCATCTCAGCATTGGAACTTCCTATACTAAGAATGGGAAGCGTTTAATGTACAGCACACAGCTGCAAGAGGAGTTTGCATTTCAGCTTCGTTATGATTGGTAAGTGGGATCTACACTGTTCACCCATTCAGGCTGCTGTCACACGAGCGCACTTTTCACGTCCGTCTGACCGCACTGTCTGCTGTCTGTCGTAGCTTTTCAAAGGAGTCAATAGAGAACAACACACGAAGCACGTGCACACTTTTTCACGCGCGGGCAACGCATGTTGCAACGAACGCCAGAATGACATTGACATGAAAAAACTACAATGGATGTAGAGAAACCCCTGCATACAGCTCTTTTTTTCTTTTTCTCAACGTCAGGCATAACTAACTAACTGATATAATGTAACCGCAATCTCATCCGTTATAAAGTGCATCCGTTTCAACGGACGCACTGTGCGCAATCAGTGCGCTCGTGTGACCACAGCCTCATATTATTTATTATTATTATTATTCTTTATTTATAAAGCGCCGGCATATTCCTCATACTAACAGCCCTCAACTTACCTTGTCAAGTAATGTGGTTGATGCTTGCTGTGCATTCATAACTTTTTGTGGCCTTTTTTTTTTTTATTACTATTTTTTTGTTGCAGCACAAAATATTGAGGACCCCCGTCGCAGCTAAGCACAGGGCTGGCAGGCTCGACTCCGTAATATTTCTGAAAAAAATTCTAATACAGATCTGACTTCAATTTAAAAACATTATTAAAAAAAATAAACAAAAGGCAATAAACCAAAGACATATACTATCAGGGTTATTCAAAGAGATCCGAATGGCTGCCGAAAGGTAACCGAACACTGAAAATCAGCATTCGGTTACCTTTCCTGGCCATTCGGCTATTCAGAGAGCAGGCAATACGCCAAATCCTGACGAATTGCCTGAACATAGTTACAGTGCCTGTTCGGTGCCTGTTCGAGGGCAGTGAAATCCCCCATAGAGAAGCAAAGCTTCGTCTATTCAGAGAACACAAAACAGCAGTGAAAAGTTGCCGAAATGTCCTGCCATTCGGTGTCTTCATGCAGTAGGTTTATTCAGGCGAATCCCACAGGCTTCAATGTTAAAAATATTCCCGTTTTTATTAAATATCTACTAAACCATTTATTATTTTATTCTGCAGTAAAAAGTCTCTTTATTTATAGAGTTTTTAGGATCTTTTAAGCCTTTTCGGGATTTTTTTGCAAAAAAAATCTTTTTTTTTTTAAAAAAAAGAAAATTTGAAAGTTTTTTCTTTTTTCTGTAACAGCCCTTTTTATTATCATTCATTGGATCTTAAATGTAAATTCCAGACATTTTCGTTCAGTAGTTTCTTTGCAAACAGCGTTTCACTTTTCAAACATTCAAGCGTACTGTTTTTTTTTTTCACTCCATTCGTCTGCGGTGTTGGCTTTTTCCAGCGGCTGCTCCGCGTTGTGATAGGTGGCTGCTCGGGTTTCTCCGGCGTGTTCGGCGGGGTTAATCCAGATGTTTTTGCGGGTTTCGGTGTGCATTCGCCTGGGTTTTGCGGCGAGTGTTCGTCGGGTTTGCAGCGGCTTTTCCCTGCATTATGGCGGCCCTGTGGTGCTTGCTGAATACGCCGCAGGGTCGCCGAAATGGGATCGCCAAATTGCACCGAATTGAAGAGAACGAAAAGTCACCGAACGTGCTGTGACTTTTCGATTCTCTTTGAATTACCCTGTAAATAACAACTAAATGCTAGAATTTCACAAACACATCATGAATAATAGATCCGCCTGCTTTTATGCACACTTTTTGTGAGAGGTTAAATGCATCAAGTTTGTCAATTTTTTTGTTTGTTTTTTGTTTAGTTTTCCAGCTGCCTTTGTCGTTGAGCATGTAAGCAATTTTGAAAATGACCCCAAAATGCCAAGGGTTTTCCTGATCTCTTCACACGCTGCTCTGTAATCGTAATAATGTGGAGGGGAGGGGGGGGATCAGATCTGATGGGAAAAAAAATATATATAAAAGATACAAATCAAAAACCCCCAAAACGATGGGCTGCTTATCGCATGTCAGGATCAGGAATCATACAGGCTTGTACTCTCGGGTTTGCTTGACAGTCAGTGATGTCGGTTTAGATCTGAGCCACGAAGCCTCTTCTGTCGTTCTGAGGCAGGCGAGTGACATGCTCGATTTTTTTTTTTTTTTTTTTTTTAAATCATATTGATCAGGTTCAAACTGAGCATTGACGAGACTTGTCACTTTCTGACCCATACTGAAGCCATTACAACTTGGCCGACTGTCTAAACAAATCAGTTTGACCCTTTACAAAAGGAGACTGGATGGTGGGGGGACGGGACAATAAGCATATGGATTTATTTTTTCCTTTTTCTTCCGTTTTAGCTAGAAGTGTCATAAATTCATCGAGCTTTCCCATGACCTAAAAAAAACCCAGAAAATATATGTGTAAATTCCCATTTAGATCAGTTTGTAGCAGGAATGTAAACAGAATAAACAACGTTTCGCCAATATAAAACTGGTATACGTGATTAGACACCATGCACGTGCATCAATATTTATTTTCTTCTCTTCTAGAATTCACCTCTTGCAAATGTAGATATAGGTCAGCAATACTAAAAGAGAGGACAGAGACCAAAAATTGCCCAGTACGTCAATCCAATAATAAGGGAAAGAGTAACAGATATTCAACTCACATTCTTCTGAGCCTAGATCCGGCTCTGGGATGGATTACGTTATGGGTCTTAAACTTTTTCAGGCGCCCATTAACCCTAAGTGAAATCGTTTTCTTCAACCGACTTCCCCTGCAGTGGATAACAAGAAAATACCAAAGCACTCCCCTAGTGTATTATCGTATAGTACAGTCAGGGTGGATAAGTGCTGATGGAACACTCACATATTTCTGAGCCGCAACTGGCTCCAAGGATAGCGCTCAGGAATTATAAGGTAATTCCAAAAAACTTCTTTAAATCAATTTGCAGGAAGCAGCAGTACTTAAAACCAATTAATCAAACATTGTATGGGGGATACCAGCTGAAGAAGCCCTATGGGGGCGAAACCCGTTCTGGTAATATTGTTTTAATTCAATGTTTGATTAAATGGTTTTAAGTACTGCTGCTTCCTGCAAATTGATTTAAAAGAAGTGTAGCGCTGGTTTTAAATCCCCTGCCGTGTAGTACTTGCTTTTGGCCACCGGAGGGAGACAAGTGCGATGTGAGACACTGAACATTGGGACTACATTTCCCGGCATGCTTTGGGAGCGGACACAGGAAGTGGGTGGGACACAGACGCTGACATCCTGAGCCTTGTGGGGAGAGCTGGCAGAGCACGCCAGGGAGTGAGAGAAGCAAGACACAGTGCTGCAGAGCGTGACAGTGACCAGGCCGGAGCGCAGCTGGGGCCTGACAGAGATAAAGACCGGGTTATTCAGCCTTACAAGAGGAAGACCCAGTGCTTCACCAGAATAACCCACGCTGATACCAAGTGAGCGAGAGGACCCGAGTTAGGAGCACCGCAGACCGATCGGACAGGGAGTGCAGGCGGTGAGCTGGACATCTTGCGGCAGCTACAGAAAAGCAAGACAGCGGATCCGGTAACCCATAAAATCCCAGTCGAAATCGAGCGGAGAGACGTCCTGGGTCGAGCAGAGCACCAAGTATCGGGCGGATGGGTGAGAGGCCTTCCAGGCCGTTGTGAAAATAGAAAGCACGCTGCTGTTTGTTTCAAAACCCACAGGGCCCCAACTTGACTAGTCGAAGATACCTCATAAATAATTCACTGGCCAGTTGAATATTGTACCCGGGTACCAACACACACACACACCTACATTCTTTGGGACATAACCTGTACGGGACTCACTCCCCAACCACAAAGGGGGTTAAAGATATATTTTTCTCTTTTCCGCTGCGCGTTTCTCGAATTACGAAGCATTGTATTTCTTTTCCGCTGCGCGTTTCCCGCATTACGAAGTACTGTAAATATATATACGTATACCGTGTTATTCATTATATGCCATTTATTCTAGTAAACTATATAATTTATAAAATCCACGACGGTGCTGGAGTATATTTATTCCCTAGTGCAGGGAGACTGACCCGAGGTTCAATTTCAGCGGCTCCTCCGGGAGTGAGCGCTACAGAAGGTTTTTGGAATTACCTTATAATTCCTGAGCGCTATCATTGGAGCCAGTTGCGGCTCAGAAATATGTGAGTGTTCCATCAGCACTTATCCACCCTGACTGTACTATACGATAATACACTAGGGGAGTGCCTTGGTATTTTATTGTTATCCACTGCAGGAGAAGTCGGTTGAAGATAACGATTTCCCTTGGAGTGAATGGGCGCCTGAAAAAGTTCAAGACCCATAACGTAATCCATCCCAGATCTAGGCTCAGAAGAATGTGAGTTGAATATCCGTTACTCTTTCCCTTATTATTGGATTGACGTACTGCACAATTTTTGGTCTCTGTCCTCTCTTTTAGTATTGCTGACCTATATCTACATTTACAAGGGGCGAATTCTAGAAGAGAAGAAAATAAATATTGATGTACATGCATGGTGTCTAATCACGTATACCAGTTTTATATTGGTGCTACGTTGTTTATTCTGTTTACATGTAATTATGGGTTTTTAGCGGAACCTCCGTGTACAGCGTTTAGCGTACGTGATTGGTCACTGTTCTGGTGGGCGCTTCACTATTTTCTTCTTTTCTACTTGTAGCAGGAATGACCTGATACTGTGGCCATACCCTGATTGGACGTTACATTGGAGCATCTACACAGCATGTTCTAACATTGAGCATCTACAAAGCATTGGAGAATCTACAAAGCATGTTCTAAGTATTGAATCTTTCATAGGACAGGGGTAAAAACCTTGGCCCTCCAAATGTTTTGGAAGTAATTCTCCCATGATGCTTAGCTACTCATTTGGTTGGCAGGACCTCATGGAAAACGTAGACTGAAAACATCTGGAGGGCTGAGATTGCCGACCCCGTTATGGGACAATAATAACTATGTTGGAGGGTGATTACATTATGGCCAGGCCCGGACTGATGACTTTGTCAACTGGTGGGCCTCAACTTACGCAACAGCCTTGTGCTACTCGATGGCTCATGGAGGGTGCATTGCCTTGGCAGGACAGCCAGCACAGAGCGAAAGCAGCATGCAGTGATCGGCCAGTGTATGGGCTGGGCACACTAACCTTGCATTACTTAAAACATGAGCCTAGGCTTTAAATTGCGACCCTGTGCACTGTTCATCGCGCTATGATAGTGTCAGCTGTCAGGGTGACCGGTCTTGTTTCTTTGGGTGAAACTTGGTTGAGTAGGAAAGCCATCCTTAAGTCACTGTTAAATACAATTTGTAGCAGTTTGTGAGATGTTGAGGACTATATTGTATACATAGCATAGAATGCATGTTATTCCCCTCCGCCACAATGGACTGCCAAAGAGGTTCCAAACTCTGTTTTTAAGGGACCTTAGAATTTGAGGTGCAACAATTTCCCCCAGTTCGTGGACCTGGATGATTGGGACTCGTGTCTGTTGGCCTGCATGGGAAACTATCGGGCTGGGGGAAGCTCTCTGTATCCCTTTCTCACATCTTGAATATGCGATCATGAAGCAGCTCCGAGATAAAACTGGAAGCCGTGTGTGCTGGTCAAAACTGCTTCCCCCAACTTGGCGGACAGGCAGCATTTTTCACAGGCCATTGCCCATATATCTCTCACTGGTCTTACTGCAGAAATCACTGTTATTATATCTCTCCCTCTATCACTCTGTAACCTGATCCCTCGCAAATCTTAACTTCTAGGCATAAAACGTAAATGCCTTTAATTGCCGAATTGCTTTTTTTTTTTTGCCAGTTTGGGTTTATTAAAGCTTACTTTTAAAGGTGCCACAATGTCCATTTATGATCAAGGCCGAAGTCCCCCGTTTCTTTTTTCCCCTGTAATATCTGCTTTTCGTATGTTTTCCAAAATGCAGAATTTGTTGCTGCTAAACATATACATATTTTAAGGATAATACTCGAATTTCTAACGTTTTCTGTTGAAACCGTTTTCTCATGTGATCTGCTCTTGCCATTTTCCCCATATTTTCCTTTGACGTATAATCTAGTATCGTACAATCCTTAATTGTGTTAGTCACTTGCAGCGTTTCCTCGGACTAGGCCGTGATACTGAACATTGTTTCGCCCCTTATCGGAGTCCCCCAGTCCTGCTGGTTCTGCATGTTTATTTTCTCCTGCAGGTATTTGTGAAGATCTCGGTTTGCTGATAAAACGACGGCCTGGCCTACCTCCCCCCCCCCCCGTAACTGGGAGCGATCTGGGTTTTCTAAAATTCATGTAAATAAATACATTGCATTGTGAGCCATAGCCGCGAGGCTGCTTTGCAGTCCAACACCATTATACCATCCGCGCTTTAGCCCTCTTACAGCCGCGCAAGCTTTGGCTTCGCTGATGTAACTTGTCTGATGTTCTGAACAATAAGAATGGCCTGGGGTTCCGTCACAAACCATTTGGCACGCTCCGAGACCGAATAGACTCCTATTAACGATTTGGGCAGGAATTCTTTCTTTTCTTTTCTTGTTTTGTTTATTTAAATGTTCATATTCTCAACCTGCCGTATCCGACTGTTATTCTCTACAGACTATTTATGCGTGTACAGGACAAAACATATATGTTCCATAAAGATGACGGTGTTCTGATCTATCTGACATTTTCAACATTTGTAATTTCATTTTTTTTTTGGAGGGGTGGGGTGTTTTTTTAGGCGTAACAAGACGTCTGAATGAGACCCTATGCTTCTCTGGATATCTGTCTTGTTGCTTCTGCAGTTTTACCTCCCCATTTTATACTGGGGTGCCTACCAGCACCCAGGGGCCCTGTACATGGGAGCTTCACCGCAGGAGGTTGATAAAGCCTAGTTGGCAGTGTTAGGAGTAAGCTATGCTGGAGTCACTTGAAGGATATGGAGAATCTGTTGCCTAAAATAAAAAGAAGCAAAAATGGAGCAGAATCTATCAGCAACTCTTAATAGTATTTGAGCTTGTTTTACAGTTAGGATCACCTTTTAAGGTTAGTATTTGTGCTTGTTTTAGGGTTAGGATTAACTTTAGGGTTATTATATGTACTTGTTTTAGGGTTAGATTACTTTTAGGGTTAGTATATGTGCTTGTTTTAGGGTTAGATTACTTTTAGGGTTAGTATATGTGCTTGTTTTAAGGTTAGGATTACTTTTAGGGTTAGTATATGTGCTTGTTTTAGGGTTAGATTACTTTTAGGGTTAGTATATGTGCTTGTTTTAAGGTTAGGATTACTTTTAGGTTTAGTATATGTGCTTGTTTAAGGTTTAGGATTACTTTTAGGGTTTGTATATGTGCTTATTTTAGGGTTAGGATTACTTTTAGGGTTAGTATATGTGCTTGTTTTAGGGTTAGGATTAACTTTAGGGTTAGTATAAATGCTTGTTTTAGGGTTAGATTACTTTTAGGGTTAGTATCCGTGCTTGTTTTAGGGTTAGATTACTTTTAGGGTTAGCATATGTGCTTGTTTTAGGGTTAGGATTACTTTTAGGGTTATTATATGTGCTTTTTTTTAGGGTTAGGATTACTTTTAGGGTTATCATATGTGCTTGTTTTAGGGTTAGGATTAGTTTTATGGTTATTATATGTACATGTGTTAGTGCTACTAACCCTAGACGTGAACCTGAAGCAAGCACATATACTAACCCTAACCCTAAAAGAAGCACAAATGCTAACCCTAACCCCAAAACAAGTTTAAATACTAACCCTAATAACCCCACAACCAGAACTACTAAAAATAACTTTACTAGTAATCCTGACCCCAAACAAGCACACATACTAACCTTGACCCTAATAAACGTAACCCTAAAACAAGCACCTATACTACCACTAACCCTAATGATAACCCTTACACTAAAACAAGCAAAAATACTAATCCTAAAACACTATAATAACAGTAACAATAACAACTCTAGCCATAACACTAGCACAAATACTAACCTTAACCCCAATGATAACCCTAGAACAAGAACAAATGCTAATACTAATAATAACTCTAACCATAACACTAGCGCAAATACTAACCCTAACCTCAGAGGTAACCCTAACCCTAGAACAAGAACAAATACTACTAAGTACCGTAGATACTCGAGTATAGCGCGACCGGAATATAACGCGGTGGATAGAGAATTATTGTGGAAATGAGAGAATACTCAAGACCCGAATATAACGCGAGGAGCAAAAATATAGAAGTATACTGTACCGGTAAACAATTAAAATCTTTCGAGGTTCTCTTAACAGTCAGGATACCCCTCAGGCTAGGGTGCTGTGCTCTAGAATGATTGTAGTTGTTACTAAGTATGAAGCCCCGCTGGCCATCCGTCTTCTTTACTTGCGATAAGATGGCCGGCAGAGCGAGGTGACCAACGTAGTGAATCATTCACCGATAGCCAGTACGCTGGGAGGTGTCGTTTTCTCACCTCCGGCTCCAGCAGGCAGGCTCAACCACCACATCGTGGAGCGAGGGTGGATGCTCAGTTTTAAGCCAATCTTGAATGATTGGCTTAATCCGAGCGTGCCCTCTCACCGTGATGGATCACACCTCTCCTGAATCTGTGAATTCCTGAAGTGTTTGCGGGCGTCAGGGAGCCCACATTCGTACCGGAACTTCTGGGAGACTTGAGATCCCTGAGCAAGTTAATTTTTTTTGTTTTTTTTTACACACAATGCAGGTGTCTCGAATATAACGCGACCCCTCGTATTTTAAGGTAAATTTTTGCCACCAAAATCTAGCGGTATACTCGAGTATCTAGGTACTATGTAACTACTACTAAGGCCAACTGACCAGTGACTGAGCAAAGGCAACTTGGCGTTAATTGCCGACTTACACTAAGTCAGCTAGAAGTCGAGGTTTAGTGAATTGAGGCGTTTCTTGTTAGAGGGTTTTTGCATTTTATCCCGGACAGTGTTTTTACCTTGAATGCCTGCTTTACATGACTGCTGTGTTGTATCTTTCCCATTGTTCCTTTCCCCCCCCTCATTCAGAAAAAAGTTCCCACCTCATACACTTGGAGTTGACCATAACAGATGCCAATGACGAACGGCCAGAATGGACAATGGAGCCATCACCTTATCTGGCTGCGGTGTTACCATCCTCACCGTCAGGGACATTCGTGTACAAGCTACAGGCCACCGATAAAGATGAAGGCTTGAATGGAGAAGTGGAGTATTTTTTACTTGATGGTAATGTATATTTCTAAATAATATATGTAAATATAATGTTTTTTGAGGAGATGGGGTTTGTAGAAAATCACCTCACTATCACTATGTAGTTTTTGGTGGATTCTAATGACTTGAACAAAACATATATCAGTTTACTACTCCACCCCACCCCCATAAACTTAGATAAAATCAATTTTAACTTTTCTGTTCTCCAAAAAATAACCTTTTGGGGTATTTACAAATTTGTAGGACAATAATTAATATCGTTAATATTTTTTCAATCATTTTTTTTGTTTTGTTTTTTTCAACATCTAGATTAGTTATGGATGAACATGACGCCCTGGATCAGGGTTGCTCACCCTTGACTTTCCAGATGTTTTGGAACTACATTTCCCATGATACTCAGCCACTCATTTGGTCGAAAGAACTTTGTGGGAGATGTAGTTCCAATACAACTGGAGGACTAAGGTCGAGCAGCCCTGGTCTAGATGTTTTAAGACAACATTGCCCATGATGTTCAATCCGTTTGAGGGTAGCTAAGTGGCATGGGAGTTGTAGTTCAGAGAGATTCGGGGTCTCCGGGATAGCCACGAGTACTTGGATAAAGTAGTACCCATTATATTTTTGAATTCTGCTCGTAATACATTAAACATGTTTAATCAATCTCTTAAATACCTGGGAAAAGCGATGAGTAAAGGTGTGGGTAATTGATGTCCACCTGGAAGCCATGGGAACCAGTGTGCTTGTTGCTCCACATTTAAGTCTCTGTTTCAGAATGTTTTATTTTTCTTCTACTTCTTACACATACCCCTACATCTAACTAACAAATCATCCTTGGCTCTGCCATTGCAGGAGGAGGAGATAGATTTTCCGTTGACCGCAACACAGGTTGGATACAAACCACCGGACAGCCTCTGATTGAAAACCGAGAATATGCACTGACCGTGCAGGCAGCCGATCTGCTCGGGGTTAAAAGTTCCCCAGTCACTGTGTCTGTATTCACAGGTCTCAGGCCACCACAATTTAAACAAGCTTTAATCTCTGTACTCATTCCAGAAAACTCTCTGCCTGGAGTCCGGTAAGTCAACCATGCAATCGGGCGACTTACCCATTGTGTATCTTGGCCGACTAGTGTGGTCTTTATATCGTTACGCTACATTTCCATTACTTCTATTTTTGAGGTTTTAACATTCCTTTGTTCCCCTAGAAATTCTTGTTGTTATTATAAAATTTTTTTTTTATTATGGTTGGGATTGTTTCATTAGTTATAGGTAGGTTGAATAAGCGTCCTTGATGATGGCTTCTTCATGTTTCAGGTTGGTGACTGTATCCGCCCGGTCACACCAAAACAAAACCATAACCTACCGTTTGGTCAGAAATCCTCCGGGTTTATTCCATATTGACCCTCTCACTGGTGAGGTGACGCTGACTCAGAACCTGGATTATGAACTTGATCCTCACCGGTTCCTCTTGACAGTTGTGGCTACAGAAGACAAGGAGCAACTACAGAACACTGCGGAGGTGATTTTACAGACAGTATATTTTTGAGTGAAGACCAGGGCTGCCATCCCAAATCGTGGGCCCCTTACTGAACCACCGGTTGGGACTCTCCCTCAGTTGCCCATTTCTGTAAGCATTTTGCCTCCCTTTGTGATTCCCTTGTTTTACATGGTGCAGGTAAAGGCCTGGTTGTCCTGCAAGGGGACAAGAAGTGCATTCACTCTGTATCTCTACCTGGTGCAGACCATTCTAATCACCCCCTCAGTGAGAAGACAGAGCGCTCTTACCAGCCCACGATGCCGCCGCCCACCGGGAAATTTTTTGGCATCATAATGGGCCAGTTCTGGATAGTATGGAAGGACCCTTACATCTGTGGCACTTATAAATGCTGCAGATGTTTTGGCATGGGTTGGAGCCACTGGACCCTTGAATATCTCATGGATAGTCACCCCCTCCGACGGTGGCCCTGGAGAAGGCTTGGGTTAATGCAATGATCTTATTGATTGCCTGTGTACCTGTGTTTTCTTCGGAGATATATATCTATAGAGCCTTCTCTACCTTATGCCCTCATGTTCAGGGCCTTAGGGCAGTAATTGCCAACTTGGCCTGGCAGGTGTTGATTATCAGTATGTCCTGTGATGCTAGTGTACCAGACCCTCAATACTGTTGGTAGTGTGCTCTGTCCTGGTGAAAAGCGCACAATGGAGCAGCTTGATTATTTATTTCTCAGGCAAATAGGGGAAGACAGAGGTTTGTGGCAATGACATCAGAAAATGCGCATCGTTATAGCGACTTCAGGCATGCGCTTCTGCTTTGCATTTACATCATAGACCCAAAGGACCCTAGTTGGTGCTAATTTAACCAGAGGCATTATAATCTATGGAATTATTAAGTTTACAACAGCTTTGGTTATGTTAGCACCAACTTTGGAATATTGCCTAAAGTTAGAGTAAATGATACCAATAACAGACATTTGAGTCTCTTGACTCAACCCTTTGTCATGAAAGGGCCAATTATTAAGAGAATCACTCATTATTGTGACAGTCCATTCAGATGTTCTGCATTGACGGTAACATTGAAACTCCAGTTACTCACAAATACATTACCCACTATGGTCCACTAAAGTTAGAGCCGATAGAGGGCCCTATTACATTCTTAACGCAAAAACGCACGGTAAACACGGGAATTTTTGCGCAAAGCTTTAAACGTTAACGCGTGTAAATCAACGCTGGAATTACAATCCTCGCACATTTTTTCATCTGTCAAAAAATAACGCTCGTAAAATGGACGTGCAAAAACGGTTGCGTTCAGAAATCAGTGTGCGGACTGTTTTTTTCACGCGATTCAGCCAATCAGAATTAAGGACCACAATTGTCTCACGTTAAGTTTTTGCAGCTGTCAAAGTCAATCTGCGCATATATGCTGCGTCAGTAAACAAAAAACACACAACTTCTCAATTTTATTGGTTTGGGTATGTGTAGAATGTGTAACTATACTTTGCTGTATTATTTTTTTGAGCTGGTGTATTTGGGTTCGGCAGGTTGATCGAATTTGCCATTAACACCAGCTTTCAGGAGACGCTAAAATTATGCGCGCAAAGGCTGTGCGTTACAAACTGCACATAGATTGTAATACCATCCGTGTACCAGCGCACAAACGCATTTGCGCTCACAATGTTAAGTATAGGACGCGCGCAGTAAAGTACGCTCGTGCAGCGTTCACGCAGGTTCACCCACGGTAGATGTAAACGCGCGTTTGTTGCGCTGAGATTGTAATATGACGTTCAGCACAAAGGGTTTAGCCCCTCGCGTTAATGTGTTTTTGCGCACGCGTTAACGTTTGCGTGAAGAATGTAATAGGGCCCTGTGGTGCCAAGGTTGGTATTCTTCACATCCACCTAAGGATGGGCACATTCCTTCCTAAAGAAACCTCAACGCTAGATGCCAAACAGACCAGGGTGTCCAAATCCCTACTTCTCTGGACCAAAAGCATAAATGAACCAGGCACTCTGGCGGAGGTGTATTTAGGAGCTTGGTATTTAGGCGCATCTCTCACAATGTTTCGGATGCTATCTGGAGCCTTCCTTAAATTGGCCGAGGATCCTGATAGGAGCCAGTATGCTTTAAGAGACATGTCCCATATAAAAAGCCCCTACGCATAGCTCCACCTGGGTGCCCAGTTCATTTAGGATTTTGCTCCTGACAAGGTTAGTAATTTGTGGCTTATGATGAGGCTGAGCATCACTTGTAATGTATTATGACAGGACCACTCTTGACCTTTTGCAGAACCCTAAGCAACAGTTGGTAGTGAGGTCCCTCAACCTACCTGAAGGACGTCTTGTTTCAAGAGGTCCAGTTGGTCAGCACCCATGGGGCAAGCGTTATGCATTGCACATTGCAGACTCCTGCCACCATGTCCACTTAAATTTGATTACGGGATCATAGTGGTGGAGAGTCCCTTTAACAGAAACAAACCTTTTGCTTCAAATGACAAGCTCGCGGTTCTCCTTGCTCAGCTTGATTCTTCTCTTTGTTACTGTTTTGCAGGTGGTAGTTGAGATCACCGACGTAAACGACTGCACGCCTGAGTTTGAACAGACAATCTACAGCAAAGATAATGTCCCTGAAACAGTATCGGTGTCAACCTCCCTTTTACAAGGTTACTGTCTTCTAATCATGTGACCCATTCAGTTATACATCTTATAGTGTTTGTTCGTCGCAGTTGTTCTAGCTCAGCAATGGCTAACCTGGACATCCAAGATGGCTCATGACCACATGTGTCGTGGTGCACTGGCTACTTGAAGGCTGGATGAGCAACGTTGGGCTCCTAAATGCAAAACATCTGGGATGGCAAGATTAGCTATCACCGATCCACCTCATGCACGCCGACTGGCAAAAATGTTACCAAGACTGTATACCGTGCCATTTTGATGGGGATATTTGTTTACAGGGGACTTTAGTTTCCTTTTTATGAGTTCAAATTGATACAGTGGTGCTGGCAGTGATGGGTGACCAACGTGACCCATGTGAAGCATTATTGACCAGCTCCTTGTGCTTGACCATGAAATAGGACCTGAATGACCAGAACATGACATTTCGTGTCAACATATCTGTTTAATAATCTTGGACAGGTGGCCAAGGAATGTAGACATTACTTTTGTGTTCCTTATTTCAGTGGGTATTCCAAGAGCGTCGGCATTTTCCACTGTGGCAACGTCGACAAATGCTGGCGTTTCACTAAGGAAACATAAAAACAGTCGCAGGAGGAGCTTCACAGCTGCGGCTGTTTGGAATTCTCTTCTGTGAAACTCCGGTGTTTGTCAACATTGTTTTTCAACAGTGTGTGTGCAACTTCTGCAAACACCGGGGCTCGTTGAATAACCCCTAAATAAATTACAGTGTTCTGGGGTGATTTCTTTCAAGGCATGAGTCTCCTTAATGCATAACCTGAGCTGACAGTTAGTACCGCAGGGGGTGTTTACCCCCCCCCTAAGGACCAAGGGTCTTTAAAGTCAATGCATTGATGACGGAACAGTTCTGTAATTGGTCCTTAAGGGGTTAATTCTCTATTATTGAAACCTATTGGTCATTTAATGAACACAATGTTTGCATAAACAATACAGGATGGAGGGAGGGGGCTGGAGTAAATGTACAATATATTTAGTTATAAAGTGCAAGTATAGAGTCTTTATATAAAACTGTTAACATAATCCCACTTCAATACGTTGCAGTCGCAGCATTCCTCTTGCGAGCGAACATACAGGGCTCTATTACATTCTCAACGCAAAAACGCTCGCACAGCGCATTTTTATTGCGCGAAGCGTTAAACGTTAATGCACGAAAAATAACAGTGGTATTACAATCCGTGCACATTTTTTCATCCGTCAAAAAATAGTGCGCGTAAAAAAGACGCGCAAAAACACGCGCGCATTAACGTTGCGCGCAGAAATCGGTGTGCGGACTGTTTTTTCACGTGATTCAGCCAATCAGAATTAAGAACCACAATCAATCTGAGTCTAAAGACTCTAAAGAATCTAAAAACACGCACAACTTCTCCATTTTATGGTTTGGGTATGTGTAGAATGTGTAACTATACTTTGCTGTATTTTTGTTTCGTGCTGGTGTATTTGGTTTCGGCCGGAACGTTCAGATTTGCCGTTACCACCAGCTTTTGAAAGACGTTAAAATTATGCGCGCAAACGCTGTCCGTTAAATTTTGCGCATAGATTGTAATACCATCCGCGTACCAGCGCACAAACGCATTTGCGCTCACAATGTTAAGTATAGGATGCGCGCAGTAAATTTCGTTCGGGCAGGGTTCACGCAGGTCCACCCACGTTAGACGTTAACGCGCATTTTGTGCGCGAACGTTGTAATACGACGTTCAGCGCAAAGGGTTTTGCCCCATGCGGGGTTTTTTTGCGCACGCGTTAAAATTTGCGCAATGAATGTAATAGAGCCCACAGTATTTCACAACCTTTATGGACAAGGTGCTACGTTTGCTTTAAAACTCTCTAACCGTCCCCCTTAATTTCACAGAACAGATTGTTGGAATCGTCTAGAATACGTGTAGCCGCGATTATAGCCGTAGGCTTAGAAAACTGTAAAATGATCTTAAAATAATATATGGCTGCGCTCAGCTGCCAGCTGTATTTATCTGTAATGGTATGGTGTGTCCGTTCGCTGCTTGTGCTAATTGTCCTTCTGTTTGCATTGCTGCCATTCTGTCTGCTTTCTACCCAGTGACGGCCACTGACTGCGACTCCGGCTCGAATGGAGACGTTTCCTATTATACGCTGAGCCCTGACTTTAGCATCTCTGCACAGGGCACCATTAGCCCAGCGAGGGAGTTAGATTACGAGCGGCCCAGCCATCTGTATGAATTTGTAATCCTGGCGGTGGACCAAGGAGCGGAACCAAACACTGGGACGGCTACAGTGAGGATACGCGTTTCCAACGTCAACGACGAAGCCCCAGAGTTCTCTCAGGCAATGTATGTGTTTATCAAAGAATGGGTTGGATTTCCTACGGATCAGCAGGGTGTCCTACAGATAGAAATCAACCTAGTGCAGTGTTTCCCAACCCTGGTCCTCAGGACCCTCTAACAGGCCAGGTTTTAGGGATTAACTTGGGGAAATGCAGAATGAATCTTGAGCAGCAAATCTTATCACCTGTGCTGTGCTTCACATATCCTGCAAACCTGGCTCGTTAGGGGTACATGGGGACATGTTTGAGACACACTGACCTGACCTGATTCGCCATGCTGTACCCTTCTGAACCTCTGCAAGCTATGGGGGCGCTGTCTGCTATTGACGTCTATGGTAGAGTGCTGTCGCGGATAGCCCCGCAAAATTACAGCAGCTTTATAGCCTCATGGTACAATAGGTTGAGTTTTCATTTGTTTATTGGGGTAAACACTAATTCAAGCGATTAACCCTTCACTACCATGGAGGTGAAGTCCCCTTGTATGTTGAGAGTCATTTAATGTGTTCGCTTGTGGAGGGGGTTAGGCAAACCTGGCACAGAATAAAAGAACCCTTTCCTGGGTGAAATAACACATTTCTACCCTCTCTGTAACCCACTGCCATTTACTACCTCAGCCGCGTCATATCTCCAACCATTTGTATGTTTCTCTATAAGAATTTTGCATATGTGGTTCTTCTGGCGGGCTCAGATAAGACATATCTAATAATTCTTTTGCGAGGGAAGGCTGTAGCTCATCAAAATCAATATTGCAATTATCAGTAGATCAGTAGGAGCTTTATTATATTTTTATTTATTATATTTATATTTTTAATTTATTATATTTTTTATTATATTTTTAATTATATTTTTTTATTTATTATATTTATTACGATTTTTATCTTATTATATTTTTAAATTAACTATATTTTTTTATTTATGATATTTATTATATTTTTTAGTTATATTTAATACGATTTTTATCTTATTATATTTTTTAGTTTATTATATTTATTATATTTTTATTTATTATATTTATATTTTTAATTTATTATATTTTTATTTATTATATTTATTATATTTATTATATTTTTAATTAATGATATTTATTATATTTTTTTATTTATTATATTTTTTAGTTTATTATATTTATTACGATTATTTTTATCTTATTATATTTTTATATTATATTATTTATATTGATTCTTTTTTTCTATTGCTTTGTTTTTAAAAAAGAGATTACACGTTTTAGCACTTAAGAGGGTTTTAATAGAGATTTATTTTAATTTAGAATCATAAGCATGGTAAATATGCAGGGTTATTCAGAGAGTGGTGAAAAGCAGGAGAATGACTGGAGAATGAAAAATTCTAGGTCAAAATAGCCGATTTGGAAAGTGAGATGAAAGGGAGAATTTTTCTGGTTTGGCTATTTTGACCTAGAATTTTTCATTCTCCAGTCATTCTCCTGCTTTTCACCGCTCTCTGAATAACCCTGTATATGTTGCTGAATAGAAACACTCAGCAGGAGATACTTGCTTAGACGGTTGTGTTCATTTTGATCAAAGGGTTAACACCATCCTGCTTTTTTTTGTCGCGTTTTGGGGGGGTTCCACTTAGTTGTCACAGTCCGTGCTTTTATTGCTCCCTCGATGTGAAACGTTGTATATTTTGTCCTATTTATTGCATTTAGCCAACGCCGGGTCTGATCCGCTGTATTTATTGTCATAGTTATCTTACGGCTGCCGGAGAGCCAGTTTAATAAGCCAGGGATTGTCTTTTATGGAGCTGCGTCTCCAGGCCCGGAGCTGTTTTTTTATATATATATTTTTTTCCTCTCTATTAACGCTCGAGCCTCAGTGCGTCGCTGAAAGGTACCTTTCTTTTCCTCCCCGCCAACATGAACTTGCACATTCTTCTACAGATCTCATAGTGCCCTACTTTTCCTCTTTTTAATTTTCTTCCGACCCCTCTTTCCCGTTAAAATCCTTCTGTGTCTATTGAGACCGTTCCGCAAAGTGTCCAGAACCCTCCTCTCTCTCTCTCTCTCTCTCTCTCTGTCCCCCTCTTCATTTTGTGGCTTTAAAACTGTCAAAGCTAAAAATCAATTTGCTCGTTAGACTCTAGGCTAAGACAGGGCCTCGGGGCTATAATTTGTTGCCGAGTGGCTGAGCAAAATCGCCCCTCTCGTGCCGCACCCCATCCTCGCGTACTAATCGACGGTCTCGCAAATAATCCTCCGCATCCCCTCTTCCTTTATACAACTCTACAGTCTGGGAGGAACAAACGCTAACGATTTTTGATAATTTTTATCTATATTATTGTTTTTTTTATACCTTTCTTGTTTTGTTGCTTTTGTTTCCCCCGTTGTTTAAATTTTTTATTTTTTTTGAAGGCGTAATATTGTTTCGTTTTGCTTCGAGCGTTTCTTCTCCTTTCTTTTTTTTTTTTTATTCTTTTTCTTTTTTTTTTTCTTTCTATCAATAAGCACATTTATCTCTGCGGTTAGGAGGGTGTACGGCGAATTGTTAAGCCATTACTGGTCATATCTTACAACCTTCGCCTTAATGGAATGTGACGCCTATGCCAGAGCCATTGGGACCCACGGAGTTTCTCCTCCCGCAACAATGTAATATATGTCATAAATGCAATCAACGGGCTGTCAGATCTTTTTCGGGATAAAAGGTTTTTTACTGGAAAAATGTCAACATTTCAACTCCACTCTGTTGCATTTATCAAGACCGTGACAAAGGCTTCGCGCAGTAACTGAAATATTGACCTTTTTTTTCCTTTTCTCCCCCCTTTTGTTCACTTACTGTTCAACCCATAAGTAAACCTGAAAGTGCTGCTAATTAATTGCCTTTCTGAGATCTTTTCCTTCAGTTTTTTTTCTACCCCCCCCTCCACCCCCTTCCCTATAGAAAGTGCGCACATGCAAACTGTTCGACTCGCAATGGAAGGACGATCAATGTTGTTCACGTCCTTTAGCAACACTGTTGATCTGTGCGACTCCGAGACAAAAAAATGCCTGTTCGCTAAATGGCAGGTTGACCAAGCCTCCAAGATCATTGGTTTGGAACCAATTAAATGTTAGCCCATCGATTCGGCAGCCGATATCCGTGCACTCGTCAAGAGCTGTGGTTCCAGACAGCTTTATGAATGAAAGAAATGGCCAACGCTCAGGGGCGGATTCAGATACCATCGGGAATACATCGGCGCCCTGGCATGTGTATGCAAAAGATCAGTGGTTCCCAACCCTGGTCCCCAGGTCTCCCTACCAGGCCAGGTTTGCCAGATATCTGAAGCACAGCACAGGTGATATGATTTGCTGCTCAGTGATTGCAGGATTCAGTCTGCATTTCCCCAAGGTGATCCTTAAAACCTGACCTGTTAGGGGGGACCGGAGGACCAGGATTGGGAACCACTGCAATAGATGATCAAATCTTGTAACCAAATTTCCATAATTTACTTCCAAATCAGCATATATTATAGTGGAGTGCTCTGAATTTTGTGCATGCTATGCTCATTGGCCGCTCAGAAACACCCTTAAAAAATATGCATGGTCAGGTTGAGTGCAGCCATACTTGTTTTGTATACCAATCTTAGGAGGGGCACTCTACCAATTTTGGGTAAGGGGAGAGGTGCATAAATGGAAAATATGAGTGATGGTAAGTTAGATACAGGGATACATGGTCAGACAGAAAGACAGGTATGTGCATGGATAGACAGATGGATTAAGGGATAGGTCAGACACAAATATGGTCAGATACAGCAGATACTCACTCCTCCCTGTATACTTGCCTTCTTTTGGCCACTCTCACTCTCTTGGTGCTGTAGGCTCTTACCTCCTCTCTGCTCTTGGCCTTCTCTTTGTAGCAGTAAGTTCTGGTCACATGACCAGCAATTTCTGCAGGGTAATCAGCCAACAGTGAGGTTCACCCCTCTAGGGTGGGACGTGCCCTGGTACACGCCACCTGAAGCCGCCATTGCCAACCTTCACATGCATTTTTTTTCTTCATTCCCAGATACAGGACCTTTGTGTCGGAAGATGCTGGTCCAAATACCTTGGTAGCCACTGTCCATGCCTTTGATCCAGATGGAGACCATGTGACCTATGACATATCGGATGGAAACTTGGAGGGAAACTTTATAATAGATCCTCAAAAAGGTAAAATCACTCAGAAATGTTGATTAGAGGGTAGGAAAGTAGGATGTGGCTGTCTAAATGTCCATTATGCAAATTAGAAGTCGAAAATGAAATACAGAGGGAAGAAAAAGTATGTGAACCCTTTGTGATTAGTTGTTTTTTTGCATGAATTAATCATAACATGTTCCCTCACCTTCACCAAAGCAATAAGTACAGACAAACACAATGTGCATAAACTAAGAAGACACAAACGCTGATAATCTGTCATGTCTTTATTGAGCACATCCCATTAAACATTGACCGTGCTGTGAAAAAGTAAATAACACTTGGATTTAATAGCTAGTTGATCCTCCTTTGGCAGCAATAACCTTAACCAAGTATTTATGGTAACCAACTAATTTCAAAGGGTTCACATACCTTTTTCTTGCCACTGTACATGGGCAGGGTGGGCTGGCAAGGTGGGCACTGGGCATGTTGTCCTAGACCACTATCATACAGGGGTAATGGGTCACGTGCTTCTGCTGAGTCAATGCCTATGGGGCATGCAGTATTACAGGTGGGGCACCCCTCCCTTTTCAGAGCCTTTTGGTCCTTGTGTCTGCTCACTGGTCGGCTTTTCCTCTATCCCCTTCTGCCATTCTTCCTGGCACACCAGCACCAGGGTGTTCCTTGAGGGACATGCTGCGCAATGCCAGTGAGGGTCTGCTGCACAGCGCAACTTGACCCTTGCTTGTGCTGTGCAGCTGTGTACCTCAGGAACACCCTGGTGCCAAGAAACACTGTGCCAGGAGGAACGTCAGGAAGGGAGCAAGGGACGGAATGTCAGAGAACAGACACAATGACCAAAAGGCTCCGAAAACTGATGGGTGATCAACCTGTCACGTCTCTCCCCCCCTCTGGCTCTTTGGAATCCTGGCAGAATTCCAAAAACTGGAAGAATCCAAAATGCTCACAGTCCCTAGCCTTTCAGAATACAGGATGCTCAGCCTGTATGTGTTACTATTGTGTATCCAGTTATAAAAGGGGCGGCATGGGGGTTAATGGTTTGGTTTAGTTAACCGAAACACGGGATATATTACTTTGGATTTGACTCCCAGCCTTTCCACGGACTTGGTGCCTTGGCCAAACTGCTGCTTTATGTATGGAATGGCGCTGCTTGGCCACTAGCCTATAATACAGCGAGCTGCCCATGTGTTCTCATACTTTACACAGGAATAATCCGTCTTGGTTCAAGTCTACGTCCCAAGCTTCATGGGGCAGAATATGTCCTGCTTGTAATTGCCGCAGATGACAATGCCTCTGGGGGCCCTCGCCGTCTTACTGGCACCACAACCGTTATCGTACGAGTGGATGACATCAATCACTACAAACCTGTGTTTCAGGAGGTAAGTGATCACGCAAACCTCACACCTTCCAGACAGGGTTTGTAACGATGTGTTCACCTTCTACACAACTGAAATGGCTGCTCGTACATTTTTGGATTAGGATTAGGCCCTAATCTGATCACCATGACAAACTGATTATCTGCTTGTACAGACATTATTTTTTTCCTTTTATGGGTAAAATGGTGACTTTCAGTCCTTGCACACCACCAATGCTTCTTGTAGTAGTATTGTTCCTGAGTGTCTATTTTCTGTGCTGGTCATTCTACAAACCCACCCACGAGGTCCATAAAATCCATCCTCCTTTATCTGATGCAGAGTGTTGTCGTAATGCATTATTTTAGGTGGAGAACCCGAACTCCTCGCATACATAAAACAACCGTAATGGCTCTTTTTTAACCCTATGAAGAAAACCCATTTATAATCAGCAGGATTATAATAGCCCTTGTCTCTGTCGGCAGTGCTCAAGCTATCGGCACCATGCGTCCGTCCTGGAGAACCAGCCGCCCGGGACGTTGGTGCTGCAAGTGGAGGCAACTGATGCTGATTTCGGAGTTAATGGACAAGTGAAATATGGGATCGTCCACAGAGAAGGCGCCCTTCCCGCATTCAGTATTCATCCGGATACAGGTATGTATCCGGCTGTATGTAGCCGGCTGCTGCTATTACCTGTCTCCTATAGACCAGCTCTTCTGATCTAACTTGAGGTTCTGGACCATGAGGACTGTGGAGGTATTGGCCATAGCGAGCCAGATGAGGTAAACATTGGAAGCTCTAGTTAGACTTCAAATTGCTGTGCCAATGCTACCTCCAAGATGGCAGCGCCAGTGCTGGACTGGGATGCAATATCAGCCTGGACATTTAGCCCCGGGGCCACGAAACTACAGAAAGTGAGACATACTTTTGGACGGACATATTTGTAGACACTACACGATGTGCATGAATTTTGATGCTGATGGTAAAAAAACTCTACGGAAGCTGAGTGAAGAGGCCATTGTATTTTGTAGTCTCAGTTTCCTACACATGTCAAATGAACACTCATCTGATGTCTTGTACTCCCGCCTATAGAAAGTTTAATGCCCATAGACACGTCTCTACGCACATAGATCAGAATGACGCCGACCAAAAATCCACATCCGTTCTCCCGTGTCTGAGGGAGTGCACAAGTACATTGTGTATTGTTCCCTATAGAATCCTTCATAATTCTATGATGGACGTCATGATACGCGTTACAATGGATGCATTGAGTGCACTCGTGCGGCTCCAGCCTCATAAGCCCAGGTGCCTGTTTACTTAATAAAGATTTTGTTGCTCACACACTATATGCTCACACACTGCTGTACATTAATGTACACGCACACACACATACATACACAGTCCTACATTTACACACACACAAACATACATGCACACACTTTGTACACAGGCTTTGTCCTTTCTTCCTGTTGTAAACACCTCTATGTAACTCCATGACTTTTTATTTTTTTGCTGATGTCTTCCTCTCGTTGCCATTCTCAGGTGTCCTTACCACACTTCAGAGCTTCGACCGGGAGAAGCAGAAGGAATTTCCGGTGACCATCAAGGCAACGGACCAGGCCGCAGAACCCCTCATCGGGCTCTGCCAGATCAACATCCAGATCCTTGACCAAAACGACAACGACCCAAGCTTTGAGAACAACCATTATGAATGTGAGTGGTCTTCTCATTGTGGACTCTGCGACTTGAGTTTCCAACGATTTAACTCTGCATTCCCATTTACCTGTGAATTCTCTCATCCTTGCCATAGATTTTCTAAGAGAAGATACCGCAGTGGGGACCAGTTTCCTCCGTGTCGCTGCTCGAGATGATGATTACGGTGTAAATGGCGCTGTTGCGTACACTTTGGTGGCCAGAGAGGAGCCCGCCATCTTCCAAATTAACAGTACCACGGGATGGCTCTATGTTAGCCACCAAATACCTCGGGTAATGTACGCCTCACCTCTGTACAACCTCACCAAGGACTTGAATCCTTATCTGTTGTCCATACGTTGATAATTAATCGAATGCCGGCATGTCATGTGATCTGCGCTTTGCAGCATGTGCAGTAAGCACTTGGGAGATCAGGTAGTGTCTAAATCAGAGCTGTCAAACTCCAGCCCTCCAGATGTTTATAAACTACAACTCCCATGGTTCTCTGGCCAGCTATTACGTTCAAAGGATTCTGGGAATTGTAGACCATCAACATCTAGGAGTCTGACTTGGTCTAAAGTGGAGCTGTCAAACTCTGGCCGCCCAGATGTTTCTGACCTTCAACTCCCCTGATTCTCTGGCCATCTGTTGCATTGAAGGAATCTGGGGGCTGTGAGTTTGACAGCCTTGGTCTAAAGCATCTTGGCCAATCAGGGTCTTCCGGTTGCTTTTGTGGATAGAGCTGAGAAACACGACATTTTTTACCTAAATTCCCAATGAAATGCTTTGCTCCAAACTTCATATGGGAAAAAAAAACAGTTTATGAGTATGTGCTCCCAACGCCAAACAGCAGATCCATGCGCGAGTCAGCTGTATGCACGTACGCAGACTCATTGGCTTTGCAGGGGTTAAAACCCACTTTCTGGGACTGTACGTTTTAAAAAAAGGCATCTCTTTTTTAAAAACGTCATTTTCTCTTACGTCTATTTGCATGCTGGTCCTGTTATACTTTTGTAACACACACACGCACACAAATATATTGTATTTTTAGTCTAAAAAAAACCCTCTTATTTTTCTGAGCTCGGGCTCGGCTGCTGCAGAGATGCGTTTCCAGTCTGGTCACAGCTGGTGGCTTTATCAGTGAGGGACATAATGGGGCTTTTTGGACACTTTGAATGAAATGTCAAGCTGTCATGTTCGCTCTGTCTGAAATCGAACATCTCCACGGCCAGACAGGGACATCTGGACGCGGATTCCTAGGCACGTGGAAGTCCCTTAGGTTATTTCAAATTCTGTGACACTCCGTAGCCGAACAGCCAGCTATCTGCCCTGAATTTCCTCCTGCCCTGGGCGGCTCTGTAATGGGAAACTGGTTGGGTGATAGACTGGAAATCTGCTGGGATGAAAGCAATACAAGCAATTAACACCGCCGGAGCCGGAGGGGGCGAGCAAGACCATCTTGTTCAGCCCTCGGCACTCTAAAAGTGTTTAAAAAAATTAACGGCGCTGAACTCCTCCTGGGCTCAATCTCTGCTCGTAGAGCTATTAGGGAATAATGGGGCACAGGTCAAAAAGTGAAAATAATGTATATATTCAATATACACATCTATATACCTCTTTATATCATACTGCTACATCAGTGCTTATAAATCTCTGTACATTTCTATGTAGCTATACGCCGACAGAGATCTATAATACCTCTGCATTTATTTATTTATAAAGGATTTTACCAGGAAGGATACATTGAGATTTCTCTGGTTTTCAGTATGTCCTGGGTTCAAGAACATTGAATTGTTACAGTCGTTACAGAAATAAAGTAATAAAATGCAAGATATTAAAAAACAACAACACAAATATGCAGATTAACCCAGAAAATAAATATGTAGGAAATATAGTCACTGTGTTACATGTTTACAGGCGCATTCTGTATATAGTCACTATGTTACATGTTTACAGGTGCATTCTGTATATAGTCACTATGTTACATGTTTACAGGTGCATTCTGTATATAGTCACTATGTTACATGTTTTCAGGCGCATTCTGTATATAGTCACTTATATGTTTACAGGTGCATTCTGTATATAGTCACTTATATGTTTACAGGTGCATTCTGTATATAGTCACTGTGTTACATGTTTACAGGTGCATTCTGTATATAGTCACTTACATGTTTACAGGCGCATTCTGTATATAGTCACTGTGTTACATGTTTACAGGTGCATTCTGTATATAGTCACTGTGTTACATGTTTACAGGTGCATTCTGTATATAGTCACTGTGTTACATGTTTACAGGTGCATTCTGTATATAGTCACTGTGTTACATGTTTACAGGCGCATTCTGTATATAGTCACTGTGTTACATGTTTACAGGTGCATTCTGTATATAGTCACTTACATGTTTACAGGCGCATTCTGTATATAGTCACTGTGTTACATGTTTACAGGTGCATTCTGTATATAGTCACTGTGTTACATGTTTACAGGTGCATTCTGTATATAGTCACTGTGTTACATGTTCACAGGCGCATTCTGTATATAGTCACTATGTTACATGTTTTCAGGCGCATTCTGTATATAGTCACTTATATGTTACAGGTGCATTCTGTATATAGTCACTGTGTTACATGTTTACAGGTGCATTCTGTATATAGTCACTGTGTTACATGTTTACAGGTGCATTCTGTATATAGTCACTTACATGTTTACAGGCGCATTCTGTATATAGTCACTGTGTTACATGTTTACAGGTGCATTCTGTATATAGTCACTGTGTTACATGTTTACAGGTGCATTCTGTATATAGTCACTGTGTTACATGTTTACAGGTGCATTCTGTATATAGTCACTGTGTTACATGTTTACAGGTGCATTCTGTATATAGTCACTGTGTTACATGTTTACAGGCGCATTCTGTATATAGTCACTGTGTTACATGTTTTCAGGTGCATTCTGTATATAGTCACTATGTTACATGTTTACAGGTGCATTCTGTATATAGTCACTGTGTTACATGTTTACAGGTGCATTCTGTATATAGTCACTATGTTACATGTTTACAGGTGCATACTGTATATAGTCACTATGTTACATGTTTTCAGGTGTATTCTGTATATAGTCACTGTGTTACATGTTTTCAAGTGCATTCTGTATATAGTCACTGTGTTACATGTTTACAGGTGCATTCTGTATATAGTCACTGTGTTACATGTTTTCAGATGCATTCTGTATATAGTCACTATTTTACATGTTTACAGGTGCATTCTGTATATAGTCACTATGTTACATGTTTTCAGGCGCATTCTGTATATAGTCACTTATATGTTTACAGGTGCATTCTGTATATAGTCACTTATATGTTTACAGGTGCATTCTGTATATAGTCACTGTGTTACATGTTTACAGGTGCATTCTGTATATAGTCACTTACATGTTTACAGGCGCATTCTGTATATAGTCACTGTGTTACATGTTTACAGGTGCATTCTGTATATAGTCACTGTGTTACATGTTTACAGGTGCATTCTGTATATAGTCACTGTGTTACATGTTTACAGGTGCATTCTGTATATAGTCACTGTGTTACATGTTTACAGGCGCATTCTGTATATAGTCACTGTGTTACATGTTTACAGGTGCATTCTGTATATAGTCACTTACATGTTTACAGGCGCATTCTGTATATAGTCACTGTGTTACATGTTTACAGGTGCATTCTGTATATAGTCACTGTGTTACATGTTTACAGGTGCATTCTGTATATAGTCACTGTGTTACATGTTCACAGGCGCATTCTGTATATAGTCACTATGTTACATGTTTTCAGGCGCATTCTGTATATAGTCACTTATATGTTTACAGGTGCATTCTGTATATAGTCACTGTGTTACATGTTTACAGGTGCATTCTGTATATAGTCACTGTGTTACATGTTTACAGGTGCATTCTGTATATAGTCACTTACATGTTTACAGGCGCATTCTGTATATAGTCACTGTGTTACATGTTTACAGGTGCATTCTGTATATAGTCACTGTGTTACATGTTTACAGGTGCATTCTGTATATAGTCACTGTGTTACATGTTTACAGGTGCATTCTGTATATAGTCACTGTGTTACATGTTTACAGGTGCATTCTGTATATAGTCACTGTGTTACATGTTTACAGGCGCATTCTGTATATAGTCACTGTGTTACATGTTTTCAGGTGAATTCTGTATATAGTCACTATGTTACATGTTTACAGGTGCATTCTTATATAGTCACTGTGTTACATGTTTACAGGTGCATTCTGTATATAGTCACTATGTTACATGTTTACAGGTGCATACTGTATATAGTCACTATGTTACATGTTTTCAGGTGTATTCTGTATATAGTCACTGTGTTACATGTTTTCAAGTGCATTCTGTATATAGTCACTGTGTTACATGTTTACAGGTGCATTCTGTACATAGTCATTATGTTACATGTTTTCAGATGCATTCTGTATATAGTCACTATTTTACATGTTTAAAGGTGCATTCTGTATATAGTCACTGTGTTACATGTTTTCAGGTGCATTCTGTATATAGTCACTGTGTTACATGTTTACAGGTGCATTCTGTATATAGTCACTGTGTTACATGTTTACAGGTGCATTCTGTATATAGTCACTGTGTTACATGTTTACAGGTGCATTCTGTATATAGTCACTGTGTTACATGTTTACAGGCGCATTCTGTATATAGTCACTGTGTTACATGTTTTCAGGTGAATTCTGTATATAGTCACTATGTTACATGTTTACAGGTGCATTCTATATATAGTCACTGTGTTACATGTTTACAGGTGCATTCTGTATATAGTCACTATGTTACATGTTTACAGGTGCATACTGTATATAGTCACTATGTTACATGTTTTCAGGTGTATTCTGTATATAGTCACTGTGTTACATGTTTTCAAGTGCATTCTGTATATAGTCACTGTGTTACATGTTTACAGGTGCATTCTGTACATAGTCATTATGTTACATGTTTTCAGATGCATTCTGTATATAGTCACTATTTTACATGTTTAAAGGTGCATTCTGTATATAGTCACTGTGTTACATGTTTTCAGGTGCATTCTGTATATAGTCACTGTGTTACATGTTTACAGGCGCATTCAGTATATAGTCACTATGTTGCATGTTTACAGGCGCATTCAGTATATAGTCACTATGTTACATGTTTACAGGTGCATTCTGTATATAGTCACTATGTTACATGTTTACAGGTGCATTCTGTATATAGTCACTATGTTACATGTTTTCAGGTGCATTCTGTATATAGTCACTGTGTTACATGTTTACAGGCGCATTCTGTATATAGTCACTGTGTTACATGTTTACATGCGCATTCAGTATATAGTCACTATGTTACATGTTTACAGGTGCATTCTGTATATAGTCACTATGCTACATGTTTACAGGCGCATTCTGTATAAAGTCACTATGTTACATGTTTACAGGTGCATTCAGTATATAGTCACTATGTTACATGTTTACAGGTGCATTCTGTATATAGTCACTATGTTACAGGTTTACAGGTGCATTCTGTATCGAGGTATATTAATAGAGATCTCTTAAGTGACTTTAGACTGGGGGAAGATTTGATGGCGTCTGGGAGGTTATTCCATAATTGTTGTGCTCTGTAGGAAAATGTGGATCGAGCCACTTTCCTTTTTGTATTGTGGTATTGTAAGTAAGGTGCTGGTCCTGGATCGGCAGTTATAGGATGAGGGAACTGCTGGGGGGAGCAGCCTATTCAGGTAGGGTGGCAGCTTCCCAGAAAAGCTCTTAAACACGAGGTTGGAAAGGTAAAGGGTGTGTCTAGATTCCAGCGACGGCCAGTTTAGCTCTTTTAACATGACACAATGGTGGGTCATGTAGTTACATTGTAGCACAAAGCAGCAGAATGAGTTATACAATGTAGTAAGTTTGTGAAGGTGCGTTTGCGGGGCAGCTGCATACACTACATCTCCATATTTAAAAGCCTACATAAGCATTTGTTGTACAATCTGCTTTCTTACCACGGGGCTCAGGCAACATTTGTTTCTGTACTGGGCACCTAGTTTGGGGTAAAGTTTAGATGAGAGTTTTTCGATGTGGGTCAAACCACATACCTAGATCATACTATAAACTGCTATATATTTGTGATATAGCTAATCTATCAGTGTAGTGCACACCTGTGCTTTAGTTGGACTGTATAGCTCTTTATCCTCAGGTCTAGAGATGTTTTGATGGGGAGAACAGCTCAGAGATTAGGCTGCCTTTTGTGTTATGGGGAATCGAGCTGCTACAGGTCTGATGAACAGATAAATAAAACAATATATTGGTAAAATGCATCTTCAACCTAGGACAGCATTTACACAGTTCAATAAATAAAAAACTCTGCACTCGGCCGCAAATAAACCAGCCAATACACAGTAAAAATTAACCTCTCAAGTGTGGGTGTAACTGGAGCAATGAGGGCTCGAGCTCATCAAGATTTCAGTCCCCAAATTAGCAAGTATCATCTTGTATTTATCACAAATGCACAACTAAATCCGATATATATATATATATATATATATATATATATATTTTCACAATAATGTATGATAAATTACATTTTTATTGTGACTTAACATGAAAATATATGATTAAACACCTGAATAAACATTTTATAGTGTGTGGGACCATTGGGAGCTCAGTTCCCGCTGCAAGAATAGTGGAGTAACTGCGTACCCACGCGTTCCGCTCGACTTGTCCCCTGGGTTCAAAGCTTTAATGGAGCATCCCAGCAAGCAATGTTTCAGCTGTACAACAGCCTTTGCCAAGCCAAAATTTTGGTTATCGGGATGCTTCATGAAAGCTCTGAGGCCCAACTTGTGTGCCTAGATCCCTTCTCCTTCTGAACAGTTTTAATTCGGTCTAAAGCAGGAATGTCAAACTTCGCCACCACCCCTCTCCCCAGATGTTGATTGCCTACAGTTCCCAGAAATTTTTGGGTTGTAACACAAGGGCAGAGACCCATGGGAGTTGTAGTTCAGCAACATCGCGGGTGAATGGAGTTTGACACCCCTGGTCTAAATCAAGTGCATGTTAAAGGCTTTGACCAAACACAGACTCTGGGCCTTGCTCATTTTGCCCGTTCTACTAATTTACCGGCAGGTTTTATATCCACAAAAGCACCGGCTGGAGACATTCTGCTTATGGATGGTTTAATTCAACCTTCTTATCTACGTCTCCCATACAGAAGTCCATAATAACCCAAGAGGTCATAGCGACAGATGGAGGAAACAGAAGCACACGGGTAGAAGTAGTCGTTCGAGTCACTGATGCCCAGAACCAGCCGCCGGTGTGGGAAAAGGACAGATACGAGCTTGTGATTCCAGAGAATACCCTGCGAGATACTCCTGTCGTGGTACGATGAGTCCTATAGATAGGCATGAACTGAAATGATACCTGACCATACTAAACACAATATATTCCTTGTTCTGTCCTTTTGTATTCTTAATTCTTCCATTTCTATACTTCTTTAAATTCTGTCCCAGGCTAGATCTTCAGTTGATACAAATTCTGATGCAGAAGCTTCTCGGCCAACATTTACTGCATCGGATCATTTAATACATGGGAAACAATTTGATGGCTAACCAGTTCCACTTATGACTATGGATTTTGAGGTGGAACTTTCTTAGCTCTCCTTCATAAGACCGAGAAGTGCATTGTACATTGTCCCCCTATCGGCACTCCCAGCATTTACCATATTATCTTCTACCACGTTTCTGCACACATTCTCCAGCTCCCAGAATTTTGATAACCGGAGTTTGATCTAAAGTGTCCTCTACAGTTGAATGGGGGTGCAACCACAACTGGTCCCAATTCATGAGATCCTAGGCCAGTGTTTCCCAAACCTGCCCTCAGGTCCCCCTAACAGGCCAGGTTTGCAGGATATGTGAAGCGCAACACTGGTGATATGATTTGCTGCTCAGTGATTGCAGGATTCAATCTGCATTTCTCCAAGGTGATTTGTAAAATCTGGTCTGCTAGAGGGTCCCATGGTCAAGTTTGTCCTAGGCAGTGAAGATGTGGCCACTTAATGTGTAAAATGGAGACTCTGGTGACCCATATCTATCATCTCTTGTGATGGTCCACAATCGAAAGGAGAAAGGGCACTGGGGAGTGAAAAGATAATGCAAATGCATGGCAGATCCTAGGGATAGGAGATGTATCCCACGACTAGTGGAGGTTCTAAGTACCGAAGCCCAACAAGACCATGAAAGTAGGGGTGATCCAGTAGCCAGAAAAAAGTGATCTGAATCAAATCTACAACCACATTCACTTGATTCCCCACCCCCCCCCTGTTTTATCTCCTTATCACAACTTTTATCGTGTCCTGAAGACCGTTAGAGCGTCTTCCCTCCTTGGAGATCCTCGTGTGACATATACGTTAGAGGAAGGTCTTGTTCCGGAGAGTAACATGCCTGTGCGCTTCTATCTGACTGTGAACCGTGAGGAAGGATCGGCCTCTGTGCTCATAGCCGAGCCCTTGGACTACGAGACCACCAAGAATTTTATCCTGAAAGTCCGAGCTCAGAACGTGGCTCCGGTCCCTCTGGCTGCCTTCACTACAGTGCTGATCAACGTCACAGGTAAAAAGGAAGTCTGAGAGATCTGCTAAATGAATGTAACGGACAGCCACGAGTTTGTTGAGCCCCTGTTTTCATGTTGTAGACGTCAATGACAACGTACCTTTCTTCACCTCGTCGATCTACGAGGCCACGGTCACTGAAGGACTTCCGCCTGGAACCTTTGCCCTTCAAGTGTCTGCGTCGGACCAAGACCTTGGTCTCAATGGAGAGGTTAGTCGCTGCAGGCGCAGGCCATAGACTCCTGTGGTTTCTTTAATTTCTTATTGTATGTCTGATGGATCTCCTATGAAGGGTTTTCAGCACTTTGGTGATGGCTGGTGTCAATCATGGGGATTTTAACATTTACTGGTGGCATATTCCTTCTCAAGTTACGTCATTATACAACTTTAACAGATTACTTTATATAAAAAGCGATTTGATCAGCAGTTATCATATTTCCATTGAAAAACCGAACATTGGAGGGTTTATTCACAAAGCAGCAAAATTGCGTGCAAATTCGGTGCTTTGCGTTTCGGCCAATTCGGCGATAATTCAGTGAATTCACTATTTAGCAAATGGTTACCGTATGTTGCCAAAAATGGATCACTAACACAGTTATCGGACGTTGGTGATATAATGCACCGATAACTGCCGAATTGCGCAGAATCGGCATCGGCGAATGCCACCAAACTGCAAAAAAAAATCACCTATTCTCCTAATAGGTGTTTAAAACAATAAAAAAATATTATAATGTGTCTAAATAATGAAAAGTGTCCACTAAAAAATAATAATAAGGTCTGGTATAGAATTTTTAAAAAAACCTTCTTTTAATAAAATTGAGAAACAAAAATTGAATCTAAAAGAGAAAAAGGTGTTTTAAAAAATGAGTTTTTAATGGAAATGAAAAGAATAAACGTTCTTTAAAAAAAATATTAAGTTTTTACATTGAATTCTATGAGATTCGGCTGTTTAAACCTGCCGAACTGAAACACTGAAAATCAGGGCATTTCACCAAAATTACGGTGCAGTTCGCCATTCTGTGAATAGAAGACACGGTAATCTTCTATGGGGCAATTTCAGTGCCGCCGAATTGAGGCTAACTGCACCGTATTTAAATGTCAGTTCAACTGTATTCGGCTAATTGACAGCTTAGTAAATGGACAAATCGGTCCGAAATTGCACCGAATGTTGAATTTCGCAATTTTGGGCCAATTTGGAGGTTAGCGAATTTTAGTTCCTATGTTCAAATCTCTTGATAATATCAACCCAATGGGTTTCCCATTGAGACGTGACCACCGGCGCTTAGTGAGTGACCCCTTAAATGGAGAATAGCTGCTGTTGACTATTTCTACAGAAGAATAACGGTGGTATTGTTCATCAGCGTCATTCACTTCTGTTTCCAGCAACCTCTCCTGCCGGGGGGTGAGTGCTTCTTCCCTGGACAGCCGAAGTTCACCGCACTTGCAACAACGGTGATCATTGGTGAAACACTGGCAACTAGTGATTGATCCCTGATTTGTTTTTTCATCAAAGATCGAAAATTAATCTCTATTTCCCGATCATTTTTTTTATTTTTATGTCTTTCCACCCAGATTACATACTCCATCTTGGAAGATCGTAGTGGGGATCACGCCTTGTTTCACATCGACCCTAACACTGGTGCCATCTACACTACAGCAGTGTTTGACCGGGAAGCAAAGGCCTCATATCTGCTGGAAGTGAAGTCATCAGACGGATCGGAGTCTGCTCGACCAGGGAAACATGGACAGCCTAACTCCGGTGCACCTCTCGTTCCAAATCTAAGTCAAACATATTGTTGTGAATGAATGCCTATAGTGTCCATCAACCTCCACCTCCATTTCATCCGTGTAGCCCCTGTTAACAGATTATACCAGTAAAGTACTCAAACCATGCCTCTAATAATGACTATTGAAGCTCATAATGGTACTTTGCTTGATAGTAGCGAACTGCTCCCCTCCATTTCCTACAAGCAGAATACAATTTGGGTGGGAATCTGTTTATTTTACACTTACAAGCTTGTGAGAAAGCTATTTCCAGCAGAACACTGCTGTGCCAGCTTCATTTTTCAATGGGCATGTCTTGAGGGTCCTAAGGCTTCTTTGTGCTTTGGCCACACATTACTACATTTTGACCGACCATAGAGACCTGTTCACACTTTGTCCACTTTAGGATGGCATATGGTTAAAAAAAACATCGGAAAAGTCATGATGGGCCCAAACAAGGTCCCTCAAAGTTTCATTCCCCTCATAATGAACGCATAGCTGTGTGGACCGTACATATGTGCCTGCTCATTGCCCAGCATTCCCTGTGATCTATCCAGAGTGCAAAGCAATCCCAAAACAGGTCAGGTGGACGCCGAGGCAAAGAGGAGGCTCAGAAACGAGCTTGGGTATGGGTGGAAATGGACGAGGAGTTGTATTCTCTCTTTGTGCAAACAAATAGATGCACAAGTTTGGCAAAAAGGTCTCTAAAGGCCTTTATCAGGGTGAAATATTAAGGACTTAAAACCAAAATATATAGGCAGACGAGATTATATAGTTTGGTTTTAATTCCTTAATATTTCACCTTGATAAAGGTCTTTAGAGGCCGAAACGTCAGGTTTTTTTAATGTATATCTAATAAACTTCGAATTTTAGAGAAGTCCTCGAGTGCCTCCCTCCACCATCTTCTCTTCATATGTTTATTAGACTTGGGAGTTCAGCACCGGGGCAACAAGTTTGCTGACTGCATTGGGAGCTATCATGGCTTCAGCCTCCCAACAGGATACGAGTGCCCGGCCTCTCACCATTTTTCTATACACAGGGTGTCCATAAAGTCTCTTTACAATTTCAAACATTTATTCCAAAGGCAAATGAAAAGACAGATAAGATTATTACAAAATGAGACGTATATATTTAAGTTTTTTCCCCTCATTTAATACACCTCTATATGGGCGCCATTAGTTGCACGAAGCACATCAAGACGGTGCTGGATTTCTTGCCATGTTGGCTGTAGCTTCCCCGCATCAATGGAGGCAATGGCATCAGTGATCCTCTGCTTTAGATTAGTGACGTCCCTTTGTACCTTTGTTCCATACACCATATCTTTAACATAACCCCATAGAAAGAAGTGGAGGGGAGTGATATCTGGTGAACGAGGTGGCCAGGGAATTGGGTCACCCCTTCCAATCCACCGCTCTGGAAATGTTTCATTTAGGAAGCCACGAACATGCAGTCCCCAATGTGGTGGTGCAGCATCTTGCTGGAAAATGATGGTTGCTTGAAGGTCATGTAGTTGTGGTGCCATGTATTCAGTGAAAAGGTAAAAGGTGAACATTTGCAGTAATTGATGTCTCGCCGAAGAAAACGATTTCTTTCTATGGGGTTATGTTAAAGATATGGTGTATGGAACAAAGGGACGTCACTAATCTAAAGCAGAGGATCACTGATGCCATCACCACCATTGATGAGAAGATGCTACAGCGATATATATATGATATGAGACGCACTCGGGGTCTTCCAATATGTAAAATAACAAACTTTATTGCATAAAGTATTAAAAATTACATGGGTCCGACGTTTCAACTCTTGATAAAGGCTCTGCAAGAGTTGAAACGTTGGACCCATGTAATTTTTAATAGTTTATACCAGGCCTCAAAATTTCCACTCGCCTGCTCGCATTTGGCGAGTGGAAATTACATGAGGGGGCGAGTGGGAATGCAGAGGCATGGCTGGATAGGGGTTGGGTGGGGCAACTAGTGGCGAGTTACTCTTAAGGCCTGGCTAGTAGCTTGGGACTTGAAATTTCGAGGCCTGGTTTATACGATAAAGTTTGTTATTTTACATATTGGAAGTCCCCGAGTGTATCTCTTATCATCCATATACATTTATTTTTGAGACTGCTGCACCGGGCAAGGAATGTGATGTTGTGGAGAGTACTGGACTCAGTGCAAAGGTATATATATATATATACACACATCTTCTGGTCACTGCAAAGCTCTTACAAACTGCCCCGAAAGAAGCTGGAAGAACTGACCAACCACCTAACTTTATGACTTTATAATCACTGCAATGTTTGTTCTAAATACGCTGTGAAAAAATACAACGGAAAAGGATACAAAATAACCCCAATGATAGGCATTATTAGGACGATGGGTCTAAAATGAATAAAAAAAAAAAGCTGTTGATGCGAGTCATCAATTATACCCATGTTATCGTTTGAGACAAATTCCTGTTGACATTTATTTTATCTTCAAGAGCTGTGGAATAATGCGTCTGTATAAATTGTTGCCAGCCCGCAGGGCCTGTCCGCACATTGTCTGCATATTAGTTTTCATTTAATGCGCAGCCCGACAGTTTAAGGAATTGCAGCTGACAGAAGTGGCTCACTCAAGTATTTTAATCTCCAGCCTCTTGTCTCTCCAGACACGGCGTACGTGCGCATATTCATCAGCGATGTCAATGATAACCGGCCCTCCTTCACTCAGAGCACCTACTATGCTAATGTGGCTGAAGATCGCGATGTGGGATCCATAGTAATTAGTGTCAGTGCTAACGACCCAGACGAAGGTAAAGGAAGCCTCTTAAATGGTCAAAATTGTAAGAACTTTTATGTTGCTACAGATACTGATTCACACATGTAGTTATATTCCAGTTGTCCCATTCATGAACATAATATGAGTGCCCATAGAGACCCCATACCATGCATAATAAATAAGAGACAATCTGGCATGGATAAGGATTGGTTTTGTGTTGGCCATAGTGGTTGTCAAGCTAGTGTATCATGATGGGTGATATATATCCAAACTGAGCTTTGTCTTGGCATTCGATTCTATGACAGCAGTGTATTAGAGTGACAGCAACTCAGAATTTTTGCATTCCGTATCTTTGATGTGACCTGGCAGACATTTGGTCTTTTGCTTTCTTCCCTCCAAAGTCTTGCAGATCTTTGAGATCTTCAAGAACATGGCATACATTGATGTTCAGGTCTCCTTCACTGCTCAATCACTTTCTGGCACTGCATGTCCTCCTCCTGACCCAGTAAGGATATGATGTCATATTCTAATGCAATTGGCATTACGCTACACACCATACTGGGCTATAAAGGAACAATCTTATGATCTTTACCACCATAAGAAAAGATACCTTCAGATCAAAAGATGTCTGTATTCATCTGCCACATCCCTCTCAGCTCTTTTGCATCTCTTCCATATTCTTCTCACCTCCCTTTCTTCTCCTGCCCCATTTATTTCACCTCCCATTGAATATCTGTCCCATTCTTCTCACCTTCCACCGTGTTCCTGGCCTGTTCTTCCCACCTTCCACTGTCTTCCTGGCCCCTTCTTCTCACCTTCCACTGTTACTGGCCTGTTCTTCTCACCTTCCACTGTGTTCCTGGCCCATTCTCCTTACCTTCCACTGTCTTCCTGGCCCATTCTCCTCACCTTCTACTGTCTTCCTGGCCTGTTCTCCTCACCTTCCACTGTGTTCCTGGCCCATTCTCCTCACCTTCCACTGTCTTTCTGGCCCTTTCTCCTCACCTTCCACTGTGTTACTGGCCCATTCTCCTCACCTTTCACTGTCTTCCTGGCTCGTTCTTCTCACCTTCAACTGTGTTCCTGGCCTGTTCTTCTCACCTTCCACTGTGTTCCTGGCCCGTTCTTCTCATCTTCCATTGTGATCCTGCCCCATTAATATTTTACCCACACCTCCATTGTGCCATTGCCTCATCCCTTTTAGTCTCATTGTGATTGTGACAACTGGTGCTAACAACATAGTTAACTTTTCACTGGGCTTATTTTGAGGCATGGAGCTGGAGCTCCCAATAGCCCCGATGTTAACCCAGCCCTGCCCGCAAAGTGAATCAGTGGTTGGTTTATCATCATGGTGTGGTGGAGGGCCTAAGACCTTGAAAGCAGATTGCAGGAAAGCTGTATTTGTTATGCTTTTTCCCCTTACTCTACTCAGACCTTTGCCTGGCTGAGTTTGGCAAAATCAACGAATACCAATTCCAAAACCAAACAATTACTGAAGTGACATTTTATCTTTCCATGGAACTACTGTTAGAGCTCATACTCTCTAGAAAGGTGATGTAGTAAAGTTTCTTCCAATTTGAGCTTCAAGCAGTAGGTCTCCAGTGTATTTCATATGGCTCTGCAGGTTCCAATCTGCCAACTTTTCCACAAGCCATAATAGTAAGTGAGATCGAGCTGTTTGTAGCGACTTTAAAAGCCTCTGATGGTAGGAAAAAAAAAACACTAGCATCCCCCCCTTAAATGTAGATGGGAAGACCCAAAGTCTTGTAGCCAAGGTGGTGTTTATTATTTCTTAACTCATTCGTTATTTCCCAAAATGCAGCCATTTTTATAAAATAGCAAGACTGTATAAAACCTGGACGAGATTTAACAAATGGACTTTTTTTTTTTTTCTTTCATGTAACCTGTTTTTACTCTTGGACATGTCATAGGTATGAATGCAAACATCAGATATCAGATAACATCGGGAAACCAAGGCGGTGTTCTCGATGTTGACCCGGAAACGGGTGCTGTCTTCATCTTCCAACCCTTGAACTATGAAGAGGTCCAAGTGTACGAGCTGAATGTTTTGGCATCTGATGGAAAATGGGAAGACTATGCCACAGTCATTCTCAATGTATTAAATAAGAACGACGAAGCCCCAGTTTTCTCGCTGAATGAATACCAAGGACGTGTCGTGGAAGAATTGACCGAATTACCAATTTTTGTGCTTCAGGTATGGCCAGGAATTCAGACACACAATAGAACTACTCATTTAATGCAATTATATCATTAAACCTGTCGCCCAAACCATTTCCAGCTGAGTCCCTTTGCATATGTCTCTTTCTTTGGTGACTACGAGCTTCCCACCAATTATTTTTACCTCCACTCTCATACACCAAACCAATCTATGTAGTTTTGGTTCATCTGCTGACGGGCTGCATACTGTATATATAGGAATGTTGTATCAGTTCATTAATAGCTTTGTTCTTTTTTAAGGTTTCAGCCAAGGATCCTGATTATGACGAACAAGGAACCATTAAGTATTCTCTCCATGGAAATGGTGCCAACAACATATTTACCATTGACGAAAGGACTGGAATGGTTTTTGCCCAAAAGCCCTTAGATCGTGAACAGCATTCACTTTGGAGGTTTGTGGTGCTCGCAACAGATGAAGAAGGAGATGGCCTCACTGGGTTTGCTGATGTCATCATCTATGTTGAAGATGTCAATGATAACGCTCCACAATTTGTTTGCGCCATTAGTAACTGCACTGGAAACGTGCTGGAACACGCACCACAAAATACCACCATTTTACAGATGAACGCGATTGACCAAGACGACAAGAATGAAGACTTTAATGCAGTGTTGACTTACTCAATCCTCAATAATCCATTGGACGTGTCAAGCCAAAGTTTATTTAGGATTGATGAAAGCTCAGGGGCTATTTACACAGCCTATGGAAACCTTGACCGGGAAGACACGGAAATTTACCATCTTCTAATTGAAGTCAAAGATGGTGGTGGACTGACCACAACCGGAACAGCAACTATCAACGTGTTAGATGTCAATGATCACGCACCAAGATTTACCCAAGATACTTGGGAGGCAGTGCTCTTGGAGTCTAGTGACATCAACTCTATAGTCCTTCAGGTTTTGGCTGTTGACGAAGACGCTGAGGAGAATGCCCAGCTTGCCTTCAGCATCACTGAAGGAGATCCGGACCAGGTATTCTCCATTGATAGTAACACAAAGTATAAGCGAGCTGAAATAAGACTGAAAAAGAAATTGGACTATGAGGTCCCTCAAGAACGGAGGTTTAACTTGACCATTAAAGTCCAGGACAGCAATTTCTCCAGCATTTCCCATTGCTTGATAGAATTACAGGATTGCAATGACCACCCTCCCGTTTTTGTTCCGCCTGTGTTGAAGGTGGATCCTGTGCTTGAAAATATAACCGTTGGGTCCACCATTATTCAAGTCAATGCCTCTGATGCAGATTCTGGATTAAATGGACAGTTTATATACAGTATTAGCCCTGACTCGGATGCTCATAGAGAATTTTATGTTGACCAAAGCGGGTTTGTAAAAGTGGCAAAGTGCCTGGATAGGGAAGTCCTTTCCCGATACAGCCTGGTGATCCTGGCATCTGACCTGGGTTCTCCCTCTCAAACTGGGAGCATGGTAGTCCAAGTAAGTTTGCTGGATGTTAATGACAATGGGCCGCAAATGGAAGGGTTGTATACACCCACAGTCTGGGAAAACTCCGCTTGGCCCCAGAATATACTTATTAATGCGACCTCTGATCTGCTGCACGCTGTAGATCCAGACAGCACAGATAATGGGCCGCCTTTTACGTACTCGTTGACCGATGACTACCAGAATTCCTCTGACTTCCGTCTAATCGATCACGGAAACAACACTGCTTCTCTTCAAACCCTCCGAGACTTTGACAGAGAAAAAGAAAAGGTGTTCTATCTTCCAGTGATGATTGCGGACAGTGGTACCCCACCAAGGACCACTACCAACACCTTAACGATAACCATTGGAGATGAAAATGATAATCCTCACACAGGAGGTCATAAAGATATTTACATTAACACCTATGGAGGTACGTAGAATATATTCATCTGTTTCGTAAAGGCTTCTTTTTATAGATTGAGCGGTGCAATAGCCAAGACCGCTTTATAGCTTCAACCCATTGGATTTAGTGGCTTTGAACCATCCCGTCGGCAAAACATGGTGTTGTAATAACAGTTTATGTGACGGCTGATGATAAAGTACAGATGTTTATATTTTATACTGCTTCTTATCCATGATATGTTGAAAGACAAAATATTATGTCTTCCTTGTCAGAATATAGCATGTAATGCTCCCATTCCTACACGTTTTGAGACCTCATGGGTTACTTTCCCCTGTTATTGTCATATACATGAAGCGATTAACCAATGTGTGGACCCCTTGCTCGAGGTGCCTAGAGGGGCGTCTGCTGTACCTGAAGAGGTCAAAACGATCACCGGGGGTTGCTATATCTCTCTTGCAGAAATTATGTCCTTGGCATTTTGGTGCTGGTCGCCCTTTCTGGGTGATAGCAGGTGGTATAGTCTTCTCCATTATGGCACTATCAAACTAAAACCTTGTGAGGCCAGAGCTGGGACCCACCGTAGGACAGGTCACTAGTGCTGTTTCTTGTTCTCAGGACCCTCACAAACCTTATTTTGCTCAGTGTTGCACGTTAGACTCCATCTTTCTGCCCAAAAATAAACCACTTTTGGTTCACATACACGTCCATCGTCGTTCTTCTGTCTCACCGACCAAGTGCACAATTCCGTAGAGCAGGGCTGTCAAACTCTGCTCCCCCCCCCAGATGTTTCTGAACTATAACTCCCATGATTCCCTGGCCATTTATTGAATTAAAAGAGTTCTGGGAACTGTAGACATCAACATCTGGGGGGGGCCGTAAGTTTGACAGCCTCGCTTTCTGTCTCCAAAGGTAACGTTGATGGAAGGATCTGGGTAGAATGTACTGCAAAGGAAGGGTATAACGATGTCACATGTACTGTATGTGTCTATCTGCTGCGTCGAAGGTGGTGCCGCTTTTCGGAGAAAGTGGAAGGGATAAAAATATTTTTATTCAGATTGCAGAGATTTGTAAGTAGGCTAATGACATGTAAAATCTAATGAGCCGACGTGTATCCGATTCCTATAAATCTATAGAGTGCGTTTACATATGCGGACCGCTCGCGGCATTCATTAGTTCCTTACGGTACTGAGTCTCGTAGTGATGGTAATGTCTGTTGGCATTATTTTCATGCCTTTGTTAACTGAGCTAAACGAGAGGGATGGCGATGAAACCAGATGCATTTTTGTGCTGTATCTGATGGCAACTGTTGGAGCATACAGAGTGGTATGGGTTGAGTTGTGGGATGTTGACAACCAAGTCGTAAAATGCAGACAAAAACAAGCCCAGATGTAAATAATGTCCAGTCTGATTTCTGCCATTGAATCTCCTTATACTTATTCAGGGTTATTCAAAGAGATCCGAATTGCTGGAGAAAGGTAACCGAATGCTGAAATTCAGCGTTCGGTTACCTTTCCTGGCCATTCGGCTATTCAGAGAGCAGGCAATTCACCAAATCCTGGCGAATTGCCTGCACATACGGTGCCTGTTCGGTGCCTGTTCGAGAGCAGTGAAATCCCCATAGAGAAGCAATGCTTCGGCTATTCAGAGAACAAAAACCAGCAGTGAAAAGTTGCCGAATTGCCCTGCCATTCGGTGGTTTCTTTCGACAGGTTTATTCAGGCGAATCCCATAGGCTTCAATGTTAAAAATATTCCCGTTTTAACTCAATATGTAACCGTTCATAATAATATTCTGCAGTAAAAAGTCTCTTTATTTAAAAAATTTTTAGGATGTTTTAGGCAGTTTTTGGGATTTTTTTGAAAACATTTTTTTTCGGGTTTTTTCTGATCGTTTTTTCTTTTTTCAGTAACAGCCCTTTTTATTATCATTCATTGGATCTTATGTGTAAATTTCAGACATTTTCGCTCAGTAGTTTCTTTGCAAACAGCGTTTCACTTTTCAAACATTCAAACGTACTGTTTTTTTTTTTTCACTCCATTCGTCTGCGGTGTCGGCTTTTTCCAGCGGCTGCTCTGCGCTATGATCGGCTCCTCCTCGGGTTTCTCGGCGGGGTTAATCCAGATGTTTTTGCCGATTCCGGTGTGTGTTTGCCCTGGTTTTGCGGTGAGTTTTCGGTGGGTTTGCGGTGACTTTTCCCTGCACTACGATGGCCCTGTGGTGCTTGCTGAATACACCGCAGGGTCGCCGAAATGGGATCGCCAAATCGCACCGAATTGAAGAGAACGAAAAGTCACTGAACTCTTTGAATAACCTTGATTATTGTGTTCTTAGTGGTATCGTCGCTATAGCTTATTCTCATCATATCTTTGCGTTGGCAGCTTCGTGGACACCTGTAGAAGTTGGAAAGGTCTTTGCCCCAGATGAAGACGAGTGGGATCAGAAAACCTTTACCTCTGTCTCAGGACTGCCTGGGTAAGGTCAACTATATCAGTCATGGTCAGACAGCAGAACCCCACCACGAGCAGCACAGACCGTCTTGATGCCACATTGTCACACCTACATCTACAAAAGAAAATAATACCAGCCTTTAGATGGCCGGGGAAATGTCAAGCTAAAGAGTAGACATGGTCGGAGCTCAGGGAGGAGACGCACAGGTTCTGATCCGTTTGGAATCTTGATAAATGAACCAATCCAAATTCTGAATTGATGATATATCTGAACCAAATCGCTCTCTGAATAAAAACATCCTGAATTTATTTGAAACGACGAGCTTACAGTTGGCCAGATCCGAATATAATCGGATAAATTGGGATTAATTTGGAAAGCTCCACAGCTTTATTGACACCTATACATCATTTGTGGAGCATATTCTATACTCAGATTTTTTAAATTTATATATATATATATATATATATATATATATATATATATCAATTTAGTATCAGAAAATGTGGCAGCACTCTGGGTTTTCTCAAAGTAATACATTTTATTTATCCATAAATAGTCGACGTTTCGGTTCCTCACGGGCACCAGATTAATAGGTGGTATTTGATTAATGTATATTTTTTCCCCAACCAATTAAACTAATATATACTACTCTTCTTTTCAATGTGTGCAGCCACTTTCACCTGAACCAAAGCACTGGGTCCCTGATGATGATGGAGAAACCTCTTCAAGGAACATACAACCTGATGGTCAAGGTATCTGACGGGCTTTGGCCAGATGTCTTCTCCACTGTGACCTTACACGTGCAGGAGATAGAAACAGAAACGGTTCACAGCGCTGTGTCTCTGAGAGTGACCAGTAAGTGGTACGGGGGGCTCTAAAGTGAGCTCACTATGTTGCTGACAATTCGTGTGATGCTGCTTTTGACATCTTTCTTAAATTTGACCATAAAGATCGTAACTTTCTTTTAATTATTGAGCGGGAGCCTTAACCCTTTCTGTTGTGTCCTGATGTCTGTAATGGCCTTCACGTCCTGCAGTATATATCCTGTATCACCCAGTGCAGTGATGGGGAATCCTGGCACCCCAGATGTTTTGAATCTACATGTCCCATGATGCTCCGACAGCATTAAGCCTGACAAGGCATCATGGAACATGTAGTTCCAAAACATCTAGGGCCCTATTACATTCTCAGTGCAAAAACGCACGCTAAATGCGTGTTTTTTTTGTGAGAAGCGTTAAACGTTAACGCACGAAAATCACTTCTGGAATTACATTCCTCGTGCATTTTTTTTATCCGTCGGGAAATTGCGCTCGTAAAACCGACACGCAAAAATGCGCGCAAAGTACCGTTGCACGCAGAAACCAATGTAATTTTTAACGCGAGTCCGTCATTTTGTGTGGACTGCGCACAACAGATGTGCGTTCTGACGGAAGACAAGGTAGTGGCTGTCATTTTTGACGGATCTAGAGAAAAAAAATCCCTGCGCATCGACATTCTCCGTTGTGGATCCGCAGTTTGGTACGGTCAGGTTGTTACAATTTGCCGTTACCACCAGCTTTTCAAAGACGTTAAAATTATGCACCCAAAGATTGTCCGTTAAATTTTGCGCTAAAATTGTAATACCATCCGCGTACCAGCGCACAAACGCGTTTGCGCTCACAATGTTAAGTATAGGATGCGCGCACTAAATTGCGCTCGCAAAGGGTTCGCGCAGGATCACTGGCGTTAGACGTTAACGCGCATTTTGTGCGCAAACGTCGTAATACGACGTTCAGCGCAAAGGGTTTTGCCTGTCGCGTTTTTGCGCGCGCGCACAATTGTGCACGAAGAATGTAATAGGACCCCTAGGGTGGCCAAGTTCACCATCCCTAGTGTAGCCTATCACAGCTTATAGGGCCTATCAAACAATGGTGGATAAACTATGGCGAACTAGGGTGACGCTCTGGTGAATTCACTATGCAGAGGGAGGTTCCACCACAAATTGCTATAGTTTTCACCTTTGTGTGGTTATTCAGCATGGTTCTCAACGTTCTTTTACCGTAGTTTCTGCAGACGTTGTCCCGTGATGTTTTTTTTCCATTGTTTCAATAGAATTCATAGAATTCAATGACGATCTCCACTTTAATATAGTGGAAGTACATTCTCCGGTGTTATGACGGTATAGTGGCAATAGCCGCAGTTGACTCCTTCTGTGGAAGACTAACAATGGTAACATTGTTGAGAATACTCGTTAAAGTGTAGAAAGCGCCAAGAATAGATCCGCATGTCTGGAAAGGCATTTTACTTCGTTTTCAAACCGTTGTACAGATTGATATTAGCTTAGGTTTTCATTTTTTTGCTAATGGGTCGCGACGAGTTTAACATCAAGCCTTTTCCGGGTGCAGAACAGTGCAGTAAATCTGTGTTTGGTTGGAGCTCTGCATTGTTTGATGTGTCCCTATCGCATATTTTTAGATTTCGCAGCAGAAGAGTTGATACAGAAGAACGAAACTGGAGTCAGCGTGCAGGACCAGCTGCAGAGCGTCCTGGCCGAGATCACCGGGGCCCAGCGCAGCCACGTCCGTATCGTCAGCGTAACTAGCACCGACAAGTACTTGACAGACCTGAGGTTTGCCGTGTGCAGCTCCTCCTCTTCCTGTTACAAGCCCGAGATGTTACAGAGCATCGTAGGAGCTCAGAGACTCCAGGTTGGTTGGCTTCAGCACTTTGGTCATGACTGGGATATCCTAGTCTTGTAGTGACTTTCTGCTCCCAACCCGAAAAACATGGGATCCTCCGGACACACAGAGATATTAAATTTAAGTATCAAATCCAGAAGCGCGTGGCCTGAGCACAAAACCAGAACCGACCACGGCTAACGTTTCCATTTAGGAACTAGCAGTTTGGTTTGAAAAATTCTTAATCTTATTAAAATAACATTAAAATCCACCATGTTTCTTTCTATCAGGGTTATTCTAAGAGCTCCAAATGGCTGCCAAAAGGTAACCGAATGCTGAAATTCAGCGTTCGGTTACCTTTTTTGGCCATTCAGCTATTCAGAGAGCAGGCAGTTCATCAAATGTTGGCGAATTGCCTGCACATACGGTGCCTGTTCGAGGGCAGTGAATCCCCATAGAGAAGCACTGCTTCATCTATTCAGAGAACAAAAACCAGCAGTGAAAAGTTGCCGAATTGCCCCGCCATTCGGTGGTTTCATTCGACAGGTTTATTCAGGCGAATCCCATAGGCTTCAAAGTTAAAAATATTCCCCATTTAATTCAATATCTAATAAACCGTTTATTATAATATTCCAAAAAAAAATTTTTTCCATTTTTTTAAAATCGTTTTTTCTTTTTTCTGTAACAGCCCTTTTTATTATCATTCATTGGATCTTATATGTAAATTCCAGACATTTTCGCTCAGTAGTTTCTTTGCAAACAGCGTTTCACTTTTTTTTTTCCGCACAAAAAAATGTGCGTTAACGTCTAATGCGTTTCACTTTTTAAATATTCAAGCGTACTGTTTTTTTTTTTTTTACTCCATTCGTCTGCGGTGTCGGGTTTTTCCGGCGGCTGCTCTGCGCTGTGATCGGCTCCAGGTTTCTCCGGCGTGTTCGGCGGGGGTTAATCCAGATGTTTTTGCGGGTTTCGGTGTGCGCTCGCCCTGGTTTTGCGGTGAGTTTTTGGCAGGTTTGTGGCGACTTTTCCCTGCATTACGACGGAACCTGTGGTGCTTGCTGAATACACCGCAGGGTCGCCGAAATGGGATCGTCAAAAAGCGCCGAATTGAAGAGAACGAAAAGTCACCGAACCTGCGGTGACTTTTCGATTCTCTTTGAATAACCCTGTATGTAGCCGTATAGTCAAACAGGAACTTGGTTCATAACGTCCAATAATTAATCTGTAAACAGATCCCTCCTATTAGAGGGCGTACCAAAGCGGAATGTTTTGTTGCTTTTTATCATTGTTTCCATTATTGTTTCCTATTTTTATCTATGACCCTAAAGAAAACAAAATCCTTTAATAATGCCAATACAGGCATAGTCCAGGTAGCTGTGGTGTAATGATGATGGTAAGTTATCTTTATCACTATGAGCTTTTTAGGAAGTATTTATACTTAGAATTTAAATTAATAATCTCTATCTTTATGTACGTTACGTATATCTTAAAAAAACACATGGATAATAAGTAGCCTACCTGAAAGAGCAGGTCTGATTCACAATCAAACCCTATCATATTATTATTCTCTTTTGCCCCAGCCACAGGAAAACACGAATATTTATGGAAATCTTAACGTTCACCTGTGATACCCCACAAATATCAGACTCAGATAACCGGGAATCACTCGATATATATATGTGCTTACACATATATAGTAAAATTTTGGGTAATTCCCTATTGAAAAGTCTCTCGCTCCTTTCCGTTGGCATGTCGATGACGTGAGTGACGTATGTGAGCGGATAGGCTTCCTAAAGGACAGGCCTCACCTTACTCCAGGTACCTGACCGAGTGCTGACTTGCTTACTGATAATTAGACGTGCTTACTGATAATTAGACGTGCTGATGTCACCTCCTGAGGGCCAATCTCACAGCGCTGCACATGACCCTCCGAGTCTACGACCAACAGAGGAAGAAGATGGCGGCAGCGACCAGTAGAGCAATGGCAAGCGATATCTCATCAATGCATGAGATGTCACATTAATCTTTGTGATATCCATCACCTGATCGGGAATCTCTGGAGAAGCGAACCTGGCCACAACATGTTTATCTAAAGTGCACCTGCCATGAGCAGAATGACTTGCTCATCTGACAGGTCACCCCCTCCCTTTATATAGATCAACGTCTTTAGCTGACCTATATAATGTAAAATTGGAGATATTTCCATATTAAATTTTCTCCCCAGACCCTGGTGCCATGATGCTTGGGAGAGGGACCACCGCGAGTGAGAGCCGCCCTACAGGATGACCCTCTGCACACTCTGATCGTGACAAGCAGACAGCGTCGCACTTACAGTATAGCGAGCACAGTGCGGTTTTGCAGGCCGGCTCTCTGCTCGCAGTCACCCTCCTCACTGCGGCATGCCGCAATCACATGGGAACAGGGGGGGGGGACTTAAAACGGAATATCTCCATTTTTTTTTATATACTGTACATTATATAGGTCAGTGGGGAAAAAAAAAAAAGCTGATATATATAAGGGAGAGGTGCCCTGTCGAATGGTCAAAACAAGTCATGACAGTGGCACTTTAATGTTTAGGTCAGAGATTGCTAACCACATTCCGCTATGGAGCTACATATCCCATGATGCTCATTTAGTCTTAAGGCCAGCACGGCATCACCGTACATGCAACTCCAATTCATCTAGGGTGCACAGTTCGCCATCACTGATTTAGGGGACGTTTGGGTGATGAAGGATTTACAGTGACATGTTAATCCGGCTCCTATATACATTTTCAGCAGGTATTTTTATTGTTATTATGATTATTATTGTACTGCCGACTGCTTTAGATAATAACAGCTTGGTAACAGCTAACCAGGTGAATCAATCCGGAAATACTTCACTTCACGTACAGGACGCTCTGCACGATGTGACACAGACTTGACGGTCCTCACGACCTTGCACCAACGATTAAGTGCCCTTTATCCATACCGAATATGTAAACCTGTGTGTCTCCTGCCTGAACTCCGGCCAGTCTTAATGGAGCTTTTTAAAAATATATAAAATGTAGCATTTTCACAGACCACAAGCTGTGGGTACAGATCTCTGCGTCCATTTGTTCTCGGGGACCTGCTGAGCTCAGTAGGTGGGTAAATATAATGGTGTGGGCCGCAGGTCCTGTTCTTTTGGAAGGAAGGGCTGATAAATTCTTCATCAATCCAGGTGGCGGGTGGATTTCATTCAGCGAGTTCCAGGGGTGAGCGACCTACCGGATCCATTGGTGTCATTGTAGTCAGCAGATGACAGGCGCATCCCTCTCACCTGCATAATAACCTAACCTGGCCATTTCTTCAGAACCACCAATAGAATTTATCCCCAAAATAATGCTATAAATAGTGATGAATTGATCCATGCAATGTATTTTATGGCGGACGCGTCAAACCTGCAGAGAGAGTGTGAGGAAACGGCAGGAGGGCCATTTAATGCTTGTTACTCTCGCTGAGATGCATTGTTGCCGTCTTTTGGGTTCTCCTACGTCAACACGACTGATCTCATTCACTCTTTGTTTTATTGACTGACCCTAATTGTACAACTGCTGACTGTGCTAATTAATCAGCTCCCGTGCCGCTGTCATTCACAGCTCCGATCGGCCCTGAAACACAACGATTCCCGCGTCGACATTGATTTCTGTTTCCGGGCAAGCTGTGCGAACAGCAGTGGATGCTCAACTCGCGGTTCCGGGAGGGGTCGCCCGGCACTCGTGGACAGCGGCACAGTTTCCTTTGTTTCGATTCCCCAAAGCGTCATCACGGGATGCAAGTGTCCGGTTTCCAAAAGGGTCCATCAGACATGCTCTTCTCAGAGTCGGAACCCCTGTCTGAATGGTGGCACCTGTGCGACCACGTTCAATGGATACAGGTAAGCGGGCAATGGGCTGGTGACATCTGGCAAGCCGGGCGCCGTCATCACAGTCACCAACCACATCAACATGAAAATAAACATTTATTTTACATTTAGGATGAGGGATAAATGTGCACCTTCTACCTTTATAAAAGGGGTGCAGGAAATGAACGAGAAGTATGCAAAATGAATGATCTCCAGACGAGCATACTGTAACATGGAACCTGTTGGCCAAACCCTGCGACGTCCTGCTTATTGATATAGTATCGATAGTGTCTTTTTTTTTTCAATTTCCAATGATGGTGTTCTGTAGGGAGGAGCTGATCAAGTTTTTTGTCCCACAATCCAATACTTGCAAAGAAGTAAGAGCAGGTTTAAACAGGGTACCTCCACCAATCCCATCTGGGCTCTAGTCACCATGTTGCCTCCACAGGCCATTGGGCCCCAGATGCCATGTTGCCTCCACAAGCCAACCAAAGCCCAGTTATGCCAGCAACTGGAGTCAATCGACCTGTCCACCCAAGCCAAGTCCATTAAAGGACCAGAGCCCGCAGCCACCTAATGGGGACATCTGATTGCCTCTGACCTGGGTCTCTGCGTGCACCGCATGACGCCAGCAGCCAAGCAGAGCAGTGCAAGACTCGACACAGCCTACGTAAAATAAAGAATTGAACTTGATAAAGCCAAATAGGATTACTTAAAAAAAATGCCTTGATAGACCCCGATGCCGATCTCAGAGATTGGCTTGTGACGTCCCTGATCTGTACTATTTTACCTTTTTGTTGCATCCAAAGACCACTCATGTGCATCTCGACCTTTCCCCATAACCATTAAAATCATACATGGCCTCCTTGACCTGCTTAACCTGCCAATCTATTTCTGGACTTGATATATTTTTTCCTTAATCCTAACCGTTGTCTCTCTGCGTTCCCAGGTGCCACTGTTTGCCTTCGTTCCGTGGGCCACTTTGCCAGCTGACCGAACGGGTGTTCCATGGAAACGGCTACGCGTGGTTCCTGCCCATTGGTCACTGTTCAGAAAGTCACCTGTCCTTGGAGTTCCTAAGCGATGCTCCAGATGGACTCCTGCTCTACAGCGGTCCTCTACCGAGTCAGCCCCACGGGAGCGGACAGAACTTCATCGCTCTTGGTACAATTATAAAGCATAACTCTTCTATTAAACTGTAAGATAATTTAACTGTTTTCACAGCAAATACAGAGCTAGTAGGATAACGTTGTGTTTTTTGTCTCAAGGTTATATACAATGTATCAAAAGCACAATCTATTTTGTTCTATTTTAATCTCTTCACAGCCAAGTGGCTTACCATGAAACCAATGGCAGGAACCAATGGTTTTATGGAAAACCTCTTTACATTACCCCCATTAACCCTATCAACGCAAACACACGCCACTACACACACCCCTCCTACACAAACCCTTACACACCCACTACACACAGCCTAAATTAGGGCTGTCAAACTCTGACAGGTGTTGGTGAACTACACCTCCCATGATTCTCTGGCCATCTATTGCATTCAAAGTGCTCTGGCAATCAACATGTGGGTGGGCTGGAGTTTGACAGCCCTGGTCTAAATGCACTGTAATATTTATTACAGTGCACCTAGTGCCTGCATTCGTTATTTTACAGCGTGCTCCCTCTGCTGGAAAATTGCGGTAATGCGTTAGTGATAGCAGGAGAATTCAGCCTCTGGACTGCTGCAAGTCTCTGACGCAGACTCCGAAGTCCTAGCACTTCAAAGAGCTTGGGGACATATTCAGCACCTCTTTACAATACTCGAAACTCATTTGCATTCCCCAGAATAAGACCAGAGCGAGTTAACCCGATCTCGGGTACCTCAAGGTGCTTTTGAAGATCGCAGTAACGTGATTGCAGTAGTGAAAGGGCTCAATGAAGCAAATAGCCATGTGCTTTAATTGGATGATGTCATTTAGTTTGATGTTACAAAACGACAATTCACTGGAAAAATCACTGTTTAACCTGGTTTAAAGCCTCTGACCCCGTTTAATATATTCACATGTTGCACACCTGTTCCTTCATGCGATGCTCTGACTATATGCAAGGGGTTTGATATCCCAGTGTGCCGTCTTATTCTTCCTGAAAAGGGGGAAATTAAGGCTGCAGTGTGAACGTGCGTTTAGCCGCACTTTATTACGGCCGTGGTAGCAGCAAATGACGTCCAACAAAAGCCCACACACGCAGTACGGCCGCACGAAAGTTCGGCCGCGCATCGCAAGCGGCAAACGAACGCATTTTTGCAAGAACTTCGAACCGCTAGTACTGACGTACAGAGTGCGCTGCGTCCGCATAGCGGCGTGTGTGCTGATTAGGAGACGTCAGACGCTGCTCATGTCCAGCCAACATAACGTCCAGACGCAAAAAGTGTTTTATTGATGATCCGTACAAAAGCACGGACGAAAATGCGCATCGTATGACCGCTGTCGCGTATTCCGTGAAAAAATGCGTTTGGACGCATCAACGCACTTATTGACGGTAGACGTGAAAAATGCGTTAGTCTGACCCTAGCCTAACACATTTGCTTATGGATCTTCTGGGTTCCCGCACTCCTCCCATCACTCTCAGGCAGGCTGCGCTCTGTAAGGAAGGCTGCTTACTCGTGCCGTACCCTCCAATGTAATGACGCCAGGTTTAGTAACCCACAGCTGTGATGGCAGCAATGCTTTTAACACAATGGCTTTTTATTGCCCTTATAGCAACACCCCCTGTGTTAAATGTATCAAGCTTTAAAGTGACTTTTCGAGAAATAAATAATAGAAGTGTGATTGAGATTAGGGTTGGGGTTCGGGATCGACGCGCTCTGTGCCTAGATTTCAGTTTTTATCCATCTGGATATGGCTGGGATGATCCTCTGTTATTGTCTTTTTGGTCCTTTAAGAAATCGCGAGCGGCTTGCCAGCCCTGAGGATCAGAGAGGACGCTGCCACCCACCAAATTCAATTTCCAGAACACGTGAATGTCACTGATGGAGCCTGGCATCGGATTGACATCAGAATGAAAGGAAAGGTTGGTCGGATATAATTTCCTGTTAATTTATCGAGCAGGAGCGACTTGACATTTAGATGTCCCGGGGAGATGCACATACAAGCCACGATTTGTCCCCCGTGCGCCGCGCGTGCCGGTGTTTATGCAGATACATTCACCTGTCTATTGTTATTATTAATTTTATTCATATAAAGACCGCACACCTGTTTGGATCATTGACCTTGTGGTAATGACCGGCACCCGGAATAACAATCAATACCGGTTAAGTTTGATGAATTAAAGCCCAACATTCTTTGGCGCAGGACGTTATCGTTATGCTGGACCGCTGCATGTCCGCTCTAATCCACGAAACGGAAGGTGTTGGGACGAAACTGCTAACAGAGGATCGATCGAGCTGTGAGATCCGGGCGCTGATGTTGCAGGAGAGAAGGTATGATATAAGAGATTGTATCATGGGTTTACAGCGACAAAGCGGGACATGTGAATAAAGAATAAATCTGGGATATGTTCTTAAAAAGTGCAGCAGTAACCATGGAAACCAAAGAGTGCCAGGGCCCCCGCTATGACCCTGGTAGTTCCCCCACTGCACAGGGACCCTCGGATCAGTCTGCCCCTGGATAGCAGGCAGTGGCTTGTGGGCCCTCCAGCTTCAGGGGCCCGGGTGCCATGGCACCTCCTGCACCCCTATAGTTCCGCCACTGGGAATGCTCTAGCTATTACATCTTGCACCAGAATTGCTCCATGCACATGGGACCATAACTGACACACCCTGTTTACCTGTATATTTGCATTGTAATAAGGTATGAAAAAAGCAGACTACACGTCCGTCTGCGCTATAGTTATTTGTCCCAAAGAAAGTGAAAAAAAATTCAGATAATTTGCAATTGTGCCGCAAAAAAGATAAAAAAACAAACAAAACAAGACAAAACAAAAAAAAAATAATTAAATTCTGGTCTGCAACATTGGCCAGATGTTTTGGAACTACGTATCCCATGAAGCTCAGCTACTCATATTTGCAAATCATCATGGCCATGTTTGCTGCCCCCTGGTGTACACTGTAAAGAACCCTTTCCTCTGCAGCCGGCAGAAACTCTCCTCTTCAAGTCTTAATGGAAAACCTCTTGTCCTTTGTACAGTTCTGCTACAGAACATGATGTCACCAGTTACAGTAACACCTTGTATCTGTATGTGCTGCATAATGCCTGTGTATGGCAATTACAGCAACACCTTGTACCTGTATGTGCTGCATAATGCCTGTGTATGGCAATTACAGCAACACCTTGTATCTGTATGTGCTGCATAATGCATGTGTATGGCAATTACAGCAACACCTTGTACCTGTACTGGGCTTGCATAATGACTGTGTATGGCAATTACAGCAACACCTTGTATCTGTATGTGCTGCATAATGCCTGTGTATGGCAATTACAGCAACACCTTGTATCTGTATGTGCTGCATAATGTCTGTGTATGGTAATTACAGCAACACCTTGAATCTGTATGTGCTGCATAATGCCTGTGTATGACAATTACAGCAACACCTTTTATCTGTACTGTACAGGGATTTACACTCATTATAACCCCCTGAATCTTATCCCTGTACAGCAGTGACTGGCAGTGACTGACCCCACAGCTCTCCCTGTATTCTGACAAATCCCTGGCTGTTGTAATGCAGCAGCAAAGTTTGTGTATTTTGTTAGCGTGACAGTGGTGGCTCATCCTTCAAGGTCATTAACTAAGTGGAGGTTCCGTAACTAAATCTCATTTTTTATTGTTTTTAAATGCAGTAAAGGGGTAAAGACATCCTAGGACATTGTAACAGGAGTTACACAGATTGATGTGTAAGGATCGGGATTCACACATCCATTAAGTAGTTTGTGTCAGTTTATGATGTTTATAATATTTAACACAGGATGCTTTTTTTGTTGTTGTTGTTGTTAAAGGTTTTGGAATCCTCACCCCGTCTTACAGCTGGGAGGAGTAAAGGCACCTACGTCTCATTCTTACCCCCTTCTGAAACACAAAAACTTTAAAGGATGCCTCCGTAATGTCATTCTCAATAAGCAGGTGAGGAATGTGATGGGACTGACAACTTTGAGATATGTGAACAAGGCGACAATATGCTCTCATTTCACTTCTCTCACCTCCTTGTTCTGCACGCACAATTCGCAAAAGTGCGCGGCACATACACCAACAACTTCAATGATGTAAGCGGTCATTATTCAGGGTGCATAGGCCAGCTTTTCATTACAACCAAAGAAATAGCCGGTCACATCAGGTGGGAAATCCAGGTCCTTAGTTTGGACCGGAGCGTTGTATTTTGTAGAAGTGTGCATTCGTTTCGGGAAAATTCGGAACGAAATTCGTTAATTCGTATTTCGGAAGTACTTCCGAAATAACGAATCAATAAGACCTGAATTCGAAACGAAACGGTATGTAATGAATTTAATTTGTTATACACTGTGTCATCATCATTAAAGAAAAATTTGAATATTTTTGTGTTGTGTTGCGGAATGCGAATCGATATCAATTACCGAATCGATATCGAATTGATATATCAACTATCAAATTGGTCTTAAATTAAAATACATACAATACAAGTAATACAGTCAGAAAACTTTATGAAACAAATTAATTTTGTTTCACTGTTTCACAAGCACCTGTCCCTGTTAAATTGACTCAAATACTAAATCTGTGACACCGCTTAATATTTAACCCTAGTTTGTCTTTTAACAGCAAAATTTCATTAATTGGGGGTTTTATTTATGGATCCCAAATTGGAATTGATCTTAACTTACAATACATACAAGTAGTTAACTACAGTCAGCAAACAACTTTATGAGATGAATCAGGATTTTTTAGGCTTTTTCTGGGTGAAATTTTAGCTTTCCTAATTTATTTTAAAGCAACAAGCCTTTTTCCCCCATAGATTTCAATGTAAAAAATATTCCCCTTTTAATTAAATATTTATTAAACCGTTTATTTTTTTTAACTTACAGCAAAAAGTCTCTGCATTTATTTACTTTTTAGGATTATTTTGTCATTTTTCAGGATTTTTGGGGTGAAATTTTATGTCAGTGAAATGTCCTGATTTTCTGTGCTTCAGTTCGCCATGTTGTAGTTCAGTGCAGTTTAGTGCAGTACGGGGGCCCTGCGGTGCTTGCTGAATGCACCGCAAGGTCGGCGAACTAGGATTCGCCGAATCACCTCGAAGTGCAGGGAATGAAAAGTCACCGAACGTGCGCTGACTTTTCGAAGCTCTTTCAATAACCCTGATAGTATCGAATTGTTTTATTGTCAGGATGGACCATAATCAAGGCTCGCTGGAGCTCTCAGAGGTACTGACGCATTGTATCCTTCCAATTATTTGCTATTACATTTAAAAAAATTATGATACCTTTAAATTAACCCAAAAAAATGCCCAAAAATCCTAAAAAAAATCTATAAATGTAGAGACTTCTTGCTGTAAGTAAAAAAAATAAAGGGTTTAATAAATATTTAATAAAAAGGGGAATATTTTTAACATTGAAGGTATGGTGTAAAAAAGACTTGTTTCTTTAAAATAAATTAGGAAACCTAAACTTTAACCCAAAAAATTCCCAAAATAATCCTAAAAAATAAATATTTGTGGAGACTTCTTGCTGTGAAAAAGTGAAAAATTAAATGGTTTAATAAATATGTAATAAACGTGCAGCTTTTTTTTACATTGACAAATAAACCAACGGGAATATTTTGGTACCGCTGGTATTTTTATTGTAGTATACCGGCTGTATTTTTCTTCACGCAATGTGAGGCTCAGGTCAGACGAGCGTAGTGTTCACGTCCGTGATTGCGCCTTAGGCTAGGGTCAGACGAACGCATTTTTCTCGTTGTCCGTGAAAAAGTGCGTTCGAACGAATGGACGTATTTTTTCACGGAATACGCGATAGCAGTCATACGATGCGCATTTTCGTCCGTGATTTTGTACGAATCATCAATAAAACCCTTTTGCGTCTGGACGTTATGTTGGCCGGACGTGTGCAGCGTCTGACGTCTCCCAATCACGCAAACACGCCGCTATGCCGCCGCAGCGCACTCTGTACGTCAGTACTAGCGGTTTCACGTTCTCGAAAAAATGCGTTCGTTTTCCACTTGCGTTGCGCGGACGAACTTTCGTGCGGCCGTTCGTCGTATGTTCCCCGGCATTGGACGTCATTTGCTGCTAGCACGGCCGTGCTTTCGTGCTGCTAAACGCACGTTAAAACTGCTTTCGTCTGACCTTAGCCTAAAAGTACGTCCGTGATAGCATGACAGAAAGCCTATTGGAGCCCGACACACGAAGTACGTCCGCACTGAACTGCGGATGCACAACGGCTGGGGCCCACGGACGCAAGGCAGGCAAGAACGTACATCCCCTAGAACGACCGCACAAAGTGCGCTGCGCCGCAACGTCTGCATAGCTTTGTGTGTGAGTGATGGAACGTGGTCAGACGGACTGCATTTATACGTCCAGCATTTGTCATGGACAAAATGGTTTTGCTTTTTAATTTATTTTCTCTCCTACATCCGTCAAAATATACGTCAGTGAATAAACGGACTGTGTGGCCACTACTGCGTCTTCCGTACTGACGTACGTCCGTGTACACAGACGTACAGTCCGTAGAAATCACGCTCGTCTGACCCTAGCCTCATATGCTGCATTAATTATACTGCAGAGAGGCACTTCCCAGCAGGGTGTGGATTCATATGCTGCATTAATTATACCGCAGTGAGGCGCTTCCCAGCAGTGTGTGGATTCTTCATATGCTGCATTAATTATACTGCAGAGAGGCGCTTACCAGCAGTGTGCGGATTAATGTGCTGCATTAATTATACCGCAGAGAGGCGCTTCCCAGCAGTGTGTGGATTCATATGCTGCATTAATTATACTGCAGAGAGGCGCTTCCCAGCAGTGTGTGGATTCATATGCTGCATTAATTATACTGCAGAGAGGTGCTTCCCAGCAGTGTGTGGATTCATATGCTGCATTAATTATACCGCAGTGAGGCGCTTGCCAGCAGTGTGTGGATTCATATGCTGCATTAATTATACTGCAGAGAGGCGCTTCCCAGCAGTGTGTGGATTCATACGCTGCATTAATTATACCGCAGTGAGGCGCTTCAAAGCAGTGTGTGGATTCTTCATATGCTGCATTAATTATACTGCAGAGAGGCGCTTCCCAGCAGTGTGTGGATTCTTATGCTGCATTAATTATACTGCAGAGAGGCGCTTCCCAGCAGTGTGTGGATTCATACGCTGCATTAATTATACCGCAGTGAGAGCTTCAAAGCAGTGTGTGGATTCTTCATATGCTGCATTAATTATACCGCAGAGAGGCGCTTCCCAGCAGTGTGTGGATTCATACGCTGCATTAATTATACCGCAGAGAGGCGCTTCAAAGCAGTGTGTGGATTCTTCATATGCTGCATTAATTATACCGTAGAGAGGCGCTTCCCAGCAGTGTGCGGATTCATATGCTGCATTAATTATACCGCAATGAAGCGCTTGCCAGCAGGGTGTGGATTCATATGCTGCATTAATTATACTGCAGAGAGGCGCTTCCCAGCAGTGTGTGGATTCATATGCTGCATTAATTATACTGCAGAGAGGCGCTTCCCAGCAGTGTGTGGATTCATACGCTGCATTAATTATACCGCAGTGAGGCGCTCCCAGCAGTGTGTGGATTCTTCATATGCTGCATTAATTATACTGCAGAGAGGCGCTTCCCAGCAGTGTGTGGATTCATATGCTGCATTAATTATACTGCAGTGAGGCGATTCCCAGCAGTGTGTGGATTCTTCATATGCTGCATTAATTATACTGCAGAGAGGCGCTTCCCAGCAGTGTGTGGATTCATATGCTGCATTAATTATACCGCAGTGAGGCGCTTCCCAGCAGTGTGTGGATTCTTCATATGCTGCATTAATTATACTTCAGTGAGGCGCTTCCCAGCAGTGTGTGGATTCATATGCTGCATTAATTATACCACAGTGAGGTGCTTCCCAGCAGTGTGTGGATTCATACGCTGCATTAATTATACTGCAGTGAGGCGCTTCCCAGCAGTGTGTGGATTCATATGTTGCATTAATTATACTGCAGAGAGGAGCTTCCCAGCAGTGTGTGGATTCATATGCTGCATTAATTATACCGCAGTGAGGCGCTTCCCAGCAGTCTGTGGATTCTTCATATGCTGCATTAATTATACCTGCAGAGAGGCGCTTCCCAGCAGTGTGTGGATTCATATGCTGCATTAATTATACCGCAGTGAGGCGCTTCCCAGCAGTGTGTGGATTCATATGCTGCATTAATTATACCTGCAGAGAGGCGCTTCCCAGCAGTGTGTGGATTCATATGCTGCATTAATTATACCGCAGTGAGGCGCTTCCCAGCAGTGTGTGGATTCATATGTTGGATTAATTATACCTGCAGAGAGGCGCTTCCCAGCAGTGTGTGGATTGATATGCTGCATTAACTATACCGCAGTGAGGCGCTTCCCAGCAGTCTGTGGATTCTTCATATGCTGCATTAATTATACCTGCAGAGAGGCGCTTCCCAGCAGTGTGTGGATTCATATGCTGCATTAATTATACCGCAGTGAGGTGCTTCCCAGCAGTGTGTGGATTCATATGCTGCATTAATTATACTGTAGAGAGGCGCTTCCCAGCAGTGTGTGGATTCATACGCTGCATTAATTATACTGCAGGGAGGCGCTTCCCAGCAGTGTGTGGATTCATATGCTGCATTAATTATACCGCAGTGAGGCGCTTCCCAGCAGTGTGTGGATTCTTCATATGCTGCATTAATTATACCTGCAGAGAGGCGCTTCCCAGCAGTGTGTGGATTGATATGCTGCATTAACTATACCGCAGTGAGGCGCTTCCCAGCAGTGTGTGGATTCATACGCTGCATTAATTATACTGTAGAGAGCCGCTTCCCAGCAGTGTGTGGATTCATATGCTGCATTAATTATACTGCAGAGAGGCGCTTCCCAGCAGTGTGTGGATTCATATGCTACATTAATTATACCACAGTGAGGCGCTTCCCAGCAGTGTGTGGATTCATATGCTGCATTAATTATACGGTAGAGAGGCGCTTCCCAGCAGTGTGTGGATTCATACGCTGCATTAATTATACTGTAGAGAGGCGCTTCCCAGCAGTGTGTGGATTCATACGCTGCATTAATTATACCGCAGTGAGGCGCTTCCCAGCAGTGTGTGGATTCATACGCTTCATTAATTATACCGCAGAGAGGCGCTTCCCTTCACTGTGTGGATTCATATGCTGCATTAATTATACTGCAGTGAGGCGCTTCCCAGCAGTGTGTGGATTCATATGCTGCATTAATTATACTGCAGAGAGGCGCTTCCCTTCACTGTGTGGATTCATATGCTGCATTAATTATACCTCAGAGAGGCGCTTCCCAGCAGTGTGTGGATTCATATGCTGCATAAATTATACTGCAGAGACGCTTCCCAGCAGTGTGTGGATTCATATGCTGCATTAATTATACTGCAGAGAGGCGCTTCCCAGCAGTGTGTGGATTCATACGCTGCATTAATTATACCGCAGAGAGGCGCTTCCCAGCAGTGTGTGGATTCATATGCTGCATTAATTATACCGCAGTGAGGCGCTTCCCAGCAGTGTGTGGATTCATACGCTGCATTAATTATACTGTAGAGAGGCGCTTCCCAGCAGTGTGTGGATTCGTATGCTGCATTAATTATACTGCAAAGAGGCGCTTCCCAGCAGTGTGTGGATTCATATGCTACATTAATTATACCACAGTGAGGCGCTTCCCAGCAGTGTGTGGATTCATATGCTGCATTAATTATACGGTAGAGAGGCGCTTCCCAGCAGTGTGTGGATTCATACGCTGCATTAATTATACCGCAGTGAGGCGCTTCCCAGCAGTGTGTGGATTCATACGCTGCATTAATTATACCGCAGAGAGGCGCTTCTCAGCAGTGTGTGGATTCATATGCTGCATTAATTATACCGCAGTGAGGCGCTTCCCAGCAGTGTGTGGATTCATACGCTGCATTAATTATACCGCAGTGAGGCGCTTCCCAGCAGTGTGTGGATTCATATGCTGCATTAATTATACTGCAGAGAGGCGCTTCCCTTCACTGTGTGGATTCATATGCTGCATTAATTATACTGCAGTGAGGCGCTTCCCAGCAGTGTGTGGATTCATATGCTGCATTAATTATACTGCAGAGAGGCGCTTCCCTTCACTGTGTGGATTCATATGCTGCATTAATTATACTGCAGAGAGGCACTTCCCAGCAGTGTATGAATTCATATGCTGCATTAATTATACTGCAGAGAGGCGCTTCCCAGCAGTGTGTGGATTCATATGCTGCATTATTTATACTGCAGAGAGGCGCTTCCCAGCAGTGTATGGATTCATATGCTGCATTAATTATACTGCAGAGAGGTGCTTCCCAGCAGTGTGTGGATTCATATGCTGCATTATTTATACTGCAGAGAGGCGCTTCCCAGCAGTGTATGGATTCATATGCTGCATTAATTATACTGCAGAGAGGTGCTGCCCAGCAGTGTGTGGATTAATATGCTGCATTAATTATACTGCAGAGAGGTGCTTCCCAGCAGTGTGTGGATTCATATGCTGCATTAATTATACTGCAGAGAGGCGCTTCCCAGCAGTGTGTGGATTCATATGCTGCATTAATTATACTGCAGAGAGGCGCTTCCCAGCAGTGTGTGGATTCATACGCTGCATTATTTATACTGCAGAGAGGCATTAAATCCTAGCTTGCCTTTTGTCAGCAAAATTTGATTAATTAGGGTTTTATTTAGTGATCCAAAAGTCAAATTGATATTTGAAATTCGAATCGATCCAAAACAAAACACGAAATGAAATTAGTTCTCCTAATGAGAAACGAAATTCCAAAAACGAAATTAAATTAAAACGAAAAGAAACAAAACAAATTTTTCAGCCGTGCACTCGTATTTTCCAATAAAACCGCTCCTATTTGCAACGTTCTTATTTGATGTACGCGGTTATTTCCTTTGGTTGTGAGGATACAGTGGGTTCTGTGCCTGCGGTTCTTGGCGTGCTCACTCTGGGTGAAGGATAGTGGCCTCTCTTTTTCTATTAGAGGTCACTTCTTCAGGTAGCATCGTGTCCACATTTACTTCAAGCAAAAGTTGAAATATTAGACCACCATAAACTTTTGTGTATTATCAAGCGAGACCTTCCTATATATCCATGTACGTTCTTGCAAATCATTCGTCAATTTAGACCATGCTACTATTTGTGTATGTCACTCTAAACCAGGAGAAATATTTACAGTAATTTTTTTTAGCATTTTGTTTTAGCAGGACTTTGTTTTGTTTGCATTTCATCCTTAATCATTTGGCGCACAATTAACATTTGTTTTTCTGTCAATATAAAGATGTACGACCTTGGCGCCCCGATAGAGGCCGGTAACAGCTCTCCCGGCTGCTCGAGGAAGCAGGAAAGTTGTGGAAGCTCCGGATCGTCATTGTGTGAAGCTCCAGCGCGATGTACCAGGGAGCTCGCCTCATCCGGCTGCGATTGCTCCGACGCGAATAATGAACAGGAATGCGCTAAAGGTTCGCTACTACAACACGACTAAAATTCCATCCCTAGACCGTGATATAAAGGGAAAATTGCTGTGATACACACTCCAAGAAAAGCATTTCAATCTAGAAACCCCGTGCAATCAATGGACAATAAACCCTAGAAATCCTCTTCAGCATCTAATATGACACTTTGTTTTGCAGTGGTGAAGGATCACTTCTTCCAGCCGGGAAGCTACATCCAGTACCGGCTCCCTCATGTACTAAATTCACAAAGGACCTATTTTCAGACCAAACTAAGGACTCGACATGCTGATGGCATCATCCTGAGCTTATTCTCTACAGACCAGACAGAATACATTCATCTGCAGGTACCAAATAAGTCTCATATCATAGAATTGCATTGAATCTTTCATTTGGAAAGTACCGGCTGGCTGGGTCAGCATTGTCTGGCTCTATGAGCATAAGACTGAGACGAATAGATACCTTTTAAAATGGTTTGAGTTGGTTGTGAGCAGAGATCTCCAAGATCTAGTTCCAAATTTGCCATCAGGAGGAGGTGACAGCCTCTGTATGTTCAAGGGCGCAGTGATTAAGCGGGCCCTGGCCCTTGCCAAACCCTCTGCAGCTGTGCCATAGATATAAGGGTCCCTCCAAGCCACTCAAGAAAACAACAAATTTTGCCAGTGGGCCAAGACATCTGGGGCTGGTAAGAGCACTCAGACTCATCACAGAGGGATTCATTAATATGGTCTGCACCAAGAAAGGGGCCCTGACCAGTGGTTCAGCAAGGGGCCCCAAGATTTCCAGAGGCAGCTCTGTCTAGTTCTCTTTCTTGTAGTTCTCCGTTCTGCCATTAATATAGTCTGTCACAATTTACGTTACTGAAATATTTGAATATATTACATATTTTTTGTAGAAAAAATGTTCTGAACGCTTTCTGCTGTGTTGTTTAATGGAGTCTTTTGTCTCCCTCTCTCTCGAGGCTCAAACAGTGCACACCACACTCATAGCATCAAACTGACCTTTAATCCTTCTTTTCCTCCTCCAGCAGCGCAGACAGTACACACTCTCAGAGCCTATGAAGCAGTAAGAACGAAAAGCTGCCTTTCAATCCCTCCTCTCCTTTCACCAGCTCAGGCAGTGCACACTACATTTAAAGGCTCTGAAGTGCATGTGACAGAAAATCGATCTTGTATCTCTTCACTACCAGCAGCAGCTCAGGAAGCGCACACTACACTTACCAGCCGCTGATGTAGAGATGACAGAAAATCTCCCTTCAATCCCTCCTTTTCCTTCACCAGCTCAGGCAGTGCACACCACACTTACAGCCTCTGACGTAGAGATGACAGAAAATCTCCCTTCAATCCCTCCTTTTCGTTCACCAGCTAAGGCAGTGCACACCACACTTACAGCCACTGAAGTAGAGAGGACAGCAAATCTCCCTTCAATCCACCAGCTCAGGCAGTGCACACCACATTTACAGCCTCTGATGTAGAGATGACAGAAAATCTCCCTTCAATCCCTCCTTTTCCTTCAGCAGCTAAGGCAGTGCACACCACACTTACAGCCTCTGATGTAGAGATGACAGAAAATCTCCCTTCAATCCACCAGCTCAGGCAGTGCACACCACATTTACAGCCTCTGATGTAGAGATGACAGAAAATCTCCCTTCAATCCCTCCTTTTCCTTCAGCAGCTCAGGCAGTGCACACCACACTTACAGCCTCTGATGTAGAGATGACAGAAAATCTTCCTTCAATCCCTCCTTTTCGTTCACCAGCTAAGGCAGTGCACACCACACTTACAGCCACTGAAGTAGAGAGGACAGCAAATCTCCCTTCAATCCACCAGCTCAGGCAGTGCACACCACATTTACAGCCTCTGATGTAGAGATGACAGAAAATCTCCCTTCAATCCCTCCTTTTCCTTCAGCAGCTCAGGCAGTGCACACCACACTTACAGCCTCTGATGTAGAGATGACAGAAAATCTCCCTTCAATCCCTCCTTTTTGTTCACCAGCTAAGGCAGTGCACACCACACTTACAGCCACTGAAGTAGAGAGGACAGCAAATCTCCCTTCAATCCACCAGCTCAGGCAGTGCACACCATTTACAGCCTCTGATGTAGAGATGACAGAAAATCTCCCTTCAATCCCTCCTTTTCCTTCAGCAGCTCAGGCAGTGCACACCACACTTACAGCCTCTGATGTAGAGATGACAGAAAATCTCCCTTCAATCCCTCCTTTTTGTTCACCAGCTAAGGCAGTGCACACCACACTTACAGCCACTGAAGTAGAGAGGACAGCAAATCTCCCTTCAATCCACCAGCTCAGGCAGTGCACACTACACTTAGATTTTCTGTCCCATGTACTTCAGAGGCTCCATCGCATCTCTCCACCAGTACCAGCAACTCAGGAGGTGCAGAATATGGGTGATCAAAAATCATCTTTCCATCCCTACTCCTCCCACTCAGGCAGTGCACGCTACAATTAAATCCTCCTGGAGCAGTGGGACGGCAAATTTGCCTTCAGGCTCCCATCCCCTCAGCAGCTCAGACAGCGCACGCACACGGTGTCCCTGTGGAAACAAAAAATAGGTCCATTGTTTAAATTCATAAAGGATTGTTTTAATGTGATGGATTTCGTTATGCTGGGGTAGATTCTGGCTCTGGTATATTTTACCAGGATGCTGGTGACGTTTACACCCAATCCATTAAACTCTCCAGAGTTGGACTATTTACCGTTTTAAACGCAACTGGGAATCCGGCCAATTATTTTAGAAAATTAATCTTTTAAAGCCTTTTCCTTCGAATTCCGATAAGTGGCCGGCCGGCAAGTGAATAATGACTGGGGAGCTTCAGCTTGGCTTCAAGGCCCTTGGCATTTTTAAACACTCTTCTGCTTTGTTTCAGGTTGTGCAGGGACTGCTGACCGTCTCTTATAATATCGGAGACGGGGACAATGCTGTCCAACTGCCCGATCACAAGGTGGACACGGGAGAGTGGAACGAAATCAGCCTGGAAAGAATGCAGAACGAGTTCACTCTGCGCGTGAATGGGGGAGGTGGACATAGAGAGGTCACAGAGGGCCACGGAACATACAAAGAAATTAAAGTTGATCCGTGGAACATAATACTTGGAAGTATGAACAAACAGGGCTACCAAGGTAACAAGATACAAAGCTGGAATGTTGGCACAGCATGCCACGCACGGTCTGATATGGTTTTCAAGCCATGGACTGGGTTGTTTTAAAACATTGATTAGCAACTTTGCTCCTCCAGATCAGTGTTTCCCAACCCTACGGCCCCCCTTACAGGCCAGGTTTGCAGGATATGTGAAGCACAGCACAGGTGATATGATTTGCTGCTCAGTGACTGCAGGATTCAGTCTGCATTTCCCCAAGGTGATCCTTAAAACCTGCCCTGAGGACTGGAGTTGGGAAACGCTGCCCTAGATGTTTTGGAACTACGTCACCCTTGATACTCAGCGCACTCATCCAATTGGCTGAGTCTCATGGGAAATGTAGTTTCTAAACATCTGGAGGGCCAAGGTTCAAAAATGATAAGATTAAGGCTGGGGTCAGACTAGCGCATTTTTAACGTGCGTTTAGGCGCACTTAATCACAGCCGCAGTAGCAGCATATGACGGGCAATGACGGCCAATATACGAAGTACGGCCGCACAAAAGTGCGGCCGCGCAACGCAAGTGGAAAATGAAGGCATTTTTTCGAGAACCTCTAGTACTACGCTAGCGGCGTGTTTGCGTGATTAGGAGACGTCAGACGCTGCTCATGTCCGGCCAACATAACATCCAGACGCAAAAAGTGTTTTATTGACGATCCGTAAAAAATCACACACGAAAATGTGCGTCGTCTGACCGTTTTCACGCAGTCCGTGAAAAAATACGTCAATGTGTTCGGATGCACTCGTTGATGGTCACTGCGAATAATGCGTTCGTTTGACCCTAGCAAAAGATGGAGGCGTAGAGGAGTGCAGAAGGATGCACACACTAGTTAATTGCTTCTGTATTTGGCATTTCAGGTACCAATCTACACTTTTGGGGGGTTTCGTATGTGGTTCTTGGTAATGAACAGATTTGGATTATACAGATTGTAATAATTGTGTGTGCAAACCCTAAAATATGGGCTGTGCGAGCCCACTAGAGAGAGGGTGATGACCATTTTGGGGAAAGAATGAGATTCATGAAAGATCAGGATAATCACTTGGGGGAGCAAAGACTAACAACCCAATTCATGTATCAGAATGCTGACTGGCCAATAAGTGGTGTTAACCCAGTCAATACCAAGATAGAGTATACTTGATCTGCAAAGCTCTTGCAGGTGCCCCAACATCGAGTATACTTAATGTGGCCTAACACAGCCGAGCAATGCAAAGGAATTTCATATTTTTACAAACCAAATTAGTTTGTAAATAGATTCCAGAATGTGCAGGTAAAGTTTTAACACCTCGTGCATGACACCTAAGCTGCCAAAACAATTTAATCAGCTTCCCTTCCCAAAGAAAAAGACGGATCCAGAACAGTAATATGGGGATGTAGTAGTGCTATTTGGCCAGTAGATGGTGCCATCTGCCTGTCAAAATAATGCATACATTTGAAAATGTGCTTTTAGTATTTGTAGCTCAAATTGAAGCACAGTTTCATTGTATGGATTATGTTTTCTCTAAATCCACTGGGTCCTGGCAGTGGCTTTATGGAAACTAATGTGGTAAAGAGGTGTTACATTTACACATGACATTATTTGTATGATAAATGCATTTTTCTATTTTATAAGCTCAGCACACATTACTTTTGTAGTTGTCAGGATTGCAATCTTGCTCCTCCCGCCTATGATTCATGGATACTGACCATCGTACACGGCGTGTTATTCTCTTAGGTTGCCTGAAAGATGCAAAGCTGAATAACTACAGGCTGCCGATGGAAAACCTGACCAGTGCCGCTGTGTCCATCCACAACAAAAAGGGAGTGAGTGAAGGCTGCATATCGGAGGCGTGCAAAAGCAACCCGTGCAGCCAGCAATTTATCTGCATCGACCTTTGGATGAAGCATGAATGCAGGTATGATAAAGCCATGACAAATTCTGGATCTGTGTTACAAATGGGTGACTCGAACAGGCCACGCGGCAATCACTGAGTGACCCTGGGGTTATTCACAAAATGATGGCCCCTCAAATTTTCATAAACAGAAAATCCAGGCAGACAAAAAAAACGATTAAATCGTGGAAAATTGAGGGAAACGACAAATCCAGGGCCTCCCTAACCTATGTGCTAGATCAGTGGGTCCCAACCGCGGTCCTCAGGTCGCCCTAACAGGACAGGTTTTAAGGATCCCCTTGGGGAAATGCAGACTGAATCCTGCAATTACTGAGCAGCAAATCATATCACCCGTGCTGTGCTTCACATATCCTGCAAACCTGTCCTTTAGGGGGACCTGAGGACCAGGGTTAGGAAGCACTGATCTAGGAGATCCTTTTCCATATGCTTTGTGCTCCCCGCAGTGTAACGTTTTAATGTTTAGCGTTTGTTTTTGGTGGTGTTTATTTTTGACATTCTGTTGTGTTTCTCTCCCGTTTTGCCACGTAGCTGCCCGCCGGGTTACCTGCTCATCGAGAATACCACAGAGCCGCACTGCATGTACACGGTGTGCGCCAGTCAGCCCTGTAAGCACGGTACCTGCATCCCACACACGGCGCTGGAATACTCCTGCCGCTGCGTGGAGGGATACATCGGGAAAACTGTCACATCCCATTGGAAACCTTCGGCCCAGGACTGTGGTACAGCACCATATACATCATTTCTACCTGCTTCCTGTCACTCACAGGTCAGACGCTGCTTGTTCTGTACCCTTTCAACAATGTATCTAGGGCGCCATGGGCAGGAGGAGAGCCAAGGGGACCCTGGAAAATGCAAGTTGTGGAGAAAGTTCCTTCATAACGCAATAGAAGTCATTACTACCTGCTTTAAACCATGTTCAGCAGCAGGACATATTTTTCGAGGTGTTATGATCTCATGTTTCAGTCGCTGCCTGGACACAAAGAGGTTAATTATCAAACAATGGAGTGACGGGAATAGAACGTTTTTGATCATAATATCGAAACTCGCCGTATATTGTTTAATGCTGCGGTCCCTTCGGTATTAATCCAAAATGAATATTTTATGGAAGAAATCCCGATGAGCCGAGCATTAATTCAGAGGGGAACTGGCTATGTGCCCTAGAGGTACATGGGTAAATTATCTGCACCTCATTTACAACACTCTTAATGAAGATTATGTCTTCTTTCCGTCCCTAGTTCTGATATCCAGTGTGCTGGTGTGGTCTCACTGTAAAAGGAAGAAACGGTTAAATCAAGGCGTCTACCACGTGTCCGCACACGGTCAGGAGGTGGAAGACACAAGGCAGAGCATCTTCCATTACAACGAGGAAGGAGGAGGCAAAGAGGACCACGTAAGTAGAATGAATACAGGAACACCCCACTTTTCGGGCCTTCACAGAGCACTGCGCCTGTTTAGCATCCGCGCTATTCTATTACAGGAAAAGGGGAGTAACGGAACCGCGCAATCCTTATACTATAGAGCGCCCGCTTCCTCTGCCTCCCTTTTCCATTGGATTTGGTCACTCAGAGCCCCCAATAACTGCTACAGAACACGCGAGAGTCAGGATTGCAGGATTCAACGCAAGATTCCCTTTTTAAAAAATAAAATAAATTCTTATTACAGGAGACATTTCAAGGGCTTAAGGTGGTAGAGCACATTAACCCTGTCACTACCAAAAGAGGTTTATAAACCATTTGAGGTTTAAAAATCCAAAAAAAAAATGTAGCCCAAACAACACATTTTTAAGCAGAATTGAGGTTTCCTCGGTAGCGAAACAAAAGTCTCACTTAGCTCTCAGTCCAATCACCCTGTATGATTGGAAAGAGGCAGGAAAGAGGATCCCCTACCCTCTCTGTATCACATGTCATTGCTGCATAAAGCTTTCTCTCTTTGGAACATTTACTGGATCTGAGACACAGGTCACTTCTGCCTGTATGCTGATAATGCAGATCCCATGTGACATTGTGTGAGATAAAGGATGCCATCTAGAGTTCAGAACCTTTCATCCCATCAATATCTATTTAAAGGATACACAAATAAATGAAACATTAAAAGAGATTAACTCTGCACCAATACTAACCTCTTAAACGACCTCAGACAAGTGATCTATACGCACAATTGTCATTTTATGATACATTTTAGGCTGGTGCCAGACGAGCGATTTTACGAGCGGACATAACCTCCGTGAGAGTGGACTTTCCTTCCTCTCTGACGTCCATGGAATTTGTGTGTGGCGCGCTACAGTGCGTGGCCGGCTCCTTCGCAGCGTCACAATGCTGCGTTGGACACCGGGAGGCATGTCAGTACGGGTGCAAATAGGCTAGTGTGCTAACTGCGTGCTTTGGGTTTCAAGGAAAAGGTTATATACAGTCAGGTCCAGAAATATTGGGACATCAACACAATTCTAACATCTTTGGCTCTATACACCACCACAATGGAGTTGGAATGAAACAAACACAATGTGCTTTAACTGCAGACTGTCAGCTTTAATTTGAGGGTATGTACATCCAACTCAGGTGAACGGTGTAGGACTTACAGCAGTTTGCAGATGTGCCTCCCACTTGTTAAGGGACCAAAGGTAAAGGGACAGAATAATAGTCATAAATGAAACTTTCCCTTCTTAATACTTGGTTGCAAATCCTTTGCAGTCAATCACAGCCTGAAGTCTGGAACGCATAGACATCAGCAGACGCTGGGTTTCATCCCTGGTGATGCTCTGCCAGGCCTCTACTGCAACTGTCTTCAGTTCCTGCTTGTTCTTGGGGTATTTTCCCTTCACTTTTTTCTTCAGCAAGTGAAATGCATGCTCAATGGGATTCAGGTCAGGTGATTGACTTGGCCATTGCATAACATTCCACTTCTGTCCCTTCAAAAACTCTTTGGTTGCTTTTGCAGTATGCTTTGGGTCATTGTCCATCTGCACTGTGAAGCGCCGTCCAATGAGTTCTGCAGCATTTGGCTGAATGTGAGCAGATAATATTGCCCGAAACACTTCAGAATTCATCCTGCTGCTTTTGTCAGCAGTCACATCATCAATAAATACAAGAGTACCAGTTCCATTGGCAGCCATACAGGCCCACGCCATGACACTACCACCACCATGCTTCACTGATGAGGTGGTATGCTTAGGATCATGAGCAGTTCCTTTCCTTCTCCATACTCTTCTCTTCCCATCACTCTGGTACAAGTTCATCTTGGTCTCATCTGTCCATAGAATCTTGTTCCAGAACTGTGAAGGCTTTGTTAGGTGTTGTTTGGCAAACTCTAATCTGGCCTTCCTGTTTTTGAGGCTCACCAATGGTTTACATCTTGTGGTGAACCCTCTGTATTCCCTCTGGTGAAGTCTTCTCTTGATTGTTGACTTTGACACACATACACCTACCTCCTGGAGAGTGTTCTTGATCTGGCCAACTGTTGTGAAGGGTGTTTTCTTCACCAGGGAAAGAATTCTTCGGTCATCCACCACAGTTGTTTTCCGTGGTCTCCCGGGTCTTTTGGTGTTGCTGAGCTCACCGGTGCGTTCCTTCTTTTTGAGAATGTTCCAAACAGTTGTTTTGGCCACGCCTAATGTTCTTGCTATCTCTCTGATGGGTTTGTTTTGTTTCTTCAGCCTAATGATGGCTTGCTTCACTGATAGTGACAGCTCTTTGGATCTCATCTTGAGAGATGACAGCAACAAATTCCAAATGCAAATAGCACACTTGAAATGAACTCTGGGCCTTTTATCTGCACATTGTAATTGGGGTAATGAGGGAATATCACACACCTGGCCATGGAACAGCTGAGAAGCCAATTGTCCCATTACTTTTGGTCCCTTAACAAGTGGGAGGCACATCTGCAAACTGCTGTAAGTCCTACACCGTTCACCTGAGTTGGATGTACATACCCTCAATTTAAAGCTGACAGTCTGCAGTTAAAGCACATTGTGTTTGTTTCATTCCAACTCCATTGTGGTGGTGTATAGAGCCAAAGATGTTACAATTGTGTCCATGTCCCAATATTTCTGGACCTGACTGTATTTCCCCCAACACAAAACACATGGTAGTGGAAGGACTGAAATGCATTTACCTGAATTATTCAGTTAATAAACAAGTAGAGGGGCTCTGGATTCAGTAATTCCAAACGAGACGTTTCACCCAGATGTCACCAGGCTGCGGGTCTGCTGCCGCTGCGCACTCGGTTCCGATACGTGCTCCCTTTACATTGCCGTCACCGGCCAACTGCGGATCTGCATCAGTCGGCATGCTCTCTTTAAGTCCGTATTCTTCCATCGTGGGTAAAAAAAAAAAAATCCACGCACATTCCCTTTAGACAAAATGACAAATTTTCAGAAGAAATGTGTCTAGACATATTTTTTTTGAGGGCGGGGGGGGGGGGGATGGATGACATGTCCTATTTCCAAAGGGGTTGATGTAGGATGACGTCATTATTTTCTCCTTCTAATCAAAAGTAAGAGTAAGCGACTCGCCCATCATGTCTAATTAGAGTGATTGTTCACTGCAGGACGCGTTCAACATGACGGAGCTCCAGCTGTCTCTTCGGAGCAGTCCTGTGCACACACTCTGCAGGAGGACGAGGGAGAGGCGCGTAAACGGTCCCCTAAGCTGCGATTACGATACGTCTGTCAGACAGAAGGAGCCGTCGCGACTCGCGGCATCAAAGCAGAGCTGCTCTTTTACCAGCGGAGATTTCAGCGAATACTTCTACAACGTCTTCAACGACGCGGCCTACATCCAGCGGGCGCTGTCCTGCGACAGTTTGAAGGTGTATCATCTGGAGGGAGATGGGTCGCTGGCTGGCAGTCTCAGCACGCTGGCATCATCTGGACTGGGCGAGGACGTGGAGTACGAGGAAGAGATGAAACAGTGGGGGCCCAAGTTTGGGAACCTCTGTAAACTTTACTCGTACACAGAGGAGGAGGATGAGCCTCAGTGAGGTCCAAAAGCAAGAAGGACGTCTTCCTCGGTGTGGATCTCATCAAAGTGCGCAGGACGTATCCCACCCGAGCCTGCGGCTTCTTACAGATCAAGGTAGTTATAAAGTATCTCTGCAGTGACATCCCAGGAGCAAACCGACAGCAAGATAAAGAGACACTGTGGCAAAGAGCGGCCTCCAAGCCTTGATCTTTAGATAGTGACTCCACCAAAATCTTCAGGAAACCTGGGTGTGGATCAACGTGAAAGGTTTTATACTCGTGACGGGGGAGAGGGCGGATCTGTTTTCTAGTAATTGTTTGTGTCTGTAAAACAGTCCGTGGATTTAGATTTCTGTGCGGGAAGCAGATGAGAAACGAGGTGCTTTCTGAGCCTTTTAAAAAACCAGCAGGGGATATCGACCGCTTCCGGTGAATTCGCACTCCTGGTCATCACGGCGGTTAAAACGTAAAAGCTGGCGTTAACCCCTTAAGGACCAATGATGTAACTGTTATGTCATAAATGCATCGACTTTAAAGACCCTTGGTCCTTAAGGGGTTAAAGAGGCAGGATCGCCTGAATTATTATACGGGATTATAGAACGTAAAACGTTCAGAGGTCAAATCTGTAAATCCGGGGGGGGGGGGATGTGACAGACCAGGAGGAAAGGATTCAGCGCCGTGTTTGTTATCTATGCATTTTCTTACCTCTTTCCATGTCGTCACGCAGCTTCTCTTACTCATCTCGCTTCCTCTTTACTCACTTTCTGTGTCTTTTGATGAATTCCTACGGCGGCACCGGGCAGACACGGCCCCCATCGATGCTTACCCCAGGGCTGTCAAACTCCGGCTCCCCCAGATGTTGCTGAACTACATCTCCCATGATCTTCTGGCAATTTTTTGCATTCAAAAACTTCTGGGAATTGTAGGTAATAAACATCTGGGGGGCCGTAGTTTGACACACCTGGCTTACACACTTCTTGTGAATGAATCCCTCTTTATGAACCTTCCTTCTGGCCCTTGAACAGTAGCTCTCCCCAATATAAAGTAGAGGCCCCCGTCAATCGATTTTTAGGTAAATATTTTTATTTTTCCTCATGCCATGTTGTAATCCCACCATCCCGTGTACAGATAGTGATGTGCGCCGATCACACACCCACCTGGTACCTTGTTAATGTGCCTTACACCGTTGCATGCATTAGCTTGTGCCAAAATCCCCTGTATTTCTTTAAAAATCAATAAAAATGCAATCCTTTTCAATGCTGGACTTTATCTTTGCTGAAACGGTCATCTCATCATCTGATCTCTATGTGCATTTAGACTGATACATATGACCTCGGTGCCATAGACCGCGCAATGAGTGGCACCTGATTGGCGGACAGACTTCCTGCTTATGGTGGATTCGGTCACGGTGAAGGCCTGTGATGTTACAGCATCGGGTGGCAACTTTTAAAGGGAACTTTGTCGTGGTTTTTTTTTCCCCTCTGTGTACTAAATGAATCATCGATGCAAGATCCGGCGAGGAGGATTCCATTAAACTCTTTCACTGCTGAGGATGTGTGGGGAACATCCTCATTGACTCCTAAGGAAAGATGGGGGGTTCCTTTTGAACCCCGATATCTCCCCACTATTGGCAGCTAGCAGGGTCATATTTGGTATCAATAGAAAGGCAAGAGCATGGCCTTTCCAAGGATACCAAATGTGACCATGCTTAATAGTAAGGAAAAATAATAATAAATAAAAAAAGAAAAACGTGTTTAAGACGTGAAATGGCTCAGCAGTGAAGGGGTTAAATTGAGGAAAAGCATGACAGAGCCCACCAGCTGTATTAAAAGGGACAGTCTAGGCCAGGGCTGTCAAACTCCGGCCACCCAATGTTTCTGAACTACATCTCCCCTGATTCCCTGGCCATTTTGCTGCATTGGAAGAATTCTGGGAATTGTAGGCATCAACATCTGGGGAGCCGGATGTTTAACAGCCCTGATAAGGGCACTGTGACCACTCAAATTACCTTGAAGTGCTCTCCCTTCTCCAAGGATTAAAGGGGGGTCTCAGCTTATTCGGTATGCCGTGCAGGGGATATACTCCTGTCCAGAAGTGGTGATCAGCGAGGGCTGGTCTTAGAGTCCCACCAAAGGCTCTCAATGCTCAGAAACGTCCCTCCAGGTATTTTGGAACTATATCTCCCATGATACACAGATACTCATGAGATTGGTCTCATAGGAAATCTAGTTCCAAATCATCTGGAGGGCCGATGTTACCCACACATACCTTGGAGCAGGCCTGTCAAACCCACTGCCCACCAGGTGTGGATTCCAACAGTTCCCAAAATTCCTTCAATGCAATAGATGACCATGGGAGTTGTAGTTCAGAACTCTCTGGGGAAGGGGGCTGGAGTTTTGACAGTCATGCCTTGCTTAGAGTATGCCTTCACATTGCTCTGGAGGAGTCTTCTCCTGGAGTCACGTCATGTTCACGGAGTCCGAAGTGGCTTAAGAGTTGCGAGGCTGTATCCAGTCTGGAAGGATCCGAAATTTAGCAGGTTTACCAGAACCTCGGGTAAGATTAGATAAGTGCCAAAAACCCTTCCAGCTTTACATCCCCGTCATCTGAAGGTGGGCAAAAAGCAGAGACCACAATGTGGGTGCCAGCCGTATGCTCCCTGCCAGACAACATGGACCGCGGTGCTATTGTGTCTCTCTGTCAGGGAAGCATCAGGAGGAAGGAGGTTCGCTTTTAATCTGGATAAAGTGCATATAAATGTTCTACAGGCTGGGTATCCCTCATCTGAAGTGCTCAGGCCCAGACGTCTTCCGGATCTGGGATTTTGGACTATTTGTATATAATAATGTGATATATTGGGGGAAGAGGCGCAAGTCAAAACACAAAATCCATTTATTCTTCATACACACCTTACGCACAGCCTGAAGGGCATTTTATACAGGATTTTTCATCATTTTGTCTCCGTCACATGAGGTCAGGGGTGGGATATTCCCACATTTTGGATAAGGGGAGACTCAGCCTGTATTAGATAATACATTAAGGCCCTTGTGTTACTAATTAAATACATAAGAAATTAAAATTTTCTTTAGTTTCTCCAAGAACGAAAAGTCTCTGTAATAAACAGACGACGCGCTGGTACCTTGTTAAGAGATTTATTAGTAGTTTATCTGAACAGTAGAAATGTGAATTTTGGGATGTCAGTACATAAACCAAGAGCCGGCGGCAGATCCTCTCACCCCAAGGTAAGCACTTTACATTATCTCTGCAGTGATTTGTTACAACATTTTAAAAATATCTGGACATAAAAGAAAGTCATGATTTATTAAAACAGGTCCTGCCGCTGCTCACAGTGTAAGAAAACAGATTGTCAGCGAAGCGTATCAGTCTCTGTGCCATTAATTTGTCTTTACCTGCATCTTGTTCCAGAGGCTTTAGGATGTGACCCCCCCCTCTTACAGTGACCCCCTGTTCAAACCATAAAGCCTGGAGTGTAAGTAAAGTTACGCATCCCACACACAATATACACGTTGGGTTAATTTCCACTGCGGTGTGACGGTTACAGAGCTCTGCTGTGAAGGAGCACCCCCGGTTTTAGCTAGCTGCCTGCAAAGGGAGACTACCATGAAAAAAACCTAGTAGATGCATGTTTAATATTCTCTAAGGAGCGATTCCAAGCATCACAGCATATATAATATACAGAATTCACAGCCCTCCACTATAGTAAAGTTTTAAAGATTTTATAAATACCTGATTTGGGAATAAATGATGGAGATCTGGATAAAAGATGGAGTAAATGATGGAGATCTGGATAAAAGATGGAGTAAATGATGGAGATCTGGATAAAAGATGGAGTAAATGATGGAGATCTGGATAAAAGATGGAGTAAATGATGGAGATCTGGATAAAGGATGGAGTAAATGATGGAGATCTGGATAAAGGATGGAGTAAATGATGGAGATCTGGATAAAGGATGGAGTAAATGATGGAGATCTGGATAAAGGATGGAGTAAATGATGGCGATCTGGATAAAAGATGGAGTAAATAATGGAGATCTGGATAAAAGATGGAGTAAATGATGGAGATCTGGATAAAGGATGGAGTAAATGATGGAGATCTGGATAAAGGATGGAGTAAATGATGGCGATCTGGATAAAGGATGGAGTAAATGATGGAGATCTGGATAAAGGATGGAGTAAATGATGGAGATCTGGATAAAGGATGGAGTAAATGATGGAGATCTGGATAAAGGATGGAGTAAATGATGGAGATCTGGATAAAGGATGGAGATCTGGATAAAAGATGGAGTAAATGATGGAGATCTGGATAAAAGATGGAGTAAATGATGGAGATCTGGATAAAAGATGGGAGTAAATGATGGAGATCTGGATAAAAGATGGGAGTAAATGATGGAGATCTGGATAAAAGATGGGAGTAAAGGATGGACATTGTTTGCAACACAGGATCAGATCTTGTATCCAAAGCCAAGTGGTTTTAACCCTTTAAAGGGAAAAAGGTGTCATCTGTGCTCGTTTCTATGTATTTCCATGTACAACAAAACACTATGAGGTTTTAGTTTGTTTCAATGGCCATTGCAACGTAAGCTCACTCGCCCCTTCAAGGCACCTCTTAGTAGAGTGAGTACCTAACCAATGTACCAAAAGCCGCACTACTGAGCAGCTCCAAGCCCCTCCTGCTGCTTTTCAGCTAAGGAGAGGCAGAAAGATGGTGGGTTTTATTTATACACGCACCAAACACTTCCCATTTGGGGTTAAAAACAAAAACATGGAAAAAGGAACACCTGCAAAACGACGAACTGGTGTTACAAGCATAATATACATACATACAGAAAAAATGGCGTCGCCCCCATACTCACGGGAACGGCTGCAACAGCCAGGAGTAACAGCCCAGTTAATGTATAAAACATAACAAGAGGAAAAAGGTGTCATCTGCACTCGTTTCTATGTATTTCCATGTACAACAAAACACTATGAGGTTTTAGTTTGTTTCAATGAAGGGGCGAGTGAGTTTACGTTGCAATGGCCATTGAAACAAACTAAAACCTCAAAGTGTTTTGTTGTACATGGAAATACATAGAAACGAGCGCAGATGACACCTTTATCCCTTATGCTTTATACATTAACTGGGCTGTTACTCCTGGCTGTTGCAGCTGCTCCCGTGAGTATGGGCGCAACGCCATTTTTTCTGTTTATGTATTTTAAACCCTTTAAGCCTATATTACAGCAGAGTGCTCTGGATTTTGTAGGCTATGCTCATTGGTTTCTCAGAAGCAATCCTAAAATAAAATGCATGCTCACGTTGAGCGCAGGTTTCATAAATTCCGGGTGCCAGGAGAAATGAGTATTGTGGTTATAGAACAAGGGGGTACTGAGTGCTATCCCTGTTTTTTTCCCGCCAACTACATCTCCCACGATGTTCAGGTAATTATTAGATTGGCTGAGGCTCATGAGGAATGTAGTTCCAAAACACCTGGAGGGTGAAGGTAGCAGAGTCCTGCTTAGAGCTAGCCTCGCTGTAACACCTTGCTGTATAGGATGCCCAAAGCTATGGTATGCCTGCGATACTGCATGGCAAATTACCACTTGACATGGGATTGCAAGTGGAGCAATATCCACCATGTGTGGCTGTAGTTGCCAAGCCTCACCCAATCAGTATCGCCCGGCTTAGAATAGCGGCCTGCACGGGGAGTAACTCCGTCCCTCAATAAAGCGCTCTTGGCATTACAAGCTGTGCAGGGGGGAACGTGGATCATCATGGAGAGCAATGTGCTGAAAGATGCACTTTAAATGGTAGTTACCCTATTCCAGGGGTCAGGAATCACATTTACCATACGGCTCTACCAAACAAATGAGTGGCTGAGCATCATGGGAGATGTAGTTTCAAAACATCTGGAGGACTAAGGTTCCTGACTCCCCCCGCCCCCCCCCCCACGCTACAGCATACTGCTTTGTGTTTACATGCACACCTTTGCAGTCCGGATGGTTTTGATCCGCATTCCCATAGATTCAGCCTCAACATATACAATGCCCCATGGGAAATGTAGTTCCCCTAGGGTGCCGATAATGCGTGCTCTCCAATCCAAACCTTGCAGACACGGGAAATGGTCAAGCACAGGTCTTACAATACTATAACAATATATAGATTCTAAACACGGCGAAAGTCGTTATCCGTCCCTTTAATTGATTAAACTACAATCCCTCTGATCCCTGACAAGACGGGAACTGCAGGATCGAAACTATAAATACAGTCCTAGTTAAAGCTGCAACCTGTAATCTATACAACGCATATATAAATGCACAGAAAAACGGCTACTAGAATTGCCAGGGGGGCAATGCGAGGGTTAACTAGGCTGTCTGTTTCTAGAATTGGTCTTGGTGCAGGAAAAAGGTACATCGGGACATGGCTCAGTGATGGGAGTTGGACAGGTTTTATGTCCTTGTTGGCGCGTCTCTCCCTGCGCTTTATCTTTGCGTCGCTTGTGATGTGCGTCGCAGCATTCGGGCAGATCCGTTGAATGTTTATTATACATTAGGTTATAGCGATATAAAAAATAAAACAAATTATGTATAACCAGCATCGGGGCTCTGATATCGGAGCTCCCCCAACCCCAGAGGAAAGAGGTGACATATCACAGCATTAATAGATTTGTGAACGATCGAGGCTCGGAGCTGGAACGTTGCGCTGTCTGCAATAAAGCGGTTGTGGTGAGACTCCGGTGTGCACGTTACACTTCTTTTATTCACAAGTACTTGATGGTGGGGAGCCGGTCAACCCTGGACTGTGTTGGCACCCGGTAAATATATATACAGTCGCAAGAAAAAGTATGTGAACCCTTTGGGATTACGTGGAGTTTTGCATGAATTGGTCATAAAATGTGCTCTGATCTTCATCTAAGTCACAACAATTTGAAAAACACAGTCTGCTTAAAATAATACAACATAATGTTTGTGTTGTATTATTTTAAGCAGACTGTGTTTTTCAAATTGTTGTGACTTAGATGAAGATCAGAGCACATTTTATGACCAATTCATGCAAAACTCCACGTAATCCCGAAGGGTTCACATACTTTTTCTTGCCACTGTATATCTTGCATAAAGGCTGAGAGCACTGCCATGTTTCCCGCTGTGTAACATTGAAATATTTGGCAGTGCCAGTTTTCTAGGTGCAAGTAGAGTCATTTATGGGTATTCCAAGATGTCCTCGGTGGGTGACCGTGTAGACGATCTGGTGTGAGCTGGATATGGGCATTAACTGTTGAATTTTTCTAATCTTATGACAGAAAATTCTGGTTTTAATAACGACTCGGAGGCAAGTGTATGCCTTATGCCCTGAGAGGATTAGAGAGAAGGAATCAGATTTTGGTGCCATTACCACCTTATTTCCCCCCACTTGGCAGATAGCCCTGTCTGAGATGTAGCCATGTCTGGGCGCCTGCCTCGATTTAATCGAATCGGAGGTTGACCTCCACTGTACTTCTTACAAAACTAGAGGAATCTGTGTTTTTTTAAATTGAGGGCGCAACGTACAAGCATCGGCTGGGGCCTGTCAGCGCTGCAGATGCTCATACGGACCCTCCCTCACTAAAAAACAAATAAAATCTAGGTAGACCAAAAACTCTATTAAATTGTGGAAAATCGAGGGGAACACCCAGGCCCATTTCAAGTATCACTGCCCAGAGAGGAGTGGTGTGCTGCCCCTTTAACGTAATATAAACTTTACAGTAAGTGAGCCCTACACTAAACCCAGGGCCTTCCTAACCCAGGTGCTAGGTCAGTGGTTCCCAAATCTCGTCCTCAAGTCCCCCAACAGGCCAGGTTTTAAGGATTACCTTGGGGAAATGCAGACTGAATCCTGCAATCACTGAGCAGCAAATCATATCATTGCTGTGCTTCACATATCCTGCAAACCTGGCCTGTTAGGGGGACCTAAGGACCAGGGTTGGGAACCACTGTGTGCTAAGTTATACCCTGTGTAACCAGGCCTAAACCTGTGCAGTTTATAGCTCACCTCGTCATCAGTGAAGAACAAATGCATTCAAAAGGAGTCTTAAAGGAGGCCGTCACCGTTAACGAGTTTGCGTTATATTTTTTGAATAGGGTTTGAAATGTGTCACCGCCCCTAATAATCAAATACATGAGAAAATAAATGGCATATTTGGCACCTCCATTGCCTGTCTCCTATAGGCAGCTCCACTCATCCGACAGGTTAACATTGGCAGCTCTGTTGCACCTCTGACTGCTGTGCCAGTGCCACAACCAAGATGGCGGCGCTCTGTAGGTAAGCATGACAAGATGCTCTTGAAGTGCATTATATACTGGTTTCTCATCACCTTGTGTTACATTGGGTCACTCCTGGTGACACATTCTGTAACCCCCCCCCCCCAAAATGGAATGTACTATAAAACAACCCTGTACTGTCCCCCCCCCCCCCCAATGTAAACTGCAAAAAAAGAATGTCAAAAGTTTGGCACATGTGCAGAAAAAAAACAACATTTTCATCTAGAATCAAATAAATCTCACCTAAAAGTCTTCGTACAATTCTCCAAATACACCAAATCTGTGGTCGCGCACAACTCACTACTACACAAACACTACACTAAAAGCACAATGAACTGTAAAGGTTTGGCTGCTGTACAGAAGACATAAGTGTCCCCAGAGAGTCACCGAGGCCGCTTCCTGCGCAGGAGAACTAAAGCAGAAGGTCCGTTTACCTCCTCCCTGCTGAGTCCCACAGGAGATAAAGCCCTGCCGTCCCCCGGATGCTGTGTTTGGCACAAGGTCTGGTGACGCGGCTCGGGTTATTTGACGCCGGACGTTTTTGCCAGTCTGTAGACGTTGAAGGTTTTGTTTTTGAAGACCCTGGTGAAGTAACTCGTGTAAGAATTGAGATCTCGCTTTATTTCTTCGCAGAAACGAGGAGACAGGGACGGTTTCAGGTCGGGATCGTTCTCGCCAGGCCCGTCCATGATCTGAAATTTCAAGTAAACAAAAGAAGGTTTGAGATGCTTCTACAGGTAATAATGTACACTACCAATATGTTTTCCATAAACCTACTGACAGTACCCCAGTGGATTTATGGAAAACAACTTTCCATTGCAGACGGTGTTAAAATGAATCTACCCATAATAAAATGCATTTTAGTGAACGGAAGCTTATTTGGCAGGCAAAGGGCTCCTCCTGCTGGCCAAAAAGTGGCACTACATGTACAACAAAATGGAAAAACACCGATCCCCAGCCAATGGGGGAAACAGAACCCCAACCTGACACGTCCGAGGTGCTGAAACTATGGGGGCGCATTCTGGAGCCAATTTGCAAACCAAATCCCTCTGCAGTGTTGCAGAACATGACTCGGATTTACTCAAGGTCGGGCTCCTGCAGGAGCTTTTGGATGTACAGTGGCAAGAAAAAGTATGTGAACCCTTTGGGATTACGTGGAGTTTTGCATGAATTGGTCATAGAATGTGCTCTGATCTTCATCTAAGTCACAACAATTTGAAAAACACAGTCTGCTTAAAATAATACAACACAAACATTATATGTTTTCATGTGTTTATTGACCAGAACATGTTAACATTCACAGTGCAGGGTGGGAAAAGTACCTGAACCCCTAGCCTAATGACTTCTCCAAGAGCTAATTGGAGCCAGGAGTGAGCCAACCTTGTGTCCAATCAGTGTGATATTATTGGATGTGTTGCTGAAAGCTGTCCTGCCCTTTAAAAACACACACCAGTTTTGGGTTTACTGGTTTCAAGAAGCACTGCCTGATGTGAACCATGCCTCGCAGAAAAGAGCTCTCAGAAGACCTACGATCAAGAATTGTTGACTTGCATGAAGCTGGAAAGGGTTACAAAAGTATCTCCAAAAGCCTTGATGTTCAGGTGTCCACGGTAAGACAGACTGTCAACAAATGGAGAAAGTTCAGCACTGTTGCTACTCTCCCTAGGCGTGGTCGTACTGTAAAGATGACTGCAAGAGCACAGCGCAGAATGCTTAATGAGGTAAAGAAGAATCCTAGAGTGTCAGCTAAAGACTTACAGAAATCTCTGGCACATGCTAACATTTTTGTTGACACATCTAAAATAAGGAAAACATTAAACAAGATTGGAGTACATGGGAGGACACCACGGAGAAAGCCATTGCTGTCCAAAAAGAATGTTGCAGCACGTTTGAAGTTTGCAAAAGAGCACCTGGATGTTCCACAGCACTACTGGCAAAATATTCTGTGGACAGATGAAACCAAAATTGAGTTGTTTGGAAAAAACACACAACACTATGTGTGGAGAAAAAAAGGCACAGCACACCAACATCAAAACCTCATGCCCACTGTAAAACATGGCGGAGGGAGCATCATGGTTTGGGGCTGCTTTGCTGCCTCAGGGCCTGGACGGATTGTTGTCATTGATGGAAAAATGAATTCCAGAGTTTATCAAGACATTTTGCAGGAAAACGTAAGACCATCTGTCCGCCAACTGAAGCTCCGCAGAGGATGGGTGATGCAACAGGACAATGACCCAAAGCATACAAGTAATTCAACAAAAGAATGGCTTCAACAAAACAAAATACGCCTTCTGGAGTGGCCCAGTCAGAGTCCTGACCTCAACCCGATTGAAATGCTGTGGCATGACCTTAAGAGAGCGATTCACACCAGACATCCCAAGAATATTGCTACACTGAAACAGTTTTGTGAAGAGGAGTGGTCCAAAATTACTCCAGATCGTTGTGCAGGTCTGATCTGCAACTACAGGAAACGTTTGGTTGAGGTTATTGCTGCCAAAGGAGGGTCAACCAGTTATTAAGTCCAAAGGTTCACATACTTTTTCCACCCTGCACTGTGAATGTTTACATGTTCTGTTCAATAAACACATGAAAACATATAATGTTTGTGTTGTATTATTTTAAGCAGACTGTGTTTTTCACATTGTTGTGACTTAGATGAAGATCAGAGCACATTTTATGACCAATTCATGCAAAACTCCACGTAATCCCAAAGGGTTCACATACTTTTTCTTGCCACTGTAAAGTATATTCTTTAATGGTAGTGAAGGGGTTATAAAGAAATGTTTTCACAAATTCTAGGGGCCCGATTACATTCTTCGAGCAGAACGTCGTATTACAACGTTCGCGCAAACAATGCGCGTCATCGTTTAACGCGGATGGACCTGCACGAGTGTGATGAAGTCTGCGTGTCCTATACTTAACATTGTGAGCGCAAATTCGTTCGTGCGCTGGTACGCGGATGGTATTACAATCGATGCGCATCTTTTTATGAACGACGTTTGCGCGCATAATTTTATCGTCTTTGAAAAGCTGGTGGTAACTGCAAATCGGAACGTTCTGGCCAAAACTAAAAACACCAGCACGAAAAAAAAAAATACAGCACAGTATAGTTACACATTCTACACATACCCAAACCAAAAAATTGTGAATTTGTGCATGTTTTTTTATTGCTGCAGCATGTATACTCAGATTTACGGGAAATTGTTGTCAATTAAGGTTCTTAATTCTGATTGGCTGAATCCGGCGAAAAAAAAACAGTCTGCACTCTGATTTACGTGCGCTACGTTACTGCGCGCGTATTACTCTTCGTATAGCGCGTTGTTTTTACGAACGTTATTTTTTGACGATGAGAAAATGCGTTCGGATCGTAATACCACCGTTAATTTTCGTGCGATAACGCTTAACGCTGCGCGCAAAACAAATTGTGCTGCGCGAACGAATTTGCGCGAAGAATGTAATAGGGGCCTAGAAGTGTAGCCTGGTCTGTCTCAACGAACAGATAAAGGAGCAGGCACGAAGGCCATCCATGAAAACAGTGGTTTTCCTTGGCACGCTAGATCACTGATGGCTAACTTGTGCACCCCAGAGGTACATGTCCTATAAAGCTGAGCCAGCCCCAAAGTGTGACTAAGCATCATGGGACATGTAGTTCAGAAACATCTGGGATGCCAAGGCTTGCCATCACTGCGTTAGGCGTTCCAAAACTACATCTCTAAGTATCCTCGGAGATCCTTAAAACAGAGCATAGTGTGAGGTGGAGCTCCAGCTGTTTTCAGTCTGGGGGTGGGGGGGGGGACTAGGCGGCTGCCTACAACCTATTAAGAGAGAGAGATGTAAGCAGGAGAGCGTAGTAAGGATTACTAGTCACTCTGTTGTACGTACGTGTCCATTGTCAACATCCAGGAGGTCCCGCAAACGGCAGCCCCTTCCATGACGTCTTTCATAACATATACTGTCTTCCAGTATCATGTAATCCGTCCCGAATGAGCGCAGGATGCTGTGAACGTCTTCCGGAGACCTCTTTGCATACACCTGGTATACCTGAAACGGCAACCCCGATTAAAGGATAAACAAAGCATCAGCACGTCAGCGCCCCCTGCCGGCAGCCGTCCACGAAGCAGCTCTGTCGCATTGCACGGTTACCAGGCAGCTGCGAAATGGGTAAACTGATTCTGTGTATTCGTATAGACGCGCAATCTTTACAATTCTGTAAATCGAGGCTCCCGGGGCCCAACATGACATGTTTATAACAGATTCCAGTGTCGTTGAGGTGCATCACTGAAGCCTCTTACCACCAGAAGTCTTCTGTCACCTCACCTGCTTGGTCCGGTCTCGTAGGCTCTTGTCTTCATAATGGGGGTGATTTGTAATGATCCTCCCAGTGCACAGCTTGACCCCAGCCAGCAGCTGCATGCTCCCTGCAAACGCTGCGTTCTTTGGGGTGTTGGACCTTTTTGCAAAAAGACATTGTGATCAATCTTTAGATTTTGTCAGTCACGTGGCACCAGGATCAGCAACCTGTTTATAAAACACACAGAACCATCAATAAGGTGTATCTGGGGTGATAGTTCTGCAATTCGTATGGGGCCCTGCATGAGATCACAGGTTGCTGCACTGCTTCTAGATCTGACCAGCCCTATATGAGCTACGCCGCTTCCAGACCCTATCAGCCCTACATGAGCTGCGCCGCTTCCAGACCCTATCAGCCCTACATGAGCTGCGGCGCTTCCAGACCCTATCAGCCCTACATGAGCTGCGCCGCTTCCAGACCCTATCAGCCCTACATGAGCTGCGCCGCTTCCAGACCCTATCAGCCCTACATGAGCTGCGCCGCTTCCAGACCCTATCAGCCCTACATGAGCTGCGGCGCTTCCAGGTCCGATCAGCCCTACATGAGCTGCACCGCTTCCAGGTCCGATCAGCCCTACATGAGCTGCGCTGCTTCCAGGTCCGATCTGCCCTACATGAGCTGCGCCGCTTCCAGGTCCGATCTGCCCTACATGAGCTGCGCCGCTTCCAGGTCCGATCAGCCCTACATGAGCTGCGCCGCTTCCAGGTCCGATCTGCCCTACATGAGCTGTGTCGCTTCCAGGTCTGATCAGCCCTACATGAGCTGCGCCGCTTCCAGGTCCGATCAGCCCTACATGAGCTGCGCCGCTTCCAGGTCCAATCAGCCAGGCTCTCTCTGTAATGTCACACTTATTATACAGCTACTCAACATGAGGCTAATCCATACTAACAAATCACAGCTCCTGTCACTATGAGTGTGAGTAACTGAATAGGAGGGGACATCATTATAAATAAAGAACCTAACCTCTGTCAGGACCATTGCTTCTTTGGCGGCTAACACCACTGCTAGGAATACAGATACATCTGTATCAAGCTAAATGAAGCAGCACAAACCACTAGCCGGTCCAGAAGGCCAGTGAATATTCACATGGGAGAAGCAGACGGCCACAGAATAGAGATCACTTACTCCAGCGGTCAGAAACCTTGGTCCTCCAGATGTTTTGGAACTACAACTCCCATGATACTCACCAACTCATTAGATTGGCGATAGTTCATGGGAAGCACAGTTACAAAACATCTGGAGGGGCCAAGGTTGCTGAGCCCCGGCTCAATCCTTAATGTCCAGTCACTGCTGAAAGAAACGAATCGATAAAAGCAATTAAAGTCATCAGGGCGGTTTATTAACTGATCAAAGCACAAATAACGCATGTTATATAACTCCAATGAATAATGGAGCGTTAGGGGGAATTATACATAAAAAAAAAAATATCAATTTGAAGGCATCTCATAAAAACGATAAGTTTGTAGCAGATATTATTAATGAGTGACACCTCCGCACGCTCCAAAGACAAATCTCCGCAATTAACCTCCCGTCCAATCGCTGGAGCTGCCGCGCAGACGCTTTTTAATAATGTTTGCTTTGTGTTTGTGCAGAATGCCAGTGATTAATTCGGTTTGAGATGGGATACACAGATATAAAAACAAGCCAAGTATTGCTCTCAAGGGATCAGATACATCAAATATTAAGCAGCCGTAATGCGCACATAACGACGCGCTGCGCCGGGGACGGAGCGTTCACCCTGGAATAAAAAGTCAATATTATGGATGATGAAGAGTTGGACAGAGTAATAATTATTATACGTTAGAAAACCATTTCGGGAAGGGGTGGGGAAGGAGCACAACAACTCTGTTTCCAGATAATTACAGATGGTTTGATCGGCTTTTTACAATTATTCGCCCAAAAACTGAACGCAAACATCTCACCAGCAAAAGGAACGCAGCGGATAAGTAAAATGTGAATACAGACACACTGAATGCAGAGCACTCCACCAGCAACAGGAACCAATGATTTTATGGAAAGCCACCTTAAAAATACCCTCAACCCTGTGACCACCACGCACACCGCCTGCACGCACTCTAATGATAGTTACAGTGCACGCGCAGACTGTATGCACTGGATTTGACAGATAGGGCTCCCTCTGGTAGTCGATCTCGAGATAGCACCAGAACTGCAGGGAAAGACTCAGGGCTAAATTACAATCTTCACACAAACGTTTGCGCCGGCACAAAAAAAACATTAACGCGTGGGGTAAAACCATTTGCGCCGAATCTCGTATTACATAGTCAGCGCAACAACCGCGCGAAATCGTCTACCGCGGGTGAACCTGCGCGAGCTTACTGTACTGCGCGAGTCCTATACTTAACATTGTGAGTGCAAATGCGTTTGTGCGCTGGTACGCGGATGGTATTACAATCTATACGCAGTTTGTAACGCACAGCCTTTGCGCGCATAATTTTAGCGTCTCCTAAAAGCTGGTGTTAATGGCAAATTCTATCAACCTGGCCGAACCCAAATACACCAGCCCAAAAAAAAAATATGCAGCAAAGTATAGTTACACATTCTACACATACCCAAACCAATAAATTTGAGAAGCTGTGTGTGCATTTATTATTGCTGCAGCATATATGCGCTGATTGACTTTGACAGGCGCAAAAATTTAACGTGAGATAATTGTGGCTCTTAATTCTGATTGTCTGAATCGCGTTAAAAAAACAGTGCGCACACTGATTTTTGCATACGACGGTACTGCGCGAGCATTTGTGCGCGCGTTATTGATCGGCGGATGAAAAGACACATGCGAGGATTGGAATTCCAGCGTTGATTTGCACTCGTAAACGTTTAACGCTTGGCGCAAAGATTTTGGCTTTGCGCGAGGGTTTTTGCGCGAAGAAGGGAATATAGCCCCCAGCCTTTTCAGCCGTAGTTTTAGCGAGTAACAGTACACTGGTGGATACACCTGCCGTACTGTACCTTTAAAAGACGTATTCTGGCACCCGTGTGTACTGCAGGAATCATACCACGTTGCGGTAACACAATCTCAGGCACCTGTTGGTGCTTTTGAGGATAGTGTTGACTTAATGTAGGTCTTTATATAGCATTAAAACAGGCGTCAGCAACCTCGGCCCTCCAGATGTTTTGGAACTAAATCACCCATGATTCTCAGCTACTCAGATTGGTCGAGCTTCACAGGGAAATGTAGCTTCCAAACATCCAGCGGGCCAAGGTTGCTGACCCCCTGCTGCAAAGACTTTAAAAATACCCGACTTCGTTCCCCCCCAAAATACAAGCATATATAGAGGTGTATTCTTATGTATGCTTTAACCTAACCTTAGAGCAGAGGTCCCCAACCCTGGTCCTCAGTGCCCCCCTAACAGGCCAGGTTTGCAGGATATGTGAAGCACAGCACAGCTGATATGATTTGCTGCTCAGTGATTGCGGGATTCAGTCTGCATTTCCACAAGGTGATCCTTAAAACCTGGCCTGTGAGGGGGTCCTGAGGACCAGGGTTGGGGACCACTGCCTTAGAGCTCTGTACAAAGTACAGGTGGTCCTGGGCAGAGAGATGTATGCTCTACTATTTATTATTTGTATTAATTATGGAATAGGTGCTATTAAGTAACATTTGTGTATTGTATTATATAATGCATTCTTGTTCATATATACAGTGCTCACTATTTTATGGATGGGGTTTAGATTGGGCGCACTTTACTGCGCATAGTGGATCTTTATTATTAAAGACACAGTGTGAGTGAACCAGCAACACAAACCGCTGCACTATTCCCATTTTTATGACGACACGGAGTAATGGGGCACGTTGTTAGCTTGGTCACGGTGCGTCTGTTTGTGTCGCTGCGGTCAGATCAGATGACATTGTATGAACAATAAATGCAGAAATCCAGGGAGGGTTCACAAACTTTCTTCCTGCAGCCATAGAAGCGCGATCCATGTTCCGTATTGATTTCTAGCAGCGCCCAGTGTGGATCTGACACCGCGGATACGATATGCACAGCCGCAGGTAAATATTAAACGCCCTCGATTTACTGCCCGCTGCCCCCACTCAATCAATATAGGAGCGCTTTGTGCGTACATAGGAAAAACAACATTTTGCAAAGAGGTCTAGAAAAAGAAAGGGCTCCAAGCGCCGCACGGCTGCGAAACGCGTCCGGACATGGATTATCTTAATTGCGTTTTCAAACACATAATACGGATGTTAATGCACTCGGGATTCCCGGGTGACGTTATTTTATTGTGCAATCACCCAGAAAGCATTGCAAGGTTTTCATAATAAATCCTGGTTTATCACAATCCTCTTTATTAGAGATGAGGAAAGTCACATTCAGAGCTTTTTTTTCCCCTATAAAATGTTTAGGTTTGGTTGGTGCGAGAGCTAAAGCCTCGTTTAGTTTTCTCCCCTCGTGTTGACATTTTCACACTGCCGACTCGATTTACCCGCTCGAAAACATGCACTTTTTTCTTTTATCTTGAGTTTAATTGACATATTAAAATGTAATATACAGGACTTGCTGTATTGTGTTTTCTAATGTATTTGCTTGTTTTTATATAAAAATCTTTGTATTTCGTACTCTGTTCTTGTACGGCAATACCCACCGCTCTCGTTCACGCCAAACATTGGAGTCACGTTACTGACTATGCATCGTCTCGTTTGCTGTCCTCTACTTTGTACTGAAAACTTTGTTACAATTAAGAAATAAAGAAAAAAAAAAAAGGTAATAAATTCTGATAATTTATTTAGGGCTCTATTACACTGTTCGCACAAAAATGTGCGTAAAAACGCATTAACGCAAGGGGTGAACGTCGTATTACGTTGTTCGTGAATACGATGCGTGTTAACGTCTAACGCAAGCGCAAGTTCGTGCGCGCATCCCATACTTAACATTGTGAGCGCAAATGCGTTCGTCCGCTGGTACGCGTATGGTATTATGATCTATGCGCAGTTTTTAACGCACAACATTTGCGGCATAATTTTAGCGGCTTTTAAAAGCGGTAAATCTGAACGTTCTGGCCGAAACCAAATACACCAGCCCGAAAAAAAAAAAATACAGCAACGTATAGTTACACATTCTACACATACCCAAACAATAAAATGGAGAAGTTGTGCGTGTTTTTTTTTATTGATGCAGCATATATACTCAGATTGACTTTGACAGGCGCAAAAACTGAGCGGGAGACAATTGTGGTTCTTAATTCGGATTGGCTGAATCGCGTGAAAAAACATTCTGCCCACCGATTTCTGCGCGCAACACTAATGCGCGTGCGTTTTTTGCGCGTCTTTTTTTAGGCGCGATATTTTTTGGACGGATGAAAAAATGTGCTCGGATCGTAATATCTGCGCTAATTTACGCGCGTTATCGATTAACGCTGCACACAAAAAAAATTGTTCTGCGCGTACAAATTTGCGCGGAGAATGTAATAGAGCCCTTAATTTTTACAGGAAAGTGTTTTACATGACTGATCCCAGTGAATATCTTTTAAGCTGGTGTTACACATCATGCAATCGGTGTTTTAAATGTAATAAAAGGAATATACTGCAATCAGATTTAATGAAGGGAAAAAAGTAAAGTAGTAAAATACATGGGGCTGCGCTCCAGCCTTGGGTAAACTTAACCAGAGCAAACCAGATGACCTTAGACTCTGAAGGAATGCTTGGATTCAGGGCTTGATAAACACAGGGGATATTGGAGCTGCAGCTCCAGGCCCATGACCCCAAACAGGCCCAGAGAAACCTTAGGGTCCATTGGGGCTAAAACCACTAACACAATGAAACCGAGAGTGATCGGGCAGGGTCAAACTCAGGGGTGAGCGAGATAGGATGAAGGAAGGTTGGAGCAGGGAACGAAGCGAATGCTAAAAGGGACAGGATGATGGGCATCAGAGACAGAAAAGGGAAGGATGGGGAGAGGCCAAAAACACGTGTCCCAGGAAATAAAATATGATTTTGACAAACCAGAAGGATTCTTTTTTTATTTTCACATTTCTTAAGAGACTCCCTTAAGGATGCGATTAGGAGTAAAATTGCCAAATTCTTGCTTCCGTCCAGAATTACAGGAATATAGAGAAATGCTAGTCCAGTACGATGTCCCCCATTTTCACGTAGGAGTAATACGTGTTCTGGAAAATGTAGCTGATCTGACAGCGCTAGGTGCGTCCAAAGTTGGCCAAACCCAGCAACCTCAATTCTGAGATAATTTTGAGCCCCTTTTCTGTGCATTGAGTTAAACACATGTGTACAAGACACGTAAACGTACTTACTTGATCCAGTTCATTAACTGCACAGTGTCCGGGTCGTGGAATTCTCTCAGCTCAGAGAGCTCCTCCGTCATCCTCGGCCAAAACTGGAAAGGATCGAAACATAGGTTTAACGCGGTTCTTTGCAGGTCACAGCGCACTTATAAAGGTCTAACAGAGGTCTTGACGCACACTGACTATAAGGAATAATTCGAACATAGAGAATACATGGCGTCATGACGTAGGACAAGTCATTATGGAGCTGTACATGTGATGCCTCCGCAGAAGAAGAAAATCCGTAAAGCCCCCCGTAAAACAGTGAGCCTGGGTCAAATGAACGGAAAGTCACATCAGAAACAATACTAAATGAAGAAGCGGCTCTGAGCCGCAAAACGCATTTTAGTACTTTCTTTTGTTCGATTCATTTTTAGGTTTTAGGTTTTAACTGCTGAAACCAGGAGGAATAAATCATTTTAAACCTTTCTTGGTGACCGGTTTCCTTTGGTTACACTGGCTAAGTGGCTTCGATCCTCAGTGGAGGATACATAATCTATCAGGATTTTGCACCCAGAGTAGGGATGAGCTGTTCGGGTTCGGACGGTTCGGGGTTCGACCCGAACTTAGCCTGTTCGAGCAGATCGCGAACCCCGAACATTTCTGGGTGTTCGCCGCATGTTCGACCACAATGCATTTTCCCACTGCCTGAAGCTCGTAATTGACTACAGCCTTGCACCTGACCACAGGTCTGGTGCAAGACTGGTTGAACACTATGCCAATCACCGCTCAGAGTCCTGATTGGGCAAATTTGCCCAATCATGGGCTCACAGAGCTAAGTCCCGCAGCACACTATATAAGGTTTCCACGCAGCGCTTCTGCACGCATTTCAGAGGAGATTTCAAAGAAGATAGTTCTGTGTGTTGTTACTGCCGGTCTGCCACGCTACTGGGGGGGTCTGGGGGGGTCTCATTTCGACCAAATATCAGGGAATTTAGGTGATGTGTCTCTTGTCACTGTGCCAGCAATTTTTTTTGGGGTTTACAACTTTATTTAAAACATTTGTGTATTGAGGTGATTTTCTGGGTCTTGTCACACTGTGCCAGCAAATCTTTTTGGGTCTCATTTCTAACAAATATCAGGGAATTTAGGTGATGTGTGTCTTGTCACTGTGCCAGCAATTTTTTTGGGGTTTACAACTTTCTTTAAATCATTTGTGAATTGAGGTGATCTTCTGTGTCTCGTCACACAGCCAGCAATTAATTTTGGGGCTCACTAATTTCTTTAAAACACTTGGGAATTAAGGTGATCTGTGTCTCGTCATACATACAGTACCACGCTGTATTTTGGGGCTCTCTAATTTATTTAAAACATTTGTGAATTAAGGTGATCTGTCTCTTGTCACTGGCTGCCAGCTATCAGTGTGTCTCACTGAGTTATACCAGAGTTCTTTAAATCTTTATACCAGAGTTGAATCAGAGTTCTGTATATATTAATCTATATATCACTCACCATGTCTGAAAGAACAAAAAGGACAGGCAGACGCTCCCAGCCACAGATAAGAGGGCAAGCAGCCCCTGTGTCGGGAGGCTGTGTCTCTGGTCGTGGTGGATGTGGTGCATCCTCTGCAGGGGCACGCATGTCCACAGCTACTCCTGCCGCAGCCTCGCTATCACACATGGAGGAGTCAGCTGAATTGTTTGACTACAATGAGAGTGACATGCTGCTTGAGGAAGCGCAGCAAGTACAGTGCTCTGATTCAATCTCTGAGGTTGAGCAAGGGAGTATAATCAACCTAGAGGAAGGGGGTGCCAGTGATGACACACAAATAACTGGCACTCATGTTGCCCCAGCAGCTGCAGCATACTGCCAAGTTGGCTCCAGTGACGAGGAGATAGGGGGAGAAGATGACATTGAGGATGATGAGGTCACTGACTCCACCTGGGTGCCAGATCGAACTGAGGAATCAAGTGAGGAGGAGGGGGAGGAGGAGGAGGCACAGCAAACACGAGGCTCAACATGCTCTGTGACCAACCGTAGCACTAGCCAGTCCAAGGCATCGCATGTCAGAGCTGCTCTGGTGCAGAGCGCTGCTGTCTCAAATAACACATGCAGGAAATCTGCTGTCTGGGAGTTCTTTAAGAACTGTGCAGCAGACCCCACCGTTGCTATTTGTAATCTATGTCAGAGGAGGCTGAAGCGTGGGATAAACACCGGACACTTGGGTACCACATGCTTGAGGCGACATATGAACAACTGCCACACATTCCGTTGGGACAAAACTTTGCGTAGGTCCTCCTCCTCCTCATCTGTCTCTACCCACACTGTATGTCCTGCCATGCAATTGCCTACAACCTCCACCGACCGGGATGATGGTACAGTAATGGATGTACCAGTAGCTGAAGATTTACGCAGTCAGATTACGTTGCAAGCAGCTGCTGCAGCGAAAGAAAAAATATAGTCCCAACCATCCCCAAGCACAGCGTCTAAATGCCAGCTTAGCAAAATTACTCGCATTGCAGCTGCTGCCTTTCCAGCTGGTGGACTCTGCTCCCTTCCGTGAATTTGCTGAATGCGCTGTACCACAGTGGCAGGTTCCAAAACACCATTACTTTTCACGCAAGGCCATTCCAGCACTATACCAGCACGTGGAAGACAATGTTATCCAGTCATTGGGAAAGGCAGTCAGCAGCAAGGTGCATGTGACTTTAGACACGTGGTCCAGCAAGCATGGACAGGGTCGTTACATTTCCTTCACGGCACACTGGGTAACTCTGATTGCAGCTGGGAGGGATCCAAGACGGGGCTCTGTGCTGGAGCTTGTTCATCCACCACGCCTCCAGAAAGCTGCTTGTATGAGATCTGTCTGCTCCACCACGACCACCTCTTCCTCCTCCTTCTCTGTCTCTGACGAAGTGGCAGTTAAACCCACGCCTGACAGGGTGTACGCAATGGCTCAAGCAAAAAGATGCCATACTGTGCTTGAGCTGGTTTGTTTAAGGGACAGGAGCCACACCGGGTCAGAAATTTTGTCAGCTCTGCAGGGGCAGGTGCAGAGATGGTTAACACCACGCCAGCTTGAGCTGGGAATGATCGTCTGCGATCATGGCAGCAACCTTCTCTCTGCCCTACGCAAGGGAAAACTGACGCATGTACCATGCCCAGCACACGTCCTAAATCTGGTGGTACAGCGTTTCCTAACCAAGTACCCAGGGCTGCCAGAGCTTCTCATCCAGGCCAGAAAAGTCTGCAGCCACTTCAGACGGTCATTCCCAGCAAGCGTTCACCTGGCAGATATTCAAAGAGAATTCCACCTTCCCACAAACCGTCTGATCTGTGACATGCCCACCAGGTGGAATTCGACATTAGCAATGCTGCAGCATCTGCACAAGCAGCAGAGGGCCATCAACGAGTACCTGTGTGAGTATGGCACAAGGACAGGTTCAGGTCAACTTGGTCCCCCCCCCCCCCGCAGTGGCTGATGATCAGGATGCATACACTGTACTGTCACCATTTGAGGAGGCAACGAGGATGGTGAGCAGGGACAGTGCATGCATCAGTGACACAATTCCTTTAGTGTTCCTGCTGGAGCACACTCTGCGGGGAATTATAGATGTGGCTCTAGAGGCAGAGCAGCGGGAGGAAGAGGAGGCCTTCCCTAGCTCTCAAGGCCCCAGTCTTTCCGCAGACAGCATTCCAGCGGGTCTGGACTATTTAAGTAGTGGGGGCATTGAAGGTGGGGATTCCTCAAGGCAGGGTTTTGTGTGCCCAGAAACAGAAGGGCTTGTGCGTGGCTGGGAGGAGGAAGTGCACGATACGGTCATCCTCATTGACCAGGAAGACTCGGCAGCTAATGCCACCTCCAGCCTACGCTGCATGGGCTCCCTAATGATGCAAAGGCTGCTAAAGGACCCCAGGATTCGTGCCATCAAGGAGAGGGATCATTACTGGTTGGCAACCCTTCTTGATCCACGATACAAGGGGAAAGTTGCAGAGCTCATCCTGCCCGCACAGAGGGAGCACAGGATGACAAAACTTGAGGACGCTCTAAAGCGAAACTTGTGTAACACCTTTCCAGGCACTGTTAGATTACCAAGTGCTACTGCTGACACACGTGCTTCTGAGGCTGCAGGTGATCAGAGGAATAGCGGTGAAGGCCAGGGCCGCTTGACTGATGCATTTTTAAATTTTTTTAGTCCTCGACGCCCAGGGACGTCAAATGTAGGCACCCATTGCCAACGTCTTTACCATATGGTGCAGGACTACCTAGGGGCAAGGGCAGACCTGGATACCTTTCCAGCAGATGATCCACTGGCTTACTGGGTGTTGAGATTGGATCACTGGCCAGAACTTAGCCAATATGCTATGCAGCTACTAGGTTGCCCTTCATCTAGCGTGCTTTCCGAAAGGACGTTCAGTGCCGCTGGAGGTTTTGTCACAGACAAAAGAGTGCGTCTGTCCACCGACTCTGTAGACCGGCTGACATTTATAAAAATGAATCAGTCCTGGATCAGCAGCTATCAATCCCCTGATGCTGAAGTAATGGAATAGATAGGGGATGTCCTCTTCTGCATTCACAAAACCTCCAGCACTGAACTCTTCCACAATACCACAAAAGGTTACGGTGTGAATGCACTTGCTGCCATGAAAGGCACAATATTTGGCTGCACTGACGCCTGTGCCAGATTTATATAATTTGAATTTTTTGAACTGCAGGGTCCACCCCTGCACTCTTCCAGCATACCACAGAGGGGTTACTGTATGATGATACTTGCTGGCCTGGCAGTCTTGCACCAAAGGCAGAATATCTGGGTGCACTGACGCCCATTCCCAGATTCATATCTTTTTAATATAGGACCGCATGGTCCACCCCTGCACTCTTCCACAATACCACAGAGGGGTTACTGTATGATAGTACTTGCATGCCTGGCACTAAAGGCACAATATCTGGGTGCACTGCCATTGACGCCTGTATCAGATTCATATCCTCAGAGGGGTTACGGTGTGACGGCACTGTTGCCGACGCTAAAAGCCCAATTTTAAAGCACCTATTGTTACTTTCATCCAAAGCCTGCATAAGTTTCACAATAATCTAGCCAAAAAAACCACTAAACTTTTTCTGCGCGTCCTAAAATGTCTTTTCATACAGGCTGCCGCCCCAAGCAGTTGTTTATGGATAGATTAAAGGAAAAGTATTTACCGTCATATGAAACGTCATTTATTTATTTTTAAGTGTTTCTATACATCCTAGAAATCTGCCACTTCACAGGCAGGTTATGGGGACCTCCTAGGCACGATATTTGAAGGAATTTTTGGTTTTTATTTTTAACCCTTATTTCATGGAAAACTCACTGTCCCTTTAAAAACGTTTTTTTTTAAAACTTTTTGTCCTTGTTTCCTGTCCCCCAGGGCACTACCCGGACCCCCATACACCTTTTATGGCAAATATGTAGCATATATGCCCTCTTGGAGGGCACTCCAAAAAACCGAATTTTCAGCCCCATTGACTTGAATGGGGGTTCGGGTTCGGTCCCGAACAAATGGGAAGTTCGGGTTCGAACCAAACTCGGGGAGTGTTCGGCTCATCCCTAACCCAGAGGAGGACAAGAGCACCTGGTCCAACAGTGAGAGGACAGAACAAGGCCCGGCACAACAGAGAACTTCAGCCATGTTCCTCATCAAGAAGGGAGATTTGGCGCTCCCTTACAGTGACACCAGCTGCCCATCCATCCGGTGTCTGACTTGAAACACCAGCCCATGTGAGTGCATCCTTCCATACATTTTACCTGATATTTTAAAAAGTTACTTGTGCTTCATTTTTTTTTTTGAGAAAGTATTTTAGCAGGAAGGATACATTGAGATTTCTCTCGTTTTCAGGTATGTCCTGGGTGGCGAGTATGTAGCGTTAGGTGTCTTGCCCAAGGACACTTACTGGAGAGGTGCTCGTCGGGATCGAACCCATGTCTCCACAGGCTCTCTCCATGCGGAGCAGTGACGTTACCTCTACTCCACCCAGCCGGTACAAAGTATTTGAGGTATAAAGAACCATATTACGTGAAAAGGGGACTTTTTTTCCAATCAAAACTCCCCCCATCGAACCTCGGGCTGTTTGAAAGAAGCGCTGGACTCCATCACACTTTCAAATGTTCAATTATATCAGCAAAGGAGAAGACATGTTAAACCAGGCCGGGCCATAGAAAGACTATCAGCAAGCAGGGACATAATGAAGAAGCAGAGGAAAGATCTTGCCGGTGGCATCACACAGGATGCAGAGGGTACGGGGGGGGGGGGCGCTAACCAGCACGTGTGCAATTAGAGAGCCCTTAACGACTCACAAGCCGAGCGGAGGCACATTGTTACACGCGGATGATTAACTGTAAGAGAATGCCAATATTTAGTTACTGTCTGTATTATTGATGCTCTCAGTAACTGGTGTGAACGTGGAGGAAGGGGACTTACTGTCATATGCCGGAGTGACAGCAGAGCGCAACACATGGAGGTGACGCCAAGAAGCACAATCCACGCGATGGGAGCCCGTGTCGATAGGAGGCCTGTCAGTTTCACGCACCGCTGAGCCACATGCCTGGAGTTACACAGATCAATCAATAATATAGATATTTATATGGGAGAACGTTACTCACCTTAAAGATCAAACACAGGATCAGCAGGATGGACACAGAATACCGGAGCACGTTAGTCTGTAAGGGAGGATTCGCACATTATTCCGGATACACTCATACAAAAAGTAATCATAGCACAGCAATGGTGAACCTCGGCACCCGAAACGTTTGGGATTTACATGTCCCATGATGCTCGGCTAGCCTTAAGTGTAACTTTCATGGGAGATGTAGTTTTGAAACATCTGGGCCTAGCACTTACACCCTGCGAAAATATCATCATAAATTAAAATTCATGCATGCAAAACACTGACCCAGCATATGCAGCCGCTTTATATTCTGATAGGTTTTGGTTATTGTGCAGCTTATTCACCCGGCAGATGCTTTTTACAGAGGATGCAGCGGTGCTGCCACCTACTGGCAATGCTTGAAATGGCAGTGGACAGAAATGCAGGTAACGCATACACAGCCTGATTGAATATTTGGGGGTGAGATGTGCAAAAAAAAACCACCTAATAAATCCTTACAGAGACCAAAGAGTTTACTGTACATTAAACGTCAACACACATGAATAAAACTGGGCCAGAGAATCAATAAGAGGGAGGGGGGGGGATTCCTTAATTTATCAGCATCATAACCACTGCACTGCTTAGACTCTACTGTTCAGGTGTCTGTAACCAGGAATGGATAGAATGCCCTGCATTAAAATGCATTTAAAGGTCTGCAGGGGAATACTGAGACAGATACAAACCCTATGCGGGGTGTATACTTTAAAGCACTTCAGCACGAGTCCCCAAACCTCCACGCTTAGAAGTCCAAACGATGAGAAGCTGCACATGTGAGACGTCCACAGGTACTTCATCCTGAAAGGTACAAGACATTAATTACTAATACATTAATGACACGGATTATTAAGCGTAGCCGCTGCTCAATAAATGAAACCCGCGACTATCCACACGACTGAGCCGTTTGCAGGACTCTGAAAACCCAGAACAGTGGTGGCGAACCACAGATGTTCATGAACACCTCTACAGTAAGTGTCCTTGGGCAAGACACCTAACAGTACATAATTGAAAACAAGATAAATCTCAATGTATCCTTCCTGGTAAAATACTTTCTCCCAAAAAAAACTACAACTACAACTCCCATGATGCCCAACAAAGCATAGGTGTGACCAAGCACCATGGGACATGTAGTTCAGAAACATCTGGGGTGCCAAGGTTCACCATCAAAGCCCTAGAAGCAACTAAACAGACTTCCCCTGAAAAAAGGTCCTGTCTTGAAGAGCTTGCAATCCATTCTACAGCCATAGTATGGGGACGCACCTCTGGCCGTGACTAATGTGCCACGCACCCTTTCTAGAGGTGTTGTGGGACATTAGACCATGGTGTCTAATCCCAGATTAGCCATGGGCCAAACAGGCCTGCAGAGATTACTGGACCATGTAAAGTTGCCGCTGCGCAGGTAAAAGATGCCCCCGAGCGGCCCTGCTCCGGCGCTCTGCTGACAGCCATGGTGGATGGAAGGAGGAGGAGAAGAGAAAGGGATTTTTAACATGTTTAATGAATAATAATTCAGTCTTTCTGGGGTTTGTTCAGCATTGCTGCCTAGCGCTGCATTTTATCTTCGCTTTATCTTCTAGGATCGCTTAGTGCTGGGGAAACATTGGGTCCCCAAAGTGCGCCGACCAGCCCGCCGTATGCTGCCGCACTGGGTTAAAAACAGAAAAAACAAACAAACATGAAAATGTGTTTAAAAAAAGTCTATCATAATAAAGCAGTCTGTTAAAGAATAAAAGATACACGAGGGAATTCAAAATTTTGCCAAGAAAATACAGAAATATATCTAATAAACTGCTAAAAAATTTAAGAAAAACACTTTTTTTTCCTGAAACTGAAAAGAATAAACGGTTGAATAAAAAACAATCGGATAAAAGCGCGAATATTTTTTTTACATTGAATCTTATGGGATTCGCCTTTTTAAACCCCGTTGAGCTGAACCACTGAAAATCTGGGCATTTTGCCAATGTTTCGGTGCAGTTCTGCGTTCTCTGCATAGATTAACCATTACTTCTCTATGGGACGATTTCACTGCAGCCAAACGACGTCGAATTGCGGCAATCTGCACCGTATTTCACTGTGAATTCGCCAGCATTTGGCGAATTGACAGCTCTCTGCATAGACGAGCTGCCACAAAATTGCACCGTACGTGGAAATTCATCATTCGGTGCAATTCGGTGGCAAGTTTGGCGCTTATTGAATAATCCTTTATATATTCCATATAATTACAGACAATATGTATATATAGTTACCTCATTGTGCTGAGGCCCAAACACCCGAACAGGAGAGCGTGAATTAAGTTGTACGCAATCTCAGGCTTGAGGAAATATGGCTTTTTATCCTTTTTTTCGTTGCGTTTTGCATTTGATGAACTGGAAAATGACAAATAATTAATCCCAATACAGTGCGGAAAAAAACAGGTTAAACTACAACAAGGAGCATGATCTCACAGGAAGACGTGTGCAGGCGCCACAGCTAGGGGTTGCGGGGGAGAAAGTGATGACTATTTAATGCACCCCGACGCCTCCCCCTGAACATGTATTGCCATAAAGATTGTTACAGTTACAAGTTTTTATAGAGCCCGAACACGTTCCGTAGCGCTGTACAATAGGAAATCTAGTAATAATCTGATGTCGGTGCAGAGCATTCGGCGGCCGCCAACGTGAAAATTGAATCAGAATTTACAAAAAAATCCCAAAGCAAGAAAGAGAAAGTGAGGTCAGCCAATAATCTGTCACTTGTAACGCATCTCCCAGCATTCCACTGTGCAGGAAACAGGAAGGGTTTCTTTGGATGATGCTTTGCACCCAAAAATGCCAAAAGGTTAGATTGATATTTTTGGGGTTTTAAATAAATTCCTGATTTCCCCGGTACGCTATGACGGGAAGTCGTAATTTTATTAAAGACGAAAGGAGGCGAGTATTATTATGCCAAATCTCATTTATTGCCACTTTCAGCAGCAAGAGAAGGAAAAAAAATGATATAACAACTAGGATAACCCCCTATAATGCACATGGTATGCTCCGTAGCATAACCACCCCCAAAATACAAACCTCCACAACTCCTGGACGCTTCCTCTTTCTTGCTGCTTCCACGAGTAAGATAAGCACTGTTTAAAAATCTTCTGTGTGATCTTTATTTTATATCGTTTTATATTAACTATTAGAATTAAATGCTAAACAAATATAAACGATTGAAACGGTATAAGGAGTTTTATAAACGCTATATATCATGATGATTTAACCCCAACCCCCCCAAAAAAAGAAGCTCTGCACAGGATTCTCCTTGATAGCAGCGGATATATCATTATTTCCATTAGGCGGATGTAAGAATAAAAATAAAATTCGGCGCTGGGTACCTGAGGTTGTGGAACACTGTAATCGTGGCAGCAATTGTTAAGATGAACAGAGCCAACACGTACGGGTACAGCATGAGGGTATCAGAGAGCCTTTGAAATGTGTCAAAAGGAAGCAGGCGAAAAGGTTCCTCACACAAATACAGACTGGCATCAAAATCCCTGGAGAGACAGAGAGAGCGTTGTGACTTGCAGGTGACCTGGGGTTTATATAGTGTGCTGGTTCTGCTATTAATATCCGAGAGGCTTATGGTTATTTGCTGCAGGAGTCCTTATCCCGGACATTTTTAACCTTACGACCTGAGACAAGGGCCAGCAACCTCGGCCCTGCAGATATTTTGGAACTACATTACCCATGAGGTTCAACTAAACTAGGGAGTGGTTGAGCATCATGGGAGATGTAGTTCCAAAACATCTGAAGAGCCAAGGTTGCTGACTTCTATATTAGGGGGTGATGCTCTTCTATTACGTGATTGATCAGGTACATCTACTTTCCCTGAAGCTTGCAGGGGAGCAGCGCCATTTAAGCAGCCATAAAAGGGTTAATGGGGACCTCGTTCTGACTTTATGAAATATTTGGACGGATGATAGTGCCGGAGAAGTTACCTCGATCCAAAGCCCAGCTTTGCTCGGATGAATTTGAAGATGTGTTCGTCCGCTTGTAAATGGAGAATTTTCTGTGCAGAAAGAAGAAAATAAACAAGGCATGAAACGCACCGAAAAATACGCTGTGCCACGAGGGTTGCACACAAGCCCATCCCCCACCCATTCCTGGGGCTTTAAGTATAGAACGTGGTCTACACTCGACTCTCCCCGTGCCTCCAGTATTTCAAGTCGTCCATGTGGAGACCCATCAGCTCACTCCATAATCCCCCCTATGTACCTTTCCTGATCCATCTCCCTCACAGCCCCCCATTACTTCCCACATTCTGCCAATTACCCTCACCACAATGCTCTTAGAGTGTAAGCTCTTGGGCAGGGTCCTCTTTTCACTTGCACCGTCTTTCCTACCTGCTCACGTGTCACGGAGCAGACAAGCAGTAAATGCAGAGGCCCCAGCTTCCACTTGGGAGGCTCTCGGAGCTTATCTGCCTCCTCCATGACTTGTGAGCAGACAGGAAAGACTCCGCGAGCCACTGCTGAGGCTGAGGGACTCCAGCTGGGTGTCTTGCTGCCTGGCATGACGTGGACTCGACGGGGTTGGCTTGGAATGCGGATCCCTGGAAAATGCAGAGATGGTGTCCTGACCATAGAGATCGGATCCCCAGGATTCAAGTGAACATCAGAATGAGTTTAGCCTCCCTGGCGGTATTCCCGAGTGTGACTCGGGGTTAAATTTCGCTACCGCGAACAGTAACCCCGAGCCACACTCTGGCTGCTTACTCACCTCATCCTGCGCTCCCCCGCAGTGTGATCGCAGCGACTTGCTTCCTGGTAACGCTCCCTGCGAGTCACATGATGCAGGGGGCGGGACCAGGCAGCAAATTAGAATATAGTAAAAAAATATATATATATTTCAATGTAAAATCCCCAACAGCATGACTTGCTCATGAACGGCCATTAGGTGGCACTAAAGGATCAGAAACAAACCATATACACATTCTAAGACTGGACTTTACTGTATAAATGGTTTGAAGATCTCTTATATGAAAATATAATTATTGATCGACTGTATGCATTATGAATGTTGCTGTATAAATAAGAGTGTACAGAATTGAAATAATATATCATACCAAGGATGTTTACAATGTGGCAATGTGCAGTGACTAATATTGCACTCTTGTTTTCTGAAAGATTTCAGTGTTTTTGGTTTCATTATATTATTGAATAGAATTTATTTGCATTATTTTGGATAATTATTTTTGGGATAACAAATTATTATTTCGTGTTTCAAACTTTATTTGACTCCGTGTGTTTACTAGACTCTTCTCTGCACAGATTTCAGTGAGTTATTCCTTATTATTACAGGCTTACTATATAAAACAACACGTTTCCTTTTAAAAAAAAAAAAAAAATAGAGACGCTTTTAGACACAAAATTTTGAAAAAATTAGACCGCCAGGGAGGTTAAATGTAAAGAATGAAGAAAACCAAATAAATTGAAGATATTGACAAAGTTTCCTCCTGCTGGATTCTTCTGTGTAACCTGGAACAGAATTAAATATACGTAAACGTCATAAATATCTGCACTCCTCCTGCTTCCATACCTTGACGGCTTTATTTATGAGGACTGTCAGGCCGAGAACTAGAATCACGTGGAAGCCGAGGTTCCAGATCCTTTTCAGAAGATGTCCATGTTTAAGGCCTTTCTGAAAAACAAATCAAGTCCAAGTCCGGTGTAATGTTATGACCATATGTCCATATTACACCTGGCTACAGGGTTATAGAAACGCACCACAATAAGAGCCAAACAAAAAAAACAAAGCAGGCAAAGACGATTTACACCCCGGCAGGTCAGCCATTTAAACCACACGACCTTTACCCAAGGCTATTCCTCCCACATACACTACTTTGGCAAAGCATAAAAGAAATTCAGGGCAACGTGGGCAAACCAAGCTGAACCCGCATACACAAGCTATTTGTATAGCACCAACATATTCTGCAGCGCTGTACATGACATGTGAGCAGGCATAGTTTCACAAGGACGATACAGTATGATTGGGGGACCTTGTTCCTACAACTCATTATATATTGTGACAGAGTGCATGGTTTGGATAACAGAATGTCTGGGAGAGTAATCGAGGAGGGTATTTAGGACCCAGAATCCTCCATGGCCTCTATCCTCTCGCACATGTGTTGCCAATTAATTAGTTAAGCAAGCAACAAGTAAATTCTGAGGCTGCTGACTCCTGGACAGAAGTGTTTAATCAGGCTGCTGAGAGCAGGGCGGGGAGCAGAAACACTTCTAGGAAAAGCTGTGATTTTTCTTTTATTTATTAGGTTACCTGGACAGTCAGGATCGCTGTATGTTTAGTAAGTGCTCTAATTGAGCTAGGATTTTGTTTGTAGGTGTTTTTGTTTTATTACCTGCAATATGTTTCGAAGCCAAGTGTGTCGTATTTTTATACGAATAAAAAGGCCTCTCATTTGCATAACTTCAACTCTGCGGCTGTTTATACCCTAGGGCACACTGACAGGCCAGGTTTGCAGGGTATTTGAAGCACAGCACAGTTGATATGATTTGCTGCTCAGTGATTGCAGGATTCAGTCTGCCTTTTCCCAAGGTGATCCTTAAGACCTGTCCTGTTAGGGGGACCTGAGGACCAGGGTTGGGGACCACAATATATATATATATATATATATATATATATATATATATATATATATATATATATATAATTAGGCACGTTCATTCTTATACAAAAATCTGATACAACACTTTCCTTTATAACATAAACGATACCTGGACTTTCTTTATGATAAGTGCAGCCGTTATGAAGCTCAGTATCAAGGAGCCCAGGATCATGGTGTTCACAAACTGCAGCACGCACACCAGGAGAAGCGAGAGGATCTGGATCAGGTACAGATGTGTCACCTAGAAAAAACAGGCTAACATTATACGTGAGGATCATAAACTGAATCCTGTGCATTTAATAAAAAGGCAGGATGTCATACCTCCACGAGCCACAATATAAAACCATAAGAACACAACATTCAAGAGAGGAAAAGGTGCGCTGCCCAGCTAGTACCATCTGCAAACCTGAGTGGACAAGCAGTGGTGAGGGGGCAAAGAAGACCATGGAATAGGTAGATCTTTTAACCATCCTGTAGCCATGCGATTGGGGGGGGGGTGTATGTATGTTTAAATACCCTGTGTTACAGATGAACACAAATGGGGACCTGTCCGATACCACACTAGCCTATAGGACATGGGTCAGCAACCTCGGCCCTCCAAAAGTCTCCACCAACCTGTTGACTCCCTAAACATCATGGCAGATGTAGCTCCAAAACATCTGGAGGGCTGAGGTTGCTGACCCCTACTACAGAGCATGGATCTCAAACTCCAGCCCCTCCAGATGTTGTCTGCCTACAAGTCCCAGAAATATTTGCATGAGGTGGATGGCCAGAGGATCATGGGAGTTGTAGTTAAGTAACAGTTGTAGGGAGGAGTTGTAGGGGGGGGGGCATAGTATGATGTCCCAGCTATAGAGCCTTTGGAAATTTTGCTGCGTTTTAATTTCAAAGCAAAACAAAAATATCTTTTAAAAATAACCCCCCCCCCCCCCCACTAAATGATATATAGATACATATATATATATATATATATATATATATAGCTACTGGGATATGGATATATATATATATATATATTATATATATATATATATAATATATATATATATATATGTATGTATGTATGTGGCTACTGGGATATGGATATATATATATGTATGTATGTATGTGGCTACTGGGATATGGATATATATATATATTTATGTATGGGGCTACTGGGATATGGATATATATATGTATGTATGTGGCTACTGGGATATGGATATATATATATATATATATATATATATTTTTATGTATGGGGCTACTGGGATATGGATATATATAGCTCCGTACATCCCCCACCTCCCATATATCGCAGCGCAGAGATCTCTCTGGGATAGCAGCTTGGACGGACGAGGCTTTCAGCCCCAGGCCGGCACTTACCTTGGTGGTGGGAACCAGATCCAGACAGTCGAGGATAAAGAGCCCGATGGCTTGTATGAGCAGAATGAACTGATTGAACTGCCAGGTGAGACTGAAGAGCAACGTCGACACAAAGACCACGAGCAGGGAAAGACGCTGAAACAAAACGCCATTCAATTCAACAGCGAAACAGACAAATAGGAATGAGATGTCAGAGAATGATCCTGACGATAGACGGGGCGCAGCATCCAGAGAATTCATCAAAACCTCATAAGAAGCCACAGGAAACACTGCCTGGCTCCTAAATACCTCATAATACTGAAATATATGTGCAACATTATTTAAGAAGAAACGGGAAACACTGCCTGGCTCCTAAATACCTCATAATACTGAAATATATGTGCAACATTATGTAAGAAGCCACGGGAAACACTGCCTGGCTCCTAAATACCTCATAATACTGAAATATATGTGCAACATTATGTAAGAAGCCATGGGGAAACACTGCCTGGCTCCCAAATACCTCATAATACTGAAATATATGTGCAACATTATGTAAGAAGCCACGGGAAACACTGACTGGCTCCTAAATACCTCATAATACTGAAATATATGTGCAACATTATGTAAGAAGCCACGGGAAACACTGCCTGGCTCCTAAATACCTCATAATACTGAAATATATGTGCAACATTATGTAAGAAGCCACGGGAAACACTGCCTGGCTCCTAAATACCTCATAATACTGAAATATGTGCAACATTATGTAAGAAGCCACGGGAAACACTGCCTGGCTCCTAAATACCTCATAATACTGAAATATATGTGCAACATTATTTAAGAAGAAACGGGAAACACTGCCTGGCTCCTAAATACCTCATAATACTGAAATATATGTGCAACATTATTTAAGAAGAAACGGGAAACACTGCCTGGCTCCTAAATACCTCATAATACTGAAATATATGTGCAACATTATGTAAGAAGCCACGGGAAACACTGACTGGCTCCTAAATACCTCATAATACTGAAATATATGTGCAACATTATTTAAGAAGAAACGGGAAACACTGCCTGGCTCCTAAATACCTCATAATACTGAAATATATGTGCAACATTATGTAAGAAGCCACGGGAAACACTGACTGGCTCCTAAATACCTCATAATACTGAAATATATGTGCAACATTATTTAAGAAGAAACGGGAAACACTGCCTGGCTCCTAAATACCTCATAATACTGAAATATATGTGCAACATTATGTAAGAAGCCACGGGAAACACTGCCTGGCTCCTAAATACCTCATAATACTGAAATATATGTGCAACATTATTTAAGAAGAAACGGGAAACACTGCCTGGCTCCTAAATACCTCATAATACTGAAATATATGTGCAACATTATTTAAGAAGAAACGGGAAACACTGCCTGGCTCCTAAATACCTCATAATACTGAAATATATGTGCAACATTATGTAAGAAGCCACGGGAAACACTGACTGGCTCCTAAATACCTCATAATACTGAAATATATGTGCAACATTATTTAAGAAGAAACGGGAAACACTGCCTGGCTCCTAAATACCTCATAATACTGAAATATATGTGCAACATTATGTAAGAAGCCACGGGAAACACTGACTGGCTCCTAAATACCTCATAATACTGAAATATATGTGCAACATTATTTAAGAAGAACGGGAAACACTGCCTGGCTCCTAAATACCTCATAATACTGAAATATATGTGCAACATTATGTAAGAAGCCACGGGAAACACTGCCTGGCTCCTAAATACCTCATAATACTGAAATATATGTGCAACATTATGTAAGAAGCCACGGGAAACACTGCCTGGCTCCTAAATACCTCATAATACTGAAATATATGTGCAACATTATGTAAGAAGCCACGGGAAATACTGCCTGACTCCTAAATACCTCATAATACTGAAATATATGTGCAACATTATGTAAGAAGCCACGGGAAACACTGCCTGGCTCCTAAATACCTCATAATACTGAAATATATGTGCAACATTATTTAAGAAGAAACGGGAAACACTGCCTGGCTCCTAAATACCTCATAATACTGAAATATATGTGTAACATTATGTAAGAAGCCACGGGAAACACTGACTGGCTCCTAAATACCTCATAATACTGAAATATATGTGCAACATTATTTAAGAAGAAACGGGAAACACTGCCTGGCTCCTAAATACCTCATAATACTGAAATATATGTGCAACATTATGTAAGAAGCCACGGGAAACACTGCCTGGCTCCTAAATACCTCATAATACTGAAATATATGTGCAACATTAATTAAGAAGAAACGGGAAACATTGCCTGGCTCCTAAATACCTCATAATACTGAAATATATGTGCAACATGATGCAAGAAGCCACGGGAAACACTGCCTGGCTCCTTAATACCTCATAATACTGAAATATATGTGTAACATTATGTAAGAAGCCACCGGAAACACTGCCTGGCTCCTAAATACCTCATAATACTGAAATATATGTGTAACATTATGTAAGAAGAAACGGGAAACACTGCCTGGCTCCTAAATACCTCATAATACTGAAATATATGTGTAACATTATGTAAGAAGCCATGGGGAAACATGGCCTAGCTCCTAGATACTGAATATATGCATAGCAGGATGTTTTTGGATGCATTGCGTCATCCAGTTATGTCTGCACCTCACCTCCATACACAATGTTAAATTGGGTTTTAGAAAACATGTAATTCCAGCTATTTGGACGGCAAAGAACGGCAGCGCCCAGTTTTCTCGCAGCGGAATGGTGAATTCAACTCTCGTGGTGTCAATCCTGTAAGATACAAAGAAACGGCAGGTAAGGGAAGGATTCAGACACTTTCTGGATTATATATAGGTCATTGGAGAGGGGTAATAAGTGTAACGTACACAGGGAGATCCGATCAATTATTCCCAAGTGCCAACAGCTACATATTCTCTCGCTAGGAGAGGAGGAAACAGACTAACAGGGTTTATTCAGAGAGAGCCAATCTGGCCTCGAAATGGCACCGAACAGGGAATTTCCCCGTATGATGCACTTTCGTGGCCATTCGGCTGTTGAGAGAGCAGGCAGTTCGCCAAATTTTGGCGAATTGCCTGCAAGAACGACGCTGTTTGGCTGCAGTGAAATCCCCATAGAGAAGCAATGGTTAATCTATTCACAGACACCGAACAGCAGAGAAATGTCAGTAAAATGCCCGGCTGTTCGGTGTTTTCATTCGGCAGGTTTAATCAGGCGAATCCCATAGGTTTCAATGTTAAAAACATTCCCGTTATTTTTTAAGATCTAATAAACTGTTAACTCTTTTAATCTGCAGCAAAAAGGTTGAATTTTTTTTAGATCCTTAGATTCCGGGAATTGTTTTTCTTTTTTCTGTAACAGACCTTTTTATTATTATTCATTAGGACCTTATGTGTAAATTCCAGACGTTTTCGTTCCGTAGTTTTAGTTTTTTTTACAAACAGCATTTCAATTATATATATATACACCAAAGACGAAAAGGACGCACACCAGGACTTCAGTGAAAATAAAGATAAAAAGTAATGTTTAATCAATAATACATTAAAAAGATGCCCAAAAGCATCAAAACCGGCGTTTTGGCCCTCTATCAAGGTACCTTGATAAAGGCCCCTGTGAAGGCAGAAACGTCGGTTTTGATGCTTTTGGGCATCTTTTTAATGTATTATTGATTAAACATTACTTTTTTTTGTTTATTTTCACTGAAGTCCTGGTGTGCGTCCTTTTCGTCTTTGGTCTACATAATTTTTCATTGGGCTTTGCACCCAGGCATCTGGTGAGTTTTTTCATATGGCCATTGCAGGTTGCCGCTGCTTTATCTATATCTATCTATCTATATATATATATATATATATATATATATATATATTTTAGATTTTTTTTTTTAAACCCGTCCGGAGGCTTCTCGTCTTCCTTCTGCGGCTGGGCTCCACTATGCCCTGCGGCTGTGTTTGGCAGCCCTCCGGCAGATGTCCGGTGGGCAATTCCCTGCACTTCCGGGACCCTGCGGTGAATGGTGAATTCACCGCAGGGTGGGGAAATTTGATTCCCCCGAAGTGCGGGGAACGACGGAACCGAACAGTTGGCGACAGTTCGGATCTCTGAATAATCCCTTAACTCTTGTCTAAATTAGGGGTGATTGTAAACCCCCTTCACTAGGGATGGATATACTTATTTTCTGTGACTTTATAGGCAAAGACTTCTGGGAGTTGTAGTTCCAAAACCCTGTGCAAATCTGTCATGAGAGGCTAAAACAAGGCTGGAAAAAAACAAAAGGGAATGACATCCCACAGACTGCCCGGGGGGGCTCTGAATCCCTAAACCAGAAGGGGGGCTCTGAACGGCCTGCAGTGATGCCAGAGGTACCCACTGTGAAGGCAGAAGAGAGTATTGTATGGAGCTTGGCACAGTCAAATCAATGTTACATTGTTCGAACACATCCTTAGCCCCTTCGCTACCAAGATCGACTATACTCTACGTTCAAAGCACCTGCTGGTGCCCTGTTGCAGAGTATGCTCGATCTGGTCTAATTCTGGAGCAATGCAAAGAACTTTTATTTATTGCAAATGAACTGCAGAGCGTGCCCTTCAATTTTCAGCACCTCAGGCATGACAGCCGAGGGGACAAAACAGTTTGAACATCTGGGACTCGGTGTCTAAAACACAGATCACCGGCTGAATCACCGCGGAGCAACTGCTGCAGCATTGCCTTTTGGCCAGCAGATCGTGACGACTGCCTGTCAAACAAAGGCTACTACAGGAAAAATAAAATACATTGTGAATATTCCCAATTTTTTTTTTTAATTGTATGATTAATGCCTAAAATAAACACTGGTTATTGGCAGGGAGTTAACGAAAGAAAAAAAAAAGAAAAAAAATCACTTGACAGGGAAAGGGTTAAAAACACATGTGACTAATGCACCGCATTCCTCAGACTCTGCCCCCCCCCCCCAGATTTCGTTTGCCAACAAATCCCAAAATTCTTTGAATGCAATAGATGGCCAGTGGATCGTGAGAGTTGTTGATCACAAACATCTGGACGACCAGAGTTTGAGACCCCTGCCTTAAAAGGGGACGCTCTATGACATTTTACTTTAAATGGTCGTGGTGAACCGAGAATCTTCCCTCTCCCCGGGTGTCCCGGCAAGCTGTGCCAGCATTCCTATAGCAGCCTTTCTTTTGGCCATAAATGCTTTCTATTGGCTTATGATGGACAGCCTTCCGATCGGTTAGTACACTGCCTACTGGCCAATGCCTCTCACACATTAGCACTGTGGGGCCATAAGAAGTTGATGTCTGACCCCACCGATTTCTCCTAATTTTCAGCTTCCAGTATCCCTCTAACTAAACAGACCATTGGTTCCCAACGCTGGTCCTCAGGTCCCTCTAACAGGCCAGGTTTTAAGGATCACCTTGGGGAAATGCAGGCTGAATCCTGCAATCACTGAGCAGCAAATCATATCACCAGTGCTTCGCTTCACATATCCTGCAAACCTGGCTTGTTGGGGGACCTGAGGACAAGCGTTGGGAACCACTGGTCTAGACTAGGGGTTCCCAACCGTGGTCCACAAGTACTCCTAACAGGCCAGGTTTTCCAGATATGTGAAGCACAGCACAGGTGATATGATTTGCTGCTCAGTGATTGCAGGATTCAGTCTGCAATTCCCCAAGGTGATCCTTAAAACCTGTCCTGTCAGAGGGACCTGAGGACCAGCGTTGGGAACCACTGGTCTAGACCAACAAACCTGGCTGTGGTTTACTCCAAAACTGCTGTAATAATCCCGTAATAATGCCACGCTTTGTTTTCCTTAACATATTCATTCTCATTTCCATGCGGCCCGTTCTGCGCACAGTGTGGACACAGCAGATCCCCTCTAATAGGTTTATTTAACGTTACAGAATGAGGAGCCCCCGTTCATTCACACACGGCCCACATCCAGGTTTATACAGGAATAACAGGGCTATTATTTAGGATTCACAGATAATTGTGCTGGTCGGCAGTTTACACTCACCTGTTCACAATGTACCACAAAGCCGCTAATAATCCCGAAACCCACGTACCGCTGAGCAGCCAGCTAGTCACGTACAGCGCCATCACATACACGCTCTGGAGTCCAAACAAAGCGTAGATGTAGAAATAAACCGGCTCCAGATATTTCTGCAAAAGGCACGGCAAATTCAGTCCAAAAATATAAATATTTAGCAAATAGGCAGAAAAAAATAAAATAAATCAAAATACAAAATAGAATAAAAAATAATAAACGGTGCCTGGAAAGAGATGGGAGTGAAGAAAACCGCCCGGTAACACGGTGTAAATAATTCACATAGCCGGTACACTGGCAAAGCAGCCATTAAAATTCACCTCATTGCAGGAGTGTCAGGGTGTCTATTTATACTGGATATTCCATGGATTACATTCCTTGTTATGACCTAATTTTGAGACACTGCTGTGAGAAGGTGAAATATGAATAGAATAAAAATAAATAAACTAGACAATTTAAGACAAGCATATCAAATATAAGGTGTGCTACTTCCTACTAGGGCCTGAACCCCTCACTCTTAGACCCTATTGACCATCATATAAGGGTTCCTCCATATATTCAGGGTGTGCGGGTGCCTTTTTAGGGGTTCTTCCATATATTCAGGGTGTGTTTTTAGGGGCTTCTTCATATATTCAGGGTGTGCGTCTTTTAGGGGCTCCTCCATATATTCATGGGGTGTGTGTGTATTTTTAGGGGCTCCTCCATATATTCAGGGTGTGTGGGTGTCTTTTTAGGGGCTCCTCCATATATTCAGGGGGTGTGGGTGTCTTTTTAGGGGCTCCTCTATATATTCATGGTGTGCAGGTGCCTTTTTAGGGGTGCCTCCATATATTCAGGGTGTGCGGGTGCCTTTTTAGGGGTTCCTCCATATATTCAGGGTGTGTTTTTAGGGGCTCCTTCATATATTCAGGGTGTGCGTCTTTTAGGGGTTCCTCCATATATTCAGGGGGTGTGTCTTTTTAGGGGCTCCTCCATATATTCAGGGTGTGCGGGTGTCTTTTTAGGGGCTCCTCCATATATTAAGGGTGTGTGGGTATCTTTTTTAGGGTCTCCTCCATATATTCAGGGTATGTGTCTTTTTAGGGGTTCCTCCATATATTCAGGGTGTGCGCGTGTCTTTTTAGGGGCTCCTACATATATTCAGGGTGTGCGGGTGTCTTTTTAGGGGCTCCCCCATATATTCAGGGTGTGTGGGTGCCTTTTTAGGGGCTCCTCCATATATTCAGGGTGTGCTGGTGTCTTTTTAGGGGCTCCTACATATATTCAGGGTGTGTGGGTGCCTTTTTAGGGGCTCCCCCATATATTCAGGGTGTGTGGGTGTCTTTTTAGGGGCTCCTCCATATATTCAGGGTGTGTGGGTGCCTTTTTAGGGGCTCCCCCATATATTCAGGGTGTGTGGGTGTCTTTTTAGGGGCTCCATCAAAATATTTGGAGTGTGTAGGTGTCTTTTTAGGGGTGAGGAGGTGCATTACCCAGAAAGGCACGCTCTTGTACAGCACAGCAAGGAAGACCTCTTGGTACACATTCATTCGTGCCAGAATATTAATGGTTCTCATGGACTCGGTGCGGTTGTCATACATTAAGTCAGTGATGCCTAAAGAGAACGACAAAACAGAAGAGAAATGGATTAGAAAACGCCAACTGCAACGGAATATCGACACCTCTCAATCCCTGTATCAGGGACCACAAACACCTGAAGGGTTATTCAATAAGGAACGGTGCAATATCGTGGCAGTTCATCTATTCATAAAGCTGTCAGTTTGCCAAATATTAGCGAATTGCCAGTGAAATACGGTGCCTGTTCGGCAGCAGTGAATTCCCCATAGAGAAGCAATGGTTAATCTATTCAGAGACACCGAACAGCAGAGAAATGACCGGATTTCCTGTGATTCAGTTTGACAGGTTTAAACAGGCAAATCCCATAGGATTCAATGGAAAAAAATATTTTAATTTTTGTAAATTTTTTATTCAACCGTTTATTCTTTTCATTTGCAGCAAAAAGTTTATTTATTAGAATTTCTTTTAGGTATTTTTTTCGGCTTAATTTTTGATTCCCATTTTTTTTTAAATGTCGTTTTATTTTTTATTCTTTAACAGACCATATTATTATTTTTTACAGGACATTGTTTTATTACTTCCATGCATTTTTATTGTTTTAAACTTTTTTTCTTTAAGTAACAGATTTTGTTTTTTCTTGTGTTTTTTTTTTTTTTTACCAGTTCGGCGGCTGATCGGCTTTTTTCGTCTGCGTTTGGCGCGCTGTTCGTCTGCATTCGGCGCGCTGGTCGCCTGCATTCGGCGAGCCGGTCGCCTGCATTTGGCGCGCCGGTCGCCTGCATTCGGCACGCTGGTCGTCTGCATTCGGCACGCTTCGAGGACCTTGCGGTGAATGCTGAATTCACTGAAGCACACCAAAGTGCACCGAACAAGAGAGCCCTGAAATTTCGGTGCTCTCTGAATAACCCCCCCTCCCTGGTGTTATTGAACTGCAGTCCCCACCATCCTTTGGAAATCTATTGCATTCAAAGAATTCTGGGAATTGTAGGCCTGGATTTGAAACCCCTGCCTTATAAAGTGTATGTCAAGAGAATAATCGAAATATAGAGCGTGCTGATTAAAAGAATTAAACCTATGTGTATATATATATATATATATAATTTTTTTAAGTGCTTGGTAGTGAAGGTGTTAATGGCAGGTTTAAGTTCACAAACCTGAGCTCTAGGAGTGCAATCTATCCCGCGTCTGCCTGCTTGCATTCGATCCTCTCGCACGGTGCTGTTGCTGGATATTTCCAGACCTAAACTTGTAGTAACAGGCCCGGCGCCGCGATACGCACAGCCGGAAAACCCACCGATGCAGCACATCGCGCCGTTTCCGTATCGTCAGGAAATAATCACAGTTCTAGTCCTCTGAATAAAAACGATCTTGTCCGCGGCTGCGTCGAGTACAGGAAAGTAATTGTACGGCGTGACGGATGGCGGCGCAGAGAGGTGCCCCTGCTATGTACATCTGCTTAATGGCGTACAATAAAAAGTGAGGCGGAAATAAATCCCGCGCGGAGGATATTAAGGAAATATTTCAGCACCGCGGGGGTCAGGCAGCGGGAGATACTTTAGGATTTTCCTGCGCAGTAAATATAGGGTATGCGCTGGCGGGGTTTCATACCTTGCGTGATGGACGGGGCCTGGAGCATCTGCTTGTAGTATGAATAGTACAGGCCGCACTCCGTCCTGAAGGAGATCTCCCGCTCCACCTCCTGCAAAACACAGACGACGACGACGGTGCGTTGACAGTGTGTGGATTCATATGCTGCATTAATTAATGGTGATTTTTGGCCGAATTTGGATTTGGAACGAAACGAATTGCACATGTCAATCGGAGACTGATTGGGTCGGTAATTCCAAAACATCTGGGAGGACAAACATTGCTGACCCCCTGCTAGGGTTTAGAAACCTAACCACAAGAATAGAAGAGCACCTCTCAGAAAAGGTCACCAAGCAATACCAACTGACTGGGATTTAAGGGGTTACACCATATCCTCGCTCCCCCAAGAGGTTTCAGATGTAGAATAAGGAGCCACTGGCTTCAAGAATCTCACTTCTGGCTCTTAAATTCCGGAATTATTCCATGAAAACCTCCATACAAAACCGAACCTGGCACCCAGAACGTGTAGCACTGAATAAAAGGGGGCATCATGACCCCCGCTGTGCCCGTCTCTTTTGTGTTTTACTGGGGTTTTCTTTCATTTTTTTCTTTCTTTTTATTACTGTGTCTTTTTTGTTTTCTTTCTTTTTATTACGGTGTCTTTTTCTTTCTTTCTTTTTATTACTGTCTTTTTTATTACTGTGTCTTTTTTGTTTTCTTTCTTTTTATTGCGGTCTTTTTCTTTCTTTTTATTACTGTTTCTTTTTTGTTTTCTTTCTTTTTATTACTGTGTCTTTTTTTTTCTTTTTATTACTGTGTCTTTTTTTTTCTTTTTATTACTGTGTCTTTTTTTTTTACTTTCTCTCTTCCTTTATTATGGTTTAGTTTTTAGCAAATTACTAATGTGCCTGACTTCGCAATTATTATTGCTCTATGTGGACGCGGCCTGCGTGTCATTGGTCCACGTTGCACCTCACCTGCTTATGATTGCCTTGATGTATCCTGAAAAATCTCCATAAATTTATTGGGGGAGAGAGAAAAAAAAAAGGGGGGGGGCATCATGGGTCGTTTTGTTCCAAAATATATGGGTGCCAAGGTGTGCCACCACAGGAGCAAGAATTCAGAGAATTAATACAGCTACAATAGTTGCTATAGTCATTTGACAATTAATCTTTTTTTTCTGCAATTAAGGGGAAAGGACACAAAAAGGGGCAGGGGGTTTCTTACTTCTATAACATTTTGATCACTGAACTTCCCCAAATTATAACATAACTGGAGGAAACCAAAGCCAAAAAACAAACCAAACAAAACAAAAAAAATGCCTGTAAAAACAACACACACCTCAAGAATATAAATTAGCCGTGAAATGTGAATACAATGTAGCGCTCACTCCCGGAGGAGCCGCTGAAATTGAACCTCGGGTCAGTCTCCCCGCACTAGGGAATAAATATACTCCAGCACCGTTGTGGATTTTATAAATTATATAGTTTACTAGAACAAATGGCATATAATGAATAACACGGTGTTCGTATATATATTTACAGTACTTCGTAATGCGGGAAACGCGCAGCGGAAAAGAAATACGATGCTTCGTAATTCGAGGAACGCGCAGCGGAAAAGAAATACAATGCTTCGTAATTTGAGAAACGCGCAGCGGAAAAGAAAAGGAAAAATAAATCTTTAACCCCCTTTTGTGTTTGGGGAGTGAGTCCCGCACAGGTTATGTCCCAGAATGTAAGTGTGTGTGTGTGTTACGGTACCCGGGTACAATAATCAACTGGCCAGTGAATTGCTTAGGAGGTATCTTCGACTAGTCAAGTTGGGGCCCTGTGGGTTTTGGAAACAAACAGCAGCGTGCTTTATTTTCACAACGGCCTGGAAGGCCTCTCACCCATCCGCCAGATACTTGATGCTCCGCTCGACCCAGGACGTCTCTCCGCTCGATGTTGACTGGGGTTCTCTTGGTTACTGGATCCGCTGTCGGACTTTCTGCACCTGCCGCAAGATATCCAGTTCAGGTTTCTTCCATTCAGGTGAAATGGGAGCGTCCTTGGGGTAGAATCTTTCATCTGGAATCTCTTTATCCACTCCCCCTCCTAAATCGGTAGGAGAGAGAGGCGTAGCAGACGCTACTTGCCCGATAGGCATTCGTGCTTTAAGGACTACTGGAGAATCAGACACATTGCACACGCTGACTGAGATTCTTCCTCGTGTTCTTTTCAAAGCTTTAGTGGAGATTATTTCAGGAATTACTTAGACTCCGGCTTCACTCCCATGATTAAAATCGGTTTCCAGTACCACATAGGAACCTGGTTGCGATCCGTTCAACTTGACTGAAGCCCGGAAGCTCGCTACTTCTCCTGCTTGCAGAACCTTCTTTGTTCCCTCTAATCTCCATAGGCGCCCCACTTCGGCAGGTGCCTTCTGTTCTTTGACCATTCTCTGATAGACTGGACGTACCATTGGGTGTACTCCTTGAGTAGAACCTTCTTCCAATACGATAGGTGTCAGGAGACGTCGCACCAAATCAGTATTCGTCCCCACTATCATGGAACTCCTGTTTGCCCCTGAAGGCCGAGGACACACAATGGCCAATGCATCACAACCTCCGGACTGTCCGATGACTTCGGATCCGATCTCCAACTTCACCTGTAGATACCCGTCATAAGGGAGTTTCTCAGTTCCAATACCCCAGATTTCCAGGTCCTTCAATTTCTGTATAGGAAGGTGCTTCAAGTGTTTCTCGTAGACGTCTCGGTAGATCAATGTCACTTGAGCCCCTGAATCCAACAGGGCTTTCGTGTAGACTCCCTCCACTTGGATTGGCACAATAGGAGAAGGACCTATCAGCTGGTCAGGAAACTTGGTGGTGGCACCAGGACACTTAGACCCAGTTTGTTGTACCCTGGCCTTCTTCTTGGCCCATGTAGTTTTTGGGTGTGCATTGTTTACCCATGACGTAGGTCCGGATGCTAAGGGAGTGACTCTTTCAGTCCTGGCAGGCTCAACAGTTGGCCAGACTTTGAGCCCTCTCGCCCTCTTAGTCCTGGCTTGATTTTTGGAGCGGGTTTCAACCTTCGGGCACCTAGGTTGCTCCTTCACTTGTGCCCTCTGGCGTTTCCCACCGGTGAGGTAGATAACAGTCCTTCCAAGGCTTTCAAAAACTCCTCTATTCTATTTCCTTCAGGCTTTCGGCCTTTGCATTGTGCGCGGAAGTGGCCCATTTCTCCACAACCGAAACATCTCTTCTTAGAAAGCGGAGACGCAGTTGCCTGCTGTGATTCGGTTGAAGGACCCTGGCTAGACGCCACAGCAACTCCGGTTGTCTGCATGCCTGTAAGGAACTTCTGCATCTCTGTCTGCATCTCTGTCACCTTCAACAATACTCGGCACAGTTCCGCGTGCGCCTGTTGCAATTCAGCTTGAGCTTCTTGTACTTTAACAGTTTTGTGCAACTCACCATGTTCAGAGAGGTTTAATTCTTTGACAGCCCTCTCTGTGGATTTAAAAGCGATCAGATGCTCTTGTTCGTCCACGTCGGATCCGTAGGTATCCAACGAGTCACTTTCAGGCTGCAAACAGTCGTTATGCCTCACAGGTTGCGCGTAAGCTCTTTCTCCTCGCCTGAAGGATTTTTCTTCCAGTAAAGCCTCCTCCCCCTCTGACAGCTCGGATCAGTTCCAGGTACTTCAGTTCTTGATTACCTTCTCTGCTTCTCAGCTGCAACATCACTGGATCTAGAGGTTGAGAGCCCCTCAGGATCTGTTTTATTCGGATCTTATCCACTTCAGCCGGTTAGGCCCCTTTCTTGAGGAGAATCTGGTGCAGAATCTTATCTAGGCGCCTCATATATTCGGTCATTCTCTCACCTTTCCGCTGGTAGGTGTGTTCATACTGATATACGAGCTCTGCAGCCTTTTCCGTTCGCCCAAAAACTTCCTCCAGAACGTTTAAATAATCTAAAGCAGTGCAGTCTTTCTTACTCAATTTTAGGTTTCTTACAGCTTCTGACGCAGGTCCCTTTAAGCTCTCGGTGATCCTTTGCTTTTTTTGGGCTTCAGGGACGTCCCACTCATCCAGAGCCTGCATCGCCTGTTCCACCCATTCTTCGAAGGTTTCTTCTCCCGCCGGAGTTGGTACGTTTCCTGTAAAATTTCTCAACCGTCGATAACCGAAGTTAGTGTGCGGAGGGCTTGTTCTCTGACACTTAGCCAGCAAATCTCCAATAGCCACTATAAATTCAGGTCCGATCATGGCCAACGGACTGGGCGCAGGAACACTTGCGGATTCGCCACGTGGCGCACTTGGCTGAATCAGTTGGACTTCCACCTCATCGGTCAGCTTCACGCTCGCGCCCTGAAAACACACTGGAACACCCTTTCTCCACTCAAAAAGAACATACGTGTGAGAGGTATCTGGGTTCTCTTTAATGTCCAGGATTAACCCCCGATGATCTGGTGTCAGCGCGGCCACGGCCTGGCGAATCTGATCTTCGGCCCAAGTGTCTGCGGGAATATCCATGACTATACAAAATTCTGACTACTGTGCTCCTCACACCATTCGGCAGCAGTGTCTGGATCCATATTTAACCCTTTAGATGCGGTTTTTCCAGAGACTGGATCCCGGACGAGCCCCCACGTGTAGCGCTCACTCCTGGAGGAGCCGCTGAAATTGAACCTCGGGTCAGTCTCCCCGCACTAGGGAATAAATATACTCCAGCACCGTTGTGGATTTTATAAATTATATAGTTTACTAGAACAAATGGCATATAATGAATAACACGGTGTTCGTATATATATTTACAGTACTTCGTAATGCGGGAAACGCGCAGCGGAAAAGAAATACGATGCTTCGTAATTCGAGGAACGTGCAGCAGAAAAGAAATACAATGCTTCGTAATTCGAGAAACGCGCAGCGGAAAAGAAAAGGAAAAATAAATCTTTAACCCCCTTTTGTGTTTGGGGAGTGAGTCCCGCACAGGTTATGTCCCAGAATGTAAGTGTGTGTGTGTGTGTTACGGTACCCGGGTACAATATTCAACTGGCCAGTGAATTGCTTATGAGGTATCTTCGACTAGTCAAGTTGGGGCCCTGTGGGTTTTGGAAACAAACAGCAGCGTGCTTTATTTTCACAACGGCTTGGAAGGCCTCTCACCCATCTGCCAGATACTTGATGCTCCGCTCGACCCAGGACGTCTCTCCGCTCAATGTTGACTGGGGTTCTCTTGGTTACTGGATCCGCTGTCGGGCTTTCTGCACCTGCCGCAAGATATCCAGTTCACCGCCTGCTCTCCCTGTCCAATCGATCTGCGGTACTCCTAACTCGGGGTCCTCCGGCTTCCTCAAGATCAGCGCGGGTAGTCCTGTGAATCACTGGGTCTTCCTCTGGTAAGGCTGAATAACCCGGTCTTTAGCTCTGTCAGGCCCCAGCTGCGCTCCGGCCTAGTCACTGTCTCGTTCTGCTGCTCTGCGTCTTGCTCCTCTCACTCCCTGGCGCGCTCTGCCAGCTCTCTCCACGAGGCTCAGGATGTAAGTCTCTGTGTCCCATCCACTTCCTGTGTCCGCTCCCAAAGCATGCCGGGAAATGTAGTCCCAGTGTTCAATGTCTCTCATCGCGCTTGTCTCCCTCCGGTGGCCAAAAATAGGTACTGCCACGACAGGGAATTAAACCCAGCGCTACAACAATATAAAAATTTAAGAAAGAAAAAAAAAATAGGCCAAAAGAAGGAATAAACAAAAATATAACAAATCACATAGTTTAAACCAAAGAGTAAATCACAAAAGCTGAATTACCATGGTTTCTGCAGTCAAGCCTTTTTCCAGGGGTGATCAATCCCTCCTCACATTGTCAACTGTGCAGCCATACCACCCAAACATGGCTTACCTTTATACTAGAGAACCACAGGTCATTCTCATGGAGAGTAGCCACGTAGAAAGTGGTGACCAAGCCAAGGCCCAGCGCAGGTGTCGTTAGAATGATCTGAGTGAGGATCCAGGATGCCGTCGTACCTGCAAGTAAAAGCAAAGAGCGCATGATGATGTCTTACATAACACTGGAGATATAGAATCTCCTGTACGTTTGGAGATCGGCTGACGGGGGGGGGAGAGAGGAAGGTTCTGCTGTGGGATAAAAAGGAAGCACCGCCTGAACGCGGCCGTTTTTACCTAAAAAGGTAATGAAAAGTTATTATTTGGCAAGTCATGATTTCAGATATTGAAATCACGCTGCAGTTGGCAGTAGATACGCACATTGTATCCAAGGCACTGCTAGATGTTTCATCCCTTTAATTTGGGTGTGAACTCCAGACTCCTGATTGGATCAATAGTTTAAATGTCCATCTATGAGTTCTACTACTAAGCCATACAGAAAGCCTCTAATGAGGTGATATGTGATGTCATACAGAAAGCCTCTAATGAGGTGATATGTGATGTCATACAGAAAGCCTCTAATGAGGTGATATGTGAGGTCATACAGAAAGAAAAAAAAACAACACCATAATAAATAATATTAAAAATAAAAAAATCAGATTCAAAAATTTCTCCGAAAAGAAATCTAGAAAAATGCCTATAAAATTCTATAAATTAAATGAACAAAAAGACTTTTTGCTGCAAGTGAAAAGAATAAAATGTTGAATAAAAAAAAAAAATTGATAAAAAAAAATGGGGAATATTTTTTACATTGAAACCTATGGGATTCACTTGTTTAAACCTGTCGAATGAAACCACCGAAAATCAGGGCATTTCACTGACATTTCTCTCCTGTTCGGTGTCTCTGAATAGATTAACCATTGCTTCTCTATGGGGAATTTCACTGCTGCCGAAGATCACTGAATTGTGGCGATCTGAGGCAAATTGCCAGCTTTCCAAATAGATGAACTGACAAGAAATTGCACTGTACGGGGAAATTTACAGTTCGGTGTAATTCGGTGGTAAATTTGGCACTCTTTGACTAACCCCTTATATGATGCATTCGGCTGCCGGAGGAAGACACCAAGAGCAGGAGTGTGACTGTGCAGGAACCTAACAGCCAACGACCCACTGGGCAAATGCCCAGACTGCCCCAATGGCAAGTCTGAGCCTGGTCCCAAGTGTAAGATGACACTGACACTCTCTGATATCTATCATTACATAAGAATAACAGCACAAATCACCCCCCCCTCCTTACCGGAATGCCCTTTCACGTGTTGCTTGGCGTGTTTCTCAGTGTGAGGGGCTTGATGGCCTGGCTCGGAGGCGCTGACCCGCTTCCTCTGTCTCACAGTTGCCATTGTAATAAAGTTTATTGCATATTATTTCTCAGAGGGGTTTCTGAAGGAGAGAAGAAAAAAGCTTTTATAAACATGACAAAGCAATCAAAAGAAGAACGTGCCAGGCCTACGGTTACCAGGACCAGATCATACGATTTCATGCAGAGGGTGAGAACAGGGAAGGTGCTGCCCTGGAACATGCATAACTCCGAACAAACAGTTCCCAGTGTTCTTCCAACATTCCTGAGTGACCTTGCATATGCAAGCTGGCACTCAGGTCATGCCTGGCTTCATAGTGTCCTATGGACTCTAGGAGCTCATAAGAGTAGCGGTGTGCAACGCTGCTCCCGTTACATAGAAGCACGGCTTTTTTCAGCCTGTGTAACTATTGAGTTCAGCTGCTCGCACATCACCTACTGCCAGGGCCGGCCTGTCCATGGAGCAGGGTGGAGCAGCCGCTCCAGGCAGCCCTTTGTTAGGGGCAGCATTTTGTCGCCCTGTCAAAGGCCGCGGCATGGAGAGCGCCAAGCCCGAACAAGGTACGAAACTCCAGCAGGCTGGTGTTTCATGGAGAAAGACAGCCGTGCCCACCCCTCTAGCAGGCCATGCCCACCCCTTTTAGTGGGCCACAACTGACCCTTTCAGCGGGCCCTGCCCACCCCCTTATTAGGGAGACCGGATGGTCTAAACATCGTCATTTTTTTCTGGTGATGGAATAAATCCACTTGAATGAACAATTGGTCTACTGGAATTTTTTATTGAGTATGCTGATATAGGTTCGTGGAGCAAGGACCCTCTTCCTACCATTGACCATATGGTGCACAAGCTGGATTTTTTTTTGCCTTATTAGGGAGAAACTGACCTAATCATCTGCCCAATGTGTCACCCAGATCTTGGATTAAATAGCAATATGGGGGTGCTCCAGACATAATGATATCGGTGCCCGTCCATTTGAATCCCAGGGGCTCCGTTTAATGTGTTGGTTGTTTCCGGGGGTAGACGTTTAGAGCTGGACCTGTTTCCGAGGGGAGGGACTTGACGTCTGGTAGCTCCAGGGAATGCGGTGCTGGCCAGGATCTGGGATGCTGCAGTTAGTGGATGGAGAGGAGCTGGGGAGTAATGACGGGTTTCAGGGAGAGAGGCCATGTCGCACCTACTACTGACTTTAGCTGTACCTGTCAGGGAGGTCAGAGCTGTGAATAACACTCACACTATATGGGGAGAGGTCAATAACCAGACTGAGACACCTGACCCCTGTATTACACACAGCTATCAATTTCCAGACTGACAGGTCATATCTCTGTATAACACTCACTGTGCATGTTGCATATTGGCAGGTCATATCTCTGTATAACACTCACTGTGCATGTTGCATATTGGCAGGTCATATCTCTGTATAACACTCACGGTGCATGTTACGTACTGGTAGGTCATATCTCTATATAACACTCACTGTGCATGTTGTTATTTTGCAGCCTGTCACAGCCGCTCGCAGCCAGTGAGTTTTATTGCTGTGGAGCTCTGTGATACACTCATACACAGCGCACATTACTGAGAGCTTTATTGCTGTGGAGATCTGTGATATACACACTGCACGTTACTGAGAGCTTTATGATTGCGGAGCTCTGTGATATGCTCATACACACCGCACATTACTGTGAGTTTTATTGCTGTGGAGTTCTGTAATATGCTCATACATGCTGCATGTTTTTTTTTGGGGGGGGGCAGCAATTCGTCCATCTCTCCAGGGAGCACAGTCGCTTGGGCCGGCCCTGCCTACTGCTGTTGATCCAAAAGGCGGCAAAAAACCCAGTGTGAAGCATACTGGGTATAAAATTTCTTCTTGACCCCAGATTTCTCCCTGAATCGAGCAGCTTTTACCCACATATTAAATATTATAACCCTTAATATTATGTTTTTGCAGGAAGTCATCCAGTCGTTGTTTAAAAATCTGTACAGTCTCTGATCCAACCACCTCAACAGGCAGAGAATTCCCAACCACCACAACAGGCAGAGAATTCCACAGCTTTATTCAGCTTTCGTCAAGTTGCCATTACCAACCAGCAGCTTACGAACAATCCAACTTGACCCATTAGTGGGGAGTCTGAATTAAAAAACGTCCCGTGCATGATTTTCCCATTTGCAGCTCCCCATTAATGGCCCATTAAGGCCCCTTCACCCTCACTCTCGTCAATGGCTGCTGAGAAGATGTATTAGGAGGTGAGGTTTAAAGCAGGGCTGTCAAACACACGCCCCCCCCCCCAGATGTTGATGCCTAAAATTCCCAGAATTGTTTCAATGCGATAGATGACCAGAGAATCATGGGAATTGTAATTCAGAAACATCTGAGGGGGCGGAGCTTGACAGCCCTGGTTTAAAGGCTATGTAGTCCAGTAGTTAGCAGCAGTTCCATTCTTTACAAGAGGTGAGCGGCTCTGCAGCTTGAAATGCCGGGAGCTGCCGCAGAGTACTGACCTCTTTATGCGGTTTTGGTGAGCGGACCTGAACAATGCGATCACACGTCCCCGGCACGGCTCAGGCGCTCTCACGGTATACGGAGGACCACCGGTAGAGGACCACTGGTAGAGGGAAACGGGAACCTATATAGTGAGCAAGCAGACAGCGTTCATGAACTGGGATCAATCAAGTTCTTGTTTATTTCATTGTGATCTCTGTAAATCACAGTCATTAGAAGACACAGCGCGCAGAGCAATAAGTACGGGACGGACTCTTTGTAACATCGAGGCTCGGCAGCGCTGATACATTTTTAATCAGAAGAGCGATGTAACAGCTATGCCTTGATTCCAAACAATTAACCCTTTCACTACCAATATCAGGATATCCCGGGCTTCAAAAGGCACCATCTGGTGCCCCGATATCTCGATATGCTGATCTGCAGCCAAAAAGCAAATGAAATTCGCTCGCTTTTGGGCTGCAGAAGGTGCCCCCTAAGTTTTAGCCCTGTGGGCATAATGCCCAAAGAGCTAAAACTGTAAAAATCTGCTGCTCAAAGTTCTGAAATATCAGGTTTTCAGCAGCCGATGCAGGGAAAAAAGAAGAAAATAGATCAACCACTCAAACCTCTGCAACTCAGTTTGGCTGTAGATGGCGCCATCTACTGCCGAAATAGGTTATTTACAGTAAGACATACAATGGGTATGAGCTCCAATAATTCTTACTTTTAAATTAAAAAGGATTTTAAAAAAAAAAAACACCACTGGTTTCTGACAAAGTTTTTTGGGTGAAAAAAATAAATAAATCACTTTGTAGTGAAGGGGTTAATAATGCTGAGAAATTAAAAAGTGCTAGTGTATGAATACATCCCACACAATACAATGATGTGAGTCGGTGACAAACCCATTCACTCCATTCTATGGCCAAAGACACACAGTGAGGACCAAGTGATGGAAAGATACTTTGGGGGGGGGGGCGTTTACAACACAAAATATCACACAATGGATGCACCCAGTGACACATAGAGGAAAATATCACACAATGGATGCACCCAGTGACACATAGAGGAAAATATCACACAATGGATGCACCCAGTGACACATATAGAGGAAAATATCACACAATGGATGCACCCAGTGACACATATAGAGGAAAATATCACACAATGGATGCACCCAGTGACACATATAGAGGAAAATATCACACAATGGATGCACCCCGTGACACATAGAGGAAAATATGTTCTTAACTAAACATATAAGAGACAAACAAACACATGTAAGATATCAGCAACATCAAATAAATACAATAAGGACCTTTCAGTTTTTGTGGTAGTGGCCCTTTAAGGTTACAAATAAGGGCTAGGGTTGGAAGTTAGATCTAGGGTTAGACATTAAGGTTTGGGCTAACCCTAGCCCTAAAAAACAACAAAAAAAAAAAAAACCACTGCAACTTGGGAGCAATCTGCCATTTTTAGATGGAGTTGAATTTTTAAGAAAGAAATTGACTTCAGAGATATAACAATTAACAAATTATATATATATATACACCTAACCAGTATATTTAATCACAGACACATGGGGAGGTGCGCTGGTGCACTTAAAATATGATATTTTTTTAAAAATGAATATTCGGATATAGAACTGCATGTGTCTGTATGTCTGAGTGTCTATATGTCTGTGTGGATGTGTGTCTATATTTCTGTGTGTCTGTATGAATGTATGTCTGTATGAATGAATGCGTGTGTGTATGGATGCGTGTCTGGATGAATGCGTGTCTGGATGAATGCGTGTCTGGATGAATGCGTGTCTGGATGAATGCGTGTCTGGATGAATGCGTGTCTGGATGAATGCGTGTCTGGATGAATGCGTGTCTGGATGAATGCGTGTCTGGATGAATGCATGTCTGTATGAATGCATGTCTGTGTGGATATATGCGTGTGTGTATGGATGCGTGTGTGTATGGATGCGTGTGTGTATGGATGCGTGTGTGTATGGATGCGTGTGTGTATGGATGCGTGTGTGTATGGATGCGTGTGTGTATGGATGCGTGTGTGTATGGATGCGTGTGTGTATGGATGCGTGTGTGTATGGATGAGTGTGTGTATGGATGAGTGTCTGGATGAATGCGTGTCTGGATGAATGCGTGTCTGGATGAATGCGTGTCTGGATGAATGCGTGTCTGGATGAATGCGTGTCTGTATGAATGCATGTCTGTGTGTCTGTATGTCTGTGTGGATATATGTCTGTATGAATGTATGTCTGTATGTATGAATGTATGTCTGTATGTACAGTTGTGTTCAAAATTCTTCAACCCCCAATGCTGTAAAGGGTTTTAGGGAATTTAGTGTACATTTGTAATTGTATTCAGAATGAAATCCTACAAGGACTTTTTAAAGAACCATATGCAACTAAAATGACATCAATTGGTTTTGGAATACAGTAGTAAATGTTTCTTTTGTGAATTCTTCATTGACACAATTATTCAACCCCTTAAAGACTACCACTCTGAAGAACAGAGGTTCATTCAAGTGTTTTCAAACAGGTATTGAAAACACCTGTGGATGTCACGGAGCAGCAATAAAGCATAATAAGCACCAATTAGGCAGCTTTAAAATGACTGTGATACTCAGCTCCTTCTAGACATTTACTGGTGTGGTTACAAACATGGTGAAGTCAAGAGAATGGTCCAGGAAGACAAGAGAAGAGGTGATTACTCTTCACAGGAAGGGCAATGGCTATAAGAAGATTGCAAAGATGTTAAACATACCAAGAGAGACCATAGGAAGCATCATTCGCAAATTCAAGGCAAAGGGCACTGTTGAAACGCTACCTGGTCGTGGCAGAAAGAAGATGCTGACTTCGACTGCTGTGCACTACCTGAAGCGTAGAGTGGAGAAAAGTCCCCGTGTGACTGCTGAGGAACTGTTAAAAGATTTGTCAGATGTGGGTACTGAAATTTCAGCTCAGACAATACGGCGCACACTGCGTAATGAAGGCCTCCATGCCAGAACTCCCAGGCGCACCCCCTTGCTGTCTCCAAAGAATAAGAAGAGTCGACTGCAGTATGCCAAAAGTCATGTGGACAAACCACAGAAGTTTTGGGATAGTGTTCTGTGGACTGATGAAACAAAATTAGAACTGTTTGGGCCCATGGATCAACGCTATGTTTGGAGGAGGAAGAACAAGGCCTATGAAGAAAAGAACACCTTGCCTACTGTGAAGCATGGCGGGGGGTCAATCATGCTTTGGGGCTGTTTTGCTTCTGCAGGTACAGGGAAGCTTCAGCGTGTGCAAGGTACCATGAATTCTCTTCAGTACCAGGAGATATTGGATGACAATGTGATGCAGTCCGTCACAAACCTGAGGCTTGGGAGACGTTGGACCTTTCAACAGGACAATGATCCCAAGCATACCTCCAAGTCCACTAGAGCATGGTTGCAGATTAAAGGCTGGAACATTTTGGAGTGGCCATCACAGTCACCTGACTTAAATCCGATTGAGAACCTCTGGTGGGACTTAAAGAAAGCAGTTGCAGTGCGCAAGCCTAAGAATGTGACTGAACTGGAGGCTTTTGCCCATGACGAATGGGCGAAGATACTCGTAGATCGCTGCAAGACACTTGTGTCAAGCTATACTTCACGTTTAAAAGCTGTTATAACTGTAAAAGGATGTTGTACTAAGTACTAAGATTGAATGTCACTTGGGGGTTGAATAAAACTGATAATGATGTGAGCACAGAAAAGACATTTGTGGTTATTTCATTATAAATGTTATGTTATATTTGTCTGACCTACACGTGCCTCTTTGATTTAATTGTAAGCAAGATGACTGAATCATCAAAATCAATGTCAAACTGGCCAAAACACTCAATTTCAGTGGGGGTTGAATAATTTTGAACACAACTGTGTATATTTCCCATATAAGACTGAGAAGAAGAAGAAGTTGCCTGTTTGTAAACGCACCACAACATGCATATGTATATATGTATATATATATATATATATATATAATATATATATATATATATATATTATATATATATATATATATATATATATATATATATATATATATAGACTGAGATACACACTATATAAATGCTGCAATAGTAATTTAGATGGTGTTTTTTTTTAATTTTTTTATAATATTAATAAATATTGGTATTGCCGACTTAAACTAGGTATTTTCTGCCTGCAAGGAGTCATTTAATCCTATTCTTTAGCATCCTTCAGCATACTGCAGACTTCCTGCTCCTTATTGTCATTATTCAGAGTATGAGCTGGGAGTTCCTGCTGCCCTGTGCAAGAAGAGCATTGATATTGTGTTACAGAGTAAAGACACATTTTGTCACACACAAAAGATTTAATTTGCTAAGGCTGGGGTCAGACGAACGCAGTGATCACGTGCATTTAGCCGCACTTTATTACTGCCGCGGTAGCAGCAAATGACGTCCAACGCAGGCCCACATACGAAGTACGGCCGCACGAAAGTTCGGCCGCGCAACACAAGCAGCAAACAAACGCGTTTTTGCAAGAACGTCAAACCGCTAGTACTGACGTATAGAGTGCGCTGCGTCCGCTAACGGCGTGTGTGTGTGATTAGGAGACGTCAGACGCAGCTCATGTCCGGCCAACATAACGTCCAGATGCAAAAAGTTTCCTGGTTTGGATCCGTAAAAAAAAAAATCACGGCCGAAATTGCGCATCGTATGACCGCTATTGCGTCTTCCGTGAAAAAATGCGTTCGGACGCATCAACGCACTTTTTGACGGTAGACGTGAAAAATGCATTCGTCTGACCCTAGCATAAGAAGGCAATAAATGGCAATATTTGGCGTGCTTTATGACAGGTTTAATGTGGAGCGTGATGCAGTTTGATGGAATAATTTATGGGGTAATTGAATAGTATAGGAATATCTCTTTAAGGGTTTGGGAAATGTTGTACTAAGTACTAAGATTGAATGTCACTTGGGGGTTGAATAAAACTGATAATGATGTGAGCACAGAAAAGACATTTGTGGTTATTTCATTATAAATGTTATGTTATATTTGTCTGACCTACACGTGCCTCTTTGATTTAATTGTAAGCAAGATGACTGAATGATCAAAATCAATGTCAAACTGGCCAAAACACTCAATTTCAGTGGGGGTTGAATAATTTTGAACACAACTGTATGAATGTATGTCTGTATGTATGTCTGTATGTATGAATGCATGTCTGTATGAATGCGGGTCTGTATGAATGCGGGTCTGTATGAATGCGGGTCTGTATGAATGCGGGTCTGTATGAATGCGGGTCTGTATGAATGCGGGTCTGTATGAATGGGTGTCTGTGTCTGTATGTATGAATGTATGTCTGTATGTATGTTTGTATGTCTGTGTGTGTGTCTGTGTGTGTTTGAATGTATGTCTGTGTGTGTTTGAATGTATGTCAGTGTGTGTTTGAATGTATGTCAGTGCGTGTTTGAATGTATGTCAGTGCGTGTTTGAATGTATGTCAGTGTGTGTTTGAATGTATGTCAGTGCGTGTTTGAATGTATGTCAGTGCGTGTTTGAATGTATGTCAGTGCTTGTTTGAATGTATGTCTGTGTGTCTGTATGAATGTGTGTCTGTATGTATGAATGAATGCCTGTATGAATGAATGAATGCCTGTATGTATGAATGCCTGTATGTATGAATGCCTGTATGTATGAATGTATGTCTGTGTAGCCGTATGTATGTTTGTATGTCTGTGTTTGAATGTATGTCTGTCTGTCTGTGTTTGAATGTATGTCTGTCTGTGTGTGTGTTTGAATGTATGTCTGTGTGTCTGTATGAATGTATGTCTGTGTGTCTGTATGAATGTATGTCTGTATGAGTGTATGTCTGTGTGCCTGTATGAGGCAAAGCAATTTATAAGAGCTTCCAAAGCACACGCAGAAGAGAAAATAGCTCAGTCAGTAAAAAAGGGGGACAAAACATTTTTTAGATACATAAACGAGAAAAGAAAAGTAAAACAAGGATTAGTTAGATTAAAAACAAAGGAAGGAAGGTATGTAGAAGAGGATAAAAGTCTCGCTGACTGCCTCAATTAATATTTTTGTTCAGTCTTTGCAGAAGAAAAGGAAGGAAAGGGACCTCAGTTAGGAGGAAACACTAACGAGACAATTACATATCAGTTTACAGAGGAGGAGGTTCTACAGCAGCTGTCTAAAGTGAAGACAAATAAGTCAATGGGGCCTGATGGGATCCACCCTAAATTATTAAAAGAGCTCAGTGATGTAATAGAAAAACCGTTAACAGGAGTCGTCCCAGAAGACTGGAAATTAGCAAATGTTGTGCCCTTTTACAAGAAGGGTAGTAGGGAGGAATCTGGGAACTATAGGCCAGTTAGTCTTACGTCAGTAGTGGGGAAATTAATGGAAACCATGTTAAAGGAAAGGATTGTTGAACATCTAAAAACACATAGATTACAGGATCAGAAACAACATGGGTTTACCTCAGGGAGATCATGCCAAACTAATCTTATTGATTTTTTTGATTGGGTAACAAAAATAATAGACACAGGTGGTGCAGTAGACATTGCTTATTTAGATTTCAGTAAGGCTTTTGATACTGTTCCGCATAGAAGGCTTATCAATAAATTGCAATCTTTGAGCTTGGATTCCAATATTGTTGAATGGATTAGGCAGTGGCTGAGTGACAGGCAACAGAGGGTTGTGGTAAATGGAGTTTATTCGGCGCAAGGTCTTGTTACCAGTGGGGCAGGGCTCGAGTGGAGCGGGAACGCGGCGGAACGGCGTTCCCCTGCACTTTTCCCGCAGCGGGAACGCATCATTTCATGTATGTATGTTTTTGTTGTGTTGACGTTTTTAATAGAGGTCCTGGTCCCAGCCGGGGCGGGCAGACTGCGGTGTTGCGCTGCAGCGGCAGAGCTCTCGCAGTCAGCATGTGATTGCAGTCTCTCCCGGCTGACTCACACGCTTCTGCGTGCGGTTGGCCAGAGGCCCAGCCACTCACATGCCCGGATGTCACGTGCCCGGATGCCGGCCGGAGGCACGTGACAGACACGTGCGAGCAGTGTGAAGTGAGGTCACACAGCGCGACGCCGACACGACACAGGAGGCACATTGTGTAAGTGTTTCTGTGTGAGCCAGCCGGAGGCTAAGTTCTTCAGAACTTAAGTTCTAGTAGTACTGTACTAGTATACACTGGCTGCTGGTGACAGGTGACTGGTCCTGGAGACCGAGCAAGTGCGACCATCACTGTGCAGAGGCGGAGCTGCCTTCAGCCTGTGTCCCCCCCCAGACAGTCCAAGTGAAGAGACCTGAAGGTGAAGAGCCACCCCAACTACAACTGAAAAAAAAGGTAAAAATATATTCTAAAATATATTTATTAAATTAAATAAATACATTATATTTTTACCTTTTCTTTGCTCTCTGCCTCTTCAGCTGGATTTGGGGTGGCACAGGTCTCTGCAGCTGGACTGGAAAAAAATCTGGTACATTTTATTATAAATATATAATTACTATACAAAAAATAAAAGAATTACATAAATTATGTAATTATTTTATGTATGTAATAATTAAATATTTATAATAACATGTACCAGATTTTTTTTCCAGTCCAGCTGCAGAGACCTGTGCCACCCCAAATCCAGCTGAAGAGTCAGAGAACAAAGAAAAGATAAAAATATAATGTAAAATGTATTTAATGTAATATATTATTTATGTATAAATTATTTATATATTTATTTAGAATTACATTTACCGGATTTTTTTTCCAGTCCAGCTGCAGAGACCTGTTCCACCCCCAAGTTCAGCTGAAGTCAGAGAACAAAGAAAAGGTAAAAATATATTACATTAAATACATTTTACATTATATTATTTATGTATTATTTTTTTCACTGAACTTTGGCAAATCCATTTCGCCAAAAATACTGTGAAATCACTATCAAATGATCACTGTATTTTGCCGAAATGGAGTCACTTAACCTCTTGCCGCCTCGGGATATACTATGCTGTCCTCGTGGCAGGAGGGCTTTGAAGACGCAGGGTGTGCGTGTACTCCTCGCTGTCTTCAAAGGGCCATCTCAGCCCCTCCCCGCAGCAGGTACGCGATGCGTGCCATTGGCTGCAGTGGGATGGCCTGACGTCAGGCCGTCCCCCTGCAGCCATTGACACAAGCCTCATACCCACTGTCAAAAAATAAAAAAAGGTGTTCCAAAAAAAAAAAAAAAAAAAATGAATACATTTTTTTAAAAAAAAATATTACGGAGGTGATTACCTGGAAAGTTTATTTTATTTCTATATGTACACACACTTCCTATAAGCTTGCTGGAAAAGGATTCCTAAAGGGATTGACATGAAATGATGCGTTCCTGCAGTGTTCCCGCTGCGGGAAAAGTGCGGGAATGCCGTTTTGCCACGTTCCCGCTCCACTCGAGCCCTGGGATTAACCCTCACTATCTAAGCACCTGCATTCTGTTGTCACAACAGGGGCTCTATCACCTCCTTCAAGCTAATGCTAGTGGTCACGTTAGCGCTATCTTAAAGGCGGTCACAGCGCACTGCACAGATTGCCTCCGATTCGCTAACGGGTTAAAAAACCTGTTAGCGCTCGTTAATTTGCGCTTTGTAGCACTTGCTTGCTTTATCGTTAACGCCAGGTCTAATTAACTATCGTTAGGACCAAGTGATCCCAGCGTTAGTTACTCTGTGCTTTCACTTTGTGCTCCCTAAACCTAACATGGAGAGCGCAAAGTGAAAGCACAGAGTAATTAGCGCTGGGATCACTTGGTCCTAACGATAGTTAATAAGACCTGGCGTTAACACCAGCTTTGAGCTTCTGCAGAATAAGTTAGCTGCAGCTCAAAACCCCCCCAAAAATCACTCACCTCTTATCCCGCGTCGAGAACGGCAGCCTGATCCGCTGCTTCTGGCTGCCGGTAGCTGATGGAGACTGGGAATAAAAGTCCCCGTTCTTCCTCTGATCACTCCGCGGACCAGCAGGATCTCGCGAGAGGACTCCATGGAGCGAATGCTTGGGACGGCACGTTAGCGCTGCCCCCAGCATCCACGAGCCTAGCAACCACTATGGGCAGACTGCTGGACTCAGTGCCTGCCCCATAATCTGCTGGTGAAACCTGGACGCAAAGGGGAAATTGGCGATGGCTAATTTTTCCCCATAGCATCCCGGTTTTAGCTACAAGCACACAATAGTGCCCCACTATCTGTCTGGTACTTATTTTTTAATATCAAATTTTATTTGCAGAAAAAAAGGTAATAGCTTTTAAAAATTACATTAGGTCCAACGTTTCGGCTCGTCCTGAGCCTTCATCAAGGTAAATTTTATATAAACCCCTAACAAAAGGGGTTAATCAGAAAGCACTGACATTTCAGGCGTCTCTCGTTCAGTGCGCTTTGGCGATTCCGTTTGCGGTCCCTGTGGCGAATTCATTATTCACCGCAGGGTCCCCAAAGTGAGCCAAAACGTAAAGCAGCCGATCAGACCACCGAACACAGCCGAAGACCGCCGATCAGACAGCTGAATGCCGCCAAAGACCTTTGATCCGACTGCCGAAGAGTGTTGAACTGGGAAAAAAAGTACTCTGCTATACTTCTAAAAAGGGGTTTAAACCAATAAAAATGCATGAAAATGTGTGTGAATAATAAAAAAAAGGTCTATAAAACATAATAAACGATCTGTTACAGAATTAAAAAAATAAAAATATGTTTTGCTAAAAATTAAATTAATAACTTAAATAAAAAAAATTATATTTTTACATCGAATCCTATGGGATTTGCTTGTGCACCATTCAATGGCTTTCCTTTCTTGTCGTGCATCATTCTTCAGACCTCTTAGATTGTAAGCTCTCGAGCAGGGTCCTCTCTCCTTCTGTTCTGTATGTGTGTAACACAGTGTGTTCTGTATGTGTGTATGTGTGTATACAGTGTGTTCTGTATGTGTGTATGTATATTTGTTATTCTGTCTCTCCCATTTTACACCGCTACGGGACTTGTTGGCGCTTAATGAATACTTGTAACTGTAACGTCCATTGTTCCCGTGCATGATTCTTCAGACCTTCCTTTCTTCCTGTGCATGATGCTTCAAACCTTCCTTTGTTCCCGTGCATGATTCTTTAGATCTTCCATTGTTCCCGTGCATGCTTCAGACCTTCCTTTCTTCCTGTGCATGATGCTTCAAACCTTCCCGTGCATGATTCTTCAGACCTTCCTTTGTTCCCGTGCATGATTCTTCAGACCTTCCTTTGTTCCCGTGCATGATTCTTTAGATCTTCCATTGTTCCCGTGCATGATTCTTTAGATCTTCCTTTGTTCCCGTGCATGATTCTTCAGACCTTCCTTTGTTCCCGTGCATGATTCTTCAGACCTTCCTTTGTTCCCGTGCATGATTCTTCAGACCTTCCTTTGTTCCCGTGCATGATTCTTTAGATCTTCCATTGTTCCCGTGCATGATTCTTCAGACCTTTCTTTGTTCCCGTGCATGATTCTTCAGACCTTCCTTTGTTCCCGTGCATGATTCTTTAGATCTTCCATTGTTCCCGTGCATGATTCTTTAGATCTTCCTTTGTTCCCGTGCATGATTCTTCAGACCTTCCTTTGTTCCCGTGCATGATTCTTTAGATCTTCCATTGTTCCCGTGCATGATTCTTCAGACCTTCCTTTGTTCCCGTGCATGATTCTTCAGACCTTCCTTTGTTCCCGTGCATGATTCTTCAGATCTTCCATTGTTCCCGTGCATGATTCTTCAGATCTTCCATTGTTCCCGTGCATGATTCTTCAGATCTTCCATTGTTCCCGTGCATGATTCTTCAGATTTTCCATTGTTCCCGTGCATGATTCTTCAGACCTTCCTTTGTTCCTTTGCATGATTCTTCAGACCTTCCTTGGGCCCACTACCCTATGTCTCTTAATTTCATTGTGTTGGGAGAAATAGATCACTTTCAATTTATTCTTTCAGTAAAGGATTTACACAATTTTTTGTTGGTTATTTACACAGAAATGAGCAAACGAAAGAGCAGCATTCTGGATTTCTTCTCAAAGGCATCCAGTAAGAAATCACATGCTGATTCTGCAAGTTGCTCATCTTAGTCCAAGCCTGTGCCGCAGATGGATGACTCCAAAGATTTCAGTTTACATTGAGGAGTCTACAACAGTTTCTTCACAATCAGTGTTAATTGTTTATATTCGTGCCTCTGTAAACGGAAAAGATCCAGTCACCTTCTTTCTCGATTTACTTCACTTGCCTAAAGCAGATGCCCAGTCTATTGAAGCCACCCTGACAACGGGTCTTTCTAAGCATGGCTTCAATAATGACTTTCTTGCTACAAACTGGATTGGGGTTTGTAGTGATGGTGCAAGTGTAATGCTTGGAAGAAAATCAGGTGTTCTAGAGCGACTTAGTGGAAAATATCCACAGCTTGTGAAATGGCACTGCTTGTGTCATAGGCTTGAATTGTGCATTTCTGATACAAATCGATTCTGTTCCTGGTCTTCAACATGTCACATCATTTTTTGAGAAGCTGTATGCGGTGTACCATCAATCACCAAAAAATCTGAAGGAGCTCTCTGAATGTGCAAAAGAATTAGAAGTGCAAATTCTTAAAATAGGTAAAGTTTTTACCGTTCGGTGGGTCGCTTCAAGCCAGAGAGCTATACGAGCGGTTTGGGAATCATACCCTGCGCTACACAGCCATTTAGTAAAAGTGAGCACAAGTTCAATGCATACCACCAAGCAGAAGTCTGTATTTAGTGGCCTTAACAAAGTCCTGACATCAGAGGAATATCTGTTAAACCTTGCAGGGGTTGCAGATGCTGTTCAGGAAATGGGCCTGTTATCTGAAGCCCTACAAAGAGATGACATCAAACTTCCACGAGCCTGTCAGTTGATTAATCGGTCAGTTCGTGCAATCGAGAAAATGAAAGGCATGCCTGGCAAACATCTGAAAGAAGCCATGGAATCGCTGGAGAAGGGGAATTTCAAAGGTGTAACCATCAACCCGGAGAGCACAAAAGGCCAAGTGAGGATCAATCTCCCACGATTTTATCAATGTTTGGTGGATAATTTACGATCCAGACTCTATGCTTTAAGTGCAAGCAACAGACCAGCAGCTTCATCACAGTCGGATGAATTTGAATCGCTCGTCTCGGAAATTGACATCCTGAATTCACAACGTTGGCCAAACAATGTGGACAGTCCGTGGTTTGAAGGAGAAGTGAAGCTAGAGCAGCTGTGCAAAAGATTACGTCTCAACTTCACATCCATCTGTGAAGGCTTCAGAGACTACATTGACAATGGCGGCACAGAGATTCCAGAAAATCTGAAACCAGCTGTGGCAGCAGTTAACAGTCTTCCAGTGACATCAGGGGATTGTGAAAGGGGCTTCAGCACCATGAATTTGGTGATGTCCCCCATTAGGAGTGGACTTGGCATTGAACGCCTGTCTTCTTTTTTATTTATTAGTCTCATTGGCCCGCCTGCAGATCTATGGGATCCTTTACCATACGTGAGAAAATGGCTGTCCTCACATCGCAGCGCAGATGTCACGGATCCCCCTGATAACCAGAAGTGTGGTCCCTTTACGCAGACCGCTCTCTACCCTTCCGATCCTTGAATGGTCGGTGATACTAAATAGACAAATAACCAGACAATATAGAAACAAGGGGTAGCACCAGACAGGGGTATGGAATAGAGTATCGTCACGAATCTTTCTGACTACTAAGATATAATTCTCTTTATGCAGCTCCCTTTCTACCCTTCCGATCCTTGAATGGTCGGCAAAGCTATTAAGGCAATGAAACAGGTAATAGACAAAGAAAGGGAAATACCAGACAGGGGTACAGACCAGATCACAAGTCCTCCCTAGGACTTTAGTAATAGCAGAGGTAGTCTGATGCGTGCCACACAGACTGACCTCGGTACCAACGTTAAGGGCAGAACCTAGAACAGAGTAAATGCCAATGCCAGGAGTCATACACAGGAGGGTTCGTTTGCCAATGCCAAGGGTCATACACAGGAGGGTTCGTTTGCCAATGCCAAGGGTCATACACAGGAGGGTTCGTTTGCCAATGCCAAGGGTCATACACAGGAGGGTTCGTTTGCCAATGCCAAGGGTTATACACAGGAGGGTTCGTTTGCCAATGCCAAGGGTTATACACAGGAGGGTTCGTTTGCCAATGCCAAGGGTCATACACAGGAGTAACACAGGAGATAGCCAAAATCACACAAGAGCTCTGCGGGAGGTGAATACCACGTCAGGGCACCGGTGTATGGGAGAGACTGGGTTTTAAACCCGGCGGGTCCGCGTCACAGCGCCAGGCCCCGCCCCTTGGCGTCCCACGTGAGCGGGCCCGGAAGCGCTTACATTCGGCGCCTGGCCAGCGAGCAGCGAGGAAGCTGCTGCCAGGCGCCGCATCCCCTGGGTCCCCGTGACAGAACCCCCCCCTCCAGGGGCGGCCACTGGACGACCCCAGGGGCACGGGGGTGTGCCAAATAGAAGGCCTTCACTAGCCTAGGAGCATGGACCTCTGCAGCCGGAATCCAAGAACGATCCTCCGGACCGTAACCCACCCAATCGACCAAATACTGCAAGGACCCCCTAGACAGCCTGGCACCCAGAATGGCCTTAACTTCGAATTCCTCCTCGCCCTCCACAGAGACAGGAGGCGGTGGAGCATGGACTTTGGTGTACCGGTTACATAACAGCGGCTTCAGAAGGTTTACATGGAACACATTGTGTATTTTAAAATGGGGGGGTAACGCCAAAGCATAGGAGACAGGGTTGAGTCGCCGTAGAATCTTATAGGGGCCGATATACCTAGGAGCCAACTTCATGGAAGGCACTAAGAGCTTGATATTACGTGAAGACAGCCAAACCCTGTCCCCAACTTGATACACGGGTGCCTGCCTCCTGTGTCTGTCGGCCTTAGTTTTCTGGATGGCACTACTTTCCTCCAGTGCCCGTCTCACTCTCCCCCAAGTCTCTTTCAATGATGCCAGTTGTTTCTCTAAAGCAGGAATCGTGGAATCAGGAAACGTGGCGGGGAGCACGGGAGGATCAAAGCCATAAACAGTGAAGAAAGGAGAATGACCTGTGGATTCACTTACTGCGCTGTTAATAGCATATTCTGCCCACGGTAACAGATCTGACCAGTTATCTTGTTGTTCTGAGATGAAGCACCTGAGATATTTTTCTACGTTTTGGTTTGCTCGTTCTGCTGCTCCATTGGTCTGGGGGTGATAGGCCGAAGAGAAAGAGAGGTCTATTCCCACGTTCTTACAAAACCCTCTCCAGAATCCGGAGATGAATTGGGTCCCCCTATCAGAGACTATCTCCCGAGGGACACCGTGAATGCGACCACATTGGCAATGAATATGGGCACCAGTTCAGCTGCCGAAGGTAGTTTCTGAAGAGGAACATAGTGACCCATCTTGGAAAATCGATCTATGATCGTAAGTATCACTGTATTCCCTCTTGACTCAGGTAGCTCTACTATAAAATCCATGGCTACATGTGACCAGGGTCGTTCGGGGATCGGCAAAGGCTGGAGTAAGCCAATGGGTGCTGTTTTGGGACTTTTCTGCCTTGTGCACACTTCGCACACGGCAATGTAATCTTTGACGTCTCGGCGCAACGTGGGCCACCAGAGGAGTTTACTGATACTAGACACAGTCTTGGTGATACCCATATGCCCGGAAGTTTTATTGTCATGATAGATGTTGAGTACCTCTTCTCTTTCGTTCTCAGGTACAAAGAGTTTCGCAGGAGGTTTTCCCCCAGGAGCTACCCTGGACGGTCTGCAACCTTTTCATTAGAGGAGACGAAACACTAATCGTGGTAGCGGCTATAATCCTCTCCTGGGGTACAATGGGATGCTGATCTTGGATATTATGTTCATAAGACTCATACTGTCTCGACAATGCGTCTGCTTTAATGTTTCTGGACCCAGGTCTATAGGTAAGTACGTAATTAAAACTTGAAAGAAACAATGACCATCTCGCTTGTCTGGAGTTTAAACGTTTGGCATCTCCAATGTACGTGAGATTCTTATGGTCGGTTATGATAACAACGGGGTCCTTAGACCCTTCTAATAAGTATCTCCATTCGGCCAAGGCCGCGATGACTGCTAACAATTCTCTATTTCCAATGTCATAGTTCTTCTCTGCCGGGGACAACTTTCGAGAATAGAAGCCGCATGGATGCAAGGGTTTGTCAGGAGCCTCCCTTTGGGACAAGACTGCACCAAGACCTAGTTCGGAGGCGTCAACTTCTAATTGGAAAGGCAGAGCCGGATCTGGATGCCGGAGAACAGGAGCAGTAGTAAAGGCTTGCTTAAGTGTCTCAAAGGCTTGAGTGGCTTGAGGTGTCCATTTCTGATTTCCCACCCCTTTCTTTGTCATAGCCGTGAGAGGGCCACCAAGGCCGAAAAATCTTTAATGAACCTTCTGTAATAGTTCGTGAACCCCAGAAACCTCTGAATGGCTTTAAGTCCTTGGGTAAAGGCCAGTCAAGAATAGCTGAGAGCTTCTTAGGATCCATTTGAAACCCCCCAGGAGTTATAATATAACCAAGGAATTGCACAGTTACTATGTCGAATAGACATTTTTCTAGCTTACAGTACAATCCAGCCTTCAATAGTTTTTTTCAACACTTGTTTTACATGGACATGATGAGTGTCCATATCAGGAGAGTATATCAGGATATCATCCAGATATACTATGACGAATTCTTGCAGAAATTCCCTTAGAGTGTCATTTATAAGGTCCTGAAAGACGGCTGGCGCATTACACAACCCAAAAGGCATCACCAGGTATTCGTAATGCCCGCTACGTGTATTAAAAGCCGTTTTCCATTCGTCTCCCTTCTTAACCCTGACCAGGTTGTACGCTCCGCGTAAATCAAGCTTAGTATAGACACGAGCCCCTTTTAATCGGTCAAACAATTCTGTTATGAGGGGTATGGGATATGCATTTCTTATAGTGATCCTATTCAAACCCCTATAGTCGATGCAAGGTCGCAGATCTCCCTCTTTTGGAGACAAAAAAGAAACCTGCTCCTGCTGGGGAGGAGGACCGTCTAATGAATCCTCGTTCCAGATTCTCCCTTATATATTCCTCCATAATGTCGTTCTCCTTTTGCGACAAAGGGTATACGTGACCCCTAGGAGGCATCGTACCGGGGAGCAAGTCAATGGCACAGTCATATGGACGATGTGGTGGTAGAACCTCAGTCCTGGCTTTAGAGAACACCTCCTTTAATGCCCGGTAACATTCAGGGACCTCTGTGGATAAAGGAGGGGCTGTGGCAATATTGAGGCTACCAATCACATTAACTGTGCCTAGGCACTTAGACTGACAATTTTGACCCCAACATTTTATGTCTCTCTGGACCCAATCGACTACTGGGTTGTGCTCTGTTAGCCATGGAAACCCAAGGACGACAGGACATGAGGGTGATTCAATGATTTGAAATCTTATAGTCTCCTGGTGCAAAACTCCTAATTTCATACATACATCGACTGTATCGTGAGTGATATGAGGACATGCCAGAGGGTTACCATCTATGGCCTCCACCCTTAGAGGCCTTTCCCTGAGAACCAGTGGTATGAGGTTTTTGGCAGCAAAATTCTTATCCATAAAATTGCCTGAGGCCCCAGAGTCCAAAAACGCCTCAGTCTTGAGGTGAACCCCCTCCCAGGCTAGGGAGACCGGTAACAGAATCCTGGATTTTTTTTTCATTATCCACAAAGGAGGCACACAGAGAACCGACAACCTGGGTGTCTCCTGTTCTGAATCCCACTCTGCTATGTTCAACCCTGCCAACCCTGGGTCTCTGAGGACATCGAAGGCGGAAGTGATCTGCCCCTGCACAATAAAAGCAGAGCCCCTTTTTTTTCTGTGAGCTTTTTCTGCTTCTGAAATACCTGTCCTCCCTATTTGCATGGGTTCAACGACCGGTAAATCAGTTTTTTCATTCTCCGAACCACCTGATGTACTGGAGTGTCTGGGTAACGAGGGTAAAGGAGGCAAGACCCTTCTGGGTCTATCTCTGGTGTGTCTCCTTTCCCTGATTTGATCGTCCATGGCTATACAGAAATCTATCAGGTGGTCCAGACTTTCTGGTAATCTTAAGGGAGCCAGTTCAAACATAAAAGCCTCATTCAAGCCTTCGGTAAAGGCTAAGGTTAAAACGTCGTTCGGCCAAAGTACTTCAGAAACCAAAGTCTTAAACTCTATGGCATAATCGGCGACCCTCTTATTACCTTGTTTGATATGAAACAAGGACCTACCCGCATTGGTAGCCCTTCTAGAGGGATCAAAGGTACGTTTTAACTCAGAGGTAAAACCCTCATAGTCATAAATGATGGGTTTTTATTTTCCCACAACGGCGTAGCCCACAATAAAGCTTTCTCTGTTAAATGATTAATCAGATATCCTACTTTAGCTTTATCAGACATACAAGAACCTGGATTGTTCTCAAACAGAATCTCGAGTTGAGTCAAAAACCCCCGACATAGGCTTGGTGTACCATCATAGCGTAGGGGTGCCTTCATACTAAGCCTATGTCCTTCAGGGGAGACCGGACTGACCCTAGGTAACACTGGATCTGGCGGGTTTGTGGTACCTGTATTGGACCGATTTAGCAGGGTTTGCAGAGCGAGAGAAATCTGGTCCATTCTATGGTCCTGTTCCTCTTGTCTGGCTGCGATACGTGCCAGCTGATTAGAGAGGTCTGCGGGATCCATTGGCCCTGACGTAATGTCACGGATCCCCCTGATAACCAGAAGTGTGGTCCCTTTACGCAGACCGCTCTCTACCCTTCCGATCCTTGAATGGTCGGTGATACTAAATAGACAAATAACCAGACAATATAGAAACAAGGGGTAGCACCAGACAGGGGTATGGAATAGAGTATCGTCACGAATCTTTCTGACTACTAAGATATAATTCTCTTTATGCAGCTCCCTTTCTACTCTTCCGATCCTTGAATGGTCGGCAAAGCTATTAAGGCAATGAAACAGGTAATAGACAAAGAAAGGGAAATACCAGACAGGGGTACAGACCAGATCACAAGTCCTCCCTAGGACTTTAGTAATAGCAGAGGTAGTCTGATGCGTGCTTAGGGTGCCACACAGACTGACCTCGGTACCAACGTTAAGGGCAGAACCTAGAACAGAGTAAATGCCAATGCCAGGAGTCATACACAGGAGGGTTCGTTTGCCAATGCCAAGGGTCATACACAGGAGGGTTCGTTTGCCAATGCCAAGGGTCATACACAGGAGGGTTCGTTTGCCAATGCCAAGGGTCATACACAGGAGGGTTCGTTTGCCAATGCCAAGGGTTATACACAGGAGGGTCGTTTGCCAATGCCAGGGTTATACACAGGAGGGTTCGTTTGCCAATGCCAAGGGTCATACACAGGAGTAACACAGGAGATAGCCAAAATCACACAAGAGCTCTGCGGGAGGTGAATACCACGTCAGGGCACCGGTGTATGGGAGAGACTGGGTTTTAAACCCGGCGGGTCCGCGTCACAGCGCCAGGCCCCGCCCCTTGGCGTCCCACGTGAGCGGGCCCGGAAGCGCTTACATTCGGCGCCTGGCCAGCGAGCAGCGAGGAAGCTGCTGCCAGGCGCCGCATCCCCTGGGTCCCCGTGACAGCAGATGATAACAAATCCATAAAAGTTGATCATCCTACCCAACAAGAACAACGTTATTCCAGTTTGTGGGATGTTTTCTAATGTTCTGTGTATAGTTTTTGACATACTATTTGTGCACAGTCAAAAAAACAGAAAACCAAACCAAATTTCAGTCTCAAAAAACATAAAAACAAAAAGTATGTAGTATTGCACTCTGATCAATGTCTTAGTAATGCAATAAATGTTTACCCCAGGGTCAAGGAGTCATTGTGATAAGAAAAAACAGTGACCTTCAATATGTATAAATAGTTGCAAGGAGTAATCAAAAATTAGCTCTGCCGGCGAGATATGTTGCAGTTACTAGTTGGGAGGTGTAATGGAACTGTTCCCTTCCGTCTGTCCTGACTCTCCAGACACCCCTTCGTTGCGGTCAGCCCGGCTACTGGGAGCACTGTCCTCAGCGCCTCGAGCAGCTTGACCCGCCTGCTTCTGTTCCTCTGCCCTAGAGCCGTTAGGAATCTCCAGAAGGCCACTCGGTACCTTCTGAGGGTGATAGTGTACAGTGTAGCGTCGCTGAAATAAAGACACCAGGCGCGGCTGTATGCTTTAAAACAGGATTCTCTCTCTCTGAGCTCTGAGAGTTCTCTGACTTTTTAATGAACAAAACGCCACCATTTATGCTGAAGTCCAACAGTCATAATTTGCATAAAATGACGCACCTCGTCCTACCCATACTAATTACATTAGGTCAGTTATTTACAATAAACATTCTTTACATTCTCTAGCCTTTCAGCTCACACAACATTTGTATATCCATTGTTCTAAAACATCAGATTAAACACACACTATCAGAGATTCCTTGAATTAAAGATGCAGCTAGATAATGGGAAAAGCCCTGGTGCATAAATTACACAGCAGTAAAGCTTGTTTACTGTATACACAAAAACACATTTACCTACAGGAATATAAGTATTTTTAAAACCAAAGCTATGCCATTTTACACTAAACTAAATTAAACTAAAACCAAACGATGTAAAATATATCTAAAAATCACACGATATAAATGAACATAAAGTCTCTTGGGGTTTGAAGCATGGAGCGTTACATCAGCTCCATGACATATGTCCCCCCTTCCAGAACGGCAGGGCAAGCTTAGATCCCAAACGGATCACTTGCCACTGACGAGACCTCTCACCTTGCCCCTCTTCTGTGCCATCTTCAAAGTTCCATGGTTGCGGGCACATAAGCAAAGTCAGCGGGGTCTGACGGTCGCTGGAATGCTGTGGGTCCATAGTCCCGGGGCAAGAGGCAGGCCAACCCTCTTGTCGAGTGCGCCAGGCAACAGGCCACCACAGTCCACAGGCATAAAATGTTTGTTAGGGGGCACCCTGAAATTACCCCACATATCTTGCTCTGTCCAGGGCACCTCTGAGGACCCAGGACCCGAATACAGTCAGCAGTCACAGTTCCCAGTCTCTCCTTCTGCTGATGCCCGCCTCCTGAACATTTAAAAAGGGCCCAGCCCACAGCAATCCCCAAAATCCCAAAAGGGCGCAATTCTTCCTGGGGCCAGGAACTTGATTGCCTCTCAGAATGGTCACTCACCGGTCTCCTGGGAAGGGGGGAAGTGATCTCCGCTCTTTCTGCACCTTGGTTGGTAGGGGTGGCATTATGAGGGGTCTCCATTTTCCTCGGGGAACATTCGCACGTGTATGCCAAAACAGCCTCCAGCAACACCGGGTACAAACGCTCTTCGGTGCAAAATATATCAGGGGCAATGACTCGACCCCCTGTTGTGCTGCTCTCCTCCATGGTGGGCACATGGGTGCTGGCAGCTTGTGCCAGGGACAACTCATCTTGGAGCTGTTGGCACTGTGCTCGTGTCCCTTCAAGCTCAGCCTGCAGGTGGCTAACAGTGCCCTGGTGCTCCTGCTCCAATACACCTAGTTGGTGTGTCAGACGGCTCACCTCCATCTCGCTTGCCTTAGTTTGAGCGAGGCTCTCCTTCTGAGCTGCGTCTGCTTCTAGTAGCTGGTGTTGGCACAGCTGGAGTTGGTTCTGGAGCAGCATTATTTCCTCTTGCTGCTCATAGGCCCGTGCCTGAAAAGTATCCCGGGAGAGCTGTGTCTGCTCCAACTCCTGCTCACAGCGCTCCAGACGAGTTTTAAATGTGGTAATTTCTGTCTGTAGAGACGCTCTGGTTCGCCGTTCGTCCTCCAGCTGCTCAATCACTACACGGGAGCTGCGCTCCAGCTCCGCTATCTGCGCCTGAGCACCACGGAGCTCCGTGTGTAGGTCGATGTTACAGTCCTCACAGACCTGCAGCTGGGATGACAACTTTCGTATACTGACCGACTGTTCTCGTACTTCCATGCAGTGGAAATCTCTCTCCTCCATGACAGTTTGCAGTTTATCCTGTAGCCGGTGCAATTGCAGGCCAGTCTCTTTCTCGCTCTGGGTTGCAAAGTCTAGTTGCCCTTTCAAGGTCTCTACCTCCCTTCGAAGCGGGTCACAACATTTGCATTCGCTCTCCAGCACCACCTCCATTTCTTTCACCCGTCCACCCCTCCGCTTCTTTTTAGCCTTTCTTGAGGGTGGTTTGACGGTCACGGTTGGTGCGGAGGCATATTTTGTTTGGGTCTTGGCGTTGGCAGAAGCCGGTGCTTCCAAAATCCCTGGTCTCTGCCAATCCAAGTCTGTAGACACCCTCTGGGTGTGTGGTGTAGTTGCCAGCCAGTTCTCCTCCTGGCCACGAATGTACCCTGGTTCCATCCAGCCTGGGACCTTGTATTTACTGTATTCCACATGCAGAGGGTTAAAATCTTCCTGGTCCTGCACAGCTTCCCCTTTCTGCAATAAACAGACCTCATTCCAAACGCTCTGGAACAGGTCCATGCTAGGGTTTAGACCATATTGCTTGAGGCATCTTTTTACCTCCTTGAGCATTTCCATCACGCTCCTGGTTGCACCAAACTTGTGCCTTTGACCCTCTCTTCAATATTCGTTCCTTCCATGGCTTTCCAGCAGGTCCTTCAGGGTGTTCTGCTTGCAGGCTGTATAGTTTGTCATCTCGGGGTGTATTGGTGTTGGAGAGCCTCTATCCACACCGCTTGCCACCAATGTAATGGAACCGTTCCCTTCCATCTGTCCTGACTCTCCAGACACCCCTTCGTTGCGGTCAGCCCGGCTACTGGGAGCACTGTCCTCAGCGCCTCGAGCAGCTTGACCCATCTGCTTCTGTTCCTCTGCCCTGGAGCCGTTAGGAATCTCCAGAAGGCCGCTCGGTACCTTCTGAGGGTGATAGCACCAGGCGCGGCTGTATGCTTTAAAACAGGATCCTCTCTCTCTGAGCTCTGAGAGTTCTCTGACTTTTTAAATGAACAAAACGCCACCATTTATGCTGAAGTCCAACAGTCATAATTTGCATAAAAAGACGCACCTCGTCCTACCCATACTAATTACATTATGTCAGTTATTTAAAACATTCTTTAGCCTTCAGCTCACACAACATTTGTATATCCATTGTTCTAGCACATCAGATTAAACACACACTATCAGAGATCCCTTGAATTAAACATGCAGCTAGATAATGGGAAAAGCCCTGGTGCATAAATTACACAGCAGTAAAGCTTGTTTACTGAATACACAAAAACACCTTTACCTACAGGAATATAAGTATTTTTAAAACCAAAGCTATGCCATTTTACACTAAACTAAATTAAACTAAAACCAAACGATGTAAAATATATCTAAAATCACACGATATAAATGAACATAAAGTCTCTTGGGGTTTGAAGCATGAAGCGTTACATCAGCTCCATGACAGGAGGCAAAGGGTTGTGTACGCATAAACCTCAGGTTTTAGAAATTCCCTGCCAGGGAAACATCACACATTGTGGTGACTATTCTTTCAGTTTGATAAACAAGTTAACTTATTTTGTTGTTACATCTGTTCTATATTTGTTTATTATGTGTTAATTTTGAAATGTTTTTGTAAACCTGCACTTTACAATAAATGTTGTACTCTGTTTTTTGAAAAAGGAGCAAATTCGAGTTTATTTAATTTATATTATATTAATATATATATATTACACACGAGCATATGCACTTTTTTTGCCAAGGTGGTGGGGGTAATAAAAATCTTGGGTGAGTTCCCTCACTTTTTTCCCCAGGACTTGACCCCTGCAGTGTGGTACCTCAGGGGTCAGTACTTGGACCCATTCTCTTTAATATTTTTATTAGTGATATTGCAGAAGGTATTAATGGAAAAGTATGTCTTTTTGCTGATGACACAAAGATTTGCAACAGGGTTGACGTTCCTGGAGGGATCAGCCAAATGACAATTGATTTAGGTAAACTAAAAAAAAATGGTGGGAGCTGTGGCAATTGAGTTTTAATGTGGATAAGTGCAAGATAATGCACCTGGGACGTAAAAACCCAAGGGCTGAATATAGAATATTTGATACATCTGAGGGTTGGGATTTAGGGGTTATTATTTCAGAGGATCTAAGGGTAAGTAGTCAATGTAATAGAGCAGCAGGAAATGCTGGCAGAATGCTTGGTTGTGTAGGGAGAGGTATTAGCAGTAGGAAAAGGGAAGTGCTCATGCCACTGTACAGAGCACTGGTGAGACCTCACTTGGAGTACTGTGTGCAGTACTGGAGACCGTATCTCCAGAAGGATATAGACATCTTAGAGAGAGTTCAGAGAAGGGCTACTAAAATGGTGTACGGCTTGAAGGAGAAAAGTTACCAGGAAAGGGTTAATGATCTTAACATGTACAGCTTGGAAAAAAGACGAGACAGAGGAGATATGAAAGAAACATTTAAATACGTAAAGGGAATCCACAAGGTAGAGCAAGGGAGTATATTTAAACGGAAACAAAGTAGCAAAACAAGAGGACATAGTCTTAGATTAGAGGGGCAAAGGTTTAAAAGTAACATCAGAAAGCATTATTTTACTGAGAGGGTGGTGGATACATGGAACAGTCTTCCAGTTGAAGTGGTAGAGGCCAAAACAGTAATTGAATTTAAGCAGGCATGGGATAGGCATAAGGCGATCCTAAACAAAAGATAAATCCAGGTAAAGTATCCATGTAATTGGGCAGACTAGATGGGCCGAAAGGTTCTTATCTGCCGACATTTTTCTATGTTTCTATGAGTGTATGTCTGTGTGTGCCTGTGTGAATGTGTGTATATGTCTGTGTGTGTGTATATGTCTGTGTGTGTGTATATGTCTGTGTGTTGTGTGTGTGTGTGTGTGTGTGTGTATATGTCTGTGTGTGTGTGTATGTGTGTGTATGTCTGTGTGTGTGTGTATATGTCTGTGTGTATGTGTGTGTGTATGTGTGTATATGTCTGTGTGTATGTGTGTGTGTATGTGTGTATATGTCTGTGTGTGTGTGTGTATGTGTGTATATGTCTGTGTGTATGTGTGTATATGTCTGTGTGTGTGTGTGTATGTGTGTATATGTCTGTGTGTGTGTGTGTATGTGTGTATATGTCTGTATGTGTGTATATGTCTGTGTGTGTGTGTGTGTATGTGTGTATATGTCTGTGTGTGTGTGTGTGTATGTGTGTATATGTCTGTGTGTGTGTGTGTGTATGTGTGTATATGTCTGTGTGTGTGTATTTATGTCTGTGTGTGTGTGTATATGTCTGTGTGTGTGTATATGTCTGTGTGTGTGTATATGTCTGTGTGTGTGTATATGTCTGTGTGTGTGTGTGTATATGTCTGTGTGTGTATATGTCTGTGTGTGTGTGTGTGTCTGTGTGTGTGTACAAGACCATTCGTAAGAGGTACATTGGTTACATGGATCATCTGTTTACACAACCTGTGCATAGGTTTAAATAGGCAGTGTAACAAATCTGACAAAATAAAGCTATGATAAACTGGTATATAGTTTTATAATAACACTGCAATACACACACACATATATATATATACATATCCATGTATTGTGCTGTATAAGACGCATGGTGAGAATGTGTGAATGGAGAGAGGCAGACAGGTTTGCATGGCTGTATATAAATGCTTACACAGGGATTGCAGAGCTGAACATTTACAAGAATACATACATAACACACAGGGATTCTCCATTCATGCTGCATGTGAGCCTCGCTTCCCTCTCCATAGCACACACAGACCCCTCCCCGCGTAATGCTGGCTCTCAGCCCATAACACAGCACTGCTTGCTGCTGGAGGGCATTGCGGCCTACTCACCAGCGGCCTCTCCCGCTTTCTGCACCCGGTTTAGAGCGGTGGTATGTGGGCAGCGCGGCTCGGTTGCCCCGGTAACCGTTCTAGGCCTAGACCGCGGGCTGTCACAGGTTCTCCTCCCACTTTAGGGGTGGTCGTGGTCTCCGCTGGTTGGTCGGGCTGAGGCGGGCCCCGGAGTGCAGGTGCTGGAGAACTCGAAGAGACAATGGGGAGCAAGCAGGGCCTGCACCTAGCGGGGGCTCCTCCAGCCATCCAGCTGCCAGGCCGGGGGCAGCCACCACCACCAGGGCCACCAGGGCCACTACCAGGGCTGCCCTTTATTACATTATATATAACCCCATACATATAGCTTATAAGCAGTGAGGACCCCCATAAATATATAAAGCAGTGAGAACCCCCATAAATATATAAAGTAGTGAGGACCCCCATAAATATATATCAGTGAGAACCCCCATAAATATATAAGCAGTGAGAACCCCCATAAATATATATCAGTGAGAACCCCCATAAATATATAAAGCAGTGAGAACCCCCATAAATATATAAAGCAGTGAGAACCCCCATAAATATATAAAGCAGTGAGAACCCCCATAAATATATATCAGTGAGAACCCCCATAAATATATAAGCAGTGAGAACCCCCATAAATATATAAAGCAGTGAGAACCCCCATAAATATATATCAGTGAGAACCCCCATAAATATATATCAGTGAGAACCCCCATAAATATATAAGCAGTGAGAACCCCCATAAATATATATCAGTGAGAACCCCATAAATATATATCAGTGAGAACCCCCATAAATATATAAAGCAGTGAGAACCCCCATAAATATATAAAGCCGTGAGAACCCCCATAAATATATAAAGCAGTGAGAACCCCCATAAATATATAAAGCCGTGAGAACCCCCATAAATATATCAGTGAGAACCCCCATAAATATATCAGTGAGAACCCCCATAAATATATAAAGCAGTGAGAACCCCCATAAATATATAAAGCCGTGAGAACCCCATAAATATATATATTTATGGGGGTTCTCACTGCTTTATATATTTATGGGGGTTCTCACTGCTTTATATATTTATGGGGGTTCTCACTGCTTTATATATTTATGGGGGTTCTCACGGCTATATAAAGCAGTGAGAACCCCCATAAATATATAAAGCCGTGAGAACCCCCATAAATATATAAAGCCGTGAGAACCCCCATAAATATATATCAGTGAGAACCCCATAAATATATAAAGCAGTGAGAACCCCCATAAATATATAAGCAGTGAGAACCCCCATAAATATATATCAGTGAGAACCCCATAAATATATATCAGTGAGAACCCCCATAAATATATAAAGCAGTGAGAACCCCCATAAATATATAAAGCAGTGAGAACCCCCATAAATATATAAAGCCGTGAGAACCCCCATAAATATATAAAGCAGTGAGAACCCCCATAAATATATAAAGCAGTGAGAACCCCCATAAATATATAAAGCCGTGAGAACCCCCATAAATATATAAAGCAGTGAGAACCCCCATAAATATATATCAGTGAGAACCCCCATAAATATATAAAGCAGTGAGAACCCCCATAAATATATAAAGCAGTGAGAACCCCCATAAATATATAAAGCCGTGAGAACCCCCATAAATATATATCAGTGAGAACCCCCATAAATATATAAAGCCGTGAGAACCCCCATAAAATATAAAGCAGTGAGAACCCCCATAAATATATAAAGCCGTGAGAACCCCCATAAATATATATCAGTGAGAACCCCCATAAATATATAAAGCAGTGAGAACCCCCATAAATATATAAAGCAGTGAGAACCCCCATAAATATATAAAGCCGTGAGAACCCCCATAAATATATATCAGTGAGAACCCCCATAAATATATAAAGCCGTGAGAACCCCCATAAATATATAAAGCAGTGAGAACCCCCATAAATATATAAAGCTGTGAGAACCCCCATAAATATATAAAGCAGTGAGAACCCCCATAAATATATAAAGCTGTGAGAACCCCCATAAATATATAAAGCAGTGAGAACCCCCATAAATATATAAAGCAGTGAGAACCCCCATAAATATATATCAGTGAGAACCCCCATAAATATATAAAGCCGTGAGAACCCCCATAAATATATAAAGCAGTGAGAACCCCCATATAAATATATAAAGCCGTGAGAACCCCCATATAAATATATAAAGCCGTGAGAACCCCCATAAATATATATCAGTGAGAACCCCCATAAATATATAAAGCCGTGAGAACCCCCATAAATATATAAAGCAGTGAGAACCCCCATAAATATATAAAGCCGTGAGAACCCCCATAAATATATATCAGTGAGAACCCCCATAATATATAAAGCAGTGAGAACCCCCATAAATATATAAAGCAGTGAGAACCCCCATATAAATATATAAAGCCGTGAGAACCCCCATATAAATATATAAAGCAGTGAGAACCCCATAAAATATATAAAGCCGTGAGAACCCCCATAAATATATTAAAGCAGTGAGAACCCCCATAAATATATAAAGCTGTGAGAACCCCATAAATATATAAAGCAGTGAGAACCCCCATAAATATATAAAGCAGTGAGAACCCCCATAAATATATAAGCAGTGAGGACCCCATAAATATATAAAGCAGTGAGAACCCCCATAAATATATATCAGTGAGAACCCCCATAAATATATAAAGCCGTGAGAACCCCCATAAATATATAAAGCAGTGAGAACCCCCATAAATATATAAAGCTGTGAGAACCCCCATAAATATATAAAGCAGTGAGAACCCCCATAAATATATAAGCAGTGAGGACCCCCATAAATATATAAGCAGTGAGGACCCCATAAATATATAAGCAATGCTTAACCCCATAAATATATATAAGCAGCGAGAACCCCCATAAATTATACACACATAGTGGGTACCCTTATAAATTATATATACACACATATATAAGCAGTGCTTAACCCCATATTCTAGGCAGTGAGCACCCCCATTAATATATATATGAGCTGGGTGTACTTCAATATGTTTATAGAGTGTGCAGCATGTACCCCAGTAGATAGATATTTATCACAGTACACACTGCTCACATACACTATATTGCCAAAAGTATTCGCTCACCTGCCTTGACTCGCATATGAAGTTAAGTGACATCCCATTCCTAATCCATAGGGTTCAATATGATGTCGGTCCACCCTTTGCAGCGTTTATGGGAATTTTTGACCATTCTTCCAGAAGCGCATTTGTGAAGTCACACACTGATGTTGGACGAGATGGCCTGACTCTCAGTCTCCGCTCTAATTCATCCCAAAGGTGTTCTAGCAGGTTGAGGTCAGGACTGGGTGCAGGCCAGTCAAGTTCATCCACATCAGACTCTGTCATCCATGTCTTTATGGACCTTGCTTTGTGCACTGGTGCACAGTCATGTTGGAAGAGGAAGGGGCCAGCTCCAAACTGTTCCCACAAAGTTGGGAGCATGGAATTGTCCAAAATGTCTTGGTATGCTGAAGCATTCAGAGTTCCTTTCACTGGAACTAAGGGGCCAAGCCCAGCTCCTGAAAAACAACCCCACACCATAATCCCCCCTCCACCAAACTTTACACCTGGCACAGTCAGACAAGTACCGTTCTCCTGGCAACCGCCAAACCCAGACTCGTCCATCAGATTGCCAGATGGAGAAGCACGATTCGTCACTCCAGAGAACGCGTCTCCACTGCTCTAGAGTCCAGTGGCGGCGTGCTTTACACCACTGCATCCGACGCTTTGCATTGCACTTGGTGATGTATGGCTTGGATGCAGCTGCTCAGTCATGGAAACCCATTCCATGAAGCTCTCTGCGCACTATTCTTGAGCTAATCTGAAGGCCACATGAAGTTTGGAGGTCTGTAGCGATTGACTCTGCAGACAGTTGGCGACCTCTTCGCACTATGCGCCTCAGCATCCGCTGACCCCGCTCCGTCAGTTTTACGTGGCCTACCACTTCGTGGCTGAGTTGGTGTCGTTCCCAAACCTTCTTATAATACAGCTGACAGCTGACTGTGGAATATTTAGGTGCGAGGAAATTTCACGACTGGATTTGTTGCACAGGTGGCATCCTATCACAGCTCCACGCTGGAATTCACTGAGCTCCTGAGAGCGACCCATTCTTTCACAAATGTTTGTAAAAACAGTCTGCATGCCTAGGTGCTTGATTTTATACACCTGTGGACATGGGAGTGATTGGAACACCTGATTCTGATTATTTGGATGGGTGAGCGAATACTTTTGGCAATATAGTGTATATAAGGGGAGCTTTGAGTACCCCAATAAAAACATTCAATAGATATGTGGGCAGTGTGTACCCCCAAATAAATGCATAATGCTGCTAACGGCGTGTATCTCTGGTAAATATCGTGAGCGGCGTGTACCCTCGATAAATATAAAATATAATGCAAGTAACAAGTCCTCACGACACATATATAGTTACAAGAATTTATAATGCGCCAACAAGTTCCGAAGCGCTATTAATACGAACATTTCCCCCTAACCATGTATAATGTATGCAACATGTCCCCCAAACCATGTATAATGCGAGCAACACATCCCCCCGATCTGAATATAATGTGACTCGTCCCCAGATATATATGTGAGGAGAGGTCAGCATAACCAGCTTTCTTTAGAGTCATTGTACATCACTCCGTGTGAAGGGGTTAAACTAGCTCACTCTGCAACTGTAGCGGTACATGCTAATTTGCCACAGACTTCTTTTGTCTTCACCAGCCAATCTGTGTGATCCATGATATGCCAAGGCTTGGCATGGTGTAAGAAAGCAAATCAAGGTTTAATGTCATGATAGGCATAAGGCCATCCTAAACAAAAGATAAATCCAGGTAAAGTATCCATGTAATTGGGCAGACTAGATGGGCCGAAAGGTTCTTATCTGCCGACATTTTTAGATGTTTCTATCCTGCACCATTTCATACGGTGTTACTGTGGAAGTTTAGAACCGCTCTGGCTAAGCTTACACCAGGCCCGGAATTGGCCCAAAGTCAGGTATAAACTTAACCAGAGCTCTAGTAAACCTCGGGCTAGATTTCTAGCATACTGTAAGCTTAACTAGAATTCGGGAAATCTTTTGGCTAGATTACAAACCTGGTCTAAGCTTAACCAGAGCATTGGTAACCCTAAAGCCAGATGCCAAGCCTGGTCTAAGCTTAACCAGAGCACTGGTAACCCTAAAGCCAGATGCCAAACCTGGTCTAAGCTTAACCAGAGCATGGTAACCCTAAAGCCAGATGCCAAGCCTGCTCTAAGCTTAACCAGAGCACTGGTAACCCTAAAGCCAGATGCCAAGCCTGGTCTAAGCTTAACCAAAGCCCTGGTAGACCTATGGTTATATTCCAAACCTGGTCTAAGCTTATCCAGAGCTCTGATAAACCCAGGGCTGGAGCCAAAGCCTGGCGTAAGAATGGCCTTAGCTTTACCAGAATTCTGGTTAGATTCCAAGCCTGGTCTAAGCTTAACCAGAGCTCTGGTAAAACCAGGGCTGGAGCCAAAGCCTGGCGTAAGAATGGCCTTAGCTTTACCAGAATTCTGGTTAGATTCCAAGCCTGGTCTAAGCTTAACCAGAGCTCTGGTAAAACCAGGGCTGGAGCCAAAGCCTGGCGTAAGAATGGCCTTAGCTTTACCAGAACTCTGGTTAGATTCCAACGCCTGGCCAAAGCCTGGCGTAAGCATTACCTGAGTTCTGGTCGATCAGGATTAGAATCTAGCCTTAGGTTTAAGCATAAACATAGCACTGGTAAACCTAAGGCTAGATTCCAAGCCTGGTGTAAACTTAGCCAGAGCTCTTAAAATTAAGCTCAGTTATTCTTCCATAAAATGAGTAAACTGTGGCTGTTTTCTAGGTCTAACCGTCCCATCCAAGTCTATGGGGTTGGTATCCTTACCTGAGCTCCGTTTAACTTTACACCAGGGTTAATATTTGGCCTCTAGCCTTTCCCTATAGATTTTAAAGACAATGGTAGGTTTACACCAGGCCTGGAATCCAGCCTTATTCATAGGACCCATCATGAATTACCATATTACCCAACGTGAAAGAAACAACAAACGAACGAAAAACAGAAAACATACAGATTTATTTTAAAAAGTGTTTATTACCAAAATACAATATGAAAGTCAATATGTGACATACTTTGTAAAGCAAAATAAATTATTCTAAACATTTTACAGTATTTGAAACATCGCAAGTACTACAGAGATTGCCCCACACAGTACTCACGCATTCCTGCGCGCACGGCGTCCACATGGATCGGGCGGTTGTAACTCTACAGCCATAGCACTGTCTTGAAATGTCAGTTTATTTTTTTTCTTGTCTAGCGATACACTTTGGCTAAGTCTCATAGTGTTACACTGGCTAAGAAAATGTGTTTAGTTTACAAAAGCACCACGTGACGTCTTAGACTCGATGTGAAGTACAGAGCGGCGCTGCACGAAATAGAAATATAGGGGGTTTTGATCATTATCGGACTGCCATCGGTCGTACGGTCTGGTGAGATGTTCGCAATCACTGCCACTTTAAGTGCGTTTTGATTTATACAAACCTCTTTTTAATCAGGCTTTGTGTTTTTTGGGATTGTTCACCTGAGGGGTAATTCACTAGCCACCAAGTGTGGTAAAATTCAACGTCGGCAGAGGAAGTTCCTGCTAGCAACAGCAAACAATGTTGCCGCTGTCCTACTTTAAGAAAATGATTAACCTGCGGCTATTCTCCGGTCAGTGATGTTTGTAACACCAGGGAATGCTCTTCGGGCGACTCTAAAGTGACGAGCCCCATTAAACTCTGGTGAAAAAGAAGGGTAAGAAAAAAAAAAAAACGATAGGCAGCTTGACTGATCCTACAATGGCAACTAAACGACTTCGCCAGAATCTACTGTCAAGATCCCATAGAAACCTACGCCGAGAACTGAACAACCTCAGGAGATCCTACGGTGGAAGGAACGGTGACAAGTATGGAGGACTATTACGGCAGTTCCATAGAGAGTTGACCATGCTTCAGCCACCATAATACTCTGAAGTCTTGCAATGAAGGAACAGTGACGGGTGAATAACCCTTTTCATTATGCTCAGGCTTCTCGTTAGATGGGATCTATTGTACATTATGGCCTTGTTTGTTTGTTAACTAAAGTCAAAACCTATGCTGCCACAAACCTTCACCCTTGCCTCATTTCACTCCTTGTAACGTAACTACAGACAGACATCAGCCATCTGTCAAGTTACGCCAACCATCAGTCAAGTTATAGCAGTCAGGGTATAGTCATCAAGTTACACCAGCCATCAGTCAAGCTATAGCAGTCAGGGTATATTCATCAAGCTACGCCAGCCATCAGTCAAGTTATAGCAGTCAGGGTATATTCATCAAGCTACACCAGCCATCAGTCAAGTTATAGCAGTCAGGGTATATTCATCAAGTTACGCCATCCATCAGTCAAGTTATAGCAGTCAGGGTATAGTCATCAAGTTACACCAGCCATCAGTCAAGCTATAGCAGTCAGGGTATATTCATCAAGCTACGCCAGCCATCAGTCAAGTTATAGCAGTCAGGGTATAGTCATCAAGTTATGCCAGCCATCAGTCAAGCTATAGCAGTCAGGGTATATTCATCAAGCTACGCCAGCCATCAGTCAAGTTATAGCAGTCAGGGTATAGTCATCAAGTTATGCCAGCCATCAGTCAAGCTATAGCAGTCAGGGTATATTCATCAAGCTACACCAGCCATCATGAAATCAATAACCTGGATCGGCGCAAATATTGCTCTCTGGGATCCCGGAATCTCGCATATATATATATATAATAGAAGAAGAACAATAATAGTGCAACACTGTTTTGTAAAATATACTGTGAATGTAAGTGATGAACACCCCACTTACAAGTATAGAGCCGTGCACTGGCTCTAAGTGGGTCCAGACATGTGGGTAATTGTCTTCAGTTACCCACATGTCTGGACCCACTTAGAGCCAGTGCACGGCTCTATACTTGTAAGTGGGGTGTTCATCACTTACATTCACAGTATATTTTACAAAACAGTGTTGCACTATTATTGTTCTTCTTCTATTATATATATATATGCGAGATTCCGGGATCCCAGAGAGCAATATTTGCGCCGATCCAGGTTATTGATTTCATTATTGTGTGCAATGGTATAGGGGAAACCACTATATTCTGAGATTGGCTATCTGGGCACCCTGGTGGTGGATGCATGTTGTGTGGCGCTGCACCATTTGCTGTTTATACACCAGCCATCAGTCAAGTTATAGCAGTCAGGGTATAGTCATCAAGTTATGCCAGCCATCAGTCAAGCTATAGCAGTCAGGGTATATTCATCAAGTTACGCCAGCCATCAGTCAAGCTATAGCAGTCAGGGTATAGTCATCAAGTTATGCCAGCCATCAGTCAAGCTATAGCAGTCAGGGTATATTCATCAAGTTACGCCAGCCATCAGTCAAGCTATAGCAGTCAGGGTATATTCATCAAGTTATGCCAGCCATCAGTCAAGCTATAGCAGTCAGGGTATATTCATCAAGCTACGCCAGCCATCAGTCACGTTATACGGAAAGGGAAACCATGTAATCGGTCAAGACGCAAATCGGGAAGTGGATCCCATGATTTTATATGAGCCGCAGCATGGCAGGAAAAAATCTATTAGAAAACAAAAACCACGATTAAAAAAGCAGATGATGGCTTGAACAGACCGGTCATCTTAAAATTTACAGTTTTCGGTGAATGATTCGGTCAGTTTGCCATTTCCCCAATAAGTTACTTCTTACACGCTGTGACCAATGCTTGGATAAATATCCTTTTTACTGGTAAGGATGTGTCCATGTGAAAACAGGGTAGTCACTTAAAAAGCGCTCCTTGGACAACCTTGAACTCATGTAGGGTTATGGTATCAACCAAGCATTCTAGCCTTGGGGGCAACATAGAAACCAATTCAACTTCAGTGCTTCAGATCGACGGAGATCATTTTGGGATGCCGCATGCAGCTCAGCGTTAAAACCTATTGTTCGTACAAATAATGAAAAAAATAAAAACCTTCAATCAGTTGTGACACTGTGATGAAAGGATTGGGAAAGTATGCGGGTTCCTCCAAATTAGGCACAAATGGAACAAATCAGGCTTTTAAAAACACAACCAAGTGGTCAAGTAGGGGCCAACGTTCCAACATTACCCTAAAGACAATCTCGCAGAGGAGAAGGCCGACCAAAAACACGTGTTATATCAGTCTTATCCATGCTACAATCACACGAGGGCCGAGAGCTCATTGAACGTAGAGCACTGACGTAGCCCAGATGTCTCAAAACCACATTTCCACATGGGTTGGGACCCAAGTCTGAACTCAACATTCGTTTAGGTTTCATACACACAGCCTGGAGGGAATTTCATACAGAATTTTTAATACTCCTGTCCCCGTCACATGGTCAGAGGTGGGAATTTACACTTTTGGGGTCACGTCGAACCTCAAAATGTTTTCAGATTTTGGAGCATTTCAGATTAGGGATAGCCGGCCCGCCTTATGGTCACTTTAGTGTCTTCCCACTCAAGGATCGTTTTGCAATACCGAAACGATCAGGGCCTCAGAGGAGACGTTCTACGGAAAACCTGTCCTATGCCCATGTCAGTTCAAGTGTACTTGACAATAATTGCCATTGAATTCATGGTAATATCCACAGCCTACTAACAGCGTCATAAACAAAACCTGCCACCACCACTGAAAATAAACCATTCCACGTATTGTGTCCTCTCAGTGTATTATGGTGCAGTACAGCCAGGTCAGTGAATCGCTCTTCTTCAGCCCAACTGCATCGCTAGAGCCGCCATCTTGAAATCCTTTTGGCCGAAAGCATTGCTTGTCATAACTGGCTAAAACCAGCGAGGCGCCAGTTTTAGAGATGCTCAAAGTTCGGTTAAGTGCACATACCCAAATGGTGACGTCAAAAGCTCTCAGTCACCTGTAGGGCCATCCGTTGGGTACAAGGAGATTCTGGCCAACGAGAACTTCAAGACGGCAGCTCCTACGACGCAACGGTACATCTGGAGATCAACTAGAAGGGGTCTCATTAATAAGGTAACATATTACTGCACCCTGGGGTTGTAACGTATAAAAGTCTTCGTTGTCGAATTAAATACACGTTTCTGTAGAAAACCAGAGATTTTGTATCCCAGACTGGACAGATGAAAGCAGACCATGTAGGAGGTCACGTGTTTTAATGGGTTGTGAGTGCTTTTCGACTCTTGTTCAACCTTCCCAAGGCTTGAAATGATCGCAACGTCATAAAAGTGCATAACTTAAAACATATAAGCAAGAAAACAAAACACAATTACACTGTCCTGCCAGGAAGTGCAGAACAATGCCCGGTGAGGTCACCGTGCGCAACCGGGGGGTGTCCAAATCGCAAAAAGAGCATGGATTACTAGGGAAAAAATAAACCCCAAATATAAATAAGTACTATGAAGTCTCAGACATTGAAATACTTGCCTCTTACGTAGGTTTTCGCGGTTAGCCAACGCGCCATACCATCGTCTGTAACTGACATATGAATGGGTCAGTCCAGCACCAAAGTGATGGGTTAGTACGGGGGGGGGGGGTGTCTAACCTTTGGCCCTCGTTGTGTTAAGTCTACAGATCCCAGAAGTCGTTGCAAGAATTCTGTGGTTGAGTAGCCCAAATACAGCTGGAGGGGGTGAAGAATGACCACCTCCGAAATAGCCGAATCTAGCCATGTCCTGATGCGACGAAAAGGTTAAAAAAAAAACAAAAAAGAGATGGTACCAGGCAGAGTGCCAGCTACCTGCAACGAGGAACGAGTCTCAGAATTAGTCGTTCAAGCAGCCCCAGCGCACAAGCCGTGTCGTCCAATCCAAGGCTTGACAAATCCAGGTAGAATGTCAACCCTGGCTCCAACAATCTGCACTCGAAACTTTTGTCTGGCTGCTGCAAAAAACGCGTTGTTGGCTCCGACGCGTCTGACAAGACGAACCAAACAACACCCGCTTTCATCTCACCCGTCGAAATAGCACCGAGGAGAATACACGATCCACCGATCTCTCCGCTGAGGGTTACGTCATGAAATTATACATATAAATACCTAATAATAAATATAACAAGGGGGAAAAAAAAAAAACTACACACCTTGCGTTACACTAAAAAAATATATATATATATATCTCAAGAGGACTATACAAAAACACACGCTATAAAAAACAAAAAGTATAATTGTTCAGTTTTTTTTTTTTATATACTATGGCAACTGGTATCTAGATTTCTGAAACCGCGCAACAGACGCCATGTTTTTCAAGCAATTTTTTTATATATTATAAAAAACAGCACGATGTTAGACCTCAAGAAAATACACGTGACTAAGAAAATGTTCAGTATGGGGCTGGGGGGGGGGGTGGTAATATTTACTTTTTTGTGAAATGATCATTTCACTTTAAATTCCGACCATTTTCAGCTACGGGGATTACGGAGGATCGAGAAAAATGTTTTTGCAACAATTTTCGGTTCAAATAAATGCTCAGTAACATTAATTTCCGGCACGGCGATAACCGGCATGGATAGGGGTTGGCCAAATAATCTGCTGACTGACAATGGAGATGGAGAGATCTCGCCAGGTGGCACCATGAACATCCAGAGCTACGGCTCTACGTACCGGAAATCGGAGGATCTGGCTGTCAACAGAGTCCGCTGACTGCTGGCCCATGTCCACTAGCCATATATGGCCAGCGCTGGCCATGCCCGGGTCAAGTGAAAGGCCGGATGTGGTCCTTATCCCTTGAATATAGGGGGGAGAAATAATGGTAATGTAAATATATGCAGGAGATGCATCAGGTCCACGACGCAAGTATATGCATGAATGGAAACGTCTGAATGTAAAGCCATATCCCTCCCTTCCTTAAAAAAGTGATAAATTAGTATATAAAGGTCCTAAGAGACAGAACCCGGTGCGGCGTGTCCCGTATTACCATCGGCCACGTCAAGTGAGAAGAAGTGCACGTATAAAATGTGCTGTACGCAGAGGCAACGGCTACCTTACCTCCAGATTTGTCAGTTATAAACGCGCTCTGCAAATTATTCAACTAAATACCAAAAAATAATTAAATATATGCAAATTTAGAATAACTAGAACGTAGAAAAGAAAAAGAAAAAAAAAAGGAACACTGACGATAAAAAAAAATAAAAAATATTAAAATATTCTGCCTGTGGTTTAGCAGACACTAGAAATAATTTTTCTAGTGTTTTTGGTAGAAAAAGAAATGCTATAATAATTCCACCCATTGCCTATTTCCAGGTGGGCGGAGTTAAAAAAAAATATATATAAAAAGTAAAATGGCAAAAAAAAAAGTCTGTTTAGTCTGTGTTCAGAAAGGTACCCAGTCCACCAGGAAACATATCGCTGTCAGTGATCCACGGCATGTCACGTAAGTGCTGTCACGCACGATGGGAAGTGGATTTTCAGGAGATTTGGGCGTTCGCCGGGGGTGTAGAACACTTTTAAAAAAAGGAAGGAGTTCAGCATTTTGTATACGGAACCAAAATCCCAGGAAAAAAAAACAATTGCTGATGTCCACAGGTTGAGGATTTTTCGTTTTTACCGTTTATAAATCTCGTGTGTGCGTGCGTGCGATCCATAAGGCAAAGCTGTTCAAAACATTCTGTTTGATATCGGACCCCGCCGCCAGGCTTTGTGTGACATGGATATATTATACATGTTGGAGATTTTCCCCCACCCCAAAAAACAAAAGAAACTGCTCTGGGACGCTCTCCAAAACGTGAAAAAAAAAAAAAAAAAACAACTATCAAGCCTGTATAGAAGAGGTAAACAATATAGAACATGAAATGTTGGACTTGCAGCGTCAGAGAAAGTGTGCGGTATGATCGCACGCATTAATACTTTGTGCTTAATTAATTTTTTTGGTGTCTTTTCCTATCTTTTACAGATCTAGGACGTTTCTTCCCCTTTTTCCAATTCTGAAGGTCTTCGGCACGTCCCCTTAAGTGACTACGTATCCACGGCCAACAGGAGGAGGAGCGCGCTGGTGTTTTACGACGCATCGTTCTTCTTCATGATGATGTTGATGATTTCTCCTTCGTGTGCTTTCATGTGCTCCATCAGGAGCTCTTTGCTTGTGGACTCGAAGCCGCAGATGCAGCAGCAGAAGAGCAGGACGCAGAGCTCTGGTTCTGTCCGGACGTGGCTCTGCAGTTTATCCATGTTACAGAACGCAATCTGTGTGATATTGACCTTGGGGTTTTCAGTGTAACCTGCTCCATCGCCGGCTGTCTGGACAGCTGAATTCCCATCGTCCTCTGCTTTTAAGCCAGACTCTTCCGGCAAACTTGTCTTCGGAAGCTCTCTCTGTGTCCTAATACAAGTATATATAAAACAGCAATGTTATGTGTAAGAGGGTGAGCTAGGGCAAGAGTGAAGGGTGAACGAGGGAATGCAAGATAGTGGAAAAGGGTGAAGGCGAGAGAGAGGGCGAGCGTAAAGGCAAGAGAGAGAGGGCGAGCGTAAAGGCAAGAGAGAGAGGGCGAGCGTAAAGGCAAGAGAGAGAGGGCGAGCGTAAAGGCAAGAGAGAGAGGGCGAGCGTAAAGGCAAGAGAGAGAGGGCGAGCGTAAAGGCAAGAGAGAGGGCGAGCGTAAAGGCAAGAGAGAGAGGGCGAGCGTAAAGGCAAGAGAGAGGGCGAGCGTAAGGCAAGAGAGAGGGCGAGCGTAAAGGCAAGAGAGAGGGCGAGCGTAAAGGCAAGAGAGAGGGCGAGCGTAAAGGCAAGAGAGAGGCGAGAGAGTAAAGGCGAGAGAGAGGGCGAGAGTAAAGGCGAGAGAGAGGGCGAGAGAGAGAGGGCAGAGTAAATACGAGAGAGGGCGAAAGTAAAGGCAAGAGAGAGAGAGGGCGAAAGTAAAGGCAAGAGAGAGAGAGGGCGAAAGTAAAGGCAAGAGAGAGAGAGGGCGAGCGTAAAGGCAAACGAGAGGGTGAGCGTAAAAGGCAAGACAGAGAGGGCGAGAGCAAAGGCAAGCGAGAGAGGGCGAGAGTAAAGGCGAGAGAGAGGGCGAGAGTAAAGGCAAGAGAGAGTAAAGGCAAGAGAGGGCGAGCGTAAAGGCAAGAGAGGGTGAGCGTAAAGGCAAGAGAGAGGGCGAGCGTAAAGGCAAGAGAGAGGGCGAGCGTAAAGGCAAGAGAGAGGGCGAGCGTAAAGGCAAGAGAGAGGGCGAGCGTAAAGCAAGAGAGAGGGCGAGCGTAAAGGCAAGAGAGAGGGCGAGCGTAAAGGCAAGAGAGAGAGGGCGAGAGTAAAGGCAAGAGAGAGAGGGTGAGAGTAAAGGCGAGAGGGCGAAAGTAAAGGCAAGAGAGAGAGGGCGAGCGTAAAGGCAAGCGAGAGGGTGAGCGTAAAGGCAAGAGAGAGGGCGAGCGTAAAGGCAAGAGAGAGAGGGCGAGAGTAAAAGGCAAGAGAGAGAGGGCGAGAGTAAAAGGCAAGAGAGAGAGGGCGAGAGTAAAAGGCAAGAGAGAGAGGGCGAGAGTAAAAGGCAAGAGAGAGGGCGAGAGTAAAAGGCAAGAGAGAGAGGGCGAGAGTAAAAGGCAAGAGAGAGAGGGCGAGAGTAAAAGGCAAGAGAGAGGGCGAGAGTAAAGGCAAGAGAGAGAGAGGGCGAGAGTAAAGGCAAGAGAGGGCGAAAGTAAAGGCAAGAGAGAGAGAGAGGGCGAGAGTAAAGGCAAGCAAGAGGGTGAGCGTAAAGGCAAGAGAGAGAGGGCGAGAGTAAAGGCAAGAGAGAGGGCGAAAGTAAAGGCAAGAGAGAGAGAGGGCGAGAGTAAAGTCAAGCAAGAGGGTGAGCGTAAAGGCAAGACAGAGAGGGCGAGAGTAAAGGCAAGAGAGAGAGAGGGCGAGCGTAAAGGCGAGCGAGAGAGGGCGAGAGTAAAGGCGAGCGAGAGAGAGGGCGAGAGTAAAGGCGAGAGAGAGGGCGAGAGTAAAGGCAAGAGAGAGTAAAGGCAAGAGAGAGGGCGAGCGTAAAGGCAAGCGAGAGGGTGAGCGTAAAGGCAAGAGAGAGGGCGAGCGTAAAGGCAAGAGAGAGAGGGCGAGAGTAAAAGGCAAGAGAGAGAGGGCGAGAGTAAAAGGCAAGAGAGAGAGGGCGAGAGTAAAAGGCAAGAGAGAGAGGGCGAGAGTAAAAGGCAAGAGAGAGAGCGAGAGTAAAGGCAAGAGAGAGAGGGCGAGAGTAAAAGACAAGAGAGAGGGCGAGAGTAAAGGCAAGAGAGAGAGAGGGCGAGAGTAAAGGCAAGAGAGGGCGAAAGTAAAGGCAAGAGAGAGAGAGAGGGCGAGAGTAAAGGCAAGCAAGAGGGGTGACGTAAAGGCAAGAGAGAGAGGGCGAGAGTAAAGGCAAGAGAGAGGGCGAAAGTAAAGGCAAGAGAGAGAGAGGGCGAGAGTAAAGTCAAGCAAGAGGGTGAGCGTAAAGGCAAGACAGAGAGGGCGAGAGTAAAGGCAAGAAAGAGAGAGGGCGAGCGTAAAGGCGAGCGAGAGAGAGGGCGAGAGTAAAGGCGAGCGAGAGAGAGGGCGAGAGTAAAGGCGAGAGAGAGGGCGAGAGTAAAGGCAAGAGAGAGTAAAGGCAAGAGAGAGGGCGAGCGTAAAGGCAAGAGAGGGCGAGCGTAAAGGCAAGAGAGAGGGCGAGCGTAAAGGCAAGAGAGAGAGGGCGAGAGTAAAGGCGAGAGAGAGAGGGCGAGAGTAAAGGCAAGAGAGAGAGGGTGAGAGTAAAGGCGAGAGAGAGAGGGCGAGAGTAAAGGCGAGAGAGAGAGGGCGAGAGTAAAGGCGAGAGAGAGAGGGCGAGAGTAAAGGCAAGAGAGAGAGGGCGAGAGTAAAGGCGAGAGAGAGAGGGTGAGAGTAAAGGCGAGAGAGAGAGGGTGAGAGTAAAGGCGAGAGAGAGAGGGCGAGAGAGAGAGGGTGAGAGTAAAGGCGAGAGAGAGGACGAAAGTAAAGGCAAGAGAGAGAGAGAGAGGGCGAGCGTAAAGGCAAGCAAGAGGGTGAGCGTAAAGGCAAGAGAGAGAGGGCGAGAGTAAAGGCAAGAGAGAGAGAGGGCGAGAGTAAAGGCAAGAGAGAGGGCGAGAGTAAAGGCAAGAGAGAGAGGGCGAGCGTAAAGGCGAGAGAGAGGAAGAGAGTAAAGGCAAGAGAGAGAGGGTGAGAGTAAAGGCGAGAGAGAGAGGGTGAGAGTAAAGGCAAGAGATAGAGGGCGAGAGTAAAGGCGAGAGAGAGAGGGCGAGAGTAAAGGCGAGAGAGAGAGGGCGAGAGTAAAGGCGAGAGAGAGAGGGCGAGAGTAAAGGCAAGAGAGAGAGGGCGAGAGTAAAGGCGAGAGAGAGAGGGCGAGAGTAAAGGCGAGAGAGAGAGGGTGAGAGTAAAGGCGAGAGAGAGAGGGCGAGAGAGAGAGGGTGAGAGTAAAGGCGAGAGAGAGGACGAAAGTAAAGGCAAGAGAGAGAGAGAGGGCGAGCGTAAAGGCAAGCAAGAGGGTGAGCGTAAAGGCAAGAGAGAGAGGGCGAGAGTAAAGGCAAGAGAGAGAGAGGGCGAGAGTAAAGGCAAGAGAGAGAGGGCGAGAGTAAAGGCAAGAGAGAGAGTAAAGGCAAGAGAGAGGGCGAGCGTAAAGGCAAGAGAGAGGGCGAGCGTAAAGGCAAGAGAGAGAGGGCGAGAGTAAAGGCAAGAGAGAGGGCGAGAGTAAAGGCAAGAGAGGGCGAGAGTAAACGCAAGAGAGAGGGCGAGAGTAAAGGCGAGAGAGAGAGGGCGAGCGTAAAGGCGAGAGAGAGGGCGAGCGTAAAGGCGAGAGAGGGCGAGCGTAAAGGCAAGAGAGGGCGAGAGTAAAGGCAAGAGAGAGAGGGCGAGAGTAAAGGCAAGAGAGAGAGGGCGAGAGTAAAGGCAAGAGAGAGGGCGAGCGTAAAGGCAAGAGAGGGCGAGAGTAAAGGCAAGAGAGAGAGGGCGAGAGTAAAGGCAAGAGAGAGGGCGAGCGTAAAGGCAAGAGAGGGCGAGAGTAAAGGCAAGAGAGAGAGAGGGCGAGCGTAAAGGCAAGAGAGGGCGAGAGTAAAGGCAAGAGAGAGGGCGAGCGTAAAGGCAAGAGAGAGGGCGAACGTAAAGGCAAGAGAGAGGGCGAACGTAAAGGCAAGAGAGAGGGCGAACGTAAAGGCAAGAGAGGGCGAACGTAAAGGCAAGAGAGAGGGCGAACGTAAAGGCAAGAGAGAGGGCGAACGTAAAGGCAAGAGAGAGAGGGGAAGAGTAAAGGCAAGAGAGAGAGAGGGCAAGAGTAAAGGCAAGAGAGAGAGGGCGAGAGTAAAGGCAAGAGAGAGAGAGGGCGAGAGTAAAGGCAAGAGAGAGAGGGCGAGAGTAAAGGCAAGAGAGAGGGCGAGAGTAAAGGCGAGAGAGAGAGGGCGAGAGTAAAGGCGAGAGAGGGCGAGAGAGAGAGGGCGAGCGTAAAGGCAAGAGAGAGAGGGCGAGCGTAAAGGCAAGAGAGAGGGCGAACGTAAAGGCAAGAGAGAGGGCGAACGTAAAGGCAAGAGAGAGGGCGAACGTAAAGGCAAGAGAGAGGGCGAACGTAAAGGCAAGAGAGAGGGCGAACGTAAAGGCAAGAGAGAGGGCGAAGTAAAGGCAAGAGAGAGGGCGAACGTAAAGGCAAGAGAGAGGGCGAACGTAAAGGCAAGAGAGAGGGCGAATGTAAAGGCAAGAGAGAGGGTGAACGTAAAGGCAAGAGAGAGGGTGAACGTAAAGGCAAGAGAGGGCGAGAGTAAAGGCAAGAGAGAGAGAGGGCGAGAGTAAAGGCAAGAGAGAGAGAGGGCGAGAGTAAAGGCGAGAGAGGGCGAGAGAGAGAGGGCGAGCGTAAAGGCAAGAGAGAGAGGGCGAGCGTAAAGGCAAGAGAGAGGGCGAACGTAAAGGCAAGAGAGAGGGCGAACGTAAAGGCAAGAGAGAGGGCGAACGTAAAGGCAAGAGAGAGGGCGAACGTAAAGGCAAGAGAGAGGGCGAACGTAAAGGCAAGAGAGAGGGCGAGAGTAAAGGCAAGAGAGAGAGGGCGAGAGAGTAAAGGCAAGAGAGAGGGCGAGAGTAAAGGCAAGAGAGAGAGAGGGCGAGAGTAAGGTGAGAGGAGGGCGAGCGTAAAGGCAAGAGAGAGGGCGAACGTAAAGGCAAGAGAGAGGGCGAACGTAAAGGCAAGAGAGAGGGCGAACGTAAAGGCAAGAGAGAGGGCGAACGTAAAGGCAAGAGAGAGGGCGAACGTAAAGGCAAGAGAGAGGGCGAACGTAAAGGCAAGAGAGAGGGCGAACGTAAAGGCAAGAGAGGGCGAACGTAAAGGCAAGAGAGAGGGCGAACGTAAAGGCAAGAGAGAGGGCGAACGTAAAGGCAAGAGAGAGAGAGGGCGAGAGTAAAGGTGAGAGAGGGCGAGCGTAAAGGCAAGAGAGAGGGCGAACGTAAAGGCAAGAGAGAGGGCGTACGTAAAGGCAAGAGAGAGGGCGAACGTAAAGGCAGAGAGAGAGGGCGAACGTAAAGGCAGAGAGAGAGGGCGAACGTAAAGGCAAGAGAGAGGGCGAACGTAAAGGCAAGAGAGAGGGCGAACGTAAAGGCAAGAGAGAGGGCGAGAGTAAAGGCAAGAGAGAGAGAGGGCGAGAGTAAAGGCAAGAGAGAGAGAGGGCGAGAGTAAAGGTGAGAGAGGGCGAGCGTAAAGGCAAGAGAGAGGGCGAACGTAAAGGCGAGAGAGGGCGAGCGTAAAGGCAAGAGAGAGAGAGGGCGAGAGTAAAGGTGAGAGAGGGCGAGCGTAAAGGCAAGAGAGAGGGCGAACGTAAAGGCAAGAGAGAGGGCGTACCTTTAAGGCAAGAGAGAGGGCGAACGTAAAGGCAAGAGAGAGGGCGAACGTAAAGGCAAGAGAGAGGGCGAACGTAAAGGCAAGAGAGAGGGCGAACGTAAAGGCAAGAGAGAGGGCGAGCGTAAAGGCAAGAGAGAGGGCGAGAGTAAAGGCAAGAGAGAGAGGGCGAGAGTAAAGGCAAGAGAGAGAGGGCGAGAGTAAAGGTGAGAGAGGGCGAGCGTAAAGGCAAGAGAGAGGGCGAACGTAAAGGCAAGAGAGAGGGCGAACGTAAAGGCAAGAGAGAGGGCGAACGTAAAGGCAAGAGAGAGGGCGAACGTAAAGGCAAGAGAGAGGGCGAACGTAAAGGCAAGAGAGAGGGCGAACGTAAAGGCAAGAGAGAGGGCGAACGTAAAGGCAAGAGAGGGCGAGAGTAAAGGCAAGAGAGAGAGAGGGCGAGAGTAAAGGCAAGAGAGAGAGAGGGCGAGAGTAAAGGCAAGAGAGAGAGAGGGCGAGAGTAAAGGCAAGAGAGAGAGAGGGCGAGAGTAAAGGTGAGAGAGGGCGAGAGTAAAGGCGAGAGAGGGCGAGAGTAAAGGCGAGAGAGGGCGAGAGAGAGAGGGCGAGCGTAAAGGCAAGAGAGAGATAGGGCGAGCGTAAAGGAGAGAGTGAGAGGGCGAGAGTAAGGGCGAGAGGGAGAGGGCAAGAGTGAGAGGGCAAGAGTGAGAGGGCAAGAGTGAGAGGGCAAGAGTGAGAGGGCAAGAGTGAGAGGGCAAGAGTGAGAGGGCAAGAGTGAGAGGGCAAGAGTGAGAGGGCAGCAGTGCGAAAGAAAAGGTTGGGAGGACGAGGGAAAGAGGAAATGGGAGGGAGGGCGAGGGAAAGAAGAAAATCATGGGAGGGTAACAGAAACAGCAAAACAGTGGCAGGGCGAGTGAGAGGAAGAACGAAGAAAGAGGAGAGCAGGGCTTGATAAATCCAGGACACAGGTAGCCATTGGCTTCTAACGTTTTGGACTGTTCTACACAACTCTATGTGACTCTCTGCCCAGCTATTACAAAGCGAGTTTACCTCCTACCTCCCAAGTGTGATATAAATATGTAAGGCATTGGCCAAGACAGATATGTATAATATAAAATCAGATTGTTGCTCCTTTAGAAAGTGACAAAAGATACTGCTACAAAAATCATAAGAACATACCTAGTGCTCTGTGACATTGCTTCGTTTATAGCTTTGTTCACTTGCTCGTAGTTGTAGTTCTGGTCGCTGGCGTGTTTCCACATGTGAGATTTCAGAGAAGGCGGGTGACTACACACATATCCACAAAGTGAGCATCTACAGGGGAGAAAATGTGAAAAACGATTATCCGCTGGACAGATTTGCAAATCAGCGCAGGATTGATTTGATTTTTGTGAACTATGGAAACATTTCCCCATGACCATCAACACTTACCTCCTCAATAAACACCGGAGAAGTCAAGAAAGAAATTCAGATCATCATAAAATAGTTTATCACAAGTCTTTCCCCCACCAAGAAAATGGTGATGGCGGGGGACCCAACAGGGAAAATGTGGATAGGTCACAGGAGGAGAGGTGGGATAATAATATACTGTTACACAGGGATTGTCAACATTGTATTTTTTTCCAGTGTGTCAATTGATCACCACAGATACTTCATGTATCTTTTAGTAGTATGTAAACATGTACCAATAAGTGCTCACTTGCTAAACCCCCTCCCAAAGAAGCGAAGGGTTAACTATAGAATACTGGCTGCCACCAACTTTTTTTTTTTTTTTAAATAAAGTTAAAGACTTAGTTGGTGCTAACTTAACCAGAGCTGTTGTAAACTTACCAGAGCCATTATAGCCTATGGAGGTTTTAAGTTTACAACAGCTCTGGTTAAGTTAGTACCAACATTGTAATACTGCCCTTTGCCGTTTACCCTTCCAGCGTGTCACCTTATTCCCGTTACAGCGTGTGTCACCTTATTCAGTAAGAAAGCAGATTGTACAACAAATGCTTATGCTGGCTATTGAATACGGAGATGTAGTGTATGCAGCTGCCCCGCAAACACACCTTCAGAAACTTACTACATTGTAGAACTCATTCTGCCGCTTTATGCTACAATGTACCTATATGACCCACCACTGTGACATGTTAAAAGAGCTAAACTGGCCGACGCTGGAATCCAGACGCACCCTTCACCTTTCCAACCTGGTGGTTAAGAGCTTTTCTGGGAAGCTGCCACCCTACCTGAATAGGCTGCTTCCCCTAGCAGTTCCCTCATCCTATAACCTCCGATCCAGGACAGCACCTTACTTACAATACCGCAATACAAAAAGAAAGTGGCTCAATCCTCATTTTCCTACAGAGCACCGCAATTATGGAATAACCTCCCAGACGCCATCAAATCTTCCCCCAGTCTTAAGTCACTCAAGAGCTCCTTACTAACATACCTCAATACGGAATGCACCTGTAAACATGTAACATACAGGGTAATTCAAAGAGATTCGAAAAGTCACCGCACATTCGGTGACTTTTCGTTCTCTTCAAGTCGGTTCCTTTTGCCGATCCCATTTCGGTGACCCTGCGGTGTATTCAGCAAGCACCACAGGGTCCCCGAATTGAAGGGAAAAGCTACCGCAAACCGCAAAACCCACCGAATGTATGCCGAAAACCCCCAAAAACATCTGGATTAACCCGTCGAAAAACCAGAGCAGGAGCCGATCACACGCAGCCAGCCGAAGCAGCCGAGACCGCAGACGAGGCAGTGAATAAATTAGCAAAACAGTTTGAATGTGTGAAAATGAAACGCTGTTTGCAAAGAAACTACTGAGCGAAAATGTCTGAAATTTACATATGAGGTCCAGGAAATGATAATAAAGAGGGCTGTTACAGAAAAAAGAAGTAAACTTAGAAAAAAAAAAAAGAAATTCAGAAAAATGCTTAAAGTATTCTAAAAAAAAAAAAAATATATATATATAAATAAAGAGACTCTTTATTGCAGAATTTTATAATGAACAGTTTTAGATATTGAATTAAAACGGGAATATTTTTATCATTGAAGCCTATGGGATTATCCGGAATTAAACCACCGAATGGCAGGGCATTTCGGGAACCTTTCACTGCTGGTTTGTGTTCTCTGAATAGCCGAAGCAGTGCTTTTTCATGGGGTTTTCACTGCCCTCGAACAGGCACCGTATGTGCAGGCAATTCGCTAGGATATGGCGAATTGCCTGCTCTCTGGATAGCCGAATGGCCAGGAAAGGTAACCGAACGCTGAAAATCAAGCAATTCGGAGCTCTTTGAATAACCCTGACAGTGACTATATTACTTACATATTTATTTTCTGTGTTAATTTGTATATTTGTGTTTTGATTCTAATATCTTGCATTTATTACTTTGTATTTCTGTAACGACTGTAAAATTTCAATGTTCTTGAACCCAGGACAGAAATCTCAATGTATCCTTCCTGGTAAAATACTTTGTAAATAAATAAATTCCCTTACAGCGTGTTTCACCTTATTCCTTTACAGCGTGTGTCACCTTATTCCCTTACAGCGTGTGTCACCTTTTCCCTTACAGCAGGTTTCACCTTTTCCCCTTACAGCGTGTGTCACTTATTCCTTTACAGCGTGTTTCACCTTTTCCCCTTACAGCGTGTTTCACCTTTTCCCCATACAGCGTGTGTCACCTTATTCCCTTACAGCGTGTTTCACCTTTTCCCCATACAGCGTGAGTCACCTTATTCCCTTACAGCGTGTTTCACCTTATTCCCTTACAGCAGGTTTCACCTTTTCCCCTTACAGCGTGTGCCACTTATACCTTTACAGCGTGTTTCACCTTTTCCCCTTACAGCGTGTTTCACCTTTTCCCCTTACAGCGTGAGTCACCGTATTCCCTTACAGCGTGTGTCACCTTTTCCCCTTACAGCGTGAGTCACCTTATTCCCTTACAGCGTGTGTCACCTTATTCCCTTACAGCGTGTGTCACCTTATTCCCTTACAGCGGGAGTCACCTTATTCCCTTACAGCGTGTGTCACCTTATTCCCTTACAGCGTGTGTCACCTTATTCCCTTACAGCGTGTGTCACCTTATTCCCTTACAGCGTGAGTCACCTTATTCCCTTACAGCGTGAGTCACCTTATTCCCTTACAGCGTGAGTCACCTTATTCCCTAACAGCGTGTGTCACCTTATTCCCTTACAGCGTGAGTCACCTTATTCCCTTACAGCGTGAGTCACCTTATTCCCTTACAGCGTGAGTCACCTTATTCCCTTACAGCGTGAGTCACCTTATTCCCTTACAGCGTGTTCACCTTATTCCCTTACAGCGTGAGTCACCTTATTCCCTTACAGAGTGTGTCACCTTATTCCCTTACAGCGGGAGTCACCTTATTCCCTTACAGCGTGTGTCACCTTATTCCCTTACAGCGTGTGTCACCTTATTCCCTTACAGCGTGTGTCACCTTATTCCCTTACAGCGTGAGTCACCTTATTCCCTTACAGCGTGTGTCACCTTATTCCCTTACAGCGTGAGTCACCTTATTCCCTTACAGCGTGTGTCACCTTATTCCCTTACAGCGTGTGTCACCTTATTCCCTTACAGCGGGAGTCACCTTATTCCCTTACAGCGTGTGTCACCTTATTCCCTTACAGCGTGTGTCACCTTATTCCCTTACAGCGTGTGTCACCTTATTCCCTTACAGCGTGAGTCACCTTATTCCCTTACAGCGTGTTCACCTTATTCCCTTACAGCGTGTTCACCTTATTCCCTTACAGCGTGTGTCACCTTATTCCCTTACAGCGTGAGTCACCTTATTCCCTTACAGCGTGTGTCACCTTTTCCCCTTACAGCGTGAGTCACCTTATTCCCTTACAGCGTGTGTCACCTTATTCCCTTACAGCGTGAGTCACCTTATTCCCTTACAGCGTGTGTCACCTTATTCCCTTACAGCGTGTGTCACCTTATTCCCTTACAGCGTGTGTCACCTTTTCCCCTTGTGGCTTCTGTTGCAAGTCTATTCTCAGGAAGGCTGTCCAGCACCCACTGACTGACAGCCTTCAGGGAGAAGGCAGCCAGTAGTGGGAAGACAGGCTCCTGACACCCTGACCAAGGTGACTAGAGCATCCCTTTAATGAAAAAATGTGCTCCGTGTGCATTATGTAACGCATTCATTTTTCTGTACACACCACGTGTAATGCGCAGGCAGAATGCGCAGCCGTGTGCTACATGATGTAGGGACATGAAGCCTGTACCAGCGCTTACTGCTCTGAGAATGGGCAGGAACGTGACATAGCTTCGTCCTGTCCCTCTTGCTGACCTGCTTCGGGCACCCTGGGCAACGTTTCACGTGACGGTTTAAGATGTTCGTCATTTCAATGGCTACAAAACACACACTTGACAACTTGTGAATCAAAAAGAACGTACCAGCTGCAAACAGAAAACACATTCTCTCAACGTCCCATCGTAACGGGACACCAGTTTAAATACGGACCGAGCTAAGTTTAGCCAGCTCGGCGGATACCAACACGAACAGCTTCCCATGTCAGATCTACGCGAGACCTGCACAACGGCATCAAACCCAAGAGTTGCCTTCTCCTGGATATCCAGTACTAGCAGGCCTTCTGACTCGGGTCGTTTTTATTCTCACGCCCCTATTCCTATAAAACTAAATAAAACATATAAAAAATAAATATAAACTCCACAAAAACAGGTTTTGAGTGCAGACCCGAGCACAACCACATGTGTTTTTAAACACAATGTTTATAAATATATATTTCTGTGTAGCGCCAGTGTTGGGGATTCTCGAGGCGTCGCTAAACACAATACAGCGTTGACCTCATCGTTCAACCACAAATAAATACCAATAAAACAGATGAAAGTGTCGCGCCTACAGTGTCCCCTCAAAGAATAACGGATTCCAGAAAGTTCATGTATTCTCTCAAATCTTCCTCCAATATTCTCAAATAGAAGGAGAAACATCATAGCGTAACCCATGTGCGATGAATATATGTTTGTATTGCACATTGATGTTTCGCTCTTATATTTCGCTCACATCTTCCTCCATTATCCTCAAATAGAAGAGAGAAACATCATAGAGCGTAACTCATGTGCGATATAAACATATACTCATCACACATGGGTTACGCTATGATGTTTCCCTCTTCTTCTATTTGAGGATCACGGAGGAAGATGTGAGCGAATATATGAACTTTCTGGAATCCATTATTCTTTGAAGGGACAATGTAAGCGCTACACTTTCATCTGAATTGTTGGTTTTTTAGATGTACAATAACGCTCGGAAGCACCTTACCTGTAGGGTTTATCAGAGCTGTGAACCTTTCGATGGTTTCGAACGCCAACATACGTAGAACTCGTGTAGCTGCACACATCACAGAGGTATAATTTTGGGGTGCATACTTTGCTACCTTTATAAAAGTAGAAAAAAGAAAATGAAATGTTCATATGGATCTGCGTAAACCTGGAATGTTCTAAGCGGCAGGTACATGCAGTGACGTGAACCCAGCCATGACTGGTTCATTTTATATCTGGTGACGACAGCAAAAGAAGGAGCCTTCAGGTTTCCCACATCGTGGAGCATTTACCAATGTGAAAGACCTGGAAATATTTCAAAATCACAGCGTCTGTATTCATTGAGACTTTTGTGCAGAGTCTGACGAGCTGCGGGTTCCTAGCATTGAACCTCTGGTCAGAAAAATCTGGATTACTCTACTGAAATCCGCAGGCAAAACTTTGAATGACTACTAGCCCATTCAATACCATGTGGTTTTCCATAAAACCACTGACAGGATCCACTGGTTTAATAGGAAAACCAATATCACTTCCCATTACCCATATTGGAAAAACATATGTAGCGTCCGTACAATACATTTTTAGTCAGTAAGCTTAATTGAAAGGCTAGAGAAGAATGCAGTATCGATGCTTGGACCGATCACATTGAACCGCATTATGTAGAATTCAGCTATATACGATACGCCCTTTAGGATTAGATTCTTATTCCATCTATATCTTTAGTGATGGGTTGTTTGAGGTCCTCTGACTTTTATAGTATATATTCTCCATGTTTTATTAATATTTTGAGTATTTCGAGTCAGTTGCCAGACCTTAGGAACACGCTGGCCTTTTTTCCAGTCTGAATAAATTATCGTTATGTATTGTTCTGGCATATAAAGACTTTATATTCCTGTTTTTTGCAGAACACCTATGAGGTCTTTCTATTTAAGGATACTAGACAATATTTATTGCTAGGATACTCCATTTATTATATGTATTGAGCTATATTTATGTTTTTATGTTATTTATATAGATGTGCTAATTAGGTTAATTACCCGTAAGTTGTTTCACGGGAATTGACAAGAGCAATGCAGCCATTTAAAGGGATTGCTTTATCGTTAAATTTACACCCACTGATGAAGCTGCGTCCAGCGAAACGCGTTTGAGGTGTATTTTACCATTGTTTTAATAAACTGATTATAGATTTTTCATCTTGAACGTCTCTTGGTGAATTAATCTGTAGTATCCTGGAAAGACATCCTCGCTCATCGGGATTCCTGATACTTGGATCTCAAGAAGGGGAGTCGGTGCCACTTGTTAAAATTCACCGATTTGCCTGCTGTTTGGTGCCGTTTTCAAAAATTGGCACTGAAAAATGTGAGTATATCCCCGTTCTTTCATTAACTCTGTTTGGGATATAACAGTCTGCACAAAATTCTTATTCTTTTTTCTTCTGCCTACCCATCGAGGACGTATCTCAAGGTTTACTAGCCTTTACTGGAACCGATGGAAATTGGTGCTAGCGCCTGACACCAGCTCTGTGACCTGCATCCTTAATTGAAAGGCTCCCCCTGCTGGCCAAAAAGCACTACTACATGCATAATTCCGCTGGGACCCCCATCTTTTTACTGCCAGAACAACGGAACTCCAAGCTTCCCATAACAGTTCCAGCACATGGGATGGCATGTCCAATGTGCTGAAAATTTAGGAGTACAGGCTGGAGCCCATTACAATGTGTATTTCATTTAAAATAAAGAATTTCCTTTGGCGTTGCTCCAGAATTTGACCTGGTCGATCTAACTCAATCTCAGGCACATGCAGGTGCTTTTGAAGATTGAATTAACTCAACCATGGTAGTGAAGGGGTTAAAAAAAACGTACGGTTGGTTACTAGCATTTTCCCACGGGCTGTTAAACTTGTTACAAGATGTGACAAGCACAAGGCGAGAAAGTCACCATGCCTGGTTTGTGACAAAGCACGTGACATGAGTTAATCTACTCAAATATTTAACCTTCGATATGTCAACACACGGAGAGATTGCGCTTCACCTCCTTTCACTCTCTCTTTTCTAGGTTTGTTTGTAGGTTCTGCTAGTTTTAATTCCGCAGTCTTTATTGTAAAGCACCATGGATACTCTCCACCCAGGACATACTTGAAAACGAGAGAAATCTCAATGTATCCTTCCTGGTAAAATCCTTTCTCACAAAAAAACCCAAAAAAACCATTAGCGCCATTGAAATAACGATGGTGTCATCAGACACTAAAAGTAACAGACGATTTCCTTCCGAAGCAGACATTTGCTCCAAACAACCCACTGCCCCAACCAAAAAGAGGAACCACTGGCTTTATTTAGACATCCGAGACGGTCATCCCTTGCATTTCCCAGGCTCACGAATCAAAGTCAGCCAAACGAATGACTCGGCAGATATGATAAACCTCAATGCATGATCCAAAATGGACTGTGTTCCCTCTAATGGCTCTGACGGACTAAAACACTATGAGACCTGGGAGTTAATTTAGTGTAGGACGGGTCACTTGCGCCATGTTTCTCAGGACTCTTATAAAACAGGTTTCCACTTCTCTACCAGTCTACGGGTAATTCAAATGGCACGCTGACCACAGTCACTTCCCTCAAATATCTAGGTATCTGGTTAGACCCAAACCTATCCTTTGGCCCCACATTGAAAAACTTTCATCTAAACTCTACCCCAAACTAGGTGCCCTGTACAGAAACAAATCCTGCCTGAGCCCCGCGGTAAGAAAACAGATTGTACAACAAATGCTTATGCTGGCTATTGAATATGGAGATGTAGTGCAGCTCAGGACTTCATCCAGATCAGCCCACTTTACTTATGCAAACACACACAAAAATAGTATATAAACAAACCGGATAGCTCAACCAATCGTTGTACAGATAACGGAGTTGCTGCACAGCGATTGGGTAAAGCAACGCTGCAGCACTGAGGTTGAGTGTGCACCATGTCTTAAGGTGAGGCGGACCTGCAGTGGGTCTCAAATGGTACGGTGGCTCCAATATGAGACTGTGGCAGACAGCGTCTGTTTTGCAAACGGTGAGGTAGTTTTCCCCTCACCCATTAAGGTCAGTGCGAACCTTGCAGTGAACCAGCATTCACAGTGGCCCACAGAGCCATCGGCCCACCGGGAATCTCCCTGTAGTCCCTATGGCCAGTACATGCCTGACGTAGTGTATGCAGTTGCCCCTCAAACTTACTACACTGTATAACTCATTCTGCTGCTTTGTGCTACAATATAACTACATGACCCACCATTGTGACATGTTAAAAGAGCTAAACTGGAATCTAGACGCACCCTTCACCTTTCCAACCTGGTGTTTAAAAGGGATACTCTGGGCAACATGACCACCTAAGCTTTTTTAGGTGGTCATGATGACCTAAGTATGCCCTTTTCTTTCCTCACCCTTCCGCTGAGCCGATCAGCTGAAACAGATGAGAGACACGGGTGACTTTCCTCCGCCCTCCCAGCTGTCAGTCAGCAGAGCGGGATTTGTATTTCCCGCTTCTGCCGACTATTGCCGAGTAGGAGACGTCATCGCGCTTTCAGCGCGATGACGTCTCCAACTCGCCGCAGTAGCTGGCGGGAGCGAGCCGTTGGCAAGTCAGCAGCTGTGATTAGTGTTGCGCGCATCCTCTTGCGCGTAACACTAAACAAAGAAGGTGGAGCAGTCAAACTTCCGGGTTCAGAAAGTTTGAAGAGAAAGAGGAGGGAGGCGCTGGATTAGAAAAAAAACGCTGTGTGAAAATGCCTCCGTTTTAAGGTAAGTATAACATTTAAAAAAAAATGTAGAACGACTAGGTAGAGCAGTAGCAATTGTATAATGCAAAAAAAAAGGGGGGGGGGGTCATTTTCAGCATAGAGTGTTCCTTTAAGAGCATTTCTGGGAAGCTGCCACCCTACCTGAATAGACGGCCTCCCCTAGCAGTTTCCTCATCCTATAACCTCAGATCCAGGACCTGCACCTTACTTGCAATACCACAATACAAAAAGAAAGGGTCTCGATCCTCACTTTCCTACAGTGCACCACAATTATGGAATAACCTCCCAGACGCCATCAAATCTTCCCCCAGTCTAAAGTCCCTTAAGAGATCTCTATTAACATACCTCAAAACAGAATGCACCTGTAAACATGTAACATAGTGACTATATACAGAACGCACCTGTAAACATGTAACATAGTGACTATATACAGAATGCACCTGTAAACATGTAACATAGTGACTATATACAGAACGCACCTGTAAACATGTAACATAGTGACTATATACAGAATGCACCTGTAAACATGTAACATAGTGACTATATACAGAATGCGCCTGTAAACATGTAACATAGTGACTATATACAGAATGCACCTGTAAACATGTAACATAGTGACTATATACAGAATGCGCCTGTAAACATGTAACATAGTGACTATATACAGAATGCACCTGTAAACATGTAACATAGTGACTATATACAGAATGCACCTGTAACACAGTGACTATATACAGAATGCGCCTGTAAACATGTAACATAGTGACTATATACAGAATGCACCTGTAAACATGTAACATAGTGACTATATACAGAATGCACCTGTAAACATGTAACACAGTGACTATATACAGAATGCACCTGTAAACATGTAACACAGTGACTATATACAGAATGCACCTGTAAACATGTAACACAGTGACTATATACAGAATGCACCTGTAAACATGTAACACAGTGACTATATACAGAACGCGCCTGTAAACATGTAACATAGTGACTATATACAGAATGCACCTGTAAACATGTAACATAATGACTATTTCCTACATATTTATTTCTGTGTTAATCTGTATTTGTGTTTTGTTTTTAATATCTTGCATTTTATTACTATTGTATTTCTTGTATTTGTATTTCTGTAACGACTGTAACAATTCAATGTTCTTGAACCCAGGACATACTTGAAAACGAGAGAAATCTCAATGTATCCTTCCTGGTAAAATACTTTATAAATAAATCCATATGTCGACCCCGTATCGCATTAGGTACCACCTACGCTTCCCTGATGAGACCCAACTAAGGCCATAACAATAGTTGTGGGTTGCCGTACCGCTAGTGCAGAAGAGACTTCCTTGTCAACTTGGTTTTAGCTGCCTTTTTGGGTGATCACCTTCTACTTGTATATGGTTACATTTCTTTTGTAAGGTCACCAACAGCCTAAAACACCGCATGACCCAAGAGTGGATTTACTGTAGGACAGGCCACTTGTGCCTCTGTAAACCTGTTTGTGTCCTCCTAAAAATAAGAATAGGACGGTACCTTCTGTGGAGGACGTCTCTTCAGCATCAGCGCTGACGCACATTGGTTCAGTGGTAGGTACAGGAAGAGACTGGATATCTGCAGGACTGCCATGTTCCAACTCATGAGCTTTTAACTGATTCTGCGGGTGAGAAAAACATATCGGGAAACAAAATATTCACTATTTAGCAGATGTATTTGGGACATCTGAACCTCCTCGCTGGATCCAAAAAGGAAGTCGAGCCACACACACTCTCTTACCTTATAATAAAAGGTCTCCGAACAATGTTTGCATTCGTACGTCCTCGTCTTGCAGTGGTTGATCATGTGGTTCTCCAACTCGTTGCTGTTCTCAGCAATGTGATCACAAATAGGGCATTGGTAGGGTTGTCTCTGGCGATGAACCCTCAAGTGCTGCTTTATATAACCTCTATTGTCACTGCTGTAATGGCACAAGCGACAGCGGTAAGGTCGTGTCGAATCAGGCAGGTAATCCACCACAGTGCCGCTGAGATCGCTTGTGGACTCACTTTGAGCATTGTCCTGCAGCTCCTTTAGGATGTCCTCATCCGTAGCGTTTTGATCTGTCCGCTCCTTTAACTTTTCGATAACTTTTAGCAAAGACATGCTGATACCCGTTTTCATAGGCTCCTGGGTCAGTTCGGCTTCTACTTTAATTTCCTTTTGGTTAAGTATATTTGGAGCAAAGCTGTTACATTTTTTCGGCACGTCAGAAGAATCCACTTTAGGGCACACCACTCGGTTGGCCGCGTATTCCTGCTGCCCAGTGTCGGGGTCAAGGGAGTTGGGATCGCTGAAAAGCCGGAGGTTGGATTTGGGACATTCGATGATCCTGATCGGCATGGTGACCAGGGCTTCAGCAGCCAATGAGTGCAGCCTTAAACATTCAGAATTTGTCCTCCGACGCGCCGGAGGAGCGTTTTCATTGGTTCCTTGGAACTCGCTACTCTTTACAGTGCTGCTCCAGCCTATTACGATCTCTTCGTTCTCAACTGCATTCTTGTCCGCGTGATACACGTCTGGCGTATCAGATGACACTTGCGAGTCTTCAGGCAACTTCTTTCTCTTCACCACACGTTCAGAATTCACCAGAAAGGCCTTCTGAGAAACAGTTTCCTCGCTACCTGGCAAACGCTCCACAATGACATTAATGTGGCCTTTCTTATTCGGGTTACAGTTAATTATTTGATGGGCGGAGGAGAGTAGGCTATCAGTCAGGGTGTTCTCTTGGTCTCCGCCCAACAAAGCATCGCCAACCACAATCACCTCGGTTATGGGAGCTGGGATCTGGCTTACAACCTTGTGTTCTTTGATGGTTCCTTCCAAAGACAGCGACTCGTGTACCTGCAGAGTGTCACAGACGAGGACCTGAGAGGGTCTCTCAGGTTTCACATCTTGGGATGACACCGATTCGCTCTCCTGCGGTGTGTGAGCTACTGTGGAATCCGGCAAGCTGGCAGACTCATTCTCTTCTTCGAATATGGGGTACGAGCAGTCCACCTCTCCAGCGTGCTTCCATGCATGGGTCTTCAACATTCGCTGTTGACCACAGGTGTACCGACAAATCAGGCAACGATACAGGCCATACTCCTCGTAGGCATACCATTTTTTCCTCCCCGGCTCAGGTATGTCCGAACAAGCAGACGTTTGCTTGTCCGGTTGTGCGTGGTCCTTATGTTTCACATGCAGGTTCTCTGGGGCTTCACAGAAAGTCTTAATATGCTCCTCCAGTTCATCGTGACTTTTAAACATCGAGTGGCAGTCGGAGCACATTAAGATGATCTCGTTCTGCTGTCCATGAGTTAACACGTGTACTTTAAGCACCTCAAAAGAGGATGACGTGAATTTACAAATGTTGCACTGGTAACTCATCACTTTGGAGTTACTTGTTAGAAGGTTGTTGAAGTTGCTCGAAGAACTGTCAGCCGGAGACAATCTACTTATCTTGGGTGGCTGAGGCAGCATTGGGTCAACTTCTTTGGGTGGTGTGGAGCAAGCCCCAGAGGCCCTGGGTGAATGCGTGGAATCGGCCTGGTAAGAGTGCTTTTTCCTCTCCATACACACGCCCGTCTTGTCACTGTTCACCATGGCAGTCAGTTTCTGGATCATGTCAATGAGTGGATAGTTGAGTTTCAGCTTCTCGTCGACTTTAAGAGTAGGGCCAGGTGTCGAGACACACACTTGATGTCCAGGAGTCTCCTCGATTTGGGGCAACGCTTCTGCAAAACTTTCTTTTTTTTCCATTATATCTAAAAAAATAAAAATAGAAACACACAAAAAGAAAAAAACATTTACAAACAATTTTTGAGATCGAGCGTATATATAATCCAACCGGAGGTGAAGGCACGCGCCACCCCAGAGACACCATGTATTAATGGCAGCATGTATATATTATCCAACAGAGGATGCCCTCCAGGGGGTTCATAGAAAAAAAAAATAGAGCTCCCTAGCCCAGGGGTCAGCAACCTTGGCCCTCCAGATGTTTTGGAACTACAATTCCCACAAGGCTCAGCCATTGTAAAGAGTGGATGAGCATGGTCAGAGACGTAGGATTGAGGACGCTCACCCTTGTCTTAGAGGGTCAAAACGTTAATCCTTGTTAAAACAAGTGAAAATAAAGTTTGTTACGCATTATATGAACACAAGCCTGGTGTGATCTGGGGTGGCTTCAGTTGGTCAGGTTTGGGACTCCCTGAATATACTGAATGAGCAGGTTTTTCCATCAATGGGTTTTTTCTCCCCTGATGGCACAGTGGCATATTCCAAGATGGCAATGCCAGGATTCATCGGGCTCAAATTGTGCAAGAGTGGTTCAGGGAGCATTGTCACACATGGATTGGCCACCGCACAGTCCAGACCTTAACCCCATTGAGGTTAATCTTTGGGATAATGAGCTGGAGAAGACTTTACGCAGCACCGCGGCTCTCCCATCATCAACACAAGATCTTGGCCACAAATTAATGCCACTCTGGACGCAAATAAATGCTGTGACATTGCATGAGCTTATCGACACGACGCCGCGATGAAGGTGTGCCGCAACCACAGCAAAAGGCGACACAACCACATATTACAGTGTGTGACTTTTTTCATTTTGGCACGCACAACTCAGTGACAGAGGATGTGTGATTATTGCACGGCACTCTTGAACTTTACAAGCTTTGTTAATGGTTTGCTGTATTCTGTTCTGTTTATACAGACGTGCCAAGTCATGTGCATGTGTTTGCCCAAACCCCACCCCCCCCAAAAAAAAATATAAAAAAAAGAAAAATAAATCACATGCTATAGAAGGTGCAGGTTCTCCTATAGGAAAGGCACTGCGCTGCTGGTGTGACTCAAGCCCAAAGCAGTTGCCCTTGAAAGGTCACTAACCTTTTCGTGCGTTTTTTTTTATACCTCATTTGCAGGGTTATTCAGAGAAAGGTGAAACTCTGGAGAACTGTGGGAGAAGTGGAAATTCTAGGGCAAAATAGCCAAACCAGAAAAATCCTCTCATTTATCTCACTTTCCAAATCGGCTATTATGACCTAGAATTTTCACTTCTCCAAAAGTTCTCCAGAGTTTCCCCTGTCTCTGAATAACCCGGTTATTAAGTGAGAGAAAGCAAAAATAAATCCTTTCTATTTCTTGTGTTACGGCATGCTACGGAGATTTACAGCCGACTCAGACACATTAGGGGTTATTCAGTAAGGGGCGAACTTGCCACCGAATAACGAATTTCACGGCAGTTGGTCTATTCACTAAACTGTCAATTCGCCAAATACCGTTGAACTGACAGCGAAATATGGTGCAATTCATCGCAGATCACCACCAAAATTGTCCCATAGACAAGCAATGGTTAATCTATTAACAGACGCCGAACAGCACCGAAAGGTCAGTGAAGTGCCCTGATTTTTGGTGGTTCAGTTCGACAGATTTAAACAGGCGAATCCCATAGGATTCAATGTAAAAAAAATACTATTGTTTCTTTTTTATTCAACCGTTTATTTTTTTCATTGGCAGCAAAAAAGCCTATCATTTATTTTTTAGAACACACTTCTGTATTTAATTTTTTTTTGACAAAATTTTTTTTTTTTAAAAAAGGTTTTTTTATTCTGTAACAGACCTTTTTATTATTTTTCATAGAACCTTTTTAATTCTTTACACACATTTTTATTGGTTTAAAACACCTATGAGAAGAATAGCAGAGTTCCGAGAGTTCCGTTTCAATTCCCTGCGGTTCGGCGGTCACTTCGGCGCTCCTCAAACGGAGACTCGGAGATCTTCCGGTGTATAGTGAATTTGACGCAGGGTAATGGAATGGCGCTGAACGAGAAAGCACTGAGGTTTCGATGCTTTCTGAATAACCGCTACTGTCTGACACCGCACAGATCATAAAAGGGAGGTTATTATTTGTTTTACATCTTTTTCGTTTGTAATATTAGTCTGTGGAAAGCGGGCACGATTAAAACCCAGGGCGGCGTCTGCCAAGCTTTGGGTGAAATGTGAAGGCAGAAGCCAAGAAATAATCTCAAACAAGACTTAAGAATGTCTGTATAGCATGAACAGACAGACCCCTGTGATGCCGAGCACCCCCCCCCCTCTGATTACCCACAATGCATTAGCTGACAAGATTCACTTGAATATAATTGTTTTGGGTGGATTAAAGTTAAGCAGAAATAATTCACCATTATTGGAATCAAACCTTAAAATAACGTCTTACTTCTACAGCTGCCCGAGATTGTAAACTCACCTAGTGTGTCACCCCTCTCAGATTGTAAACTCACCTCACGTCACCTCTCTCCTCTCAGATTGTAAACTCACCTAGTGTGTCACCCCTCTCAGATTGTAAACTCACCTCACCTAGTGTGTCACCCCTCTCAGATTGTAAACTCACCTCACCTAGTGTCACCTCTCTCCTCGCAGATTGTAAACTCACCTCACGACACCTCTCAGATTGTAAACTCACCTCGTGTGTCACCCCTCTCCTCTAAATTGTAAACTCATCTCACCTAGTGTCACCTCTCTCCTCTCAGATTGTAACGTAACCTCACCTAGTGTGTCACCCCTCTCCTCTCAGATTGTAACCTCACCTCCTGTGTCACCCCTCTCAGATTGTAAACTCACCTAGTGTGTCACCCCTCTCAGATTGTAAACTCACCTCACCTAGTGTCACCTCTCTACTCGCAGATTGTAAACTCACCTCACCTAGTGTCACCTCTCTCTGATTGTAAACTCACCTCACCTAGTGTCACCTCTCTACTCGCAGATTGTAAACTCACCTCACCTAGTGTGTCACCCCTCTCAGATTGTAAACTCACCTCACCTAGTGTCACCTCTCTCCTCTCAGATTGATTGTAAACTCACCTCACCTAGTGTGTCACCCCTCTCCACTTAGATTGTAAGCTCATGTGAACAGGGCCATCCACGGTGTTAGTTCGGTAGAATTAGCTCCCCACGTTACACCGTAAAGCAAGGGTCAGCAACCTTGGTCCTCCACATGTTTTGGGACTACGTCTTCCATGTTGCTCAACCACACAGCAGGTTGGCAGAGACTCCTTGGAGGTGTAGTTCCAAAACATCTGGGGGGGACAACAAGTTTGATGACCCTTGCTGTATAGGGACACACAACACGCTGGAGCCTCACACATGCTGATAATACTCTGGTTTTTATTCTGGCCAAGTCAATCTGGCTATGTGGGGGGATACAAGCCTCCTAGATGACCCGATGCCATATGCCAAACGCTGAGGAGGCAGGGACTGCCAAGGCCACGGCATCATGTAGCAGCTGGCGGGGATCGTGCAGTATCAGATCGGGACTCTGTATTGACCGGTCCTGAACACTGCATGACTCGGAGCAGATTGTCGGCGGTAAAAGGCATCCCTACTAGAGACATATCCTCCTAGAGTTATCTGCATTGTAAAGGGTTAAATAGGTCCTGCAATGAGACAACTGTGACAGGGAGAAGCCCAAAACCCAGTAGGGTGGTCAGTCCGCTAAATGAATGTTTGTGTGCAATATATTAATTCCTCGGGTCTTTAGGAACACAAGCAAAACAGCAGCTTTCTATTGAGCGTCTTTCTGCCACTGTCACCGCGCGGCACAGCGAGCCGTATAACACGAAAAGAGGAAAAGAGTCTTAGTGAAATGAGGGCGAGTTCCTCGACGACGCGCGTCAAATCACTTCCTAATTTTCTTATTGCCACAGAAATAAACCACTGACAATGCTGTGGTATGTGAGGTTGCACACAGGTCACGCTCGTGCTGCCTATCAACCACTATGGAATGTGAGCGCCTTATAAGGCCAAACTGTGATTTTCCCAGGGACCGCCGCGTCTCGTGCGACGGCCTGAGCAAACTATGGGGTCTCAAAGAAGCATCCCAGCCCTGCCAGGCCGATTACAGCTACGCAGGCGAGGCGGGCAGGACACAGCACAGGCCGCAGGCGAGATGAGCAGGACACAGCACACAGGTCATGGTATATGCGAAGTGCAGAGACACGGCACAGAGTACGAGCACCGGGCACAGGCAGGCACACAGGGCCCAGAACTGGCGATGCTGCATGTGACACACAGCGCACACAGGACATGCAAGCAACACGCACAGAGCACAGGCGAGACACACAGGACACCATGCAAGCAACGCACACAGGGCACAGGCGAGGCGCACACAGGACATGCGATGTGCAGAGAAACAGCACGGAGGATGAGCACAGGCAGGCACACAGGGCCCAGAACTGGCGATGCTGCAGGTGACACACAACGCACACAGGACACCATGCAAGCAACACGCACAGGGCGCAGGCGATGCGCACTGAGCGCAGGCGAAGGGCACAAGGCGCAGGCGAAGGGCACAAGGTGCAGGCGATGCGCACAGGCGCTGCACACCGGGCACAGGCGCTGCACACCGGGCACAGGCGCTGCACACAGGGCACAGGCCCTGCACACAGGGCACAGGCCCTGCACACAGGGCACAGGCCCTGCACACAGGGCACAGGCCCTGCACACAGGTGCTGCACACAGGGCACAGGCGCAGCGCACCTGCACACAGGGCGCAGGCGATGCACACAGGGCGCAGGCGATGCACACAGGGCGCAGGTGCTGCACACAGGGCACAGGCGCAGCGCACCTGCACACAGGGCGCAGGCGATGCACACAGGGCGCAGGCGATGCACACAGGGCGCAGGTGCTGCACACAGGGCACAGGCGCAGCGCACCTGCACACAGGGCGCAGGCGATGCACACAGGGCGCAGGCGATGCACACAGGGCGCAGGCGATGCACACAGGGCGCAGGCGATGCACACAGGGCGCAGGCGATGCACACAGGGCGCAGGCGATGCACACAGGGCGCAGGCGATGCACACAGGGCGCAGGCGATGCACACAGGGCGCGGGCAAAGGCGATGCACACAGGGCACGGGCAAAGGCGATGCACACAGGGCACGGGCAAAGGCGATGCACACAGGGCACGGGCAAAGGCGATGCACACAGGGCAAGGGCAAAGGCGATGCACACAGGGCAAAGTCGATGCACACAGGGCGCAGGCGATGCACACAGGGCGCAGGCGATGCACACAGGGCGCAGGCGATGCACACAGGGCGCAGGCGATGCACACAGGGCGCAGGCGATGCACACAGGGCGCAGGCGATGCACACAGGGCGCAGGCGATGCACACAGGGCGCAGGCGATGCACACAGGGCGCAGGCGATGCACACAGGGCGCAGGCGATGCACACAGGGCACAGGCGCTGCACACAGGGCACAGGCAAAGGCGATGCACACAGGGCACAGGCAAAGCGATGCACACAGGGCAAGGGCAAAGGCGATGCACACAGGGCAAAGTCGATGCACACAGGGCAAAGGCGATGCACACAGGGCAAAGGCGATGCACACAGGGCAAAGGCGATGCACACAGGGCAAAGGCGATGCACACAGGGCGCAGGCGATGCACACAGGGCGCAGGCGATGCACACAGGGCGCAGGCGATGCACACAGGGCGCAGGCGATGCACACAGGGCGCAGGCGATGCACACAGGGCGCAGGCGATGCACACAGGGCGCAGGCGATGCACACAGGGCGCAGGCGATGCACACAGGGCGCAGGCGATGCACACAGGGCGCAGGCGATGCACACAGGGCGCAGGCGATGCACACAGGGCGCAGGCGATGCACACAGGGCGCAGGCGATGCACACAGGGCGCAGGCGATGCACACAGGGCGCAGGTGCTGCACACAGGGCGCAGGCGCAGCGCACCTGCACACAGGGCGCAGGCGATGCACACAGGGCGCAGGCGATGCACACAGGGCGCAGGCGATGCACACAGGGCGCAGGCGATGCACACAGGGCACAGGCAAAGGCGATGCACACAGGGCAAGGGCAAAGGCGATGCACACAGGGCGCAGGCGATGCACACAGGCGCAGGCGATGCACACAGGGCGCAGGCGATGCACACAGGGCGCAGGCGATGCACACAGGGCGCAGGCGATGCACACAGGGCGCAGGCGATGCACACAGGGCGCAGGCGATGCACACAGGGCGCAGGCGATGCACACAGGGCGCAGGCGATGCACACAGGGCGCAGGCGATGCACACAGGGCACAGGCGCAGGCGATGCACACCGGGCGCAGGCGCTGCACACAGGGCGCAGGCAAAGGCGATGCACACAGGGCACAGGCAAAGGCGATGCACACAGGGCACAGGCAAAGGCGATGCACACAGGGCAAAGTCGATGCACACAGGGCAAAGGCGATGCACACAGGGCAAAGGCGATGCACACAGGGCAAAGGCGATGCACACAGGGCAAAGGCGATGCACACAGGGCAAAGGCGATGCACACAGGGCAAAGGCGATGCACACAGGGCAAAGGCGATGCACACAGGGCACAGGTTCTGCACACAGGGCACAGGCGCAGGCGATGCACACAGGGCGCAGGCGATGCACACAGGGCGCAGGCGATGCACACAGGGCGCAGGCGATGCACACAGGGCGCAGGCGATGCACACAGGGCACAGGCGATGCACACAGGGCACAGGCGATGCACACAGGGCACAGGCGATGCACACAGGGCACAGGCGATGCACACAGGGCACAGGCGATGCACACAGGGCAAAGGCAAAGGCGATGCACACAGGGCAAAGGCAAAGGCGATGCACACAGGGCAAAGGCGATGCACACAGGGCAAAGGCGATGCACACAGGGCAAAGGCGATGCACACAGGGCAAAGGCGATGCACACAGGGCGCAGGCGATGCACACAGGGCGCAGGCGATGCACACAGGGCACAGGCGATGCACACAGGGCACAGGCGATGCACACAGGGCACAGGCGATGCACACAGGGCACAGGCGATGCACACAGGGCAAAGGCAAAGGCGATGCACACAGGGCAAAGGCAAAGGCGATGCACACAGGGCAAAGGCAAAGGCGATGCACACAGGGCAAAGGCGATGCACACAGGGCAAAGGCGATGCGCACAGGGCAAAGGCGATGCGCACAGGGCAAAGGCGATGCGCACAGGGCAAAGGCGATGCGCACAGGGCAAAGGCGATGCGCACAGGGCAAAGGCGATGCGCACAGGGCAAAGGCGATGCGCACAGGGCAAAGGCGATGCGCACAGGGCAAAGGCGATGCGCACAGGCGCAGGCGATGCGCACAGGGCGCAGGCGCTGCGCACAGGGCGCAGGCGATGCGCACAGGGCGCAGGCGATGCGCACAGGGCGCAGGCGATGCGCACAGGGCAAAGGCGATGCGCACAGGGCAAAGGCGATGCGCACAGGGCGCAGGCGCTGCGCACAGGGCGCAGGCGATGCGCACAGGGCGCAGGCGATGCGCACAGGGCGCAGGCGATGCGCACAGGGCAAAGGCGATGGCACAGGCGCAGGCGATGCACACAGGGCACAGGCGCTGCACACAGGGCACAGGCGCTGCACACAGGGCACAGGCGCTGCACACAGGGCACAGGCGCTGCACACAGGGCACAGGCGCTGCACACAGGGCACAGGCGCTGCACACAGGGCACAGGCGCTGCACACAGGGCACAGGCGCTGCACACAGGGCACAGGCGCTGCACACAGGGCACAGGCGCTGCACACAGGGCACAGGCGCTGCGCACAGGGCAAAGGCGATGCGCACAGGGCAAAGGCGATGCGCACAGGGCAAAGGCGATGCGCACAGGGCAAAGGCGATGCGCACAGGGCAAAGGCGATGCGCACAGGGCAAAGGCAAAGGCGATGCACACAGGGCAAAGGCGATGCGCACAGGGCAAAGGCGATGCGCACAGGGCAAAGGCGATGCGCACAGGGCAAAGGCGATGCGCACAGGGCAAAGGCGATGCGCACAGGGCAAAGGCGATGCGCACAGGGCAAAGGCGATGCGCACAGGCGCAGGCGATGCGCACAGGGCGCAGGCGCTGCGCACAGGGCGCAGGCGCTGCGCACAGGGCGCAGGCGATGCGCACAGGGCGCAGGCGATGCGCACAGGGCAAAGGCGATGCGCACAGGGCAAAGGCGATGCGCACAGGGCAAAGGCGATGGGCACAGGCGCAGGCGATGCACACAGGGCACAGGCGCTGCACACAGGGCACAGGCGCTGCACACAGGGCACAGGCGCTGCACACAGGGCACAGGCGCTGCACACAGGGCACAGGCGCTGCACACAGGGCACAGGCGCTGCACACAGGGCACAGGCGCTGCACACAGGGCACAGGCGCTGCACACAGGGCACAGGCGCTGCACACAGGGCACAGGCGCTGCACACAGGGCACAGGCGCTGCACACAGGGCACAGGCGATGCACACAGGGCACAGGCGATGCACACAGGGCACAGGCGATGCACACAGGGCAAAGGCAAAGGCGATGCACACAGGGCAAGGGCAAAGGCGATGCACACAGGGCAAAGGCGATGCACACAGGGCAAAGGCGATGGGCACAGGCGCAGGCGATGCACACAGGGCACAGGCGCTGCACACAGGGCACAGGCGCTGCACACAGGGCACAGGCGCTGCACACAGGGCACAGGCGCTGCACACAGGGCACAGGCGCTGCACACAGGGCACAGGCGCTGCACACAGGGCACAGGCGCTGCACACAGGGCACAGGCGATGCACACAGGGCAAAGGCTAAGGCGATGCAACACAGGGCAAGGGCAAAGGCGATGCACACAGGGCAAAGGCGATGCACACAGGGCAAAGGCGATGCACACAGGGCAAAGGCGATGCACACAGGGCAAAGCGATGCACACAGGGCAAAGGCGATGCACACAGGGCAAGGCGATGCACACGCATGGGACAGGGCAAAGGCGATGCACACAGGGCAAAGGCGATGCACACAGGGCGCAGGCGATGCGCACAGGGCGCAGGCGATGGGCACAGGCGCAGGCGATGGGCACAGGCGCAGGCGATGGGCACAGGCGCAGGCGATGGGCACAGGCGCAGGCGATGCACACAGGGCACAGGCGCTGCACACAGGGCACAGGCGCTGCACACAGGGCACAGGCGCAGGCGATGCGCACAGGGCGCAGGCGATGCGCACAGGGCGCAGGCGATGCGCACAGGGCAAAGGCGATGCGCACAGGCAAAGGCGATGCGCACAGGGCAAAGGCGATGCGCACAGGGCAAAGGCGATGCGCACAGGGCAAAGGCGATGCGCACAGGGCAAAGGCGATGCGCACAGGGCAAAGGCGATGCACACAGGGCGCAGGCGATGCACACAGGGCGCAGGCGATGCACACAGGGCGCAGGCGATGCACACCGGGCACAGGTTCTGCACACAGGGCACAGGCGCAGGCGATGCACACAGGGCACAGGCGATGCACACAGGGCAAAGGCGATGCACACAGGGCAAAGGCAAAGGCGATGCACACAGGGCAAAGGCAAAGGCGATGCACACAGGGCAAAGGCAAAGGCGATGCACACAGGGCAAAGGCAAAGGCGATGCACACAGGGCGCAGGCGATGCACACAGGGCGCAGGCGATGCACACAGGGCGCAGGCGATGCACACAGGGCGCAGGCGATGCACACAGGGCGCAGGCGATGCACACAGGGCGCAGGCGATGCACACAGGGCGCAGGCGATGCACACAGGGCGCAGGCGATGCACACAGGGCGCAGGCGATGCACACAGGGCGCAGGCGATGCACACAGGGCGCAGGCGATGCACACAGGGCACAGGCGCAGGCGATGCACACAGGCACAGGCGCAGGCGATGCACACGGGCACAGGCGCAGGCGATGCACACAGGGCCAGGCGCAGGCGATGCACACAGGGCACAGGCGCAGGCGATGCACACAGGGCACAGGCGCAGGCGATGCACACAGGGCACAGGCGATGCACACAGGGCACAGGCGCAGGCGATGCACACAGGGCACAGGCGCAGGCGATGCACACAGGGCACAGGCGCAGGCGATGCACACAGGGCACAGGCGCAGGCGATGCACACAGGGCACAGGCGCAGGCGATGCACACAGGGCACAGGCGCAGGCGATGCACACAGGGCACAGGCGCAGGCGATGCACACAGGGCACAGGCGCAGGCGATGCACACAGGGCACAGGCGATGCACACAGGAACAGGCGCAGGCGATGCACACAGGGCACAGGCGATGCACACAGGGCACAGGCGATGCACACAGGGCACAGGCGATGCACACAGGGCACAGGCGATGCACACAGGGCACAGGCGATGCACACAGGGCAAAGGCGATGCACACAGGGCAAAGGCGATGCACACAGGGCAAAGGCGATGCACACAGGGCAAAGGCGATGCACACAGGGCAAAGGCGCAGGCGATGCACACAGGGCACAGGCGATGCACACAGGGCACAGGCGATGCACACAGGGCAAAGGCGATGCACACAGGGCAAAGGCGATGCACACAGGGCAAAGGCGATGCACACAGGGCAAAGACGATGCACACAGGGCAAAGGCGATGCGCACAGGGCAAAGGCGATGCGCACAGGGCAAAGGCGATGCGCACAGGGCAAAGGCGATGCGCACAGGGCGCAGGCGATGCGCACAGGGCAAAGGCGATGCGCACAGGGCAAAGGCGATGCGCACAGGGCGCAGGCGATGCGCACAGGGCGCAGGCGATGCGCACAGGGCGCAGGCGATGCGCACAGGGCGCAGGCGCTGCGCACAGGGCGCAGGCGATGCGCACAGGGCGCAGGCGATGCGCACAGGGCGCAGGCGATCCGCACAGGGCGCAGGCGATGCGCACCGGGCGCAGGCGCAGGCGATGCACACCGGGCGCAGGCGCAGGCGATGCACACCGGGCGCAGGCGCAGGCGATGCACACCGGGCGCAGGCGCAGGCGATGCACACTGGCGCAGGCGCAGGCGATGCACACCGGGCGCAGGCGCAGGCGATGCACACCGGGCAGGCGATGCACACAGGGCGCAGGCGCAGGCGATGCACACAGGGCAAAGGCAAAGGCGATGCACACAGGGCAAAGGCAAAGGCGATGCACACAGGGCAAAGGCAAAGGCGATGCACACAGGGCAAAGGCAAAGGCGATGCACACAGGGCAAAGGCGATGCACACAGGGCAAAGGCGATGCACACAGGGCGCAGCGCGATGCACACAGGGCGCAGGCGATGCACACAGGGCGCAGGCGATGCACACAGGGCGCAGGCGATGCACACAGGGCGCAGGCGATGCACACAGGGCGCAGGCGATGCACACAGGGCGCAGGCGATGCACACAGGGCGCAGGCGATGCACACAGGGCGCAGGCGATGGGCACAGGGCGCAGGCGATGGGCACAGGGCGCAGGCGATGGGCACAGGGCGCAGGCGATGGGCACAGGGCGCAGGCGATGCACACAGGGCGCAGGCGATGCACACAGGGCGCAGGCGATGCACACAGGAAAGGCTTAATGATCTTAACATGTACAGCTTGGAAAAAAGACAAGACAGAGGAGATATGATAGAAACATTTAAATACGTAAAGGGAATCCACAAGGTAGAGGAAGGGAGTATATTTAAACGGAAACAAAGTAGCAAAACAAGAGGACATGGTCTTAGATTAGAGGGGCAAAGGTTTAAAAGTAACATCAGGAAACATTATTTTACTGAGAGGGTGGGGATACATGGAACAGCCTTCCAGTTGAAGTGGTAGAGGCCAAAACAGTGATTGAATTTAAGCAAGCATGGGATAGGCATAAGGCTATCCAAAACTAAAGATTAAATTCAGGTATAGTATCCATTGGGCAGACTAGATGGGCCGAAAGGTTCTGATCTGCCGACATTTTTCTACGTTTCTATGTTTCTATGTTTACAAACAGGCAACTTCTTCTTCTTCTCAGTCTTATATGGGAAATATATATATATATCCCATATAAGACTGAGAAGAAGAAGTCGCCTGTTTGTAAACGCACCACAACATGCTTTTCAGAAAACAAATAAGGAAGTGGCGCCGGCATTAGTTAGAATTGGCCTTTCTCTTTTTCTTTTCAACTTTTCCCTAATCACAAAACCACGAAATGCGGCAAGTCATAAAAACAAGCAAAGCTACGCAGTAACCTCTGTAACGGGATGAAACAAACTTTAAAAAGGGACACTAGCACTTACACAAGATGTACGGAGGTTATTTGTGTGTTACAAACAAAACAACCTTATAAAACCACCTTATAAAGCACATTATAAAAACACATGCTGCTGTCTTTTTTTTCTTTGTTTGTAGTAACTGCATGTAAAAAGGAAAAATAAAAGTTAGTTTTTTTTAGCTCCCATTTCCATTTTGTGGATTTTTCCCATGTTGCAACATTTACATTATCTAGTGTTTAACAGTAAATGAGGTGACGGAGGGAATGTTTAGATAAGGCGTCAATGGGCTATTGTTCTCTAGGCTACCTGAGATAAGATCTGGCAGCTGAATGAGATAAAACAGGGAGTTTAAAAGACTTCTAATCCACCCCCTGGTGATGTCCTTTGAATACATACCAAACAATGCAAAGCATTCAAGATATCCCACAACATGGAGACTAACAGGGTTATTCAGAGAGAGGTGAAAAGCAGGAGAATGGCTGGAGAATGGAAAATTCTAGGTCAAAATAGCCGATTTGGAAAGTGAGATGAAAGGGAGAATTTTTCTGGTATGGCTATTTTGACCTAGAATTTTCACTTCTCGTCATTCTCCTGCTTTTCACCTCTCTCTGAATAACCCTGTTAGTCTCCGCGTTGTGGGATATCGTGGACGCTTTGTACCTGTGCGGCTAGTTCCCAGGACTGGAGCAGAGGTGGAATGCGGAGGTCTGGGTTGTATTCCACAGAGCAATACAATGTGAGTCAGTGACTGACCCATTCACTCCATTCTATGGCCAAAGCCACACAGTGAGGAGCAAGTGATGGAAAGATACTGTGGGAGGCAGTTTACAACACAAAGTATCACACAATGGATGCACCCAGTGACACATATAGAGGGAAATATCACACAATGGATGCACCCAGTGACACATATAGAGGGAAATATCACACAATGGATGCACCCAGTGACACATATAGAGGAAAATATCACACAATGGATGCACCCAGTGACACATATAGAGGAAAATATCACACAATGGATGCACCCAGTGACACATATAGAGGGAAATATCACACAATGGATGCACCCAGTGACACATTGAGGGAAATATTTTCTTAACTAAACATACAAGAGAAAAAACAAACAAACACATGTAAGATATCAGCAACTTAAAACAAACACAATAAGGACCTTTCGTTTTTTGGTGGTAGTGGCCCTTTAACCTCCCTGGTGGTCCGATAATGACATTATTTTTAATGTCAAAGAGGTAATTTTTTTTTTTTCGATAGGATTATTATTTTTTTTTTTGCATCTCCCGCCAGGTCCCGCCCAACTGCGTCTTGCGAAGGGAAAGTAACCTGGAAGAAGGACGCCGCGATCGGCCGGAGTAGACTGCGGGAGGACATCGAGGGAACGCTAGGACAAGGTATGTACCAGCCGAAGTGTGGCTCGGGGTTACCGTTTTCGGTACTGAAATTTAACCCCGAGCCACACTGGGGATTACTGCCGGGGAGGTTAACGGAAGCTCCACAAGAACTTTTTTTCTCATGAAAGAATGCAGGCAGTTATATAAGAAAAAAGGGGGAAAAAAATAAGAATATATATAAATATATACTTTTTTTTCTCATTTTATTCCCCTTTTATAGAAACGTATATACACACACAGACACACACTTTAAATACAATGAGAAGAAGATTTTTATTTTATATATTTACACACATACAAATTTCTGCATTCTACCCGGAAGCTAAAACGGCAAAAGCGCTAGCGGTCTTAATTATAATACGTTACCTACTAAAAATTCCAGGAACGGAATTCTAATTAATTTGCCCGCGGGCCTCGCATCGGATTCCTCACCCAAGGTGCGGCTGATTTTAGAGCGACATTTACAGGGCGGCTTCAAGGGACTGTGTCGCGTGGGAATCTAACGTGTCACATCCCGTCCTGCAGTTTTACCTATAGGCTATTTGAAAGTACATACTATAATACCTCTCGTGTTCGAGCTGCCGCGTCTCGTGTAAACACTACGTTTATATATGTTTGCAGACCTAATGCACGGATTGGACGGGCACAGCGCCCACTTCCAGTTTGTCCTCCACTACATTTCCCCCCCATGATCTGCAAGAAATGGGGTGAAAAACCTCAAATTTGCAGATGTAAACAAAACAAACAAAAATAACAAATATAAAATCAATATAAGACTAAGAACTAATAATTGGTCATCATTAACAGTTAAATTAAGTGTGATGGCAGGTAAGGAAGCCAAGAGTGTTTCCAGGAGCAGCTCAATCCACACGTAAACGCAGTGAAATGACCCTAATAAGAGGATAAATGAGGCTGATCAGTAACTGTATACTCAATGATTTACCAGATATTTCATCAACGTGGAGTGAGGGCAAAAACTATGTAAGTTATATGGGGTGGAGGAAACAGAAAAAAAATTATATATAAAAAAAAAAAAAATGGGAATAAGTCTATATACTGACGGCACTCACAGGACTTCTTCGAAAGTACAACATTTTATTGATAATTCGACATTTCAGTCTGCTCCCCGCAGGTTATAAACAATCTCTTTGGCTGACGGATATGGTATATGCATTGTTGCCCGTACATTTAAAAAACACCCAGTATTAATTGGATTTACGCACGACATTCGGCACAGCTGGCAACAGCACAATGCAGCATGCACACGATCTGCACTGAACACAGTGTATAAATCTCAATTTCTAGCCTAAAAATAAGCAAGACGCTAGAAAAACGATACCATTTTTTTTATAGATTATTGAATTTATTAATGTAATATTTATAGTAAACAAAAAAACACAACACATTAAAAATTATTATTGCTTTTAGTATTAGTGTAATAAATACAAAAATATCTACTCCGTGTATTAAGATAATTATAGTATTTATTAATTGTAATAAACTATAATATATATTTGACATTATTATTGTATGTATTCAATAATATACAAAATATTTACCCTATATATAGTATTATTGTATTCTATTTAATGTAATAAATGATATAAAAATATATTCTGGACTGCATGATGCATCCAGTAAAGTAAACCCACTCCTTGTAACCAGGATAAATAAATAAATGTTATTTTTTTTATTTAAAAAAAAAAAAAGGTACCTAATTATTTCAGTACTTATACCACATGATATAGAACATATTTTTTCATATTATAATAACATACGGTTACTGTATTTAAGATATCATCGTATTATTTAATGTATAAATTATAATATTCATATATTCTATATTATTTAATATTACTGTATAAGATATTGTATTTAATGTATGAATTATAATATGCATATATTACTCGAGATTTTATTGTATGTATTTAATGTAATATAGAATCTATGAATATAATTACATTAAACACATACAATAAAAACATCTACAGTAATAATATATGTATATATTCTAGATTTTTTAATATATTATTACTGTAGATGATTTTATTCTATGTAATGTAATATAGAACATATGTATATTATAATTATGTAATATATTACTGTAGAAGATTTTATAGTATTTAATGTAATTTATAATATGCATATATTCTATATTATTTAATATATTACTGTAGAAGATTGTATTGTATGTATTTAAATGTAATAAATTATAATATGCATATAATTCTACATTATTTATATATTATTGTATTTATCTTGAGAAAAGTCCATGATGGGACTGAAACGTCGATCCTAATAAAAGAAAAGATTTTTTTTGAGAGTCTTTGTGTGCATCTGGATATCGTTTGTAGATTATTGTATTTATTAGTATATTTATATACCAGATATTATTTAAAAATATGTATATTATATACTGCATATGTGATACACACTTTTTGTTTGTAAATGAAATGCTACGCAATGTAAAATACATGTATTCAATTGCCAGCGCTCCAGCGAGAGGTGATCCGGGGGTTTTCATAGCGAATTTAAAGTCGCTGAGCTCGGAGAATGCATTTAGTGATCCACTTACAACCCAGAGAGCCTGTCTCATGGTTAACTACATCAGAGACTGTCAAAACCTCGAGGTCCTGGCAACTGTTGGAAAACCATCTTCAGCGTGTTTCCGCAGAAAACGCAAAAAGGGGAGGGAGAGGATGGTGAGAGGATCCTATTTTCAGCCGCTTCTAAGTTACCATAGAGGAGCGCAGAGACTGTTACTGTGGCGGAGTGTTCCTCGGGTTATTTAAACCCTCTGTACACATGCCATGAGCTGTCAATCCGCACGGGGTGAGGGGCCCGGGAGCTCAAACACAGCTTTTTAAAACCTATAAAATTACACTTTATGGAAATGGCTTAAAAAAAATTACAAAACAGCCCTCGGATTAGTAACGATCCGGGCGATTCAGCAGAAACACTTTTCGATGTGTCGCGCTGGACACTTTGTGGACGGGCAAGCTGGAGAAACACACACATACACCGGTGGTTACTTTGCTGCTCCTTGTCCTGCTAAAAAATATCCCGCACACAAGGAGGTTTACGACAAAAGAATGCCTTTCATTGTGCTCACGTTTTTGTAGTAGACTGATGGCATTCGCAGATGCCTGGCGGGGACAAGAAAATGAGTAAGAATGTTACAATTTCCATAGGAAATGGTGCGCGTTCAAGGTGTATCCTGTGCGTGCGATAAACGACGCGTTACGCTTCACGAATGACAGCTCGTTACGCCAATTTAGGTCAACAGGTATGAGGAGGTGTGCGGGGGTATATGGCATCATGACAGACCTCACCATACTGTCCCTTGAACTCCTGGCTAACTAGTTCAGCAGCTTTGAGATACGAGGATTGATATCGGATTACAGAGTGAAGGCAGAATCAGGAAAGATCCCTTCTACTAAGAGCAAGATGTATTGTTCCAGATTCTGTCTGCACTCCATATCTAGATGGATCGATCCGCTTATAATTATAACCTCAAAAGTGAACCACAAGAGGATTGATATCTGGTTACGGAGTGAAGACAGAACCTGGAAAAATAGATTCTAATAAGATATATTGTTCCATATGCGGTTTTAACTCCGTAATCAGATACCAATCTTCTTATAATTTTCTAACCTCAATGCTGAACTACAAGAGGATTGATATTTGTTTACGGAGTGAATGCAGAATCTGGAACCGCACATTTTATTTATTTATTTATTTATTTATTTATTTATAAAGGATTTTACCAGGAAGGATACATTGAGATTTCTCTCGTTTTCAAGCATGTCCTGGGTTCAAGAACATTGAAGTGTTACAGTTACAGAAATACAAAGTAATACAATGCAAGATATTAAAAAACACAAATATACAGATTAACAGAAAAAATATGTAGGAAATATAGTCACTAGGTTACATGTTTACAGGTGCATTCTGTATTGAGGTATGTTAGTAAGGAGCTTTTGAGTGACTTAAGACTGGGGGAAGATTTGATGATGTCTGGGAGGTTATTCCATAATTGTGGTGCTCTGTAGGAAAATGAGGACCGAGCCACTGTCTTTTTGTATTGTGGTATAGCAAGTAAGGTGCTGGTCCTGGATCGGAGGTTATAGGATGAGGGAGCTGCTGGGGGAAGCAGTCTATTCAGGTAGGGTGGCAGCTTCCCAGAGATGCTCTTAAACACCAGGCTGGAAAGGTGAAGGGTACGTCTGGATTCCAGCGACGGCCAGTTTAGCTCTTTTAACATGTCACAATGGTGGGTCATGTAGTTACATTGTAGCGCAAAGCGGCAGAATGAGTTATACAATGTAGTAAGTTTATGAAGGTGTGTTTGAGGGGCGGCTGCATACACTACATCTCCGTAATCAATAGCCGGCATAAGCATTTGCTGTACAATCTGCTTTCTTACCGCGGGACTCAGGCAGGATTTGTTTCTGTACAGGGCACCTAGTTTGGGGTAAAGTTTAGTTGAGAGTTTTTCGATGTGGGGGCCAAAGGATAGATTAGGGTCCAACCACATACCTAGATATTTGAGAGATGTGACTGTGGTCAGCGTGCCATTTGATTTTGTTCCAACACATAGATGGGGATTTTGCAATTTGTGTAGTTTAGGTGCTGTTCCAAAGAGCATCGTTACAGTTTTGTCAGTATTTAAAAAAAGTTTGTTGTTTTTGATCCACTTTTCTACCTCTGTGAATTGTTCTTGCAGCACGGCCTCCAGCTGTGGGAGATTTGGTTTGCTGGTATAGATCACAGTGTCGTCTGCGTACATATGTACAGTTGAGGCTTTGCAGACGTTGGGCAGATCATTTATGAATATTGTGAATAGCAGGGGGCCTAGTATTGAGCCTTGGGGTACACCGCAAGTGACTGGGAGTGGGAGGGAGGAGCTGCCATGATTCTAGAGCGGTCTTCACTCCGTAACCAGATAGCAATCCTCTTTTAATTAGAAGCTCAAAGCTGAACTAGTAACCTAGCAATTTAAGAGACAGTAAAGTCTGACATGCGGTCTTTACCCCACAATGGCAATGGCTACTCTATTAGTAGATGTCCAAACCTCAGGATTGTAGGACTGATTCCTGGTGGCACCAGCTCTGCTGTTCATAAAATTCCCTGGAATCCTTCCAGATATGGGATTGATATCCGTTACAGAGTGGAGACATTTCTCCCTGCACAGAAGAGCAGAAACACCCACCCCCTGCTGTGAGCAAGGAAGATAAAAAGGAGCAGGAAGCCCAGATGTAGTATCCTGAAGAATGCTAAACAAGTAGGTCTAAGGCTGGGGTCAGACCAGCGCACTTTTAACGTGCGTTCTGGCGCACATAATTACGGCCGCACTAGCAGCAAATGACGGGCAATGACGGCCAATATACGATGTACGGCCGCACAAAAGTCCGGCCGCGCAACGCAAGTGGAAAATGAACGCATTTTTTCGAGAACGCAGAACCTCTAGTACGGACGTACAGAGTGCGCTGCGTCCGCATAGCGGTGTGTGTGTGTGATTTGGAGACGTCAGACCCTGCTCGTGTCCGGCCAACATAACGTCCAGACGCAAAAAGTTTCCTGGTTTGGATTCGTAAAACATCACGCACGAACATGCGCATCGTATGACCGTTTTCGCATATTCCGTGAAAAAATACATCAATGCGTTCGGACGCACTTTTTTATGTTCGCGTGTAAAAATGCTTTCGTTTGACCCTAGCCTAAATCTTCGTTGTCAGGAAAAAAAAAAAATGGTAATTTCTAAAATGCTTCTTTTACCTGGCTGGATTTATTATACAAGAATGCGCATTAAAAAGGAGATCTGTCATGATTGCATCGATAAGCCAGGGCTTGACAGATCGGACTCAAACTTAGGAGCCAGGCTGGGTTTTGTGTATAGAAAAGCTTTAAACAGTATACTCTAGATCAGGGGTCAGCAACCTTGGCCCTCCAGATCTTTTGGAACTACATTTCCCATGAGTCTCTGTCTGCCTGAGTAGCTGAGCATCATGGGAGATGTTGTTTCAAAATATGGGAGCTGGGGCGCAAGGTCGCTGTGCTGACCCCTGATCTATACACCACGACCAGTCACTGTAATCAGGAAAAACAGTGTCCTGAGTGCCCTCACCCCTCTTTCAGTTTCGGATTGATATTTGTTTACAGAGTGAACACAGAATCTGGAATGATATATCCAACTGTATATAAAGGATCCTCACAGATTCTGTATCGGACTTCACTCTGTAACCAGATATCAATCTGCTGATCAGGACACTCACCTGCAGCCAATGGCTCACCCGGAGAGCTTTTGGACTGGCTGTATGCTTGCTTCGACACAAGCCATCATATGTCATGTCCAGGACAGGGAAACCATGTCTCTCTCCCCAGTTGTTTCTGAACTACAACTCCCATGATTCTCTGGTCATCTATTGTATCCAGCGAATTAAGGATTTGTAGGCATCGACATCCAGGTGGACGGAGTTTGAGATCCCTGCAGTAGAATAAAGATAGCGTGGGGTTAAGGTTTACCACCTCCTGTTTTAACCCCCGATTCTTCCTTTAAAATCTGGGCAGCCAGCATCTCCTTGGCTCCCGGGTTGACTCACACCATGCTGTGAGAATACGGCTGACTCTCACACGGATTGGCTGCGCTCCAAATGGAGGCGGAGGCTAGCTGACCCCTGGATTTAATCAAACTCAAAGCGAAAATATCCATTTTTAAAAAGGAAAAAGTCCTAACTACACACAAAAAAAAGTGTCATCGCTCGGAATCCAAAGGGCAACTACCACGACACCAGCTCCACGCAATGGACTACACCTCCCATCATGCCCTGCCGGGGTCACGTAAGCTGCAGCCGCAAGGATGAGCTCTTTATCGCTTAACTTTTTAAAGGCACGAGTCAGCACCCATGGCCCTCCAGATGTTTTGGAACTACATCTCCCATGATCCTAATGAGTGACTGAGCATCATGGGAGATCTGGGTCCAAAAGATTAAGGGGGACAGGGTTGCTAAACCCTCTGCTTCAAAGAAAAAGGGACTAATGTGGAACAACCCCGACACAAGATAACCCGCAGTGCCGCGATGGGCAGCACATGAAAAACCCTGTCCATCTGTAAGCAGAAAATATACTCTGAAGGGGAATGGGCTTGATTTTTTTTTTTTTTTTTGACCTGTGCGGATCATACAGCAAACTTGGGTTCAACATGCTACAGGGCAGTGTTTTGCAGGAGATGGTCACCGCACCCCAAACAAAAAAAATCTGGTACCCCTTCATAAAGCATCGCTGATACATACGTAGGGTCTGTTGATGAACATGTAATTTCTTCATGCTGATGGACAGTGCATGAAAGATGCCACCCTGCAGCATGTAGAATCCAGGCAAGGAGTCAAAGGAATCCCAGGTGACCTGCCTTGATTTCCTTTTATGCAGCATATGAATTATACATGTTGCAGGGCAGCACTTTCCCCTGTGCTCCACTCTGCATGAAATAGTAAGGTGTGTCCAGGTAGATATGGTTGAGCTGGCAAACCTAGGCATAACCCACACAGAAAACCCATGCCAGCCACGTGATACGGACTCCCTGGCACTGTAGCTGCTCTGCACTACGTTTCCCATGATGCTCTGCGCGCCAGTCCCCATTCACACACGATATGTACACAGAAAGGACGAGTACAGGCCTCTCGCTCCTCCTGCAGACCACCCCGAGAGCCCACTCACCTGCCTTCACCTCTCTCTCGCCTGCTGGGCGCCTGCAGCTGCCTCCTCACAGCACTTCAATGCGACGACGGAAGGACAAAGGAAAAAATGGAACAAAGGGAGCCGGGCATGGCTGCGATTACACAGACAAAAAGGAAAAGAAAACGACCCCCTCTAAAAAAAAGAATAGAAATATTTCTATATAATAATAATAATAAAAAAAAAAAGAAAGTCCCTGCTCCACAAGCCTTTCAAGATGGCGGCGCTGGGGAGGTGGATCACGTGACCAGACTCTGTCTGATCAGGTGGGTCGCGTCTCGAGTGACGTCAGTGGGGGCTCGGCTGCTCCTGTCGCTGCATGGGAGGGCGGCACACGTGGCGGGCAGGGGGTAGAGCAACAGTGTCTGCCACCTGGCTGCCAGGGAAAAGCCCCACGAAAAACCTACATTGCATTAAATGAAAAGAAACACCCTGTACATAGTCTCACCCCAAAACACAGGCATATATGTCAACACACGTGATCACAGGGCTGTATTGCTGATAAACATTGATTAATGTGACTTTTATAAACATTTACATCATGGCCTCTATCCTCAAGCATCATGGATGGAGCCTGAGACCCCCCTGTAGTAAACCACCCTGTAAAAAACTGTGAAAAAATGGTTATTAAGTTAGGATTAAAGTTTTATAATTCTCGACGGAAATGAAATCCTGCCCTTTTTTATTAAAAAAATGATAATAATCCAGTTTTTATTATAAAATAACGATCGGCGTATACATAGCCTACACTCTGCGCAACCTAAAAAACAGAAAATGACATTAAATGCAAATTTATAGAAAAAAAAGGCCACGCTCTCCGCATCCATCGCCTAGAGATATACCTTAAATCCGTATATTTTATTATTATTTTTTTCTCTACAGGATTTCCCAGGGGACGACCCCCCCCTTCGTTAATCTCCCGCCAGCCCATGTCACGCCACTGCCGGGAAAAAAATAAAATAATGTAACCCTGCATTCTAAGGAGGATGAAAACTTAGCTGTGTTTTTTCTTTCTTTTTTTTTTTAAAAGAAAAAAAAAATAGATTTTTTTTTCCATCTCCCTGCTAGACTTTCAAATGCGATAAACCGCAAAAATATATCCAATTTGAGATTCAACGAATCCCCCCCTGATTAAATTTTGATGGGGGCTGAAGACCTACCCCCTTATCCGGGGCTTGATAACCTGAGTGACATTCGAGAATAATTATTGCTATTTAATTACCGGTTTTTATGAGTGACACATCAGTGGAGCGAAAGGGGGTAATTATTCGGTCGTGAGTGACAATTTTTTAAAAATGTATGCTTGTCAGTGACAATGATGGACACTTGCTAGGCGTTCGAATCCAAACCTGCCATTGCTTGTTGGCCAACATGACTGACATTAAGGGTTCTCATACAAAAGCCGAGACTATAATGAATCGGTTATAATATTTATGAGTGACAATCTAACCGCTCATAGGGGCTTCTGTGCGGACATGAGTGAAACTATTTAGATGTACGCGAGAATTCGCATGCGATGAGGGATATGGTGCTGGTGTGTCTGCATATCCTGCACTTTATTACCACCTGTCACGCGCGGCGAATATTCTTCATTAGATGTCACGCAATGGCAGGTATGACAGGGGAAAAGTAAATCTGGCCTTAAGGTGCGCTTCAAGACAATATGCATAAAATATTTCCTGTCCCCCCCCCCCACCCCCTTCCACTCCCCAATCGCTAAACCATATATTTCTGATTTTTTTACGAAAAAAACCTGAAGTAATTGCATTGCATAGTAATTTTTTCTTATGTCGTGCCAATGATTCTCAAAATCGCTGGCAGAGAATGAGATTTTTCTTCTTTTTTCACACGCACACGTTATATAAATATATATATATATATATATATAATTATATTAATAAAAAAAAATCCAGAATAAAAATCCTTAACTATTAAACACCAAGAGAATAGCTAAAAGGCGTACAAGAGCAGAGGCGGCGTGCGTTTTCTGCGCTTATCAGTCGCCCCGGTGAGCGCCGTAGAGGTTGAAGCGGTCTGCGTGCGAGCGTGGAAGTGTTAAGTTAATGGTCCTATCGGGCGTAGATGGGGAGTCGCGGTTCTTTTTGTCTTCTTCTTAGGGCCGAGCTGTGTTTCTGCCTTTGTAAGTGAAGCGCAACTTATTTCAGAGAAGGCCATAACAGAGAAATGTTTTTTTTTTTTTAAATAAAATATATATATTTAAAAATAAAAACCACACAGTAAAAAAAAAAAAAAAATATATATATATATACACACCGTATATAAGTGTATCTATTGCAGATAAATACATATACAGGGTTATTCAGAGAGCGTGAAAAGCAGGAGAATGACTGGAGAATGAAAAATTCTAGGTCAAAATAGCCAAACCAGAAAAAATTCTCCCTTTCATCTCACTTTCCAAATCGGCTATTTTGACCTAGAATTTTTCATTCTCCAGTCATTCTCCTGCTTTTCACCTCTCTCTGAATAACCTTGATAGTGTTATGTATTTAAGAAACACTTTGGATAAAAGGAAAAAGTATAAAAAGATATATATATTTTAAACAGGCGTCGGAGTCTGTCCATGCAATGTGGAAACAAAAAAAAAGAATGACTCTAAATCTTCTGCAAATTTCAATGGCTATCTGCAGCGAGGACATGACACCCGGTGTCACATCCAGTGCTTTCACTTTGCTTCACCGAAGAAGAAAAAAATAAAATAAACTTCAAATTCTTTCCGATTTCTGGAAAAACAGAATATCTGAGTGGATTAAAAACTGGATCAGTCACAGGGAATATATTTAAGATTTTACATAATACCCATCCTGCGCCTTCTCGATGGGTTATCAGAGAGAACGTTAGGTTTTTATCGTGTCATTCTGAGAGGTTATGCCTCGTCTCTACCGTGCTTTATTTATACCAGTACATGGTTCAATTTCCCTTTCAAAGTTGATATAAAAAAGGCATTTTTAGTTCATGAAAAATACATATATTTAAATCCCCTGGTGGGGTTTAACTCCATTCCTAGTCCCTTATCTCCCAGTCATTACTATAGACATTCACTCTAAGGCTAGGGTCAGACGAGCGTGATTTCTACGGACTGTACGTCCGTGCACACGGACGTACGTTAGTACGGAAGACGCAGTAGTGGCCAGACAGTCCGTTTTATTCACTGACGTATATATTTTGACGGATGTAGGAGGGAAAATAAATTAAAAAGCAAAACCATTTTGTCCGTGAAAAATGCTGGAGGTATAAATGCAGTCCGTCTGACCACGTTCCATCACTCACACACAAAGCTATGCAGACGTTGCGGACGCAGCGCACTTTGTGCGGCCGTTCTAGGGGTTGTACGTTCTTGCCTGCCTTGCGTCCGTTTGCCGCGGCCGTTGTGCGTCCGCAGTTCAGTGCGGACGTACTTCATGTGTCAGGCTCCAATGGACTTTCTTTCATGCTATCACGGACGTGAACACTACGCTCGTCTGACCCCAGCCTTAAAGGGATTCTTTCAACAGCAGTATACTCTGCACCATGGTATTGCTTTTCTAAAACTGCCCATGCTTCCTGCTCTCCTTTTCTAAATATTTCCCGTGTTTCTTTATAAAATAAGCAAAAAAAGTCATACTATTCTCGGCCATATTGGCCATAGAGTGTGATCACAGAGGTCAAAGCATCACTTCCTGTTTCCTGCAGTGTGGAATGCTAGCAGCTGATTTGCAAATCTAGGAATCTGATTGGCTGCTGACATCACATGCTCTCCACAGCCTTGTTTATTAGTAACCATGACTGAGGGTTTGTTCATTGCAATGTCATTCCCAGCCTATAAGTCAGCGAGACCCCCAAGGAATGTGGTTCTGCCTTAGAATGGAGAGAGACCTATCAGCAAGCTCCACAGATTAATCCAAAGCAGGGTTCTCAAACTCTAGCCCCCCAAATGTTTATGAACTACAACTCCCACGTTATTCTCCAGCTGTCAAAGAGTTCTTGGGATTGTAGGTCATCAGCATTTGGGGGTAGAGTTTGAGATCCCTGATCGAAGGACTGGAAACCTTAAGAAATTGGCATTTCATGCATTAGGAATTCCAATAATGTGCAATAATATGAATATATATATATATACAGTCACAGCCGAAATTGTTGGCACCCCAGACATTTTTCCAGAAAATCAAGTATTTATCACAGAAAAGTATTGCAGTAACACATGTTTTGCTATACACATGTTTATTCCCTTTGTGTGTATTGGAACAAAACAAAAAAGGGAGGAAAAAAAGCAAATTGGACATAATGTCACACAAAACTCCAAAAATGGGCTGGACAAAATTCTTGGCACCCTTAACTTAATATTTGGTTGCACACCCTTTGGAAAAAATAACTGAAATCAGCCGCTTCCTATAACCATCAATAAGCTTCTTACACCTCTCACCCGGAGTTTTGGACCACTCTTTCTTTGCAAACTGCTCCAGGTCTCTCTTATTGGAAGGGCGCCTTTTCCCAACAGCAATTTTAAGATCTCTCCACAGGTGTTCAATGGGATTTAGATCTAGACTTATTGCTGGCCACTTCAGAACTCTCCAGCGCTTTGTTGCCATCCATTTCTTGGTGCTTTTTGACGTATGTTTGTGGTCATTGTCCTGCTGGAAGACCCAAGATCTCGGATGCAAACCCAGCTTTCTGACACTGGGCTCTACAGTGCGACCCAAAATCCTTTGGTAATCCTCAGATTTCATGATGCCTTGCACACATTCAAGGCACCCATTGTCAGAGGCAGCAAAACAACCCCATAACATCATTGAACCTCCACCATATTTCACTGTAGGTACTGTGTTCTTTTCTTTGTAGGCCTCATTCCATTTTCGGTAAACCGTAGAATGATGTGTTTTGCCACAAAGCTCTATCTCGGTCTCATCTGTCCACAAGACGTTTTCCCAGAAGGATTTTGGCTTACTCAAGTACATTTTGGCAAACTGTTGTCTTGCTTTTTTAGGTCTCTGTGTCAGCAATGAGGTCCTCCTGGGTCTCCTGCCATAGCGTTTCATTTCATTTAAATGTTGACGGATAGTTGGCGCTGACACTGATGCTCCCTGAGCCTGCAGGGCAGCTTGAATTTCTTTGGAACTTGTTTGGGGCTGCTTATCCACCATCTGGACTATCCTGCGTTGCAACCTTTCATCAATTTTTCTCTTCCGTCCACCCACAGAGAGATTAGCTACAGTGCCATGGGTTGCAAACTTCTTGATAATGTTGCGCACTGTGGACAAAGGAAAATCTAGATCTCTGGAGATGGACTTGTAACCTTGAGATTGTTGATATTTTTCCACAATTTTGGTTCTCAGGTCCTCAGACAGTTCTCTTCACCTCTTTCTGTTGTCCATGCTTAGTGTGGCACACACAGACACACAATGAAAAGACTAAGTGAACTTCTCTCCTTTTTATCTGCTTTCAGGTGTGATTTTTATATTGCCCACACCTGTTACTTGCCCCAGGTGAGTTTACAGGAGCATCACATGCTTGAAACAATCTTATTTATCCACAATTTTGAAAGGGTGCCAATAATGTTGTCCAGACCATTTTTGGAGTTTTGTGTGACATTATGTCCAATTTGCTTTTTTTCCTCCCTTTTTTGTTTTGTTCCAATACACACAAAGGGAATAAACATGTGTATAGCAAAACATGTGTTACTGCATTACTTTTCTGTGAGAAATACTTGATTTTCTGGAAAATGTCTGGGGTGCCAACAATTTCGGCCATGACTGTATATATATATATATAAATATATATATATAATATGAATGACAGAAGTATCAATAGTCTTGATAAAAGGTCCGAGGAGCCGAAACGGCGGTCTTTCTTTTTAATGCACATCCAATAAAATCAATTTTAAAAGTCCCAGAGTGCTCCCATACTTTTTTTGGTTGGTGTATTTTTATATATTATTAATAAAAGTTATGTTTTAACTTTGGTGTTCTCGACCTTAGTGTCTTTTGTGAGACTTTTTCTTGCATGCCAATTCTTTGTTCCGTATTTATCCTGTGTCCGGCCATGTGCACCGAGGCTGCGTACCGGCGGGAGGTTTGGTGTTGCAGGACTAATATATACTGTATATATCAGAGTGGGATACATTGATGCTGTGACAAGCTTAAGCAAGCTCATATTTTATGAACTAAACTCCCATCATTTATTACCTAGTTAGGTTGTGTAAAATACGGTGAAAACCGTGAATGTCTTTAAATTGTGAAGCATTGATGGTGTTGTTTTTCTAATAGAGTGCTCTCCTCTAGTATTATATATACAAATATACACACACACTTAGGCTGGCCGTCCACTGGAACCGTTTTCGTGCGATGGTGCGATCATCCGATATCTTCTGTCGTCGTACGTCCGATCCTGTAACATGAATGTGAATGAACCATCGTCCATTGCAGCAGACGTCCGACTTCTGGCGAGGGGTAAAGACCGCAGCAGATGGGCAGTCACACCTTGCAGGCTGGGAGTTCAGAACGATTGCTGGGCAAGATGGACGTTGACAAACTCATTAGGGGAGTTTAAAAAACGCATTTATAATGGTTTCGCTGTTTTTTGAACTCCCATTGAAAATAAATGGTGCAGACATGATGCATGTTTACCAAATCACCTTTTTGCATGTTGGGACTAGCTGTCTAACATGGTGGGACTAGCGGTGCTGCTGCACAAAGGGGTTTATTCACTAAGCACTGACATGCCTCCCGAAGGGCACTGAATGATGAATTTCCCCATACGGTGCAATTTTGTTGCTGTTTGTACTGTAAAAATGATGGCGAAATATGGTGCAGTTTGCTGCAGATCGCTGCAGCGGCAGAGAGAACAGATATCAGAGCGCAGTACTGCACTGAAGTGTTGGCGTCATGCCCTGATTTAGGGGATAGTTTGACAGGTTTACAGACAAAGCGCATAGTAAAAATAATAGTAACAAAAAAAAGGGCTGCACTGGTTCCAAAAGCAGAATGAACTTGTTTTTGTATGTAAAACCAGTTCATTCTGGTTTTGGCAGCCTCTGCACTCCAGCTCTGATTTTGATTTGGATCGTCTGTGGTTGCAGGACAGATCACACGCAGTGGACGACCTCTAGTCTGACCTGGTCGGATGAGCGTCGTCGTCCATGGTCTGACGAAAAAGTCGGTCGTCCGACTACGGATCCAGTGGACGGCCAGCCGAATACTGTATATATTGTATATCTATGTTATAATTAGAAATCTATTACATTGTATCAGAATAGCGGAATTGTGGATGGTTGCCCGTTTCAGGAGCTTTTCAAATACAATTCGATAATATTAGTAAATATTATTAATTTGTGTTATGGTGCAGGTGACAAAGCTCTTCTTTTGTATGTTGTTTTATACAAATTGATAGCTATTGTATCACTGTGTCCTGTGTTTGCAAAAGAGATATTTTTAAACATACCCTCCATTATTTCACACATTGAAATATATAGATATCCATGTAACTCACTAAACCTTCCTTCTTGCTAAACATTATTTCCACTAATCCAGATTCACTGGGAATATCAGGTAAATATGGTCCAGTCAGGCATAATACATTTTCCACATTCTCTACGGCTTCTTAATTGCTGGTTTTATTTTAGTGACTTATGTTTTAATTCTATTTTCATTATAATATATATATATATATGTTTTTAAAATGTGGTTTTGGATTGAAACCACCGGGTCTGAAAGGGTTAAGAGGTAGAGCGTAAGCACATAACTCATGCCGCTGTAAACCCGGATTGCACCTGATTTTATTACTATGTTTCTTGCTCGTTTCCTATGAACGTTCAGCTTTGTAAAGCACTCAGATATTGAGGAAATGGGAAAGAAGTCCTCAAGCTCCAGCAATGTAAATCGTAAAGATCTAGTGGCAATTTGTTTCGAGTATACACTGCAAGTGTTTTACAGGCCTGGAGTAAATACACTTTGTATTCAATTCATAAAACAAGCAAGTGTATGTAGCAAACTATGGAAAGAATGCTGGAGCTTGTATATGTGTGTGTGTGCAGGAGACTTTGGATAACCTGAGTGTGCATGTGTGTGTACTGGACAGTTTGAATAACATTTCCGAGTGTGTATCTTTGTAGGAGAGTAGGGAGAGGAAACCTGCATGTATGTGTGCATGCAGCAGACTTTAGATAAGATGCTTGAGTGTACATATGTGTGCAAAATACTTTGAATGAATAAGATGTCTGAGTGTGCAGGAGAACCTGGATAAGATATCTGAGTGTGCAGGAGAACTCGGATAAGATATCTGAGTGTGCAGGAGAACTCGGACAAGATATCTGAGTGTGCAGGAGAACTCGGATAAGATATCTGAGTGTGCAGGAGAACTCGGATAAGATATCTGAGTGTGCAGGAGAACTGGATAAGATATCTGAGTGTGCAGGAGAACCTGGATAAGATATCTGAGTGTGCAGGAGAACCTGGATAAGATATCTGAGTGTGCAGGAGAACTCGGATAAGATATCTGAGTGTGCAGGAGAACTTGGATAAGATGTCTGATTGTGCAGAAGACCTTGGATAAGATGCCTGAGTGTGCAGGAGACCTTGGATAAGATGCCTGAGTGTGCAGGAGACCTTGGATAAGATGCCTGAGTGTGCAGAAGACCTTGGATAAGATGCCTGAGTGTGCAGGAGACCTTGGATAAGATGTGTGAGTGTGCAGGAGACCTTGGATAAGATGTTTGAATGTGCAGGAGACCTTGGATAAGATGTGTGAGTGTGCAGGAGACCTTGGGTAAGATGTGTGAGTGTGCAGGAGACCTTGGATAAGATCTGAGTGTGCAGGAGAACTTGGATAAGATGTTTGAGTGTGCAGGAGACCTTGGATAAGATCTGAGTGTGCAGGAGACCTTGGATAAGATGCGTGAGTGTGCATTTGTGGGCAGGGGGCCTTGGATATGATGTTTGAGTGGGTATGTGTGCGCGAGAGACTTTGGATATGATGTTTGAGTGTGCAGGAGGCTTTGGATAAGGTGCCTAAGTGGGTAGGAGACCATGAATAAGATGTGCTTGTGCTGGCGAATTTACATAACATGCTTGACTGTACCTGTGCATGCAGGAAATGTTGGATAAGGTGTTCGAGAGTGCTGGAGACTTAGGCAGATTTTCCAACGTGTAGGAGACCATGCATAAGATGTGTGTGGGTGCCGAAGACTTTATATCAGGTGGATGAGTCTGTAGGAGACTTTGGATAAGATGCTTGAGAGTGCCGATCATGTGCATGAGCATTTGGATGAGGTGTAGGTGTGTGCAGGAGACCTTGGAGAAGATATAAGGTCTCCTGAACCCATTGGTTGGTCGGCTAGACACCAATACAGGCCCACAAAGTTCTTGGATCATTCATGATCAAACATCAATGCTCTGCCATCCGTCCCAAATTTTTATTTGGTTTTATCCCATTAAAGACAACACAGGTAAAAATAAAAAGGATTCACGAGACGGTAAAAGTTATGGAAATCTCCAGATTTTAAAAAGAAGGGGACATCAGTGTACCCCGAAGTCTGATCACAAAGATTAATTGCCTAAAAAATCATTATATATATATATATATATATATTATATATATATATATATATATATATATATATATAAAGGAGGAGAGAAGGCGGCACTCGGACAGAAGTAAAACATAAAAAATGTATTGAATCATTTAAAATGAAGCCATAGAACCGACGTTTCGGCTCGCACAGGAGCCATTCTCAAGGTAACTCAAACAAACATTGTGTGTGTTTAAATAGTGAACAGCATAGTTGGAATACCAATCCAAACGAGCTAATCAAAAAGAGAAGTGGCCACAGGTGTAAATGTGCGTGGGTCCTAGAACCCCGCACGTCTCAGCCAGATACGTCACGTGATTACGGCCGTGAGCCAGTTGTCAAGACAACTAAAAACAATGCTAAACCTTACCGGAAGCAAAAGAAAAAAGAGAAAAACATCCCGAGCAGGAAGAGAGAGCAACATATTAACAGAAAAGTAAGGATATATAGAAGTGAGCGTTGCTGCAGGCAATCATAGAGGCACCATCAGCCAAACAGTATATGAGGAGGTAGGTATTAACAACGTCTAAACAGATCAAGTGACCCACAACAGAGAAGTCATATTATTGTACCCACAATGCATCACATCAGTCAAAAATACATAGAAACAATGTAGACACAAAATGTAGTGTCTATGGTACATGCATAACAATAGTAATAAGTCACAACAATTAGCGGTCATACAGAAAGCTAGAGAAGGAGACTGAATGAATATGTCTTCTTCTCCTTCTCTAGCTTTCTGTATGACCGCTAATTGTTGTGACTTATTACTATTGTTATGCATGTACCATAGACACTACATTTTGTGTCTACATTGTTTCTATGTATTTTTGACTGATGTGATGCATTGTGGGTACAATAATATGACTTCTCTGTTGTGGGTCACTTGATCTGTTTAGACGTTGTTAATACCTACCTCCTCATATACTATTTGGCTGATTGTGCCTCTATGATTGCCTGCAGCAACGCTCACTTCTATATATCCTTACTTTTCTGTTAATATGTTGCTCTCTCTTCCTGCTCGGGATGTTTTTCTTCTTTTTTCTTTTGCTTCCGGTAAGGTTTAGCATTGTTTTTAGTTGTCTTGACAACTGGCTCACGGCCGTAATCACGTGACGTATCTGGCTGAGACGTGCGGGGTTCTAGGACCCACGCACATTTACACCTGTGGCCACTTCTCTTTTTGATTAGCTCGTTTGGATTGGTATTCCAACTATGTCTGTTCATTATTTAAACACACACAATGTTTGTTTGAGTTACCTTGAGAATGGCTCCTGTGCGAGCCGAAACGTCGGTTCTATGGCTTCATTTTAAATGATTCAATACATTTTTTATGTTTTACTTCTGTCCGAGTGCCGCCTTCTCTCCTCCGTTATACATTACTCTTTGGCTGAGCACCAACTACTGACCGCATGAAGATACTCTAAGGTGTTGCAGGACTTGTGGTGATGTATATATATATATATATATATATATATATAAAATCAAGTTTACAATTGCAGAAGACATTTACACATCCCAGCAATTCATATATACACTATATTGCCAAAAGTATTCGCTCACCCATCCAAATAATCAGAATCAGGTGTTCCAATCACTTCCATGGCCACAGGTATATAAAATCCAGCACCTAGGCATGCAGACTGTTTTTACAAACATTTGTGAAAGAATGGGTCGCTCTCAGGAGCTCAGTGAATTCCAGCGTGGAGCTGTGATAGGATGCCACCTGTGCAACAAATCCAGTCGTGAAATTTCCTCGCTCCTAAATATTCCACAGTCAACTGTCAGCTGTATTATAAGAACGTGGAAGTGTTTGGGAACGACAGCAACTCAGCCACGAAGTGGTAGGCCACGTAAACTGACAGAGCGGGGTCAGCGGATGCTGAGGCGCATAGTGGGAAGAGGTCGCCATCTTTCTGCAGAATCAATCGTTACAGACCTCCAAACTTCATGTGGCCTTCAGATTAGGTCAAGAACAGTGCGCAGAGAGCTTCATGGAATGGGTTTCCATGGCCGAGCAGCTGCATCCAAGCCATACTTCACCAGGTGCAATGCAAAGCGTCTGATGCAGTGGTGTAAAGCATGCCGCCACTGGACTCTAGAGCAGTGGAGACGCATTCTCTGGAGTGACGAATCGTGCTTCTCCATCTGGCAATCTGATGGACGAGTCTGGGTTTGGCGGTTGCCAGGAGAACGGTACTTGTGTGACTGCATTGTGCCAAGTGTAAAGTTTGGTGGAGGGGGGATTATGGTGTGGGGTTGTTTTTCAGGAGCTGGGCTTGGCCCCTTAGTTCCAGTGAAAGGAACTCTGAATGCTTCAGCATACCAAGACATTTTGGACAATTCCATGCTCCCAACTTTGTGGGAACAGTTTGGAGCTGGCCCCTTCCTCTTCCAACATGACTGTGCACCAGTGCACAAAGCAAGGTCCATAAAGACATGGATGACAGAGTCTGGTGTGGATGAACTTGACTGGCCTGCACAGAGTCCTGACCTCAACCCGATAGAACACCTTTGGGATGAATTAGAGCGGAGACTGAGAGTCAGGTCTTCTCGTTCAACATCAGTGTGTGACCTCACAAATGCGCTTCTGGAAGAATGGTCATAAATTCCCATAAACCCACTCCTAAACCTTGTGGACAGCCTTCCCAGAAGAGTTGAAGCTGTTATAGCTGCAAAGGGTGGACCGACGTCATATTGAACCCTCTGGATTAGGAATGGGATGTCACTTAAATTCATATGCGAGTCAAGGGAGGTGAGACAATGCTTTTGGCAATATAGTGTATATATAGCCAGTGTTTTATTGTTTGTGCTTTTATTCTCTTTTGTTACTTTTTCTCGTAGAGTTTTCGCTCTATACCAGGTCTCCGAGAAAGAGAGATGCAGACACAAATAATCCTTGAGATGGCAGCAAAACGACAGTAAATCCGTTCCAGCAACGAGCATTGGAAAAAAAAAAAAAAAAAATAACTCTGATGTGCCGCAGTTGAATAAAAATATAATAATAATAATCATCACCATTGTTATAATTTTATTACCGGGGCATTCTGTCAATAACGTGCGCTCAGACAACATCCGCATGGTGTACATTTTTTTTTTAAAAAAATGGTTATTATTACTTATTAAGTGCATTTGACATTCGCACTTCGCCCCCGTCTGCTGGACCCAATTAATATCAGAGTCATGCAAGACAAGCACTGTACCTGTAACGTCTGATTAAGCCGTTTTAATCCAAGAGCAGTCGTCTGTGTTCTTATTTACTACAGACCTATAACACCGGCGTTTGGCAAAGAAGGAGAATTTGACTTCGGAAAGGTTTAATTGTTTTTATTGTGTCGCACAGGGTGCCGGATATTCCTTATAAAGAGCACACTGTTAGACTATATCGACGGGTAGTTATCTATACAGGTGTCTGCACTGCACCTTTATAAAAATAAATTAAAAAATAGCTTTATTTGTCTACAACTAAGCCAATTTAGAAGATATTAATAATAAATATTTTATATATATATATATACACACACACACACATGCGCTCCATACCAAAGAATACTATATTAACCCCTTCACTGCTGAGCCATTTCACGTCTTAAAGAAAACAAATTTTTCCATTTTTTATGATTTTTGTTCTTTACTTTAAAACATGGTCATGTTTGGTATCATTGGAAAGGCCATGCTCTGGCCTTTCTAATGATACCAAACATGACCCTGCTAGCTGAAAATAGTCGGGAGATATCGTGGTTCAAAGTAACCAATATCTCCACCCCTAGCGTTCCTTAGGAGTCAATAAGGACGTTCTCCACATGTCCTCAGCAGTGAAAGGGTTAAAAGCGATCAATCCATTTTAAAGATTTCCAAGTTCCAAATTATAGAATATATATCCTGGTGAGTTCACACACTTCTTTTTTAGGACTTGACCCCTGTGTGTTTATATCCTGAAGAAAGTCCCTCTGAGGACTGAAACGTTGAAAATTGATGCCATAATAAAATTCTATTTTATTTAAATTCTGAAAAGAAGTCTCCGTGTGCGTCTGGATTTGGTCTCATATATAAAAACCAAAGAGAGAGAAGGACGCACTCCAGGACTTCAAAATAAATAAAAACGATGTTTTATTAAATAAACATTAAACGATGCCCATACTACGCACCTGACCGACTGTCAGGATTCCACCCTTACCGGCGTTATGAGCCCTGCGGCGGCGCCCCCTGCGGGTCCCCGAGAGGTGGCTGCGCGGCATACTGAGGCGTTGGCGCTGCCGCGTGTCGACGTGCAGGCCGGAGCCTCCTTCGTCGCTGGGTCAGACCTTCCGCGCATGCGCATGGTCCCGATGGGCCTTATGGGCCTAGAAAGATGCCGGCGCAGACGGATGACGTCGGCGCTATCCCCAGCTGCCTAACAAGATGCCCTATAAAGAAGACATCAGTGGGGAAAGTCAACGCTCTAATATTTTAGATATACGCTGAGCTAATTACCTCCTTTTTCCCCTGAGCTTCTTTGAATACTGATTGAACGACCTTTGCTTGGATAACGACTTTGCACCGAACTCTGCCTGCCCACGACCTTTTGCTTGGATAAACGACTTTGCACCGAACTCTGCCTGCCTATGACCTATGCTATTAACATCAACTACTCTAACGGATTAATTATCGAATATATATATATATATATATATATATATATATATGATACATCAAGACGTCCGGTATATTTATCGGAGAAACTATCTACCACCTGATTTACTACAAACCTGACGCCACTGGTACCAGCAGACAGTAGCGTTATATATTATTCCTCCTGACTCTGATACTTGCTACGTACAGGCAAGACTGCTACATAGTGGTTCCTCTTATATCTATTATAACTACTATTGTCAAGGACTCTTTCCTGATATATTTCCTGATATAATATTAAAGCCATATAAAGGAACCAGCGTATTTTGCAGATACCCTGAATGCGCTTACCCGACAATTAGCTACCTTAGCTCAAACTGTACAAGATGTAAGAGACGCCCAAGGCGTATTACAAAACAATCAGAACCATCTAGAACAAGCAGTTCATGTGAACCCGGTACAAATTGGCGCGATGCCTGAACCTCCTCCATATCGTGCGGAACCCATCTATACCGCGGATTTGCATACCTCTCCACCGGAGACCTACGACGGGAATAGATGCGAGTTCCGGAGTTTTATCACCTCCTGTCAAGTACTCTTCTCCTTACAACCACATGTATATAATAACGACTTTACGCGGGTTGCATGGTGATTTCTCTACTAAGAGGTAAACCTCAAACCTGGGCCCATCACTTGTTACATACCAATAACCCGATACTCAACGAGTGGAACACGTTTTTTGGAGCTATGGAGGAGTTGTACGATGATCACCACCGCGCTAGTACTGCAGCACATGCTCTGATGGCCTTACGTCAAGGTCGTTCTGAAGTAGAGGACTATATAACAGAGTTTCGTCATCTCGCCCTAGAATCCGACTGGAATGAACCAGCGTTATTAACTCATTTCAAACTTGGATTATCGGAGGCTCTAAAGGACGAACTCGCCCGTACAGGCACCCCTACTGGTCTCGAAGATACCATGAGATTGTGCATACGCATAGACCGGCGATTGAGAGAAAGGAGAGCGGAAAGAACCGCCGTTTCTATACCCCAACGGAGAAACGCCCCACCGGCTCCTCTACCGTTTCCTGCTCTACCTCCCCCTGAAACAGAACCGATGCAGGTAGGAGCAGCTAGAGGCCGACTGGATGTAAGAGAACGCGATAGGAGAAGGTCCCTGGGTCTCTGCATGTATTGCGGGAGAGCCGGCCATCAACTCCGTGAATGCAGACCGAAACCTCGGAATATAACCGGTAAGCCCACGAATCCTGTAAAATGCTTTACAAATTGCTGTGTACTTGGTACATCGGGTGAACATCTCACTATTAACATGTCATTACAGTGGCGGGATCACACGGTGGACCTGACTGCGTTGATTGATTCAGGAGCTAGTCAGAATTTTATTGATGCATCACTGATACAAAAATTAAAAATTCCGTATAGGAAGAAACGCTACCCCTTTTCTGTCTCACTATTGGACGGTACTCTCATTAGTTCAGGACTCGTGACACAAGAGACAGAAATCATTACCATGAACATGGGAGTACGACACCATGAAGAGATAATATTTGATATAGTCAAAACCCCCATCTTTCCTGTGATTCTCGGTATTGATTGGTTATGACTACATAATCCCAATATAGACTGGATCGAAGCTACGCTAACCTTCACTTCTGCACATTGTGTAACCAAATGTATACGTCCACAGAAATTTATACTCAACAATAGTACGATACCTATATTACCAAAGGTATATTCGGACTTTCATGATATATTCGAGAAAAAGGGAGCTGATATACTCCCCCCTCATCGCTCCTATGATTGTCCGATCGATATTTTTCCTGGTGCCATGATTCCTTTCGGCAGAGTATATCCCTTATCTGAACCTGAATTAAACGTTTTAAAAGAATACATAGATGAAAAAACCTAACTAAAGGTTTTATAAGACCCTCAACCTCTCCCGCTGGGGCAGCGATCTTTTTTGTAGGAAAGAAGGACGGAGGACTACGCCCCTGTATCGATTACAGAGCAATGACCGCGATAACTATCAAAAACAAATATCCGCAACCGCTCATAACCGAGTTAATGGATAGACTGAAGACAGCTAAGAAATTTACAAAATTGGATTTACGCGGAGCATACAACCTGGTGAGAATCAAAAAAGGGGACGAATGGAAGACTGCCTTCAGGTCGAGGTACGGACACTATGAGTACTTAGTCATGCCCTATGGGCTCTGTAATGCACCCGCAACCTTCCAATACGTTCTGAACGATATCCTAAAAAGTATCTTAGATCAGTACGTGATAGTATACCTAGATGATATATTGATATACTCCGATAGTCAAGAAGATCATACACAACATGTAAGAAATGTTTTATTACGATTAAGACAACACAGATTGTATGCCAAGCTTGAAAAATGTCTGTTTAATGTGACCACTTTAGAGTTTCTCGGATTTGTGATAAAACTTAATAACATAATGATGGATCCCTCCAAAATCAAAGCAATATGATCTTGGCCCATTCCTGCGAATAAAAAAGGGATACAATGTTTTATTGGTTTTTGTAATTTTTATAGGAAATTCATCAAAAACTTTTCCAGGATCATCAAACCATTGACATACCTAACCAAACAATCCATACCATTCAAATGGTCAGTAGCCGCTAATGACGCCTTTTGTTACTTAAAACGTTTATTCTCTACAGCTCCTATACTAAGCATGCCGGATACGATGAAGCCCTTCGTCCTCGAAACTGATGCATCAGATACCGCCATCGGCGCCATACTGTCGCAAGTTCAAGGAGAAAATCAAAGCTAACACCCTATTGCTTTCTACTCAAGAACCTTATCTCCAGCTGAAATTAATTATGACGTCGGGGATAAAGAACTTCTCGCAATCAAATCTGCACTTGAAGAATGGCGTCATCTCCTTGAAGGTACAATACATCCCATAACAATATATACCGATCATAAGAATTTAGAATATCTAAGACAAGCAAAGAGGCTGAAGCCTAGACAAGCCAGATGGGCTCTCTTCTTTTCTAGATTTATCGTTAATATAACGTATAGACCAGGAAAAAAGAACGGCAAAGCTGACGCTCTATCCAGGAGTATAGAATCTAGACAGAGATCAGAAGTATCTTACGTATTACTGAGGAATTGTTTTCTTAATGCGACATTACCATTGTGGGACACTATCAGAAAATATTCTAAGATAAATGACAAGACGGCTCCATTGAAACTAGAAAAAGGAGTGTTCTAGAAAGGAGAGAAGATATTTGTTCCTCCTGAAGCGAAGAATAGTATACTAAACCATTTCCACGATTCAGCCCTAGGAGGTCACGCCGGAATATACAAAACAAAGGAAAGTATAGAACGTTTATTCTGGTGGCCTGGAATGTCAAGAGATATTAAAGAGTACATCACTCACTGTACAGTATGTATAAGATCCAAAGATGATAAAAGAAAACCGCAAGGTCTACTACAACCACTTAAGATACCAGAAGCCCCTTGGCGAGATATCTCTATGGACTTTATAGTAGACCTCCCACCATCTAACGGATATACTACCATACTAGTGGTAGTAGATCGTTTCTCCAAGATGAGTCATTTCATAGCCACTAAGACAATCCCTTCCGCTAAAGACACCGCTACGATCTTCATTAAGGAAATCTTCCGTCTACATGGTCTACCCGAAAACGTAGTAACGGATAGAGGTACCCAATTTACTGCTAAGTTTTGGTTGGAATTCTGTAAAGGTCTACACATGAAACGGTCCTTATCTACCGCCTACCACCCCCAGGCAAATGGACAGACTGAACGCACTAATGCTACTTTAGAACAATACCTCCGTTGCTTCGTGACCTACCTACAATCCGACTGAAATGATCTACTACCCATAGCTGAATTTGTTTACAATAACCAGATTCATAAATCTACGTCTATGACCCCTTTCTTTGTCAATACAGGAAGACACCCCTCAATGTTACCAGGTTCTTCACTCTATACCCCCTGTCCTGCAGTAAATTATAGATTTCAATCCATCACCAGAATAACGGAAAAGGTTAAAAGAATGTTACAGAGAGCCCAATGGAGATATAAAACATATGCTGATCGTAAAAGAACCCCTGCTCCGTTATACAAAGAAGGAAACCGAGTGTGGCTATCTACCCGATACATTAAATTGAACTGTCCTTCGAAGAAATTGGGCCCCCGATTTCTTGGCCCTTACATGATAGAAACCGTCCTCTCTCCTACAACGGTTCGCCTACGGCTACCGGCCTCCCTGAAAATACATCCCGTCTTCCATGTCTCATTGATTAAACCACAGATTACGGATCCTTTCACCCATCGTACTCTCCCTCCTCCGGGCCCGGTGAGTGCCCGTGATAATGATGTCTACGAAGTATCAAAAATTCTCGACTCTCGTATGTATCGAAGAAGGCTTCAGTATCTGATCCGTTGGAAGGGTTATAGTCCCGCCGAAGACTCCTGGATATCAGCGCTGGATGTCGATGCTCCATCCCTGGTACGCCGTTTTCATACGGCTCACCCTGATCGCCCACGGAGTGGTCGCCTTGTGAGGGGGTTATGTCAGGATTCCACCCTTACCGGCGTTATGAGCCCTGTGGCGGCGCCCCCTGCGGGTCCCCGAGAGGTGGCTGCGCGGCATACCGAGGCGTTGGCGCTGCCGCGTGTCGGCGCGCAGGCCGGAGCCTCCTTTGTCGCTGTGTCAGACCTTCCTCGCATGCGCATGGTCCCGATGGGCCTTATGGGCCTAGAAAGATGCCGGTGTAGACGGATGACGTCGGCGCTATCCCCAGCTGCCTAACAAGACGCCCTATAAAGAAGACATCAGTGGGGTAAGTCAACACCCTAATATTTTATATATACGCTGAGCTAATTACCTCCTTTTTCCCCTGAGCTTCTTTGAATACTGATTGACTCCCTTGGCCTACGACCTTTGCTTGGATAACGACTTTGCACCGAACTCTACCTGCCCACGACCTTTTGCTTGGATAACGACTTTGCACCGAACTCTGCCTGCCTATGACCTATGCTATTAACATCAACTACTCTAACGGATTAATTATCGATATATATATATATATACATCAAGACGTCCGGTATATTCTTCGGAGAAACTATCTACCACCTGATTTACTACAAACCTGACGCCACTGGTACCAGCAGACAGGTAGCGTTATATATTATTCCTCCTGACTCTGATACTCGCTACGTACAGGCAAGACTGCTACATAGTGGTTCCTCTTAAATCTATTATACCTACTATTGTCAAGGACTCTTTCCTGATATATTTCCTGATACCGACGTTTCGGCCCTCGCAGGGGCCTTTATCAAGGTCCTTGATAGAGGCCCCTGCGAGGGCCGAAACGTCGGTCAGGTGCGTATGGGTATCTTTTAATGTTTAGTTAATAAAACATCGTTATTATTTATTTTGAAGTCCTGGAGTACGTCCTTCTCTCTCTTTGGTTTTCGTATGATCTATTGGACTTTACACCCCAGCATTTTTGTCTTTACATGGCCTCAGCAGGTTGCCACTGTTTTTCTATATATATATATAAATATAATATATATATATATATATACAGTTGTGTTCAAAATTATTCAACCCCCACTGAAATTGAGTGTTTTGGCCAGTTTGACATTGATTTTGATCATTCAGTCATCTTGCTTACAATTAAATCAAAGAGGCACGTGTAGGTCAGACAAATATAACATAACATTTATAATGAAATAACCACAAATGTCTTTTCTGTGCTCACATCATTATCAGTTTTATTCAACCCCCAAGTGACATTCAATCTTAGTACTTAGTACAACATCCTTTTACAGTTATAACAGCTTTTAAACGTGAAGCATAGCTTGACACAAGTGTCTTGCAGCGATCTACGGGTATCTTCGCCCATTCGTCATGGGCAAAAGCCTCCAGTTCAGTCACATTCTTAGGCTTGCGCACTGCAACTGCTTTCTTTAAGTCCCACCAGAGGTTCTCAATCGGATTTAAGTCAGGTGACTGCGATGGCCACTCCAAAATGTTCCAGCCTTTAATCTGCAACCATGCTCTAGTGGACTTGGAGGTATGCTTGGGATCATTGTCCTGTTGAAAGGTCCAACGTCTCCCAAGCCTCAGGTCTGTGACGGACTGCATCACATTGTCATCCAATATCTCCTGGTACTGAAGAGAATTCATGGTACCTTGCACACGCTGAAGCTTCCCTGTACCTGCAGAAGCAAAACAGCCCCAAAGCATGATTGACCCCCCGCCATGCTTCACAGTAGGCAAGGTGTTCTTTTCTTCATAGGCCTTGTTCTTCCTCCTCCAAACATAGCGTTGATCCATGGGCCCAAACAGTTCTAATTTTGTTTCATCAGTCCACAGAACACTATCCCAAAACTTCTGTGGTTGTCCACATGACTTTTGGCATACTGCAGTCGATGCTTACTTATTCTTTGGAGACAGCAAGGGGGTGCGCCTGGGAGTTCTGGCATGGAGGCCTTCATTACGCAGTGTGCGCCGTATTGTCTGAGCTGAAACTTCAGTACCCACATCTGACAAATCTTTTCTCAGTTCCTCAGCAGTCACACGGGGACTTTTCTCCACTCTACGCTTCAGGTAGCGCACAGCAGTCGAAGTCAGCATCTTCTTTCTGCCACGACCAGGTAGCGTTTCAACAGTGCCCTTTGCCTTGAATTTGCGAATGATGCTTCCTATGGTCTCTCTTGGTATGTTTAACATCTTTGCAATCTTCTTATAGCCATTGCCCTTCCTGTGAAGAGTAATCACCTCTTCTCTTGTCTTCCTGGACCATTCTCTTGACTTCACCATGTTTGTAACCACACCAGTAAATGTCTAGAAGGAGCTGAGTATCACAGTCATTTTAAAGCTGCCTAATTGGTGCTTATTATGCTTTATTGCTGCTCCGTGACATCCACAGGTGTTTTCAATACCTGATTGAAGACACTTGAATGAACCTCTGTTCTTCAGAGTGGTAGTCCTTAAGGGGTTGAATAATTGTGTCAATGAAGAATTCACAAAAGAAACATTTACTACTGTATTACGAAACCAATTGATGTCATTTTAGTTGCATATGGTTCTTTAAAAAGTCCTTGTAGGATTTCATTCTGAATACAATTACAAATGTACACTAAATTCCCTAAAACCCTTTACAGCATTGGGGGTTGAATAATTTTGAACACAACTGTATATATATATTTCATATTTACAGTATATATCCATGTATGTGTATAATATATAAATATATAATTCCCTCGCACAATATATATATTTATTTACCCATGTATGTGTATAATACATAAATATATATATAATTCCCTCCCACAATATATATATATTTATTTCATATTTATATACCCATGTATGTGTATAATATATAAATAAATATATATATATTGTGGGAGGGAATTATATATATTTCATATTTATATACCCATGTATGTGTATAATATATATGTATATAATTCCCTCTCACAATATTTATATTTTTCAGATTTATATACCCATGTATGTCTATAATATATATATATAATTCCCTCCCACAAAATATATAAATATATATATTTCATATTTATTTACCCATGTATGTGTATAATATATATGTATATAATTCCCTCTCACAATATTTATATTTTTCAGATTTATATACCCATGTATGTCTATAAAATATATATATAATTCCCTCCCTCAAAATATATAAATATATATATTTCATATTTATTTACCCATGTATGTGTATAATGTATAAATTATTATATTTATTTCCTCCCACAAAAAGATTAAAAAGTGATTTTATTTTGTTTTATTTCACTTATCTGAAAGCAATATTTACATTATTATTTTTTTTCATTTTAAAAGATAAGAAAATGTATTCAGGGTAAATACTTTGATACGATACAATGGTTTAAAAAAATACAATGCATAAACCTATACAGAATATATTCATTTTTATTTGACGTGTGAAACATGCAGCTTGACGTCCGGCAGCTATTACGCTTAGGTTACCAATATTGGTGCTTCGATATTCTATTATCATTTGGATGTGAGTCCAATAAAATAATAGGAGGTATGTAAAAGAGTATAACCACAAATCGATTCTACCGGGAGAAAAACACATTGTTCTGAGGCTCAGTGGGGATTTTTCTTTAAATATAGTACTATATATAGTATATATTAGAGACAAAAAAAAAAGAATAGCGCAAGCATTGTGATAGATACAATATATTCACTAAATCAAAGTGCAGAATTCTTATCAGGTTGAGGCCGGGTTGATTTGATACATTTTCAAAGCAACAAGCATTAAATGCTGCATATTATGAAATTATATATATATATACGTATATATATATGTATATATACACACACACACTCTATATATACACTGTGTGTGTTTATTGGTGGTAACTTAAGTAGCATATCTAGGAATTGTTTTCTTCATCCATTTACAGCTATGAAAATAATTCTAAAAAAAGAAACTAAAACCTATTTCTCGTTGATAATAGAAACCGATATATATACGCAGTTCCCGGTAGAAAAATGCTAAACTGATTATCTTTATGTTTCCTTTTGTTTTATGTATTTCACATAGCTTGTAAAAAGAATAAATAAATAAAGCACTGTCAGTATTTTATATTATTTTCTTACTTTTTTTGCAGGTGTTGGTGAAAAATTCACTGTAAATATTAAAATATGCTTGATTAAATTCAGAAAGGGTTCTAACGAGGAGCTAAGAGCGAGTGCGTTAGCACTGTATGGAAATACAGGTTTTTTGTGTGTTTTTTTTTAATATATATTCAATTCGCTGTACATTTATTGTGTCTCCTGGCAACTAAACGGTCCACAAGGCATTTCCCAAGTACTATAGTAAGAGCATTTAAACTGTATGTAACATTTTGGCCTTAGAGTTTGCAGGTGCAGATGGCGTTTGATGAGCAGAAACTGGATATTGAGATGAAAAGCTCTGTGCGTACACACAAGTTTGATATCCTGGTCAATTCTGGTTGATAAGCGCAATAATATCCACCTAATCTGCATTGGGTGTCTATACACATCCGCCAGAATACCAGCAAGGTAGCAGCAGAGTGTTCTACCTGGCTAATTCCACATTACCAGGGGTTAAGGCAGGGGTCAGCAACCCTGACTCTCCAGAGGATTTGAACTACATCTCCCATGATGCTCAGGTACTCATTAGGCAGGTTGAGCCTCATAGTGTCACCTATATGTATAATGTCTTATCCCTGCACGCAGACAATCTACCTACTGAAAACCAGATTGAGTGGTAAACAGGAGCCAGGAGATGAATATCAGGGCAAGATATCAGACAGAGCCAAGAGTTAAGTGGAAGACAGGATAGTCAGACAATGGCAGGGGTCGGTGCCAAATCGGATAGTCAGTGAATGTCAGTGGTCAGTGCCAAATCAGACAGTCGTCCAATGCCAGAGATCATTGCCAAATTGGATAGTCAGTGAATGCCAGGGGTCATTGCCAAATCGGATGGTCAAACAGCACCAAGGGTTAATCGCAAGAAGGGTTATCAAACAAGCCAAGGTCATACACAGAAGAGCAATGGTGAAAAATACACAAGGAATGGGGATAATGAACCATATAAGGGCAAAGAGTGATACTTGGATGCCAGCATGGGCGCCGCAAAGGGGGGATGGCCCGCAACGGGTGACACCTAGGGTGACACCTAAAAAAAAATATTTTTTTTTCCACAAAAATATTTTACCAGGAAGGATACATTGAGAATTCTCTCATTTTCAAGTATGTCCTGGGTAGGCAAGGCCTAGGCTGGCACTTTCCGGGGGTGGCAAAAAAAAACACCACAAAGAGGATATTCACAGAGCACCAAAATGACGCAGACATTTCAGTGTTCTGTTGTTCCCTGCACTTTGGGTAATCAAATTTCCCTGGTGAATTCACCACAGGGTCCCTGAAGTGTAGGGAATCAGCCACAGAATGCTGCCGCAAACCCGTCGCCTGCTGTTTCAAAAAGAACTACTGAATGAAAATGTCTGGAATTAACATATAAGGTCCTATGAATGATATTGAAAAGGTCTGTTACAGAAAAAAAAGGAAAACCGCTATTAGAGAAAAAAAAATTATTTGTTTTAAAAAAATGCCTAAAAGATACTAAAAAAATAAAATCAATAACTAAAGAGATTTTTTACTATGGATTAAAGGAATAAACGGTTTATTAGATATTGGATAAAAACAGGAATATTTTTAACATTGAAACCTATGGTGTTCGTTCGCCCTGAATAAACCTGCCAAATGAAAACACCGGACATCAGGACATTTCTTTGCTGTTCGGTGTCTCTGAACAGATTAACCATTACTTCTCTATGGGGACTTTCACTGCCTTCGAACAGGCACCGTACTTGCTGTCAGTTTGCCAAAATTTGTGTATGAGCGTATCACAGAGCTCCACAGCAATAAAACTCACAGTAATGTGCGCTGTGTATTATGGGCATTCAGTGTTATATGGGAGTACTGACTTATGAGTAAAAGTAGTTAAAAAAACCCATAAAACTCGGGGGGGGGGGTGGGTGACACCATAAGTTACGGCACCGGGTGACACCATCCCTAGTGACGCCACTGGATGCCGGTCATCACGCCGCAGTGACGTGCGGTGAGGTCAGTGCTTGGTGAGGCACTGGCTAGTATCAGAGCCAGATATACACAGGTTACGTAGGTTCAGGTTCATTGCTCCCCAGGATCTGGCTGCTGTCGGTGCTCCCCAGGATCTCTGTCATCCTCAGGCAGCCTAGTGTGACACTGAGGCCACACCTCAAGCACAGCCCTGCACCCACTGATATGTGTCCTGTTTCGCACAGACTGTCCTGCGCCAATCAATGCATGGGAGGCCTGTCTCCCATGCAGGAGTTTTTTGAATGACTTGGGCCAATAGCGTTTTCCTATTGTCCAAGCTATTTCATTGCTCTCCCAGTGCCTCTGAGGCACTGGGAGAGCAATGTTCAGGAAGTGGGCAGTGCTCGGATGTCTGTTCATTGAACAGAAGCGCCACACTGCACTGTTCTTGGTAGCATACTTGATTTGCGTAGGCTCAGGCTGTTGAAGGGGAAACAAAAAGAATGTGTGGTGCGCACAGAGGACGGACGGAGCTGACGGCAGGGGAACGAGGAGCAGGTGAGTTTGACTGCAGCTGCCCTTAATGGCAGGTGAGGCTCTGCCTCACCTGCCGCCCCTGACCGCACGTCCCTGAGCCGCACCCTGCTAGCGTCGCTGGCCCGCGTCACCGACCCAAAGCCGCGAAGAGCGACTATTTCACTGGTGGTGGCCGGCCAGCGAGCAGCATGGATGGTGCTGCCAGCTGCCGGATACAGGGACAGCAGTGCAGTATGTTACATATAAGAAATGTAGCAGCAAACAGGAGCAGACTGACAAGTAATGGGGACCCGGTCAATAAGGAGATCATGGGGCCCCCTTGTGGCACGCCCACAGAATGCCACACCCACACAAAACCCCACACCGATAAAAACGCAACACCCACATATACATTGTTGTGTTAAAGAATTTATTTCCACACAATTTTTGAAATAATTATTTTCATGACTTAAGAAAACCCACTCGTGTCCCCAATGAATTGGGGATCCATCGTGTCCCCTCCAGAATTACAGATGACCACCGCTCCGCTGCGGCAGCCATCACCCTCTCATTGCAGCCAAGGCTGCGCCTTGGCACAGAAGGTCCCTGCGGCAAACGTGGGAAGCTGCCAATCACTTTTCAGGTTTATAAGATTCTGTACATTACTGATACAATACTTGTACACACTGCACATTGTGCTTCCGAATTGCACCATATTTCGATTGCAATTCTGGCAGTAGCTGAACGGCCGTGAAATTGCACCGTACAGGGAAATTCACCGTTCGGTGCAATTCGATGGCAAGTTCGGCTCTCTTTGAATAACCCCTATAATTATCCTTCTGATTTACTATTTATTATAAATTTCCTTCTGATCAATGTGTGTGTCTGCCAGTGTCTCTTTGTGGCTTTTGTCCTGTTGGTGGCTGCCTGCGTGTGACTGTAACAAAGCGAGATATACATTAATCTGATGGATTTGTAGATATAGGACATGCAGTGCCCCCCAGGCCTGGTGACCCCTATAGTGAAAACTATCAGGGTTATTCAAAGGAAATCGAAAAGTTACCGCATGTTCGGTGACATTTCGTTCTCTTCAATTTTGGGCGATTTGGCGATCCCATTTCGGCGACCCTGCGGTGTATTCAACAAGCACCACAGGGCCGTCGTAGTGCAGGGAAAAGCCACCGCAAACCCGCCGAAAAGTCACCGCAAAAACCAGGGCGAACGCACACCGGAACCCGCAAAAACATCTGGATTAACCCCGCCAAGCACGCCGGAGAAACTCGAGCAGGAGCCGATCACAGAGCAGCCGCCGGAAAAACCCGAAACCGCAGACGAATGGAGTGAAAAAAATAAAAAACAGTTTGCTTGAATGTTTGAAAAGTGAAACGCTGTTTGCAAAGAAACTACTGCGCGAAAATGTCTGAAATTTACATATAATCCAATGAATGATAAGAAAAAGGGCTGTTACAGGAAAAAAGAAAAAACGATTTTAAAAAAAAACGGAAAAAAATCCCGAAAAATGCCTAAAAGGTCCTAAAAAAATCTAAAAATAAAAGACTTTTTGCTGCAGAATATTATAATGAACGGTTTATTAGATATTGAATTAAAACGGGAATATTTTTAACATTGAAGCCTATGGGATTCTCCTGACCTGTCGAATGAAACCACTGAATGGCAGGGCTTTTCGGCAACTTTTCACTGCTGGTTTTTGTTCTCTGAATAGACGAAGCATTGCTTCTCTATGGGGATTTCACTGCCCTCGAACAGGCACCGTATGTGCAGGCAATTCGCCAACATTTGGCGAACTGCCAGCTCTCTGAATAGCCGAATGGCCAGGAAAGGTAACCGAACGCTGAATTTCAGGGTTCGGTTACTTTTTGGCTCCAATTCGGAGCTCTTTGAATAACCCTGAAAGTCTGCATATAGCGTAAAAAAAGTAATAGTAACGTAAATATATATATATATATATATATTTTTCTATTTTCTCTAGGACACAATTTCATGGAATGGACTGGGTAACATCTCAATGGTGTTGGGGTTTGGTGTATGACCCTCAGGGGCGAGGGGTGGAGTGGGCAGCACCTTTTTATAGATCCAGGCAGCAACAAGTCTTGGGCCAGTCCTGATAACAATAATAATAAATAATAATAATAAAATAATAATAAGAAGAAGAGATGGAGGAAAATGCAAGAGCAAGATAGAGAACTGGAGTGAATGAAATGTCAGCGACTTGAGAAGGTCGTGCAAGGGCAGATTCGGCGATGTAGCATTCATATAGCATGTGTGAACCTGATTACATCCAAATCCGGATTTTGAAGAAGTGGTGATGGTGCATCTGGAAACCTTGATTGGATTTTTTTCAGATTGAATACTGTCATGAGGAGTCTGATTGTGTAGTCCGTCCATGGCAAGTGCAGCAGCGAGGAAAGTACTCCAGGATGGATTCCCTCCGGTCGGTGGGCTGTCATACCACTCATCAAACCTCTGATTGACGTTCAAAAAATTCATAGAAAAGGGAATGATCTCGCCAGGTCAAGTTTTTGTGCAAAAGTTACAGCCAGCAATGTATAATGAGAGCGGGTAACTATGAAATCTGTAAAGTTAAAGTACTATCAACCTAAATCTTTACCAAATCTGAAGGAGCGCTAGGGTTGCCAACTCGGCCATGTTTTCCACCATGGATAAAAGTTACTGCCAATAGGTGGCGCCAGTTGCGGCTGGTGACATTTCAAGTCGGTGGGACGCCAGACTGGAAACATGAACTATTTGTAAAAAAGAAAAAAGGTGACAAAGCCTGGCGCCTAGTATGTAAATATACGTATTTTAAGTATGCTGCTAAAATGCGGAGTGGGCGGCCTAACTCCCTGTAGGTCACTTACGACTTGAACTATCCCACAATGTTACTCCTAAGCGCAAAATAAAATTTGTGTAAATCAATGCAAAACCAGTGTGAATATATGAAAAGTAGGGAAAATATAGTAAACCGTGAGTAAACTGGGCTTATCCTTTCTCCGAGCCTCTCATCAATGGATAATGTATGGAGAGGAGAAAAAGCAATATAGTGCAATTCGGTTTATAGATCGTGACTTTTATATATACATAGATATATCATCACTCACATGGCCCAGAGTATATATAAAATATTGGTTCTGTGTAAGTGCGATGTGCCGATTAAAGGGATGGCACCGCGTCCTCCACACGCGGGAAGCTGGAATAACCGTTCTTGGTTGTCTGCTTCCTGGTGGGAACATGAACTGTCTGTATGCAAGTATGTCTGGATTGCCCTTCTGCACGTCCGCTTGTCTGTATTGTGGATTGCCCTTCTGTGCGTCCGCATGTAAGTGCTCTGTATTTTCCTTCTGTACGTCCGAATGTCAGTGCTGTGTATTTTCCTTCTGTACGTCCGAATGTCAGTGCCGTGGATTGTCCTTCTGTATGTCCACATGTCAGTGCCGTGGATTGTCCTTTTGTATGTCCACATGTCAGTGCCGTGGATTGTCCTTCTGTATGTCCACATGTCAGTGCTGTGTATTGTCCTTCTGTACGTCCGCATGTCAGTGCTGTGTATTGTCCTTCTGTACGTCCACATGTCAGTGCTGTGTATTGTCCTTCTGTACGTCCGCATGTCAGTGCTGAGTATTGTCCTTCTGTACGTCTGCATGTCAGTGCTGTGGATTGTCCTTCTGTACATGCATGTCACTGCTCTGGATTGTCCTTCTGTACGTCCGCATGTCAGTGCTGTGTATTGTCCTTCTGTACGTCTGCATGTCAGTGCTGTGTATTGTCCTTCTGTACGTCCACATGTCAGTGCTGTAGATTGTCCTTCTGTACGTCCGCATGTCAGTGCTCTGTATTTTCCTTCTGTAAGTCTGCATATCAGTGCTCTGTATTGTCCTTCTGTACGTCCGCATGTCAGTGCTGAGTATTGTCCTTCTGTACGTCCGCATGTCAGTGCTGTGGATTGTCCTTCTGTACGTCTGCATGTCCCTGCTCTGGATTGTCCTTCTGTGCGTCCGCATGTCAGTGCTGTGGATTGTCCTTCTGTACGTCCACATGTCAGTGCTGTGGATTGTCCTTCTGTACGTCCGCATGTCAGTACTGTGGTGGATTGTCCTCCTGTATGACCATATATCTGTATTGTGTATAGTCTGTATTTGTATTGTCCCACTTACGTCCAAATTGCCTTATGGTAGGTCGGTCGGAATGTAATGCGCTCGTAAGTCGTCAAGTGGCTGTTATTCAGTGACACTTTGATAAAAGGACAAAGTTCAATGAAGATCGTCCCTTTAAAATCTCTGATATACATTCATGTTTATTGCAAACAACGGCAGAGCAGTGTGGATTATGTAAATACAAATATATGTTTTCCAAAGTTATAAAGGAGTTGTGATGGGTTTGAGTGGGTAACAAAAGGCTAATGATTTGAAGTTGCCCCCAGGAGAGAACTTGCCAGCCCTCCGTTGACTTTGTAATGTACTTTACACATCAATCGATCATTCGCCTCCATCGTGCCCCCCAAATAATAAAGAGAGCTATATATTAAAATGCAAACAGGGCCGTATACTATGTGCCATTTGACGATTTGCTGAATTGGCGCTCAGCATATTTGAGAACAAACTCTACCTGTACCTCCCCGGTAGACCTTTCCGTTTGATGGTGATTGGAATACTCTGTATTCATTACTGCGCTGCATAGTTAAAAGAAATATATATAAAAAAAGCACCGCCGCTCAAAGACACCGTGATGATAATGTCACCGGAGAGAGGTCAAAAAAAACTGCAAGACGCACTTGTTTTATAGAAACATTTCTATTTATGATTTATTTTGTGTAATAATTCCATCATACAAAGTAAGCCAGAACTTAGCTTTTTTTCTCCTCCATTTTTATTTATTTACGTTTTATGTCTCTTTGAAGGGATTCATCTAATTTTTGAGATGCTTGACCTACGTTTTTTTTATCTGCGAGTCATATTACTTATAGAGTGAAGAAGTAAATTACTGTCATAAAATGCCTACATATGTGCTAAAGTTTGACAAAATTATGCCCTCTTATACATTAAGGGAGCCCATAAATTCCTCTTTTAAATTGCCCTGGCTTTGAGATCATGCAGACACATATATCATTTGAGCACGACGAGAAAGCTTGAGTAAAAAGGAAGAAAAAAAAAGAAAGAAAAAGAAATTCAATGTATTATCATTGCTAGAGCGTATTAAACACTGAACAATATTAAGCAAGGACTCAGTGGCTCCATCTGCTGGGGGACACTAATATGCAGACCCTTATGATAGAGTTCAATGAGGATTGCATAGTGATGGTGCAGGAAGACAATACTGAAATTAACCCATTTACAGCAATAGGTTATAGGCATGGAAAAACCAATTATATATATATATATATACACATATGGATGCATTCGAGGTCTTCGTAGAGTACGAAACCTTTATTCAGTATGCTTAAAAAAAAAAAAAAAAAAGACTGGCATTTTGACTTTTTTTTTTTTTTTTGAGAAAGGATTTTACCAGGAAGGATACATTGAATTTCTTTTGTTTTCAAGTACGTCCTGGGTGGCGAGTATGTACCGTTAGGTGTCTTGCCCAGGACACTTACTGGAGAGGTGCTCTTGCTGGGATCGAACCCATGTCTCCACAGGCTCTCTCCATGCAGAGCGGTGACGTTACCTCTACTTCAGTTAAAGCTTTTATTAAGAGCTTGATAAAGGCCCTTAGGAACATTTTAGATGATGTCACAACCCTTTGAAGCCATTTATGTAAATAACAATGTAATTCAGAACAAGACAAAAGTGTCTTATTTACATTCAACTATTTCTAAAAACATGTATGATAGTTTAGAGACTCATTGCTGGGAGTTTTATTGTTTCGCAGATCTGTTATACACCAATGGTCCATTACACCCAAAATATATAGAGGAGCCCCTACAAAGACCCCCGCACACCCTGAATATATGGGGGAGCCCTTAAAAACACATCCACACACCCTGAATTAATGGAGGAGCCCCTAAAAAGACACAGACACACCCTGAATATATGGAGGAGCCCCTAAAAAGACACCCACACACCCTGAATATATGGAGGAGCCCCTAAAAAGACACGCGCACACCCTGAATATGTGGAGGAACCCCTAAAAAGACACCCGCACACCCTGAATATATGGAGGAGCCCCTAAAAAGTCACCCACACACCCTGAATATATTATGGAGGAACCCCTACAAAGACACCCAAACACCCTGAATATATGAGGGAGCCCTTAAAAACACACCCACACACCCTGAATATATGGAGGAACCCCTATAAAGACACCCGCACACCCTGAATGTATGGAGGAGCCCCTAAAAAGACACCCACACACCCTGAATGTATGGAGGAGCCCCTAAAAAGACACCCGCACACCCTGAATATATGGAGGAACCCCTAAAAGTCACCCACACATCCTGAATATATTATGGAGGAACCCCTACAAAGACACCCAAACACCCTGAATATATGAGGGAGCCCTTAAAAACACACCCTGAATATATGGAGGAACCCCTATAAAGACACCCGCACACCCTGAATGTATGGAGGAGCCCCTAAAAAGACACCCACACACCCTGAATATATGGAGGAGCCCCTAAAAAGACACCTGCACACCCTGAATGTATGGAGGAGCCCCTAAAAAGACACCCACACACCCTGAATATATGGAGGAGCCCCCAAAAAGACACACACACACCCTGAATATATGGAGGAACCCCTAAAAAGTCACCCACACATCCTGAATATATTATGGAGGATCCCCTACAAAGACACCCAAACACCCTGAATATATGAGGGAGCCCTTAAAAACACACCCACACACCCTGAATATATGGAGGAACCCCTATAAAGACACCCGCACACCCTGAATGTATGGAGGAGCCCCTAAAAAGACACCCACACACCCTGAATATATGGAGGAGCCCCTAAAAAGACACCCACACACCCTGAATATATGGAGGAACCCCTAAAAAGTCACCCACACATCCTGAATATATTATGGAGGAACCCCTACAAAGACACCCAAACACCCTGAATATATGAGGGAGCCCTTAAAAACACACCTGAATATATGGAGGAACCCCTATAAAGACACCCACACACCCTGAATGTATGGAGGAGCCCCTAAAAAGACACCCAAACACCCTGAATATATGAGGGAGCCCTTAAAAACACACCCACACACCCTGAATATATGGAGGAACCCCTAAAAAGTCACCCACACACCCTGAATATATGAGGGAGCCCTTAAAAACACACCCACACACCCTGAATATATGGAGGAACCCCTATAAAGACACCCACACACCTGAATGTATGGAGGAGCCCCTAAAAAGACACCCACACACCCTGAATATATGGAGGAGCCCCTAAAAAACACCCGCACACCCTGAATATATGGAGGAACCCCTATAAAGACACCCACACACCCTGAATGTATGGAGGAGCCCCTAAAAAGACACCCCACAACCCTGAATATATGGAGGAGCCCCTAAAAAGACACCCGCACACCCTGAATATATGGAGGAACCCCTAAAAAGTCACCCACACACCCTGAATATATGAGGGAGCCCTTAAAAACACACCCTGAATATATGGAGGAGCCCCTAAAAAGACACCCGCACACCCTGAATATATGGAGGAACCCCTAAAAAGTCACCCACACACCCTGAATATATGAGGGAGCCCCTAAAAAGACACCCGCACACCCTGAATATATGGAGGAGCCCCTAAAAAGTCACCCACACATCCTGAATATATTATGGAGGAACCCCTACAAAGACACCCAAACACCCTGAATATATGAGGGAGCCCTTAAAAACACACCCTGAATATATGGAGGAACCCCTATAAAGACACCCACACACCCTGAATGTATGGAGGAGCCCCTAAAAAGACACCCAAACACCCTGAATATATGAGGGAGCCCTTAAAAACACACCCACACACCCTGAATATATGGAGGAACCCCTAAAAAGTCACCCACACACCCTGAATATATGAGGGAGCCCTTAAAAACACACCCACACACCCTGAATATATGGAGGAACCCCTATAAAGACACCCACACACCCTGAATGTATGGAGGAGCCCCTAAAAAGACACCCACACACCCTGAATATATGGAGGAGCCCCTAAAAAGACACCCGCACACCCTGAATATATGGAGGAACCCCTATAAAGACACCCACACACCCTGAATGTATGGAGGAGCCCCTAAAAAGACACCCACACACCCTGAATATATGGAGGAGCCCCTAAAAAGACACCCGCACACCCTGAATATATGGAGGAACCCCTAAAAAGTCACCCACACACCCTGAATATATGAGGGAGCCCTTAAAAACACACCCTGAATATATGGAGGAACCCCTATAAAGACACCCGCACACCCTGAATATACTGAGGAGTGCCTAAAGTTAAGACACCAACACATGACTATAAGGGGGAACCCTTAAAGACACCCACACACTGGATATGGCCCCACTTTGGCAGTTTGATAAATTGATATGCGGAGGATGAGAACAGGAAAAATCCAAAAATGAAAATTACTACGTAGCAAAATTTAAATGAACTGGTTAGAGAGAGAAACGGGTAAAAGGGGGCTCTTATGGGACATTATCACACATTTAATGGTATTTAATTCATTTTAAAGCTTATATAAATAGAAATATATTCTGTTTTGGTCAAACCAGAGTATTTCCCTGTAAGTACAGGGTCTTCACGCTCCAATAACATGTGGGCAATGGGTTATTTGTGTGTTTTTTCTCTGCTGACAACAGAGAAAATATTTAATACATTTAAAAAAAATACACAATCAACAATCAGAGCTGAACTCAACAGCCAATCAGGCGAGGCTTTATTATATTCTCCTCCTGAGGCAAAGTTAGGGGACTCCAGACCACGCCTAGCACAGTACAACATATCAGGTGACTGTGAGAGGACCAGTCAGCAACCAGAGTTATAATGAGCAGCTTAGGGCATTTTCCCGCCTTTTTCCCTCCCCTCAGAGAGTCGCCTCTCTGTGCAGAGCAACATGTTACAGCATTGTTTCCAATCTCTGGTACTCAGGTCCCCCTAACCGGCCAGATTTTAAGGGAAATGCAGACTGAATCCTGCAATCACTGAAATCATATCCCCTGTGCTGTGCTTCACATATCCTGCAAACCTGGCCTGTTAGGGGGGGTCCAGGGTTAGGAAGCACCACATTACACTGATGTTGGTCATGTTATTCACAGCTGCCTAATCAGCAACCAGGGGATTTATCAAAAGCGCAGAGAGGTAAATATGCTGAGCCAGATTTCTATTTCTACATCAAACGCACAAAATACAAAGAGCCAAAGAGCACAAACTGCTGCGACATCGCAAGTCTGCTTCAATGTGTTACTGTCTAGTTATGACATCACTGGTCTCCTGCTTCAATGTGTTACTGTCTAGCTATGACATCACACGTCTCCTGCTTCAATGTGTTACTGTCTAGCTATGACATCACACGTCTCCTGCTTCAATGTGTTACTGTCTAGTTATGACATCACTGGTCTCCTGCTTCAATGTGTTACTGTCTAGCTATGACATCACACGTCTCCTGCTTCAATGTGTTACTGTCTAGTTATGACATCACTGGTCTCCTGCTTCAATGTGTTACTGTCTAGCTATGACATCACACATCTCCTGCTTCAATGTGTTACTGTCTAGTTCTGACATCACTGGTCTCCTGCTTCAATGTGTTACTGTCTAGCTATGATGTCACACGTCTCCTGCTTCAATGTGTTACTGTCTAGTTATGACATCACTGGTCTCCTGCTTCAATGTGTTACTGTCTAGCTATGACATCACACATCTCCTGCTTCAATGTGTTACTGTCTAGTTATGACATCACTGGTCTCCTGCTTCAATGTGTTACTGTCTAGCTATGACATCACTGGTCTCCTGCTTCAATGTGTTACTGTCTAGCTATGACATCACACGTCTCCTGCTTCAATGTGTTACTGTCTAGTTATGACATCACTGGTCTCCTGCTTCAATGTGTTACTGTCTAGTTATGACATCACTGGTCTCCTGCTTCAATGTGTTACTGTCTAGCTATGACGTCACACGTCTCCTGCTTCAATGTGTTACTGTCTAGTTATGACATCACTGGTCTCCTGCTTCAATGTGTTACTGTCTAGCTATGACATCACACATCTCCTGCTTCAATGTGTTACTGTCTAGTTATGACATCACTGTCTCCTGCTTCAATGTGTTACTGTCTAGCTATGACATCACTGGTCTCCTGCTTCAATGTGTTACTGTCTAGCTATGACATCACACGTCTCCTGCTTCAATGTGTTACTGTCTAGTTATGACATCACTGGTCTCCTGCTTCAATGTGTTACTGTCTAGTTATGACATCACTGGTCTCCTGCTTCAATGTGTTACTGTCTAGTTATGACATCACTAGTCTCCAGCTTCAATGTGTTACTGTCTAGCTATGACATCACTAGTCTCCAGCTTCAATGTGTTACTGTCTAGCTATGACATCACACATCTCCTGCTTCAATGTGTTACTGTCTAGTTCTGACATCACTGGTCTCCTGCTTCAATGTGTTACTGTCTAGCTATGACGTCACACGTCTCCTGCTTCAATGTGTTACTGTCTAGTTATGACATCACTGGTCTCCTGCTTCAATGTGTTACTGTCTAGCTATGACATCACACATCTCCTGCTTCAATGTGTTACTGTCTAGTTATGACATCACTGGTCTCCTGCTTCAATGTGTTACTGTCTAGCTATGACATCACTGGTCTCCTGCTTCAATGTGTTACTGTCTAGCTATGACATCACACGTCTCCTGCTTCAATGTGTTACTGTCTAGTTATGACATCACTGGTCTCCTGCTTCAATGTGTTACTGTCTAGTTATGACATCACTGGTCTCCTGCTTCAATGTGTTACTGTCTAGTTATGACATCACTAGTCTCCAGCTTCAATGTGTTACTGTCTAGCTATGACATCACTAGTCTCCAGCTTCAATGTGTTACTGTCTAGCTATGACATCACTAGTCTCCTGCTTCAATGTGTTACTGTCTAGCTATGACATCACACGTCTCCTGCTTCAATGTGTTACTGTCTAGTTATGACATCACTAGTCTCCTGCTTCAATGTGTTACTGTCTAGCTATGACATCACACGTCTCCTGCTTCAATGTGTTACTGTCTAGCTATGACATCACGGGTCTACTGCTTCAATGTCAGCGCTTTCTTCGGCCAGTGTCTTCTTTCTTTCTGCATGTATCTTTAAAATAAACAAACGCTACCATAGCGTAGTAATCTTGGATACAATAAAAAATATATATGTATGATGACAGAAGAAAGTTTGCACTCACATTTCCAAGTGTCTCTATCAGACACTAGCAGGGTTATTCAAAGAGCGTGAAAAGCAGGAGAATGACTGGAGAATCACTGGAGAACGAAAAATTCTAGGTCAAAATAGCCAAACCAGAAAAATTCTCCCTTTCATCTCACTTTCCAAATCGGCTATTTTGACCTAGAATTTTTCATTCTCCAGTTATTCTCCTGCTTTTCACGCTCTTTGAATAACCCTGTAGATGCTCCAGGCAGCCGGCGACATTAAATAGGAACGTCGGATTTCCACGAAGTTTGCAGCCTTATCCCTCCAGTAAACTGCTGGACGTCAAGTATGAATTTAAAGGCAAATTTATTAAAAATACATTAAAACAGGTTTACAGGCGTAGCACCTAAGCTTCCCTTACTGCTTCAATGTGTTACTGTCTAGCTATGACATCACTCAGCTATGCTGCCTGTGTCACTGTATAGTTCTGACATCACAGTCCTACTGTCTGTGTTACCTTCTATGTAGGATATCACAGCCCTACTGCCTCAGTATGTTACTGTCTAGCTATGACATCACAGATCTCCTGCTTCAATGTGTTACTGTCTAGCTATAACATCATAGCTTTGCTGCTCGTGTTACTGTATAGTTATGACTTCAGTCCTACTGTCTGTGTTACCTTCTATGATGGACATCACAGCCCTACTGCCTCAGTGTGTTACTTTCTAGCTATGACATTACAGCTTTGCTAATTTAGTGTTTTATAGTCTACCTATGACACCACAGCCCTTCTGCCTCAATGTGTTACTGTCTAGTTACGACATCACAGCTTTACGGTGTTGCCGTCTAGTTATGACGTCACAGCTGTACTGCCTCAATGTGATACTGTCTAGTTATGACATCACAGCTGTACTGACGTCACACATTTCAAATAAATATTATGGGTTTTTCTAAAAAAAAAATATATAAAGCACTTTGTAGTGAAGGGGTTAACATGCAGCAGACCTTTCAGTAGAGCTCAGTAGGGATTGCATTGTGATGGCAGACAATCCTGAATTAAATCTCTCTGGAGCTATGGGTTATAGGCATGGAAATAAAATAATAATAATTAAACACACACACGTTAATAATATTTCTGGAGCCCGATGTTGCAAAAATCTTTGGTGTTGAAAAACACTGGCGTCTCACAAAAGTTGAATCGAAAAGGCGGCGACTTCAGCGGCGACTTCATGTTCTTGAAACACTTGCTTTTTGTCAACGTTACATTCTTGCCTGCGTTTGTAACATTGATAAACACCAGCGATGCCTGAATAACCCCTGTAGCTTGGAGTTTCTCAGAAACCGCAACATTTACTGCAGTGAGCAACACCTGTCACAATATTTTTGATACAATATACAGTACGGACACAAAACAACAAGTGAGTAAACCGGTCATTTTGTTACAGAAACCCAGGAGATAAATGTAACATAGGTATACAGCGGGTTTTATTCTTCCAGGCTGTGATTACAGACACCTGTGCCTCAGATTCTGTGCAGTCATTCACGATTATAGGGTTGCCAAGTTGGCCATGTTTTCCTGGACACATATTACTACTTCATACAGAGGGGAGCACAGGGAAACGTGCTGCCCTGCAACATGTATAATTCATATGCTGTAGGAAGGAACTAAAGGCAGTTCACTTGGTATTCCTTTTTGATCTCTGACCTACAGTGTATGGATTATACATGTTGCGGGGTGGCAATCTTTCACGCAGTACCCATCAACATGAATAAATTATATGTGTCCAGGAAAACATGGCCGATCTGGCAACCCTATTCACTATTGAAGGACTTAGTCTGGCCCTGTCCCCCCCAGCCCTCGTACAATGGAAGCAAAATGTAATACAAAAGGTATGTGTGCACGAAACCGAGAAAACAAAGCAAAACACATATAACAAACCAATGCAAAAGTAATAGCTGTGTTTAACCACCTTTTTAGGCCTCAAAATAGTGTTTGCATGCCATGTAAAGGAAAGCATAAGCCAAACACACAGAAACCTGGGGTGGGTCTCCATTATTTTTGCATCTAGATTGATAGAGCTTCATGTCATGTATGTATTTTGTTTAAATGTCAATGGAAACTTCCAGAGGTCTTTGAATGTAAAAGATGTCCAGAGAATTATGGGAGCAGTAGTTCAGCAACATCGTGTGGGGGGGGGGCAGAGTTTGACACCCCACCTTAGGGATTTTTTATTTATTACCCGGTGTATACAATAGTATAAAGCAATGGTTCCCAACTGCTGGTCCTCAAGTACCCCTAAGGCTGGTGTCAGAAAAGCGCATTTTGTACGGACTGACTTTCTGACGGAAGACGCAGTAGTGGCTACACAGTCTGTTTTTTTAACTGACGTTATTTTTGACGGATGTAGCAGGGAAAATAAATTAAATATGAAAAACATTTTGTCCGTCAAACATGCTGGACGTATAAATGCAGTCCGTCTGACCACGTTCATCACTCACACACAAAGCTATGAGGACGCAGCGCACTCCACACGTCCGTTCTAACAGTTTTACGTTCTTCCCTAACTTGCGTCCGTTTGCCGCGTGCGTTGTGCGCCTGCAGTTCGGTGCGGATGCACTTCGTGTGGGGGGCTCCATTGGCGATTATACTATGCTGCGACGAACATTATTATGTGTGCACAAACGGACGTTCACACTGCGCTCGTCTGACACCAGCCTAACAGGCCAGTTTTTAAGGATTACCTTGAGGAAATGCAGACTGAATCCTGCAACCACTGAGCAGCAAATCATATCACCTGTGCTGTGCTTCACATATCTGGAAAACCTGACCTGTTAGGGGTACTTGAGGACCGTGGTTGGGAATCACTGATATAAAGCGCTCTTTGCCCTCCAGGTGTTATGGAACTACATTTCCCATGAGGCTCAGCTAAACTAATAACTGAGCATCATTGGGTGATGTACTACTAGGACAACTGGAGAGCCAAGGTTGCTGACTCGCAGTATAAGGCGTATATTTGTGTTTGAATAGGCCGTCTATCACTGGACAAAACGTCTAAAATAAAACAAGTGTGTGTGTATATATACTGTATATATTTCCTTGTGAAATCAGCAATAGTATGAGAGTGTCTGTAACAGAAGCCTTTTCTTTTGCTAATAAATGTATAATTTTTGACGTGAAAGCGGTGTTAGATATAAAAGAATTATCTGCTACAACAGAATTTTATTGGAGGATTTGCTCATCTCCATAGACCAGGTGTGGGCAGCTACAGCCCTCCAGATGTTTTGAAACTACGTTTCCCACGATGCTTGGCTGCTCCTTAGGCTGCGTTCAGACGAACACGCGTGCAGCCGCACTTTATCACGGCCGTAGTAGCAGCAAATGACGGCCAATATACGAAGTATGGCCGCGCAACGCAAGCGGCAAACAAACGCATTTTTTCGAGAACGTCAAACCGCTAGTACTGTGTGTGCGCGTGCTTTTGAGACGTCAGACGCTGCTCATGTCCGGCCAACATAACGTCCATACCCCCAAAGTTTCCTGGTTTGGATCCGTAAAAAATCACGGCCGTAATTGCGCATTGTATGACCTCTATCGCGTATTTCGTGAAAAAGTGCGTCCATGCGTTCGGACGCATTTTTTTACGGCGATGCGAAAAATGCATTTGTATGACCCTAGCTTTAGGTTTGCAGAGCCTCAAGGGAAATATAGTTCTAAAACATTTGGAGTGCCAGGGTTGCCGAGCCCTGATTTATAAGAATATTTAACATTACAATAAGTCATTTTGCTGCCCTGTCCAGGGATACTTCTAATTAATAGAAATCCTGGTGTAATTTGTTTCTGATCGATAGATATTTATAAAATGTTTATCAGAAACAAATTACTTTTGCTTTTACTTTTTTTTTTTCTTACCCCTTTCAGGGTCGGTGAATTGAACTTGCCGAAGTGCGCCGAGTGCTCTTTAAGTAACCCCTTTAGTTGGTGCTACTGGTTATACAATATTATCATACTGTACATCCTTTTTAAACATTCATAATGGAAGGGGTGCAAGATGGCCAAAGATACACAGGAGGTGTATCTATGCCAGTGTTTCCTCAACCAGGCCAGATTTTGCAGATCACCTTGGGGAAATGCAGACTGAATCCTGCAATCACTGGGCAGCAAATCATATCACCTGTGCTGTGCTTCACATATCCTGCAAACCTGGCGAGGCGGAGGGTCCTGAGGACAGGTTTGGGAAACACTGATCTATGCACTATGGGGGACCTGAGATAAGGAGCAAGGAACTTTTACAATAACATTTATACAAAATTGAGCTGGACACTGTATCCTCAAACTACCTGCTATTGATGGATTTGTTAGGCTAGGGACCTCAAACTCTGCCCCCCTCCCCAGGTACAGTTCAATTGCTCTGCCCCCCCCCCATTACAGTTCTCGTCATTCTCTGGAATCACATATTTCATGGACTTGAAGGCCCTCTACATCTTGTGGGGGGGGGCTACAGTTTGAGAACCAATCAATCAGCATTAAGGCTGGGGTCAGACCAGCGCACTTTTAGGCTAGGGTCAGACTGAGGCAGTGCGAACGCGCGTGCAGGCGCACTTAATCACGGCCGTAGTAGCAGCAAATGCCGGGCAATGACGGCCAATATACGAAGTACGGTCGCACAAAAGTCCGGCTGCGCAACGCAAGTGGCAAACGAACGCATTTTGTCGAGAACGTAAAACCGCTAGTACGGTTGTACAGAGTGCGCTGCGTCCGCTAGCGGCGTGTGTGCGTGAATTGGAGATGTCAGACACTGCTATTGTCCGGCCAACATAACGTCCAGATGCACAAAGTGTTTTATTGATGATCCGTACAAAATCATGAACGCAAATGCGCATAGTATGACCGCTATCGCGTACTCCGTGAAAAAATGCGTCCATTCGTTCGAACGCACTTTTTCACAGACGACGTGAAAATGCGTTCATCTGACCCTAGCCTAAACGTGCGTTCTGGCGCACATAATTACGGCCGCACTAGCAGCAGATGACGGGCAATGACGGCCAATATACGCTGTACGGCCGCACAAAAGTCCGACCGTGCAACGCAAGTGGAATTTGAATGCATTTTTCTGAGCACGCTGAACCGCTAGTACTGACGTGCTGAGTGCGCAGCTGCGGCATAGCGGCGTGTGTGCGTGATTAGGAGATGTCAGACGCTGCTAATGTCCAGCCTACATAACGTCCAGACGCAAAAAGTGTTTTATTGCCGATCCGTACAAAATCACGCCCGAAAATGCGTGTCGTCAGACCGTTTTTGCGCATTCCGTGAAAAAATACGTCAATGCGTTAGGACGCACTTTTTCACGTTCGCGGGGAAAAATGCTTTCGTCTGACCCTAGCCTAATAGTCTCAGATTTAGAGGAGGAAGCTTCTCTTAGGTAACCACTGTTTTAACCCCGTCAGTCCTGTGGAGGGGTCGCGAGCATCCCGATTCCCATCGAGTGCCAGGCAAAGAGTTAAAAGATCTAGGTTATAAAATAATTTCCCGTGGGGACTGTAACAATTATTGGCTACATCAATTCATAGTCCTGCTGGAGCGCCTGTTTGTTTTACCTATAAACAAGCGTTTTTCATTAAGATGACTTTTTATTTTGTCATCTTATTTATTTATGACCTTGCACGTATACGTGCCGTTTGGTGTGAAATCTGTTTTCAGACGTCAGAGCAAAGAATGGAAAAATATGAGCTAATACTTTGTGAGATAATCTTTATTACACTTATTTTTTGGGTCTAAACAGCTTGTAGTGCTTTGGATTCAATATACGCCACAGAATAAATATTAACCAACCTTAACAAGTAATAGTATCACGGGAAATGGCTTTTTATTTTTTCCCCCATATTGTTTTATTTTATTATTTTTTTGGCTAAAGCGTTTTTAATATAAAATATACTCTGAACCACTGAAAAAATAACAGTTTTTACCTTTCAGAATATCTTTTAGAACTCCCCTTTCTGCTTCTACACACTGCCAGTCTGCTTCTAAGGCTGGGGTCAGACCAGCGCACTTTTAACGTGCGTTCTGGCGCACTTAATTACGGCCGCACTAGCAGCAAATGACGGGCAATGACGGCCAATATACGAAGTATGGTCGCACGAAAGTCCGGCCGCGCAACGCAAGTGGAAAATGAACGCATTTTTTCGAGAACGCAGAACCGCTAGTACTGACGTACAGAGTGCGCTGCATCCGCTAGCGGCGTGTGTGCGTGATTTGGAGACGTCAGACCCTGCTCGTGTCCGGCCAACATAACGTCCAGACACCCAAAGTTTCCTGGTTTGGATCCGTAAAAAATCACGCACGACAATGCGCATCGTATGACCGTTTTCGCGAATTCCATGAAAAAATACGTCAATGCGTTCGGACGCACTTTTTTACATTCGCGTGTAAAAATGCTTTCATTTGACCCTAGCCTTACCTCCAAGCGGAAGCCGTCAGGTGGCAGAAAGTCTATTTGCACATTATGCCAATCTTATGTCTCTCAATGTATATCTGTTGATAGACATTGGTTGGTCAGTGTGACAGATATATGTACCCTGACAGAGTCACATCTGCCAATGCCGCTTCCTTGCAGGACCCCCCGTGTTCTACCCAGGTAGACTCCTGTGCCTCCCTCCAGTCCTCAGACGAAGCTCAAGGACCGGGACACATAGAGCCCGCTAACATCCCCCAGAAATAAGACGAAGCTGTAGATCTGAGGCTTTTCAAGGTAGAATGGAGCTGGTTTTAATCAGAAAACAAGCACAGATATTTATATGGTCAAACAGGGGTCATTTACATTCACAAAATCACAACATCTTCTAGGGGGAGCTAATCAGACTGAACAGATAAGTCACAAACATACTTTTTGGAAGGTGAAACATAATTAGATTAGGTAGACAGTTACATTAAAAATTACTTGATGCCGTGCAATTTTGGGCACCTGTCTTAAAAAAAGATATTATATCGTTAGAAAAAGTGCAGAGACGGGCAACTAAATTAATAAGGGGGATGGAAGGGTTAAGTTATGAGGAAAGACTAACAAGCTTAAACCTGTTTAGTTTAGAGAAACGGCGCCTTAGAGGGGATCTGATAACCTTATATAAATATATACGGGGCCATTATCAACCATTGTCTGATAACCTATTCATTAACAGGTCTATACATAGGACAAGGGGTCATCCATTTAGACTGGAAGAAAGAAAATTTAGCTTAAAGCATAGGAAGGGTTATTTTACGGTGAGAACAATAAAGCTGTGGAATTCTCTGCCTGTTGAGGTGGTTGGGTCAGAGTCTGTACAGACTTTTAAAAAACGACTGGATGACTTCCTGCAGACACAGAATATTAAGGGTTATAATATTTAATATGTGGGTAAAAGCTTCTTGATCCAAGGAGAAATCTGACTGCCATTCTGGGGTCAAGAAGGAATTTTTTCCCAGTATGTTGCATATTGGCAAGCATTCAGACTGGGTTTTTTGCCTTCTTTTGGATCAACAGCAGTAGGTTATGTGGGAGAGGCTGAACCCGATGGACGCATGTCTTTTTTCAGCCTATATAACTATGTAACTTAACATTTCTAAACAAGTCAAGACAATGGGTGATCGTGATTGACAAATAGATTACAGTTTAAGGCTAGGGTCAGACGAACGCATTTTCACGTTGTCTGTGAAAAAGTACGTTCGAACGAATGGACGCATTTTTTCACGGAGTACGCGATAGCGGTCATACAATGCGCATTTGCGTTCGTGATTTTGTACGGATCATCAATAAAACCCTTTTTGCATCTGGACGTTATGTAGGCTGGACATTAGTAGTGTCTGACGTCTCCTAATCACGCACACACGCCGCTATGCCGCAGCAGCGCACTCTGTACGTCAGTACTAGCGGTTTTACGTTCTCGAAAAAATGCGTTCATTTTCCACTTGCGTTGCGCAGCCGGACTTTTGTGCGACCGTACTTCGTATATTGGCCGTCATTGCCCGGCATTTGCTGCTAGTGCGGCCGTGATTAAGTGCGCCTGCACGCGCGTTCGCACTGCCTCAGTCTGACCCTAGCCTAAAACAGGCAGTGTTTGTCTGACAACGAAGATTATGTTTGAGGAGCTGTTAATCAGATATTTACATCTTTCTGAAAGCAGGCATACTGGAAGGCTAATCTGATCATCAGATAGTAACAGACAATGACATTCTCGCATGATCACAGTGCCATCTACTGCCAAAATTTAATTTGCTTTGGGCTGCAGAGCTGCAGATCGATATTTCTCGATATCGGGACAACACGGTGCCTTTGAAGCCGGAGATATTGCGATCTCGATAGTGAAGGGGTTAAAGTCCGGAAGGCTATCCAGCACAAGCTGGCAGCTTTCCAGGCGGAAAACTGCAGGGACACTCTGCTCAGCTTGACTACTTAACACTGAGGTCAGACGAGCGCACTGATTGCGCACAGTAACGGATGCACTTTTTAACGGATGAGATTGTGGTTACATTGTATCAGTTAGTTTTGACTGATGTTAAGAAAAATAACAAAAAAATGCTGTATGCCGGGGTTTCTCTACATCCGTGTAGCTTTTTCATTTCAATGCCATTTTGGTGTTCGTTGCTACATGCGTTGCCCGTGCGTGAAAAAGTGTGCCCGTGCTTTGTGTGTTGTTCTCTATTGACTCCTTTGAAAAACTACGATGGCCAGCAAAGAGTGCAGTCAGATGGACTCAAAAAGTGCGCCCATCTGACCCCAGCCTTAGGCCCCTGTCAGACGAACGTAGTGATCATGTCCGTGATGCCGCACAGTTTAACGTCCGTTGTAGCATGGAATCATGAGCAATAGAGACCCATACACTAAGTGCGTCCACACAGTACTGTCGCACGTGGCAAACGGACGCAAGTTAGGCAAGAACATAAAACCGCTAACACGGACACGCAGAGTGCACCACTTCCGCGTAGTGTTCTGTGTGCGTGATGAGGAGACGTCAGACGCAGCGCATTTGCGACGTCCAGCACCTTCACGCACAAAATGCCTTTTCATATCCTTTTTCATATTAATTTTGTTTCCCATAATTCCCTTTTTTTCCCTACGTCCGTCATAAAAAAATGGGCTGTGTGACGTCTTCCATCAGAACGTCCGTCCGTTATGCACGCATGCAGAGTGCGCTCAGACTGCGTTCGTCTGACATTTGCCTAAATGTTCATGGGGGCTAAAGTGTCCCTGTCAGTATAAAGCCTGGCATCATGATAATTTTTTTACATTTTTTTAATTAACAGAGTGTTTCAGTTGTGTATATGTGTTTGTATGGATTCACTTTTTGTGCAATATTTCACCTTTTAATGTATTTAGTTTCAGAAGCTAAAGGGACGTTCTGGTCATTTTTCAGTTTAATCTGAATTGATGCTTCAAAGCAGAGTCTGTAGATATCTACATCCTGACCTAAATATGTGGGATCAATTTTGGGTAAGGTTGAAAAATGACAAGAATGTCCCTTTTTTATTTTATTTTAAAGAAAAACAATATCCTTCTCTTTATAGTTGAATATCCTTCCAAATCACCACCAGTGTTAATCCTTTTACGTTACCTGTTTCCTCATAGGTCTCGTCATACCCACATCATATTGAGTTTTACACTGTACAAATGGAGAAGACACACGATGATGCATTTGACATCATTCTACTGCCTTGACAGGTTTCCACATCCTCCTGTAATAGGTCAGAATCTCCTTATATTTGCTTCTGCTTTTTTGATGTGTTCGATGTTTGCCTGATTCTCATGTTGCTCTGATTTTCAGCCACTGGAACCAGACTTTTATTTTAACGTACAGCATAGGGCACACCTTTCATAATTATATCCACACAATGCCGTTCGGTGGGTCATGTTTGCCCACTCTGTTGATATTTGTGCACATGTTCCATTCTGTGCTTTGTTTTGGTGCACTTGCTCCATTCTGTGTGTCAATTTGGAGTACACGCTACGTTCTGTGCGCTGTTTTAGTGCACATGCTCCATTCTGTGAATTGTTTTAGTGCACATGCTCCATTCTGTGCATTGTTTTGCTGCACATGCTCCATTCTGTGCGTCGTTTTGCTGCACATGCTCCATTCTGTGCGTCGTTTTGCTGCACATGCTCCATTCTGTGCGTCGTTTTGCTGCACATGCTCCATTCTGTGCATCGTTTTTGTGCACATGCTCCATTCTGTGTGTCATTTTGGAGTACATGTAGGGTTGCCACCTTTTCATCAAGCCAAACCCGAACACTCTAGTGTTGTGTTTGGGTGGCCATTTTTATTTGTAGAGTATAAATTATGGCAAGTGGTATGCATGGCATGTCAAGCTGGTATTATGGCATACTGGTATTATGCATGGCATACTGGTATGGCAGGCTGGTATTATGAATGGCAGACTGGTATTAATGGCACACTGGTATTATGGCTGGCACACTGGTATGGCACACTGATATTATGGCTGGCACAATGGTATGGCACACTGGTACTATGGCTTGCACACTGGTATGGCACAATGATATGGCTGGCGCACTGGTATGCATGGCACACTGGTATGGCACACTGGTATTATGGCAGACACACTGGTATGGCACACTGATATTATGGCTGGCACAATGGTATAGCACACTGGTACTATGGCTGGCACAATGGTATGGCACACTAGTATCATGGCTGGCACACTGGTATGGCACAATGATGGTAGTATGGCACTGGTATGGGCTTATGGCACAATGGTATGGCACTGACAGACTGGTATGGACTTATGGCACAATGGTATGGCACTTGCAGACTGGTATGGGCTTATGGCACAATGGTATGGCACTGGCAGACTGGTATGGGCTTAGACTCACTGTCCTGTTGGCGTCTCACTGTCTCGGACTCGGAGTCACAGCTGGGCTGGCCTGGCGCTGGCGGGCACACTGACTGCTGATCTGCGAGCCTTGAGTTGACCGGCCGTGTCAGAGAGTGGATGGAGAGCTGGTGGCCTGGCCTGAAGAGATCGACGATCCAAGAAGAGACGTCCAAGAGACGATCCAACAAGAGCACGTCTTTTCTCGTTGGCTGCTCGCTCGGCCCAGCCGGGAGGACTAGGGAGCCACACGAGCAATCACGTGAACATTGTTGTCACGTGAGCCCGTTGCGCCTGCGTGACTTTGACAGCGGTTCAAGGAGGCGGAGAGGACGAAACGTGATGCGGATCACCCAACCCCTCTTGAAACTGAAAAAAATTCACGGAGGAAAAGACCGCGGTGCCGGGGGAACACAGGAAATGTAAGCATGCATAACCTCGGAGTCATGTGTCCGGGTGGCAGATGGTGTCAAACCCGGACACAGGAATCCAAACCCAGACATTCCGCGTCAAAACTAGACAGGTGGGAACCCTAAGTACATGCTACGTTCTGTGCACTGTTTTGGTGCACATGCTCCATTCTGTGCTTTGTTTTGGTGCACATCCATTCTGTGTGTCATTCTGGTGCACATTCGAAAAAAAAAAAAATACTGAATCAAATGGCGCCACCTAGCGATGGAATGTAAACCAGTTTCACAAAATGCAGAAAGAAAAAACGTTGGTATATCAGTTCAAAGTTGAATGTATACAAACAAAATCAATAAAATGGCAATAAAGAGAATAAATTCTTTTAAATGTTTTTATAGGTGGATCAGCCGCTGTCCCTCGCCAGTTGATGGTATATCCAAAACCATCGATATGGTGAAATAGAAAAGAAAATATGGCAGAGTCAGCACTTCTTCCAACGGTGATAGTACTCTCTCTGTCTTTTTATCTTTTCTTGATATCTTTAAACGTGGGTATACCTATTTTCGGGTGTCTAAATCAGACACTTGATGTAATCAGCAACCGCCCGGTGACTTTCAAAGGAGCACTGGATCTCCTGAACTCCCGGCAGGATCCTGCCGCCTGGATCCTCCTTTCAGCACTGAGCTCTCTGCTATAAACACAGGCTTCTCTCCCAGGGAACTTTAATTATTACCTGCCTCTTTATCATTTCTTTTGGTAGACTATTGGGATGAGTTTCTGTATGTCTGTATGTATAATGGTATTTATAACGTGTATAATTAACTAATCCCAGGACATACTTGAAAACGAGAGAAATCTCAATGTATCCTTCCTGGTAAAATACTTTGCAAATAAATAAATAAATCTCGTTTATCTCACTGCGCGTACGGCCGTACACATCACCCTACTCGCAGTATGATCTCTCAGTCTCGCTGCACACAGCCGACACTGATCACCTTTCTGAAAGTGAAATAAACCTGCCCTGTGCTTTATCACTGGAAATTTAAACATTCCTGAACCTTTTATCCTTTCCCGTTCATATTTATCTTCCTCGCTCTGCCTTCATTGGGTCCCACATTTCTATTGATAAATGGTAGTTGCCGGAAGATCTATTGATGGCAAAGAGACAGTTTAAGATGCCGAGTGCTATGTCTTTGCATATCATTAGATCCAGCCAGTTGTTTGCCTCTTGAAAGCTGTCGATTTGTGCATTATTGCTGTTCAGGCTGATAAATGACAGTAATTGTTCCTAACTTGGAAGTACCAGGTTATTATGCTGACTTGCATAAGAATTTTCTTTTTCTCTGGGACAAAACCCGGCACTTTGCGTGTTCAAATAGAATAGCCATCATGTTCCTTTTTAATACTATTTTACAGGTTTAGGAGTGACCTAAAGACATAATTATGTTTCAACGCCTCAATGTATCATCTGTAGTAATAACACTGCCCATGGAGACCTATGTTCAGGGGGGAGCTTGCAAGGGGGGCAATTGCCCCCCGGGCCAACAGCATATAGGGCTGGGTGAGGTACAAGTTCCTACTACATTCCCAAATAAATAAACTATGAGGTGTACGTGACTGTCTATACACACAGCACTGCAGGAGACAGGCTGCTAGGGGGCCAGGGTCGGACTGACCCATAGGGCGCAGATGGGCTAGTTGCCCGGATAGGGGAACCCATCCGTCTGCCTTGCTGCCCCCGCAGTGCATGGAGCGTCATGGGGATTCCCTCCTCAGCGTGGAGGACACTCCATGCATGTCCTGTTCTGTCCCTGCTCGGTGCTGACCTGGCTCCTAGCAGGGACTTCTACCCCAGCGGGGCTTACATGAAGGATGTCAGCCTTTGCTTTGGGACTGTCCCTGGGCCGCAGGAGTCATTGCGCATGTGCGCGATGATGTCACAAACTGGGATTAACCGTGCCTAGCAGGGAAATCCAATACAGGAGATTCAGGGGTCTTTAGATCCATGTTTCTCCAAAATCCGTAAGTCCTATAAGGACGGAGCAGGTATCATTGTAAAGGCCAGATCCATGACCATGTAATATATTAAAATAAAAAAATATATTTAAATTAAGAATTATACCCCTATTCTCTTCTTACAACTTCTCCCATGTAAGTTACCTTCTTAATACCAACTAACCCCCCCCTCCCCCTCCCTTTTCCCGTAAATGAAAACACAACAAAGTATTGGCATTTTGAAAAGGTCACGTCTTTTATTACTTAACCCCTTAAGGACGGGAGTAATTTTACAACTTCGGCGCTGTTTCGGAAGTAGAAGTTTGCTGAGCTCATTTTGACCATTTTTAAGTCACGTATTCTTATACCACCCAGACAAATTATATATCGTTCTTTCTGGCAGACTTGGCAGATTAATAATATATCATTATTATATGTATATGTCATGCCCTGCCAAAATGCTATAACAAAAAATGTAAAAAAATTAGAATTTTCAATAAAATTTCAATCTTCCACAGTGTGTAAAGTGTTTTTTTTTTAAATTTTATTATCCGAGGCTCTGCGGTCATATTCTATTGGGTAGATCTGTTAAAAAAATTAGAACGGGGAACCCATTTTTTTTTTGGGGAGAAATTGCGTGATTTTAGCTAAACCCCCCAAAAAGGCCATGCTCTGGCCTTTCCAGCAATATCATACATGACCCCCTAGCTGCCACCGATCAGGAGATAAAGGGGTTCAAAGAACCCCCCTATCTCCTGCAAGGGATTTCCATAGGAAATCCCTTTGCAGCTAGGGGTTCCCGGTTAACTGACATCATCGCGCATGGCGCGATGAGTCAGTTGACCGGGGGGTGACCCAGAGGTGGGGGCTGCCATCCAAGATGGCGGCCCCCACCGGAAATAGGCCGCGATCGGGCACAAATTAGTGCCCGGTCGCGACCTGGCAACTAAGGGGTTAACCCCCCATACATCGCTGGAAAGGTCAGGCTGTGACCCTCCCAGCGATGCTGGCCACAGCCGCCGGGGACCAGGCGATCGGGAGATAGAGGGATCCGAAGGATCCCTCCCCTCCAGGCGCTTCCCCTGCTCCGGCGGGGGGGGGACGCCTGAAACTGACGTCATCGCGCCACCGGCGCGATGACGTCACAGCGCCGGAGGAGGGATCACACTGATCTGACTCCGCGGGAGTCAGAGCAGCGTGGGAGCGACCGGAGGAGGTGAGTATTTAGCGAGGGGGGCTGTAAACGCCGAGGACATACATTTACGTCCTGCGGCGTCAAAGCCCGCCTAATGCAGGACGTAAATGTACGTCCTGCGGCGTTAAGGGGTTAAGGCCAAATTCTTTGCCTCTAAGGCAGAATTATTATTATCGATCCTCGTATGCCAAATACGCTACACCAGATAACACTGGCAGCCAGATAACACTGGCAACTGCAATGCACCACAAGCATTGCCCAGAAATAGCGCCCCATGTGGCTAAGCAGGATGACTACACGTCTGCTCAGTGTATTTTTATGGCAGATAGCAGGCTGAGAGGATCTGCAAACCAGAAAGGCACCTGAGCCTGGCCGTATGAAACCACAACTCACCCCGTACCCTGCAGACCCTCCCCCACTATCGCCCTCCACGTGCCAGGCCGCCTATTTCACCGCTCATCCCTAACCTAAACCATGTCCATCTTAAAGCGCAATCCCCCAGCTGTGGCCGTTCAAACCACCAGCTGGCTTCCTGCCACATGGTAAAGTACCCAATTTAAGCGCAATCCACCCAGTTGTGGCCGTAAAAAACCACCAACTGGCTTCAAGCTACTTGGGATACTATCTGATCGATAATAATTGCTCTAAACCATGCTTTTAATCAAAGAACAATCCCCCAACCCTGGCCGTTCAAAAACCACAGGCTGGCTTCATGTAACATGGTGTATAACTTGATGGAATAGGTAGACTAACCATGTCCATATTTAGACAATCCCCCAGACATGGCCGTATAAACCATGAACCGGGTTCATGCAACATGGCATATTTCCATATGGGAAACCACAGGCGGTCTTGAATGAGTGGTGAAATCACCACTGCATTGCCCCTATCCGTGGCGCTTCTGATGCGTGACCTTTCCGTTGTTGTAGAGAACCAGCATCTATGAAAGAGAAACAAACAGGGTGGGTTGGGTGGGAGTAAAAGAAAATTAACTGCAATACACACACTGCCCCCACGCCTTGTCTTTTATACCCCCCTTCCCCCTCCCTCCCATTGTTCCTCTCGATATTGCATCCAATCACAAATCGGCCATGCTTCAGCTCATTAAGCAAAAAAGCCCCCATGCCTGATCCCATAGAACAAAGGGAACTCCCTCCCTTTCACTCTTGTGTAATACAGGGATAATTCTTAAACCTTGCTCAATCCTAATTAGTCTCTCTCTCGAACTAAGAATTATACCCCTATTCTCTTCTTACAACTTCTCCCATGTAAGTTACCTTCTTAATACCAACTAACCCCCCTCCCCCTCCCTTTTCCCGTAAATGAAAACACAACAAAGTATTGGCATTTTGAAAAGGTCACGTCTTTTATTACTTAAGGCCAAATTCTTTGCCTCTAAGGCAGAATTATTATTATCGATCCTCGTATGCCAAATACGCTACACCAGATAACACTGGCAGCCAGATAACACTGGCAACTGCAATGCACCACAAGCATTGCCCAGAAATAGCGCCCCACGTGGCTAAGCAGGATGACCACACGTCTGCTCAGTGTATTTTTATGGCAGATAGCAGGCCGAGAGGATCTGCAAACCAGGAAGGCACCTGAGCCTGGCCGTATGAAACCACAACTCACCCCGTACCCTGCAGACCCTGCCCCCACTATCGCCCTCCACGTGCCAGGCCGCCTATTTCACCGCCACCAAAAACAAGGACCCTCTTTTACTGCCACCAATAAAAAGCCGTGACCTTTCCTCTTACCCCACAAAAGGCTCCTTATCGCGCCTTCAATGAAGAGTGTGTTCCCAGCCTTATCACTCCTTCAATGAACTCCTCACTTCTTGCTCCTATTTCGGGGTGCTCCAAAACCATTGCCAGATAACATCTGCAAATGCAATGCACCACACATATTGCCCAGAAATAGCGGCCCCACGTGGCTAAGTAGCGTGACCACGCGTCTACTCAGGGGTCTCTTTATATCGCAAATAGCAGGCTGAGAGGATCTGCAAACCAGGAAGGCACCTGTGCTTGGCAGTACGAAACCACACTCACCCCGTACCCTGCAGACCCTCCCCCTACCATTGCATCCCCACGTGCCAGGCCGCTATTTCACCACTCACAATACCTATCTCTTCTCTAGCTGTCCCCTAAATGTAGTACCATAATATCTGGCTTACCCCTCTTTCTCCTGGATGTCTTTGCTATTCCCAATAACTGCCCCACCCCCTACCTTGCTTCCCTATCCATCTAATCCCTACTTCAATTACGCTGCACCCCGGGGTTGCTCCTCTCTTGGTGCCAGCAGCATGCCTCTCCATCCAGTGCACATAGGAGTGTCCCAGGATCCGCACTCTCATTGCACGTCCTGCAAATAACCAAAATGTAAACTATTAACTGTAATGCACACACACACAGTGTACCCAAACTGAAAAGAAATCAAAAGAAACAAGTAAACAAATTATTATTATTAAAACAAAACAATTGTTCCCCATAAGTTTTCCCTTCACATCTTTAATGACCTTACATATCTCCTATACACTTCCCATTTCCATCTCCCCATCTTTTTAATTCGATCCTTTGGGTAACCCAATCTGCCTCAGTACCAGCAGCTCCTATCCTGAAAGAATGGGGGCAAATATATCTCCCCTTTCAACCAAGCCCCTCCGTGGCCTGCTGCGGAACCATTTTGAATTGATACCTGGACAAGTTAGTACCACCCTTGTGCCCCCAGAACATGCGACCGTTTGAAGGAGTCGCCTCCAAGTATCCCCTCATACATACCACTGGGCATACTTCCCCACCATGGGCACCTAGAGCAATTGTTTCCTCAATCCTTAGGGCAGCTGAAAAACAAAAACAAATGCTGCCCTACAAAAATTGTTATCAGCTCCATCTTATCTCCTACTTGTACTCTGCTGTCAAGATCTTCCTCACCACGAATTGTTTAGCCCAGTCCTCCTCTTCCTTTAACCGAGCAAAGTATGAAATACCACTAAATAGTTCCAAGCTGTCCTTTATTGACTTACCGCCGAACTTCAGTAGCTATTTGAAAACAACATTCTGCCCTACCTCCTCTGTCCCTTTAAAACTCGATCCAACCCTTTCACTGCTTGCTCTACGGTGCCCATGTCTACTGCAACAACAATCTCCTCACCAAATCATTGATGCCCTCTAACTGCTCCCCATCTTGCAAAGAAATGGAGGGCAGTGTTCACCCTGGAAACTTTTTTTTATTATTATTATTAATTATTTTATTTTTTATTTTTATTTATTTTTTATTATTATTATTTTTTTTTTCTTTCCTCCTCCCCCCTCCCGGTGCCAAATGTCGGAACACATCCCACCTGAAACTGGACAATGTATTCGCCACCACCTTCCTTACCCCCGGTATGTGATTTGCCGTGAAATTAATATTGCTTTTCAAACATAAACACCAAATACCTGACATAGGCTACAACCTGCGGTGATGATACAGACAACATATCAACACCAAATACCTGACATAGTTTACAACCTGCGGTGATGATGCAGACATGTTATTCAGCACTTGCACCACACCTTGAATATCACACCCAAAAATAAAAAAGGGGGGGAGGGATGTTTTTTTTTTATTTATTTCTTTTTTATTTATTTATTTATTTATTTATTTTTTAATTCTATTCCCCACAGTGGTATTGCCCCGACGATTGGAAAATAAAAAATTCCAGAAACACCAAGCTTTGCACCCATCCATTGAATCCACTCCTGGGCCATTTGCCTGCTCACCATTTGAAATTACACTAGACCATTTGATCTTAATGTCTGGCCATTCCCCCAAACCACCTACAATTCTCCACGATCAACTAAACTTATATTGTAACCCCCCCCCTGATCCTACCTCATTGTCCAGTCCCTTTGGAACCCGTTACCATGAAATCGACCAAGTAATGTACTATACGTCTCCTCCCCGCTCTCTTCTTCACTAAGCAATGCAAAATAAAATAGGAAGCCTTTAAAAAGGGAGCCTGGGCTATTGCCCACCCCAATGGGTAAACCGATATCGATGTAAAATTAACCATCGAATTTACACCCCATTAAAAGAAAACCCCTGGACACAGCGGTACGGCCTGAAGGCTGCCTCTAGATCAAGCATAGGTAACTCTGTCCCTTCGCCAGCTACCCTTACCAAAATCACCACCTGATTGAATGAATGGTAGCTAACAGAAACATCTTCCCTATTTATTGCCTCTGCAAAGAAACGGCCGTCCCAATGTTTATTTGTATGTATTTTCCTTACATTCCCTTGCTCTGTGTATCATGTAGAGTATTGTGTTCCCTCTGTATAGCGTAACCTCTGTATTACGATCCAGTCTTTGTATAGTGTACACCCCCCTGTAAGTAATGAATTCCCTTTGTTTTCACATGCTTCCATCAGCCCCTCCCCTCCCCCCAGCAACTAAGGTCACCAGCTCACTGTTATCTGATCCATTGTTTGCATCTGAGAGTGACTCCATTGTTTGTGCACCTTCCCCCTCTGTATGTGTGTCCCATTGCGAAATGTAAATAACGCCGTCTCCATTTTGAGTTGAGAAAGAGCAAGGATGTTCTGTACATAAGTGGCTGCATTGTCCTCCATTTTATGAGTCCTCAGCCCTGGAATCCCTTATCAATAGAACCAAGCTGCACATGTGAAAGTCTTTAACCTCCGTCCACAATGAAACTGTCTATAGACCCGAAGTTAAACCAACCGAACTAACCTAATGACACAGCATTTGCTAACATACAAAATCACTGTTTAGTTGATAAGCCTCTTCAGAAATTATAACAGACACATTTAGATGTGTATTTGGTTAGTAATTGTTATATATTTCATAAATCTGGCAGAAACAATCTGGATTAATTTAGTTGCGCAAATGTAAGCTTAAACAGATTGTACAGTTACTGCTGCAGCCCTTCCTCATTGGCAGAAGCACATGTGACTTTTTGAGGTTTAAAATGGCTGCCAGCCATGCGGTCACTGATTACCTATGTTTATAAGATCATACAGATTATACAACTAATAAGGTTTGATCAAGTATTACAAAGAAAAGCAAATATCAACGAGCATATTCTAGCTAACAATGCAAATCACTAGAACGGATAAATTAGCGCGTATTTAACCCAATAGATTACACACACACACGCATATAGTATATTATCAACATAGCTTAAAATTCCCCGAATAAATACACTTAATACTTATCCACTCGCAGGCTTTATTATGATGATGGTACAAGTGTGAAATATGAGTGAGTTACTGCTCATGTTTCCTCTATTTCTGAAATATGTCTCTCCTCTCCCTCAATAAAGACAAAGTTACCGTTCTAAATAATTATTTACTCAACTGTAGCAAGTGCTCAAAACAAAAGATTGTACATTACTGCTGTGTCACTTTAAAATTGCAACAATTAGAATAGTGAATTTAAATACAGTATACAAATTAATTTGTTCATCAACTTATTGCTTAGCCCTTGGGGTTACTCCAACATTATTTAAAACACACAGCTCTTAGAATAACCCTGTAAATCATAACCCACATAAAAGGCAAGCATGTGAAGCTGCTTGAGAATCCACTAAAGGTGTTACTCGACAATGCACGTATGGTGCTTTTCTCATTCGGCACACTATAGAGTTATAGTGATTAATGCCCAGTGATTCAGTCTGTTATATCAAGTTCCTATGTGTGATTACATTCCCTTTGTGTTGTCTCCGTGTGCTTGGCTAGGTCCTTGTGGGGTCTCCGTGTGCTATGGCTAGGTTTCTGTGTGTTTCTATTGTGTGATTACGGCGTGTTATAGCAAGTTTTTATTTTACTTTTATGTTTATTATAATATATATATATATATATATATGTATTTTTTTTTATTTCTCTTAGTGTTATACTACATTAGGGATTTCAGTGTGTTATAGAGAGGAATTTCGTGATTTCAGGGTGTATGATAGCTACATCATTAGTGTGACTTCGTGTGTTATACCGAGGTCCTACGTGTGATTTCACTATGTATAGTGTGTTCCTACTGTGTGTATGGTGAGGGCACATGCGTGTATAGGGAGGCCCTGTGTTTGTTTACGGTGTTTATATGGGTTCCTTATTATGATTTTGGCTGCAGCCATGGATGATACTAAAATTGGACAGTCAGTCATGCGCTATACTGAGCACCCAAACTAATAAGGCACAGCAGTCCACAAACAGCCAAAGGAAAACCACTGGAAATCCCAATGCCCCCAATAACATACAAAACAACAAATCACTGAATTCTGGCAGAGCAACCCCAGACCAACAACCCATTAGAAATTACTATCACGCAGCTGGACACCAAATGAACAAGGAATACAGTATTGCAAATTGAAACAAACCTAAACAAGCATCCACTAAATAAACCTACAGATCCGTACAATGGGAAACCCACACCTATCCCTCCAATAAATAATGGAACTAGGAATATATATATATAGCAGACTTATGATAATAGAGTATGCATAACAGATACTGCAAGTAATACTTATCCAGTCATTGGTTGTCATACGATGATGGTGATGCAAAATGGAGCTCGCCGCCGCCCTGTCTCTGAAGTTCTTAGTAAAAGAAAATTAACTGCAATACACACACTGCCCCCACGCCTTGTATTTTATACCCCCCTCCCCCCTCCCTCCCATTGTTCCTCTCCCTATTGCATCTAATCACAAATCGGCCATGCTTCAGCCCATTAAGCAAAAAAGCCCCCATGCCTGATCCCATAGAACAAAGGGAACTCCCTCCCTTTTACTCTTGTGTAATACAGGGATAATTCTTAAACCTTGCTCAATCCTAATTAGTCTCTCTCTCGAACAAAGCTCTAAAAGCAGAAGCAGCATTGTTTTTCCCCCTTATAAAGTTAACAATGCCACTGCACTAACTCATTTATGTTTAATATATTTAAATTGATTTTATTATATTATTTTAATTACAGATCTTATTTAATGTACCGGCTGGGTGGAGTAGAGGTAACATCACTGCTCTGCGTGGAGAGAGCCTGTGGAGACATGGGTTCGATCCCGACGAGCACCTCTCCAGTAAGTGACCTTGGGCAAGACCCCTAACGGTACATACTCGCCACCCAGGACATACTTGAAAACGAGAGAAATCTCAATGTATCCTTCCTGTTAAAAACCTTTCTAAAAAAAAAAAAAAAAATGATATGATAATTTTCATTAGAAACATTTTAATAATATACTAGATTTTATATATACTTTAATGTGTTTAATATAATAGTTTTTGCGTTTTTATTGCTGTGGAGCTCTGTGATCCGCTCATACACCGAGCATATTGCTGTGAGTTTTATTGCTACGGAGCTCTGTGATACATAACTGTTATGAGAGCCGAGGTCAGATACTTCTCCTTGGCCGTCCTGACTCTTTTTCCTCCGCTAGTTCCTGGATTCTCCCCTCAGCAAGCAGTGCTGAATCAATGTCCGTTCTTAATTTCTCCCCATAAAGCAGATGACACTGGTCATATTGGGTTAAGCAGACTCACTGGCCATTTCAGCCTTTTTTTATTTGGTACAGAATCAGATAAGAACAGTTAAAATCCCAGACATCCTGGCACCACCGTTCAACCTGATCCCCATCCGGTCCACCTCGCACAGTCACTGCAGTCATACAGAGCAGGGTCCTTGTTCGGGTGGATTTCAGGGGAGCAGCAGCAATCTGGGGGTGCCGTTTGATAGTTCAGGCTCTTATGGTGTTACCGTCCAAAAAGCACCCAGATCTGCTCGCGGGGGTCAGGTAAGTAGCATGGGGAAGTTACCCTGGGTGATGCTACATGGCCGCTGCTGCCTGAGCCCCTGAGGCCAAGAAAGGCTTGGAAACTCGGGTTCCCGATGGAGCTCCCTCCTGAAAATCACCCCAATTGCAGCTCCCATGAGGGGGACCCTAACCCTTTGCTGGGGCAAAGGGTTTTCAGGGTGCCGGTGGTTAAAGTTTCTGTAGATGTTTCCATTATTAAGTGAATGCAGCAGAGCAGTGGCCATCTGTAATTCTGGAGGGGACACAATGGTTTCTTCAATTCACTGGGGGCCTAAGTGGATTTTCTTCACACAATTTTTTAAAATAATTATTTTGATGAGTTAATAAATTCTTTAAAACAACAATGTGGGTGTTGCATTGTATGGATGGGGTTTTATATGGGTGTGGCCACCTGTGAGCGTGGCACAAGGGGACCCAATGACCTCCTATTGCCCGGGGGGCCCATTAGTTGTCAGTCCGCCCCTGCATGGGGCTAATTTACTCCCTAATAGGAAGGTTTTAGGGATTATATCTGCACCAATTAAATGTTCTTAAGGATTTTTTTCACAGCAGTGTATATATATACAGTATTTAAAAAGGACACAATAATACGGTAAAATAATCTGTTGTAAGGATATTTAATTCATGTCTAGTGTGTGTGTGTGTATATATATATATATATATATATATATATATATATAATGAGAAGAGCAGGAAACTGTATGCAAAAACTGTGAGATGTGCTTTAATGTTATTTCTTGGGGGGTTGCAAAACGGATGTTCGCTCATAATTGCTCTCCAGGCTGATATTCGCCAGCCCTCTTCTGCCTATATAAGTGCTGTTTTAAATTGGATATATAAAGTTAATTTCCTCTAAAGTCGCCTGGAAATATCAACAAAATATCTAATTTATCACGGTTTTCTTTTTTAATCTGGCAGCCACTTTATTTACTACATATTTTTGGCAGGAGTCATGTCACAAAACATGAGCCAAAACAGACATGTGGGAAAAATCTCAAAATACAATATATACCCTCACGTGACTTCATGTCATTTAATTTAGACCTTATTTTTGAAAGTCCACCTGACTAGTTACAAGAAATTTATTTACAGCACCAACAAGTTACGCCACGCTGTACAATGAGCCGGACATAACAACAAATATGCAGACATGTTAGGCACACAGAAAACCGTAGGAGAGAGGATCCTGCCCAAGAGCTTACAATCTAAAAAGGAATATGCTACAACATCTATTTAGTGCAAAGGTCAGCAACCTTGGCGCACCAGGGACACTATCAAATGAAATTTGCCAAATCAAACTGAATTTTTGGCTATGCACATGTAGCGCTCACTCCCGAAGGAGCCGCTGAAAATGAACCACGGGTCAGTCTCCCCGCACTAGGGAATAAATATACTCCAACACAGTTGTGAGTTTTTATATTTATATAGTTTACTAAAATATTGAGCAGATGTTGAAACACGGTATTCACAGATATATTACAGTATTTTCGTATCGCGGCAAAACGCGTGGCGGAAAAGAAATGAAACACGAGGCTTCGTATTTCGGAAAAATAAAATATTCGTAACCGAACAGAAAATAAAAACAATTGCACGAATATTCGGAAAAGGAACACGCAGCGGAACCCAAAAATACAATCTCTTCGTATTACGATAAACGCGCAGCGGAAAAGAGGAAAATATATTCGGAACGTATCTTTACTCTTGTTCCGATACGCAACAAAAATGAGTCCTGCACAGGTTAAGTCCCGGAATGTAAAAGGTGTGTATGTGTGTGTATGGTACCCGGGTACTGTTCAACTGGCCAGTGAATTTACTTAAAGAATCTCTTCGACTAGTCAAGTTGGGGCCCTGTGGACTTTAAAGAGGAAAACAGCAGCGAGTTCTTTATTTACAGTACAGCCTTGGAGGCCTCTCACCCATCCGACGGTTGCTTTAGGCTCCGCTGACCCAGGACGTCTCTCCGCTCGATATTGACTGGGGATACTAGCGGCCGGATCCGTTGTCTGACTTTCCGCAGCTTGTCCAACTCACCGCCTGCTCTCCGTACCCGGTCAACTCGCGGCAACTCCTTACTCGAGGTCTTTGGTCTCTTAGATCTGCAGCAATCTCTGGAACTTGGAGCGCTCTCTTTCTCTTCAGGCTGAATGTCCAATAAATGACTCTGACAGGTCTCGCTCAGGCTCTGGCTTAGGCCCTCTTGCGATGTCTCTCACTGCATCTGCTCCCTCTGACTCCCTGGCGCGCTCTGGAACTTTCTCCACGAGGCAGAGGATGTAAGTGTCCAGTCCCCACCCACTTCCTGTCTTCTTGCAAAGCATGCCGGGCGTTGTAGTCCCAATGTCCAGTATCTGATCGCGATAGTCTCCATCTTGTGGCCAAAAATAGGTACTGCCACAGCAAGATGATTTTTAACACAGCGCTACACACATGTTTCGTTTCCTCCGTAATGCATACAGTAAAGGTTTGCAGAGGTGGCTCTATAATTAGGCAAACTAGACCATTGCCTAAGTCCTCCGTCAAACAGGAGCATCACATAATAGAATTTATGTGGAATGTCAGTGCAACATGCTCAAATACGCCCCTTCATCCACGGGCAAGGGCCTCACATTTAAATTTTTTTGATGCCTACAACTCCCAGAATTCCTACAATGCAATAGCTGGCCAGGGAATCATGTGAGTTGTAGTTCAGAAACATCTGAAAGGGTGGGTGGTCATTAGTGCGACCCCCCCCCTTCAGCTTATAAATACTTGAGGGTCTAGTGTACAGCGCTGCGGAATATGCTGGCGCTTTATAAATAAAGAATAATAATAATAATAATTCACTATGCGGCGAATTGCACCGAACAGTGATTTACGTGGCAGTTTGTCTATTCACTGAACTGTGAATTCGCCAAATACTGGCAAATTGACAGTGAAATACGGTGCAGATCACAACAGTTTGGCGATCTTTGGCGGCAGCATAGGGTGCGCACGGGGTGTGGCGGTGTGCCTGAGCACACCCTAATGCCACCCCCGGCACACCCCGCAGGCCCGCGGAACACTTTGGGTCCCGGCTGGCTGCATCCCATGGATAGCCACCGGGACCCTTCAGTACCGCAGGCCTGACGGCAGCCTTTGCTTCCCTAGTGGTCCGGTGGCTGGGGGTGCTGCATTGTGATCCGTGCTTCGCGCACAGACTGCAGAGCAGGTCCCACAGTGAGTGTCTGGACACGAGTGCTGGCGATCGCTGATGACCTGTCACCTGACTGCCGGCACTCAATGACTGTGCAGGGCGCCGGCGGTCAAGTGACAGGTCACCTCCGGCATTCGTGTCCAGTCACTCGCTCACTGTGGAACGTGCTCTGCAGTCTGTGCACGAAGCACAGATCACAATGCAGCACCCCACAGCCACCGGACCACCAGGGAAGCAGAGGCTGTCGCCAGGCCTGCGGGGGTGAAGGGTCCCGTCCCGGTGGCTATCCATGCGATGCGGCCAGGGGCAAATATAGCTATGTATGAACTGCTGGGGGCAAATATATCCATGTATGAGCTGCTGGGAGCAAATATAGCCATGTATAAGCTGCTTGGGGCAAATATAGCCATGTATGAGGTGCTGGGGGCAAATATAGCCATGTATGAGCTGCTGGGGGCAAATATAGCTATGTATGAGGTGCTGGGGCAAATATATGCATGTATGAGGTTCTGGGGGCAAATATAGCCACGTATGAGGTGCTTGGGGCAAATATATCCATGTATGAGTATCAGGAAAAATATAGCCATGTATGAGGTGCTTGGGGCAAATATATTCATGTTTGAGCTGCTGGGGGCAAATATATCCAAGTATGAGCTGCTGGAGGCAAATATATCCATGTATGAGCTGCTGGGGGCAAATATATCCATGTATGAGCTGCTGGGGGCAAATATAGCCATGTATGAGCGGCTTGGGGCAAATATATCCATGTATGAGCTGCTTGGGGCAAATATAGCCATGTATGAGCTGCTGGGGCAAATATAGCCCTGTATTAGCCACTTGGGGCAAATATAGCCCTGTATTAGCCACTTGGGGCAAATATATCCATGTATGAGCTGCTGGGGGCAAATATATGCATGTATGAGCTGCTGGGGGCAAATATATGCATGTATGAGCTGCTGGGGGCAAATATAGCCATGTATGAGCTGCTGGGGCAAATATAGCCCTGTATGAGCTGCTTGGGGCAAATATATTCATGTGAGCTGGGGCAATATATTCATGTGAGCTGGGGCAATATATCAAATGTGAGCTGCTTATTACTGTACAGCTCTGTGATACCCTCAAACACACCGCATATTACTGGGGCTGGTATGAAATTTTTTCCAGGGCTGGTTTTTATCCCCAGTCCGGGCCTGCTTCTGGACCAGCAATACCCCCTCCCTGCAAAAAGAAAGGAAAGCAGGAGAGGGGGCAACTTTTGTATTTAAACTGGGGGTTTTATTGCTGCGGACTTTGATACGCTCATACACTGCACATTACTGGGGTTTTATTGCTGTGGACTTTGTGATATGCTCATACACTGCACATTACTGGGGTTTTATTGCTGTGGACTTTGTGATATGCTCATACACTGCACATTACTGTGGGTTTTATTGCTGTGGACTTTGATAGGCTCATATACACCGCACATTACTGTGAGTTTTACTGCTGTATATATATATATATATAGCCATGTATGAGCTGCTGGGGCAAATATAGCCCTGTATTAGCTACTTGGGGCAAATATATCCATGTATGAGCTGCTGGGGGCAAATATATGCATGTATGAGCTGCTGGGGGCAAATATAGCCATGTATGAGCTGCTGGGGCAAATATAGCCCTGTATGAGCTGCTTGGGGCAAATATATTCATGTGAGCTGGGGCAATATATTCATGTGAGCTGGGGCAATATATCAAATGTGAGCTGCTTATTACTGTACAGCTCTGTGATACTCTCAAACACACCGCACATTACTGTACAGCTCTGTGATACCCTCAAACACACCACACATTACTGTACAGCTCTGCGATACCCTCACACACACCGCACATTACTGTACAGCTCTGCGATACCCTCAAACACACCGCACATTACTGTACAGCTCTGCGATACCCTCAAACACACCGCACATTACTGTACAGCTCTCTGACACCCACAAACACAACGCACATTACTGTACAGCTCTGCGATACCCTCAAACACACTGCACATTACTGTACAGCTCTGCGATACCCTCACACACACCGCACATTACTGTACAGCTCTGCGATACCCTCAAACACACCGCACATTACTGTACAGTTTGAGATACCCTCAAACACACTGCATATTACTGGGGCTGGTATGAATTTTTTTCCAGGGCTGGTTTTTATCCCCAGTCCGGGCCTGCTTCTGGACCAGCAATACTCAACCCCCTTCCTGCAAAAAGAAAGGTAAGCAGGAGAGGGGGCAACTTTTGTATTTAAACTGGGGGTTTTATTGCTGTGGACTTTGATACGCTCATACACTGCACATTACTGTGGGTTTTATTGCTGTGGACTTTGATACGCTCATAAACACTGCACATTACTGTGGGTTTTATTGCTGTGGACTTTGATACGCTCATAAACCTTGCACATTACTGTGAGTTTTATTGCTGTGGATTCTGTAATAAGCTCATACACACCGCACTTTGCTGGGGGTTTTATTGCTGTGGATTCTGTGATAAGCTCATACACACTGCACTTTGCTGGGTGGTTTTATTGCGGTGGATTCTGTGATATGCCCATACACACTGCACCATACTGGGGTTTTATTGCTGCGGATTCTGTGATACGCTCATACACACTGCACCATACTGGGGTTTTATTGCTGCGGATTCTGTGATACGCTCATACACACCGCACATGGCTGGGGGTTTTATTGCTGTGGATTCTGTGTTGACTGCACTGTATGGCTGTGTGTGTAATTGCATGTATTTGTCTTTAAACAGGCTGCTGTGCGTAAAAACTCGGCACCTGTGTCCTTGTCTCAGCCCGGCATTGACCCTTGTCCTGCATCCAAAAGGCTGGTATTGCTCCTAGAATCGCCGCTATATCTTCTGTCTGCACTCCACAAAGTAAGAATAGTGAATAAAGCATCGTGAGATACAGGTAGGAGACTAGATATTGGTGCTTGGCAGCAGAAGGTTATCCTCCCTGGCGGTCTGATTTTGACATTTTTATCTCAAAATCGGTGCATTTATTCTGCCCTCTGGCGGTTTTCCCGAGTGTGACTCGGGGTTAAATTTCAATGCTGAAAGCAGTAACCCCCGAGCCACACCTGGGCTGTTACATACCTGTCCCTGCACTCCCTCGCTATCCTCTCGCAGTCACCTCCGGCCGATCGCGGCATCCTGGTTCCTGTTGCGAGTGGCTGATTCCCTGCACTTTGGGGGCCCTGCGGTGAATGGTAAATTCACCGCAGGGTGGGGCAATTTGATTCCCCAAAGTGCGGGGAACAACAGTCGGCGACATTTCGGCGCTCTGTGAATGACCCCTATAGTAATGAATGATATATTTTGGCTGAATGCGTGAGTGTGTGTCTGTGTATGTTTGCATAAGGGTGCGTAAATATATATATATTTGTGTGTGTGTTTGAACTTTTGGGTGCACACCCTAATACAATAGACTGCGCACGCCTATGGCGGCAGCAAAATTGTCCCATAGAGAAGTTATTCACAGAGCGCCGCAATGTGGTGGAAATACCCTGATTTTCGTTGATCCAGTTTGAGAGATTTAAACAGGCAAATCCCATAGGATTCAATGTCAAAAAAATGATATAAGTTTTAACATTCAAAAAAAAAAAGTTTATTCTTTTCATTTCCAGCAAAGGCTTTTTATTTTTTAAAACCCCTTTTTGTATTTTTTTTTCATAAATCTATTTATTAAGAGGTTTTTAGGACAAGTGATACAGGTATAAAACACGGTCACTAGCATATAAACCAATAACAATAATAACAATAACAAAAACAATATTAACAATAACAATACTAGATAAAACCAAACCAAACCGAAAATTCAGCGTTTGAGACTAACCCCTTTGACGGTTCTCACACTTGTAAACTATCAGGGTTATTCAAAGAGCTCTGAATTGTGGCCGAAGGTAACCGAATGCTGAAATTCAGCATACGCATACCTTTCCTTGGAGTACTGTGTGCAGTACTGGAGACCGTATCTCCAGAAGGATATAGACACCTTAGAGAGAGTTCAGAGAAGGGCTACTAAAATGGTGTACGGCTTGAAGGAGAAAAGTTACCAGGAAAGGCTTAATGATCTTAACATGTACAGCTTGGAAAAAAGACGAGACAGAGGAGATATGATAGAAACATTTAAATACGTAAAGGGAATCCACAAGGTAGAGGAAGGGAGTATATTTAAAAGGAAACAAAGTAGCAAAACAAGAGGACATAGTCTTAGATTAGAGGGGCAAAGGTTTAAAAGTAACATCAGGAAGCATTATTTTACTGAGAGGGTGGTGGATACATGGAACAGCCTTCCAGTAGAAGTGGTAGAGGCCAAAACAGTAATTGAATTTAAGCAAGCATGGGATAGGCATAAGGCTATCCTAAATAAAAGATAAATCCAGGTAAAGTATCCATGTAATTGGGCACAGGGCCGTCTTTAATATTGACTGGGCCCTGGGTGAATATTTCCCCTTGGAATTTTGCTCTCCACTCCAACATCCAAAATACAAAGCCACACACATAGCCTATAGTCTACGTGTGTGGCATAGTCCCCTAAAACTAAAATCAACTAAATCATTATATTTTACATTTTCTTTTTTACAATTACAAATCCTACGCATACTGTAAAAACACAATATCTCTGTGTGTATTTATTTATTAAGGATGAAATGCTGCCCCCCCAAAAAAAACACGCAGCGTGTATGAGCGTATCACAGTGCGCCACAGCAATAAAATTCAAACACTCATACACACCGTACATTAGAATTTTATTGCTGTGGAGCTCTGTGATACAGTAATGTGAGGTGTGTGTATAAGTGTATAACTGAGCTAGTAAATCCGACAACCGGCGCCAGTGAACAACAGCGCTGCATAGTGTTAGATTTTAATTTTTATACTCCTAGTTGTACTGCTAATAGGAAGTTAAACTCACAGAATTGTATGTACCCAGACAGACCCCAGAATCTGACATACCCAGCAGAGGCCCGAATCTGACATACCCAGCAGAGCCCAGAATCTGATATACCCAGCAGAGCCCAGAATCTGACATACCCAGCAGAGCCCAGAATCTGATATACCCAGCAGAGGCCAGAATCTGACATACCCAGCAGAGGCCAGAATCTGACATACCCAGCAGAGGCCAGAATCTGACATACCCAGCAGAGGCCAGAATCTGACATACCCAGCAGAGGCCAGAATCTGACATACCCAGCAGAGGCCAGAATCTGACATACCCAGCAGGGTTTCACATGCCCAGCACATAACATGCCCAGCAGAGTTTCACATGCCCAGCACATCCCATCATGCCCAGCAGAGTTTTACATGCCCATCATCACATCACGCTCAGCAGAGTTTCACTTCCCATCACATCACATCATGCCCAGGAGAGTTTCACTTCCCATCACATCATGCCCAGCAGAGTTTCACATGCCCATCACATCATGCCCAGCAGAGTTTCACATGCCCATCACATCATGCCCAGGAGAGTTTCACTTCCCATCACATCATGCCCAGCAGAGTTTCACTTCCCATCACATCACGCCCAGCAGAGTTTCACATGCCCATCACATCATGCCCAGGAGAGTTTCACTTCCCATCACATCATGCCCAGCAGAGTTTCACATGCCCATCACATGCCCATCACATCACGCTCAGCAGAGTTTCACTTCCCATCACATCACGCCCAGCAGAGTTTCACATGCCCATCACATCATGCCCAGCAGAGTTTCACTTGCCCATCACATCACATCACGCCCAGCAGAGTTTCACATGCCCATCACATAATGCCCAGCAGAGTTTCACATGCCCATCACATCATGCCCAGCAGAGTTTCACATGCCCATCACATCATGCCCAACAGAGTTTCACATGCTGCCCATCACATCATGCCCAGCAGAGTTTCACATGCCCATCACATCATGCCCAGCAGAGTTTCACATGCCCAGCATTGCATCACATACCCAGCCGGGACCCGGTGAGAGAAGGGGAACTGCATATTGAAGAGGAAGGGAGGAGCCAACCGCATCTCTCGCGAGGCCTCACCTCCTCTCTGCAGTCACATGTCCTTACACAGCACGCAATGCCATGATTTTTGCAGGCTGAGAGCAGCTACCTTGGGCCCCATAGCAATGACTGGGCCCGGGGCAGCTTGACTGGGCCCAGGGCAGCTGCCCCTTTTGCCCCGCGCTAAAGACGGCCCTGATTGGGCAGACTAGATGGGTCGAAAGATTCTTATCTGCCAACATTTTCTATGTTTCTATGTTTCCTGGCCATTCGCTATTCAGAGAGCAGGCAGTTTGCCAAATGTTGGCGAATTGGCTGCACATACAGTGCCTGTTCGTTGTCTGTTCGAGGGCAGTGAAATCCCCATAGAGAAGCAATGCTTCATCTATTTAGAGAACACAAACCAGCAGTGAAAAGTTGCCGAAATGCCCTGCTGTTCGGTATTTTCATTCGACAAGTTTATTCAGGCGAATCCCATAGGCTTCAATGTTAAAAATATTCCCGTTTTAACTCCATATCTAATAAACCGTTGATTATAATATTCTGCAGTAAAAAGTCTCTTTATAGATTTTTTTAGGATCTTTTAGGCATTTTTCGTGATTTTGTTTTGCAAAAAAATGTTTTCCGTTTTTATTTTAAAATCGTTTTCTTTTTTCTGTAACCGCCCTTTTTATTATCATTCATCGGATCTTTTGGTTCACTCCATTCATCTGCTGTGTCGGGTTTTTACGGCGGCTGCTCTGCGCTGTGATCGGCGGCTGCTCCGGTTTCTCCAGGCGTGTTCGGCGGGGTTAATCCAGATGTTATAGCGGGTTTCAGTGTACGTTCGCCTGGTTTTGCCGTGAGTGTTCGTCGGATTTGCGGCGGCTTTTCCCTGCACTACGACGGCCCTGTGGTGCTTGCTGAATACACCGCAGGGTGGCCGAAATGGGATTGCCAAATCACACCAAATTGAAGAGAACGAAAAGTCACCGAACGTCTGACTTTTCGATTCTCTTTGAATAACCCTGTGTGTGAAAAAATATACTGTGTGTGATGACAATGCAGGTGTTTCTTGATATATGTTGGTTGAAGCTGAAACCATATTCTGAAATAACTAAAATCTAGCCTGAGCGTACTGAAGCGGGGAACGAGCCCGCTGCTGTTACTTTGTTTCCTCTAATAATCTTGAAGCGAGTGTATCCGTTGACACGTTGCGTTTCCTCCTGCCTTTGTTAGAGAATATTATCTCTTGCACCTGTGATGCTCAACACGCCTTGTCTGTCCGCGAGAGCATCTCCCTACATGCTGCTGAATATTAAGAATGATCAGGAGGAATGAAGGAATGATTGATACACCTTGTATCATCTAATATCTCGCTCTGATTTATAAGACGGTCCATGCTGACACCGGGAGCTTGATGTATATGTTTTATAACAAAACCTTCCATAAGCAGAATATAGAAAAAATAGAGATGTTAAATTTTCCCTTTATGCTTTTTTTCATTCTTATTTTATTGGCCGAAGTAAAAATTTTTGAAATGCTGATGATGTAGTAGATGATCGAGATTGAGTTTCGGGTCTGCCACGCAAATCCACAACCAGCACTTTAATCCTACTGTCCATATTTTATGGTTGCATTTTTGTATTAATTTCTGGCTGATTAGTTTTCTTTCCGTTTTTGTTAAACTCTCACTGTCAATTTGCTTCCCTATCCTCTCCCCATGTCGTAAATACTTTGCATACACAGCCCACTCTCCATAACTCTGTGTCTTTTTCTTCATACAGCTCACCATCCAAAGCCGTCACCATTTCCAGCTCCTGCATTTTCACTCTGCTATCCCACCCTCCCCCCTCCCTCCTTTCCCATCCACCCTCCCCATCAGCCCTCTCCATCCACCCACCTAGCCTCGGGCCTACATTCATAGCTCTCCCTTCCAGCTGCTTCCACTTTTTTCTTTCTATGCAGCATCTTCAAGCTCAAGCTTCTAGTCCTTCCCTTCCAATCCGTGCTATTTTCTTTCTGTCCATCAGTTCCACACTCCCCCTGCTCCCTCTGGTTTCACATACCTCTGTCCTTTAGAGTGTAAGCTCATGGGATGTCTGGCAGAGCCAGCGGCGGAAGTACCAGGGTCGCAGCGGTCGCACTTGCGACTGGGCCCTGGCATTCTGCCACTGGAGGGGGGGCCAGGCAGCCGCCAGATTCCGGCAATCAGCGCCGGATCTGGGAGCAGCGCCACTGGCCATTCCTCTCCCTACGAGCGGCCGCCAGCTTGCAGCTTGGCCGCTTGCCTGGGATGGGAACCACCTGACCGGCGCACGAGATTGCAGACTCCGCGATCTCGCAAGAACGTGCCTGCTCTGGTCAGGTGTTTTCCGGCGAGCAGCCAAGCTGCATGCTGGCGGCCGCTCGTAGGAAGAAGAACATCCGCAGAGGTGAGAGCTGGGGGCAAATATATGTATCCATGTGAGCTGGGGGAAATATATACCCATGTGAGCTGGGGGAAATATATACCCATGTGAGCTGGGGGCAATATATACCCATGTGAGCTGGGGGCAATATATACCCATATATTGTGAGCTGGGGCAATGTATCCATGTGAGCTGGGGGCAATATATCCATGTGAGCTGGGGGCAAATATATCCATGTGAGCTGGGGGCAATATATACCCATGTGAGCTGGGGGCAATATATACCCATATATTGTGAGCTGGGGCAATGTATCCATGTGAGCTGGGGGCAATATACCCATGTGAACTGGGGCAATATACCCATGTGAGCTGGGGGCAATATATATCCATGTAAGCTGGGGCAATACTATCTTTTTTTTATTGCAGGGAAAAAAAAGTAAAAATCTAGATATTTCTTGGGGGGGAGGGGGGCCTTTCATGGATTCTTGCACCGGGGCCCTCAGGTTTCTAGTTACGCCACTTGCAGAGCACTAGTATAAAGTGCTGTATTAGCAGGACAATTATCCTATGGGCAGGGCCGTCTGTTCCGAATGTATTATTATTTATTATGTCTGACGTTTGTGCTTCTCCTTAGTAAAGCGCTACGGAATCTGTTGGCGCTATATAAGTTACTGTAACTGTAGGGGGTGTCTGGCTGAGCACTTGTATAGAGTGATGAATTAGCATAACGATTATCTTACAGGCCAGGGATCAGCAACCTTGGCTCCCTGATGTTTTGGGAACTACATTTCCCATGTGGCTCAGTCAGCCTAATGGGTGACTGAGCATCATGGGAGATGTAGTTCCCAAAACATCGGGAGCCAAGGTTGCTGAGCTGACCCCTGCTACAGGCAGAGCTTTCTCTTCCTCATGTATCATTATGACTCGTGTTAGTGCTTCCCCATCATAAAGCGCTACTGAACCTGTTTCCGCTATATAAATGTTGCTGTAACTGCAACTGTCGTACGCGTGAAATGCAGCTTTTGGACTTTTTGAATGTTCATACTGCATTGAAGCCAATCTCCGGAGGCGTCGCGGTTTATTCAATAAACAGGCAATCATTTAGGTCTAATAAGTTTTTGGAATATTAGGCAGGGAAAAAAGAAAAGTTGCTGAATCTTGTCACTGCTTGTCCCGCCATGGCTTCCAGTCTGTCCCTTCACTTGGCTGCTCTAGTCTGAGAGTGTAAGTCACTCCGTATTGTGTCTGCAGGCTAGAATAGCAGCATTTCTTTCATTAAAGCCACGTAATTAATATCCTTTTGCTCGCGGAGCAGGCTCGATAGATTTAAGGGGCTGGCTAAAAGCAGAAATCTATTAGTAAGAACAGACGAGATGGAGCAGCGCAGTTTGGCTGCTGCCGATTTATTTATTGCATATGGCCGACCATCAAATGTCCATGATTGGTTCATTATTTTAGATGGATAGCTAATTGCTGTCCTACTTTTTTTTTATTTCCCAATTTTTATTTATTTTATTAACCCTCCTTCTGTTTTCCACGCGCTGCCTGCGAATTAGCTTTGTGCTGGTTCTGGGGGGGGGGAAGTATCAAACATTTTTTATTTCGAGTGTATATATATATATTTTTTTCCCTTTTTGTAGACGTTAGGTATACGGAACGGCAAAATAGTTTTGATGTAAAGTCTGCAGTTTTACTCTATAACTAGATTGTAAAATATGAACTGAATTAATCATAAACTGCAGCAGAGCAATGCCACATTTTCCCTTATTTTATCTTTAGTGCCTTTCGGATGGTGTTTTAAAAGCGTCTACATCTGGCGTGTCGTGTAAGAGGCAGCGGCTTTGGTGGTGGATAGCGCGAGGCAAAGGTCAGACCAAAGCCTGCACAAATATTGCCTGGGAAATTTATGGCTTTAATTAAGAGCGTGGCAGTTCATCATAAACTGTTTATGGTGCTTTTGCACAGAGCAGCATTTCGAAATCAGCTGTTTTAATGAAAACATAATGTCATATCTGTCAAAGTTTTAAATATTTTTGGAAGTGAAATATAGAAACAAGAAGTTTTAATTTTGGATTTGCGGAGTTTAGCCGGTCGAAATCGTTCCTTAAATCCCTTAAGAGCGTAATTTCACGGAAACGGATGACAGGTTTTCTGTATGTTATATTTTTATATATATATTTTTTTTCTAACGTCGTTTTTATTTATTTATTTTGTCCTTTTTCTGAGTAGCATGTTGCGGTGCTTAATGTATCACGTCTCGCAAAATGACGCTCACCGCGTGGACCTTTTCATACTTTCATAAAATGAACATATCGTCGGAGGTGAATACGCTAATGATGTATATCCTCCCAAAAAAATTAGAGTAGTTAGGACTCGATTTAATTTGGCCTGATAGCCAATGTCTGCAGCTTTTTTGCCCCTGTTCCGGACATTTTTCGAATCCTGGCCAGAGCACCTCTCCAGTAAGTGTCCTTGGGCAAGACACCTAACAGTACATACTTGCCTACCACTCAATATCGGTTGTGGAGTACAGTGGTAGCGCGCCTATACCTTTCGACTGTCAAAATCCAATTCAGCACATCCCTCCAATACAACCGTGGAGAAGTCTCAACTTTACGAGGAGCGGGTTCAACCTAACCACCAGGTCGCTGCTCTACAGTCATGGAAAGATGACTCGATCCCACTCAGAAGATGCCACCAGCGAGTATCGTTGGCCAAGACACCTAATGATATGGATGCGCCGACCTCACAAAATACTTGTACATCTCATAGATTGTAAGTTCCCTTGGGAACAGGGACCCCCGGAATCAGGCCGTATCATCCATGTGGTATCTAATGTGTCAACTCCTTGTACACTGATCTTGTAAAGCACTGCGGAATATGTGGCGCAATATAAATAAAGGAGATTTAAGTAAGTGCTTACCGGCATATCGATTTGCGCTAAAAATTTGGTTTAGACATCGTCACTCGCGACTATACTTTTTAATGGACTTTTCAGCTTCTGTGGCTCAACACGAAAATATCAGTAAACCAGTTTCCAAAAGAAAATTTGAGTCCTGAAAGGTGTTAATAAATGGATTTTAAGCAGGGGTTTCGTCCTAAACCCCACCCCCCAAAACCAGAAAATAAGTGCAGGCACTCTCCAAGATTTCTACTACTCCGTTAACCATTAACATGCGCCACTCCACCAGTGCGCATGCAGATTTGTTATTGATGCCTAAACCTAAAGATAAACTGGGTTTTAGGGAAGCCTTACGATAAATATATTTCTGATGAATTAATAAGGAAACATATGGACCCTAAGACTGGGGTCAAACGAGCCCGCTGATTGCGCACAGTAACAGATGCACTTTGTAACGGATGAGATTGTGGTTACATTGTATCAGTTAGTTTTGACAGATGTTGAGAAAAAAAAAGCTGTATGCAGGGGTTTCTCTATATCCGTGTAGCTTTTTCACGTCAGTGCCATTTTGGCGTCCATTGCAACACTCGTTGCCCGTGTGTGAAAAAGTGCGCACGTGCTTCGTGTGTTGTTCTCTATTGACTCCTTTTGAAAAGCTACAACGGACAGCAAACAGTGCGGCCAGACGGAAGCGAAAAGTGCGCTCGTCTGACCCCAGCCTATTAAAAGATTTGCAGTCCGTGAGCCGAAAGTGTAAAAAAGTCCGTTCTCTCTGAGGAAAATCGTAGACGAACTGCGTTCCCACACTTGATCCCCGACTTTAAGGCAGGGAAAACCAGACTGAAAATATTTTTTTAGACCTCAGATGCTTAATAGCAAAAATAAATACTGTATAATGTTGGCTATAAAATATCCTTTTTTTTTTTAAAAAAAAATTAAATTAACTTTTTATTTCAGGCATCTTTACTGGCCAGCTGTTTTTTGGACCAGCATTGGTTTTCATCTTTTCGACTGTGGCTTAATTTTTCCCTTTGAATCAGCTGATTTTCCTAAAAAAAAAATGTCCAAAACTCGCCGATACGTATATATCTATTTTATATTTTTTTTCCCGATGGAATTAAATCCATTTTTTTTTTTTTTTCTTCCAGTCTAATTATTTCTAATTATCATCCCGATTGAGTTCTCTTGACTTTTCGGGCTCAGCAGTTTGAAGTGCGAGTCGTTTCTCTGTCCTCATTAATATGCGTCCACGTAGTTACGCCTCTTCGGGCCACCGTAGATATATTTGGAGTGTGATCTAGTTATTAAATAGCATTTTATTTATTTCCTTTCTTCAAGAGCATTTTGTCTTCCTCACAAGTTTTAGTCATTTTCTGTTACTCGTGGTTTATAAAAAGGTGAGCACAATGAAGCATTTGATGTTATTAGTGTATAAAATGTAGAATATTGTGTTTGCGTCCTAATGGTAACTTTAATATCTCCGGCTCCCATTACCAGACTCTCCCTTCATTCAGGGCACAGAGGCGCAGTTGTCTAATCAGGAGTGACAAGCTATATACTTTTGCTCAGCCATTATTTGGTAGCCTAGAGCAAAGAGTGCTGTTTCTTTGGAAATGTTTTGAATTGGGTTATTTTTATTGAAGTATTAAAGTGATTCTTCAGATTTTAGGCTATTCGTTAAGTACTTCAGGGAGAAATGTATAACCCTGGGATTTTTTTTTCTTCTTCATTGCATCTTGTATTTATTTCTGTATGGCTTTAACTATCGTGGTTTGAAACCGGGACTTTAATGTTCGTGATTTGATGTTGGTGTGGGGGGGGGGGGAGTCTAATGCAAAACAACAACACACTGAATTAATGCAATTAACAGGGAAACCATGCCTCTGATGTATGTTGGGGGTGAAGTTGACTTTCTCTACTACTTGCGGATACATATATACGTGTCGGTTGAGTCAAAAGACTAAGGCATCATCTCCGATGATCAATTCGCCGGATGTATTGTGTCAAGTCATAGACTTCAAACTAAGAAACACTGCCCAAAGTCAAACAGCAGTCGCCAAGGCCAGCAAGATATTGGCATTAAATGGGGAATTCATTCTTGTGTTAAAACATAATTTGCCTCTTTATAAATGAATAGTAAGACGCACCTTGAATGTGCCGTGCATTTTTGGTCACCTGTTTTATAAAGGATATTTTGGCACTAGAAAAAGTGTAGACTAAATTAGTAAAGGGAGTGGAAGATTTAAGTTAACAAGCTTAAACCTGTCAAGTTTAGTGAAACTGTGCTTAGTGGAGATCTGATAACTTTATGTAAATATATACGGTGCCTTAGAGGAGATCTGATAACTTCATATAAATATATACGGTGCCTTAGAGGAGATCTGATAACTTCATATAAATATATACGGGGCCTTAGAAGGGATCTGATAACTTTATATAAATATATATGGGGCCTTAGAGGGGATCTTCTAACTTTATATAAATATATACGGGGCCTTAGAGGGGCTCTGATAACTTTATATAAATGTAAACTGGGTATTAGAGGGGATCTGATAGCTTTTATATAAATGTAAACGGGGCTTTACAGGGGCTCTGATAACTTTATATAAATATATACGGGGCCCTAGAGGGGATCTGATAACTTTATATAAATATATACGGGGCCCTAGAGGGGATCTGATAACTTTATATAAATATATATGGGGCCTTAGAGGGGATCTGATAACTTTATATAAATATATACGGGGCCTTAGAGTGGATCTGATAACTTTATATAAATATATACGGGGCCTTAGAGGGGATCTGATAACTTTATAAAAATATATATTCGGTGCCTTAGAGGCGATCTGATAACTATATGTAAATATATACGGTGCCATTATAAACCATTGTCTGGAAACCTGTTAACCCTTTCGCTGCTGAGGCTTTTCCCGCCTCTGTGCTGAGGTCATTTTTACCGATTTTGCTCATCTTGTTTAAACGCGTTTTGAAGGCTTATTTTAGTATATGACCCAGACATATTATATATCGTTCTTTCCGTCAGACTCGGTAAATTCATAATATGTCATTATTATATGTATACGTCATGACCTGCCTGTATATTATAACAAAAAATGCAATAAAATATGAATTTTCAATAATTTACAACGTATAAAGTGGGTTTTTTTCACATTTTAACATGCGAGCAATTGCGGTTATATTTTGTATGGGGTGCGCTTGTTAAAAAGATTAGAGATGGGGTCTCGTTACATTTTGTTTTGGGGAAAATTACGTGATTTTTAACAAACGCACCGCATACAAAAATCGTTAGTGCAGCATCATTGTTCACATTATAATTGAAATGGGAACAATATTGCTGCATTAACGAACCAAAAAAAAGAAAAAAAAATGTTTATTTTTTTTTTAAATATTTTTTATTTTTATTTTTAATTTTTTTTTAAAAAACTTTTTTCATACTCATGTTTGGTATTGTTGGAACGGCCATGCTCTGGCCGATCCAACAATACCAAACATTAACCCCTAACTGCCACGTAATCGGGAGATAGGGGGTTCATTGGAACCCCCTATCTCTACCATTGGTGGCAGTTAGGGGTTAACTCCAAGACTGGCGTCATCGTGCTATGCACGATGACGCCAGTCCTCAGGGGGAGTTCCCGGAGGCTTGGCCGACATCCAAGATGTCGGCCAGCTCCGGGAAAGGATCACGAACCGGCGCTTTTCGGCGCCGATTCGTGATCCAGCCCCCATGGGGTTAATTCCAGGTACCGTTAGGAAGGGCAGGCTGTGCCCTTCCAAACGGTGCCTGGGTTAACCCCCTGCACGCCGCCGATCGGGAGGGAGAGAGGTCCGAAGGACATCCCCCCCTCCCTTTCAGGCGCCTCCTCCGCACATGTGGGGGGGCGCCTGAATTAGGTGTCATCGCGCCCCCGCGATGACACCTAATTGCTCCGGCGGCGGTTCCGGGTGCTGGGCTGACATCGAGGATGTCAGCCCGCACCGGGGGGGCCAGCGATTGGCCGGAACCCGGCCGAACGCTGGCCCCAAAGAGAGGATGCGCTCAGTGCGTCCACCGCAAGGAACGTTACCTGCGGGTGGACGCGCTGAGTGCGTCCTTAGCAGCGAAGTGGTTAATTAATAAAACTATACACAGGACACAAGTGGACGAAAGGAAATTTTATGCCTAAAGCATAGAAAGGTTTATTTTTTTACAGTGAGAACAATAAAGCTGTGTAATTCTCTGCCTGTTGTGGTGGTTGGGTCAGAGACTGTACATACTTTTACACAATGACTGGATGACCTCCTGCAAAACATATAATAGTAAGGGTTATAATATTTAATATTTGGGTAAACACGTCTTGATCCAAGGAGAAATCTGACACCATCTGGGGCCAAGAAGGATTTTTTTGCATATGTATGGTGAGCATTCCAGACTGGGTTTTTTGCCTTATTTTGGATCAACAGCAGTAGATGATGTGTGACAAGGCTGAACTCGATGGACGCACGTATTTTTTTCAGCCTGTGTAACTATGTAAACTATCAGCCTTAGATCAGGGGTCAGCAAACTTGGCTCTCAATGTTTTGGAGCTAATGTCCCAAGAGGGTGAGTCTACCTAATGAGGGGCTGAACATCATGAGAGATGTCATACCAAAACATCTGGAGGGCCTGAAGTTGCTGACTCCTGCTTTAGAAGATCTGTGTTCTGGTTGATTGGTCGAGTTTTGATTAATTACCTGATAGTCGTCTTCTCTACAAATTACAAGAAATGGTGGTGTGAGACATTACCTGGTTTACCTGTGCAGAGTCCAGAGGTAGCTGGTGACATTTTTAGATTGGGGCACTGGAATTCAACCCCATGCCTATCTTCGGAAAGCCCACTTTAAGGATTACCCCTTCGATATGGCATGAAAGGCCTTTAGGTAATGTGTGAAGTCAGGCTTCACCCCATGTCCCCTTCCATTCCCCTTATGGTTTAGTTGTATAAACTATTTTCTCATTGTGGTCAGTGCGAATGAAATAAGGGCTGAGCTTGTTACATTTGTGAAGTATGTTTAATGCTGTCCTGCTTCTCAATGTAATGCTGCTGTCAGGGTTAGGGATGGTACCAGGGTGGCACCGGGGGTGAGGGGAGTATGAGCCCAGCGTGCAGTGGTCTGCACAGATAAACAGAGGATGAGGGTGGATAAATATGGTGACTGACCAGGTTGATTGCAGAGGAATGATGGTTGTAGTAGCAGGACCCAGAAATGGGGAAATCAGGATCCGGTAACAGATCAGCAAAACAGGCAACGGTGTTCACTCTTGGTAAGCAAAAGCTGTAATGATCCAGCAATGTCTGAGTGTGGGGCAGAGCCCTTTATTTTGTGAGTCACGTGTGTTTTTGTGATTAACTGTTCAATTACTGGATGCTAGTTGCTGAATGCTGGTAGCCGGGCAGGAACAGTACACGGCTAGTACCACCAGGGGGTATTTAGGATGGTGGCAGCCATGACAGCTGCCAATGATAGAAAGGTGTCATCACACACATGACACGCACCACCTACCTTGAGATTGCTGCACACCACCTACACCCTATCATGGCCATGGTGTTCACTGAAGGCAGTGACCTCTTACAGCAGGATGATATCCCCTGCCACACTGCAAAAAATGTTCCGGAATGGTTTGAGGAACATGACAAAGATTTCAAAGGTGGTGCCTTAGATTAGGGCGATTCCTATACTCTAGGATCGAAGAGCCAGGTGAATTTTATAACCATACAGATTAGAATCGGATGTTTTAGAATTGTGGAGATTAGTATTGGGGGCGGGGTTTATAGCTTTGGAGATTAGTATTGGGGGCGGGGTTTATAGCTGTGGAGATTAGTATTGGGGCGGGGTTTATAGTTGTGGAGATTAGAATGGGGGTGTTTTATAACACTGGACATCAGGATCAGGGTTGTTTTATATCTGTGGAGATTAGAATGGGGGTGTTTTATAATTGTGGTGATTAGAATGGGGGGTGTTTTATAACCGTGACGATTAGAATGGGGGTGTTTTATAACCGTGGCGATTAGAATGGGGGTGTTTTATAACTGTGGAGATTAGAATGGGGGTGTTTTATAACTGTGGAGATTAGAATGGGGGTGTTTAATAACTGTGGAGAATAGAATGGGGGTGTTTTATAACCGTGACGATTAGAATGGGGGGTGTTTTATAATTGTGGCGATTAGAATGGGGGTGTTTTATAACCGTGCCGATTAGAATGGGGGGTGTTTTATAATTGTGGAGATTTAGAATGGGGGGTGTTTTATAATTGTGGAGATGAGAATGGGGGGTGTTTTATAACCATGGAGATTAGAATGGGGGGTGTTTTATAATTGTGGAGATGAGAATGGGGGGTGTTTTATAACCGTGACGATTAGAATGGGGGGTGTTTTATAATTGTGGAGATTAGAATGGGGGGGTTTATAACCGTGGCGATTAGAATGGGGGGGGTTTATAACCGTGGCGATTAGAATGGGGAGTGTTTTATAACCGTGACGATTAGAATCACTACAACACTACAACACTACGCTTATCTCTGCTCTAGACACTCTTGCTCCTCTTCGACTCTGTAAGGCCCCACGCCGCCAGCTTCAGCCCTGGCACACCCTCCAGACTCGCTACCTGCAAAGATGCTCCCGCACCGCAGAGCGTGCCTGGAGGAAATCCCGCTCTGAAGCTGATTTTGTTCACTTCAAGTTTATTCTCCGGTCATACACCTCTGCGCTCCACTTGGCCAAACAATCCTTCTTCTCATCTCTTATATCTACGCTGTCCTCCAACCCTAAACGGCTCTGGTCCACCTTCAACACCTCCTCTACCCACCTGCACCTCCCCCTCAGCTGCCTTCAGCGCTCAAGACCTGGCAGACTACTTCCTCAGTAAAACTTTAACTATCAGAAGCAACATCCCAACACAAGATAGTTATCTGCCACCTCCACTCCCACAGGTCCCATCTGCCACCCTCTGCCGCTTCCTCCCAACCACTGAGGAGGAAGTCAATTCCTTATTGTCCTCCTCACATCTCACCACGTGCCCGCTCGACCCATTCCCTCACATCTAATTCCTCCCCTCTCCTCCTCCCTCACCCCTGCTCTCACACACATCTTCAACCTATCTCTCTCCACTGGCTCCTTTCCATCCGCCTTCAAACACGCGCTAGTTACCCCTTTACTAAAGAAACCATCCCTAGATCCCAACTCTCCATCCAACTACCGTCCTGTATCCCTGCTTCCCTTTACCTCTAAGCTCTTAGAAAAACTAGTCTTCAACCGCCTCTCCATCTTCCTGTCCTCCAATTCCCTACTTGACCCCCTGCAATCTGGCTTCCGTCCTCTACACTCAACTGAAACTGCCCTCACCAAAGTCACCAACGACCTCCTAACTGCTAAAAAACACGGCCACTATTCTATTCTCATCCTGCTTGACCTCTCGGCTGCTTTTGACACTGTTGACCACCCCTCCTTCTACTGACCCTCAACTCTCTGGGTCTCGGTGACACTGCACTTGCTTGGATTGACTCCTATTTATCCAACAGGTCCTTCTGTGTGTCCTTTGCTGGTAACTCCTCCTCCTCATTGCCTCTATCTGTTGGTGTACCTCAAGGCTCTGTCCTTGGTCCTCTGCTCTTTTCCATCTACACCTCCTCCCTGGGCAAAATCATCAACAGCTTTGGCTTTAATTACCACCTCTACGCTGATGACACTCAGATCTACCTCTCTACCCCTGATCTCTCTCCCCCTGTCCTTTCCAAAGTCAGTGACTGTTTATCTGGCATCTCCTCCTGGATGGCCTCCCACCACCTAAAGATCAACATGTCAAAGACTGAGCTCCTACTTATTCCTCCCTCTAATGCCGCCCCACCTCCTGACTTCTCGATCACGGTGGAGGGTATCACCATCTCCCCATCAAACCAAGTTCGCTGTCTTGGAGTTACACTTGACTCTGCTCTTTCCTTCATCCCCCACATCAAGTCTCTTTCCTCCTCCTGCCGATACCAACTGCGTAATATTTACAGAATTCGGCCATTTCTTACCGCTGTCGCCACAAAACAACTCATACACGCCCTGGTAATCTCCCGACTCGACTATTGCAATAATCTCTTATCTGGCCTCCCTCTGTCCCACCTCTCCCCCCTACAATCCATCCTGAACGCCTCCGCCAGGCTAATTCACCTCACCCGCCGCTCTGTCTCTGCCGCTCCCCTCTGCGAGTCCCTTCACTGGCTCCCCATCCACTGCAGAATTAAGTTCAAAATCCTTATCCTTACCTACAAAAGCCTCACTAACTCAGCTCCCCACTACCTGTCCTCACTAATCACCAAATACACCCCAGCCCGCTCCCTAAGGTCAAACAGTGACCTGCGCCTAGCTTCTCCCCGCATCACCTCTTCCCATGATAGACTGCAGGATTTCTCACGCGCAGCCCCACTCTCTGGAACGCTCTCCCTCGTACTGTCAGACTTTCCCCTAACTTCTCTTCCTTCAAACGCTCCCTTAAAACATTCCTATTTAGGGAAGCCCACCACCCAACTCACTGACGCAACCATCAATCACTCTCACCTTACAGTCCTCTCCTCCTGTTTCCAACCCCAACCCTCCCAGATTGTGAGTTCCTACGGGAATAGGGCCCTCATCTCCTCCTGTACTGTTTGTCAAATGTTGTTCAATGTATTGTAACCCTGTCTATACTGTGCTTATTGTACAGCGCTGCGGAATATGCTGGCGCTTTATAAATAAAGAATAATAATAATAATAATAATAATTGTGGAGATTAGAATGGGGGGTTTATAACCGTGGCGATTAGAATGGGGGGTGTTTTATAACCATGGAGATTAGAATGGGGGTGTTTTATAACTATGGATATCCAAATTGGGGGGTGTTTTGTGACCGTGGAGATTATAATGGGGGGGGGTTATAACCCAGTTTGTAATCATGGAGCACAGAGTTGGGTGTTTAAGCAACCTCGTAGCTTAAAGTCACAGTTGTAGCTCGAGTTTCAGCTGAGACATTGTGCCATCCGTGCAATAAAGGCTCCTGATTGATCTTCCAGAGTGCCCATTCTTTTGTCTGGGACTAGTGGAGACCGAAACCTCCACTTTACCAGTGTATGATATACACCAATCCCTGCACACAAATGCAAAGAAAAAAACCCACAAAAAATAATTAAATATTTGCTTTATGAAACACAGCATTCTTTCTGCTTAGGATCATATTTCTTGATATGGGGGTACAGATAAAAGAAAAAATAAATATTATGTATTGCATAAACCATACATAAAGGGAAAACAAAGTGATGCATATTAAGACTAATGTTTATTCTCTGAATATTACCACCATCATCCAAATATGTACGGAATATATTTGAAAATACTTCAAACACTGGTGACCTTTGTAATAATATATAGGGCCCTGGGAAATATATTTGCAGAGATTCAGCCATATATTCTAAATAACTATGTAAGATGTCATTGGTTTATTTTCGTAAGAATCTGTCTGATAATGGAGGCAATAAATTAAATATAAAACACAAAAGAAAAGAAAATATTGATTCCATAATTTGTTCTATTTGTTTTACCGTCTTCCCCTTTCATTTATTTTTTGTTGGTTTTTTTTGTGTGTTTTAGTTGCGATGATGGGGGGGATGCACATGCAAGGTATCTGATTCATGTGATGACACACAGCAAATCCAAATCCTGCGTCTCGAGTTATGTATCTCTCAGGGATAAAAAGCAACAACAAAAAAAAAATCATCTCGTGATGTTCAATGGCTACTTTCTTATTTATTTATTTTTTACTATTTTTCTGTATTTTATTTATATTTCGTCCAGGTTTGCAGTTACTTTTATTTTCCTTTTTTTTTTATAGCTTGGCTTTGATATTTGTGATCCTAATAAGTGTACGCAGTCTAGCTAGACCGCAAGAGAGATGGGAAAATCAACAACTTATTTTTCATAATACCTCTGGGTGGTCGCAGGGAGAAACCTAAATTGGCATACGAAAAATTCTAATAAAAGGTCAAGCTGAACATTTCAAGTCGGAACATCAATACACATATAGTATGCAGGCGGTTGTGTATATAGAATATACATTTATATATTTATTTTTAATAAACAATTTTTATTTTTTTATTTCTATAGAGAGCGGGGGGAATTTAATCCGTTACCCTCTACCCATCTTTAAAGTTTCATCATTACACAAATTAAACCTCAGGTTCGTGAAAAGGGTCATTAATCTAAATCACCTCACTGAGATACCAAGGGGAGAAATCCATCTACAAAAGAGTAAAAGTAGGATTCCCTACGGATAGAGTTGGATGGTTTCCCTTTGGAATTTACCTCTGTGTGCTTTATTTACCCATTGCTCCGTATACTGATTGTTGATAAAGTGAGTCCCGGGAGCTTTAGTCTTATAACACTATTGACATTTAACATGCTAATTATTTTTATGTGGATTTATTCAAGACGTTTTCAGCTGTGCAGGGCTCTTTACATTAATTCATCACTTTAATGATGGCCAGTTTATTAATTTTGTGTGAAAGCAAGTGTATCTAGCACTTAAGAAAAAAACAGTGCCTTGACTTCCAGCCATTGACTTTGACTATGTCAGAAGAAAGGCACGGGCACTCCACTGTTTCCGAAATGGAGCAATTTCATTGGAGAACCATCAGAGATGGTGTTTCGACTCAACAGAGTCTTTGTCGACCTTGAGAATGACTGTTGAGTCGAAATGTCTCAACAGAGAAATGGTGGTTTTTCAGTGAAATCGCCCTATTTCTGAAGCAGTGGAGTGTCCATGCCTTTCCTTTAACAAGTGCTGCTTGGACTTGGCCTCTCCTGGTATGTGTTGGCACCTATAATAAGACCTATAATAAGACGTTGTTTAGGAGAAGGAAATCTGGAACACCCGTCTTGGTTTTGACTATGTGAGGTCTAAGCATAAATGACACCACACAGCTATTTAAGCTCTGTTGTAGGTGGAAGCTGTCATGGTGCACAGCACCCTCTGGCTTTATGTATCGTTGTTCTTAGCTACTTCTCTGGGATATGTTTCTGGTTTCCAGCAGCCAAGTTGACCTTCAAGCCAAGTTTGCTCTTGCCATTGCTCATTCCATGCTTGCCATGCCAGAACAAGATGTGGCCAGTGAGGACAACCAGCTGGGAAAAAGCCGATATAGAATCACTAGTCAAAGTGTCGGAACTAGGGGCGGACTGACCATTAGGGCTATAGGGCACAGCCAGAGGGCCCTGTCCTAGGTGGGGGCCCAATTAAGACTTAAGTTAATCCTGTCCTTCAGTGGGGATCCACACCACTGCAAATAAAAAAAAATCATGGTGTTATGGCATCAGGAGCCAGTTTTAGTCTGGATAGATAAATTCTGTAATACAATAATGCAAATAGTGGTAGTGATTGTATGGGGTTGCTGCTTGCATGAAGGCTGGCACAATGAGGAGCCCCATGATTTCCTATTAAATGTGGGCCCCTAGAGTTGTCTTTCTGCCCCTGGTGTGAACTGTAAGGCTGAGGTCAGACTAATGCATTTTTAATGTGCGTTTAGGCACACTTAATCACGGCCGTAGTAGCAGAAAATGACAGCCAATATACGAAATAAGGCCACACGAAAGTTTGGCCGCACAACGCAAGCGGCAAACGAACGCATTTTTTTCGAGATCGCAGAACCGCTAGTACTGACGTACAGAGTGCGCTGCACCCGCATAGCGGCGAGTGTGCGCGATTAGGAGACGTCAGACGCTGCTCATGTCCGGGCAACATAACGTCCAGACACCCAAAGTTTCCTGGTTTGGAACCGTAACACATCACGCACGAAAATGCGCATCGTATGACCGTTTTCGCGCATTCCATGAAAAATTACATCAATGCGTCCGGACGCACTTTTTGATGGTTGCTGCGAATAATGTGTTCGTTTGACCCTAGCCTAAAGGCATCATGGGGGATCAATGACGTCCTGAATCAGGAAACCCAGCCGGTCCCTTCTCAAGGTGCGAACCTCTATGGTTCTCTGCTGCATTATCTAACATGGAAGGACCAGATTTTAAATATCCATTAATATTATGTACATTGAAGTGACTTTGCCATGGCACTACTTGAACGCCGGATGCCCATATAAGAATTACAGGTCCTCCGAATACAGGAAGAGTATTTGATATTTTGCCCAATTCCAGATGCGTTTTCGCGATTTCCGACTTTTCAGGATCTTGATTTGAAATTTCGCTAATTTTAGTTTTCCACTGTACGTCTTAAAATGTATATATTTTAATTAAAAATTGAATTGTGGGGGAAATAACAGAGTTTGAAAATTACATACAGCGAACACCACCAAGCTGAGATGCTGGGAGTGGGACGTATTTTCCATTCCATATGATCCCCCATGATGCCTTTAGGCTAGGGTCAAACGAACACATTATTCGCAGCAACCGTCAAAAAGTGTTAGTATTTTCCATCTCCATGATCTGGGCTAACGTATCGCAAATTGGAGTTTTCGGTTCTTCTCACTTCATTGTTTAGCAAGTAACCCCCTGTGTCTTCTTGGTACATAGAATAGGATTGCGTTTATGCATCCTAATAAACCTGACCAGTTTACACTAAAAAAACACAACAAAAATAAATAAATCTTCAGCCAAATTCTTCTGGGAATATAATTGAATTCCTATTTTTTTAACCCCCCCCCCTTCGGTTCCTTCCAACCCCCCCCCCCACCTCTTAAGAACCATGCGCCTGCTTGCCTGAGACAAAGCTATATCGTAAATGTTATTTTCTGATATTCCTACTGGGACCCTTTAAGCCTGTTCCAAACACGTCATCCTGTGACAGTCCTGATAAATAATGCACGCCGGCCTGATTGATGCTTCTCGTGACATAATATCCCTGTGTTTAACCAAACCGTAACAGATGCCAATGATGGCCCTTAACTTCCTAAATTGATCAGCACTTACCAATCAACTGAATTACGTAAGGAAGAAAAAACAAAACAAAAAAACAAATTTGTAAGATATTACATTCTCAGATTTGCTCCGCCAGTGATTTAAAGTCAATAAATACCTTATTAATAAATGGAAAACGCCAAGGAATTAGCCGTAAGCTAATTTCCAGAGGAAACAGATTCAGACACAATGTATTTAGTTGGTGTGGAGCATTGTCAGCCATTACTCACTCATCTTCCCTTTGTCTCTTTCGAAATCACATACTTTACTTGATAAATAACTAGAACCCTGCGTTGTCATTTGTCAGTGCCTTGGTAATAAGGATCATTGCTTCCCAGTTCCCGTTATTGAAAGGTTTCCCCTGTATGATAAAATATGATTTATTTCCTATCCAAGTCATGGCTTGGAAGGGAAATAGACCCAGTTAACCATTTTGTGGGATTTTACATTTCTTGGTTCACATAAAATATAAAATTAAAAAAAATGTATATAGTGTTTTAGTGTGTGTATGTTTTAGATATATATATATATATATCTATATATATATCTTGTGTAGTTTATACAGTGCCCTCCTTGGTTAGTATAGTATCTTGTATTGTTTATACAGTGTGCTTCTTGGTTAGTACAATGTATAGATTATACAGTGAGCTCCTGAGTTAGTATCTTGTATAGATTATACCGTGCGCTCCTGAGTTAGTATTTTGTATAGATTATACCGTGCGCTCCTGGGTTAGTATTTTGTATATAAATACAGAAAAAATGGTGTCGCGCCCATACTCACCGGAGTGGTAGCAACTGCCTGGAGTAACAGCCCAGTTAATGTATAAAACATAACAAGGAAAAAAGGTGTCCTCTGCGCTCGTTTCTATGTATTCCATGTACAACAAAACTGAGGTTTTTGTTTGTTTCAATGGCCATTGCAACGTAAGCTCACTCGCCACTTCACGGCACCTCTTTACAGAGTGAGTACCTAACAATTGTAACCAAAAGGCCGCTCTACTGAGCAGCTCCAAGCCCCTCCTGCTGCTCCAAGCCCCTCGAGCTGCTCAGTAGAGTGGCCTTTTGGTTACAATTGTTAGGTACTCACTCTGTAAAGAGGTGCCGTGAAGTGGCGAGTGAGCTTACGTTGCAATGGCCATTGAAACAAACAAAAACCTCAGTTTTGTTGTACATGGAATACATAGAAACGAGCGCAGATAACACCTTTTTTCCTTGTTATGTTTTATACATTAACTGGGCTGTTACTCCTGGCAGTTGCTGCCGCTCCGGTGAGTATGGGCGCGACACCATTTTTTCTGTATTTATGTATATCATGCTTGTAACACCAGTCCATCGTTCTGCAGCTGTTCCTCTTTCCATGTTTTTGTTTTTAATCCCAAATGGGAAGTGTTTGGTGCGTGTATAAATAAAACCCACCATATCTGCCTCTCCTTGGCTGAAAAGCAGCAGGAGGGGCTTGGAGCTGCTCAGTAGAGCGGCCTTTTGGTTACCATTGTTAGGTACTCACTCTGTAAAGAGGTGCCGTGAAGTGGCGAGTGAGCTTACGTTGCAATGGCCATTGAAACAAACAAAAACCTCAGTTTTGTTGTACATGGAACACATAGAAACGAGCGCAGATGACACCTTTTTTCCTTGTTAGTATTTTGTATATAAATACAGAAAAAATGGTGTCGCGCCCATACTCACCGGAGTGGTAGCAACTGCCTGGAGTAACAGCCCAGTTAATGTATAAAACATAACAAGGAAAAAAGGTGTCCTCTGCGCTCGTTTCTATGTATTCCATGTACAACAAAACTGAGGTTTTTGTTTGTTTCAATGGCCATTGCAACGTAAGCTCACTCGCCACTTCACGGCACCTCTTTACAGAGTGAGTACCTAACAATTGTAACCAAAAGGCCGCTCTACTGAGCAGCTCCAAGCCCCTCCTGCTGCTCCAAGCCCCTCGAGCTGCTCAGTAGAGTGGCCTTTTGGTTACAATTGTTAGGTACTCACTCTGTAAAGAGGTGCCGTGAAGTGGCGAATGAGCTTACGTTGCAATGGCCATTGAAACAAACAAAAACCTCAGTTTTGTTGTACATGGAATACATAGAAACGAGCGCAGATAACACCTTTTTTCCTTGTTATGTTTTATACATTAACTGGGCTGTTACTCCTGGCAGTTGCTGCCGCTCCGGTGAGTATGGGCGCGACACCATTTTTTCTGTATTTATGTATATCATGCTTGTAACACCAGTCCATCGTTCTGCAGCTGTTCCTCTTTCCATGTTTTTGTTTTTAATCCCAATGGGAAGTGTTTGGTGCGTGTATAAATAAAACCCACCATATCTGCCTCTCCTTGGCTGAAAAGCAGCAGGAGGGGCTTGGAGCTGCTCAGTAGAGCGGCCTTTTGGTTACCATTGTTAGGTACTCACTCTGTAAAGAGGTGCTGTGAAGTGGCGAGTGAGCTTACGTTGCAATGGCCATTGAAACAAACAAAAACCTCAGTTTTGTTGTACATGGAACACATAGAAACGAGCGCAGATGACACCTTTTTTCCTTGTTAGTATTTTGTATAGTTTATACAGTGTGCTTCTTGGTTAGTACAATGTATAGATTATACAGTGCGCTCCTGAGTTAGTATCTTGTATAGATTATACCGTGCGCTCCTGAGTTAGTATCTTGTATAGTTCATACAGTGCGCTCTTTGGTTAGTATCTTGTATAGTTCATACAGTGCGCTCTTTGGTTAGTATATTGTGTAGATTATACAGTGCGCTCTTTGGTTAGTATATTGTATAGATTATACAATTTGCTCCTTGATTAGTATCTTGTATAGTTTATACAGTGCGCTCCTTGGTTAGTATCTTGTATAGATTATACAATGCTCTCCTTGGTTAGTATTTTATATAGATTATGCAGTGCGCTCCTTGGTTAGTATCTTGTATAGAGTATACAGTGCGCTCCTTGGTTAGTATCTTGTATAGTTTATACAGTGTGCTTCTTGATTAGTATCTTGTATCGATTATCCAGTGCGCTCCTTGGTTAGTATATTGTATAGATTATACAGTTTGCTCTTTGGTTAGTATCTTGTATAGATTATAAAATGCGTTCTTTGGTTAGTATCTTGTATTGATTATACAGTGCGCTGCTTGGTTAGTATCTTGTATAGTTTATACAATGCGCTGCATGGTTAATATATTGTATAGATCATACAGTGTGCTCCTTGGTTAGTATATTGTATAGTTTATACAGTGCGCTCTTTGGTTAGTATATTGTTTATATTATGCAGTGCGCTCTTTGGTTAGTATATTGTATATATTATGCAGTGCGCTCCTTGGTTAGTATTTTGTATAGATTATACAGTGCGCTCCTTGGCTAGCACCTTGTATAGATTATACAGTGTGCTCCTTGGTTAGTATATTGTAAAGATTATACAGTGGGCTCCTTGGTTAGTATGTTGTATAGATTATATAGTGCGTTCTTTGGTTAGTATTTTGTGTAGATTATACAGTGTGCTCCTTGGTTAGCACCTTGTATAGATTATACAGTGCGCTCCTTGGTTAGCACCTTGTATAGATTATACAGTGTGCTCCTTGGTTAGTATATTGTATAGTTTATACAGTGCGCTCTTTGGTTAGTATATTGTTTATATTATGCAGTGCGCTCTTTGGTTAGTATATTGTATATATTATGCAGTGCGCTCCTTGGTTAGTATTTTGTATAGATTATACAGTGCGCTCCTTGGTTAGCACCTTGTATAGATTATACAGTGTGCTCCTTGGTTAGTATATTGTAAAGATTATACAGTGGGCTCCTTGGTTAGTATGTTGTATAGATTATATAGTGCGTTCTTTGGTTAGTATTTTGTGTAGATTATACAGTGCGCTCCTTGGTTAGCACCTTGTATAGATTATACAGTGCGCTCCTTGGTTAGTATATTGTATAGTTTATACAGTGCACTCTTTGGTTAGTATATTGTATAGATTATAAAATGTGTTCTTTGGTTAGTATTTTATATTGATTATACAGTGCTCTGCTTGGTTAGTATCTCGTATAGTTTATACAATGCGCTGCTTGGTTAGTATATTGTATAGATCATACAGTGCGCTCCTTGGTTAGTATATTGTATAGTTTATACAGTGCGCTCTTTGGTTAGTATATTGTATATATTATAATGTGCGCTCCTTGGTTAGCACCTTGTATAGATTATACAGTGCGCTCTCTGGCTAGTATCTTCTATAGATTATACAGTGCGCTCCTTGGTTTGTATATTGTATAAATTATACAGTGCGCTCTTTGGTTAGCATCTTGTATAGATTATACAGTGCACTCTTTGGTTAGCATCTTGTATAGATTATATAGTGCGCTCCTTGGTTAGTATATTGTATAGATTATACAGTGCGCTCTTTGGTTAGTATTAGTGATGAGCCGTACACCCCCGTGTTCGGTTCGCATTCGAACTCGAACAATTTCAAAAGTTCGAGTTCGAACTCAAACACGAACCAAACTCAATGCAAGTCAATGGAACTCGAAAGTTCGATTTTTAGAGTGCCCTCCAAGAGGGCATATATGCAAGATATTTGCCATAAAAGGTGTATGGGGGTCCGGGTAGTGCCCTGGGGGACAGGAAACCAGGACAAAAAGTTTTTAAAGGAACAGTGAGTTTTCCATGAAATAAAGGTTAAGAATAAAAACTAAAAATTCCTTCAAATATCGTGCCTAGGAGGTCCCCATATCCTGCCCGTGAAGTGTCGGATTTGTAGGATGTATAGAAACATTTAAAAACAAAAAAATGACATTTCAAATGACGGTAAATGTTTTTCCTTTAATCTATTCATAAACAACTGCTTGGGGCGGCAGCCTGTATGAAAAGAAGAGACATTTTAGGACACACAGAACAAGTTTAGTGATTTTTTGGCTAAATTATGGTGAAACCTATGCAGGCTTTGGATGAAAGTAACAATAGGTGCTTTAAAATTGGGCCTTTAGTGTCGGCAACAGTACCGTCACACCGTAACCCCTCTGTGGTATTGTGGAAGAGTGCAGGGTTGAACCCTGCGGTCCAATATTAAAATGAGATGAATCTGGTATAGGCGTCAGTGGCAGTGCACCCAAATATTGTGCCTTTGGTGGCAGCAAGTGCCTTCACACCGTAAGTAACCCCTCTGTGGTACTGTGGAAGAGTGCAGGGTTGGACCCTGTGGTCCAATATTAAAATGATATGACTCTGGTATAGGCGTCAGTGGCAGTGCACCCAAATATTGTGCCTTTGGTGGCAGCAAGTGCCTTCACACCGTAAGTAACCCCTCTGTGGTATTGTGGAAGAGTGCAGGGTTGGACCCTGCGGTCAAATATTAAAATGATATGAATCTGGTACAGGCGTCAGTGCACCCAAATATTTTGCCTTTGGTGGCAGCAAGTACCTTCACACCGTAACCCCTTTGTGATAGTGTGGAAGAGTGCAGTGGTGGAGGTTTTGGGAATGCAGAAGAGATCCCCGATCTATTCAGTTACGTCAGCATCAGGGGATTGATAGCTGCTGATCCAGGACTGATTCATTTTTATAAATGTCAGCCGGTCTACAGAGTCGGTGGACAGAAGCACTCTTTTGTCTGTGACAAAACCTCCAGCGGCACTGAACTTCCTTTCAGAAAGCACGCTGGATGAAAGGCAACCTAGTAGCTGCATAGCATATTGGCTAAATTCTGGCCAGTGATCCAATATCAAACACCCAGTAAGCCAGTGGATCATCTGCTGTAAAGGTATCCAGGTCTGCCCTTGCCCCTAGGTAGTCCTGCACCATATGGTGAAGACGCTGGCAATGGGTTCCTACATTTGATGTCCCTGGGTGTCGTGGACTAAATTTTTTTAAAAAGGCATCAGTCAAGCGGCCCCGGCCTTCACCGGTCTTCCTCTGATCATCTGCAGCCTCAGAATCACCTTTGTCATCACTTGGTAACCTACCAGTGCCTGGAAAGGTGTTACACAAGTGTCGCTTTAGAGTGTCCTCAAGTCGTTTCATCCGGTCCTCCCTCTGTGCGGGCAGGATGAGCTCTGCAACTGTACCCTTGTATCGTGGATCAAGAAGGCTTGCCAACCAGTAACGATCCCTCTCCTTGATAGCACAAATCCTGGGGTCCTTTAGCAGGCTTTGCAGGATAAGGGAGCCCATGCAGCGTAGGTTGGAGGTGGCATTAGCTTCCGAGTCTTCCTGGTAAATGAGGATGACCCCATCGTGCACGTCTTCCTCCCAGCCACGTACTAGACCTTGGGTTTCTGGGCACACAAAACCCTCCCTTGAGGAATCCCCACCTTCAATGCCCCCACTACTTAAATATTCCTCCTCATCCTCCTGTCTGATCTGAGGACCTGCAGGAATGCTGTCTGCGTAAAGACAAGGGGCCTTGAGAGCTAGGGAAGGCCTCCTCTTCCTCCCGCTGCTCTGTGTAACGGGGAGCCCCCTATAGGGTGAGGGGGAACCCCCAATCTGCAGAGATGAAGCCTTAAGGACAGGTATACAGCTTCCAGGGAACAAACCAAGATATAAACAGAACTTAGAAAGATCCCTAAGCCCTGACTGAGATCCTTGAAAGATGGTCTCGAAATTCTAACTAGGCTAGGTTTGCAAGATGAATAAAATATAAACCAGACAGACAATAAATGCAGGTATACAGATTCCAGGGAACAAAGCAGATAAACAGAAACTAGAAAGATCCCTAAGCCCTGACTGAGATCCTTGAAAGGTGGTCTCGAAATACTAGCTAGGCTAGGTTTGCAAGACAAACAAAACATAAACCAGACAGACAATAAATGCAGGTATACAGGTTCCAGGGAACAAAGCAAGATATAAACAGAAACTAGAAAGATCCCTAAGCCCTGACTGAGATCCTTGAAAGGTAGTCTCGAAATACTAGCTAGGCTAGGTTTGCAAGACAAACAAAACATAAACCAGACAGACAATAAATGCAAGCATACAAATTCCAAAGCACGGTACAGTACAGGGGACAGACAGAAGAGAGATCCAGATACAAGAGCCAAAAGGTCATACACGGAATATCATTCTAGAGGGGTCAGGCAAGAGAGGGATCCTAAATACATGAGCCAGAGGTCGTACACAGCAAATATAAGTAAACCAGCAATACAGGGACTAGGTATGAAAGACTATCCTGGTCCAAGGATCAAGGGGAGTCCTGGTCGTACTTATAGGGCAGAACAGGTCATGTGACCGCAGGCCAATCAGCCCAACATATGGCCTGCAGGCTGAAAACAAAAATAAACAGGAATCCCTGCTACCACCAGCAGGGGGCAAGGCCAAGACGTGACACTCTGCCTCTAGTGCCACATCTATAATTCCACGCAGAGTGCGCTCCAGCAGGAACACTAAAGGAATTGTGTCACTGATGCATGCACTGTCCCTGCTCACCATCCTCGTTGCCTCCTCAAATGGTGACAGTACAGTGCATGCATCCTTGATCATCAGCCACTGAGTGAGGTAACCAAGTTGACCTGAACCTGTGCTTGTGCCATACTCACACAGGTACTCATTGATGGCCCTCTGCTTCTTGTGCAGACGCTTCAGCATTGCTAATGTCGAGTTCCACCAGGTGGGCATGTCACAGATCAGCCGGTTTGTGGGAAGGTGGAATTCTCTTTGAATTTCTGCTAGGCGAACACTTGCTGGGAATGACCGTCTGAAGTGGCTGCAGACTTTTCTGGCCTGGCTGAGAAGCTCTGCCAGCCCTGGGTACCTGGTTAGGAAATGCTGTGCCACCAGATTTAGGACGTGTGCTAGGCATGGTACATAGTGCAGGAAGGGTGGGGTCGCGCCTATTCCCCGAAGGGTTGGCTGCAACCACCAAATGCATCCAGCCCAACAACATGTGTAGAACATAACAAAGAAAAAAATGTCATCTGCGCTTACTCCAATTATACCGTGTGAAACTAAACACAATTAGAGGTTTGGTTTCTTATTAATGGCCATTATAAGACTAGCTCGCCCGCCAATGTCACGGCACCTCTAAAAGGGCGAGTCCTAACCAAAATGAAACCACAGGCTGCTACATAGCAAACCATAGACCCACCAGTCTACCTCATGTTTGACAAGCAGCATGAGCAGGTATGGTTTGCTATGTAGCAGCCTGTGGTTTCATTTTGGTTAGGACTCGCCCTTTTAGAGGTGCCGTGACGTTGGCGGGCGAGCTAGTCTTATAATGGGCATTAATAAGAAACCAAACCTCCTAATTGTGTTTAGTTTCACACGGTATAATTGGAGTAAGCGCAGATGACATTTTTTTCTTTGTTATGTTCTACACATGTTGTTGGGCTGGATGCATTTGGTGGTTGCAGCCAACCCTTCGGGGAATAGGCGCGACCCCACCCTTCCTGCACTATGTATGTTTCAATGTACTTCCAGCCAGGTCATCCCTGCAGCAAGACTCCGCTCCGTGTCTTTGTTTTGATCCCAAAGTAGATTTTGTTTCTGGGGGAGCATAAATAAAGGCCCACCAGTCTACCTAAGGCATGGTGCATGTGTCAACTTAGCCTGGCGTAGGGCAGAGAGAAGGTTGCTGCCATTATCACAGACTACCATTCCCAGCTGAAGCTGGCGTGGTGTTAACCATCTCTGTACCTGCCCCTGCAGAGCTGACAGAATTTCTGGCCCGGTGTGGCTCCTGTCCCCTAAACAAACCAGCTCAAGCACAGTATGGCATCTTTTTGCTTGAGCCATTGCGTAGCCCCTGCCACGCGTCGGCTTAACTGCCACTTCGCCAGAGACAGGGAAGGAGGAGGAGGAGGAAGAGGTGGTGGAGCAGACAGACCTCCTACAAGCAGCTTTCTGGAGGTGTGGTGGATGAACAAGCTCTAGCACAGAGCCCTGTCCTGGATCCCTCCCAGCTGCAATCAGAGTTAGCCAGTCTGCCATGAAGGAAATGTAACGGCCCTGACCACATGTCTAAAGTCATGTGCACCTTGCTGCTGACTGCCTTTCCCAATGACTCCATAACATTGTCTTCCACGTGCTGGTATAGTGTTGGAATGGCCTTCCGTGAAAAGAAATGGCGTTTTGGAACCTGCCACTTTGGTACAGCACATTCAGCAAATTCACGGAAGGGAGCAGAGTCCACCAGATGGAAAGGCAGCAGCTGCAAAGCGAGTAATTTTGCTAAGCTGGCATTTAGACGCTGTGCTTGAGGATGGTTGGGACTATATTTTTTCTTACGCTGCAGCAGCTGCGGCAACGTAATCTGACTGCGTGTCACGGATCCCTCTGATTACCAGAAGTGTGGTCCCTTTACGCAGACCGCTCTCTACCCTTCCGATCCTTGAATGGTCGGCGAAACTAGAAGGACAATTAACCAGACAATAGATAGACAAGGGGTAACACCAGACAGAGGTATGGAATAGAGTATCGTCACGAATCCTTCTGACTACCAAGATGTATATCTCTTTCTGTAGCTCCCTTTCTACTCTTCCGATCCTTGAATGGTCGGCAAAGCTATATAGACAATGAAGCAGGTAACAGACAAAGAAAGGGAAATACCAGACAGGGGTACAGACCAGATCACAAGTCCTCCCTAGGACTTTAGTAATAGCAGAGGTAATCTGATGCGTGCTTAGGATGCCACATAGACTGACCTCAGTACCAACGTTAAGGGCAGAACCTAGAGCAGAGTAAATGCCAATACCAGGGGTCATACACAGGAGGGTTCGTTTGCCAATGCCAAGGGTCATACACAGGAGGGTTCGTTTGCCAATGCCAAGGGTCATACACAGGAGGGTTCGTTTGCCAATGCCAAGGGTCATACACAGGAGGGTTCGTTTGCCAATGCCAAGGGTTATACACAAGAGGATTCGTTTGCCAATGCCAAGGATCATACACAGGAGATAGCCAAAAATCACAAGAGCTCTGCGGGAGGTGAATACCACGTCAGGGCACCGGTGTATGGGAGAGACTGGGTTTTAAACCCGGCGGGTCCGCGTCACAGCGCCAGGCCCCGCCCCTCGGCGTCCCACGTGAGCGGGCCCGGAAGCGCTTACATTCGGCGCCTGGCCAGCGAGCAGCGAGGAAGCTGCTGCCAGGCGCCCCATCCCCTGAGCCACCGTGACAGAACCCCCCCCTCCAGGGGCGGCCACTGGACGACCCCCAGGGGCACGGGGATGCGCTAAATAGAAGGCCTTCACTAGCCTAGGAGCATGGACTTCCGCAGCCGGTACCCAAGAACGATCCTCCGGACCGTACCCCACCCAATCGACCAAATACTGCAAGGACCCCCTAGACAGCCTGGCACCCAGAATGGCCTGAACTTCGAATTCCTCCTCGCCCTCCACAGAGACAGGAGGCGGTGGAGCATGGACTTTGGTGTACCGGTTACATAACAGCGGCTTCAAAAGGTTCACATGGAATACATTGTGTATTTTAAAATGGGGGGTAACGCCAAAGCATAGGAGACAGGGTTGAGTCGCCGTAGTATCTTATAGGGGCCGATATACCTAGGAGCCAACTTCATGGAAGGCACTAAGAGCTTGATGTTACGTGAAGACAGCCAAACCCTGTCCCCAACTTGATACACTGGTGCCTGCCTCCTGTGTCTGTCGGCCTTAGTTTTCTGGATGGCACTACTTTCCTCCAGTGCCCGTCTCACTCTCCCCCAAGTCTCTTTCAATGATGCCAGTTGTTTATCTAAAGCAGGAATCGTGGAATCAGGAAACGTATCGGGGAGCACGGGAGGATCAAAGCCATAAACAGTGAAGAAAGGAGAATGACCTGTGGATTCACTTACTGCGCTGTTAATAGCATATTCTGCCCACGGTAGCAGATCTGACCAGTTATCTTGTTGTTCTGAGATGAAGCACCTGAGATATTTCTCTACGTTTTGGTTTGCTCGTTCTGCTGCTCCGTTGGTCTGGGGGTGATAGGCCGAAGAGAAAGAGAGGTCTATCCCCACGTTCTTACAAAACCCTCTCCAAAATCCTGAGATGAATTGGGTCCCCCTATCAGAGACTATCTCCCGAGGGACACCGTGAATGCGGACCACATTGGCAATGAATATGGGCACCAGTTCAGCTGCCGAAGGTAGTTTCTGAAGAGGAACATAGTGACCCATCTTGGAAAATCGATCTATGATCGTAAGTATCACTGTATTCCCTCTTGACTCAGGTAATTCTACGATAAAATCCATGGCTACATGTGACCAGGGTCGTTCGGGGATCGGCAAAGGCTGGAGTAAGCCAATGGGTGCTGTTTTGGGACTTTTCTGCCTTGTGCACACTTCGCACACAGCAATGTAATCTTTGACATCTCGGCGCAATGTGGGCCACCAGAGGAGTTTACTGATACTAGACACAGTCTTGGTGATACCCATATGCCCGGAAGTTTTATTATCATGATAGATGTTAAGTACTTCCTCTCTTTCGTTCTCAGGTACAAAGAGTCTCGCAGGAGGTTTTCCCCCAGGAGCTGCGCCCTGGACGGTCTGCAACCTTTTCATTAGAGGAGACGAAACACTAATCGTGGTAGCGGCTATAATCCTCTCCTGGGGTACAATGGGATGCTGATCTTGGATATTATGTTCATAAGACTCATACTGTCTCGACAATGCGTCTGCTTTGATGTTTCTGGACCCAGGTCTATAGGTGAGTACGAAATTAAAACTTGAAAGAAACAATGACCATCTCGCTTGTCTGGAGTTTAAACGTTTGGCATCTCCAATGTACGTGAGATTCTTATGGTCGGTTATGATAACAATGGGGTCCTTAGACCCTTCTAATAAGTATCTCCATTCAGCCAAGGCCGCGATGACTGCTAACAATTCTCTATTTCCAATGTCATAGTTCTTCTCTGCCGGGGACAACTTCCGAGAATAGAAGCCGCATGGATGCAAGGGTTGTCAGGAGCCTCCCTTTGGGACAAGACTGCACCAAGACCTAGTTCGGAGGCGTCAACTTCTAATTGGAAAGGCAGAGCCGGATCTGGATGCCGGAGAACAGGGGCAGTAGTAAAGGCTTGTTTTAGTGCCTCAAAGGCTTGAGTGGCTTGAGGTGTCCATTTCTGACTTCCCACCCCTTTCTTTGTCATAGCCGTGAGGGGGGCCACCAAGGCCGAAAAATCTTTAATGAACCTTCGGTAATAGTTCGTAAACCCCAGAAACCTCTGAATGGCTTTAAGTCCTTGGGGTAGAGGCCAGTCAAGAATAGCTGAGAGCTTCTTGGGATCCATTTGAAAACCCCCAGGAGTTATAATATAACCAAGGAATTGCACAGTTACTATGTCGAATAGACATTTTTCTAGCTTACAGTACAATCCAGCCTTCAATAGTTTTTTCAACACTTGTTTCACGTGGACATGATGAGTGTCCACATCAGGAGAGTATATCAGGATATCATCCAGATATACTATGACGAATTCTTGCAGAAAGTCCCTTAGAGTGTCATTTATAAGGTCCTGAAAGACGGCTGGCGCATTACACAACCCAAAAGGCATCACCAGGTATTCGTAATGCCCGCTACGTGTATTAAAAGCCGTTTTCCATTCGTCTCCCTTTTTAACCCTGACCAGGTTGTACGCTCCGCGTAAATCAAGCTTAGTATAGACACGAGCCCCTTTTAATCGGTCAAACAATTCTGTTATGAGAGGTATGGGATATGCATTTCTTATAGTGATCCTATTTAAACCCCTATAGTCGATGCAAGGTCGCAGATCTCCCTCTTTCTTGGAAACAAAAAAGAAACCTGCTCCTGCTGGAGAGGAGGACCGTCTAATGAATCCTCGTTCCAGATTCTCCCTTATATATTCCTCCATAATGTCGTTCTCCCTTTGTGACAAAGGGTATACGTGACCCCTAGGAGGCATCGTACCGGGGAGCAAGTCAATGGCACAGTCATATGGACGATGTGGTGGTAGGACCTCAGTCCTGGCTTTAGAGAACACCTCCTTTAATGCCAGGTAACATTCCGGAACCTCCGTGGACAAAGGAGGAGCTGTGGCAATATTGAGGCTACCAATCACATTAACTGTGCCTAGGCACTTAGACTGACAACTCTGACCCCAACATTTTATGTCTCTCTGGACCCAATCGACTACTGGGTTGTGCTCTGTTAGCCATGGAAACCCAAGGACGACAGGACATGAGGGTGATTCAATGATTTGAAATCTTATTGTCTCCTGGTGTAAAACTCCTACTTTCATACATACATCGACTGTATCGTGAGTGATATGTGGACATGCCAGGGGGTTACCATCTATGGCCTCCACCCTTAGAGGTCTTTCCCTGAGAACCAGTGGTATGAGGTTTTTGGCAGCAAAATTCTTATCCATAAAATTGCCTGAGGCCCCAGAGTCCAAAAACGCCTCAGTCTTGAGGTGAACCCCCTCCCAGGTTAGGGAGACCGGTAACAGAATCCTGGATTTTTTTTTTCATTATCCACAAAGGAGGCACACAGAGAACCGACAACCTGGGTGTCTCCTGTTCTGAATCCCACTCTGCTATGTTCAGCTCTGCCAACCCTGGGTCTCTGAGGACATTGAAGGCGGAAGTGATCTGCCCCTGCACAATAAAAGCAGAGCCCCTTTTCTCTTCTGTGAGCTTTTTCTGCTTCTGAAATACCTGTCCTCCCTATTTGCATGGGTTCAACGACCGGTAAATCTGTTTTTACATTCTCCGAACCACCTGATGTACTGGGGTGTCTGGGTAACGAGGGTAAAGGAGGCAAGACCCTTCTGGGTCTATCTCTGGGGTGTCTCCTTTCCCTGATTTGATCGTCCATGGCTATACAGAAATCTATCAGGTGGTCCAGACTTTCTGGTAATTTTAAGGGAGCCAGTTCAAACATAAAAGCCTCGTTCAAGCCTTCGGTAAAGGCTAAGGTTAAAACGTCGTTCGGCCAAAGTACTTCAGAAACCAAAGTCTTAAACTCTATGGCATAATCGGCGACCCTCTTATTACCTTGTTTGATGTGAAACAAGGACCTACCCGCATTGGTAGCCCTTCTAGAGGGATCAAAGGTACGTTTTAACTCAGAGGTAAAACCCTCATAGTCATAAATGATGGGTTTCTTATTTTCCCACAACGGCGTAGCCCACAATAAAGCTTTTTCTGTTAAATGATTAATCAGATATCCTACTTTGGCTTTATCAGACATACAAGAACCTGGATTGTTCTCAAACAAAATCTCGAGTTGAGTCAAAAACCCCCGACATAGGCTTGGTGTACCATCATAGCGTAGGGGTGCCTTCATACTAAGCCTATGTCCTTCAGGGGGGACGGGACTGACCCTAGGTAACACTGGATCTGGAGGGTTTGTGATACCTGTATTGGACCGATTTAACAGGGTTTGCAGAGCGAGAGAAATCTGGTCCATCCTATGGTCTTGTTCCTCTTGTCTGGCTGCGATACGTGCCAGCTGGTTAGAGAGGTCTGCGGGATCCATTGGCCCTGACGTAATGTCACGGATCCCTCTGATTACCAGAAGTGTGGTCCCTTTACGCAGACCGCTCTCTACCCTTCCGATCCTTGAATGGTCGGCGAAACTAGAAGGACAATTAACCAGACAATAGATAGACAAGGGGTAACACCAGACAGAGGTATGGAATAGAGTATCGTCACGAATCCTTCTGACTACCAAGATGTATATCTCTTTCTGTAGCTCCCTTTCTACTCTTCCGATCCTTGAATGGTCGGCAAAGCTATATAGACAATGAAGCAGGTAACAGACAAAGAAAGGGAAATACCAGACAGGGGTACAGACCAGATCACAAGTCCTCCCTAGGACTTTAGTAATAGCAGAGGTAATCTGATGCGTGCTTAGGATGCCACATAGACTGACCTCAGTACCAACGTTAAGGGCAGAACCTAGAGCAGAGTAAATGCCAATACCAGGGGTCATACACAGGAGGGTTCGTTTGCCAATGCCAAGGGTCATACACAGGAGGGTTCGTTTGCCAATGCCAAGGGTCATACACAGGAGGGTTCGTTTGCCAATGCCAAGGGTCATACACAGGAGGGTTCGTTTGCCAATGCCAAGGGTTATACACAAGAGGATTCGTTTGCCAATGCCAAGGATCATACACAGGAGATAGCCAAAAATCACAAGAGCTCTGCGGGAGGTGAATACCACGTCAGGGCACCGGTGTATGGGAGAGACTGGGTTTTAAACCCGGCGGGTCCGCGTCACAGCGCCAGGCCCCGCCCCTCGGCGTCCCACGTGAGCGGGCCCGGAAGCGCTTACATTCGGCGCCTGGCCAGCGAGCAGCGAGGAAGCTGCTGCCAGGCGCCCCATCCCCTGAGCCACCGTGACACTGCGTAAATCTTCAGCTGATGGGATGCTGTCACATTCTGCGGAAGGACCTGGTACACCCATTACTGTAGCATCCTCCCTGTCAGTGGAGGTTGTATGCAATGACATGGCAGGACATATAGTGGGGGTAGAGACAGATGAGGAGTAGGCGGACCTATGCAAAGTGTTGTGCCAACGGGATGCGTGGCAGGTGGTCATATGTCGCCTCAAGCATGTGGTACCCAAGCGTGGGATGTCTTTCCCACGCTTGATCCTCATCTGACATAGATTACAAATCGCAACGGTGTGGTCTGCTGCACATTTCTTAAAGAACTCCCAGACAGCAGACTTCCTGTACATGTGCTTTGAGACAACAGCGCTCTGCACCTGATGCACTTGGACTGGCTATGGTTGGTCATAGAGGACGTCTGCCTCGTTTCTGTAGTGCCTCCTCCTCTTCCCTTGACTCCTCTGTTCGATCAGGCACCCAGGTGGAGTCAGGGGGTGATGACGATGATGAGGTCACTATCTCCTCATCACTGGAGCCAACCTCGCAATATGCTGCAGCTGCTGGGGGAACATGAGTGCCAGTTCTTTGTGTGTCACTGGCACCCCCTCCCTCTAGGCTGATTTTACTCCCTTCCTCAACCTCAGAATTTGAATCAGAGCACTGAAGTTGCTGTGCATCCTCAAGCAGCATGTCACTGTCACTGTAGTCAAACAATTCAGCTGACTCCTCCGTGTTTGATAGTGAGGCTACGGCAGGAGTAGCTGTGGACATGGAGGCCGATTTAGATGTTTTGGCAGCTGAGGTGGACTGTAAACCACTACAAGCCTGGCTGGCAGAGGACTCGGAGGATGAGGATGGCCTGGTTAGCCAATCCTGCAAATCCTCTGTATGTTGCTGATGCTTAAAATGGCCAGCACCAGTTAGAAACAAGGACAAGCGTGCCCCTGCAGAGGATGCACCACGTCCACGATGACTAGGGGCACAGCCTTCCGACACAGAGGCTGCTTGCCCTCTTATCTGTATCTGGGAGCATCTGCCTGTCCTTTTTGGTCTTTCTGACATGGTGAGTGATATATAGATTAAAGATATACAGAACTCTGGTATAACTCAGTGAGACACCCTGATAGCTTGCAGCCAGTGATAAAACACAGATTACAATTTCCAGAAACCTCCTATAAATCAGTGAGACCCCCTGATGGGTGGCAGTGACAAGACAGATTAAAATTTGCAGAAATCTGCTAGAAGTATGTGGGACCCCCTGATAGCTGGCAGTGAGAAGACACAGATTACAATTCCCAGAACCCTCCTATAAATCAGTGAGATCCCTTGGTGGGTGGCAGTGACAAGACACAGATTACAATTCCCAGATGTCTGCTAGAAGTGAGACCCCCCCCCCAATAGCTGCTGGCAGAGAGAACACACAGATTACAACAATTCCCAGATATCTTGTAGAAATGAGACTCCCCCCAATAGCTGCTGGCAGTGAGAACACACCCTAACAGAACAGTGTGTGGCGGGACTTAGCTCTGTGAGCCCATGATTGGGCAAAATTTGCTCAATCAGGACTCTGAGCTGTGATTGGCATAGTCTTGCACCTGGTGCAAGGCTGTGGCCAATTACAAGCTTCAGGCCAGTGGAAAAGTGCATTGTGGGCGAACTCGAACCAAACACGCGGAAATTTTTTCGGAGTTCGGCGAACGGCCGATGTTCGATGCGAACTCCGAACAGATCGAACCAAAAAGCTCATCCCTAATTTGTATCCTGTATAGATTATACAGTGCGCTCCTTGGTTAGTATCTTGTATAGATTATATTTAGTGCGCTCTTTGGTTAGCATCTTGTGTAGATTATATAGAGTATACAGTGCGTTTCCTGATTAATATCTTGTACAGATTATACAGTGCGCTCTTTGGTTAGTATCTTGTATAGATTATACAGTGCGCTCCTTGGTTAGTATTTTGTATAGATTATACAGTGCGCTCTTTGGTTAGTATTTTGTGTAGATTATATAGATTATACAGTGCGCTTCTTGATTAATATCTTGCATAGATTATACAGTGTGCTTCTTGGTTAGCGTGCTTTATAGCTCATACAGTTGTTTAGCGTATTCTAGTTTTTACTCCTTGTTTAGTATATGCCTTGTGATTTGTATACATGTTGGAATGGAAGGTGAGTTGTAAACATTGTACACAGATAAGCCTTGCTTCTTTGGAAAATGTCATTCTCTAGTAGGTAGAGATGAAAGATGAAGGGTAATCATACAAAGGATAAGTGGAATAAAAATAGCCATGTTACTTGTGTCCATATCAGCTGCACTTTAAAAATTCATGTTTTCCCCAGTCTGATATGTTTACTGCTATTTTATTAAAAACATAAAAAGCCAAGCTGTTCACCCAAAGTCAAGCTGTCACCAGTTTCAAGGCAAGCAGCGTTTACTTGTCACTTTGACCTTAAACTAGGAATGGGAACTTTCACTAATCTCACACCAATTATGTGTATGGTTTTATAAAACTAGATTTATTTTGTCACAGTTTCTGTTACCACCTTTATTTGTATGTGTGGAAATGTTCATTCTTCTTTATGAGGTCACTGACTTCAAAAGAAACAAAAAATTAAAAATCAGCTGGATGTAGCAAGTGATATCATGCGTCTCTTAAAGAATGAGAGGCCGAACGTTGCGTACAGTCAGCTAGATACAAATCACGGATGCAAATATAGTGCAAAAGTTAAAAAGGTTCATTCATCTGTAAAAGCATTGCAAAAAGCAATACATAAAGTGTAAAAAAAACAAAAACGCCCCATAGATACAGTTATGTATGTTATACATAAATAACAGACACATGTAGCGTTAGAGAGGATAACAATGATGCAAAAAAAAAACCAAATCTGTGAAATTTCGGCGCTCTCTCCTACGACGCACTTCGGCAGGTAAAAAAGGTAAAAAAACACCCCGCAATTCTTAAAAAGAGTTTTACAAAATAACTAGTGCATGAAAATGCCTGGAAATAGCATATAACAATAAGGCTGGGTTCACACCACGGCGTAGCGCAGCGTCGCGCAATGCGCGCGTTTTTTTACGCGCGTTCGCGCATACAAAAAAACGCGTGAACGTGCGTTGCAGCGCGTTCGCGGCTATGATATGGCCGCGAACGCGCGGCTATATGCCGAAAAGAAGCTCCCGGACTTCTTTACGCATCGGCTGTTTTAAAGCGCGTTCCTGCGCGCTTTAAAACGCTTAGGTGTGACATGCCCACATAGGCAATCATGGGATTTCATGTTTAAGCGTTTTACACCGCGCAGGAGCGCGCTGTAAAACGCTTAGGTGTGAATCCAGCCTAAGAAGGTCTGTTACAGAATAAAAAAAAAACGCAATTTAAAAAAAAAAAAAATCATAATTATAATTTTTGCCGAAAATGCCTAAGATATCCTAAAAAATAAATAGACTTTTTGCTGCAAATGAAAAGAATAAACAGTTGAATAAATATTTGATAAAAACAGGGATTTTTTTTTACCTTGAAACCTATGGGGTTTGCCTGCTTAAATCTGTCGAATGAACCATGGAAAATCAGGGCATTTCGAAAACTTTTCACTGCTGTTCGGCGTTCTCTGAATAGAATAACCATTACTTCTCTATGGTGATTCCACTGCCACCGAAGGTCGCTGTATTTCACTGGCAATTTGCCAATATTTGGCGAATCGCTAGCTTTTTGTATACCCGAATGGCCACAAAATTGCACCGTACAGGGAAATTCACCAATCGGTGCAATTCGGTGGACAATTCGCTGCTCTCTGAATAACCCCTTTAAATATATATGTAGCTGCACAGGTCTAAAGAAATGGCATGCTTCATACTAATGTTTTTTTGCTCTTTATTTTGTCTCTCTTTTAGCTCTTTATTTTGTCTCTTTTAGCTGACACCATGAAAACTACAAGAATTAAAACCAAATAATGTTGAAAATATGCATGAATACAGTCCTTTACATGTCTCTCATCCAAAATGAACATGTCTTTCCAACAGAAGTATCATAAATCCAGTTACATCATTAACAGATCACGTTGTACATGTAAAGGGATATTAACACAACAATATGCAGAATAATAAACAAATACAGAGGTAAATTACCGTGTGCGGCTCTAGGTCACATGCAGATAAGTTCTTTTGAGGAGTTACGCAACACACTGCTCTCCTCCAGCAGCTTTCTAACAGGAAGCTAGTGGGTACTCCTGCTTACTGTCTCTGGTGTATACAGCTCTTGAAGCAATAGTTCTACCTTTTAAACATGCAAGGGACAACACATCTCTAAAAAAACATGTCCTTGACAGCTACAATATATATATATATATATATAATATATATATATATATACTGTATAAATATATATATATGCTGTATAAATAATGTGCTAAAATATGTGTATAAAGTATATATTTACAAGTGTCTGGGATCAAAGAATATGGTTCCTCAATCTATACAGAGACAATGTACAAGGTTGAATTTTTTGATAAAGCTTGATAATGATAATTATATAATAATAATTAAAATAAATGATAGTTTTAGTAATATTAGAAATAAAAGAGCACAAGCCAAGCACTGGTGGTGCGACTAGGAGCAATGCGTTGTTGTCTCTGAAGGAACAGGGAAATTCTTTTTTTTTTATATTCGTGGCTGTTTGTTTAGTCTTGGTTGTTAAAACGTATGGTTGGCTGATTGGAATCTCCATCTATAAACCTGCGTTATCACTCGCCTGCAGACTACAGAGATAAGATATTTAGAGTATATTGGATGTGCTGCCAATAAACCAGTTGTAGTTTATGTAGCCTTTAAGACAGGGAGTTTATACACCGGTGCCCCCAGATGTTTCTGAACTCTCAATGATTTTCTGGACCATCTGTTGCAGGGCTGTCAAACGCTGGCCCCCTCAGATGTTGATGGCCAAGCAATTCCCAGAATTCTTTTTTAATGTAATAGATGGCCAGGGAATAATGGGAGTTGTAGTTTAGAAACATCTGGAGCGGGGGGGGGGTGTCAGGGTTTGATAGCCCTGATCTGTTGCATTCAAAGAATTCTGGGAAACGTAGGCTCAACTTCTGGCAATCAGAGTTTAAAAGCCCTGCTTTAAGCGAGGTGTCCACTGTTCCCATGGTATTGTTTTCAGGGCTAGAAATTAATCCTTTCTCTAAACTGGCATCATGTCCATGTCATGACATCGCTTGTACTGTAAGATGGACTGAAGAGTTATAAGATCATGTTTAACGTACAATTAAATTGCCTTTTGTGTAGCTGTATACAGAATGCAATAGGAGGTGGCGCAACGGTTTTTCTGAGTTTTTTTGGGTCTACTGATGGCTAACCTTGGCACCCCAGATGTTTCAGAACTACATTTCCCATGATGCTTATTCTACACATAATGCTGGCAGAGCATCACATGTAGTTCAGAAACATCTGGGGTGCCAAGGTTCGTCGTCCATGTTCTAAACCCTGTAATTAATAAGAATTGGACAATAATAAACTGCATAAAACAAACCCCATGCTAATAATAGTCTGGCATCAGGATAACGTCATATTCCCAATGACATGAATCCACAAACTGAATATATAACCCAGAGACACAAAATGTCATGATAGTATGGATTTTTATTGATAAATCATTAAAATATTATTTAGGTGTGCCGGTTCATACATATGTGATTAATATACATCTATACAATATTTATTTATAAAGTATTTTACCAGGAAGGATACATTAAGATTTGTCTCGTTTTCAAGTATGTCCTACTCACCAGCAATAGCCTATTTAAGCCCTCCACTACCAAGTGATTTTCCACAAAACCATTGTCAGAAACCAGTGTTTTTTGAAAAATCCTTTTTAATTAATTATACATAAAGAAATATTTGAGCATATACTCATTGTATTCTTACTGTAATAAACTATTTTGGCCAGTAGATGGCGCCATCTACTGCCAAATTGAGTTACAGCAGGTTTAAGTGGCTGGACTATTTTCTTCTTTTTTTCCCCTGCATCGGCTGCTGAAAGCCCGATGTAAGGGCATCATCAGACCATTTTACACAGTTTTAGTTCTTTGGACATTATGCCCACAGGACTAAAACTTTGGGGGCACCTTCTGCTGCCCAAAAGCAATTGAAATTAGTTTGCTACAAACAAATTTCATTTGCTTTTGGGCTGCAGATCAGCAGATCGAGATATTTCGATATCAGGGCACTGGATGGTGCTTTTGAAGCCCGGAATATCTCTATCTCGGTAGTGAAGGTGTTAACCTCCCTGGCGGTGTTCCCTAGTGTGTCTCGGGGTTAACTTTCACTGCTGAGAGTGGTAACTCCGAGACACACTCGGGCTGTATACATCACCTCTCCGTGCGCTCCATCGCTGATCTCTGCAGTCTCCTTCGGCGATCGCGACCTCATACTTCCTGGATTCCTTCTCACGAGGAGGAAACCAGGAAGTAATGAGGTCGCGGTCGCCGGAGGAGGCAGCTGGGGACATCGAGGGAGCGCAGGGACAGGTGATGTATCCAGCGCCATCCCGAGTGTTTGCTCGGGGTTACCTCTTCCAACATAGGAATTTAACCCCGAGCCACACTCGGGATGCCGCTGGGGGGAGGGGATAGACCGTTTTCAGCAAAGAATTTTCTGAATAAATAGACCGCCAGGGAGGTTAAAGAGCAAGTAGAACAAAACTCTTCCATAGAAATCAATGCTATGCCATTTAAATCTGTATAATACGAATTGTTACTTTCTATCCTGAACCAAAAGAAATGATAGACACTGGGTTCTGTATTTAAGCAGGAAAATAAAATGTAACAATTAATGGGTAAAAAGCAATAATAAAAATAATTGATAATGGGAAAAATGCAAAGAAAACCATACAAAAATAAATTAGAAGTCTTCTACGTAAGTACTTTTAATTTATTTGTGTATGGTCATATTTGCATTTTTCCTCTTATCAATTATTTTTAACCATTAAGAGTTAAGTGTTATTTTTCTGCTTAAACACCCAAGCCCAGTGTCGCTGATTTTGTATACATTTTCTAGGGTTATCCCGCACTGGACCTCACTTGTCAAATTGGGTTATCACAAGTGCTTTATCTACTTCTTATTCTCTGAACACTGTCAAACAGTTTTCAATTGAACCGAAAGAAACAAGGCTTGTGAGTAGAACTCCCCAACTTATCGACAAGTGTGCCTTTTTTTTTTTTTTTGGAGAAAGTTTTTTAGCAGGAAAGATACATTGAGATTTCTCTTGTTTTCAAGTACGTCCTACTTGGCGAATATGTACCGTTAGGTGTCTTGTCCAAGGACACTTAAAGGAGAGGTGCTCTTGCTGGGATTCGAACCTGTGTCTCCATGGTCCCCCTTTCTCAAGAGGTATGAATACAATTGATCCAAAAGCACTATATACCCCAAACCCGTATTAATAGAATAGTAGGTGGATTCTAGCACCTGTATTGTCTAATGAGATACTTAGAAACCAGAGCAATACCTAGGTCTATCAATATCGCTAATCTCGTCTGTAGGTTCCTGCGAGAGACAGATTGCACAGTCCATTGATGTGTCTCTCACAGGGTACCTTGTAATGGATGAAAAGCAGAGCCTGTGACTGGCACCTAGGTGCAGGCTCTTACTCCCACGCGCCCAAAGGCAACTGCCTTCTATGCTTAATGGTAAAACGTGGCCCTGGGCGTAGAAAGTCCCAGCGCTCCGAGAATCCCTCATCTAACTGGGCTGTTAATGAATTAGGTCAAAAATGCTGAAAATAATCCTGCCTCTTCTCAATCTATTGATACATATGCGTGTGTGTATGCTATGCCATTTTTGTTTGTGTCATAAAAACACCTTGATTTTATTTGTTTTGTATTTACATTTTTTCACATTGATTTATAGTTTTCTGCTGATGGATCAACATATAAAACATAAATATCTAGGCACATGTAATATCACTGGCCTGCACAGCCCATTTCATTAGAAGAGGGGTTTGTCCCTCCAGATGTTTTGGAACCGAATAAGGAAGTGAATGGGCAAAAGCGTGATTGGCGCGTCGATCAAAGACTGATCATATTGACTATCTATACAGGGAATGACTTATTATTATTATTATTATTCTTTGTTTATAAAGCGCCAGCATATTCCGCAGCGCTGTACAATAAGCACAGTATAGACAGGGTTACAATACATTGAACAACATTTGACAAACAGTACAGGAGGAGATGAGGGCCCTATTCCCGTAGGAACTCACAATCTGGGAGGGTTGGGGTTGGAAACAGGAGGAGAGGACTGTAAGGTGAGAGTGATTGATGGTTGTGTCAGTGAGTTGGGTGGTAGGCTTCCCTAAATAGGAACGTTTTAAGGGAGCGTTTGAAGGAAGAGAAGTTAGGGGAAAGTCTGACAGTACGAGGGAGAGCGTTCCAGAGAGTGGGGGCTGCGCGTGAGAAATCCTACAGTCTATCATGGAAGAGGTGATGCGGGGAGGAGCTAGGCGCAGGTCACTGTTTGACCTTAGGGAGCGGGCTGGGGTGTATTGGTGATTAGTGAGGACAGGTAGTGGGGAGCTGAGTTAGTGAGGGTTTTGTAGGTAAGGATAAGGATTTTGAACTTAATTCTGCAGTGCATATTTACTTATGTGTAACTATGTGTGTGTTCCTTTGCCTTCAACACACCTTTGGGTGACTCCATTCCTTGAAAATATGGTACGGATAGTTGGCATTTAGCCACGCACAATTAATTATTAACCTAAAAAGTGATTAAGAAAAAATAATTCTGATTCAGTTCCCTGTATTTGTATTGAGGTCCTTCCCTACAGGGTGATGAATTGCGTCACCCTTGGCTATGATTTCCATGTTCTTTAGGGATATTCCCTAGATACAGCTTTAGTCATGTCCACTCAATAATTGACTCTTCTATGCTACCATTTATGTTGTGTGTATGGATCAGTGCACTGATTGTGGTTTCATTGTTTTAGAAATTCATTTCAAATTAATGTTTAGTTTTATTACGCTCTTTTTTTTTTTTGCCTTTTAGTGTAAGGCTCTTCGGTCTAATTACAAACCTGCACCAAAAAACTAATTCAACCTAAAACACTCATTTTGCTAAGAAATAATTAAATATATTTCTAGGTACAGTCAGTTTTTGTTTTAGACTTTATTGTGAGGTATTTAAGAAGATTGTAGGTAGGAGGGAAGCAGAACCAAGTCAACCAGTTTTAGGGTATAAAATGCAAAATATGCAAGATCCACCACAAAATAGTGTTAATGCTTTTAAATACACCTGACTGAGTAATATGTGATGGAGAATTGGTTATAAAATATGATCATAAATTACATAAACCTGCCACAACATCAATGTAGTCCACCTCGGCGGGTCCTAAACGTCCGAACCTAATGAGCGTGCCGAGGGAGTCGGGCTGCATTTCGTACCTAGAATAGACGTGTGTGTGTGTATCTGTGTTTAAGTATCTGTATACACTAGAGAATCTATTTTTATTTGCATATATCTCCAAGACAGAGATTTGATTTTCAGATATAGTTTAGGAATCCTCTTTTCTGGATTTTAGATTTCCAGATGAGTCTGAAATCTGGAATTTCTGGAGCCGTGTGGATTGTAGTTATACTCGCCTCCCTGACACACTGGATTGGTCGTGCTGCTCCGAGACGTGGCTTCAGATTTCTGCTGCACACGATGGGAGACTCTGTGCAGCCCCAGTGTATGACATGCCCTCCCCCTGCAGCCATCTCCTTCCTCTCAGACATCGTGTTCTCCCGAATTCCAAAATCCACCATGTTCAGGGTCCCGAGCATTTCCGGATTAGGGATGCTCAACTTGGATTTTTTTTTTAACTAATATGAGTAAAATCCAAATATTATTATGACTCAAAGGCAGCGCAGACCATAACGTAGATCCCCAGATGTTTGAGAAATACAACTCCCATGATGCTTTACAAATCTGAAGTAGTTGTGGAACATCTGGGCATTTACCATTTGGACAGCCCCGCTCTAAGGGTCAATAGCCATATCAGAACCAGACTTACCTATCCATCCATACATCAATCACTGCCTCAATCTCCTCTAGTTCCCGAGTGCCAGTTTATAACCGTTTGCCGCGAATGTACGGACACGGTGACCCATAACATTTGATAGAGTCCTGGACTGTGAGCCCCTAATGGGGAAAGTGAAGGATCGCTTCTTGCGGCCTCCTAGAAAAAGACAAGTATTTTCTTTTTGACTTTCCCAAGATGAGTTGAAGACATCAATGGAGGTTCATCAGTTCAACTTCCAAGCTCTTGGAAATCAATAAGACGTCTCCCGAGACGGCAGATTCTGACACTGAGACCTGATGATGTTCTGGCTGAGAGGATCTGGAATCACCGAGGCTTTAACAATGTATTGTCGTAATCCATTTCTAACGCCGAACACAAATACAATCTAAGTCTCCTCGTAGATAAAGAAGCCCAGAAACCTCCTTCTTACAGTTTTATACAACTTCCCGATGCGTTTCTTGCTAATATCTCAATATATCAGTCATGTCTTAATAGAATATCCGAACACCCGGTTCCCAAATCGAGTAGCCATTTTTTTCCTGCGCTCAGATGTGATGAAGACCACTTTCCACGATGTCCTACGCTAAAAGAAATATTTTTTTATTATTTCGTTTTGTCCAACTATGAAATAATAAAACAAAACCTAAGGAAACTTTTTTTTTTTTTTAAGAAACGTAGTGTAACTGCAATACTACACGTTGACTGTTGGTGGGAGTCTAGGTACGTAGACGACATCCCCTTACTGGGAATAGGCAGTGAAGCTCGGCGTGACCTTTGTCAGGCTCAATAGCCCCTCATTTATCACTGATCACAAGAGTGGAATGAACATATTTACTTGTGTTTTACTTTCTACTTATAATATCTTGTGGCATGGGAGGAAAATGAAAACAATTGTTCATAAGGGAAATTTATGTGCTTCATCTGGCTGTATGATCTCCACAGTTGTACCAATGTCACTTAGGGACTGATATTGCATTTTACATCTGTAGGCTAAAGGAAACTCACTTTTTCATTTGAGATGTACCTTCTGCCTATCTCTGCTATATATGCTTTTTATACGGTATGGATAGAGCCCGGATCTTTTATGCAGCCTCTGATTTTTGAGCTTTCAATATCAATCTAAAACCAGGCTTGCCGTTCGTAGAAAAATGATCTTATAAACCTGTGCATAAGAAAGGGGGATAAAAGAAAAAAAACAACCAACAGCTTTTCACAACTTTTTATTTTTTCCTCCATCTTTATTTTCGTGCTATTGCTTAGTGTCTCACTTAGCCTAAGGAAGCAAGGAAAGATTCAGATATATATAGCGGAAATCGAGAACTCGAAAAAAAAAAACAACATTTTTTTTTGTATTAAAAAACATATATTATTTTAAAAAATAAAAATGCATTTTTCGAGAAAAAACATACAAACGTGTTTTAACATCGGTAAGGAACTAAAAATGGTTTTTGTATTTCTTAAATATTTTTAACATTTAACCATCCTCCATTAATATATTCTGAAATGATTTATTGGCTTAATTTTTTTAATATATTTTATATGTGTATAATATGTATATTTATTTTATTTTTAAAAATCTTCTTAAAAATAAAAATATATAAAAAATACATATTAAGTTTTTAGTTATACTTCTTCTACTTATTTAATTTTTAGGGGTGGCACCTGAAAACACCAGTACTATAAAAAGTCATAAATAGTCTGGTTTGGTAGTCTTTGGTCGGAAATACTGTAATCATTGTTCCTGTGCACAGTCAGATTCCGTGTCGCATTAAAATACTATCTGTAACACAATAATTTCTATATAATAAAATCATATAATTAGTAAGTTTGTGTATATGTGCATCTCTGTGTAATAAATATATATACATACAGTATATGTGTGTCTATGGATGTTTGTAATAAATATATATGTGTGTGTGTGTGTTTTTGTGTGTATATATATATGTGTGTGTGTGTGTGTGGACGATTGTAATAAATATAGATAGTGTGTGTGTGGACGATTGTAATAAATATAGATAGTGTGTGTGTGTATGCTTGTGTGTATGTATATATCTGAGTGAGTGCGTGTATACATGTGTGTACAGTATACATATATAGAGCGATATAGAATGTGTATATAGAGAGCGTGTGTGTGTGTATATGTAAATATATGATAGAGAAATAGTAATTGTGTGTGTATATATATATATATATATATATAGTGTGTGCATATATAAATATGAGAAATAGTATGTGTGTCTTGTATGTGTGTGTATATATGTATATATATATATATATAGTGTGTGCATATATAAATATGAGAAATAGTATGTGTGTATGTATATATATATATATATTAGTGCGTGCATATATAAATATGAGAAATAGTATGTGTGTGTGTGTATGTGTGTATATATATATATATATATATATGTGTGTGATATGAGAAATAGTATGGGTGTCTTTGTGTGTGTGTGTATATATATATCTATATCTCATAATATCCTTTTATGTATAAATATATATGTTGATGGCAGTATTTCCAATTTATTTTCTCCATTGATCTCTGCTCATCACACTTCCTGAAGCACGAGAAATGAAAGAATGTGAAATATCTCACTAATTACGTTTATATCTGCGTTCTAAATATTCCTTATTATTGCTGGAGACTAAACTTAACTTTTAAATTATTTATTGCAGTAATAATGAAAGGATGTTCATATTAAACCAACCTCCTTGCCATTCGTAAACAAAATCTGCCTTCAGTTAATCATAACTTACAATATTTTCCCAGCAGTCTCACAATCAAATTATTTAAAATTACATTTCTTTATTGCACATTGCCAAAACCCAAGACGCGCAAATATCCAGATAGTAAACAATTATTTATTACAAATTATTATCTGATGTATAGGATTAACAGCTTGTAACTATTAAGATTAATATGTGCGGTAAAACCAATTTATTATGCTTATCTTCTTGCAAATATTTGCGTATAAAGCATATGCCTGGGATTTTGCAATTAATGGAGAAATGTACAAGATTAACAATTTGTGTCGTGTTTTTGTTTTTAGATTTATCTGCATTGTAAAACGTATTTATTGCGCTTATTAAAGTATTTAATGATGGACTTTGAGACGCAGTATATTTTTATACATGTATATTTTTTTTGTCTGCGGTGAGAAAAAAAAAAAAAGAAATGTAAAAAATAACCTTAAAGGGTTTTAAATTACAACCTGAAAAAATACAGCTTTTGCCCAAGGTTCTTACTATTGTGAGCCATAAATCTGCCCTAAAATGATCTTCATTGAAATTACAGGATCTTTTAAATTGTGGCCTTTACATGCTAATACGTTTGGGTGACTTTTTTAATGCCAATACTAGAGACAGCGTGAATTCTCCCTGTGTCTCTGTCCATTCAACGTATATAGTATTTAACAATTCAATGTCTGTAAGTCTCCCCTTAACTTATATCCTTGTGTGTGTGGGTATGTATGTATGTATATATATATATATATATATTTTTTTTTTTTTTAATTTGTGGGAGTATATTTTTATTATATGCATGCCTGTATATATGTGTGTGTGTATACGTATATAATGTGTATATAATTATATGTGAGTGTGTGTAATATATATATATATATATATATATAATTATAGTGTGTGTAAATAAATATATATATAATTATGTGTGTGTATATATAATATATATATATATATATATATATATATATATAATTATATGTGTGTAAATATATATATCGGTGTGTGTGTATATATAATTATATGTGTGTGTATATATATATAATTATATGTGTGTGTATATATATATATATTATATGTGTGTGTGTATATATATTATATGTGTGTGTATATATATATAATTATATGTGTGTGCGTGTGTTTGTATGTGTGTATGTGTGTTTATATATACATATAATTATATGTGTGTGCGTGTGTTTGTATGTGTGTAAATATATAGAATTATGTGTGTATGTATATATATATATATATATATATATCTCTTCACAACAACCCGCAACACAGAGACTTCTTTAGAAAGTATAAATCTTTACTGTAGTTCCATGTATTTGTGAATATATATAAAATTATATGTGAGTGTATGTATATAATATGTGAGAGTGTGTGTGAGCGTGTGCATGTGTGTGTGTATATATATATATTTAACTATATGTGAGTGCATGTGTGTGTATATATATATATAACTATATGTGTGTATGTATATATATAACTATGTGTGTGTATGTATATATATAACTATATGTGAGTGTGTATGTATATATATATATCTTCATATGAGTGTGTTTATGTGGACAGTGTGTGTATATATGTGCAAGTGGCTTCTGCAATAATAAACACAATATATATACATATAATTATATGCATATATGTGTGAATTCTCTCTGTCCATTCAAGTTATATAGGAGCAATTCAATGTCTTTCTGCTTCCCCTTATGTTATATCTGTGTGTTATAGTGTATATATCTTATTTTGTGTGTGTGTGTATATATGCATATTATTTATTTATAAAGTATTTTAACAGGAAGATTGAGATTTCTTTTGTTTTCAAGTATGTTCTGGGTCTTATGTGTGCGTAAATATATATATATATATATATATATATGTAGTGCTTAAAAATAATCTATATCTATATACCTGCAAGCCTATAAATTCTATATGTGTGTATTATATATAAATCTCTCTCACATACGTGGGGGTTTTAGGGGGGTTTATAAGAGTCAGGCCAGACTAAAATCTGCATTGTGGGTAACCTTTTGAAATTCAAGCGCTGATTTTCTCCTAATAATCTGCGCTGGCGAATTAAATCCTGAATGAAGTTACGATTTTATTGTAGAAGTAGTCGAGCAAATGTACTTTAGTTTCTTCAAATTGCAATTTCACCGTAGCAAGTCCCCAGCATGTGCTTTACACACCGCAACGTTTTGTTTAATAACAATTCTCGCTTTTCGCAGACGGTATGTTGTTTTTTGTGTTTTATTCATCTCAGGTCATAGAATTATCTTCTCTTAATTAAGCACAGGTAACCTCAGGTGCTTCAGACGGTAAGTGTGTGTATTGTTGTATCTGTACATTTATATTGTGTAATGTACACAAACAAACACACGTATGTGAGGGAAAAGTGCAAGATATAAACCATTTAATTTCCATAATTCATTCCTGCTGTTTATTCAAGGTTGGGGAAAAAACACTAAAATGCAGTTTGTGTTTCCATAATGCTGACACCATTATTAAAGCTTAAAATAGTATGTTTGTCCGGGTACACTGGCATATGTCGCTATATGCATCGTGGCACCTCGTTGTAGCTTGCTCTCCAACACTGAATATTCGTTGTATTGATTTTAACTGTTCTTCTCCCCCACACGGGAAAGTGGGACACTTGACGATACCTAAATGTGAAGGATTTTAAAAGCTTTGTGTGTTTTTATGTTTGCATTTACTGTAAAAAGGACTTTCGTCAGAGCTCATAGCCTAAAGAGGTCGGAAACTTTGGCCCTCCAGATGTTTTGGAACTACATGTCGCAAGAGGCTCGGCCAACCTAGCGAGTCATTGAACATCATTGAAAGTGCAGTTCTAAAACAGCTGGAGACACAAGGTTGCTGACCCATGGCCTAAATAGTTCTGATCCCTCCAGAACCTCATCGATAAAATCTATTTTATTTGCAGAATTTGGAGTTCCTTCGTTTTACACCGATGAGTGGATGTTGCCTAAACATTAACTGATATCTTCATCCAAGCTCGGCCGCCACACCTGCCTTTTGTTTCCTCCGAACATTGTGTGGATGACCTCCATGCAACCTTCATAATGTTGCATTCTGTAATGGGGTGTGCTGTTTGCAGGTAGGAATCATAGCAGAAACCTTGAAGTAGGGTGGCCTAGCCGGTGGGAGAGAATTTGGTGTAGGACCACTAAGCAGGAAGTGATGTGTGTGATTCAGTAAGACCAGAGGTCTTGGCCCTCCAGATATTTTGGAAGTACACGTCCCATCAGTCTAAACCTCTGAGTGGCTGAGCATCATGGTAGATAGAGTTTCGAAACATCTGGAAGGCCAAGGTTGCTGACCACTGCGTTAAGCCATCAACTGTCAAATTAATGGCAGACCGTTTACACATCGGGATTTAAATTTTATTACGGTCACTAAATACAGCTGTAGGTTTATGGCACAGAGAAAAGAACTCTTATTGTTATTGGAGTATAAGCAAGTTATGTATGAACTGGTGACCCTTTATTCCACTGCATTAACTCATTCTGGTAGGACCCCATGCATGTCACTACTCGTTCGATAAGAGCACCCCAATGATAATGATAATAAATATCAAATTATAAGGAGAACAAACTTCAGATCCTGATGAAAGTTCTTATTTTAAATTGGGATTCTTGTCCTCTAAATAACATTTCTGTTTATATTGAATCAAGAAAGACCTTGTGTGCCGTCATTCCAGTTTCTGTGTTATCAATACTGGAGCACCATGCAGGAAGCTTGGTAGGTCCCACAGTACAGGACCAAAAGTGACTGTAAACATTTAACTCTATCAGGGTTATTCAGAGAGAGGTGAAAAGCAGGAGAATGGCTGGAGAATGGAAAATTCTAGGTCAAAATAGCCAATTTGGAAAGTGAGATAAATGGGAGAATTTTTCTGGTTTGGCTATTTTGACCTAGAATTTTTCATTCTCCAGCCATTCTCCTGCTTTTCACCTCTCTCTGAATAACCTTGTATATCTATCTCTGTTGCTACATCTATGTAGATGTCTAACTCTCTATCTATGTCTCTCTATCTATATGCCTGTTTCTCTCTGTCTGTCTGTCTATTTTGCTATAACTCTACAGGGGTTATTCAGAGAGCACCGAAATGTTACCCGACCCTGCGGCCCCCGAAGTGCAGGGAAAATCCACCGTAAAACCGCAGATTAGAAAAAAACAAAACAGCAAAACGCCAAAATTATTGGATCCGATCTGATAAGCCGCTGAACGTGGCCGAAAAAAGCCGACGATCCGCTGAACACAGCGGCTGGAAAAAGGCAACAAGCCGACGATTGGGGTAAAAAAATTAATAAAATGACTGCAACGCTTAAAATTTTAAACGCTGTTTGCCAAAGAAACTACTGGCCGAAAATGTCTGGATTTAACATATGTGGTGCTATGAATCAAAATAAAAAGGTCTGTTACAGAAAAAAAATAACGCTATTTAAAAAATATCGCAAATTTTTTTGCTGAAAAAATACAAAAAATGCCTTACTTAGGATTTAGAAAAAAAGGAGAGTTCAGTTTTATTTATTTTTTTCGCAGTTCAGTGGATTTTGCAGATGCCACTTCTGCTGTCTTTGACGCTCTCCAACTTGTACGTGGGGGCTTCGGCGACTCCATCTTTGCTGCTCTACGGTGAATAGAGAATTCACTGTAGTTTCAGCGAAATGGAATCACTGGAATTTCGGTGCTTTGTGAATAACCCCTTATGTGTATATTTATCTATCTACATTCCGGCAGACCGTAGCATTTCAGTTCAATATTTTAAAAATAAAACAATGCTAAAGCACTATAGGGTCTGTGCTACCCCGAGTGACTCTTCCTCTTCACCCACTAATAACAATGCGATATAATGATTTGGGTGCACTCTTGGGTAACATATAACTTATCTTTGAGATTCTTCTCTTTCCAGTTAGGGTTGATGTAATCTTCCAGCGAAATACTGATAACCTACATCCAATCGTTTCAGGAAATGTGTGCTGGTAGAATAGCAATGGTCCACAACTGGTGGTTGGTCATAATATGCCAGTACACGGATCCGGGTTAAATATGCAATTTATTAAAACAATAAAACTATAAAATCAATATTTTCAAAACTAAATCCAACGCGTTTCGTCTTTCACGACTTTCTCAAGGATTCTTCTTGTTTTATTGTTTTAATAAATTGCATATTTAACCCGGATCCGTGTACTGGCATATTATGACCAACCACCAGTTGTGGACCACTGCTATTGTACCAGCACACCTTTCCTGAAACTATTGGATGTGGGTTATCAGTATTTTGCTGGAAGATTACATCAACCCTAACTGGAAAGAGAAGAATCTCAAAGATAAGTTACACCTTCTATGTTCTCCAAGAGTGCACCCAGATCATTATATTGCAGTTCCATATTTTAGCATTTAATAATGTGGACTTTTCCGTACTGTGGGTGTGTGTAACCACAAGCTGCATGAACTAGGAATTTGGAGAACAATAGATGAGGTGATTTAATTTTCACATGCAAAGATACACAGACAGAGTACTACATACAACGCATCAGTATGGTGTTCGATGGCTAGTCCCTGTAAATGTACGTCTTGGATCCTCCGCTATTGCTTGGATTGCAAATGTACCTTGTGGAATAGGTGGGAGTTCTGCATCCACACCGGACACACTAACCAATATTTAAACCTATGCCCTTGGAATAAAAGACCCCCAGGTCTGCCTTCGTGTTACAGGTGCTGGTATAAGATGTAATGTATGGATTTTGTCCTGTCCATAGTAGTAAATAAATAAAATACTCTCTCGCTTTGCATAAATATTTACATGTATTTTTATATTGGAGGAAATTAACAATCTGCTTGGAGAATGCGTGAGAATTGTCAGAGCACACTTACATTGTTATACAATTTTTTTATTTCATATACATCGTGCTAGTTTTTTTGTCTATTACTATTATTCATGGGCGAGTCAGAAAAACACCTGCAAAACCATCTATATTATTCAGTTATTCTCTTATGGGTGAGAGGGGATGCGTTTTGTTCCAGCTGAAACAGCATTAAGTATTTTCACGGGTTGCGATGCTGAAAAATAGATTTTTTTTTCGCACCTAAGTAAAGCTGATTATTGGTAATACTTTGTTTAAAAAAAGGAAGAAAAATAAAAATATTTCTTAATTTTAACGCTCTTTTAACTGTGTTCATTTTTGTTTATTTTGTATGCAGCGTATGACATATACACACTAGGTCTTACGGAATAATTTGATACAAAAAATCGAGTATATATCAAACTTGAGTGTGGAGTGGAGGGTTAAGAGTGAGATGTCAACAAGGGCAGCCATCAGGAGGTGACAGGCAGCCCATGACATGTTCAGGGATCCAGTTGAACCAGGGGGCCCTTGTCAAACTCTATGTGCACCTTAAGTGTCAAATATGTAAGGGCTTCTCCATGTCACCCAGAACTGGTCAACCAAGATACCAGCAATTTTCCCAGTGGGCCGTGACATCTAGGGGTCGGTCCGAGCACTTTAGCTCATAATGTAGGGATCGATTACTATGATCTGCACCAGGGAACACTTTTTATCCCCTTGCTGGACGACCAGGGAATTATCCCATTCCCAGTAGAGGTGTGCATTCGTTTCGTAACGAATTGAAATTCATGCAGAATTTCGTTAATTCGTACTTCGGAAGTACTTCCGAAATAACCAATCGATCCGAAATGAAACGGTATATAATGAATTTAATTAGTTAAACTGTTTCATCATGAGAAAAATTTGATTAATTGGGGTTTTATTTAGTGATCCAAAATTCGAATCGATATCGACTATCGAATCGATATCGAATTGAAATATCAAATATAGAATTGATCTTAACTTATAATACATACAAGTACTACAGCAAAAATCTGTTTCGTTTTACCGTTTCACAAGCACCGTGTCCCTATTAATTGGCCTCTGGTGCTAAATCTGTTAGGCAGCTCAATATTTAACCCTTGTTTGCCTTTTAACAGCAGAATTTGATTAATTGAGGTTTTATTAAATTATCCGAAATGCTAATCGATATCAAATCAATCTTGAATCGATACAAATCAAAATAGGAAATGAAATCCGAAATAAAATAAGCTGTGAAATGCGAAACAAAATTCAGAAAACAAAATTATTTTGAAACGAAACGAAGCAAATTTTTCAGCTGTTCGTATCTCTAATTCCCAGTAAAATAAGGTTTGGAGAAAAAGACAAAATGTTATATTTTTAATTAGCTTATTGAAATGGGCAGTGACAGAAGGGGCCCCCACGATTTTTAATGGCAGCCCTGATGATGAATTGGGGGGGGGGCGGAAATCTAGGTGAATTCGCACACTTACTCATGTAATACCTGGCTCCTTGCAGGGGACATTAAAGACAATTCACTGGTGGTTTCCGATCTTTCCACTGTGCTTGAATTTAACCCCTTAAGGACGCAGGGATGGCGCCCTTAAGGTGTTTAAATTTGCCGGCGAGGCGTACCTGCCGACAGGTGCCGTCGCGCGGCACTAATTTCGGGCCCTCCCCGCAGCCGGCGTGCAGTGCGCGTCATTGGCTGTAGGGGACATCTTGATTTCAGGCCGTCCCTGTGCAGCCAATGACACGCACCGCGTGCAGACTGCGGGGAGGGGCCGAGGCGGCCCCATTGAAGACAGCGGGGCGTACCTGTACGCCTCGCGTCTTCAAAGCCCGCCCACCGCCAGGACGTCATGGAATGTCCTGCGGCGTTAAAGGGTTAATCCAATATTACTCAGAAAATATTTTAAGATCCAATAATACACTATCACATATATGTTAACAATTGCATTATGATTCTCTTTATTATTTGGCACAACATTCCAAAGAGTACATTTGTTTCCTGATAATATAACTTTTTTAGTTTAATATCACACATTTTTTGGCTGTTTTCTGTTGCCACCTCTCCCTGCAAGATTAGTTTAATCCCCTTCCCCTCTCCTCCTCAACAGTGAAAACAGTGGCAAAACTTCCAGTGCTGTGAACTGGGAATCACATAGCAGAGGTCTGCAGATTTCGGAGGCTGTTTAACCCCTACTACACTACCATAATCAAGTATACTCAATCTTCAAAAGCTCTGCAGGAGCCCAATATCGCAATAAGTCAATCTGGTCTTTTTCAGGAACAAAGCCAAGGAATTTTGTTCTTTTGATTTTTCCATGTTCTCCAGAACATGTTCCTACAGTTGCAGGACATTACAGGGGTTGCACTGCAGCTGAGAGTACTGTGTTGTGTGACCGTAAAGGCCACAGAGTCTACTTGCCTGTGACTCATGGGTACATGCTGCAGTAGCCAAATTTGACCAGTAGGAGGAGCCCTCTGCCTCTCAAATAAGCTTTCTGCAGCGTATGGTGTTGTAGAAATATATGTATAGACCCTGCAAATTCACTGTTACGGTTTAAAGTAAAGAGATTTTTCATAGACACACTGGATCCGGCTGCCAGTGGTTTTTTTTTGGAAACCACGTGTTGGTGAAGGAGGTTATTAAATAGGATTAATTAATTTATTTTATTTTATTTATAAAGGATTTTACCAGGAAGGATATATTGAGATTTCTCTCGTTTTCAAGTATGTCCTGAGTTCAAGAACATTGTTACAGAAATACAAAGTAGTAAAATGCAAGATATTAACATAGGTTGATCCCCCCCCATTAGATTTATTAAGATTAGTTTTAATCCACCGACATTAGTAAACCTTAATATTTTCATTTCACTCATCTGTGTGTTCACAGGTGATACATTGTACTGTAACACATTTGGTATTTTTACAAGGCAATCCCAGGATCATTCCCTCTTTCATTTTTGACAACTTGGCCCTCCGTGATCCTGACGTGATTCCTTTTTTCATCATTCGTAAGAAAAGATTTTTCACAAGCTGTTTTATATTTATGGGATCTCTGACGCTCCCCGTTTTAAACCTTTTCTGAGTTCTCTTTTAGCTTCATTTTTATAAATGACTTTACTGAGCCCAGCACTCCTATCCCCAATATATCTGCATTCTACCCAACCCATTCCTTATCATTTGAATGTCGTCAGCACATCCTACTTTTATATTGTTTGTCCCTTTCCTTTTTTGTTGTAATATTTAACTCTGTGTTCTGTTCTGGTTTTAGTATTTAATTTTAATAGTAAACTTGTTTTTCTATGTGTGAAAAAGCAATAGCAGTTTACGCCTAAATCGTTAACACCATGAATTTACTGATCTTGGTCAAAGTCTCTTACGTTGTTGCTCTTGTGCACCTTATTTTCTTCTTTCCCTTTGTGCAACGATTTATCTGAAAACCACTGGGTTTCTAGGTTTTCATTTTTTTTCTTTTGTCCATATTGACTCCCTAACCCTTGGTCATAGATGATGAAGTTGAACCTTGTTCCCTACACATCTTCTAAGGCTGGGGTCAGACGAGCGCACTTTTAACGTGCGTTCTGGCGCACATAATCACGGCCGCACTAGCAGCAAATGGCAGGCAATGACGGCCAATATACGAAGTACGGTCGCACGAAAGTCCAGCTGCTCAACGCAAGTGGAAAACAAACGCATTTTTTCGAGAACGCTGAACCGCTAGTACGGATGTACAGAGTGCGCAGCTGCGGCATAGCGGCGTGTTTGCGTGATTAGGAGACGTCAGACGCTGCTCATGTCCGGCCAACATAACGTCCAGACACCCAAAGTTTCCTGGTTTGGATCCGTAAAAAATCACGCACGAAAATGCGCATCGTATGACCGTTTTCGCGAATTCCGTGAAAAAATACATCAATTCGTTCGGACGCACTTTTTTACGTTCGCGTGTAAAAATGCTTTCGTCTGACCCTAGCCTAAGTTGGGTTTCCTGAAATCCAACCTGTAGCAATTCCCGTTTTTGTTCTCCTTCATGCTCCAGTATGGGTTGTGTTTGTTGTTGAGCTGTTTTTCATTTAAATGTAGATAATGTTTATTTGAAATACGGAATGCATAGATAATACTTAAATGTAGGATAAATCGTCAATTTCGGCATTCAGAGACTGTTAAAAACATTAAAGCAATGTAGATTGTCTTATTTTTATTTCTCATGTATTTGTCTATCGTGAACAGAAATATTACTGCGATGAAAGGTTCTAAACTCTAAATGGCGTCCCTTCTCTTGCACAATGTCACAAGGGGTCTGCATTATCAACGTACAGGCAGAAATGGCTTTGTGTAACACTCAGTAAATGTGCTGCAGACAGATAATAAAATGGTGAGATCTCATCTACTTAGACGGCGTCTGCAATATCAGCATACAGGCAGATGCAGTAAATGTGCTGCAGACAGATAATAAAATGGTGATCTCCTGCTTATGGGGATTTGCAGTGATCAGAATCTGATTATTAGCAATGCAATATCAGTATGTGCTGCATAATGCCTGTGCATGGCAATTACAGCAACACCTTGTATCTGAATGTGCTGCATAATGCCTGTGTATGGCAATTACAGCAACACCTTGTATCTGTATGTGCTGCATAATGCCTGTGTATGGCAATTACAGCAACACCTTGTATCTGTATGTGCTGCATAATGCCTGTGTATGGCAATTACAGCAACACCTTGTATCTGTACTGTACAGGGATTTTCACTCATTATACCCCCCCTGAATCTTATCCCTGTACAGCAATGAATGACCCCACAGCTCTCCCTGTATTCTGCCCTCTCCCTTGCTGTTGTAATGCAGCAGTAACGTTTGTTGAACTTTTTGATACAGTGAGATTGAGGACTGCTGCTTGCACGTTCTTTACAATAATACAGGGTGACAGGAGTAAGATCTCACTGGGAATTGTCTTTCTTCTCTGAGAGAGCACCAATCACGTTTTAAAAATTTATGCAGTTGGGATTTTGTTTGCAAATTTTCATTTTACTTTGTATTTCAGTATTTTGGTAGTGAATTAGTTAAAAAAAAATTCTGGACCGCTTTTATTTTCTGTTTTGGAGCAAAGGAAGGCGGGTAAGCATTAAAACATATGTGTTAAGATACACACGCAAAAAGTCTAAATATAAAAAGTAGTCGTCAACCGGGAGGGAGGAGGGAACGGCGGAACAATCGTTCTCTCGACCTGTAAAAATATTGTCGTAAAATGAATCACCTGTTTCTTCAGGAAATGACATTAATATATTCCATGCAAAATATTCTTTGCAAGTCTAAATATATTAAATGTAAATTTTAAAGCATATCACACTAAAAACAAAGACAGCCGAAATAAGCAGATGCACAAAATTTCTGGGCAACCGTACTCGAACCCCTCACTCGATATCAAAAGTATACATTAATGCAATGGGCTTCGTGACTCTTGGCGTCTGACGTGACTTACAAGTTTAAAGATTATATTAGAGGAAAGAAATAGAATGTAATTTGTTCTTTCGTCTTCGGGTTAGATGTTTTATTTTTATTTTATTTCTACAAAAAAAGTAGTGGTAATTGGTGATCTATAGCGTTCATTTTTATTTTTGTTTGTTTCTTTTCATGAATGATGCTTGAATTTCCTGAAACCCTCGTGAATGACTTCATTGCCGCAGTATATTTGGAATTTTCGGAATATTCTTTCGCATTGCATTAACGGAGTCAGGACGGTGGAATAATTCTTGTGACAGACCGCGAGATGAAGTTGGTTGGAGCAATTTCCTGTAACGCGGAGACAGCTGAAAACTTTCACAGAAGTTTATTTGAACACGAATGACATTGATTTGGCTCAGGGATAGAATAAAAGAAAACACAACACGGATGCAGTAATTTCTCCTGCCCTCGTGTTGTGCATAAAATATGTAGTGCGACACAGTACTTCATTCTACTCTTTCTTGTTCACCTCAAAGGAGATGTTTTCCACCAACCACTTGGAGTTTATCCCAGATATATACAGTATATACAGTTGTGTTCAAAATTATTCAACCCCCACTGAAATTGAGTGTTTTGGCCAGTTTGACATTGATTTTGATCATTCAGTCATCTTGCTTACAATTAAATCAAAGAGGCATGTGTAGGTCAGACAAATATAACATAACATTTATAATGAAATAACCACAAATGTCTTTTCTGTGCTCACATCATTATCAGTTTTATTCAACCCCCAAGTGACATTCAATCTTAGTACTTAGTACAACATCCTTTTACAGTTATAACAGCTTTTAAACGTGAAGCATAGCTTGACACAAGTGTCTTGCAGCAATCTACGGGTATCTTCGCCCATTCGTCATGGGCAAAAGCCTCCAGTTCAGTCACATTCTTAGGCTTGCGCACTGCAACTGCTTTCTTTAAGTCCCACCAGAGGTTCTCAATCGGATTTAAGTCAGGTGACTGCGATGGCCACTCCAAAATGTTCCAGACTTTAATCTGCAACCATGCTCTAGTGGACTTGGAGGTATGCTAGGGATCATTGTCCTGTTGAAAGGTCCAACGTCTCCCAAGCCTCAGGATTGTGACGGACTGCATCACCTTGTCATCCAATATCTCCTGGTACTGAAGAGAATTCATGGTACCTTGCACACGCTGAAGCTTCCCTGTACCTGCAGAAGCAAAACAGCCCCAAAGCATGATTGACCCCCTGCCATGCTTCACAGTAGGCAAGGTGTTCTTTTCTTCATAGGCCTTGTTCTTCCTCCTCCAAACATAGCGTTGATCCATGGGCCCAAACAGTTCTAATTTTGTTTCATCAGTCCACAGAACACTATCCCAAAACTTCTGTGGTTTGTCCACATGACTTTTGGCATACTGCAGTCGACTCTTCTTATTCTTTGGAGACAGCAAGGGGGTGCGCCTGGGAGTTCTGTCATGGAGGCCTTCATTACGCAGTGTGCGCCGTATTGTCTGAGCTGAAACTTCAGTACCCACATCTGACAAATCTTTTCTCAGTTCCTCAGCAGTCACACTGGGACTTTTCTCCACTCTACGCTTCAGGTAGCGCACAGCAGTCGAAGTCAGCATCTTCTTTCTGCCACGACCAGGTAGCGTTTCAACAGTGCCCTTTGCCTTGAATTTGCGAATGATGCTTCCTATGGTCTCTCTTGGTATGTTTAACATCTTTGCAATCTTCTTATAGCCATTGCCCTTCCTGTGAAGAGTAATCACCTCTTCTCTTGTCTTCCTGGACCATTCTCTTGACTTCACCATGTTTGTAACCACACCAGTAAATGTCTAGAAGGAGCTGAGTATCACAGTCATTTTAAAGCTGCCTAATTGGTGCTTATTATGCTTTATTGCTGCTCCGTGACATCCACAGGTGTTTTCAATACCTGATTGAAAACACTTGAATGAACCTCTGTTCTTCAGAGTGGTAGTCTTTAAGGGGTTGAATAATTGTGTCAATGAAGAATTCACAAAAGAAACATTTACTACTGTATTACAAAACCAATTGATGTCATTTTAGTTGCATATGGTTCTTTAAAAAGTCCTTGTAGGATTTCATTCTGAATACAATTACAAATGTACACTAAATTCCCTAAAACCCTTTACAGCATTGGGGGTTGAATAATTTTGAACACAACTGTATATGTTACGGGTAAAGCCCGAAGTGCAGTTCATCCTATGATTACCCGGGTAATCCTGACATTACCCAAAACCACTGGGTAAAGCTGCAAAAAAATGAAAATTTACCCGGGTAATTTTAGGACTAACCAACTGCCCTTGGGTAACAGTCTGGAAGAGCTGAAAAATCCGCACTTTACCCGGATAATGTGCAAATCTGAAGCTTCATCCGGGTAATCTGAGGACTATCCACAGCTTCACCTGGGTAATCTGCAGATCATCCAACCCCAATTGGGTAACAGTGAGTTTTGCTATTATCTATGGATATTATCAATGGAAATGGCAAAAGACAAACATTAAAATGTATGTATTGCGTATATAATGAATATACAGAGTGACAGGATATGTTTCTTATATGAATGTGAAAGAGTTACATGATCTTTATTTTGTATCATATGTGCTTATATATCATTTATAAAACATAATAACCATCAGGTTACTCTTTATAGAATATCTTTATCTTCAGAAATTTATTTTCAGACAATTAATGCACAGAGTCACATGACGGTTATTTAGTGCGGTTTGTGACTGTGGATACAATTTCATTAAAAATAACAAAAAAAGCACTATTTTGTTATGGGTCAGATAAGAGTTTGCAGCTTTATCCGGGTAATCCTCGGAATTCAGTCAACTGTAACCTGCTGAAAACCCAAGAAAAGCAGAAAACCCAGAGGCGTTTGGATACTTTGCAGATTACCCGGATAAAGTCCGATGTTTTGTTGTACATCACACTTTATCCAGCAACACTAGGGTAATGTGCGAATTACCCGGTTAAAACAGAGCAGAAAAGCGGATTACCCAGAGGCCTCTGGATACTTTGCAGATTACCCGGGTAAAGTCCAAAATTTCATTTCACTTCGGACTTTTGCTAATGACGACTGGGTAATGTCAGGATTACCCGGGTAATCCTAGGATTAACTGCACTTCGGGCTTTAACCGTAACATATATATATATATATATACTTTCAAAAGGGAGAAAAACTACTTTTATCTCCCAACATACAGTCATGTAAAAAAGTAAGTACACCCTCTTTGATTCCTATGACTTTACGTATCAGGACATCACAAAAAATCATCTGGTCCTTAGCAGGTCTTAAAAATGGATACATACAACCTCAGTTGGTTAACAATACATGGACACATTACACCGTGCCATGATTTATTTAACAAATATAAAGTCAAAATGGAGAAGCCATATATGAAAAACGTAACAAGAAAAAAAAAAAGCTTGTCATTTGAACCTACCCCTGTGGATCCATGCAAAACAAAACACATCAGAGGTTTTGGTTTACTTGAATGGTCATTAAAGTTTTAAGCCCACCCGCCACATCACGGCAACCTCTAGTTAGGTGGGTCATACAAAAAAAAAACAGAGCTCCTCTCTAAGGCAGTGTTTCGTAAACCTGTCTTTAAGTATCCCCTAACAAGCCAGGTTTTCCAGATATCTGAAGCACAGCACAGGTGATATTTGCTGCTCAGTGATTGCAGGATTCAGTCTGCATTTTCCCCAAGGTGATCTGTGAAACCTGGCCCTGTTGAGGGTCCCGATGACAGGTTTAAGAAACACTGCTCTAAGCAGCTAAATGTCCTCATGCAGCTTCTCAGCCACGGGACAGGCTGGTGGGTTTATATTTATACCCTCACCACAAACATTTCCACCGTGGGATTAAAAAGAAAACGCGTAAAGGGGCAGCAGCAAAAATGACCTGGCTGGGGATACAACACCATATACATATATGTATAAAAAATGGTTTAGCGCCTATTCCCTACCAGGGAGACTGCGTCATCCAGAAGTATCAAGCCCACTTCATGTATAAAACATAACAAAAAAAAAAGGTTGTCATTTGCGCATACCCCTGTAGCTCCACGTGAAACAAAACACAGAGGTTTTGGTTTACTTGAATGGCCATTAAAATTTGAAGCCCATCCCATCACTTCACGGCATCCTCTGAAACCAGCAACAAAAATGACCTTTTACTGCCCCTTTCCGTGTTTTCTTTTTTTTATCCCAAAGTGGAAATGTTCCTGATGAGGGTATAATTATAAACCCTCCAGTCCCTCTTATAGCTGAGAAGCAGCATGAGGACATGTAGTTGCTTAGAGAGCAGCTTTTGGTTTCATTAGGTAGGACCCACCTAACCAGAGGTTGCTTTGAAGTGGCGGGTGAGCTTACACTTTAATGGCCATTCAAGTAAACCAAAGCCTCTGTTTTGTTTCACATGGAGTCACAGCAGTGAGCGCAAATTACAACCTTTTTACTTGTTTTTTCTATATACATGAAGTGGACTGGATTCTTCTGGTTTACGCGGCCGCCCTGGTAGGGAATAGAAGTTGAATTGTTTTTTTTTTCTGCATATATGAAAAACTAACTACACCTTATGATTCAATAGCTTGTAGAACCACCTTCATCAATGTGAAGTAATCATTTTCTGTATGACTTTATCTGTCTCTCGCATCATTGTGGAGGAATTCTAGCTCATTCTTCTTTACAATGTTGCTTCAGTTCATTGAGGTTTGTGGGCATTTGTTTATGCACAGCTCTCGTAAGGACCCGTCACAGCATTTCAAGGGGGTCGAGGTCTGCACTTTGTTTGGGCCATTGCAACACCTTGATTCTTTTCTTTTTCAGCCATTGTGTTGTAGATTTGCTGGTTTGCTTGGGATCATTGTCCTGTTGCATGACTTCGTTTTGGCCTAGCTATAGCTGTCGCAGAGATGGCCTCACTTCCGACTCTAGGATACTTTGGTATACAGAGGAGTTGTGCAAGGTGCCAAGGTCTTGTGGCTTAAAAGCAAGCCTAAATCCTCACCCCTGCTCCTCTCTGTCAGTAATCCACCTACATTAGTAAACCTTAATATTTTCATTTCACTCATTTGTGTGTTCACAGGTGATACATTGTACTGTAACACATTTGGTATAGTAAGTGTGCATTTTTGCAAGGAAATCCCAGGATCATTCCCTTTTTCATTTCTGAAAACTTGACTCTCTGTGATCCTGACGTGATTCCGTTTTCATCATTCGTAAGAAAAGATTTTTCACAAGCAGTTCTATATTTATGGAATCTCTGACGCTCCCCGTTTTAAACCTTTTCGGAGTTCTCTTTTAGCTAGGGATGTGCATTTCGGAATTTTCACGAAATTTCCCGATTCGTGTTTTCGGATGCGGCCGATTTTCCGAAAATTTTTAGATCCGAAAATGTCAGATCCGAAAAGTTTTCCGAGCCGAAACGAAAAATTTTCCGAATTTTTGAATGGACTTGAAATGTGTCAAATCGAAATTTATTTTCGCTCTATTCATGATTTCGGTTCCATTCGTGATTTCGGTTCCATTTCGGTAATTCTGGACATCGTATATGTTAAGTTCTAATTTCCATTATAATTACCATAAACCTTTTTCAAGTTTCTTCTTATATATCAAAAATGAAGTAAGGCGCTGCGCGACTCTGATCAGAGGAGACGACAGACCCAACCACACCGAGATATGGCAGATTAGCATCTGATCAGTCCGTGGTCTGTCAGATTGGTTTATTGTTTCAACATCCAATAGAAATGTTCGTTATACATAAACACTTCCTGCAGTTTTCACTCCCAACATAGGAATGTGATACAACAACCAATCAGAGCAGATACATTTCAGCATCATGTAACAAAGATTTCGCGGGCATTCTAAGTCAACACAGGATATCTATTTCCATCACCCCGCTGACTAGCCTCGAGAGGAAACGAAATTGAACAGACACCGTGCTGGAAAAATGAGGGGGGGATTTCACACTAATGCAAAAATTAAAAAACTACCTATCATATTAAAATACCTTTCAGTATATTTAATTATTATCGGTTATATCGCTGATTCTGTAAATTTTGTATTTGTAAATGCGTATCACTTGTTTCTTGTGGCATTCGGGTCAGTTTAGCGTTTTTTAAATCGTTTTGTTCATTTTTTTTGTTCCTTGGCTTTCATACCATTTTAATATGATTAAATAAAGTTGTGAAATGTATATTCAATTATTCATAAGAAAAAAAGGATCTTTATTTAATTAAAAAAAAAACGATAGAATCGCCAGAATTATCGTAGACACTTTGAAACGAGGAGAACAGATGTTCCGAAAAAACGAAAATTTCCGAAAAGTCGATACAAAAAACGAGCAAAGTGACACGAATATACGAAAAATGGTCGATATTCTGAAAAAAAAAATGTACACGAAAAACGATCTGAACCGAACCGAATCGAAACAGAAATCGGTCGAAACGAGCCGAATCGAAAAGTTTAAACATCCGAACAAATCGAACCGAATCGAACCGAAAAAAAATCGGTGCACAAGCCTACTTTTAGCTTCATTTTAAAAAATCACTTTGCTGAGCCCAGCACTCCTATCCCCAATATATCTGCAATCTACCCAACCCATTCCTTATCATTTGAATGTCGTCAGCACATCCTATTTTTATATTGTTTATCCCTTTCCTTTTTTATTGTAATAATTAACTCTGTGTTCTGTTAGGCTTAAAAGCAAGCCTGCTCCTCTCTATCAGTAATCCACCTACATTAGTAAACCTTAACTAGTAAACCAGTTAAATTTATAGTGATTTTGTGTTGGGGATCAGATTTAACTACTTTAATAGGATAAAAAAAATGCAGATTTCTAATTTGCTGAAAAACTGAGTGAGTGTAAAACGAACGGTATCTTGTCAGCTGCTATGAAGGACGATTTTGATAGAAAAAAAATTAACTTATCACCCTTTTGGGAACTAAGAAAATCTTGCAGTTTTAAAATGCACCAGTCTTTACATGTTTTGATAATTTATTTTGTCTTGTTCTTTATAAAAGGCATGATAGATCAAACTGATTAAAAGGGATACATTCTTATCAGCAAAATCTTTAATCATGTTTTCCAGTTGATAATGGGCACAGAATCCTGTGTGTTTTTTTTTTTTATAAACAATTTGAAGATCTGGTGACAAATTATGATCATAAGACGTTTAGGCCTACCACCGTGTCATTGTACTCCCAACTGTGCATCCCTATCTGAACTTATTGTCTGCTCTTATGAGAGTAACATTTTTTTTGTTACTCTACAGGGGCTCGCTGCAGAGCAGAGTATCAGGGTTATTCAAAGAGAATCGAAAAGCCACCGCACGTTCGGTGACTTTTCGTTCTCTTCAATTTGGTGCGATTTGGCGATCCCATTTCGGCGACCCTGCGGTGTATTCAGTAAGGACCACAGGGCTGTCGTAATGCAGGGAAAAGTCGCCGAAAACTCATCGCAAAACGAGGGAGAACGCACACCGAAACCGGCAAAAACGTCTGAATTAACCGAAAACGTGGGAAAAACCCGACCAGGAGCCGATCACACGCAGCGCAGCCACGTGTGAAAAATCCGACACCACAGACAAATGGAGTGAATAAATTTAAAAAGACAGTTCGCTTGAATGTTTGGAAAGTGAGACGCTGTTTGCAAAGAAACTACTGAGCGAAAATGTCTGAAATTTACATATGATCCAATGAATGATAATAAAAAGGGCTGTTACAGGAAAAAGAAGTTAAAAAAAAAGAGGATTTTTTTAAAAAAAAATCCAGAAAAATGCTTTAACCCTTTCGCTGCTGAGGCTTTTCCCGCCCCTGTGCTGAGGTCATTTTTACCGGTTTTGCTCATCATGTTTAAACGTGTTTTGAAGGCTTATTTTAGTATATGACCCAGACATATTATATATCGTTCTTTCCGTCAGACTCGGTAGATTCATAATATGTCATTATTATATGTATACGTTATGTCATGTCTGTATATTATAACAAAAAATGCAATAAAATATGTATTTTCAATAATTTACAACGTGTAAAGTGTTTTTTTTCACATTTTAACATGCGAGCAATTGCGGTTATATTTTGTATGGGGTGCGCTTGTTAAAAAAATTAGAGATGGGGTCTCGTTACATTTTTTTGGGGAAAATTACACTATTTTTAACAAACGCACCGCATACAAAAATCGTTAGTGCAGCATCATTGTTCACATTATAATTGAAATGGAACAATATTGCTGCATTAACAAAACAAAAAAAAGAAAAAAAAAGTGTTTATTTTTTTTTTTATAATTGTCTTTTAAATTTGTTTTATTTTTATTTTTCATTTTTTTTTTTTTTACAACATTTTTCACAGTAGTGTTTGGTATCGTTGGAACGGCCATGCTCTGGCCGATCCAACCATACCAACATTAACCCCTAACTGCCACGGATCGGGAGATAGGGAGTTCATTGGAACTCCCTATCTCCACAGTTGTGGCAGTTAGGGGTTAAGTCCAGGACTGGCGTCATCATGCTACGCACGATGACGCCAGTCCTCAGGGGAGTTCCCGGAGGCTTGGCCGACATCCAAGATGTCGGCCAGCTCCGGGAAAGGATCGCGAACCGGCGCTTTTCAGCGCCGATTCGCGATCCAGCTCCCCAGGGGTAATGCCAGGCACCATTTGGAAGGGCAGGCTGTGCCCTTCCAATGATGCCTGGGTTAACCCCCGCAGAGCCGCCGATCGGGAGGGAGAGAGGTCCGAAGGACCTCCCCCCCTCCCTTTCAGGCGCCTCCTCCGCACATGCGGGGGGGCGCCTGAATTAGGTGTCATCGCGCTGCCGCGATGACACCTAATTCCAGTGGCTGCGGTCCCGGATGCGCGGCTGACATCGAGGATGTCAGCCCGCACCGGGGGGGCCAGCGATCGGCCGGAACCCGGCCGAACGCTGACCCCAATGGGAGGACGCGCTCAGCGCGTCCTCCGCATACCAGCGGGAATGCTGAGGACGCGCTGAGCGCGTCCTCAGCATCGAAGTGGTTAAAGATCATAAAAAATCTATAAATAAAGAGACTTTTTACTGCAGAATATTATAATCAATGGTTTATTAGATCTTGGATTAAAACGGGAATATTTTTAACATTGAAGCCTATGGGATTCGCCTGAATAAATCTGCCGCATGAAACCACTGAATGGCAGGGCAATTCAGCAACTTTTCACTGCTGGCTTTTGCTCTCTGAATAGCCGAAGCTATGGGGATTTCACTGCCCTCGAACAGGCACCTAACAGGCACCGTATGTGCAGGCAATTCACCAGGATTTGGAGAATTGCCTGCTTTCTGGATAGCCGAAAGCCAAGAAAGGTAACCGAACGCTGATTTTCAGCGTTTGGTTCCCTTTCGGCAGCCATTCGGATCTCTTTGAATAGCCCTGTATGTTAAATAAGCCCTGTGATAGAGAATCTGTAAATCAGTCAAATGATTCTGGGAATTGTAGGCCATTCTGGGGGGGGGGGGGTCAGAGTTTGAGATCCCCACTGCAAACAATATGACTAGGGAGTGGTGGGAGCCTAATAGGGTGGTCAGCCCTAAATATGTGTAACGTATATCCCCAATCCCTTCCTGTAAACACGGCACAACCTAAACTGCCGTTCTGTAGAATAGCCGGAAAATACTAGCTAAGGGACAAACACACAGAAAAGACATGGTCAAGAACAAGCTGGAGTCAGAATCCAGAGAGGGTTGTCAGACAGGCGTAGGTTCAATACACGGGGCTAAAAAAATATATATATTACAGCCAAGAGAATAGTCAATACAAGTTAAAACAAGAATATAGAAAATAAGAAAGTGCTCTCTTGTAGGAACCACAACAAAGCGATGAGGCAATGGAGCTTCCCGGCTCTTGAATCTGGCGGACTTCGCGTCATGAAGCCGTGCCCCCTGCTGGCCGCCGTGTCATTGGCGGGTGTCCACGGCATTATCAATCGTCAGCCGGCCAGCGAGGATGCCGTTGCTGGCCACCAGGGACCCCAGACGTGACCATATGTAATATACAGAGCCGGGGGGGGGGGGGGCTGCATTCAACAATAGTTTCACATATAAGCTGTTTTTTGGGGGGGTTATTACTTTTTAATTTTTTTATTATTTTTTTCAGAAAACACCAGTAGAAATAATAAAATGTAACTGCTTTTGAACAAATGATTCTCCCTTTTCTCCGCTGACATTTTGCATCCATTATTCCTTCATGATATTCACCAGTAATGTATAACCGGTAACTGGATGACGCTCTTATTGTTTATTTTTTATTTATTATATATTTTTAATTTATATATTATTTATTATTTTGTTCTGTTCTAAGTATATTATTTTCATGTTTTGTTCTATCCAAATCTTCCTGCTCCGATGTGATGACAAAACAAGAGAATTCTTTAGGTGTCGTAAAGACTTCGAAGGACGTACAGTAGATATTATATCCACCGAAAACATTGTGTCTGGTTTTGTTTCAAACTGATCATATAAAGCCCTGGAAATGCTAATTGCGTGGCTCTTCCAGCAGTAACCGACACATCGTGAAGCAGCACCCAAATTACTGTGTTTGTATGTCGCACCAGATAGAGACTCCGTCATCTATCCCATTATAACATTGGGGAGAGTCTATTAACCAAAATTACTTAACTGGGGAAAAAATACAATTGTTTTGTTTCGTGTACTGTTTGGATTTAGCCAATTATCCAAATGTTGGGATTTGCAGTATTGCTTTTATAGCTGCGACGCCAGGGCCGCTGTTTGTGCAGCTAGAAGTAGAATTACAGGTAAAAGTAATATTGACTCGTATTCACAGCTTAAACAAATAAACATTGCCGGAAACACTATTCCGCAAGCTCGCTAAAGGCTGGGAATACACAAGGAGAAGCTGAGATTCCGTAGGATCTCAATTGACCTTTCTGCAAGAGATTGTTAATGGCTCTTTGTGGGTTATTTGCCTTGAGGTACCGTAGATACTCAAGTATAGCGCGACCCGAATATAACGTGATGGATAGAGAATTATTGTGGAGAATACTCAAGACTCGAATATAACGCGACTATAAAAATTATAGAAGTATACTGTACCAGTAAATAATTAAAATTCTTCGAGATTCTCTTAACACAGTCAAGCTACCCTTCAGGCCAGGTGCTCTGCTCTAGAATAATAGTTGTTACCAAGTATGAAGCCCCGTCGGTCACCTGTCTTCTTTACTTGCAATAAGATGGCCGGCAGAGGGAGTTGACCAATGTTGTGAATCATTCACCGATAGCCAGTACGCTGGGAGGTGTCGGTTTCTCTCCTCCCGCTCCAGCCACCAGGCTCAACCACTGCATCGTGGAGCGTGGGTGCATGCTCGGTTTGATTGGCTTAATCCAGGGGTTGCCCTCTGACTGTGATGGATCCCACCTCTCCTGTATCTGGGAGTTCTTGAAGTGTTTGTGGACGTCAGGGAGACACATTCAATTCAGGGAGACTACCGGAACTTCTGGGAGACTTGGGCTCCCTGAGTAAGTCAAGTTTTTTTTACGCGTGTAGCAGATGACTCGAATATAACACGACCCCATCCAATTTTAAGGTATATTTTTGTCACCAAAATCTAGCGGTATACTCGAGTATCTACAGGTATTGTCTACACTCAATCTGTTATTTATTTGGCATTAATTGGAGCATAAAATAGAAAAAGAGGAGCATGCAGTGATCACACCAGCCATCTGGCACTCATATGAACCAATGAAGTCCTGATCCAACTGTGGGACCTCCTGGTGTGTTGGCTACAGATGTATATATACAAAACGCATTATAGCATAAAACTGTGGCAATTTTTAGTATAATTAAGGACAAGGTGAAACCACTCACAAAGCAAATGGCACACAATGCATGACATCTGTGTGCAAAAACAGCATAAGTATAAACATCTGGTATTCACCACGTCACTGTATTTGGCAATCTGGATACTCTCCATCCTTGGACAGGAACCAATTATGATCCAACCATCAGATGGTGATGTTCCTGGATCGGCAAGTACAGCAGAACCAGCAGAGTGATAGATCAGGGTATGCCAGTAGTGGAGCCTGCCAGCTCCACGCGTTTTGTCTAGCGAGTTCCTCAAGAGCTGCTAATAAGAGAATGCGTCTATGTCTTCTTTAGGATATTTGAAGCAGCCTTTATGATAGCAGGACAAGTTTCATCCAGGACCAGACTGGATCCTTCAGCTGGCCCGAGTTAAAGGGGATCGCTTGTTTGATTGGATTGGAAACAGGATCAGAAATCTCCCATCTTCCGATCCCCTTTTCTCTCCATCACTCCCTCTCTCTTTCTTTCTACATTCCCCCCATCCTCCTTTCTCCTTTTCTCTCTCCATCCCCCTTGCTCTTCCATTTGTCTCTCAGTGGTTGCCTAAAAGTTTATATCCCTTCTTAGGTCATATCTCTCCTTACATCCCTTGGTCTCTTTCATATCTACCTCTATAATGTCATATACTGTTTTAAAATACTACTTTCATTTGGACTTTAAAACTAAACAGAATGTGAGATGATTATATGTTTTAATTTGTTGTTTGAAATGATTCTGTATCCAAAACTCCTTTGGAAATCTCATCATCTCGGCTTTCTACCTGCTGATCATAGTACCAGCAAAATCTCCCTCTGATTAGCATAAAAGGTGTTACATAATCCTGTGTCACATTGTATTTTATATGAGATGCTAATCAGGCGGTTATAATTTTTTATCAAAGATGTAAAATGATCATCAATTTATATGATCGTCATTTGCATAAAGCATTAATCAGCCGTACTGGTGCAATGTAAAAAAAGAAGAACATAAAACTAGTTTTTGATGTTTAGCTCAGGACGCTGCTAATGGAGAGGGCAACGCCGAGAATAATTCTGGTCATTTGTGTAAATGTCAGTTTGAGGAAAGGACGGTGACTCTGGCGAACGTATGCAAATCCGCATTTTGTAGCTGCTTGTCTGAAACCTCAGATCTGGCTCTTTGACAACGGTAATTTTTATTAAATATTAAGCATAGCTTTAGCAGTTAAATAGTAAACCCCTGCAATATTTTTGGGGTGTAAAGTGCAGCAAGGGGTTGAACACAGCGTGTGTTGATTTGGGAGTAAAGACCCGAAGGTTCCTTCTCCAACTGAGCTGTTAGAGTTAACGAGTGAGCAGTTAAGTATAACAGTCCCAGTTTTTAATGCCAAGGGCACAGCACCCCTATGGTTCCAGTAGAACCGCAAACCTCTGCCAGGCTACTGTACTTTTGTGCTTCCTATACTTTGAATAGGAAGTTTAAATGTATTAGGAGCCAGGGAATAATGAGCACTTTCAAGGTCGGTACGTATTCACATCTGTAGCCGGTATTTAAGAAAAAGATACTGGCTTTCGAAAGCTGGTGTTACGAGATAGGTCAATTCCTTCCAATGAAAAATCTATCATTATCCGGCAGCTATAAAACTATATTGGCTTGAATAAAAATTGCTTATAGAGGGTCACGTAGGCCACATTTTTTTAGGTTTTGTCTTTAAACTGTCTTTTTGCTAGTTTGTCAGTTAATATGTGTATTTCCTGTGTAAGTCCTATGGTCAGCCTACTTTGGCTAAGCATAAGACAATAAAAAAGGCTGATGGAAAGAGAAAATAAGAGCCATGGGGATTCAGATGGTCAGAAAAATATGTTAACCTGCCTGGCGGTATTCCCGAGTGTGACTCGGGGTTAAATTTTGCTACCGCGATCTATAACCCCGAGCCACACTCGGGCTGGATGCATACTCACTGCATTCTTTGCTCCATCGCCGTCTTCGCAGTCACCGCAGTGTGATCACAGCAGCTGGCGACTTTGCTTCCTGGTTCTGCTTCCTGCGAGTCACACGACGCAGGGGGCGGGACCAGGCAGCAAATTCAAAAATGAAAAAAAAATTACAATAAAAAATACTGTAGAATAAACTTTGTGCAGTGGGTGCTGTGATTCCTGCGCAGATGTACACTCCTTTGCCAATGTAATACAGGACATGGGGTACCAAAAAAGAGTATTTATTCTCAAAGCAGCTTTACAGAAATAAAAGGCAAATAAAAATCATTTGTAAAATGTAATAAGGCTTTGCAATACAAGTTTCGCTGGTGCTTGCACAGATCCAACAGTTGGATCTGGGCAAGCACCAGCGAAAATTGTATTGCAAAGCCTTATTACATTTTAGAAATGATTTTTAATTGCCTTTTTATTTCTGTAAAGCTGCTTGTAGAATAAGTACTCTTTTTTTGGTACCCCCCTGTCCTGTATATTTCATTGGCAAAGGATTGTACATCTGGACAGAAATCCCAGCACCCAGAGGAAAGAGGCATGTTTTTGGTTTGATTATTTTATTGAATATTTTATTTCCATTATTTTGGATAATTATGTTTGGAATAATAATATATTATTATTTCGTGTTTCAAACCTTCTCTGAGTGACAGCGTGTGTTTACTAGACTCTTGCTTGCACGGATTTCAGTGAGTTATTCCTACAGAATACAGGCTTACTATATAAAACAACACATTTCCTTTCCAAAAAAAATTAAACGCTTTTAGACACAAAATTTTGCAAAAATTAGACCGCCAGGGAGGTTAAATGTCTCTTCAAAGATTTTACTGCTCAAGTATATTTTAATCTGACATTATTCTGTATTTCAATATGTTCATATGTTAATTTGTGTAGGCGTCTGCTTCTTTTTGATAGGCCAATTGTATTTCCTGTTGAAATGTCATGTAGTGCATAAAAGATACTGTACGGAACATAAACTCAGATGAGAAAGCGAAGAACAACTTTGTCACGTGTCTTATCTTCTGGCTGCTTTTTTCTCTCGGGCCAGATCTTGATTTCATTCTGTCACGGAGAGGATCGTAGCCAGTAAACAGTCTGCAGCAGTTAAGAATAAAACCTATCATGGCAGAGAATTTGAGAAGGCTGATTTTCTCTGCTAACAGGCACTAACCACCTCCTTCTCTTAGCTGCAAGTCGAAGGACATTGAGATCAAATAGTTCCCACAATATATGGAGTTGCATACACAGTCTAATGGAGGCATTTTATTGGTTTTTATAGAGTCCTATGTAATTCAGAAAACGATAGCGGTAGAGCACCACTGCTGGTATCTATTTCTGGATCCCATATATTTCAAGCAGCTCACTCATAATGGAGCCAGTAATGGGGAGCAGCTCATGGTTAATGGTTTGTGTTGAATTCTGCCATTGGCAGCTCTGTATTAGTGGAATCGAGCACAAAGACTGGTTGCAGTTAATGTTAATGATGCTACTGCCCTTATCTTGCATTCTAAAATCGTGAAGATTACAAAAAACATAATTTTCTGAACCATTCAGATTTTAGTATTTCCGGATTAAGTGCGCTCCAGATGGATGGTGCTGCAGGGAAACCCAACGAGCACTGCAGCAGACAGCAGCACATGCGGAGAGCCTGTGGGCAGCCCCAGGGTGTGACATGCTGCCCAGAGTCACGCTGAGTCCAAGCAGCATGTCCCCGGAGTAACCCAGCGCTCACAGCGCTCGTGATGCTGGGAGCTGCGGCAGGAAGGCAATCACAGTTCTCCCACTGCAATCTCCTTCCTGTAAAACATCACATTCACCCGGATTCTGTAATCCGGAAGAATCCGAAATGCTCGGGGTCCCAAGCATTCTGGATCCGGGATGCTCCACCGGTACATTCACTGCGAACAAGCACTTCTAAAAGAAAATCTTTGCAAATTCACCTGGTACAGCACAGGCTTGTACTTTTTGTTCACTCGGTATTGGACTGTGTACTCAAAGTAACATTTCTGGAAATAAATTTGCTTATATTTCAAACATAAGATTTATTTTGATATGGCTTCTGTGTTTCCATTTTATCTTTGTCACCCCCTTGCTGTTTTTCAGTCCTGTCCTGCTGTGTTTCTGCCCTATCGGTCTCATCCAATCATGTTCCTGACCTATACCTCTCACCCCCTCCCACCATATTTATTTATTTTATATATGTATTTATAAAGGATTTTACCAGGAAGGATACATTGAGATTTCTCTCGTTTTCAAGTATGTCCTGGGTTCAAGAACATTGAATTGTTACAGTCGTTACAGAAATACAGAGTAATAAAATGCAAGATATTAACACAAAACAAATATACAGATTAACAGAAAATAAATATGTAGGAAATAGTCATTATATTACATGTTTACAGGCGCTTTCTGTATATAGTCACTATGTTACATGTTTACAGGTGCATTCTGTATATAGTCACTATGTTACATTTTTACAGGTGCATTCTGTATATAGTCACTATGTTACGGGTTTACAGGTGCATTCTGTATATAGTCACTATGTTACATGTTTACAGGTGCATTCTGTATATAGTCACTGTTACATGTTTACAGGCGCATTCTGTATATAGTCACTATGTTACATGTTTACAGGCGCATTCTGTATATAGTCACTATGTTACATGTTTATAGGTGCATTCTGTATATAGTCATTATGTTACATGTTTACAGGCGTATTCTGTATATAGTCACTATGTTACATGTTTACAGGTGCATTCTGTATTTAGTCACTATGTTACATGTTTACAGGTGCATTCTGTATATAGTCACTGTTACATTTTTACAGGTGCATTCCTTATTGAGGTATGTTAATAGGGAGCTCTTAAGGCACTTTAGGCTAGGGTCAGAGTGGGGCAGTCGGAACGCGCGTGCAGACGCACTAAATCACGGCGGCAGTAGCAGCACATAACGGCCAATGACGGCCAATATACGCAGTACGTGCGTACGAAAGTGCGCCGACACCACGCAACCAGCAAATGAACGCATTTTTATCAGAACGTGAAACCGCTGCTACTGACGTACAAAGTGCGCGGCGGCCGCATGGCAGCGTGTGTGCGTGATTAGGAGACGTCAGACGCTGCTAGTGTGCGGCGTACATCACGTCCAAACTGCCAAAGTTTCCTGCAGTTCGTTGGAGTGTACCTGCGACCGTTGAACATGGCTGCTGGACCAGAGATGGACGTGGAGAGGCTGATAAGCGCTGTGGGGGAGCATCCAGGGATCTGGGATACGGCCTGCGAGCGTTATAAGGACAAGGGGAGGAAGGCGAGCGCATGGGTCGAGGTGTCCCGTCAGGTGTACCCGGAGTACGATACCTGGTCCGAGAAGGAGCAGCACATACAGAGTGAGTATAATATTATTTAATTCATAATCCCATAAATGTAAATCACAAAAATGATAATAAACAAACAAATGAAATCATTGATGTGAAACTCAAATGCTCCCCAGCTGCCAGGGCACCTCACCTGCATCACTGATGAAATAATTAGATAGAGCATCGCGATACCTGTTGCTGTATCTATTCACAGCTATGATGTCATAGTTCACATCATCCTCAAGACCGACAACTGTGAGGGTATCGTCAAAATTAAAACCATCCCTGGCCCGCACATAATTATGTAGAATGCAACAGCATTTCACTATGTCCACACAGAAGTCCACATTCACATCCAGCGGTCTATGTAGAATCCTCCACTTGTTGGTCAGTATGCCAAAGGTACACTCCACATACCGTCTCGCCCGCGACAGCCTATAATTAAACACCCGCTTCTTCACAGTCAGGTGTGTCCCTGAGTAGGGCCGTAGGAGGTGTGTGGATAGGCCGAATGCTTCGTCACCCACGAAGGCATAGGGGACTGCCACGTCACTGCCAGGCAATGGTGCGGGTCTGGGGATGTTCAGGGTCCCACTCTCAATTTCATTCCACAGTGTGGAGTTCCTGAACAGTGTGGAGTCAGAGTCTTTGCCGTATGAACCGACATCCACATACACGAAACTATAGTTGGCATCTGACACCGCCAGTAGGCCAATGGAAAAGTAATGTTTATAATTCTGATACAGTGAGCCACTGTGCGGTGGCTTCACTATGCGGACATGTTTGCCATCCACGGCTCCCAGGCAGTTTGGAAAGTTGGCTCTCTCCCAGAATCCTGCTGCAATTTCCAGACATGCCGTATGTGTCGGTCTTGGCAAACATTCGCCCTTCATGGTCTCCCATATGGTTTGGCACACCTTGCGGACGATCTCACCAGCTGTTGATCTGCCAACGCGGAAGCTATAATGCAGATCCTTCAAACTGCACCCACTACCGAGATACCTAGAAGACAAAACAAAACTGTTTGAATATGATCACATACCATGAACACAAGCTAATGTCACTCTCATCATGTTTTTCAGCACAAGAGGCGATGAACAAATGGCGCACAGTACGCGACAACTACATGCGCGTCCAGAAGAAGCAGGCCATGGCTGCGCGCTCTGGAGCTGGTGCAAAAAAGGTCCGTGGCTACATTTATGCAGAGCAGCTATCGTTCCTCCGCAGGACCCAGGAGCCGCGCAGGTCTGTCAGCAGCATGGACCAGCCATCGACCTCCGGCACCCAGGCACAACAAATGGTGCCAGGAGATTCTGCCAGCTGCCAGGAGGAGGAGAACCAGGGTGGTGCTGAGTCGCAGATGGAGGAGGATTTGGCGACACCACAGGTGGCAGGTACCGCGACAACGGTCAGCACCAGACCTGGCCAGAAGAGAAGGGCACAGGCTGCAGACCTGGAGCAGGCCATGGTCACGTTCATGGAGGCACAGACCACCCATGCACACCAACGCTGCATGCTTGCGGACTCCGTGGACATGTCGTTCTCCAATGCATGTACGCTCCTCCTGAACAGGATGAGCGAGGCGGAGAAAATGGAGTATCGCCACAGATCTCTCGCAATATTGGAGGACATCCTTTCACGTCCCCATCACGCAGCCGCCTACCATGCTGTGCCACAATCCGCCAGTGGATCTTCCGTCTCCAGTGAGGTGCTGTCCACCCACCCAGCCATGCCCCCTGGAGCCAGGCCACACACGGAGTCGGGGTCCAGCTGGAGCCACACCACCGGCCCTCATGACCCAGATGCTCCGCGGTATCAGCAACTTTGATACATGACCTAAATATGTTTTATTATTTGTTTGTTATGTGTTATTGTTTTGATTTTGTATATATACTGACCTTCAGTTTACGAGTTGTAATATATGTCCATAATATATTACAGTTTCTTTTCATATTATAGTATTATTTATCAACATTGTTGTCGGAGTCATTTATGATTATGTACGTGTGATGTGATGCCCGTGTGTGTGTGTGTGTGTGCATGTAACAGTGGGCATGTGACTACAGACATGATGCACTCATGTCAGGTGACTGGCAGCGATGTCATGTATGCAGGTGTGTGACAGTACGTACCTCAAAGTGATGACTATCATCTCCTCCGGTGGTATGGCGGGCCGCATGTTGGTGTCCCTCTTGGTCAGTGGCTCCCGTACCCGCGACAACAGTTCATCAAAGGAGGCGATGGACATCCGCATGTAGTTGAAGAACTTCACGGGGTCCCTCTCTCGCAGTGGCCTGTACAGCGTCACGAAGTGTCCATGCGTGGGTCTGGCAGCGTTGATTTCATGAACCCAGGTTCGCCGCTTTCTCTTCCTCTTTAGGTACAGGTACCCCATCACACCAAACACAAAGACGTGTGCAGGATCCATCTTTGAAAAACGCCACCATCCCCAAAATGGCTTTTTATACCCTTACCCTTATTTTTTCATTTTTCAAGTGATTAGATTCATCTGATTTTTACTATTTTTTCACCCCACCGTCATGGAATACGTCCAGAATTGAGCATCGTCCGACCACTCAAGCGCATTCCGTGAAAAAATGCGTGCGCACGCGTCGACGTACATTTTGACGGTGGCTGCATAAAATGCGCTCATCTGTCCCTAGCCTTAGACTGGGGGAAGATTTGATGGCGTCTGGGAGGTTATTCCATAATTGCGGTGCTCTGTAGGAAAATGAGGATCAAGCCACTTTATTTTTGTATTGTGGTATTGTAAGTAAGGTGCAGGTCCTGGATCGGAGGTTACAGGATGAGGGAACTGCTGGGGGAAGCAGTCTATTCAGATAGGGTAGCAGCTTCCCAGAAAAGCTCTTAAACACCAGGTTGGAAAGGTGAAGGGTGCGTCTGGATTCCAGCGACGGCCAGTTTAGCTCTTTTAACATGTCACAATGGTGGGTCATGTAGTTACATTGTAGCACAAAGTGACAGAATGAGTTATACAACGTAGTAAGTTTCTGAAGGTGTGTTTGCGGGGCAGCTGCATACACTACATCTCCGTATTCAATAGCCGGCATAAGCATTTGTTGTACAATCTGCTTTCTTACCGCGGGGCTCAGGCAGGATTTGTTTCTGTACAGGGCACCTAGTTTGGGGGTAAAGTTTAGATGAAAGTTTTTCAATGTGGGGGCCAAAGGATAGATTTGGGTCTAACCACATACCTAGATATTTGAGAGCAGTGACTGTGGTCAGTGTGCCATTTGAATTTGTCCTGACACATAGATGGGGTGTTGCAGTTTGTGTAGTTTACGTGCTGTTCCAAAGAGCCAACGTAACCGTTTTGTCAGTATTTAGAAAAAGTTTGTTGTGTTTGATCCACTTTTCTACCTCTGTGAATTGTTCTTTGTCCTATCTTTCGCACCACCCACTATTGGACCCTATTCCATTTGAACCATTGATATCGACTCCCAAATGAATAACTTTTTCTCACCGTGCCTCTGTACATTTGTGAGCGGCTGATCGATGCCAGCAGTGGTGCTAGCCTATTAACCTCTTCTGTAATTTTGTTATGTCTTGTAGAACCTCCACGAAGAAGACTGCAAGGTCGAGCAATTCCTCTGTTTATACTGTGAGACCTGGAATACTACCATCTCACGGCAACACACAAAGCTCCTATGGACCATTCTGCTAGATGTGCTTATTCACCACAATAAAATTATATAATTTAAAGAAAGAAGTCCTATGGACATCAAGTACTTCTCTTCGAACAGCAGCAGAGGCAGGTTAGTGATATTGGGTATTTCCAAGGGTGAATGCTTCCAGGTTACTTCATTTCTTGACCATCTTACAAATTTACGAAAATAATGACTATGATGATATTTTCCATTTTGTAGGGTTGAAACGAGAGGGCGGAAACAGAGTGGTTTAACATCTTACCCCTCCTGAGCCTCTGTAGAGCCATCCTCCCATTTTAACCCTTTAGTTTAGAAAGTCAAGTCATCTGAATCCAGTGCTGGGCTCCTCTGTCAGCTCCTCCATATGTGAAATGCTGCCAACTTGAGCAAGCGTCCACGTAATCAAATGGCCTGCAACGCCAAGCACAATGAGATCCATTTGTTTGACCTAGGTCCTAAAGTTCCTGGAACCTGAGCTCAGCGTTCATGTTCTGGGTGTGTCAGGTAATGGCCTTTTTGGTAATGAGTCCAATAAGCAGGTTTAGGGTATGCACACAGACAGTTGGATGGAGAGGGATTGCAGGAGAACCAGACAGGAGGGCTGTGGGACAGGAGTCGTATAGGACTTACTGGGAGGTTGAGGATAGTTTGAAATGTAGTCCTTGTGTGCTGACAGCACAGGAGATCCAGATATGAGGGTTGGAGTTCAATTGCTCTTGGGAGAGCACGGGGGGGGACTTTGCACGGAACATGGTGGGTCTTGGGAGGAACACGATGGGTCTTGGGAGGAACATGGTGGGTCTTGGGAGGAACACGGTGTGTCTTTGGGAGGAACACGGTGGGTCTTGAAGCAGAGGAATAGGCTGAGGATATCGGTAGTTAGGTGGGGTAAAAGCAGGTCTCTCGGGAGCTTCTATGAGCAGGTCTTGTTCCTAAGAACAAGCAACAACAATGACAACAATGAAGCCCTGATGAGAAGTGGACTTTTATTTGGAGGGGAGTTTGTGTGCCCTGTGTTTCACTGTAGGGGGAAAACCAGGGATGGTGTGCAGAGGATTTGCTGACACATCAGACTACACCAAAAACTTGGACAGGAACAAGGATACAGGAAAGGTGCTGCCTTCAGGTGATGGTACAGGTCAGGCTGTGGATAGGATCCTGTCAGGGTGGGACCGAGCCCCTGCACGAGGAGGGCTGAATCAGCCCTCGAGACCCCTCCCTCCTTTGGAGAGGGAGCACAGAGCTCAGATCAGTGGAACCACTCAAATAACATTGAGTGGCCACTCTGTGTAGAGTGTCCCTTTAATTGTTCACATTCTTAATTTAGCTAAGTGAATTTATTTTATTTCTTATTTTTATATTTTCCTGACATAAATTTCAGCTAAAACAGTTTGTGTTTAAAAAAATAGGAAAGTAAGTGGGGAAAAGGCCTAGTGAATACACCTAAAAAATGAACATGTTACATATGGAAGGTTTGTACAAGGTGCTTTCCTTCTCTTTCAAATACTGTATGTTTTCTGTGATATATGTGAGTGTGTTTGTGTATATAGATATATTTAGATTACATATGTATATGGAACTATACATCCACTGCGATAGGCAGACACAGGAGCTTGCAATCTATGCTAGACATTTATATCATGAACCCTGCGTTCATTCCGATCCTACTAAACAATAACAGGTAATCAAATCCAGTAAATTGGTTCAACTGCTGATTTACATAGTAACCACGGAAAACTAATTAATCTTTCGCAATCACACATTCCATTTCCAGTTCATTAATAATGCGCAGTTCGGGTATTCAATGTTTTATTTCAATGCTCATAATTAATCTTAATATATTGCAAGCATTAATACATAAAATACAAAGTTTTTTTGTGGCGTATTTAATGTTCCGTTTGGAATGCCGGAGGAGGAGGAGGATGTTTGGGAAGGAGTGGAATAAAAAGGGCAGTTGATCTCTTAGAAAGGGAGCTATAATAGCTTTTTATAAAACGCGTAGTAGTCTGCGTTTACTTGCAATCTCCTAATATATTAATATAAAGGAACCCCCCAAAAAACAGGAGAGAAATAAACTAATTTCTCTATCAGGCTACAGTCACAATAAACACATAATTCCTTTATTCGGCAGCCATAAATCTCTCAGGTAACGATATATAGAGCTGCAGTAATGCATATTTAATAAAATTATTAATTTTAAGGAGACCCTGCCTGCGTCCATTTGTACTTATATATAAAATGGTAATAACGTATGTTTGTATATAAGGTTTTCTCATCGGTTTTATTTTGTTGTTTTTAATATTTTCTTACAAAATCATTGACCGCTAATTGACAGCGTAAACATGGTCACATTGTTATTTTTCAACATTTGTTCCATGTAAATAAACTGCTATATCAAAAGCTAAGACCTATTAAGGATAAAATATTTATATATATATGTGTGTGTATTTTCCAATTCTACTCTTTTTTTTTAATTAAAATGCAGTGACTGCAATGTTACAGGTAGGTTTCCATTCAGTTATGGTTCTTGGAAATCCTTTGTCATATCTTTACAAAATGCAATCCATTAAGATTGTGAGTATAAATAACGGTAAAGGAAAAAAAAAAAACTGAGAGAATGATTCGCCGTCCACAAACTTGAAATGAATGATCTTCGGTGTGAGCGCTGCTGTGATTAATTACTTAATTTAAATGATTTGTTTGGGATAACGTATAAAACATTAATGAAGGGGTAGTGTTCGGGGGGAGGACAGACAGGGAGCAATCACCGCGCGCGAATGGTATTTGTAAAATCCGTACGTCGTGTCACTTGTGTTCAGAATGAAAGCTCTTGTGACAAGCATTAAATCAACATGCAATATGAGCGTGCAGGGAAGACCGTATATGACATGGAACGCGTGACTGACACCTGAATAATATATATATTGTTGCAAAATTACAGTCTTTCTCCATCACCATAATTAATGGTGCGACCTAGATTCACTGAACAATACGTCGCCTTCACCTTTTATATCTCCCTATTTATCATATTAAACACATAATATTAATATTTCCTTTAATAACCTCAGCTTACGTTGCCATGAATAACTGATTTTAATTTCTATTTATTTACTTCCAGTAAAGTAGTTGTTATTCAGGAAAGCATCGTTGGGAGCAGATGCGATGTGCCGTAAAAATCAGTTTTTATTTTTTGTTTTACTTTATGTCTATTTACTGCCCTAGGAAATGAAAGTTCAGGGAAATTCAGATGTTGGCATTGCGCACATTCAGATCACATTTAGGTGGAGCCATTCTAGATCGATGTTTACTGTTTTGTTTCAAATTGGTTCCTGTGAGTCTTTGGTTTTTTAAAGCAGTTCATTTGAATTCTCTGTTGCCACAGAAGAGTTTAATGTGCTGAATTAAGGGATTTTAGTTTCAGTGGGTCCCTGCATCACCCCCACTCACTCCATTGTGCTCTTTCTGTATTCTTAGCACCTCCCATTGCTCCTTTTACCCCATTCTTCTAACCTTCCATTGTTACTCTGCCCCTTTCCAACCTTCAATTGTTCCTCTGCCCCTTTCCAACCTTCCATTGTTCCTCTGCGCCTTTCTAATCTTCCATTGTTCCTCTGCCCTATTATTCACACTTCCATTGTTCCTCTGCACCATTCTTCTTATCTTCCCTTGTTCCTCTGCCTCATTATTCTCACCTTTTCATTGTGTTTCTGCCCTATTTGTCTAACCTACAATTTTCGTCTCCCCCATTCTTCTTGAATACTTTTGTTTCTCTACACTATTCTATTAAATGTACCATTGTTTCTCTGCTCTAATCTTCAATTTTGCCTCTTCCCCATTGTTCTTCTCGTCTTCCATTGTTCCTCAACACCATTCTTCTCATCTTCCTTTATGCCTCTGCCCTATTCTTCTAAAATTCCATTGTTATTCTGCTCCATTTTTTTTACATGCTCTATTCTTTGCACCTTCTATTGGTCCTCTGCACCACTCGCTAACCTTCTATTGTTTCTCTGCATCGTTCTTCTTATCTTCCATTGTTGTTTTTTATTCTTCTAACCTTCCATTGTTCCTCTGCTCTATTTTTCCAAACTTTCATTGTTCCTCTGCCCCATTCTTCTCACCTTCAACCCAATTCATACCAGGCACATCTCTATTGTGCCACTGCCACAATCCCCTTGGGCTGATTGTTTAGATGGCAACTGGTTCTGGTATAGTTAACGTTTCATTGGAAATATTTTTCTTTCTGGACCTAGAGCTGCAGATCCGATAGCTTTTTTGTTAATCCAGCCCTGGGTTAGAGTCTACAACTATAGATAATAGTTTTAGACCTGGCGATACAACGGACTGATCCAATGGGTCTATACATTGTATATATTTTCTTTCTTGTCTCCAGTATGTAAGTGGTACAATTGGGCAATAAGGAACATTCTCATGTGCAGAGGGAGCTCTGAGTGAAACCTGTGTTTAGTTGATTGTGAGCCACAATAAGGAATGTATGGTACCATACGCCCTGCTTGCTGGCTGCTGTGGTGGGCTCCTCCTCCGGCCCGCCTACGCTATTGACAAGCAGCACACGTCATTGGCTGCAGGGGGACGGCCTGAGTTTCATGCCGTTCTGCAGCAGTCAATGTCACTCGGCACGTACCAACTTGTGGGTGGGACGAAGGAGGCCCTTTGAAGTCAGCAGGGCGTGCTATGCCAACCCGTGGCTTCAAATTCAACTTGCAACAGGGACGGCATAGTATGCCCTGCGACAGGAAAGGGTTAATGGTGATTCGAGGAGTTGAGTTCTTGCTGTTGGAATATATATATATATATATATATATATATATATATTCCAAGTCCATACCAAGGGAAGAGCACATCCTTTCAAGGATTTTTAAAGATTTAGAAACCACCTACCTTTAAGAATAAAATGGTGGGGATTTGATCACACAATATGATCATATGATGCTTAAGCCTGCCACATCATCAATGCACCCCATCTTTGACAGGTACAACACTCCCTAATCTAATGACCGCCCTTATGGGATTAACTCACATACTGGGTAAAGTGTGTGTGTGTGTCAGTCAGGGGAGTGAAAACGTACATTAGCGTTTCGATAAGTAAAGCATTACAAAGTACAGGGGCAAATTACCATTGGGACACCCGAGCCAAAATTTTTGCAACTTCTAAAAGCGGACGCTAAATAATTCTGCATTTGCAAAATCATTTAGCACCCCCTAACCCCCCCCCCCAATAAATCGGATACTTCCCTCTCATCCCATGGCGAGAACAGTGGCCCTATCCTTCTGGCAATGAGCAGAGTGAAACTGGGAACACATAGTTTCCAGTCTCCATCCGCAAACACTCTGCGGTGCTGTGTGATCTCGCGAGCCAGAAGCACAAGCCTCCATGAAGTCCTATGGACTCCAGGAGATGATACTCATGGTGACGAGACAGCGCTACAATGAGTATCCCAATGGTTAGCGCTGTGTTCCAGGGTGAGGTGCTGAGCTAGCGCCTGCCTTGGAATACCATGTAAACATGGGGACACTATGGGGAAATCTGTGGGTACAGATTTTCCCATTAGCATCCCCATGTTAGTGTTAAGGAAGGAATAGGGCCCATAGTGGGGTTCTGGCACGCAAGGGAGGGCCCTCTGCCTGACCTGGAGCTCATTGCCAGCATACAAGGTGGGGCCCCACCTAACAGCGGTCAGCACTTCCAGTCATTTCAGTGAATTGTAAAGGGGTAGGGCTCCTCCTGAGCTGTCATTCCCTATGCATTCACAAGTATTGTAGACACAGGATAGAGCAACACCCCTCTGCACCCCTCTTCACTGTTACACAGTGGCCAGCATTAAAGTGGGCTGCTGACTGACACTAGTTCCCTTTGCTTTTGCCCTGCAATGTCATGGTGCCTCGGTATAAGGACATGCCTGACCAAGACTTAGGGGGCCCTTATGATGCCCCCTCCTATGCCAGGGTACTGCCCTATTGCCCTTATGGTCAGTCCGCCCCTGCCTTGTGGTGAATACCAGGTTGAGATGCACATAAAGACTTTTCCTGATGTCACACTGGAGTGGAATCACTCGTGTTGTTGTTGGTTACATTGTAGTTTGTAATCAATGAAATATGCTGCACACTCATATTTGAAAAGGATTTTACCAGGAAGGATACATTGAGATATGCCTGCTGTACAATTCATGAAAGCAGCCGCTCGCAAGCACGTCAGTAGTATTTGTTTCTTCGTTTCAAAAAAACAAACAAACAAAAAAACAAACCACTTTAACGCCACTTCAGGAAAGTAGATTTTGGAGTGGATTAAAAAATGGACGCGGTAGCGTCGCTCAAGGAATTCCTCAAGTCATACCCGCGTACATCTGCCTTCCCAGAGCACTTCAGTCTCTAATTAAGACATTCTTCATTAAATTGCAGATTCTACCTTCCCCTACAAACCCATCCAAATCACGTCTACCATTTGTGTTTCCTGCCAGTATCCTTTTTTATATTTTCTTCTTTGCTCGTAGAGTGGTTTCACCATCCTCTTAATTTCTCTTAGCCCTGGAGGTATAGAGCGTAATGAGCTTCCTTTGAATAGACTTTTTCCAGTTCATCTAGCACACTTTGGGGTAATCATTCAGTTTCAGTTTCCTTGTGGTGTGAGGCATTGTGGGCAATACAGGAAAACGCTGGTTTGCTAAACAACATAAATCGCCTGCGCGACTCCTCTTTTATATATTTTATGTAGATTACCAAGCGTGCAAGCATTCATTTTCACATCGCATTATAAAAAGCCCCATGCAGGTGCCGTTTGCAGGTGCCCCCTCAACCCGTCATCTTTTTTTTATTTTTTTAATACTTCTGTATTAATGAGATACATAGGTCCATGTTACATTACTAACGCTAACGTTAGCGCTCAACTGTGTGAGCATTAACGTTAGCTCTGGTTGCCCTAGCGCGGGCGGACCATGTTAATATTTCAACTAAAAGCACTTGGTAATGAAGGGTTAAGGTACAAAGGGAATGCATGGGAACATCATTCTTACCATATTCCTATGGATGTCTTTTTAGAGGCTCCTTCATATATTCATGGTGTGCGGGTGTATTTTAAGGGGTTCCTCCATATATTCAGGGTGTGCGGGTGTCTTTTTAGGGGCTCCTCCATATATTCAGGGTGTGTGGGTGTCTTTTTAGGGTCTCCTCCATATATTCAGAGTTGTGGGTGTTTTTTTAGGGGCTCCTTCATATATTCATGGTGTGCGGGTATCTTTTTAGGGGCTCCTCCATATATTCAGGGTGTGTGGATGTCTTTTTAGGGGCTCCTCCATATATTCAGGGTGTCTGGGTGTATATTAGGGGCTTCTCCATATATTCAGGGTGTGTGGGTGTCATTGTAGGGGCTCCTCCATATATTCAGGGTGTGTGTGTGTCTTTTTAGGGGCTCCTCCATATATTCAGGGTGTGTGGGTGTCCTTTTAGGGGCTCCTCCATATATTCAGGGTGTGCGGGTATATATTCGGGGCTCCTCAATATATTCAGGGTGTGTAGGTGTCTTTTTAGGGGTTCCTCCATATATTCAGGGTGTGCAGGTGTCTGTTTAGGGGCTCCTCCATATATATTCAGGGTGTATGGGTGTCTTTTCAGGGGCTTCTCCATATATTCAGGGTGTGTGGGTGTCTTTTCAGGGGCTCCTCCATATATTCAGGGTGTGTGTGTGTCTTTTTAGGGGCTCCTCCATATATTCAGGGTGTGTGGGTGTCCTTTTAGGGGCTCCTCCATATATTCAGGGAGTGTGGGTGTCTTTTTAGGGGCTCCTCCATATATTCAGCGTGTGCGGGTATATATTAGGGGCTCCTCAATATATTCAGGGTGTGTAGGTGTCTTTTTAGGGGTTCCTCCATTTATTCAGGGTGTGCAGGTGTCTTTTTAGGGGTTCCTCCATATATATTCAGGGTGTATGGGTGTCTTTTCAGGGGCTCCTCCATATATTCAGGGTGTGCAGGTGCCTTTTTAGGGGCTCCTCCATATATATTCAGGGTGTATGGGTGTCTTTTCAGGGGCTCCTCCATATATTCAGGGTGTGTGGGTGTCTTTTCAGGGGCTCCTCCATATATTCAGGGTGTGTGGGTGTATTTTTAGGGGCTCCTCCATATATTCAGGGTGTCGGCTGTCTTTTTAGGGGCTCCTCCATATATTAATGTTGTGTGGGTGTATTTAGGGACTCCTCCATATATTCAGGGTGTGCGGGTGTCTTTTCAGGGGCTCCTCTATATATTCAGGATGTGGGTGTCTTTTTAGGGGTTCCTCCATATATTCAGGGTGTGGGTGTCTTTTTAGGGGCTCCTCCATATATTCAGGCTGTGCGGGTGTCTTTTTAGGGGCTCCTCTATATATTCAGGATGTGGGTGTCTTTTTAGGGGTTCCTCCATATATTCAGGATGTGGGTGTCTTTTTAGGTGCTCCTCCACATATTCAGGGTGTGTGGGTGTCTTTAGGGGCTCCTCCATATATTCAGGGTGTGTGGGTGTCTTTTATGGGGTTCCTCCATATATTCAGGGTGTGCGGGCATCTTTTTAGGGGCTCCTCTATATATTCAGGATGTGGGTGTCTTTTTAGGGGCTCCTCCATATATTCAGGCTGTGTGGGTGTCTTTTTAGGGGTTCCTCCATATATTCAGGGTGTGCGGGTGTCTTTTTAGGTGCTCCTCCACATATTCAGGGTGTGTGGGTGTCTTTTTAGGGGTTCCTCCATATATTCAGGATGTGGGTGTCTTTTTAGGTGCTCCTCCACATATTCAGGGTGTGTGGGTGTCTTTAGGGGCTCCTCCATATATTCAGGGTGTGTGGGTGTCTTTATAGGGGCTCCTCCATATATTCAGGGTGTGGGTGTCTTTTAGGGGCTCCTCCATATATTCAGGGTGTGGGTGTCTTTTTAGGGGCTCCTCCATATATTCAGGGTGTGCGGTTGTCTTTTTAGGGGCTCCTCCATATATTCAGGGTGTGTGGGTGTTTTTTAGGGGTTCCTCCATATATTCAGGGTGTGGGTGTCTTTTTAGGGTTTCCTCCATATATTCAGGGTGTATGGGTGTCTTTTTAGGGGCTCCTCCATATATTCAGGGTGCGCTGTTGTCTTTTTAGGGGCTCCTTCATATATATTTATGGTGTGCAGGTATCTCTCGATGGTCGCCGTTTGGCCGCAGCTCTCCGCACCCGCAGCGGGCGGGGTCCTCCTCCGCATCTGTGGTGGATGCCTCGTCCGGCTCCAGCGTGGCGGTGGGCGGCAGTCTTGCGTCGCTCAGGAGGGGCGGGGCCATCCTTCACATCCTAGTGGGAAAGTGCAGGATACGCTCCAGCGTGTCGTCCGCAGCCTAGAGGTTAACTGTTACCCACACATCCCATATGTCAAATAAATGTTATGTTAATATTTCAACTAAAAGTGCTTGGTAATGAAGGGGTTAAGGTACAAGGGAAATGCATGGGATCATCATTCTTCCCATATTTCCTATGGAGTGGCATCTAATCCGTAAAGAAGCTCTGCAGCTGTTACATCTCTGAGGACAGACCTCAGGAATCATGGGTGACAGATTTCCCGGGGAGCTGCCACACTTTTCATTTTGTATTGTAGCACAGGTCGTTGGTAGTACGGTGTCCATCAGGTTCAAACTTTCCTGGTTCTTTGTTGATCCAAAGGAAGGTATAAAAATACAATTACCAACAGTGTCATGTATGGGGTGAGGAGGTTCTCCTTAAATCTCTATTGGAAATCTGGTTCCTCTCACAATTCAAAATAAAATACAATGTAACTGAATATATACACCTTCACACCATTAGGTTAACCCCTTCACTAGCGTGATCCTGTATACACGATTTGCGGTAGCAGACACAGCAGAATGAGATTGTGTAAACCCGACCTAGGATTATGTTATATGATTGCAAATAAAATTAGTTTGTTGCAAACTTTCATTTGCTTTTGGGTTGCAGAAGGTTCCCCCAAAGTTTTAGCCCTGTGCGCATGATGCCCGAGATCATCATAAAATCAGCTGCTCATGTCTTTACTAGACGTTCATCAACCAATGTAGAGCCCTGAACTGCAGTAACTACATTTGACCAGTAGATGGCAACAACTCCCTGTCAAGTAGGTTATTACAGTAAGGAATACATTGGAGATTTTCCCAAATAATTTTTAATTATACAGTAAAAATAATTTTCCAAAAAAAACACTGGTTCCTGACAGTGGATTTTTGGAAAATCACTCGGTATTGAAGGGGTTAACACCTTCCTTTTGGATTAAATTTATACACGTGACATTGAAAAGAAATGGCCGCAGTTTAGCTGCTTGGGAAAATAGTTTTTAAGCTTCCCCTCACAGTAATTAAATTGTAACGGACTGGGGAAACATTCATAGCTCATGTTGCAGTAGATTGAGCTTCAGGGAAGTGTAACGGTCCTATTGATGAACTTTCCTGTACTTGATGTTGTTTACGGAACGTGGCTTAGTTTATTACAGCTTTTAGTTAAATATATATACATATTTATGCACGAAAACCAGAGAATATTTACGGTATATACTTTTCTCAGACAGAAAGACCAACAACGCAAACCGAACCCTCTGTTATAAACTCAGCAGCAAGATCTTGGCACGTGCACCGGGCCTGGCACAGGGCGCCGCACTGCGCGGCTCAGAAGCTGGCAGGGACCCGGGCTAGCGTATTGTTTACATAATATCACATTGGCAGAAATATAGAGGAAAAATCCAGGGTGAATCAATGTCGGGAACAATTTAGGGACAATAAAATGAAACGATAAATAACACCAAAGACATATTTGCGCCTGGGGGTATAATCAGGACGGCAGATACGTTCAGAGACCATTGCGAGCATGAATTACAAAACTTGCGAATTCCTTCCTGGACGAATGGAAATCAGAAGAAACTTTTCTTAAATTTCTAATGATTTAAATAACTTGCTAAATGAAATCTGGTCATGCAAGCTTTTTTTATTATTATAAACTATAAACATTTAACCCCTTCACTACCAAGTGGTTTTCCATAAAGCCACTGGCAGTACCCTGGTGGTGTTGTGGGAAATGACTTTCCATTACCCACTCAGTAAATATGTAGAGATGCTCACTGTAGGTGGAGGGCTCCCTCTGCTGGCCAAAAAGCGCTACTACATGTACATTACAGCTTGGATTCCGTGTTTCCCGGAAAGGAATCTTGATCTCAAAGCTTTTCAAACAATTTTATTGCATCGGTCGGAGGTGTTGAAATTCTAGGGGTAGGTTGTGGAGCCCATTTGCAAACAAATTTCAGATGCAATAGATGGAATTTTGATCCAGAATCAGACTCGATCGTCAAATGTGTATGCAAAGCCTCCTAAGACTGCTCAGTTGGCACCTGGGTATTCTGAATGGCTCCTTAGTCTGATATATATTTGTCAAGCCCTGACTTATATTGAACTAATGAATTGGTGGCATCCCATTTCCTGCAGGGACCAGCATCCTTTTATCCACAAAGGACATGTTAAAAGTGTATTAGTGACCTGAGACCAGAAACGATGTATACCCAGGCTGGTTCAGGGACAACTGAATATGTCTGAATTGAATTAGATTTCCAACTTGTGCCATAAGGTTGTTTTAAATTGATATTGTGACAGGCCGTGGGAGGTCCTAGATGCATCTCCTTCATATTCTGGCTCTTCCATAATTTGCCATCTGCGTTGCAGCATGACGTGGATATTTCTCAGATGCATTATTATATATTTTTTTTGAGAAAATATTTTAGCAGGAAGGATACATTGAGATTTCTCTCGTTTTCAAGTATGTCCTGGGTGGCGAGTATGTACCGTTAGGTGTCTTGACCAAGGACACTTACTGGAGAGGTGCTCGCTGGGATCGAACCTGTGTCTCCACAGGCTCTCTCCACGCAGAGCAGTGATGTTAGCTCTACTCTAGGGATGTGCGTTTCGGGTTTCGGAATTTCCACGAAATTTCCCGATTCGAGTTTTCGGATGCGGCCGAATTTCCAAAAAATTTTAGATCCGAAAATGGCAGATCCGAAAAGTTTTCCGAGCCGAAACAAAATATTTTCGGAATTTTCGAATGGACTTGAAATGTGTCAATTCGAAATTTATTGCTTTGAAACTAGGAGAACAGACGTTCCGAAAAAACAAAAATTTTCGAAATTACGAAAAGTCGATACAAAAAACGAGCAAAGTGACACGAAATTACGAAAAACGGTCGATATTCCGAAAACATGTACAATTCCGAAAACTACGAAAATTTCCGAAATTACGAAAAGTCGATACAAAAACCGAGCAAAGTGACACGAAAATACGAAAAATGGTCGATATTCCGAAAAAAAAATGTACACGAAAAACGAATCGAGCCGAACCGAATCGAAACAGAAATCGGTCGAAACGAGCCGAATCGAAAAGTTTAAAAATCCGAGAAATCGAACCGAAAAAAAAATCGGTGCACAAGCCTACTCTACTCCACCCAGCCGGTACATGAATATATGCATACAAATTAATGGATACCGGTAGGAGACTCTCATATCACACTCAAAATATGTGGGTATATCTGACCTTCTGTGAGTGTTTACATCTGTCTGTGTCCACAAATGTCTGCACGGATGTATCTGTGAATGTAAACATGTGAGTATATGTGTCACGTTTTCAGCCCTGTCTCCTGTATGTGAGCTGATCTGGTTCGGGTCTTGGTTTCTGTTACCATACCTGGGTTCCAGCCTATGGGTTTCTTGTTTGCAATCCGCTCGCTCACCTGTCTCTCATGTTCTGGTCCACTCCCTATTTAAGAGTGCTGCTCCCATAATGCAGTGCTCCATGATTTGAGTCACTCCTAGTCATTGTTGCTCCGTGCTTCTGTTTCAAGCAAGTTCCTGTTCTGTTTGTATATTTTGTTCTAGTATGTTTTTGGTTCTCTGTTTTCCCTCTGTCTATTTGTTGATCCTGTCGCCGTCTCCTTTGTTTATTTTGGTTATTCCTTTTGTGCTATTTCCCATCCTGGTTCTTGTGTGGTTCAGTTTGTGGTTTCCCCTCGATGTGCTTTTGTTTTCTGGTTTATTTATTTCTCTGCTGATATTCTGTGTATGACCCTGGCTTGTTCTGACGTCCCTCTCTTGTGTTCTGATCTCTGACCATTCTATGACCACGATTTTGTCTTAACCCATAACGTGCTGACTCATTTTTGTATATACTGTTTATATCTTGAGATTCTGCGCGGCCCTGTGGTATTTTCTACTAGCTCAGATCCAGTTACTCTAAAGACCGGCCTGTCAGTATTAAGGTTCCTTGTGGTTGTGCCGTGTCAGAGTCTCTGCCAAGCCCTGTCGTGTTCTCACCTTCTGTCTTCATATGTATTGTTTGAGTGGTATCTCCTGCACTTTGGTCTTTTAACCCTGAACATGGGCGACACCATGGCTCACTCCGGGTTCCGCCATGACAGTATGGAAGTGACTGCGCCTCTGTGAGCATCTACTGGTTACTGAGTGAATATCGAAGGCAGTGTGTCCCAACTCTAGTCCTCAAGTCCCCCTAACAGGGTAGATTTTAAGGATTGTCTTGGGGAATTGCAGACTGAAGCCTGCAATCATTGAGCAGCAAATCATATCACCTGTGCTGTGATTCACATATCCTGCAAACCTGGCCCTGGTAGGGGGACCTGAGAACAGGGCTGGGAATCCCTGTCTTAGCGTGTCTGCCTGCGAGCTTCTGTGATTTGTTGAATGACTACAGGTGTGTATCTTGCAGTGTCTGTGCATGCATGTATAGATGACTGTGCAGGTGTACCTCAAAGATGTCTATCAGGGTTATTCAAAGAGATCCGAATTGCTGGAGAAAGGTAACCGAACGGTGAAATTCAGCGTACAGTTACCTTTCCTGGCCATTCGGCTATCCAGAGAGCAGGCAATTCGCCAAATCCTGGTGAATTGCCTGCACATACAGTGCCTGTTCGTTGTCTGTTCGAGGGCAGTGAATCCCCATAGAGAAGCAATGCTTCATCTATTCTGAGAACAAAAACCAGCAGTGAAAAGTTGCCGAATTGCCCTGCCATTCGGTGGTTTAATTCGACAGGTTTATCAAGGAGAATCCCATAGGCTTCAATGTTAAAAATATTCCTGTTTTAATTCAATATCTAATAAACCGTTGATTATAATATTCTGCAGCAAAAAGGCTCTTTATTTATAGATTTTTTTAGGACCGTTTAGGCATTTTTTTGCAAACAATTTTTTCCCGTTTCTTTTTTTTTTAATCGTCTTTTCTTTTTTCTGTAACAGCCCTTTTTATTATCATTCATTGGATCTTACTGTATATGTAAATTTCAGACATTTTCGCTCAGTAATTTATTGCAAACAGTGTTTCACTTTTCAAACATTCAAGCGAACTGTTTTTTTTTTTTCACTCCATTCGTCTGCGGTGTCGGGTTTTTCCGGCAGCTGCTCTGCTCTGTGATCGGCTCATGCTCGGGTTTCTCCGGCGTCTTCGGCTGGTTAATCCAGATGTTTTTGCAGGTTTCGGTGTGTGTACGCCCTAGTTTTGCGGTGAGTTTTCGGCGGGTTTGCGGCGACTTTTCCCTGCACTATGATGGCCCTGTGGTGCTTGCTGAATACACCGCAGGATCGCCAAATCGCACCGAATTGAAGAGAACGAAAAGTCACCGAACGTGCAGTGGCTTTTCGATTCTCTTTGAATAACCCTGTGAGCGTTTTCACGCAAATTTGTGTACATAACTTAATGCAAATATGTTGGCACTCTTATCCTGTTTTTTTGGTAGGATGGCCTTTGGAGACATTACCTGCAATCAAACGGTCTCTGTAGCTCTGAATGTGGTTTCTACACTTTTCAACTCACATATTTCATGAACAAACTGCTCCAGCTTTCTCAGGTTTGATGGGCGCCTTTTCCCAACTGTGAGTTTCAGCTCTTTCTACAGACGATCAATGGGATTCCGATTTGGACTCCTAGAAGTCCGTCTGTGCAGCATCTTCTCATCCAGTCTTGGGAGCCTTTCGAAGGATGCTTAGCATCATTATCTCATGGGAGGATCCATGACCTGCCAATGAGATACAGCTTTCTGATACTGGGCAACGCATTTCTCTCCAGAATGCCTCGATAGTCGTCTATTTTCTGCACAGATCGGAGACATCCGAAACAACCCCAAACCATCACTGAACTTCTTCCATGTTTCAGTTGAGATGGTGTTCTGTTCTTTAAAAACGTCTTTATTTATATTTTTTTTCCGACCCTATACCCCACGTGTCGTCATACTACCGTTTTACGTTCTAGTTTTCAGTGTCTAATTACAGAAATAAAAATTATCTACAGCCAAAATTAGGCTTTAATGTGTTTTCACAACTTTTTTTAAAAAAAAGTATTTTTATGTTGCTTCGCAAGCATTGGCCTTCTATCTGCTCCCAAGACAAAAAGTCCCCGGGATGACACATTATTATACCGTGCGATAAATATACTGTCAGCAGTACGTGAATTTAAAAAAAAAAAAAAAAAAGAGAAAAATAAATGACCTAAAATAACACGACACAGGCCTCTCTCCCATTTTTATGTCAACAGGCGCTTCCAAACACGCCATAAACCGTACAGCCGTCTGCCAAAACGGGACCCTATCTATTGGACAAGTCGTAAGAGTCAAATAAATCCTCCTTGTCAATTGTATAAAAATGCAAATCCGCAGCAGGCAATTAAAAACAGATAGAAAATTAGAGATCAGAAAATTTGCAGGCCCTAAATTTCCATATCCTGGGTTTAGATTACTGCGCCATTTATCTGCGTTCTGTCACTTTGAGGCTGACTCGATTTTGACAAACAGCACCGGTCCCGTACTCGAGCGTTCCCGACGACTTGCCGCAGATTTCATTCAAGTTGAAATGCCTGTAATCTCTTGAATAATTCGGAGTTAATCATTTGTAGTTCACGGGAGTGTGATGGGCCTTAGACTTGAGGGTGGGAACGGATCTGGCCTTTTAAACTCCTCGTATATTGAACCGGCGGCGCAAGATAAATGACATCGCCCCGTCTGAAATCTACATCCCTGTCTGTGATGCAAAAGTGTAATTAATTTTGTGCAGTGTTTCAGAATTGATCGTGGTCAGTTGAATAACTAATTATTCATTCTCTTCAAAGCCCCGTATATGTAATTTTTTTTAAAATATATGTAATTTGGGGGTGGGGGGGAGAGTTTAAAGAATGCATTATGGTGTAAGTGAATGCTTTCTGATTCTTGTATACTGAATTAATTCTCTACGCCTCTTCTTTCCTAAGGTGAAAGAAAGGTCATGAGACGTGCTGCCTATTTATCTGTTCTTGATGCTTTGGATAATTTCCTTAAATGTGGAGCAAAAGGAAACGGCAAAAAAAATAAATTAGAAATAGAAACTGAAGGGTTGTCGGGTGCAAAGGCTAACCAGACCCTGTAAGGGTTATGGCGTGACGCATCTGATTCTGGGAAATATTCTGATTTTCAAATAGGAATGGAAATTATTATTATTAGTCTTTATTTATTGAAGCGAAAACATATTCTGCAGCGCTGAACAACAGCTACAATATAGACAGTGTTACAATGCATTGAGACAGAACAACCTTTGACAAACCAACACTGGAGGAAACGTGGGCCCTATTCCTGTGGGAACTTACAATCTTGGTGGGTGAGAAACAGGAGGAAAGGACTGCAAGGTGAGAGTGATGGACTGTTTGGGGAAATGCACAAGTTCTATACATATTTTTATGTCGCTGCACAGCTAAGGCCGGGGTTAGACGAGCGCATGTCAGAGTGGAAGGAACGTCCATGAGAGTGGACGTTCCTTCCACTCAACTCCTGTCTGGCCACCTCGCTGAGCGCATTCGCTCAGCGCTGCAATGCACGATCCTCCTTTAAAGGATCGTGCTGTGCAACTCCATCAACGCGCGTCTAGTGTTTTGACGGGGAGGCTTTGCGCATGGACACTTGTAGTACGCACATTTCGTGCGTGCGCTGCAGCGTGTGACTGGCCCGCTTGCAGCATCGCAAGGCTGCGACGGACACCGGTTGGCACGTTAGTATGGGCGCACCTAGTGGCAAACTGTAGCCCTTCCCTGCCACGGCTGAGTATACTCTATGTTCAAAAGCTCCTACAGGAGCCCAGCAGGGTCATATTCTGGAGCAATGCAAAGGAAGGTTGAAATTTGTTTGCAAACGTGCTCCAGGATGCACCCCCAAAACATCAACACCTCATACATGTCATCCAAGGTGCTGTAGCTGTTTGAGCAGCTTGGTGATCCAATTACTGTTACAGGAACGCGGAACTCCAGCTGTATTATAATACATGTAGTAGCACTTTTTGGCCAGCAAGGGGAACCCTCTGCCTGTCAAATAAGCGTACTATCTCTAAAAGGTACTTTATGAAGGATACATAAATATTTACACTGCCTGCAATGGAATGTTGTTTACCATAAATCCACTGGGGCCTGGAGGTGTTTTTATGGAGGACAGCTTGCTAGTGAAGGGGTTAATTTTTTGTGGTGCTGCAGCCCTTCAAGGCGCACCACACTGCAAGAGAACCCGCGTGGAAGGTAAGGAAAAATTGAGGTCTGGAAGACTGTAAATTCCTGTTTTCAGAGTTTTTCAGGTAAGGGGTCCCCAACATGTAGCTTTTTTATTTCTTTTTTTGCTCGTGATTTAATATTGTGATGACCCCAAAGAAAAGAACTCGTGAATCAGGAGTCCCTTGTGATCCTCATCTTATTAAGCTTATTAGCTCAGTGTTGCAAATAGCGTTGAAAATCTCTGATATTGCAGTGCTGACAAATACAGATATTTCACAAAACTGAAATCCGAACAGTAACAGGAGAAACTTCACAGTGCAGCGTTTCCTGTTACTGCTCGGATAACCGTTTTGTGAAACAGTGGCGTTTGTTGGCCCTGGAGTACTGGCAAACACCGGCTCTCACAGCGTTATTCATAGAGAATCGAAAAGCCACCGCACGTTCGGTGACTTTTCGTTCTCTTCAATTTGGTTCAATTTGGCGATCCCATTTCGGCGACCCTGCGGTGTACAAGCAACATGCGAGGTAAAAAATGACAAGCTCAGAGTCGTGTCTATAAATGCTCGCAGTTTAGTCAATAAAATCAATGAACTGGAGGCAATGATGGCAGCTGAAAAAGTAGATTTAGTGGCGGTTACTGAGACATGGTTCAGTGAGAAAAATAACTGGGACATAACAATACCGGGGTATTCTTTATATAGAAAAGACAGAGAAGGTAGGAAAGGAGGAGGAGTGGCCCTGTATGTGAAAAACAACATAAAAGTGAGCGAGGTGAACATAGAGTCAGTTTGGGTTACGCTAACATTTGGCAATCATACAGTAGCTCGTGTAGGTGTGATCTATAGACCCCCTGGACAAGTAGAAGAGCTAGATAATCTGCTGCTTGAGGAAATAGCCAAAATGGCAATGAAGGGGGAAGTTATTATCATGGGGGACTTTAATCTTCCTGATGTGAACTGGAAAACCAAAATAGCTGGGTGCACCAGGAGTACAAATATTCTAAACTCCCTACTGGGATTATCTCTATCACAAGTAGTTGAGGAGCCGACCCGTAAAGAGGCCATATTGGATTTAATACTCACAAATGGAGGTTTGGTATCGGACGTTGTTGTAGGTGATAATTTGGATCTAGTGATCACCAATCAGTATGGTTTAATATAAGAACAGGGATGGAGCCGCACCACACAAAAACAAAAGTTTTAGACTTTAAAAAAACAGATTTTTCTAAAATGAGATTTTGTGTGAATGAGTCATTATCAGACTGGAGGAGTTTAAAGGGAGTCCAGGAGAAATGGGATTATTTAAAGGAAGCATTATTGAAGGCCACAGGAAATTGCATTCGGCTTGTTAGCAAAAACAAAAAAGGGAAGAAACCTCTGTGGTACTCTGCAGAAGTGGCCAAAATAGTGAAGAACAAGAAGATAGCATTCAATAATTATAAAAAAAACTCAGCGTGAAGAGGATAGGCAAACCTATAAGATTAGGCAGAAAGAGGCAAAGCAATTTATAAGAGCTTCCAAAGCACACGCAGAAGAGAAAATAGCTCAGTCAGTAAAAAAGGGGGACAAAACATTTTTTAGATACATAAACGAGAAAAGAAAAGTAAAACAAGGATTAGTTAGATTAAAAACAAAGGAAGGAAGGTATGTAGAAGAGGATAAAAGTCTCGCTGACTGCCTCAATGAATATTTTTGTTCAGTCTTTGCAGAAGAAAAGGAAGGAAAGGGACCTCAGTTAGGAGAGAACACTAAAGAGACATTTACATATGAGTTTACAGAGGAGGAGGTTCTAAAGCAGCTGTCTAAAGTAAAGACAAATAAGTCAATGGGGCCTGATGGGATCCATCCTAAATTATTAAAAGAGCTCAGTGATGTAATAGCAAAACCGTTAACAGATTTATTTAACCAATCCTTGTTAACAGGAGTCGTCCCAGAAGACTGGAAATTAGCAAATGTTGTGCCCATTTACAAGAAGGGTAGTAGGGAGGAATCGGGGAACTATAGGCCAGTTAGTCTTACGTCAGTAGTGGGGAAATTAATGGAAACCATGTTAAAGGAAAGGATTTTTGAACATCTAAAAACACATAGATTACAGGATCAGAAACAACATGGGTTTACCTCAGGGAGATCATGCCAAACTAATCTTATTGATTTTTTTGATTGGGTAACAAAAATAATAGACACAGGTGGTGCAGTAGACATTGCTTATTTAGATTTCAGTAAGGCTTTTGATACTGTTCCGCATAGAAGGCTTATCAATAAATTGCAATCTTTGAGCTTGGATTCCAATATTGTTGAATGGATTAGGCAGTGGCTGAGTGACAGACAACAGAGGGTTGTGGTAAATGGAGTTTATTCGGCGCAAGGTCTTGTTACCAGTGGGGTACCTCAGGGGTCAGTACTTGGACCCATTCTCTTTAATATTTTTATTAGTGATATTGCAGAAGGTATTAATGGAAAAGTATGTCTTTTTGCTGATGACACAAAAATTTGCAACAGGGTTGACGTTCCTGGAGGGATCAGCCAAATGACAAATGATTTAGGTAAACTAAAAAAATGGTCTGAGTTGTGGCAATTGAGTTTTAATGTGGATAAGTGCAAGATAATGCACCTGGGACGTAAAAACCCAAGGGCTGAATATAGAATATTTGATACAGTCCTAACCTCAACATCTGAGGAAAGGGATTTAGGGGTCATTATTTCAGAGGATCTAAAGGTAAGTAGTCAATGTAATAGAGCAGCAGGAAATGCTAGCAGAATGCTTGGTTGTGTAGGGAGAGGTATTAGCAGTAGGAAAAGGGAAGTGCTCATGCCACTGTACAGAGCACTGGTGAGACCTCACTTGGAGTACTGTGTGCAGTACTGGAGACCGTATCTCCAGAAGGATATAGACATCTTAGAGAGAGTTCAGAGAAGGGCTACTAAAATGGTGTACGGCTTGAAGGAGAAAAGTTACCAGGAAAGGCTTAATGATCTTAACATGTACAGCTTGGAAAAAAGACGAGACAGAGGAGATATGATAGAAACATTTAAATACGTAAAGGGAATCCACAAGGTAGAGGAAGGGAGTATATTTAAAAGGAAACAAAATAGCAAAACAAGAGGACATAGTCTTAGATTAGAGGGGCAAAGGTTTAAAAGTAACATCAGGAAGCATTATTTTACTGAGAGGGTGGTGGATACATGGAACAGTCTTCCAGTAGAAGTGGTAGAGGCCAAAACAGTAATTGAATTTAAGCAAGCATGGGATAGGCATAAAGCTATCCTAAACAAAAGATAAATCCAGGTCAAGTATCCATGTAATTGGGCAGACTAGATGGGCCGAAAGGTTCTTATCTGCCGACATTTTTCTATGTTTCTATGTTTCTATGTGTATTCAGCAAGCACCACAGGGCCACCGTAATGCAGGGGAAAGTCGCCGCAAACCCACGGAGAACTCATCTCGCAAAACGAGGGCGAACGCACACCGAAACCCGCAAAAACATCTGGATTAACTCACCGAAGATGCCGGAGAAACCCGAGCAGGAGCCGATCACAGTGCAGAGCAGCCGCCTGAAAAATCCGACACCGCAGACGAATGGAGTGGGGAAAAAAAAACAGTTTGCTTCAATGTTTGAAAAGTGAAACACTGTTTGCAAAGAAACTACAGAACGAAAATGTCTGAAATTTGCATATGAGATCCAATGAATGATAATAAAAAGGGCTGTTACAGAAAAAATGATTTAAAAAAAAAACGGGAAAAAATTGCTTGCAAACAAATCCCAAAAAATTTCTAAAAGGTCCTAAAAAATCTATAAATAAAGAGACTTTTTACTGCAGAATATTATAATAAACGATTTATTAGATATTGAACTAAAACAGGAATATTTTTAACATTGAAGCCTATGGGATTCGCCTGAATAAACCTGCCGAATTAAACCACTGAATGACAGGACAATTCGGCAACTTTTCACTGCTGGGTTTTGTTCTCTGAATAGCCGAAGCATTGTTTCTCTATGGGGATTCACTATCCTTGAACAGGCACCATATGTGCAGGCAATTCGCTAGGATTTGGCGAATTGCCTGCTCTCTGGATAGCCGAATGGCCAGGAAAGGTAACTGTACGCTGAATTTCACTGCTCGATTACCTTTCGGCCCCAATTCGGAGCTCTTTGAATAACCCTGTTAGTGAATAACTCTTTAGATCAGGGATGTCAAAGTCCAGCCCCCCTGATGTTGACAGCCTACGATTACTAGACATGTGCACAGCACAAAATTTCGTTTTGAACTAATGGATTAGTCCTAAATTGCAATTTATTTAGTTGCTAAAGAAATTCGTTTTCAGTTCTTTAGTATGAAAACTAATTTCATTCATCCGAAAACCAGTGTATACAATTACTATTGTAGTGGCTCCTCAGAGGGCTGAGATCGCTGCTTGTTACAGTATCTCTCACTCTCAGCACAATGTGTCAGGCAAAGCTGTTACAGTAACTGACTGCTGCTCATCACAGCGCTCAGTTTCAGTAAAACTAGTAAATAATATTTTTATATACAAGAGGTTAAAACAATATTATTTCCTTGTTTTACTGAAACTCGGAGCGCTTTTACAGTCAGTTACAGTTACTGTAACCGCTGAGCCTAATACATTGTACTGAAAGATAATATAACAAGCAGCCGATCTCAGCGCTCACAGCCACTGGATTTAAAGGGCTAAAAAAAGGCTCCTCTCTGTATAATGTATAGAACATCCCCCTGCATTAATTAATACCCCTCTCTGTATAATATATAGAACATCCTCCTGAATTAATGTCCCTCTCTGTAGAACATCCTCCTCAATTTATACCTTTTTCTGTATAATGTATATAACATCCTCCTGCATTAATACCCCTCTCTGTATAATGTATAGAACATCCTCCTGCATTAATTAATGCCCCTCTCTGTATAGAACATCCTACTCAGTAGGACCTACTGCATTGGCATGTGGAGGGTGCAGAACTTCGGAATGCAATGCTTATCCAGCATAGGAGAGGGAACTTTTACTTAATCTTTGAATCTCTCTAGCAGGGGAGAGGGAAAATATTAACGTAAATCGGTCTGAAAGCTCAGAGAAAAGATGACTGGTGCAAATTTATTTTTATAATAAAATAAAGCACTTTAAATCCAGGGAAAACATTCAAATAAATCACACTGAAGGCTCATAATGACAGAGTAACTGTGAGAGCTGGATACTAAATGTATCAGACGTAAAAAAACCTTTATAACAAGCAGCACTGGGAGAGGAGAGGGACTTTATATAAAACGTGTATTATAGATGAGGAAAGGGGGATAGTGTTCCTGGATAATATAAAATGTATCAGACCTAAGCCCCTATTATGCAAAGCGGGAGGGGAGATAACACACGTTTTATAAAGTCCCTCTCTTCTCCCAGCACTGCTTGTTATAAAGGTGTTTTTACTATCCAGCCCTCCTCTGTCATTAGCTTTCAGTGTGATTTATTTGAATGTTTTCCTTCTCTAGCTGCTTTTATCATCTTGTCTGCCTCATAGACATGCATGGGTTAAATAAAGGTTTCCTCTCCTGTGCTGCCTGTCTGTGCTGCGAGTGAGTATTCTGGAGCTCTATCACTGTCAGATTTTCGGGTAGGGGTCGGGAAGGATTACGCATACAAACCTTTTCTGTAGCTTTGCGATGTTGCGCTCTTCATTGCTGATCTCCTTCAATCTCCTTCCACTCATCAATGTAATATCACAAAAAGGACTGAAACTACAATGTAGTGCCTTTTTATTTTAGTTTCTTTCGTTTTTTGTAATGGGCAGTTTCGTATCTCATGAGTCATACGAAAACAAAATTATCCCAAAATTCGGACTAAATCGTTTTAGTACTAAAACGAATGCACATGTCTAACGATTACCAGATTTCTATGAATGTTATAGATGGACAGAGAATCATGGGACTTGTAGTTTAGAATCATCTGTGTGGGCCAGAGTTTGACAACCCTGCCTTCGATCATCAGCTTTATTATACTGCACATGCTTGACCACTGACAGCTGTTCTGGTGACATACTGACGTCTTAAAACGTCGCCGTGCTGGCTTCCAACATTCTGATACGAAATATGAAAACTTTGCTCCTGTCATGGTATTGTAACAAGCTTATTGAGCAAAAAGTGCGACTGGTGGACAAAATTAGATATCTTTCTAGCTCTTTGTCCATCTGTTTTAGCAACTTGATGTTTATTCATGCAGATTTTTATATACTTTGCCTGGATATTATGCTGATTATCTATTTCTGCATTGCATTAATGAATAAGATGCCCTTTTGAAGTCATAAATACGCATGATCTCCCAGTACCCACTCTCCTATAGAATTTAAATTTTATTTCTATATATTTTTTTTATAAATATATGATAAATAAGCACAGATTCCCTAATTTATTATTGCACTCGTTTTGTATCCTTAGTATGTGATACTGTTTTTTTTTCCCTCTTCAAATTTCCACATTTTATAGAACATCTCTGTCTTTCCTCCCGGAGCACAGACGCACATATCATGTCACCGTATTGATACGTGCAGTACCTGATTCTTTGTTTCCAAGATTTCATTGTAAAAATATTTGTCAGTGAAAGATTGAACAATATGAATTAATTTCATTATGCCGCTGTCAGATCCCTGTACGCATCACAATCTCACGGTTTTAATCACTACTGTAAACATTACCGCTTCGGGGCATAGTTTTAATTTGGGTGTCTTCCTAATGAAAAGAAAAAAATAATTGTTTTGCCAGGATTTAATAATAAGCAATAAAATCAGCCAACCAGATTTTACCTCTGCATTCAATCTATTTTTATTATAAACATTTTTGTTCATTTTTTTTATTTTTTATTTTTTTTTAATTTTTCCCCCCTTTTAGATCACAGGCAAAGATAGGGAACATTTTTACTAATAAATATTTCAGTTTGCTTCTGAGGGCCTAATGCTGTCATCTGAATACGGAATGTTATTCCTTTCACGCCTCATTATCATTTCATGGTAGTAATGACAGTCAGGCGATAGAATATTTACAGGCGTATCAAAAGACATTTATCCAATACATTTCCCTGAAGGGCACCTAGGCTTATAGATTCATTATCCTTTTGTATAAAAAACATCAGTAATCCCAATTTCTTTACCCACCAATAAACTCTCTGGCCTCATCTCCTTGTCATGGGGTTCGTAAAGGTTGCTACCAGTGGCCTGTATGACATAAAAGAACAATAGAAAGCCATCATGGCAAGACGGGTAAAGGGGAAATTCATAAAGGGTCAACTCTCAATGATAAAATCGCCATTGTTGCAACTATGGTGGTCTTCCGCTATACTGAGAAGGAAAGTGCATCATCAGAAAGGAAAGTTCCTACAAATAATAACGAACAACCTTGTACAACCGTACCATTGTTATTCTTACATATAAAGTGTACGCTAAAATGATTTTTTTCCACTTACCTTTGGTTCAACTTTGAATATACGTAAGTGATTTTAAGCTGATGCTCTCCAAAGACCTCCCAGTACAAAATATAGCAAAGCCAACCTTGGGAAACCAACACTAGACAACAATCGAAAGATATCATGGTAAGATTAAAGATTAAGATTAAAGGGGAAATTCAGAAAGGGCCAACGTTCAATGACACCAATAAGCTCTTTGGCCTCATCTCCTTGTCATGGGGTTCGTAAAGGTTGCTACCAGTGGCCTGTATGACATAAAAGAACAATAGAAAGACATCATAGCAAGACGGGTAAAAGGGAAATTCATAAAGGGTCAACGTTCAATGACAAAAAAATCACTGTTGTTGCCGCTATGGTGGTCTTCCGCTACACCGAGAAGTTAAGTGCATCAACGGAAAGGGAAGTTCCTACAAATAACAATGAATAACCGTATACAACCGTACCTTTTGTTATTCTTACATATAAAGTGTACACTATGATGATTTTCCAGTTACTATTTCTTCATCTTTGAATATACTTCAGTGATTTCAAGGTGTTGCTCTCCAAAGACCTCTTATACAAAATAGGACAAAACCAACATTGGGAACCAACACCAGACAACAATAGAAAGCCATCATGGTAAGAAGGTTAAAGGGGAAATTCAGAATGAGCTAAAGTTCAATGATAAAATCACAGCTGTTGCAACTACGATGATCTTCAGCTACACAGAGAAGCAGAATCCAACAATGGAAGAGGAAGTTCCTCAACATAATGATGAACAGCCATGTTCAACCATGCCATTGTTCTCACGTAAAAAGTGTACACTACGATTATTCTCTTGTTACCGTTGCTTCACCAGTGAATATACTTCAGTGATTTTAAGGTGCTGTTCTCCCTAGACCACCTATTCAAAGTATGGTGAAAGACGCAGTGGAAATCGACACTAGACAACAATTGAAAGCCATCATAGTAATACTAATAAGGTTTAGAGTTAATTCAGAGAGCGCAAACATTCAATGTTAAATTCACAGTTGCAACTATGGCGATCATAGGCTACACCGAGAAGGAAAATCCAAAAACAGCAGAAGGGGAAGTTCTTGAAAATAATGAACAACGCTGTACAACAGTACCATTGTTATTGTTGCATAAAAAAGTGTATGTTACCATGATTCTCGAGTTATCGTTGCTTCACTGGTAAATATACTTTGGTTATTTTAATGTGGTGATCTACATAGAGCTCCTATACAAAGTACAGTGAAAACAACAGTGGAAGCTGACAGTAGGCAACTTACAGTAGATGGAAACACTGGTGGAAACTACAGTGGAATATCTTCTAATATCTTCTTACTGGCACACGTGCAGATAGTTTACATACCACAAATGCACACAGGAAGAACCCAAGGCCCAATGACAGTGGTCTGTGTCTATGACGGAGACTTTCACAATGCTTTTGCCAATTATGACCAACATGAGTGAATTCCCTTATGTCAACAAGGCAGAGAGGACTTAAACATGCAGAAATACACTATGAGGATCTGGAAAATGGTGGGCAACACTGTAAGGAAAAGGCTGGTGTCATGGGGAGGAAAGGACTAATTTGGGCAGACTAAGCAGTAAGGACGTGGTGAAAGGACTAAACATATGAAAATTAGGAGAAGCTGGATAGTTTGAGCTGAGTGACTGCACGTATAAGGAACAGAGAATGTCTAACCTTGACCTATAAACCCTTGTTGGGCACCATATTCACGTCACATTTTATGGAATTTGGCTTTTTGATAGATCAAGACTGGACATCCCAACATAAGACGAGCTGTATTTGTGCTTGTAGACATTGTATCTCATTAGAACTCAAAGCCATTGTCATCAAATATGGATGAGTGGCCAGAACCTCTAATGGTCTCCCTTGCAGTGTGTATGTGTCCATAAACTCCTTTAAATTACATTGTGGCAAACTCCAGATCATCCCATTTTATTCTACAGAGTTTGTTTAAATCCAGGGTCAGTCGTCACCACTCAAAAAGTCATATTGGTCATTGCCCCCCCCCCCTGTATACACTAGGCTTGCTCGAAGTAAAAGAAAGAAGATGTATTCCATCAATGATTTTGCAGCTATTGACATCTTCGGCAATAACCATGTCACGTCAGAATAATAGCAAGTCGGCCTCTGCATGTAAAGCACTGGTTTTATCATTGGCACATCCTTCCATTTCTCTAATGGATAATCTGCCAGCATCCGTACATCCGACTGCAAATAAAAGAGATGGGTTTAGAACAGCTGGCGTGGACGTCTCTCATGCAGGTGTATAATAAAAGGACTTAAAGATGCTTAGTAATCAGGAATAAACATTTTTTGCTGCGCTAGGCTTGCCTGAACAATAATAAATAAACTGTTACCCTTCCTTCATTTATTTTGCAAAAGAGCCATTGTATTGCTTTGTTTTGTTTTTGTCTGGGGCTGTAATTGAAGTTTCTGCACTCGAAGAGCACCTTCTTAGACTCCTTCTTAAGTGTTTTCTTGTGTACGTATATGTAGGTATATTTATATAATTTTAATAGATGAGGTGTGCTGCGTGCTTACATATTTAGGTATTATTTTTAACATTCCTTTTCATAAGTGATCCTTCAAAGCAGGTCTGAGAATCTTCTTAATGTAGAAACTATGTAACAGTTTACCATTTTAACACACAGAGATTGTGGCAGTTTTGGGTTACACCTATGTACCTCCCAACAGTCCTGCATTGGGGTCACCATTGTGCTGAGAAAACCAATCTGTCCGTAGGCAATGAGATACACCCACTTTCCGTGTGGGCCTCTCCATTTTTGTTGCCTTTTTTGCACACACACCCACTTTCTGGGTGTGCCTGCCCCTTTTGCTGGTGGTCTGCCCCTCTCAAACAAGTCTGGGACTGGTTATCCCCTTTCCTGACAACTTCCTCTAAGACTTTCTCACCCATGTACAGCGTTCATAGCTCCAAATATTGGGATTTATGGACCAAAGGTAAGGTTAAAAATCAATGAAATAATGATGCTAACTCCAGGTGTTTTTTCTTTTAAGGAAAGCCTAATCTTTCAAACACTTGTAAAAGATTGATATTCCCAAAGACAATCACAAAGACACGAGGTGACTCAAAATGTGGTGGTGGTGGTGGTTGGTGCCTAGAATGGAAATTCTAAAAGGAGCAAAACATATGGTACTTTCTCTGCAAAACAGTTCTTCGAAGACCTCAAAACCCATCTTTGTTTGAAGGCCCAAGCTTTCAGAAGGTCCACAAGTGATATAGGAGATTCAAGTCTGGACATTTTTGACCAAGAGAGGGACGACCTACACGTCCACAGATGAGACCATGTTGGCCAATGTGAAGGAATTTCTGGATCAGGAACCTCAAACCTTTCTCAAAAACCTTGTGGAAGAGTTAGACATTCCAAAAGCAAGCATGTCGAGGATTCCTCGTGACGAGTTGGACTTCACCAAGAAGTGCGCTGCTGGATTCTGCATTTGTTGAACACAAAACAAAAAAACTACTCAAGTTGAGTTTGCCAAAAAGTTCCTCATCACATTCAAAGATGGGAAGTCTGCCAAACTAAAGGCAATTGTCGCTGGAGATGACAAAAGATTATTTTTTGGAGTGTTTTGAAAAGTCGGTTCAAAAATGCATGGAGATTGGTGGCGATCACATTCAGACATGCTGAATAAACAAGCTTTCTTTGTAAAAAAAAATTACATTTTTGATTGAATTTGCGTCATTATTTAATTGATTTTTAATCTCATTTTTGGACCTCCCCTTATTAACCGAATGCCCGCATTCAGCTCCTTGGCATATCGAAGGATCAATATTTTCTAAATATAACTTATCTCTGAGATCATCACTCCCCGACATTCCAAAAAAAAAGACCTTAACTGGCTTTCGTTATGACTTTAGCCCATGGAAACCAAGTCATGTGGGAAGTGGGACATTTGACTATCCGCTGCCTCCATAGTTTCGTGTGCATTTCCTACCATCTCCTGCCTTTACGACACAAATTGCGACAGGCACTGATTATCAAAACGAAACTACTCTTCCATCACCGCAATCCTTCGGAGGATTCCCAGCATGCCATACAAAGACCACACTCCTATTAATGATCATTCACATATAAATAATATTTTGACGTAAGTCTTTCCTTGCAAAAAATGTTGATGACTGCTGCAAATATATCGAGATTCTCTTTTCTTCGTTTATTTCTTCTTCGCCAACACTACTCAATAGACCAAAGTGCTACGTGTAGTTAGCGAAAGGGGAAAGCCGCCCGCTAGAACAGTTGAATTCTACATCTTCGAAGCCTTGGTTATCAAACTCATTAATCTACATGTCAAGAGGCTAGGAATGAATAATTGTGGGTAGAATTTATCTGCCAACATGATAGCTACTCCTCAGCTCTCTCTTCAGAGTCCTTTCATTGCTGTGTGCTTCATTATTCTGCTCTTTGTCTTTCCAGTTCCCAGTCTGCTGGGGAGGTATAGAAATACAGGACTCCATACCACAGAGGACATTTTCTTTGAGACATGACATTGGTTATAGTTTTGGATACACATCCCCTCTATTCTTCATCCTCGCACAGGAATTTGACGTGCCTCTCGCACCCAACATTGTGTTGTTCTTCTTTTTTTTTTTAATGGTTTATTTCGCTTTTGTTACTTAGAGCACAATGTTCAGATTTCATTTATACTGACTGAATATTTTCTTTCGACAAACAATTACTTTATACGTGTGTGTGCGTGACTGTACAGTGACTACTCTGTGAATAGTATTAGAAAATCTAAAATGGCAGAATGTGATGTACACGTGGTAGCGTTTGTGTTTTGCGGCATCTCTTAAGCTAGAAATTGAGCATCAGATGCATCTATCTTTTGGCCCCCACATCGAAAAACTCTCATCTAAGCTTTACCTCACACTAGGTGCCTGCCATGTACAGAAACAAATCCTGCCGGAGTCCCACAGTAAGGCTAGGGACAGATGAGCGCATTTTCTGCGGCCACCGTCAAAATGTACGTCGATGCGTGCGCACGCATTTTTTCACGGAATACGCTTAAGTGGTCAGACGATGCGCAATTCTGGACGTATTTCATGACGATGGGGTGAAAAGAAGTCTAGGGAAATCCGGCTGTTTGAACGTTATGTTGGCCGCACACTAGCAGCGTCTGACATCTCCTAATCACGCACACACGCTGCTATGCGGCCGCAGCGCACTCTGTACGTCAGTACCAGCGGTTTAACGTTCTCGAAAAAATGCGTTCATTTTCCACTTGCGTTGCGCGGCCGGACTTTTGTGCGACCGTACTTCGTATATTGGCTGTCATTGCCCGGCATCTGCTGCTAGTGCGGCCGTGATTATGTGCGCCAGAACGCGCGTTCGCACTGCCTCAGTCTGACCCTAGCCTTAGAAAGCAGATTGTACAACAAATGCTTATGCAGGCTATTAAATAAAGAGATGTAGTATATGCAGCTGCCCTGCAAACACACCTTCACAAACTTACTACGTTGTATAACTCATTCTGCTGCGTTGTGCTACAATGTAGCTACAAGACCCACCATTGTGACATGTTAAAAGAGCTAAACTGGCCATCATGGGAATCTAGATGCACCCTTCACCTTTCCAACCTGGTGTTTAAGAGGTTTTCTGGGAAGCTACCACCCTACATGAACAGGCTGCTTCCCCCACAGTTCCCTCATCCTATAACCTCCGATCCAGGATCCACACCTTACTTGCAATACCACAATACAAAAACAAAGTGGCTCGATCCTCATTTTCTTACAGACCACCGCAAATATTGAATAACCCCCAGACGCCATCAAATCTCCCCCCCAGTCTAAAGTCACTTAAGGTATCTCTATTAATATACCTCAATACAGAATGCACCTGTAAACATGTAAAATAGTGACTATATACAGAATGCACCTGTAAACATGTAACATAGTGACTATATACAGAATGCACCTGTAAACATGTAACACAGTGACTATATACAGAATGCGCCTGTAAACATGTAACATAGTGACTATATACAGAATGCACCTGTAAACATGTAACATAGTGACTATATACAGAATGCACCTGTAAACATGTAACATAGTGACTATATACAGAATTCACCTGTAAACATGTAACATAGTGACTATATACAGAATGCACCTGTAAACATGTAACATAGTGACTATATACAGAATGCGCCTGTAAACATGTAACATACTGACTATATACAGAATGCACCTGTAAACATGTAAGATAAACATAGTGACTATATACAGAATGCACCTGTAAACATGTATCATAGTGACTATATACAGAATACACCTGTAAACATGTAACATAGTGACTATATACAGAATGCGCCTGTAAACATGTAACATAGTGACTATATACAGAATGCACCTGTAAACACGGAAAATAGTGACTATATACAGAATGCACCTGTAAACATGTAACATAGTGACTATATACAGAATGCGCCTGTAAACATGTAACATAGTGACTATATACAGAATGCGCCTGTAAACATGTAACATAGTGACTATATACAGAATGCACCTGTAAACATGTAACATAGTGACTATATACAGAATGCGCCTGTAAACATGTAACATAGTGACTATATACAGAATGCACCTGTAAACATGTAAGATAAACATAGTGACTATATACAGAATGCACCTGTAAACATGTATCATAGTGACTATATACAGAATACACCTATAAACATGTAACATAGTGACTATATACAGAATGCGCCTGTAAACATGTAACATAGTGACTATATACAGAATGCGCCTGTAAACATGTAACACAGTGACTATATACAGAATGCACCTGTAAACATGTAAAATAGTGACTATATACAGAATGCACCTGTAAACACGTAAAATAGTGACTATATACAGAATGCACCTGTAAACATGTAACATAGTGACTATATACAGAATTCACCTGTAAACATGTAACATAGTGACTATATACAGAATGCACCTGTAAACATGTAACATAGTGACTATATACAGAATTCACCTGTAAACATGTAACATAGTGACTATATACAGAATGCACCTGTAAACATGTAACACAGTGACTATATACAGAATGCACCTGTAAACATGTAACACAGTGACTATATACAGAATGCACCTGTAAACATGTAACATAGTGACTATATACAGAATGCACCTGCAAACATGTAACATAGTGACTATATTTCCTACATATTTATTTTCTGGGTTAATCTGTATGTTTGTGTTTTGTCTTTAATATCTTGCATTTTATTACTTTGTATTTCTGTAACAACTGTAACCATTCAATGTTCTTGAACCCAGGACATACTTGAAAATGAGAGAAATCTCAATGTATCCTTCCTGCTAAAATACTTTATGAATAAATAAATAAATAATGTTCAGAGTTGGTGTCTCTGTGTAAGGCAGGCCTATCAAAAGACACAAGAACCCCTTGGTTTTCCTCCAGTCTTCCAGATCACCTACCTAGACTGTCAGTCAATTTTTTTTTTGGGTGAGCATTAACCCTTTCAATGCGGAGGACGCGCTCAGCGCGTCCTCCGCATTACCGCTGCTGTGCGGAGGACGCGCTGAGCGCGTCCTCCCATTGGGGTCAGCGTTCGGCCGGGTTCCGGCCGATCGCTGGCCCCCCCGGTGCGGGCTGACATCCTCGATGTCAGCCGCGCATCCGGGACCGCAGCCGCCAGAATTAGGTGTCATCGCGGCAGCGCGATGACACCTAATTCAGACGCCCCCCCCGCATGTGCGGAGGAGGCGCCTGAAAGGGAGGGGGGGAGGTCCTTCGGACCTCTCTCCCTCCCGATCGGCGGCTCTGCGGGGGTTAACCCAGGCATCATTTGGAAGGGCACAGCCTGCCCTTCCAAATGGTGCCTGGCATTAACCCCTGGGGAGCTGGATCGCGAATCGGCCCTGAAAAGCGCCGGTTCGCGATCCTGTCCCGGAGCTGGCCGACATCTTGGATGTCGGCCAAGCCTCCGGGAACTCCCCCTGAGGACTGGCGTCATCGTGCGTAGCACGATGACGCCAGTCCTAGAGTTAACCCCTAACTGCCACCAACGGTGGAGATAGGGAGTTCATTGGAACTCCCTATCTCCCGATCCGTGGCAGTTAGGGGTTAATGTTTGGTATGGTTGGATCGGCCAGAGCATGGCCGTTCCAACAATACCAAACTTGAATGTGAAAAAAGTTTTTAAAAAAAAATAAAAATAAAAATTAAAAATAAAAATATATTTAAAAAAAAATTATAAAAAAAAAATAAACATTTTTTTTCTTTTTTTTGGTTTGTTAGTGTAGCAATATTGTTCCCATTGCAATTATAATGTGAACAATGATGCTGCACTAATGATTTTTGTATGCGGTGCGTTTGTTAAAAATCGCGTAATTTTCCCCCAAAAAAAATGTAACGAGACCCCATCTCTAATTTTTTTAACAAGCGCACCCCATACAAAATATAACCGCAATTGCTCGCATGTTAAAATGTGAAAAAAAACACTTTACACGTTGTAAATTATTGAAAATACATATTTTATTGCATTTTTTGTTATAATATACAGACATGACATGACGTATACATATAATAATGACATATTATGAATCTACTGAGTCTGACGGAAAGAACGATATATAATATGTCTGGGTCATATACTAAAATAAGCCTTAAAAACACGTTTAAACATGATGAGCAAAACCGGTAAAAATGACCTCAGCACAGAGGCGGGAAAAGCCTCAGCAGCGAAAGGGTTAAAGAACATGCACTGTGAGCATCTTTATAGCGGTGATCCCGGTGCTGAAGTAGTTAAAATCAGGACTTTGTAAGCACATGCATGAACCTTATTGCAATGCTCGTATATAAGCAGCCTTGATTGGCTGCCCAGCCAGTCAAACCTGCAGGCGCAGGTTTTTCTCCTTAGCATCCCGTTTTAGCGTTTAGATTGTAATATAGCCCAATATATTTATAACGAGTGTGACTATATAAAGTAACATGGCCATTTTCTGTACGTTTCCTCAAATTACGATAGACTGGTATTGTGCATCTAACCAGTTTCCACAGTGTACGTACACATTGTCCCAGGAGACCCGAAGCCCAACTTCTGCCCCGTCAGCCACATTTATGATGTGTTCATAATTAAATGTCCACAAAGCTCACAGTAGGTTGACCACACTGGGGCCATAAGCTGCAGAGATAAATGAGATCCTGAGATGTACAGGAATATTGCTTCGCTTGTGGGCTTTGTCTGATTGTAGCGATTGTCAGTGATAATTATGAATGTGAGACCCGGACGCGTCTTATTAGGAGCAATCAACATTTTTTAATGTTAGTTTTACTGAATTACTCTCTCAAAACAGGTATTTTTAATAAGTTTCCACTGTCCAAGTCCACAGAAATAAATCTTTTGGTGCAATAAATACTTTTTATTCTGTTCAGGAATTTTTTTTAAAAAATAAAAACACCTTTTTATGTTCTCTGTGAGCTTTTTGATACTCCGGGCTGTGTTTATAGAAAACATAGAAAGAACATATATCCCCCACTGTAAATTGTACTGTTCAGGTAGATGTGTTTTGTGTGGTTTCATAAAGACTGTGAACATTCCAGAAATGTTTTACGCAGTGTCCACCAGGCCAGGTCCAACATTAAAAGGTGTGGGAACTCACTGAGATTCCTGCCCCATCCTTCCCCAATGTGATCATTTTCATCTCGCCATTTAGCCCACCCTGAAATCTGAATTTGATCATTAAACTATGGCCAGGCTGGTTTTTAGGGAATCATTAGATAAATATTGTAAACATCATATATTTATTGTGTCTTAAATAGAGATATATCACTGAAACCTAAAATAATAAAGCCGTTCAGTGTGTGGGCCAAACAGGAACCCAGTTTCCCCTGCAAAGACAATGGGGGAACTACATTCCTGTGCATTTCTGGTCAACTTGAGGTTTACGAACCCTACAATGACACCTAGTGGTAGCTGTAGTAAATGACACCACAATTAAGTCACCATTCAAAATGTTCCCTAGCCTGATGCCAACATGCATACAAACAGTTGTGGAGGGGGAACAAATGAAGTCCCACCTCAAGAAAATTATGTTCCCAAACACGCTGCAACGTCTCACCACCAACCTTAGGCGAAGGAAACATGCAGGAACCACAAAGAAAAAGTAGAGACAGCGCTGTGTTTCTTCAATGCATGTATCACCTGTGTTTAATACATCAGATTAACATAAAAAACAAACGTTTCAGGTGTGGAACCCTTCTTCAGTGTAATGCCACCATGGTACAAATTTTGACCACATAAAAACCACAAGTGAGTTTTTTTCTGTGTCAAACATGACTTTCTCCCCATAGTGTTTGGCATGCTTCATACGGATGTCTTTTTGCTCTTTATTTTGTCACTTTCTTTTTAGCTGACACAGTGAAAACTATGAGAAATGAAACCAAATCTTGTTCAAACTATGCATAAACACAGTCCTTTACAAGTCTATCATGCAAAATGAACATGTCTTTCCAACAGAAATATCATAAATCCAGTTACATCATTAATGGATCACATTGTCCAAGTAAAGGGATATAAAACAAATACAGAGGTAAATGACCGTGTGCGCCTCCTAGACCACATGCAGATAAAGTTCTTATGAGGAGTTATGCAGCGCCTTGAGCTGTCTCTTCAAGCAGTTGCATCAGCTTTGAAACCAGGAAGTCCTAGTTCCCATACTCTGGAAGACTGGAAGCTAGAATCAGTCTTACCCACTATATAACCATGCAAGGGACAAAATATCTTTAAAAAAACATGTCCCTTGACAGTTACAATGTCTAAATACTCTAATATCAAGGTAACATAATGGACCGGTCACACTGCTTGGATCAATAGGAGCTTTATAGCATGGGTGCCACCACAACGTTTCAGCCTTGGGCAAGAGCCTATCTCAAGCCTGAGCCGAAACATCATGGCGGTACCATGCAATAAAGTTCCTGAATGATTCATCCAGTGTGCCACGCCCATTCTGTTACCTCGATACTGGGACATGGGTCAACCCAACCTGTGTGGCACCTGGTGCTGGGATTATGTAACAGGCGAGGGCTTTTCCTGTCTTCTACATTGGTCATAAAAAAATGTAATATAACTCTATGCTCCGTTTTACTGGAAGCAATGCAAATTCATGAAAACGGAGGATGAATGACGCTCACAGAATATCTATGGGAATAAAAACCTATTTTGTTTTGAGGGTCCGCTCTCATCGAAGACTGATCCTCTTGTTACCAAGTGACTCTTCGAGTGCGAGTGACATGTCCTTCTAAATAAAACTTGTAGATACAATATCCTCTCTTCATATCCCCGGCTATTCACAGTTATCATTTCACCATAAAGCAAAAGAACACCAGGCACATAAATCATCTCAAATTGAATCACAGATAATAGTCCTCCCGCTCAGACGGAAACGCTGGGGTATCGCACAGTCACGTCTGTTGCAGTTGTATTGTATTCCACCCAACGTCCACTAACGTCCTGTAATATTCTTCCAATAACACGTCCTTTATCTTGGATTCTCGCTGGCCGCCATTTGCGTAGGAAATTGCACAATATGCTGTCTGCCTGAAAGGATTACCCTCTGCTAATATCACTCAATTTACAGTTGGATAAATGGAGAAGCATAGGAGGAAGGTGACTTTTTTTTGCCAAGGTTATACTCCAGCCCTTTTCCGCATTCAGATTCTGTAGATAAATCTTTATAAACTCAAATCTAGAGGCATTAATGACTTGCTTTATTGCTCGTCTAACACAGGCGCCGATATTACAGAGGCATTAGGAAAAGTGATTTTTCTTTTTGTCGCTCTGAATTTTATGGGTGGTTTAGGCTGGGGTCAGACCAGCGCACTTTTAACGTGCGTTCTGGCGCACTTAATCACGGCCGCACTAGCAGCAAATGACGGGCAATGACAGCCAATATACGAAGTACGGTCGCACGAAAGTCCGGCTGCGCAACGCAAGTGGAAAATGAACGCATTTTTTCGAGAAAGCAGAACCGCTAGTACGGACGTACAGAGTGCGCTGCGCCCGCTAGCGGCGTGTGTGTGTGATTTGGAGACGTCAGACCCTATCGGATTGAGATCTGGGGAATTTGGAGGCAAAGGCAACACCTTGAAATCTTTGTCATGTTCCTCAAACCTTTCCTGAACATGTTTTGCCATGTGGCAGGGGGCATTATCCTCCTGAAAGAGGCCACTGCCATCAGGGGACACCATGGCCACGAAGGAGTGTACGTGGTCTGGAGCAATCTCTAGGTAGGTGGTGCGTGTCACCTGTGTGTGCTGACACCTTTCTATCATGGCCAGCATTATGTTTTCCAGCAATTTGAGCTACAGTTTGCCAAAAATGAAGTCCCTGAAGCAGTTATCGTACGTCGTCGAAAACCGCTGAATTGCGCAAAAATTGCCTCAGCTGAACTGGAGGAAAAAAAACTACTAATAGGAGTTTAAATCAATAAAAAGTATTAAAAACCTGTCGAAATAGAAGGAAAGGTCCTTTAAAAAAAAATAATAACTGTGTCTGTCAAAAAGAAAGAAATATTCTTTCAAAAATTAAAAAATCTGCTAAAAAAATACAAAAAGCTCTTTAGAAATTAGAAAAATTATTTTTTAAATCAAAAAGAGATAGAAAATTTTGATACATCGAAACCTATTGTATTTGTCTGTTTAAACCTGTCGAACTGAAGCACTGAAAATCTGGGCATTTTGCTGCAATTTTAATGCAATTTGGCGTTCTGTGAATAGAAGACACGGTGGTCTTCTTAGAGGCAATTTCGGTGCTGCCGAATGCCAGCAAATTGCAGCTTTGCTAATAGAGGAATTGATGGCGAAATTCACTGTTCAGTGCAATTTCTGGGCCAGTTCGGAGGTTAGTGAATAACCCCTATAAAATTCGAGAGCTGACTTTTCCCACTGCATGACAGGCACCATATGCGGCCAAATAAGGGGTTATTCAGAGAGCACCGAAATGTCACCAACATTTCAGTGCTCTCTCGTTCCCCGCACTTCGGAGAATGAAATTCCCCGACCCTGCGGTGAATTCAGCATTCACCACAGGGTCCCCGACGTGCAGGGAAAAGCAGCCGAATGGATAAAAAAAACGCTGAAAATTCACTGGTATGATATGAAGAAATCAGATCGATCCGAAACACCGCAGAAAACCCGCCGAGCATACCCAACATTCCACCGCAAACCCACCGAACGCGTCCAAGAAAAGTCAACGATCTGCCGAACACAGCGCCGATCAGCTGCCGGAAACAGCCAACAAGCCGACGAACAGGGTAAAAAAAAAACAATTGACACTTTCAAATTTGAAAATCTGTTTGCAAAAAAAAAACTACTGGATTGAAATGTCTGGAATTAACATATAAGGATCTATGAATGATAATAAAAAGGTCTGTTCCAGAAAAAAAATTAAACACTATAAGAAGAAAAAAATCCTGAAAACGACCTAAAAAAATCCTAAAACAAAATAAATAAATGAGACTTTTTGAGACCGCAAATTAAAAGAATAAATGGTTTAATAGATATTGAATAAAAATGGGAATATTTTTTACATTGAAGCCTATGGGACTCGCCTGAATAAACCTGTCGAATGAAACCACTGAACATCAGGGCATTTCTTTGACAGTTCTATGCTGTTCAGTGTCTCTGAATAGATTAACCATTGCTTCTCTATGGGGATTTCACTGCCGTCGAACTGGCACCGTATTCCACTAGCAAGTCGTCAATATTTGGCGAATTGCCAGGTTTCGAATAGCCATATGGCCCCGACATTTCACTGTTCGGTGCAATTTTCGGGCCCGGTTCGGCTGTCTGTGAATGTTATTCACGTCTCAGTGGTTTTAATTTTGGGGCTGATCAGTGTCATAAAATAATAATATTTATTTATCTATTTATAAAGTATTTTACCAGGAAGGATACATTGAGATTTCTCTCATTTTCAAGTATGTCCTGGGTACTAAATGCAGCACCTTTTATATGCTTTAAAACATTTTTTTATAAAACCCAGCTCGATCAACGTAGAATAAGTGCTACGTGGATTTTGGAGGTATAGGAGCAGGATTAGGATGGGGGGATTTTTTCATCACTAGAGAGCGAATTGAGGAAAAATTGAGAAGGGAATTTAACATTTTAAGCTAACGTGATGAAGCTGGAAAATTAGCGAGTCGAAGTTTTTTTCTCAATAGATTTTTTTTAAAGATTTTTTTTAAAAATGTTTTTGCACTTGGGCTATTTCGGCTTTGATTTTCTCTCGGCTGCAATGTGAACGCCTTGTTATGGGGTTAAGCTGCAGTACACCGTGCTGGTCAGTGTATCAGCGCTCACTGGGTTAAGGTGTCTAATGATCTCCATTTTTCCCTGGACGAGGAATGATTTCCATTTAAAATAAGCTCCTATACGTCCGTTCAGCAATGCCGATAACAGATTAGAGTTAAAAGGCCCTGCCTGTACCACTGGAGCTGTCATCTCCGCATTGGCGAGGATATCAACCCCAGCAAGGGTAATGGATCTCCACTTGCCTGAATAGGACCTGACTGCATTAAAGGGAAATTACACGTCACCGGCTGTGCATGACTGCTTTATCTAGCGGCGTGCTCTTACAGCTATCATGCTCCCTTTACCACTGGTTACTTAAAGAGCGTAGAGGTCAACCCATGGCAGCTGATCTGTCACAGCTCGTGCCGCATCAAAATAAGCTTCGGATTAATGGAGAAAATAACACATTATTTGCTGGCAGCTTAGAGAGCTGAAAAATAAACTCATCCGGCCTGATTCTTTCCTTATTACATTCTGCCGCACGATGAATGACTCGCCAGTGGCCTTGGGTTCCATTAGAGGGTTGGTCATTTCTCCCACCGGGGTTACAATGTACCTGCTCCAGTAACACGTTCTCGCGCACTTACTTAGTATGATCTATAGGAATATCTCGGCCCATTTGTTAGAATCTGCAGGGATTAGGGCTGATTAAAAGTGTAATAACCAAACCTGGCCACCTACAAACAGCCTTCCGTCTCACATCAGCATCGCTCCTTTCTTTCTCCCCTCCCCCCATTTTATTTCTTTTGCAGTTTCGTACAAAAATAACAACAAGAATAAATATAATCTGACAAAGCAGAACTTTCCTAGATGTAGGTGAAGTCGCAGTGATTCTTTTTCCGATCTCTTGATAAGGAAATTGCCTGTATTTCCCATTGGATCTTGGTTGCCCTGTGGGCTATTAAATATTTATCCACCTCCATAAGCCTATCTTTTTGTCTATTCGGATTCCTTATTACTCAAAGGTTAAATAACATGGCCAGTTATGTGCTGTATTCTGCTTGATGGGCTAATAATCGCAGAGAATGGCTCGTATCCAGGGGTCTAGTCTTAAAGAATATAAGTGCGGGAATACTCAAATATTTCTGCTCCCCAATTAACCATTGACATTTGGAACTTACCCTTCCACCGTGTCTAAACATAAGCTTGGGAATCCTTATAATTGGAATAAATATCCTATTTTGGGGGACTTCCTATGATTGGAAGCTAATCTAAGTGTGTGGACCAAAAGGGAACTCCGTTCCTCCTGAAAATATAGTGCAGGAACTCCGTTCCCTCTGAGAAAATAGTTGAACTGTGTTCCTGCTCGACTTGACCCCTGCATGTTATCACCACCACCCACGGAGGGAAAAAGGGTTTGATTTTGCAAGCTTGATCCACCTAATCCATTATGGTGCTCACTTCTGAGCTGCCTGAATTTCTATTGAACATGTTGTGTAGCAGCCCAAACCGTTGACAAGTTTATCTCATTAAACATTGACTTTTCGAACTTGCCCCTCCACTATGTCTAAACATAGGCTTGGGAATCCGTATAATTGGAATATATATAGCATCGCTATGCATTAAGGACCAGTAATTTTGCTGGTTTTGCACTGTGTGTGTTTGCCTGCTTTCTTATTTAATGAACCCCCACATATTATATACTGTTCTGTAAAGGACAGATACAGCTTTTTATTTATATCTTGTTATTTTACACGAAAAAAACTAAAGATTTTTTTTCTTTCAGTTTTAGGCTCGTGTCAGACGAGCGCACTGATCACGTCCGTGTTGCCGCACATTTGTACGTCCGTTTTAGCATATAATTATGACCAATGGAGCCCCACACACAAAGTACGTCCGCACCAAACTGCGGACGCATAACGGACGCGGCAAATGGACGCAGGTTAGGGAAGAACGTAAATCCGCTAGAACGGGTGCACAGAGTGCTCTGCGTCCGCAACGGTAAATTTTTGGCACTAAAATATGTTTTTCATATTTAATTTATTTCCCCTGCTACATCAGTTAAAAAGACGGACTGTGTGGCCACTACTGCGTCTTCCGTCAGAAAGTGCGTCCGTACAAAATGTGCTCGTCTGACACCAGCCTCAGACTCAATTTTCACGTGGATAGTGAAAAGGAAAAAGGGTAATTCAGAACAGATTCAGAGATTTTAGGGGTTATTCACGAACATCTGAACTCGACACCGAATTGCACTGAACGTTTATTGACCAACCTGTCAATTCGCCAAATGCTGCTGACAGCCTGACAGCATACTAAAGTGCAATTCGGCGGCATTCAGTGGCAACAAAATTGCCCCATAGAAGACTATTGTGTCTTCTATTCACAGAACGCCAAACTGCACCAAAATTCTGGCAAAATGTCTGATTTTCGGTTTTTCAGTTCAGTATTTTTGGCGAAAGTACAAGGAAAAGCAAAGCAATAGACCCTTTTTGTACCAAATGAGGGAATACCTCTTATATCATGAATGCCTGTAATTTTGTGACTTTTTTACTCCATCAAGGGGGTGAAATACTATGACATGCTCAGGGGCCCAGTGACTACATGGGGCCTCGGCCATTGCCAAACCCTTTGCAACTTGTCTAAGTGCTAGAGATGTAAGGGCCCCTCCATTTCACCCTGGACTGGCCCTCCAAGATACCATACCAACACATTTCCTGGTGGGCTGCACCATCTGGGGCTGGAAAAAGAGCTCTGACGTTTCACTGAGGAAGCCGATAATATGGTCTGCACCAGATAGAGGTACACGCCAAACGTTCTCCCGACAGGAATGTACTGCATGATGGCATACACCAGGGTCAGCAACCTTGGCTCCCCAGATGTTTTTGAACTACATCTCCCATGAGGCTCTAGGGGATCAAGGTTGCTGACCCATGGCATGCACCGTCATGCAGTCCTTAAGAGATAAAAGAAGTAATGCAGCAGCTGAGATCATTCAGTTCCTCGTGGTATCTTCATCTATTTTTCGCACAGCCTATATTTGCACGAAATTGCAGTTTGTGCCAAGTAGTATCTTGGCAGGGGAGGCCGCACATTGATGGAAACGTATGAATATGTAGCTTTCTGTGCAACAAACACAGCAGGGATTTAGCATTGTTAGAAGCAGTTCGGTGGAATTTTCTCGCTAAAACGTGAAGACCGAAAGGTTATCTTCTGATTACCCTTGACAGGCCCAATGTCCATCCTGCCAGATACAGGTTTACTAACTGGCAGCAGATTAGTCTCATCCCCTCTCATTGCCAGACTTTGTGAAGCGCCGTGTAAAAACGGAACATCCACTGACAGAAATGTTTCACTCTTCTTTTCATGGTGTGTTACATTAGAGCTACATATGAGCCAATCAAGCTGCAGTATATATGCCAAAAACATCACTCCTGCAACAAAACATGGTCTATAAAGTCAGGCATCTGTTACTCTACCCTAACGTTATCCCATCTCAATCTAAGTCAACTGTGATTCCATGGGCAATGCGATAATCAGAACAGGAGCTCAATCCCTGCCTGGGTCATGAGGGTCGTAAGAAGGCTCAGAGCTCCGTGTTATGCTCCAGGGGCCCTCCTTAATGCCACCCTTTTAGAACATGGCAGCATTTCCAATCTGATGGCAAAAATGAAGGTCCCAGTAGACCAATGTTTCCCACACCTGTCCTCAGGTCCCTCCAACAGGCCAGGTTTGCAGGATATCTGAAGCATAGCACAGGTGAGATGATTTGCTGCTCAGTGATTTCACTATTACGTCTGCATTTCCCCAACATAATCCTTAAAACCTGGCCTGTTAGAGGTACTTGAGGACAGGTTTGGGAAACACTGAAGTAATATCCAACTGGTTGGCATGCCAGGATGATTTTGGGGTTACAATCTAATCTGTGACATCCGGGAGATTATTCAAAACGAGAGCATAACAGAAAAAGCAATCCTGCTATTTCCTAAAACTAGTGTGTGCCATGTGTCACTTTGAACGGGGGCACATGGGCCTAGAAATGTATTTGGGAGGTGCAGGCCTCTGTCGGGGATATTTCGGTACTCTCTGAATAACCCCCATTGTACTATCACCTCCACACTTGCTGGCAAGTGACAAAATGGCAAATGAGATGGTGAATTAGTGCAGCATCATGTTTCACTTTATAATTGAAAAATGAACAATAATGCTGCATTAGAATAAATGTTTGGTATCATTGATCTTCTACGTGCTATGGTTCTGGAGCTGAGGGGGTCCAATGGACTCCTGTATCTCCCCCACAAGGATTTTCCTGCCTGGGGGGTGTACCTTTCTGACATCATCGCGGCCATGAGTGATGATGTCAGTGGGCGATGGATTCCCAAGGTGTGGTCTGACTTTCTGGGATTCTCCCCTGACCACAGAGATCTCCCCGGGAGCTGCCAGTAAGTCATGACGTGTAGGGGAAGTCCTCAGCATGTTGCATCATTTTCCCCCACCCCAATTATTTTTTTTTTGCAAATTCTTCATTCTCTCCAAGAATTTTAATTTCCGCCATGTATTCCCTGAATCTTTCTCTGCACGATTACCCTGGGTTTGGCATAGTAACCAGGATAAAGTCTTCAGGTCAGTATCTCAGTAATAACCCTCCTGCCTCTGGAGCATTAATAACTCCTTTCTGCTTTTCCACACAACTCCTATTATGTTTTTATGCAGATTAAACCTAAAGGAATGGCACGTTTCTTTTATAAGGAGAAATGTAGGTGGTAAAGTACAGCTATTATAATCCATGCCATTATACAAAAGCAATTTTGAGGAATAAATGGAGTAGAAATGAAGGTTTAAAATATAGACGACTTTTTCTTCTTGGACCATTTCCATCCCCCTGCCACCCGATGGGTAGGAAAAAAAAAAAGAACCCGACAATCGGAGGCGCAGAAAGTTGTTGGACGAGGGATTTGTCTGGCTTTTGGAGATGGTGGCATTAATGAAAGTGACAGCGTTTTGATACAAGTGGAAAAGAAAGAACTTAATACATTCAAAATAAGGAAGAGAATTTATAATGTAGATAAAAAGCAGAATTACACTGATCATTCTTCCGAGCGGAAGGGCACACCAGAGACACATGTGACTGCATATCTATCAGCGTCTTGTGTACAGTTTTTTAAGTTTTCATTAAAACATTATAGCATGGCAATATCTCACGGAAATGTAAGATTTTATATAGCAAACAGAAAAGCAGGCTTTCAATTACCAGGTGCCACGCTTCAGGGAAGTGGACGGGAGGGTTTCTCTTATATTATATATTTTTTTTTTCCATATGCAGATGTTCGCTGACTGAATAATCTTTTATTTTCTTTTTTTCCCCCCCATCTAATTTGAATGCGGCCCAAATCCCAAAACCAGACTAAACGCGAATCGGCAAACTTACACAAAGTTGTTTTGTCTGGATTTGGGATTTGTGCACTCGTATCTGGATGGTTGTAGGTTAACACAGCTCTGTAGATTCTCCAACAATATAGTAATTTGTCAGAGGGCAGGGAACGCTAAAACCTACCAGCACGTTTCAATACACAGTCAGGTCATAGTTCTGGAAAGCTAAACAAGAGCTGATGGTGACGTTATTATTCACATAATTTCTTATAACATTAGTCTGGTTTAGTTGTCTAGGAGATGCACAACATTCTCTTTATCTTGTTTAGTTCTGTTGATTCATAATAACTTCTATAACATAGGTAGAGCGATCTACTGGCATGTATGCAACAGTCGGCAGACTTATGTGACATGCAAAACTCCTCAGGGCTAATGTAACAACCTACAGGATATAGAATGTTCCATTGTCCTATAGGAGATTAAATGTTTTGATGACCTACAGGAGATGGAATGCTGTGTTGGCCTACAGGATAGGTATGTGCTGTTTTCCTATAGGTGATGGATTGTTGTTTTGGCCTACAGGAGATGGGATGTTGGTTGACCTACAGGTGATGGAATTTTGTGTCGGCCTACAGGAGAGGTATGTGCTATTTTCTTACAGGAGATGAATTGCTAATTTGTCCTACAGGAGATGGAACATGCTGTTGTCCTACAGGCGATGGAACGTGCTGTTTTTCTACAGAGGCTGGAACGTTTTGTTATCCTACATGAGATGGAATGTTCATTTGTCCTACAAGTGATAGAACTTCCTGTTGTCCTACAGGGGATGGAACTTGTGTTGTTCTACAGGAGATGGAATATTCATGTGCTACAGGAGATGGAATGTTCATGTGCTACAGGAGATGGAATGTTCATGTGCTACTGGAGATAGAATGTTCATGTGCTACAGGAGATGGAATATTCATGTGCTACAGGAGATGGAATGCTCATGTGCTACAGGAGATGGAATGTTCATGTGCTACAGGAGATGAAATGTTCATGTGCTACAGGAGATAGAATGTTCATGTCCTACAGGAGATAGAATGTTCATGTGCTACAGGAGATGGAATGTTCATGTGCTACAGGAGATGGAATGCTCATGTGCTACAGGAGATGGAATGTTCATGTGCTACAGGAGATGGAATACTCATGTGCTACAGGAGATAGAATGTTCATGTCCTACAGGAGATGGAATGTTCATGTCCTACAGGAGATGGAATGTTCATGTGCTACAGGAGATGGAATGTTCATGTGCTACAGGAGATGGAATGTTCATGTGCTACATGAGATGGAATGTTCATGTGCTACATGAGATGGAATGTTCATGTTCTACAGGAGATGGAATGTTCATATGCTACATGAGATGGAATGTTCATGTGCTACATGAGATGGAATGTTCATGTTCTACAGGAGATGGAATGTTCATATGCTACATGAGATGGAATGTTCATGTGCTACATGAGATGGAATGTTCATGTGCTACAGGAGATGAAATATTAATTTGTCCTACAGGAGAGGTATGTGATGTTGTCTTATAGGAGATGGAATATTGTGTTGGCCTGCAGAAGGTGAAATGTTGGCAACATCCTATTAGTCTAGAACAGTGGTTCCCAACCATGGTCCTCAGGTCCCTAACAGGATATCTGAAGCACATCACAGGTGATATGTTTTGCTGCTCAATGATTGCAGGACTCAGTCTGTATTTCACCAAGGTAATCCTTTAAATCTGCCCTGTTAGGGGACTTGATGACAGTGTTGAGAACCACTGGTCTCTATCCAATCCACAGGATCCTGTAGGATAGGAATTTGGCATTCTATTGGCCTAGAGGATCCGCAGGATCCTGATAGATGGGAACCCATTATTCTATTGGTCTAGATTACTCACAGCATTCTGACAAGGATAAGTGCAACACTCTGATGGTCAAGGAGACTACACTTTTCATGGCTGGTCTTTCTTTACAGTCTAAAATGATGACTATGAGGATAACTGGGGAGACTTATGCCCTTTTTTCCTGCTACATAACTTAATGAGGGCAATCTGTCACCCAATCCCCTCTAATTCTACATCTCTTTGAATGATGGAAACAGAGGAGACCACATGGAACAAATTCAAAGAGCCATATCTTCATGAAGAGCAGCTTTGGCCCATGCGTTATACAAAATCTCTATACTGCATAATATCTCAATCGTGTGTGGATTTGGGCTGGCTACTAGTGGGATTTTTAGCAGCAGTTGATAGGATGACAAAATGGTTTGCCTTCGTTGTTTTAGAAAAAAAAGTATCTAAAAGGATAAACATGGCCCAAGAGAAAGTAAGCTCAAAGGGGGCGCGAGTGACCAGATGTGTCATTGATGAAGAGACTGACAGCACCGTGCCTTTTAAAATAGTGTTTGTCTTTGTAAGCGTGCCCCTGCGCGTCTCACTGGCGTTGTCAAGGCGAGTACGCCACAGGCAATAAATGATAGCGATATTGGGCAGAAAATGCAGTTCCTTCATTGCTCAAACTCCCTAAGCTGGTTATCATCTGCCAGGAAACATATTATTTCTCATTAACTATAAATGTTTAGAGTGAATGTCCATTATCTTCGAGCTGCTGAATGGTTTGACGCGATGAGTGAATGAATAGCCAAGGTCCGACCTGTCATTCAGCAAACATTATGTCTATGTTTATATTCAATTAATACGGACCTGTCAGCTCTCCCCGATTTCCCCGAGTCTAGCTGATTTACAGTCACTCTCTCAGAATTTGGCCATCAGCGTCTGACTGCTAAAAGGGAGTGCATTACATTACTCCAACATCCGCCTGCTTTTTAGCCCCGTGACGGCTTTAAAAAGTGGGACGCCTCTCCCAACGATCCGATCCTCACCAGCCGAGTTAACCCCTTTTCTGCCATAATAGACTTGCGGTGCTTGAGAAGAACCTCACGCGAAAAGAGGTCGAGAATCGACTCTTGTTACCTCCTACAGAATCTCTTCTCTTGACTTTAGTTTCAGTACATGACATCTTCCACAACAATCTGAAAACGCAGTTCCTGTTTCACTCTACGGCACTACAGAAGAACTGGACCGGGTACTCAACCTCCTTTTCAGATCATTGTATTGGTGACACGTCAACCGCAGCAACGTTTCAACTACGCACCTTTTAAAAAGCCAAATTGTTGCTGTGGTTGATGTCTCATTTAGCCGAAGCGGTGCTTTGGTTGATGTGTCAGCAATAAAACTCCAAATAGAAGAACGAGTGCCCGTTCCATTTGTTCTTCAGTACTAGGAATCCATTGGAGGAGGTCACTCCATGGATTGTGATGGCACCTACCCGACCTTGTATAACTGGAGTGCTGCTCTATATTGCAAAATTGTCTGTTACGCTCTACTGGTTTATTTTTGGCTGAACCCTACTGTCTTTATTGACACTTAGATAGCCGAAAGAGTTTAGGGCTGGCTTTATCATGGAGACACCAGGACTTCATTAAATTCAAACTCTTTAAAAGTAGAATCGCTGGCTACTGAAGGTTTACGCCCTATAGTCATAGTCCAAAATCCTGAGTGCTTCATCCATATAGCGTCATAGCAGCACCAAGTGCATAATGTCTGTCCCTGTACTGTGATCTTACTGGAATTCCAGTATTATTGACATGCGTGAGCAGCATACGCAGTACTAAGGAGGAGACCTTGCACACAACTGACGATTGAACATGTCAAACTCCATTTCTTCCAGACTCTTTGTGTATTCAGTATCTAATGAAAGGCTGGTCCCTGGCGATCCCTCTACTGTCTGGGAAAGGGAACTGCAAACACCAAGGACTGGAAGCCTAGACTGAAGGAGGCTGCTTACCTGATCGAAAAATAAATTAACCTTACAACTTCCATCTAAATTCCAAGCTGGAATGTTCATCTTGGCCATAAAGGTCTCCGTTTCATTATTGCAGGAATGGTCTGTCTATCTGTTCTTCTATTTCTCCATCTATACATTGTTTATCAGCCTTTCTACCAGTCTGTCTGTCTTTATTCATCCATTTAATGGCGTGCTCTTAGTCTGTCTATCCACCAGTCTGTCTGTCTCTCTATTATTTCCTATATCTAGGTGATATCTGTCTGTCTTTCCAAAGTTTTTATGGTTTTTATGTATCCTTTTAAAAGTTGATCTACGCGTTGTGTGTCAGTCCGTCTGTCTATATTCCCCATTCTTTACTGCAAAGCACTCTAGAAACCATTGCCACTGTGTTTAAATGATGATGCCACTGCCTGTTATGTCAGTCTTTCTTTCTACCCTTCCATACATTCATCCATCCACCCACCCATCTATCTCTTTAATCATCCATCTTTTTGTCTGTTTATGAGATGGAGATGTGAATGGTAGGCTTGTGCACCGATTTTTTTTCCGGTTCGATTTGTTCGGATGTTTAAACTTTTCGATCCGGCTCGTTTCGACCGATTTCTGTTTCGATTCGGTTCGGTTCGTTTTTCGTGTACATTTTTTTTTCGGAATGTCGACCATTTTTCGTATTTTCGTGTCACTTTGCTCGTTTTTTGTATCGACTTTTCGGAAATTTTCGTTTTTTCGGAACGTCTGTTCTCCTCGTTTCAAAGTGTCTACGATAATTCTGGCGATTCTATTGTGTTTTTTTTTTATTAAATAAAGATCCTTTTTTTCTTATGAATAATTGAATATACATTTCACAACTTTATTTAATCATATTAAAATGGTATGAAAGCCAAGGAACAAAAAAAATGAACAAAACGATTTAAAAAACGCTAAACTGACCCGAATGCCACAAGAAACAAGTGATACGCATTTACAAATACAAAATTTACAGAATTAGCAATATAACCGATAATAGTTAAATATACGATGTCCAGAATTACCGAAATGGAACCGAAATCACGAATGGAACCGAAATCATGAATAGAGCAAAAATAAATTTCGATTTGACACATTTCAAGTCCATTCGAAAAATCCGAAAAATTTTCGTTTCGGCTCGGAAAACTTTTCGGATCTATCGGTTTTCGGGTCCGATCCGATTCGGAAATTCGACCGAATCAGAAGACACGAATCGGGAAATTTCGTGAAAATTCCGAAATTCCGAAACGCACATCCCTAGTGAATGGGTAGAAAGACAGCTTGACAGATAACATATATGAACATGCAGTAGCATGGATGGAAAGATGGATAGAAAGAGAGACTGACATCTGTAAAACAAACAGTCTTTATTTCTATCCATCTTTTACAGTCTCTCTGTCTATCCAACCCACTGCATGTTTATCCATGTTATCTGTCAGTCTGTCTTACCCATTCATCCATCTACATCTCTCACCAACCATCTGTTTGTCTGTTTTTATCTGTTTGCTGTCTGCCAGTCCCTCTTTCTATCCATCTTTTTCCTGTCTATCTTGCTCTGCATGTTTACTACTCTTCTTTCTATTTTTTTAATTTATCTTTTTTCTCTTGTGTTTTTCCACCCATCTTTTCCTGTCCGTCAGTCTGTCTACGTCCTCGGTGCTAATCGCTGAGCCGATGGTCGCACAATACAGCGGACATATGAAGCAGTCAGGGCTGAGCTATGTTTCAGGACGGCACGCTGTAATTTTGTATACCTATTTTCTACGTTGGCGTCTCCTGATACAGCACATTGTTCCACAAACACAAACAAAGGGCATTTATTACTTTTTAAAGTGCGGAATCGAATAGGCGAGTGAAGCATTGCTGCTGTTATCTTTTCAGCTAAACGCCGCTGCTTGCACCATGACCATCGCAATGGCGGGGATTTTTGTTCTCGTGAATGAATGGGACATAAATCTGTCGCGACTGACACAGGCATCGCTGTCAGAGAGTGCGAACGGAGCATTTGCTGGAGGATCTTGTGGTCTTTTGGCCGTCTGGAAAATGAGCTCTATAAAACAGAGGTGATCATGGTTTTATTTATTGGGCGAGGGGACACATCGAGTGTTGGCTGTCACAGTCAAACGTTAGGGGTTTCTCCTTCCTGCTATGATGCTATGAAAAAAAAATCTCATTGAAATGATGCCTTACAAGAGGTCTGCCAAAGTCACGGCCTCCCAGATGTTGATGCCTACATTTCCCAGAATTCTGACGCAATAGATAGCCAGGGAATCGTGGGAGTTGTAGTTCAGAAACATCTAGGGCAGCAAATCATATCACCTATGCTGTGCTTCACATATCCTGCAAACCTGGCCAGTTAGGGCGACCTGAGGACCAGGGTTGGGGATCACTGCCATAGAGTATCCATTTAATCTCACCATGCAGACAAAAATGGTAAGTCGAGCATGTAGCTTTCCACATAAAGCTACTCTAAATACAGTTTTATTGGCTGTGCCTCCTGTTCACACTTATGTATATAATAAGAGGTTCTATAGTATCCATCCATAGAATACCCATAGAAATCCAAGGCCGCTGCTTACTCCTGGCACAGCATTATCGGTGGAGAGCACAGAATGTCATCCCGCTCAGTATTCAGGATCCGTTCAGGTCCTGATTGACTCAGCACAAGTGCTCTAGCCGTTATCATGATGACAGAGCACCTTGACAGGGTGATAATGAGATTAACGACGTCTCTGTCTTTGATTAAGAACAACAGAAAATTGTGCGATTGTCCAAGTTTGCGAGTTAAGCAAAATGCAGAGGGGAAAACCTGAAGCCCACAGGGGGCCTTGTAACACGGGACTAGCACCTCTGGCCTGGCCACGGAGTCTGTGTCAGATAATATGTATCAGGAGTATGGTTACTTATGGTCATGACATGGATCACTTAAATCTAACCAGGAATGGTATGTTTTGCTGAATGAGAAACTCTGTGCAAAAATATTCAGCGTCGCAGAATAAGATCTTACATTAGACACCCTTATAAAGCACCGTCTCTGGTCTGTAAAGAGTTAAGGCTTATCCTCCCATCAATTTCTTTGAAAAATTACAAACTGCTTAATTATTTTTTCTTGGAAACCCAAGTCGTCACATAGGAGCCCCTTAATGTCATGTAACGTTTTCTCTGGGCAGATCTCACGTCTTACCCCCAGTGAGAGCGCAACGGTTGTGTTCTCGGCATGTGTTTGCAGGAGATCTGGCCTGTAATTTGCTTCGTTCTGTTCCCCCAGACCCAATTGTTTCTCTTCTGAAGCTCCTACGGCAGTGATGGTAAACCATGACACCCCTCATGTTTCACAACTACATGTCCCATGATGCTCCACCACCTTTAAGGCTGACTGAGCATCATGGGACATATAGCTGAGAAACATCTGGGGTGCCAAGGGTCGACATCACCGTCTCTGATCAGTGATTATGGACTCTGGTCCACATATAACATTGGCGAGTGTTTAGGGCACATGGAATGCGTCAGACTGCTCATAAGGCTGCAGCAACGCTAAAACCAGTGCCATTCAAAGCAATGATCCAAAGGGATGATGGGACCTGATACCCAGGTATGAAGCGTAACGGATCCTCTGGGAAAAGGAGTATTAGGAGGCACTTCCGGTTTAGGGATGTCGACGTTGAAGATACAATAATTCTCATTCTGAGCTGAAACCCCTAAATAACTCAGTTTTAACCCCTTAAGGACCAATGACATTACATCACAAATGCATTGACTTTAAAGTCCCTTGGTCCTTAAGGGGTTAAACAGATGTGCCTCTAAACCCACAGCATTCAATATGTTGTTTATCCCATGTCACTACGACATGGGGTACACCACACTGTACCTTACTGCGATCCTCATGGCTTTTTCTTGGGCAGACGCCATGCAAAGAGGCCACCAACGTAGCCTTGGCGAACCATATGCATCAGCCTGCTCCATAGTATCGTTATATTGATGATTGTATTTTAGATGTTGATGTCAAGCGCAGCGAGTGCACCAGAAATCACAGAGCTGTGTGCCAAATTAAAGCCACATACTCTTAGGGAAACCTTTTAAAAGGGTTATTCAATAAGCGCCGAACTTGCCACCAAATTGCACTGAAAGATGAATTTCACCATATGATGCAATTTCATGGCAATTCGTCTATTCAGAAAGCTGTCAATTCACCTAATATTGGTGAATTGACAGCAAAATACAGTGCAGTTCGCTGCAATTTGGCAGCTTTCGGCAGCTGTGAAATTGTCCCACTGAGAGGTAATGGTTAATCTATTCAGAGAACGCAGAACATCACCGACATGTCAGTGAAATGCCCAGATTTTCAATGATTCAGTTCGTCAGGTTTAAACTTGCGAATCCCATAGCATTCAATGGAAAATAATATTATCGTTTTTATTTATTTATTATTCAATCGTTTATTCTTTTCATTTTCAGCAAACTGGCTTTATATTTCTTTATTGGAAATTTTGGTGTATTTTTTTAGGTGTAATTTTCGATTCCCAATTTATTTATTTTTTTAAGGCATTTTTTTTTACATTTTTGTTATAGGATCTTTTTTTATTATTTCCACACATTTTTGTTTTAAACACATTTGAATGAATAGCAGAGTTTGTTTTTGCTTTTTTCCTGCAGTTCGGAGAAGTTCAGCGGTCAGTTTGGCGGCATTCAGCGGTCAGTTTGGTGCTCTTCGGCAGCACTTGGTGGACTGAACGGCGGCTCCACGTTTGCTGCGCTTTGGGGACCCTGCGGTGAATAGTGTAATCGCTGCATTGCACTGAAGTCCCCGAACGAGAAAGCACTGAAATTTCTGTGCTTTCTGAAGAACCCCTTAAACGTAGTAGGAACATTTCATCGCTTTGCTATGTGATTGCTTCAAGCTTCAAGTAATCACCAAAGAGTATTGAATTTATCGTTATTTATGCAGCACCGAGGGCTCCCGCAGCCCTTTACAATAAAGAATTACGAATTAGATGAGCAAAACTAAAATCAAACCTGGGAACCAGAGACAAGTGGTCTGGTGGTCCGTGGCCAGATGAACTGACAATCTAGACCAGGGGTCAGCAACCTTGGCTCTCCAGAAGTACTGAAACTACGTTTCCCATGAGTCTCTTCCATCCTAATGAGTGGCTGAGCATCATGGGAGATATAATTCTGAAACCTCTGTGGGGTCAAGGTTGCTGACCCCTTGTCACGGACCTGACATGGTGCTCCCCTGTTTGGAGCCAGAAACTGACTTTTGTCCCCTTTTTAACTCTGAAAGACCTCAGATCTACAGCCTCATCTTATTTCTGGGGGGTGCTAGCAGACTCCCTATCAGGGTAATTCAAAGAGATCCGAATGGCTGCCGAGAGGTAACCGAACGCTGAAAATCAGCATTTGGTTACCTTTCTTGGCCATTCGGCTATTCAGAGAGTAGGCAGTTCGCCAAATGTTGGCGAATTGCCTGCACATACGTGCCTGTTCGAGGGCAGTGAAATCCCCATAGAGAAGCAATGCTTCGGCTATTCAGAGAACACAAACCAGCAGTGAAAAGTTGCCGAATTGCCCTGCCATTCGATGGTTTAATTCGGCAGGTTTATTCAGGCGAATCCCATAGGCTTCAATGTTAAAAATATTCCGGTTTTAATTCAATATCTAATAAACCGTTGATTATAATATTCTGCAGTAAAGAGTCTCTTTATTTATAGATTTTTTGGGATATTTTAAGCATTTTTTAGGATTTTTTTTGCCAAATTTTTTCCGATTGAATTTTTTTTTTTTACGTTTGTTCTCTTTTCTGTAACAGCCCTTTTTATTATCATTCATTGGATCTTATATGTAAATTTCAGACATTTTCGCTCAGTAGTTTCTTTGCAAACAGCGTTTCACTTTTCAAACATTCAAGCGAACTTTTTTTTTTTCCCACTCCATTCGTCTGCGGTGTTGGGTTTTTCCGGCAGCTGCGCTGCGTGTGATCGGCTCCTGCTCAGGTTTTTCCGGCATTTTGGGCGGTGTTAATCCAGATGTTTTTGCGGGTTTTCGGTGTGCCTTCGCCGGGTTTTGCGGTGAGTTTTCGGCGGGTTTACGGAGACTTTTCCCTGCATTACGACGACCTGTGGTGCTTGCTGAATACACCGCAGGGTCGCCGAAATGGGATCGCCACATCGAGCCCAATTGAAGAGAACGACAAGTCACCGAACGTGCGGTGACTTTTCAATTATCTTTGAATAACCCTGTATGTGTCCCAGTTCGTAAGCTTTGTCTGAGGACTGGAGGAAGGCACGAGAGTCTGCTGGGAAGAACAGGGGAGGTCGTGCAAGGAAGCGGCAATGGCAGATGTGACCCTGTCTGGGTACTGAGATCTGTCACACCACTGTTCTAGAGGATACCTAAATGTAAACGGATAATAAATATACACCCAGTAGAATATACATTGTATTATAAAACCTTTTAAAAGGCCCTGTCGTCCAGCGTGTCGCATCAGAGCTTGTATTTTTTTATGGCTACCCAACAAGTCACCGTTCATTTGCCTTCGTAGAAGAATATTGAGTAGAAGCAGTGGTCTCCAGACACAGATCCGCTTCCTGTGACTCTCGCAGCGACTCGCAGCCTTAACTAAACTTTAGAGCAGCAGCTTTCTAAGTGACTGTTAAAGCTCATTAATTGTTACTGTGGGGCTTAGTGCTCAGGTGAACAATGGCCTCGGCCTGCGAGAATCAATAGCAGATTGCTGATAGCGCCGATCTATTCAAACACCAGATTATATGATGGATGGTGATGTCCTCCCGAATTGACATGTTACTTGTATAACTCAAGGAGGAGAAAAAAAAACCAAGTGCTATCTTATAAAAAGCCTTTCCTCCCTAACACAAAGGCCGTATCTCGCTCCTTCCTATATGCAGATATTTGTTTGCCAGCAGCCATATGTCTCCCAAGATGCTCACATTATCAGTGTATGTAAAAACTGCACTTACACAGAATCCCATCACTGCATGTCAGATGAATACCACATGGCCAAACAGTTGGCGCCTCTCCCTGCCTGCGACCGCAGTTCCGTATGAACACCCAGAACGCATGGCCCCCGATTGGCCTCTCCGTAATGCTAGGGGGGGCGACGACGAAACCGTTTGGGTTTCTAAACCGCGTACAAAGTGTTGTAAGAAAACAATTAAAAAACGGCAAGTGAGCTTATATTAAAACATGAATCTCAGATTTGGGAGCCGTAGCCAAAAAATGTCTGACTAAAAGGACCGGGGTCACAAATCTGATCTCTAATTAATTAAAAGAAAGATACTCCCCCCCCTTAACTACCAAGTGATTTTTATTGAAAAAAATCTGTTATAACTTGTATTTGGAACCTGGGATGTGGAGATAACAATTAAATATGGGGTAAAATAGAGGTTTCGCACAGAAATTGGTATTCTGAGATAGTTAAAAGACGAAATAAAGTTGATTTGTGCATATTTAAATCTTTCATGTATTCGTTTATCCTTTACAGAAATGCTCTTGGAATGTAAGATTCGGAACGCTAGATGGTGTCCTTTATCTTACACAATTTCACACGGGATCTGCATTATCATCATACAGGCAGAAATTACCTTTGTATTAGATACAGAAACTGTGATAAAGATAAATAATAAAAATCTTCAGATCTCCTAGTTATGAGGATTTGCAGTGATCATAATGAGATTAATAGCAATGCAGCTTCCACAAAATACCAATAGCTGTATGGGCTGCATAATGCCTGAATATGGAGATTACAGTAACACCATGTATCTGTAGAGGGATTTCACTCATTACAACCCCCTGAATCTTATCACTGTACAGCAGTGAGTGACCCCTGTGCTCTCCGTATTTTGCCAAAATCCCTGGCTGCTGGAATGCAGCAGTAATCTATTTGAATTTTTTGTTACAGTGAGGATTGGGGCTTCTATTTGCAGAAGGTTTTATGTCTCTCCAGGTTGCTTGGAGAGATGTAAAACAAAGGATTATTGTTTCTCCACAGGGGACACACTAATCTTGCTTTAAAAAGGTGTGAAAATGGGGTTTTGATATACTAACGAGCGCTTTCAATGCATTACAAAGCACAATCGAGATAACTCAATTTTGGATGTGAATGGGGTTAATCCTATACATAACAGTCACATGGAATAACAGGACGAGTAAAAGCCTCGTGAAGATCAGTTCCAATTTCCCTATCTCTCTGTTATCAATGATATTTCAAAGGAAGGTGAGAATTTGAAGTGACTTCCGATCGTGGTACAAAAAGAGTAAAAAGAAATGTTATCGCTGCACAGAGTCACAAACTGTTATCGCATTTCACCCATTATATCCCCAAGGGCAATTGTTTAATGTTGACGGTAGAAAATTCAGCATCTGTATTGTTCATTCTGGACCCCTTTTCTCTTTTGTAGATAAGATATTCTTTATTTCTTCAGGTCTCAAAGCATGATGACTTGACTTTTGTACAGTGCTGTTAGCCCCTTCACTGCCATTATCAGGTATACACAATCAGCAGTAGAAGACACAGCAACGAATGAATAGAAAGTAGGGGTGGATCTATAAAACAAATCAGACCATGATTGTGCAGTATTAAAAACACTGAAAAATATATTGGCCCCCTAGGACCTAACTCAGAGAATGTGATAGTATATTGGGCACATCAGTAAGAGTATACCACTCCATGATACCACCGGACTCTCAAGAAATGTCTCTGCGTTGTTCAGAATGACAAGGAGGACTCCGTTAAAGTTAAAAGTGGATTTATTGGAATTAACATAAAAGCAAATATTCCAACGCGTTTCGTTCGGTATAACATATGGACTTCATCAGGGAATAACATACTTTTTTCATTTGCATCAAAAAGTCTTTATTTATTTATTTTTTTGAATTTTTTTAGGCATTCTTCTGGATTTTTTGTAAAAGACCATTTTATTATTTTTTTATAGGACTTTTTTTATTATTTACATTCATTTTTTGCAGAGTTCCATTTCTTTTTTACCAGTTCGGCGGCTGATTGGCTTTTTTCTGCGGCGTTCGCTGACTGATTGAGTTTTTAATACACAGGTTCTTTTTCCCATAAGATTCAATGTAAAAAATATTGTTTTTAAATTTTTTTATTCAACCTTTTATTGTTTTCATTTTCAACAAAGTGCCTATTTTTTTTTTTTACAATTTTGGTATTTTTTTAAGCAACATTTTATGTCCTCAATTTTTTTTAATGCATTTCTATAGGACCTTTTTTATTCTTGCCACACATTTTAATGCATTTTTATTGTTTTAAATGCATTTATAGAATAGCAGAGTTACGTTTTTTTTTCTCTGAAGTTCGGCAGGCTGTACAGCGGTCAGCCGCGGCGTTCATTGGTCTTCGGCAACTCCTCGTTTGGCAGTCTCCGGCGGCTCCACGTTCAGCGGACTTCGGAGACCTGCTGGTGAATAGCGAATTCACTGCAGAGACGTTGAACTGGAATCGCCGAAGCGAGCTGAACAAGAAAGAAAAATTTCAGTGAAATTTTGGTGCTTTCAGAATAACCCTTTAAGCAAGAAGAAAAAACCTAGAAAACAAGACACAAAATACAATAATTTGTAATTAATAATTAAAATAATGTAATTATTTGCTTTTTTTTTATTCCAGACCACTATAATGTAAATTTGCACATGTCTATTATTTATTCATCCTTCATACAGAAATATTGCCGGGATGAAAGTTTCTAAACTTTAGATGGCGTCCCTTATCTTGCAGACCCCATGTGAAATTGTGCATTATCAACATACAAGCAGAGATGGCCTTTGCGTCAAATACAATCAGTGTTATAGCATTTTATATTTTGGGAGTGAAAGAATTAAGAGTGGGGATATTATGAGGTATGATTTAAAAGGGGGCCTTTGAGTTAACATTAGGGGTGGTTAGAGTTAAAAGGGGTCTCTGTGTTCCAGGCATCATACACTGTAATTAACATTACCCACTTTAACCAGTTATAAAACACATCCTGGACTGCATAGAGAGTTGTATGCGCCCCTGCAGTGTCCCGCGGTGCTCACCACTCATTTGCAGAGTGCTATGGACACTAGAGGTGTGTGTTTAGTTTCTTAAGGAATCGCAATTCGTCCGAAATTCCGTTAATTTGTATTTTGGATATAATTCCGAAATGACACAATGATTTTGTACGAATCGCAATAAAAATGAAAAAAAAAAAGGAATTTATAATGAGTCGATTCGTTTCAGTTCGTAAAAATGAATTGATTCACTAGGACGTTTCACTCAGTTGAAATGATTGACAGTAGCCTGAACCAATCACTGCTTTACTTTGGTTGAAACAGTTAACAGTGCTAGGCCAATCACTGTTCTGCCTCTGTCTTCAGTGTGCAGCCAGTCAGATCATATTTTGATCATGTGACAGACAGAAGGCTAGGATGTTCATGTCGTCACCATTGGGGGCGGTATGGGTTTATATACCAGTGGTATAACGTATCAATACGAAATAACAAATCAGTACAAAATAATGAATAACTATTCTTCCGAAATATTGAATCAATTCTAAATAACGAATCTATATGAAATAACAAATCAATATGAAATAACGAATAACTAATGTTCTGCAATAACAAATCAATTTGAAATAACGAATCTATATGAAATAACAAATAACTAATCTTCTGAAATAACGAATCAATTCAAAATAACAAATCTATATGAAATAACAAATCAATTTGAAATAAGAAATCTATATGAAATAACGAATCTATACGAAATAATGAATCTATAAGAAATAACGAATAACTAATCTTCCGAAATAACGAATCAATTTGAAATAACGAATCAATACGAAATAACGAATAACTAATCTTCCGAAATAATGAATGAATTCAAAATAACGAATCTATATGAAATAACGAATAACTAATCTTCCGAAATAACGAATCAATATGAAATAATAAATCTATATGAAATAACAAATCAATAAGAAATAATGAGTAACTAATCTTCCGAAATAACGAATCAATTCGAAATAACGAATCTATACAAAATAAGAAATAACTAATCTTCTGAAATAATGAATCAATCCGAAATATGAATAACGTAAACATAACGAATGCACTGAAACAAATTAACGAATTAACAAATTAACGATTGCACGAATGATGTTGTGCACACGTCTAATGGACACACTATGGCCGACACGGTGCAAATGCAGATTAAATGAGCTCTCTTTACTCACATCTACAAGATTCTGGATGGCAGGTCCCCTTTACAGTGAAACATTTTTTAACAAATTAACTGTCCAATGATCTTCGAGAAAATAATCCTGAATGATGTGCATGCACTTGCTTTTATTGATGTGCACATGCCACTAATAAACGGCAGCCGCTACGTTCAATTTCCACCGTATACATGAATAAGGGCGACGGCTTCTATTTATCATATTCATCGGCGCGCAGGATCTGGCTAAATAATTGGATGCAGCTCGATTCCAGCAAGCTCCGTTGATCCTCTGGAATTATTTTAATGCCTCGGTAAAACAAATCCTGTATTTTTTCCCCCTTTCCTCCTCTTATTTCTATTTCTTCGGCATATTTATCCACCTGCTCGCCCCGGTCCCAAGATCGCGGGCGCCGTCCTTATGCTGGCTAATTTTGTTAATTGTGCGTTTGACTTGCTCGACTAAAAGTAAGCGAGGCACATTCTCAAAGTGCTTTGTGGGGAGTTAGGCACACTTGGCCCTGTCACTTTTAATTGGTCTACTATGAATAAGCTGACTTTAAAATCCTTAATTAATTGTCTGAGAATAGCCATAGTTTTCAAAGTGCAGAAGAGCAATAAAGGGTTTTTTTTGCATATAAAATTTGAGTTACGGAGTTTAAGTTAATGCGTCCGAGGTTCAATACTCTCCTGCGCAGGGATCTGTTAAAATGAAGCCGACTGAATGACAAAACATTTTTACATTCGCTGCTTCCCGAAGACTCGATAAAGGGGAGATGATCCTATCGGACTAGAAGGGAACCCCCCCCCCGTGCATTAAAACTGGATCACAGAACACAGGGAGAGACAGAACTATATATTTTTGGTAAATTATCCCATAGGATAATGACTTTTCAAATATTTTGCACATTAATATATTAAGGAGCTGGCAAGGTGATCTGTATTGTTCCAGAAGGGGCAGAATTAAAAACACTGGAATTTTATGTATCACAAACAATAATACATTTTTTAAATAATATTATTTATATATTATATTTTTATTAATATTATATTATTAAATTTTTATTTTGATAAGCTTTAAAGAAATGAATTCTCTCATTAAACCAAAACTAAGACCTCAATTTAATTCTACCCCCCCAAAAAAAACACATTTGCTGCTTTCCGCTAATATTTTTCTCTAAATAGCAGCTGATTCAGTCGAAATAATTCGGCCCGAGATGATATTTGAAAAATCAAAGACGCTGGTCGGTAAAACACCCGAAAAATTGGTGCCTTTCAACATGACTATTAGAAAAATCTGATGACTAAAAAAAGATTTTGGTTTTATTCACTTTGTTTCTTCGCTTGAAAATCCCATTTATTTACCTTTTAGCACTTGTAATTTTATTAGAAAGCGGCATAATGATAAAATTTGATTTGAATCACTAAAGCAGATTTTTCCATTAAAAAGTCTAGCCGTGAGAGACAGTCAGGGTTATTCAGAGAGAGCCGAACTTGCACCAAACAGTACATTTTCCCGTATGGTGCAATTTCATGGCTATTCGGCTATTCAAAAGCTGGCAATTCGCCTACTGTATCTGTTGGTATAATACTGACCTGCCTCCTTTATGTATTGGAGAATTGTCCTGCCTTTACCCATTGCACCTTTTGTACAGCGCTGCGGAACATTTTGGTGCTTAATAAATAATCTATAATATAATTGAGTAAGGCTTGGCGTGTCCGTCGCCAAGCCTTACTCTGCGCATGCGCGCGCAACCAGCGGCGGTTGGTTGCGCGCGCATGCAACCGCCGCGGCACGAGCCGGCTGCCGGCTCGCCGCGGCGATTACAAGATGCACACAGCAGCCGGGTAGAGGCTGCGCTCGCAGCCTCTACCCGGCTGCCGCGCGCATCCAACCCCCGAGCGGCGAAGGGAAAGTTCCCTCCGCCGCTCGGGGTTGGATGCGCGCGGCAGCCGTGTAGAGGCTGCGAGCGCAGCCTCTACCCGGCTGCTGTGTGCATCCAACCCGTCCCCCGAGCGGCGAAGGGAAAGTTCCCTCGCTTCCGCTCTTTGAAGGACCCAAGCCCCGGACACGTGACCGCGGCTTGGGTCCTTCAAAGACCGGAAGCAGGGAAACTTTCACTTCCCCGGCGCCGCTCGGAAAGGTAAGTATGGCGCGGACGGCGGAGCTCATGGGGCGGCTGTCCGAATGCTGATAGAGCATTCGAACAGCCACCCCATGTCTGGTCTGGGGTCTGATCTGGGGTATAAATCCATGAGAGCTTGGGGGGGCAATATCCACGAGCCGGGGGTCAATATCCACGAGCTGGGGGTCAATATCCACGAGCTGGGGGCCAATATCCATAAGCTGGGGGGCAATATCCATGAGCTGGGGGGCAATATCCATGAGCTGGGGGGCAGTATCCATGAGCTGGGGGTCAATATCCACGAGCTGGGGGCCAATATCCACGAGCTGGGGGCCAATATCCACGAGCTGGGGGCCAATATCCACGAGCTGGGGGCCAATATCCATAAGCTGGGGGGCAGTATCCATGAGCTGGGGGGCAATATCCACGAGCTGGGGGCCAATATCCACGAGCTGGGGGCCAGTATCCACGTGCTGGGGCAATATCCACGAGCTGGGGCAGTATCCAAGAGCTGGGGCAATATCCAAGAGCTGGGGCAATATCCACGAGCTGGGGCAATATCCACGAGCTCGGGCAGTATCCACATGCTGGGGCAATATCCAAGAGCTGGGGCAATATCCACGTGCTGGGGCAGTATCCACGTGCTGGGGCAATATCCACGAGCTGGGGCAATGTCCACGAGCTGGGGCAATGTCCACGAGCTGGGGCAGTATCCACGTGCTGGGGCAATGTCCACGAGCTGGGGCAGTATCCACGTGCTGGGGCAGTATCCACGTGCTGGGGCAGTATCCACGAGCTGGGGCAGTATCCACGTGCTGGGGCAATATCCACGAGCTGGGGCAATGTCCACGAGCTGGGGCAGTATCCACGTGCTGGGGCAATATCCACGAGCTGGGGCAATGTCCACGAGCTGGGGCAGTATCCACATGCTGGGGCAGTATCCACGTGCTGGGGCAGTATCCACGAGCTGGGGCAGTATCCACGTGCTGGGGCAATATCCACGAGCTGGGGCAGTATCCACGTGCTGCGGCAATATCCATGAGCTGGGGCAGTATCCACGAGCTGGGGCAGTATCCACGTGCTGGGGCAATATCCATGAGCTGGGGCATATATCCATGAGCAGGGGCAGTATATCCACAATAGACTGCCCTCTGGGCAGGCTTTCCACTTTGTAATAATAATAAAAAAATAATAAAAGGTTCCCACACTCTCCTGTATTAGGGACAAAAATTTCCCGTGCTCTCCTTTATTAGGGACGATAGGTTCCTTCCCACACTCCCCTGTATTAGGGACAATAGGTTTCCACACTCCCCTGTATTAGGGACAATAGGTTCCCATGCTCTGCTGTATTAGTGACAAAAATTTCCCGTGCTCTCCTTTATTAGGGACAATAGGTTCCCACACTTCCCTGTATTAGGGACAATAGGTTATGCGCTCTCCTGTATTGCTAACAAAAAGTTCCTGCACTCTCCTGTGTAAGGGACAATAGGTTTCTGCGCTCTCCTGTGTTAGGGACAATAGGTTTCTGCGCTCTCCTGTATTAGGGACAATAGGTTTCTGCGCTCTCCTGTATTAGGGACAATAGGTTTCTGTGCTCTCCTGTATTAGGGACGATAGGTTTCTGTGCTCTCCTGTATTAGGGACAATAGGTTTCTGCGCTCTCCTGTGTTAGGGACAATAGGTTTCTGCGCTCTCCTGTATTAGGGACAATAGGTTTTTGCGCTCTCCTGTATTAGGGACAATAGGTTACTGCGCTCTCCTGTGTTGGGGACACTAGGTTCCCACACTCTTCTGTATTAGGGACAATAGGTTTCCACACTTGTCTGTATTAGGGACACTAGGTTCCCACACTCTTCTTTATTAGGGACACTAGGTTCCCACACTCTTCTGTATTAGGGACAATAGGTTCCCACACTTGTCTGTATCAGGGACACTAGGTTCCCACACTCTTCTGTATTAGGGACAATAGGTTCCCACACTCTCCTGTATTAGGAACAATAGGTTATGCGCTCTCCTGTATTAGGGACAATAGGTTCCTGCACTCTCCTGTGTTAGGGACAATAGGTTCCTGAGCTCTCCTGTGTTAGGGACAATAGGTTTCTGCGCTCTCCTGTGTTAGGGACAATAGGTTTCTGTGCTCTCCTGTATTAGGGACAATAGGTTACTGCGCTCTCCTGTATTAGGGACAATAGGTTTCTGCGCTCTCCTGTGTTAGGGACAATAGGTTCCTGAGCTCTCCTGTGTTAGGGACAATAGGTTCCTGCGCTCTCCTGTATTAGGGACAATAGGTTTCTGCGCTCTTCTGTGTTAGGGACAATAGGTTCCTGAGCTCTCCTGTGTTAGGGACAATAGGTTCCTGCGCTCTCCTGTGTTAGGGACAATAGGTTCCTGCGCTCTCCTGTGTTAGGGACAATAGGTTTCTGTGTTCTCCTGTATTAGGGACAATAGGTTCCTGCGCTCTCCTGTATTAGGGACAATAGGTTTCTGCGCTCTCCTGTGTTAGGGACAATAGGTTACTGCGCTCTCCTGTATTAGGGATAATAGGTTACCATGCTCTCCTGTATTAGTGACAAAAATTTCCCGTGCTCTCCTTTATTAGGGACAATAGGTTCCCACACTTCCCTGCATTAGGGACAATAGGTTATGCGCTCTCCTATATTGCTAACAAAAAGTTCCTGCACTCTCCTCTATTAGGGACAATAGGTTTCTGCGCTCTCCTGTGTTAGGGACAATAGGTTCCTGCGCTCTCCTGTATTCGGGACAATAGGTTTCTGCGCTCTCCTGTGTTAGGGACAATAGGTTTCTGTGCTCTCCTGTATCAGGGACAATAGGTTTCTGCGCTCTCCTGTGTTAGGGACAATAGGTTCCTGCGCTCTCCTGTATTCGGGACAATAGGTTTCTGCGCTCTCCTGTATTAGGGACAATAGGTTTCTGCGCTCTCCTGTGTTAGGGACAATAGGTTTCTGCGCTCTCCTGTGTTAGGGACAATAGGTTTCTGTGCTCTCCTGTATTAGGGACAATAGGTTTCTGCGCTCTCCTGTGTTAGGGACAATAGGTTCCTGCGCTCTCCTGTATTAGGGACAATAGGTTCCTGTGCTCTCCTGTGTTAGGGACAATAGGTTTCTGCGCTCTCCTGTGTTAGGGACAATAGGTTTCTGTGCTCTCCTGTATTAGGGACAATAGGTTTCTGCGCTCTCCTGTGTTAGGAACAATAGGTTCCTGCGCTCTCCTGTATTAGGGACAATAGGTTTCTGCGCTCTCCTGTGTTAGGGACAATAGGTTTCTGCGCTCTCCTGTGTTAGGGACAATAGGTTTCTGTGCTCTCCTGTGTTAGGGACAATAGGTTTCTGCGCTCTCCTGTGTTAGGGACAATAGGTTTCTGTGCTCTCCTGTATTAGGGACAATAGGTTTCTGCGCTCTCCTGTGTTAGGGACAATAGGTTTCTGTGCTCTCCTGTATTAGGGACAATAGGTTTCTGCGCTCTCCTGTGTTAGGGACAATAGGTTCCTGCGCTCTCCTGTATTAGGGACAATAGGTTCCTGTGCTCTCCTGTGTTAGGGACAATAGGTTTCTGTGCTCTCCTGTGTTAGGGACAATAGGTTTCTGTGCTCTCCTGTATTAGGGACAATAGGTTTCTGCGCTCTCCTGTGTTAGGGACAATAGGTTCCTGCGCTCTCCTGTATTAGGGACAATAGGTTTCTGCGCTCTCCTGTGTTAGGGACAATAGGTTTCTGCGCTCTCCTGTGTTAGGGACAATAGGTTTCTGTGCTCTCCTGTGTTAGGGACAATAGGTTTCTGCGCTCTCCTGTGTTAGGGACAATAGGTTTCTGCGCTCTCCTGTATTAGGGACAATAGGTTTCTGCGCTCTCCTGTGTTAGGGACAATAGGTTTCTGCGCTCTCCTGTGTTAGGGACAATAGGTTTCTGCGCTCTCCTGTATTAGGGACAATAGGTTTCTGCGCACTCCTGTGTTAGGGACAATAGGTTCCTGCACTCTCCTGTATTAAGGACAATAGGTTCCTGTGCTCTCCTGTATTAGGGACAATAGGTTTCTGTGCTCTCCTGTATTAGGGACGATAGGTTTCTGCGCTCTTCTGTGTTAGGGACAATAGGTTCCTGCGCTCTCCTGTATTAAGGACAATAGGTTCCTGTGCTCTCCTGTATTAGGGACAATAGGTTTCCACGCTCTCTTGTTCGGCAGTTGATAAGCTCTTCTATCCAAGGGAATTGAGATTTTTATTCTCTTTCTGTCTCTTGTCCTAAATAATAGGATTCACCTCCTTACTTTCTTAAGAATCTACTTATTCCTTTCGTAGAACAAGATTGAGGTTGGCAGCCCTGTTCTAGAGCTTTTCATAGGGACGTAAAAAGGGTTTTTATACCAAGACAAGTAGATTTACAGGAAGGATGGGTTCTTGCTCTCCAGTATTAGTAATAAAATCTTTGTAGCACGGTCTTATTCCAGATTCAATAGGATCATCCTACCACAAGTATAAAATGTTTTAGCCAATTTATTCCCTCACTGCTTATAAAATCCCACACGCTTACGTGTCTGACCATCAAAATAAAACATTAAATAAAAATAATAAAAACCGTAGAAAACCGTAAATAACAAAAAAAGGTGATTATCCTCGATAACCGTGGCACAAATGACGCAAAGTGTTAATGGTAAGATTTTTTTTTTCGTTGTTTCCGCTCAGTTTTCTAATAGGCAGCGGAGTTTTGTTTGCTTTGCTGGAGAATCTGGTCTCACCCACATTAAACCGAGGAAGCAGCTGGTATCTGACATACAGTAACGTGTGAAAACCTAAATACAATCTGCATTCAAAATATGTCACTATGTAAAAAAGAAACAAAGGGAAAAATAATCTGATCGTCTCGTTCCATGCTACACGACAATCCGGGATCTTATTTTCCATGTGGCAGAACAATAAGCTAACGTGTTTTGCTGACCATTGTATCCGAATGTCTGGCCTTCTCCAATGGAAGACCGCTGGAGACACTGTCACATGTAGTAAATAGATGGTTTCGGAGCCCCCAGGGCACACAGAAACCTGTGTTTTTCAGTGAACTGTGTCTTTTTGAAGCTCACAAGCTTGACGAGTTTGACGTGTCCCAGCCCGTTACACTGACATGCCACATTACTTTGTGTGACGTGACATGCTGACAAAAAGGGACATGACGCATCTTCCTGCTTTGTGAAGCCTGTGAATTCCAAAGAATGTTTTCTGAATAATAAAGTTAAACGCGTCGCCTTCTGTAGCAGTCACTTGCTGTGGATCACGGCGAGGGGGGAAAAAGAAAAAAGGCATCTCTTTTTCATCTTCAACTGGGATATTATACGTTTTTTCTAAAAATATTATGATTCTTGCTCATAGCCTTACTATATGTATTTGAAGACATGAAAATAGCATTTTGTTTTGTTTTTTTCCTCTTAATTTGTGTGTGTTTTATATTTTATGTTTGTGTAATGTTTTGCAAATATCTTGATCCATGTTTTTACCACACTGTGGCCACTATTGAGAAAGGATTTTACCAGGAAGGATACATTAAGATTTCTCTTGTTTTCAAGTATGTCCTGGGTGGCTTCACGCAAATGCGCTCGCACAGCGCAATTTTTTTTTGTGCACGTAAAAAACGTTAGCGCAAATTAACGCGGTAGTACGCTCCGAGCGCAATTTTTTTGAGCCTTCAACTTTTTACGTGCGCAAATCTGACGCGCAAACCCGGGCGCAAGTGACCGTTGCGTGCAGGAATCGGTGTGCAGACTGTTTTTTCACGGGATTCAGCCAATCAGAATTAAGAACCACCATTTGCTAGGTTTCGGTTGTTGCGCCTGTCAAAGTCAATCTGCGTATATGTGCTGCACCAAAAATAAAAAATTAAACAATTTATTAATTTTATTGTTTGGGTATGTGTAGAATGTGTAACTCGACTGTGCTGTATTTTTTTTTTGTGCAGGTTCATTTCGTTTCGGCCAGAACGTTCAGATTGTAAATTAACACCAGGTTTTCAAAGACGTTACGATACTTCGTGCAAACGTTGTTCGTACGACGTTGCTCAAAGATCGGAATACCATCCGCTCCAACGCATTCGCGCTGACAATGGTAAGTATGGGATGCGCGAACGCGCTTGGGCTCGCGCTGGGTTCGTGCAGGGTCAATCGCGGTAGACGATAACGCGCATCGTTTGCGCAAACGTCGTACTACAACGTTCCGCGCAAATGGTTTTGTCCTCGCGCAAAAGCGCATTTGCGCGCACGCAAATGCGCTGCGCGAACCGTGTAATAGGGGCCTGCGTTTTCAATCAAAATGAAGATCATAGATTTTGTATTTATAAATAATAGAAATGAGTTTATAAAGGCAACATCGAGTTCTGTATATGGGTATATATTTAGAAAAAGATTAGCTATATAGCTATTAAAAAAAAGGCCGTGAAATCCCCCATAGAGAAGCAATGGTTTATCTATTCACAGACACCGAACAGCAGTTAAAAGTTGCCGAAGTGCCCTGCTGTTTGGTGTTTTCATTCGGCAGGTTTATTCAGGCGAATCCTATAGGCTTCAATGTTAAAAATGTTCCCGTTTTTATGCAATATCTAATAAACCGTTTATTATTTTAATCTGCAGCAAAAAGTCTCTTTATTTATTGATTTGTTTTTAGGATCTTTTAGGCATTTTTCGGAAAAAAAATTCGGCAAACTTTTTTTTCTGTTTTTTTTAAAGCGTTTTTTATTTTTCCTGTAACAGACCTTTTTATTATCATTCATAGGATCTTATATGTAAATTCCAGGCATTTTCGTTGCGTAGTTTTTTAACAAACAGCGTTTCAATTTTCACACTTACAAATATTTTTTTTTTACCCTGTTCGTCAGCTTGTCGGCTTTTTCCGGCGGCTGGTTTGCGCTGTGTTCAACTGCTCGGCGGCTTTTTCCGATGTGTTCGGCGTGTATTTTGCGGCGGTTCTGGTGTGTTTTCGACGGGTGTTCAGTAACCGACAGGTTTTTCCCGCACTCCGGGGACCCTGTGGTGAATGCTGAATTCACCGCAGGGCGAAGAACTTTGATTCCCCGAAATGCATGGAAGCGCGGGGAATGAGAGAGCATCGAAATGTCGGCGAGATTTCGGTGCTCTCTGAAAAAATCCTTTTGAGTGCTGACGCAATGTTGCAAGTGGAAGCTGCACAGTTGCACCCCTGACCTCATGTGATGGGGACTAAATGATTCCTGTATGGAGGAATGTTGTGTTTATCCTTGGGTCCCATCCCTAACATATCTCTTTATTATATGCAAATATTCCAAAAAAGAATAAAAAATCACAAAAACCACTTCTGGTTCCACGCATTTCAGATAAGGGACACTCAACCGGTACTCCAAGGGTACTCCAAGGGTCAGCAACCTTGGCTCCCCAGATCTTTTGGTACTAAATATCCCATGATGCTTAGCCAGGTTGCCGACCCTTATATACGCACTCAAAATCTGTACGTACACTAAATGTATTGTCAACACAACACATATTTGAAAAATCCAACTTAAAGAGGTTATTTACAAATTTTTAAGCGAAATACCTGAGCTACAGGTAAAGCAATGAAAAAAATAACATTGTGAATTCAGTCTTTCTTTTTTTTTTACAAAAAATGTACATTCCAATGTACAATTCACCACTTAGTGAATAACCCTTTGACTGAGTGCAGACCGGCGCAGCCAGCTGAGATATGGCTACCCATCTGCAAAGCATTTCTGGGATAAGGGTTTTCCCGTCAGAAGCGGGCTCCATTGCTGCATTTTATTAACAGGCTGGCAAACGGGCAGCCACCCCAAATCTGGGTGCTTTGATATTGCAGCTGGCACGCCGAGGGTTAATGCTGGGTCTTTATTCACTCCCCAGCATTTTTTCTATTCTTGAAACGCGCCGATTGAGCCGAAATGCCATCCCAGCTAATATAAGTTGCCTGTTCATTGACTCATCAGTTCAGAAGTAATGATATAGCAATTTGGAGAAATCGAATGAATCAGCATGTTCTATCCATATTTATAGTAACATCACACCAGCGCCTCGTTGGAAACAAATAAGAATTATAGGGAGATAAATCACGGCATGAGTTATTATGGGGAGTGAAAGTGTGTGTATCACATTGCTCCCTTTTACAATTTTTCCCCTTTAATGGAAACCAATATGGTCCCTCTTGCATTATTGCAGGATACATTGAAACACATTGAATCTATAGATAAAGACACTCGGGTTGAATCCTTTAACATAACCTTCAAGGCAGGTTTTTTTGTGTTTTTTGTGGGAAGCCTTGAATTACAAACCAAAGAAATGTCAGCTGTTATTTATATTCGCTCTTCATCTGGAAAAAAGCTAGGACTTCATTTAGCACTTCATATGTAAACGGTTATGTTGTTCCACTGAAAGAAAGGTGGTTCTACATCGTTGACCTATGGTGGATGAATGACGGTGTATTACCCACTGAAGGAGATGCCACTGTAGTTTGCCATTCTTTACGCCATAGTTTCTACTGAACCTGTCCAGCATAGTTCTTACCTTAGGTTTCTAATGGGGTTTCCTTTCCATCAGAGTTTCTCCTCAACCTGTCCAGCATAGTTCTTACCGTAGTGGTATTCACCCTAGTGTTCTAGTTCTAGTGTTCTCTTCCATGAGGGATAAAGGATTCTAGTGTCGACTTCTATGTGGCATAATGGGTTCTTGCGTCTTCTTCTACAAGGGATAAAGGGTTCTAGTGTCGTCTTCTACAAGGAATAATGGGTTCTTGTGTCCTCTTATACAAGGGATAATAGATTCTAGTGTTGTCTTCTCCGAGGAATTAATGGGTTCTTGTGTCTTCTTCTACAAGGGATTTAAGATTCCAGTATCGTCTTATACGAGGAATAATGGGTTCTTGTGTCCTCTTCTACAAGGGATAATAGATTCTAGTGTCGTCGTCTACAAGGGATAAAGGATTCTAGTGTCGTCTTCTACAAGGAATAATGGGTTCTTGTGTCCTCTTCTACAAGGGATAATAGATTCTAGTGTCGTCGTCTACAAGGGATAAAGGATTCTAGTGTTGTCTTCTACAAGGGATAAAGGATTCTAGTGTCGTCTTCTACAAGGAATAATGGGTTCTTGTATCTTCTTCTACAAGGGATAATATATTCTAGTGTCGTCTTCTACAAGGGATAAAGGATTCTAGTGTCGTCTTCTACGAGGAATAATAGGTTCTTGTGTCCTCTTCTATAAGGGATAATGGGTTCTAGTTTCGTCTTCTACGAGGAATAATGGGTTCTTGTATCTTCTTCTACAAGGGATAATATATTCTAGTGTCGTCTTCTACAAGGGATAAAGGATTCTAGTGTCGTCTTCTACATGGAATAATAGGTTCTTGTGTCCTCTTCTATAAGGGATAATGGGTTCTAGTTTCGTCTTCTACGAGGAATAATGGGTTCTTGTGTCCTCTTCTACAAGGGATAATAGATTATAGTGTCCTCTTCTACAAGGGATAAAGGATTCTAGTGTCGTCTTCTACATGGAATAAATGGTTTTAGTGTCCTTTTATGCCAGGGATATTCTAGTGTTCTAATGTACTAGAGGTGAAGGATTCTATTGTTTGGTTAGACAAAAGTTAAAGGGTTCTGTTATTCTTATATGCTTGGGATAAAACATTCTAGTGTTCTCTCCAGTTCCAGAGTGGAAAAGTTCCGGTGTTGTCCTACGCTAGGGATAAAAGGTTCTAGTGCTCTCCTATACCTGGGATATATTACTCTTGTTCTCTCCTGCAGTGGTTTAATAGAATACGGTTCTCATAAGAAGCTGGGGTGCCTAATGCTCCCCTATTTTGAGAATATGAAGCGTTAGTTTTGCCTTATAGTGAGGAAAAAGAATAACATGTGTTAGACAGATCTCTTCTGTGCAAGGAGGAGTAAAGGGTTCTAGAGCTGCTCTGTGCTCAAGATCAAAAGGTGCTACTACACTCCCATGCCACGAAACGGGGTGTACGGTGTCCTATGCCACGTGTGTGAGATCATGGAGAAAAAGTAGGATTCATTCTCTAATATGTGCAATCTAATGGATCAAACTGTCTGGGGCTCGGGGTTAAGCCCCAGTTTTGTAAGCGGCTGCATATACATGTATGGCATCAAATCATATTTCATAATATACCCTTAAATATCCTTCTTCTATAAATACACCGTAATCAACAGTCACTAATTATCAGCTGCGTCACCCGTGTTACAAGCATAGAAATAAATAGATAGTAAGAAGAAATTCACTTCAAGGTTATGATAACTGAATACATTGTGGCAGCGTTAGAATTAAGCAGTTTTATTAATGGTACATAACGGTGCTCGGGGTGGATTTTTCCCTCTGATTTTCACATTATGTTAACTACGACAAAACCATCTAAGCAATATAATGTTTTTTTCCCCCTAATCTCTAAAAATAGGAATGCTGCATGTGTAAAATAAATAAATAAAAAATAAAACCGGAGGAAAAAAAATATCTTACTGTAATTAAAGCAGTAAAAAGAACAATGTCTTTTATCATGCATGGGGTGTTAGTATCGTTTTCCACGGCAAAGCAGGGAAAAAGCAATCCTGACCATCTGCTTGCAAAATCATGATGAGGCTCTTGAATATGCGAATGTACGATCTGTTTTTTCAGATGTCATGTATCTCCTTTGAGTTGTTAGCCTGGAGACAACAAGCGGTACGCTGATTTACCTGTGTAATCCCAGAGTGTCACAGGTGCCAGGACTCGCTGTTAGGATCTGCTCGCTTCCTGTCACAAATGGTTGGAGTGAGACGGGGACAGCATGACCGCTTGGCACATAACGCTATAGAGGTTGGGGTTCCAAGGATAGCCAGCGTGGCAGTGACACGGCTGTGACAACTTGTCAAGCCAGCTGAAGGGGAAGGGGGGAATCATGAGATGAAAGAAAAAAAAAAAAAAGAAAAGGAAAACCTTACATATAAATATATAGATGGACCCTTGTGTCACTTCTGATGAAATATTCATCGCGGTCAAAAAAGGTAGACTGAATGGACTTGGCTTCTTTTTCCACTTTACGTGACATTTATCTATGCTACAATAATGTCTTTTGGATAAGGTTTACACGTATCCCGTCAAACGGGGAAAGAGCGCGGAATTTAAATTATAAGCAGGACCGGTTATTTACTCCCGTTGTATGTACAGTATGTTTGTGGTCTGAGAAATGATCACAGCATATGAAAATGCGTGTTGGCCACTTAACTCTTGTTTCCTGAACACTATAGACCAGGGAGCATCAAGTGTGGCCCTCCAGATGTTTTTGAACTACACCTTCCATGATGCTCAGTGGCTTGGCTGAGTCCTATGGGAGATGTAGTTCCAAAACATCTGGATGGCCAGCGCTGCTGACCTTGCTATATATGGTAGAATAAGAATACCCCCCTCAATAAAACAACCTGTAATAACTAAGCTTGGCACTCCAGATGTCTGGAACTACAGACTCTGCAATAGCCATTACTTATCTCCAATGGCTCCAACAGCTAACGAGCTCCAAGCTTTACGTACAACTCAGAGTTTGCGGCTGCTTACTGTGAATAAACATCTCCTATTCTTTAGGGTGTATTCACTAAGCACACAACTTGCTACCGAAATGCACCGAATGGTGAATTTCATTCAGTGCTATTTCGTAGCAGCACGTCTATTCAATAAACTGTCAATTCACCAAATACAGGAGAACTGATGGCAAAATACGCTGCAGTTCGGCGTCAGTGAAATTGTCTCATAGAACAGTAATGGTTAATCTATTCAGAAAACGCCAAACTGCACCAAAATGTCGGCGTAATGCACAGATTTTTGGTGTTTCAGTTCGACAGGTTTAAACAGGTGAATCCCATAGGATTCAATGTAAATACATATTAATATCATTTTTAATTTTTCTTTAAAAAAAAAACAAAACGAAAAAGTGAAATAAAAGATAAAAAGGTTTTTTGTTGAAATTTCTGTTTCCCGATTTTTTTTTAAAAAGCAGTTTTTTTTAACAGACCTTTTTTATTATTTTTAAACGGGCCTTTTTTATTATTTAGACTTATTTTATTGGTTTAGACTTCAGTTTTTTTTTTGTAGTTCGTTGAAAATTGCCAAGGTCACTCTGGCGCTCTTCGGTGCTTTTCAGCATTCTTTGGCGACATTCTCCAATATTTTCATGGGGCTTTGGCGACTCCATCTTCGGTGCACAACGGTGACAATTCGGTGAATAGTAAATTCACTGGAATGTCGGCAAAATGGAATCGCTGAAAAGTGCACCGAACTGCGCCAAAGTGGAAAGCACCGAAATTTCGATGCTTGGTGAATAGACCCTTTGGTATGCGAACTGTTAATTTGTGACTACCTATAAAAGAATGAGCTATTCTATGAAAATTTGTTCTCATCAAAACAAATTGGTGTTCAGAAATTAGTACCGGCTTTCAGATCCTGGTGTTAAGGGATTTTGCTTATTCAAAATCCCTTAACACTGAAATGTACCCCACCAAAAAATCCCAAGCTTATCTACGGTCTCATGGTGCAGAGGAGGTGCAACCTCCCATTTCCTCTGGCTGTGAGCAGTGGAAGACGGAACAAATAGTGGCCTTCTGTGCCTCCTGCCCGACCTTGCTTAAGCAAACACCTGCACAACTCAGTAGGGTTGTGGTTGGATCCTTGGAGTCCTATGGACCCCTGATACAGAGAGCAGCAGCGAGGCCACTGCTGGGACCAATTAGCAGCTCTCTATTACGGTCCAAGATTACCGCGGCTCAGGCATAATACAGTCAGAAACAGGGAGCCGCCTAGTTCAGCCAGTATCAGGCGTACATGTCCTAGGATGCCAACATATAGAGGTCTATTCAAAGAAAGGTGAAAATCAGGAGAAGAGAACAACCTAGACCAAATAGTTGATTTGGAAAGTGAAATAAATGGGAGAATTTTTCTGGTTTGGCTATTTTGACATCAAATTTTCAATTTTCCAGTCATTCTCCGGAGTTTCACCTTTCTTTGAATAGACTGATAGTCCTGAAACCCAACTTGCGGGGTGTCCAGATTATCCATTGATACCCTAGCAAGATGTGGTTTCCTGCGTTGACACAACCACCATATCTTATACTGCAACCAAACCATGCGAACCACCTAGAACAAAAACTTTCTCTAGTATGACGTTTGATCAATCAACCCCTGAACCAACGGAACGGGTCTGAATGCTTTAGGCGGTTTGTGGCCACATGGTTTGAGGTTTAGTTTAACCAATACATGGATGTGCTCCCTCTGATTCCATATCTTTTCTAGATATACACGCTCCTGGGTGAGCGCGGACAATGTAACAGGACAGGAATACACTGTTACATCAAACAACACTTTGCAATCCTCAGTTTGACCCGTACATGTGGTCAGGTCACGGCACAATCGATGTGGCTTCCTCGTTCCTGAAGACCACTCATAAAAGTAAAACGCCGCTTTGTTGTTTTCCTGATTTGTGTACTGAGCGCCGAAGATCCCCCGAACGTTCAGGGGACAGGGAGTAAATTGGGTTGACAGTTTATGATTCATTAGATTTTTATTGGTCATGAAAGAAGTTAATGAAAATCTGACGTGCATTCTGAGAGGGCATCTTAATGGATACTTACATTTAATAGACTAGTCAGATATTCTTTCTAATTAAACAGATTTTCCACAATAAAGGCCATTTGCGTGAAATGTTCTGCTCTCTAAAAGCATGCAGAGCGATTCGCGGAGGGGGATGTTTTTTTTTGCATAAGCTGTTTTATACACAACAAACAGAATCTTTAGCTATTTTAATGTATTCCTGTAAAACGTGCGCAATAAGTCCAATATCACCGATATAAAAGGGCTTGTTAAGGATTCACTTGAAAGCCCATCTGGGAAATGTTGTCAACAAACAACACAAGGCTGGATGTCCCATACCATGGAAGCCTGGGGGCAACATTACAATCCCCGCCTTAAAACCGGGCGGTAGGGAGAAAAGACTGCGCCTGCAGTTTTCCCCCTACCGCCCCCGTTTTAACGGGGGATTGCAATGCAGGTGCAAAAAATGCCTGCATTTGTAGCGGGCAATTACGCCCCAGGATGCTCGCGGCAGCACTGAGCGCAGCCGCGAGCATCCACTCAATGGAGTCCATAGGACTCCATTGAGCCAGACGCCTCACGAGATCCGGCTGGTCGGCATAGTGATACGCAGGGGGAGACTAAGGAACTTTTTCCCCCCAGTCTCTCCCTGCTCCCGCCGGAAGCAGGAGGCGGTTGGAGCCGCGGTACTCTCCGCGACACAGGAGGTGAGTATACTATTCTTTTTTAAATTTTTTTGGTTGGTGTTAACAGATTCTGCAGAAGCGGAATCCGTTAACACCAAGTCCTGGTTCTGGTAAACTTTCTGCTAACCAGAGTCGGACGTTAATCAGCGTTAGGACTTTGTAATCCAGAGCTGATTAACACTTTGTGCTCCCCATGTTAAGTATAGGGAGCGCAAAGTACAGTAACCTCGCACTGAAAAGCGCAAGATACCAAACGCTAACGGGTTACTTAACCCTTTTGCGTTTGGATTGTAATATGCGGTAGGCACCACGGCTAACGTTAATGCTCACGCAGGTGAGTGTTAACATCAGCGCATAGATTGTAATGTAGCCCTGGATGTAGTTCCTGTTATATTCAATAACAATAATAATGTTTGAATTGTATTCCAAAGCAATGTATTTTTAACAACATTCTTTAGGTATAACTTATGGCAGGGGTCGGCAGCCATGACCCTTCAGATGTTTTTGGCTCTACATTTCCCACGTAGCTCAGCCAACCTGATGACGAGTCGCTGAGTATCATGGGAGATGTAGTTCCAAAACATCTCAGGCAGTATTACAAAGCTGGTGCTAACTTAAACAACGCTGTTGTAAACTTAACAACTCCATAGACTATAATGGCTCTGGTAAATTTACAACAGCTCTGGTTAAATTAGCACCAACTTTGTAATATTGTCCCTGCATGGCCAGGGCTGCCATAAGAAGGTACATGTGCAAAATCACTTAACACAGTGGATATATAGACAAAAGAAGAGAAAAAGTCACTCACATATAGGGGCAGATCCATTGTACTGTGCTGCAGCAAAGAGGCAACCCAGCCCCAGGATTAACTCCAGCAGTGCAAGAAAAGCTGGTACGCTGTGCGGTCTGCCGTGTCCTCTATTTAAATGGCGAATACAGCAATATTTTGGATTTCAGCCACTCAGGCACAGATTTGAACCTATGAACCCATAGATGTTGCTGAACTACAACTCCCATGATTCTCTGGAGGACATCTATTTCATCTAAAGAATTCTGGAGAGCCGGATTTTGAGATCCCTGCCCTATCCTGCCTGATAAAAGCCCTTGAAGGCTGAAACATTGCTGTAACCGCTGGTTCGATAAAGGACACTGCAGGCCGTAGGAAGTGTCAGCTTTTCTTGCTTTGTTTGAGATAACACTGCAGAAAAACAGGTTATTCAATTCTATATCTGCCCGTAGACCAGGGAAGGGCTGACAGGGGGGGGGCTAGCATATTGGGCCTGTGAGCCACATGTTCATAGCCCATTCCCTATTAAATACAATGTGAGGAGTGCAGGGTTGTCTGTACACACAGCGCTGCGGGAGAGAGAATGACATGGGGATAATTTACTCATTAGTAGGAGAGTTGTAGGATTTATATTGGCACCAATTAAATATTGTTAAAGAATTTTCTTCTCAGTAGTTTGTGGAATAAAGGTCACAATAATATGATAATATAATCCGTATGAATGATATTTTATTCCTACCCAAAATAAAATACTGTGAGAAAAGCAGGAAACTAAATGTAAAAGGTGTAAGATGTGCTTTTAGTGGGGGGGGGGGGTTGCAAATGGACTGTTTGCTAGTTATTGCCCCTCAGACTGACATATGCCAGCCCTGTTCTCCTGTAAACCTTCAGTGATGAGGAGGGGACGACCTGCCACTTCCTCACTTGGTAAAGCGAAGAACAGAGAAACCTATAGTTGTTCAATGTCCTTCTGCAAACTCTCTGGAGTCCTATGGTCCCATCGAAACGGTGATCTACCTCGCTTTTTTCGTTGAGTCAGTGGGACTTCCCTCCTTTTGGGAATAGGTCATCCCGGTTTCTGAGTGCGCCGATTTCTTTCACCGATGCTTTCAAGACTTCCTTTTTGTGTGTTAGCAGTGACTAACATTACAGCATTGTCCTGCCTTCCTCTAGAAATCAGTGTTTCCTTGGGACCCTCTAACAGGCCAGATTTTACAGATCACCTTGGGGAAATGCAGATTGAATCCTGCAATCACTGAGCAGCAAATCATATCACCTGTGCTGTGCTTCACATATTCTGCAAACCTGGCCCGTCAGCGGGTCCTTAGGACAGATTTGGGAAACACTGCTCTAGATACACTGTAACCATGTCCCGATCTCCTACCTCTCAATACCGGGAGGTATGCTTTTATGTGTCATGTGTACGAACATGTAGATATAAAGTTATGAGTGACATAGATGACATTTGTCAAAAATCACAAATTTAGACTTGAACACATTTAATGTTTAATTAAACATCACTTTCTTGATCTAGAAAAAGAATATATTAAAAATATACAGCCGTGGAAATGGATAATAATGAATTAATGATTACATGCGTTTTAAATTATAACAATGTACCAGTATATTATTTTCAGTATAATCTCTATCCTTACGGAATTACTGTTCCCACGGTAACTACATGAAGTGCATATTAAGTGATTTGATACGTATTAATTTACCTTGTCTGACATACAGACACCAGATCGTGTTTTACCTCCGTCAGAAAAAAAAATAACCAAACACTTGTGTATATATTAGATATGTGCACAACGAAAAAATTAGTTTCATTTCGGATCGATTCGCTCCGTTTTTCAATTTGTTTCGGTGCATTCGTTATGTTCGTATTTCGGATCGATTAGTTATTTTGTTTTTATTGGTAATTCATTTTTCGGATCAATTCGTATTTCGATTTTACTAGTTATTAAGTATTTTGTTTTTATTGTTTATTAGTTCTTTCATTTTTATTAGTTATTTCAGAATGTGAAAAGGATGAATTAATTACTTAGATTAGGGTAAAAAACAAAAGATACTTTATTCCCCTGTCGTTGGTGCTGAAACCTATTCAGTACCAAGGACACCAGCCCCGTGGTGCTCTGGAGCCCCACTGAGCTGCTATCTATGGTGTCGAGGTTTCAGCAGCAAGAATAGCTGCTGTCCTTCGTACTGAATAGGTTTCAGCACCATAGACAGCCCCCGCCAAACGCAGCCAGACCAAAGGAAAGAAATAAAAAAACTCAGCATTCGGCAAAGAAAAAAAGCCTTGTTTTAAAATGAATTAGGAATCCAAAAATTTCACCCAGAAAGATGCCTAAAAATTCCTAAAAATAAATAGACTTTTTGCTGCAAGTTAACAGAATAAACGGTTGAATGAATATTTAATAAAAACGGGGAATATTTTTTTCATTGAGACCTATGGGATTTGTCTGTTTAAACTTGTCGAACAAACTACCGAAAATCAGGGCATTTCACTGACATTTCTCTGCTGTTCGGTGTCTGTACATAGATTAACCGTTGCTTCTCTATGGGGAGTTTCATTGCCGCCAAATGGCACCATGGCGCTGTTCATGGCCTGTGGTGCTGGATGCAACACATTTGGCACATCGGCAAAGATATCCCTGCTTTGGCACAGGTGCAGCAATTTGTGGCACAGCTCTATTCAGTAAGTACAAATTGTAACTCCATGACTTATGTTTGTATTTGACTAAACGTGGTGAGGCTTTCAAGACATTGTAGCCGCGGCCACGTTCGCTGATTCTGTCCTAAGAAAAACATACTAAAACCATATTTATTTGGTTTGAATAACTCTCTTACGTAAAACTGTAACTCAGTCTCTACATCTACAAGTCCTTATCCGTTTGTATTTACTTACAAATTCAAATTTTTACTCAGAAATAAATAAATCTTTGTATTTCTATACTTTATATATTTATCCTAATAGTCACATAAAAAGCAAAAAATAGATTTTTAAGAGTTATGCAGAAGTGACTAAATTGGGAAGATTTTCCTCATCCCCCGGCTCTGCCTAAAGGTGTACACAGCTGAATAATTTGTTTCGTTTGTTTGAAAATAATTTAGTCTGAAACAGAATTCGTTGGAATACTGATTTGTTTTGCAATTTCATTTGTAATTTGGTATGAATTCGAAAATCGTTTCGGATCACTAAAAAAAAACAATAAATCATAGAAACATAGAAAATGTCGGCAGATAAGAACCTTTCGGCCCATCTAGTCTGCCCAATTACATGGATACTTTACCTGGATTTATCTTTTGTTTAGGATAGCCTTATGCCTATCCCATGCTTGCTTAAATTCAATCACTGTTTTGGCCTCAAATCCATTATTGTTACATTAGGGTTAAACATGAGGGTTAAAAGGCAAGCTAGGGTTAAATATTGAGCTGTCTGTTGGCTTGTGGTGCTGAATACAACAGATTCAGCACCACAGCTAAGTGACAGGGACAAGGTGCTTTGTGAAACATTAAAACAAAACTGATTCGTTTTCATAATTCGTTTGTAATTTGGTATCAATTCGGATCACTAAAATAAATCAATCAATCATTCAAATGTACTGGCAGGGTGTAGTAACATCACTGCTCTATGACCGTGGAGAGAGACTGTGGAGACACAGGTTTGAATCCCGGCCAGAGCACCTCTCCAGTAAGTGACCTTGGGCAAGACACCTAACGGTACATACTTGCACCCAGGACATACTTGAAAACGAGAGAAATCTCAATGTATCCTTCCTGGTAAAATACTCTCTCCAAATTTTTTTTTTTAAATTTAATGGTTCTCTTTTAATCAATTTCATTACATATTGTTTTGTTTAGTTTTCGTTTCAATTTGGATGAAACCAATTAGTTTTTTCGCAAGTACTTCCGAAATACGAATTAACAAATTTTCAAACGAATGTAGATTCGTTACGAAACGAATGCACACTTCTATTTACCAAGCATAGTCTGCTACCTACTATAACTAGAAAAGCATATTAATCCCAATTCTTTCTTTTATTTTATGTCTATCATTCTTGACTCTTAACCTTGATATATATCTGATGTATACAAAAATGGCAAAATTAAAAAAAATAATGAATAAATAAAAAAATAGATAATTTTTGATGGGATTTATTTTTTAAAAATATCTATTTTTTAAAATCCCATCAATTCAGATTTCAATTAAATTTGTAAGTATAGTAAAACAATTTTTTTAAAACCTATCTTTTCAGTATGTTCTTTACTATTTAGTATTTTGTTATTTATTGTTTTTTTCCTGTTTGGAGTTGAAATGAATATGCTGCGGTGAGTGCCTGTGATCCTACGTGTCAGTCTAATTCATTTATTAGACCCGGAGGTGAATCTTAAGTAGTGTAGGGTACGTTTCTAACTCCCCTATTCAAGCACTAATGAATGATAGAATGGATTTATAGGGAAATGCACGGCATTACATGCACTGCAGCAAATTCACAATGTGTACTAATCGAATAAATGAAAAATGTATTTCCTTAACGCTGTCATCTCTCACTTTGACGTGCATCTTGAAATGATTTGCAAGTTTGTAGTTATAAGTGGTTTACAGCGAGAATATCAGTTAGCTCCTAATGTTATGCTGATGCATGGCCAGTTATGGAACCTTATTAATGAGCTAATCTCCAGGACTCTAGTGGATGCCTCCCTGCGTGTATTCTTTGTTTGTTACATTGTAATCTAAAATCCACAAAGCAGGAAAGTCAAATTAGAACATCAGTTCCCCATTGGAAAACTATTTTCTATAAATTATTATTTTCTTTCCGCAGCTAAATTCTCTGTGATTAAATATCGTAGCGTCGCAGTGTTCGGGCGCGGAGGCACTCTGCGCCAATTCAGTGCCAAACAGCGGGCATAAAACAGATAAAAAAGAAAACCTGAAAGGGTAAAAAAAAATGAACCTCAAACAAAAACATAAAGATAGAATAAAGAAACTAAATCAACGTGTTTTCTGTTTACATTAAATTAAATTTTAGTGCGGAGTGTAAAAATAAACAAACAAAAACCTACATTTTAAAAATAAACACATATACAGGTAACAAATAAAAACAAAAGCAAAAAATAAAGAAACCAGCAAAATATGCTTTCCCTTAAATATGGAGTGCTAAAAAAATATGGAGGTTTTTTTTTTTTTTAAAAAAAACTAAAAGAACAAAGAGAAAACTAAACAAGCGGAAAAATAGAATTAAGGAACCAACGAGCTGTTTTTAAAAAAATATTTTCGTAAATTGAAAAAATAGGTTAAATATTAAAAAAATAAAATGAGCAGAACAAACTATCTTTTTCAGATTGGAGTATATTGTTTGTCAGCAGGGTGTGTGTTTTTAAGGGATTGATAAAGTTGGGAATATTCCAGATTTAAAGAATTTTTAAGGGAAGGGAATGAATCAGAATATATGTTATTTTTTTTTTAGAAGTGCAGCTGAACTTTAAGTACTTCTTAAGAGAAGCCGGCGAGCTGTATTGTACTATTATTTTTTTTAATGTCATAAAAACATACTACACTGATTATGGGAGTAGCAACCACTCAACGTCGAAAAATATCTCTTACTACTTAGCACCTACTGGTCTTTAGTCTTGTTTTCATTTCTAAATATTCATTAGGCTGGTATAAATGCAGTAGATTTGCACAGAGATTATACGATGGACTTTGCACTGAAGTCATAGAGCGATCCATTACCCTGGTCCTCATTTATGAAAACCCCAGGACCTGGTTTTGATACGGCTCAAGCGTACTTAGCCTTAAAAGCAATACCCTGCTGTTCAAAAAGAGAAAAAATGAAAAGCTTGGGAATAGACAGGTGCCAAACTCTGAGGAGATAATTAGCGTCTCTATTCACGAGCACTTTATGAGACTTTCAATGGACATTTGGCTTTTAATTTCCCTTGTGCTGATGGATGACTAACAATAGGGCCAGACGAGAGGTGAGCAGCGGGTCTACCGGTCACAACGATGAGCTGCCAATGGCCAAAAATATCTGCCACGCTCTCAAACCGTCGCTATTAAAGGCAAGTTTTTGGTTTGGCTTCTGGTACTCGGCTGCGTGTTTTTAAATGTTCAGTCTCTGTTAATTTCACCAATTTTCCATCAAACCCTCTGGTTAATTTCAGTCCAATCAATGAAAAAGAAAAGCGCTTGATAAATTCTGCTTTTCTTTAACAAATGTAACAGAATCTCTCTGGCAGATCAGTTTATCGTAACTGCTGCAGTGTGCCGAACACACACTTTGCTAGGTCACCTGAGGGGAATATATATATGTATATCGATACGGTATCTCAAACAAGTTGATCGTAGAAAGAATCAAGTATGTTGGATTTTTGGTGGGTTTTTCTCAATACAATTTATTTACCCCTATCCACCCCTTTCTGATACAATATACCGTAAACGTTATCCTGGGCTCGTTATATCACGGCTTGATTGCTATAACTCGCTCCTTATTGGCCTCCTCGATGCCTGCATTACCCCTTGCAGTCTGTAATGAATGCAGCTGCCAGCATTATTTTTCTCACTCACGCTCCTCGCGTACCTCCCCCCTCTGCTGGTCCCTCTATAGGCTTCTTGTACCCTTCCGAATTTGATGATAAATATTGACGCTCACATTCAAAGCTCTCAACAACGCAACCTCTTCTTACATGTCTTTGTTTCTCCACAAGCATATCCCTTCTAGATCACTCCGGTTGGCAAGCGACCTCCACCTGTCATCTGTCTCTACTCGCACTGCCAACTCTCGCCTCCAAGACTTCTCATGCTCCGGTCCTGTGGAATACCTCATCCCATCAAACTCTCCCCTATTCTTCAGGCCTTTATGAAATCCCTCAAAACCCATCTCCGCATTAGTACCACATTACTGAGGCTGACCTATCCCTCTCCTTGCCTACCCCCACATCATGATTAAGACCCTTTCCTTGTCCCCACCGTTTCCGTAACACTAGTGCTAGTGTTCCTGACGACCAGTAAAACTCCTCTTGTCGTCCTCTACCCCAACTCCTCTAGACTTTTAGCTCCTCAGAACAGGACTCTCTTCACCTCGTCTTTCTGTGTCTAGGTTTGTTTGGAATTTTGTCTTGGTCCCCATTGCTTATTGTAAAGCGCTGCAGAAACTGTTGGCGCTATATAAATGATAATGATGACGATGATAATATTATGTATAGTGGGTTCATCATGGAAGAGAGATGACAGCAACCACTAATATTTTTAAGTCGTGATCAATGCATAGAAACAGCGTAGTATACATGTGTCCTAGGCAGATACAAAGCGTGGTCTGATTCAACAAACATAAAAGAGTTTTTTAAAACCTTTATTTACCTTTCCCCTTTTAATCTTAAAGAGCTGTGCCATCACTCACAGTTCTTAAACTGCATTATGGCCAGTCGACACTAGAGATGGGTGTATGGATCGATTGCGGAGTGCAGTTCGCCCACGATGCAACATGTGAACACGAGGCTCTATGAGTGAGGCCTCAATTCTGAAGGGGTTGGAATACTTTTACATAAGTGGATCGGAGTGTATATGTTGTTACGGGTAAAGCCAGGAGTGTGGTTAATCCTAGGATTACCCGGGTAATCCTGACATCACCCAAAACCGCTGGGTAAAGCTGCAAAAAAATGAAAATTTCGGACTTTACCCGGGTAATTTTAGGACTAACCAACTACCCTTGGGTAACAGTCTGGAAGAGCTGAAAAATCTGCACTTTGCCCGGATAATGTGCAAGTCTGAAGCTTCATCCGGGTAATCTGAGGACTATCCATAGCTTCACCTGGGTAATCTGAGGACTATCCACAGCTTCACCTGGGTAATCTGAGGACTATCCACAGCTTCTCCTGGGTAATCTGAGGACTATCCATAGCTTCACCTGGGTAATCTGCAGAGCATCCCACCCCTTGGGTAATAGTGAATTTTGCTATTATTATGTGTCATATGTGCTTATATATCATTTATAAAACATAATCACCGTCAGGTTACTCTTTATATAATATCTTTATCTTCAGAAATTAATTTTCAGACAATTAATGCACAGAGTCACATGACGGTTATTTAGTGGGTTTTGTGACTGTGGATACAATTTCATTAAAAATAACAAAAAACACTTTGTTATCAGTCAGATAAGAGTTTGCAGCTTTATCCGGGTAATCCTCGGAATTCAGTAACTGTAACCTGCTGAAAACCCAAGAAAAGCGGAAAACCCAGAGGTGTTTGGATACTTTGCAGATTACCCGGATAAAGTCTGTTTCGTGGCACATCACACTTTATCCAGCAACACTAGGGTAATGTGCGAATTACCCGGTTAAAATAGAGCAGAAAAGCGGATTACCCAGAGGCCTCTGGATACTTGGCAGATTACCCGGGTAAAGTCCGAAATTTCATCTCACTTCGGACTTTTGCTAATGACACCTGGGTAATGTCAGGATCACCCGGGTAATCCTAGGATTAACCGCACTCCTGGCTTTACCCGTAACATATATATATATATATATATATATGCACCTGTTTAATGTTCTACAACGCTTGGCTGTGCATGGTAGACACGTGTAGATTGTCACATGCTCATTGGTCGCCGCTGCCGTTCTGACAGTGGTTTTGGTGTGCTTCGAGATACTGTTGTTTTTCACAACTGCCATGTATCCCTGGTGGTCCTGTGGTGGAGCAATGCGGTCTGCACCTCCATGTAGTGCTCCCTTGTGCTAACTGGTATGCTGCTCAGTATGCATGCAGCACTGTGACATGTCATTGGCGAGTTCTCTCTCATGCACACTGAGTGCCAGCTAGCAGCACCCAACGGAGGTGAAGACCTCATTGCTCCACCACAGGAACACCAGGGGTACATCAGAGGCTACAGGGGACCCCTCTACCCCACTGATGGTGGATGAAAGGTGCCTCCATTGGCCACACATGCATTTTGAATTTTCCAATATATTGATATCATTATGCAGTTTATATTATTTGTACAAGCTGGTAATAATTTAGGGTTATGGAATCTGATCATATCACCCTTTTTCAATGAAGCACGATCCACAAATCGGTTGCCTTGCTTTGGAGTCCCTTAAGCACATGATACAAGTGTAAAACTTTGGATTTTAGTTAATAATTTATTGTATTGTGCAAAATAAATGATGCGAGTTAAACGCTGAAATCTGCAAGATCTGACGGACAATGAGAATATTCCACCTGACACAGAGAGACGCGAGAAGGCAGGTTTTACCGAATCGATGAAATCTTAGAAACCTCAGGCAGGCTCAGTGAACCCAAAACGTTACATTTTTAGGACGTGGTGTAATTCCTAATTTGCGCCGCATGAAATTTACACCTTGTCCAGGAAAATTAACAGCTCGGCTTGGGCACCGACTATATTAGCACTTCTTGTGTTCATCCCTAATTCATAACGAGCCACTTTGTGTTCTTATTGACCCTCCACGTGCCACGTCGCAAGGGGCAGAATTAACGTCCTGCCCTGACAGGTCACTGGTTTTGGGATTAATTTGCGGATGGCACGCGGCGTGTCTTCCTTTGCCCTCGTCGTTCGTGCACGAGAGCAAAGGCGCAACACGGGACAGGACCCAGAATAAATCATCACAGGACATTAAATAAAAAGAGAGAGTAAAAGTCCTTCTATCAGCAGTCTGTGTAATTTCCATTCTCTGATTATCTAGCGGCTGAATATGAGTATATCATTTGTAACAATGCTCATTGTACCTCTCTATGATCAAACATGCAGCCGGTGCCGGCCTTTAATATCCAGATTAATAGCTAAAGCACTTTTAAAAAAGCATGACTGACTACAGATTTAAAACGCACTCAATCCTGCCCCCATACAACGGCATTCTAGTTTGGGTGATTTATCTACCTATAAATTATAGTCCTGTTTGGCTCTTATTCCGTATGACAGGGATTCTGTTAACACTATCGCCTTAATTCTGATTGACAGGTCGGCTTGGAACGCATCTAGGTGGACAATTTACAGTGAGGAAAAAAAAAACTAACTGCATTTTGATTTATTGTGAATTTGGCCCTGGTCACCTTTATGTATGTGATGGGTTGTGGCTGCATAAATATGATTGTATTCAAAGTTTCAAACTCTTTTTCTCAGCCATATAGTAGCTGTAATATAGAGGTTATTCAGAGAGTAGCGAAATTCCGGTGCTCTCTCGTTCGGTGCACTTCGGATTTTTCAGTTCGCGACCCTACGGTGGATTCAAAGCAGGGTCCCTGGAGTGGGATCCGTCGAACGCCACCAATAAGCCCGCTGAAGACAGCCGACGATACGCCGAACGGCGCCGCAAAAGCTCAACCAGCCTGCGAACGCCACAGAAAAAAAGCCGCTCAGCTGCCGAACTGGTAAAAGAGAAACGGAACTCTGCAATTTTTTACAAGGCATTTAAAACCAACAAAAAAATATATCATGGAAATAATAGAAAACGGTCCTATTAAAAATGGTAAAATGGTCTGTTACAGAAAAAAAACAACATTAACAAAAACGGGAAGCAAAAATTTTGAAAGAAAAATGCCTAAAAAATGTCAAAAAAATTAAAAGAATAAAATGCTGAATTAAAAAAAATAATAAAAACACATATTTTTTTCTACATTGAGTCCATTTGCCTGTTTGAACCTGTCAAACTGAATCTCCGAAAATCTGGGCATTTCACTGACATTTTGAAGCTGTTCAGCTTTCTCTGAATAGATTAGCCATTACTTCTCTATGGGACAATTTCACTGCCGCCGAAGGTCGCAGATTTGCGTTGATCTGAGGCGAACTGCACCGTATTTCAATGGCAATTTGCCAATATTTAGCAAATTGCCAGCTTTCTGAATAGCCGAACTGTCATGAAACTGCACTGTTCTGTGAAATTCACCGTTTGGTGCAATTCGGTGGCAGGTTCGGCTCTTATTGAACAACCTGTTATGTATTTTGCATTGCTATGCCTTTGTGGCTGCAGGCTCCTAAAGTGAGAGCACATGGCCAACTCCATGATAGTTTTATTTTTAGGGAATGATTTTGTTTAAAGAATTTCTTTGGAACAGGGGCGAATCTAGTGACCTGGACACAGTCTGCGGCATGAACGCAAACACCCGCTTAAATTCATTTAACTCACGTTTTTCCTCTACATCTCACCACACTTACACACTGACCGTCATGGAGTCACATTAACAGACACAATCTGAATAAATGACATGTGTAACAGGGCTCCTATCTCTGAGAACCACCCCTGTTAAGGTCGCTCTCTTGGCCCCAACTTCCATAGGGCAGCTCTTCTGGTGAGGAGCAGTGATTCTAGTGCCTTTCTCAGGGGGTCTTAACAAGGACCGAGCCATAGATACTTCCCTAAGCAAGATAGATGTCCCATGTGACAGAGAGTGTGATTACAGATGTACCCAAAGACGCAGACAGAACCCAGTGTAAGGGTGAAAGCAGAATGAAGTCTTATAAAGATGCTCTCTTTTATACACCATTTGTGGAAGGCAAATAAGCCACACTAAGAGGGAACACTCCTGGTGTCTCCCTGCCTCCTCCCCACACTTACCACCTCAAATGTGCTCTCTCAACATTGCTTCATCCTTTCCCACTGCACTATAGCTGACCCTGAGGGTGTAACCAAAACAGATGCAACAGGGAACAAACCTGCTTACGTGACTATATACAGTATCGAATAATGAGGTAATAACTCGCCGATGAACATTAAAAGGGGCATATCAACTAATTGGTTGCTTCAGTTTGAACATTTGAAAAAAAAAAAAAACACAGTTAAAAAACAAGCAGCAAAACAGAAATTCTGTTACACAGATCTAAAAATGGGACCAGGCACAACCTCTTCAGTGTAGCAGTTCTATTGGGGCTTACAACAACATTTCAACCTTTCATGTAGCTTGATAAACGCTTGCACAAGAGCCAATAAGCTTCAATGATACTGCTGCATTGCATTTGGTGTGTCCAGTTCCGTTTGTTCATATCTGGATGTCTTGTGAAAGCTGGCACCTACACAACCCTGTTAGAACCCTTTCCTTCTATCTAACAGTGTGCTAGGCCTGTCTGAGTCAATACACACATGTAGACACAGACAGATACACACAGGCACTGCCATTGGTACGGTATTGACGGATGTCAGCAACCTGCCAGTTCCATGAAGACACAATGTGGTGTAGAGAAACGAGAGGCTGCACAAAGTCTTCATCTCAACCCCACCTAAGGGATAAATGGTAAGGCCAATTGCAAGCAGGACCTTGTTGTTTATCATCTCATGTGTGCGCCTATGGCTGAACAGATACAGATTCCCACTGACACTCTCCAATATCCTGTGGGAAGCCAAATCAGAAACATGGAGACTGTTGTAGCCACAATGAACACTCATTGCTTTAGCGTCACTGCGGCCGTGAGGTTGGTGTGATTGGATGTAACTTTCTCCACATGGCATCATGATATGTGGACCATAAACGGAATACCCTTCTTCATTTATTTATTTCTTTATGAAGTATTTTAGCAGGAAGGATACATTGAGATTTCTCTCATTTTCAAGTATGTCCTGGGTTCAAGAACATTGAATTGTTACAGTCGTTACAGAAATACAAAGTAATAAAATGCAAGATATTAAAACACAGTACAAATATGTAAATTAACACAGAAATAAATATGTAGGAAATATAGTCACTATGTTACATGTTTACAGGTGCATTCTGTATATAGTCACTGTGTTACATGTTTACATGCGCATTCTGTATATAGTCACTGTGTTACATGTTTACATGTGCATTCTGTATATAGTCACTGTTACATGTTTACAGGCGCATTCTGTATATAGTCACTGTTACATGTTTACAGGTGCATTCTGTATATAGTCCCTATGTTACATGTTTACAGGCGCATTCTGTATATAGTCACTATGTTACATGTTTACAGGCGCATTCTGTATATAGTCACTGTGTTACATGTTTACATGTGCATTCTGTATATAGTCACTGTGTTACATGTTTAAAGGCGCATTCTGTATATAGTCACTGTGTTACATGTTTAAAGGCGCATTCTGTATATAGTCACTGTGTTACATGTTTACAGGTGCATTCTGTATATAGTCACTGTGTTACATGTTTACAGGTTCATTCTGTATATAGTCACTATGTTACATGTTTACAGGCGCATTCTGTATATAGTCACTATGTTACATGTTTACAGGTGCATTCTGTATATAGTCACTGTGTTACATGTTTAAAGGTGCATTCTGTATATAGTCACTGTGTTACATGTTTACAGGTGCATTCTGTATATAGTCACTGTGTTACATGTTTACAGGTGCATTCTGTATATAGTCACTGTGTTACATGTTTACAGGTGCATTCTGTATATAGTCACTGTGTTACATGTTTACAGGTGCATTCTGTATATAGTCACTATGCAGTGGCGTCACTAGGGTTGGTGTCACCCGGTGCGGTAACTTATGGTGTCACCCCCCCCCCCGAGTTTTACGGATTTTTTTTAACTACTCTAACTACTAAATCAGTACTCCCATATAACACTGAATGCTCATACACACAGCGCACATTACTGAGACGTTTATTGCTGTGGAGCTCTCTCATATGCTCACACAAATTTTTGCCAACTGCCAGCAAGTACGTTGCCTGTTCGAAGGCAGTGAAAGCACACATGGATATATATTGCCCCCAGCAGCTCTGGATATATATTGCCCCCAGCAGCTCACCCATGGATATATATTGCCCCAGCTCACATATGAATATATTGCCCCAGTTCACAGTTATATATTGCCCCCAGCAGCTCACCCATGGATATATATTGCCCCAGCTCACATATGGATATATTGCGCCTCAGCTCACACATGGATATATTGCCCCAGACCAGCTCACACATGGATATATTGCCCCAGACCAGCTCACACATGGATATATTGCCCCAGACCAGCTCACACATGGATATATTGCCCCAGACCAGCTCACACATGGATATTGCCCCAGCTCTCATGGATACTGCCCCAGCTCTCATGGATACTGCCCCCAGCACACATGGATATTGCCCCAGCTCCTCTCATGGATATTGCCCCAGCTCCTCTCATGGATATACTGCCCCAGCTCCTCTCTTGCATATAATGCCCCAGCTGCTCTCATTGATAATGCTCCAGCTGCTCTCATTGATAATGCTCCAGCTGCTCTCATTGATTTTGCCCCAGCTCCTCTTATGGATATGCCCCAGCTCATGGATATGCCCCAGCTCATGGATATTCCCCAGCTCATGGATATGCCCCAGCACATGGATATTGCCCCAGCTCATGGATATACTGCCCCAGCTGCTCTCATGGATTTGCCCCAGCTCATGGATATGCCCCAGCTCATGGATAATGCCCCAGCTCATGGATATGCCCCAGCAGCTCATGGATATATGCCCCAGCAGCTCATAGATATTGCCCCAGCTCCTCATGGATTGCCCCAGCTCCTCATGGATTTGCCCCAGCTCACCTCATGGATTTGCCCCAGCTCACCTCATGGATTTGCCCCAGCTCACCTCATGGATTTGCCCCAGCTCACCTCATGGATTTGCCCCAGCTCCTCATGGATTTGCCCCAGCTCCTCATGGATTTGCCCCAGCGGCTCATGGATTTGCCCCAGCGGCTCATGGATTTGCCCCAGCGGCTCATGGATTTGCCCCAGCTCCTCATGGATATGCCCCAGCTTACCTCATGGATACTGCCCCAGCTCCTCATGGATTTGCCCCAGCGGCTCATGGATTTGCCCCAGCGGCTCATGGATTTTCCCCAGCTCCTCATGGATATGCCCCAGGCCCCCATGGATTTGGCCCAGCTCACCTTCTGGATATGGCCCAGCTCACCTCCTGGATATGGCCCAGCTCACCTCCGCCGCGTGTTCGCTCCTTCTGAGCATCCGGCGGCACGCAGCTTGGGCGCTCGTCTGGGGGAGCCACGTGACCAGCCGCGATTGGCTGGTGACGTGTTTCCTCCAGGCGAGCGCCGAAGCTGAATGCTTTGGACCTCGCAGGGAGCGAACAGGCGGCAGAAGGTGAAACACCAGCCCTTAGGGTGACGGTGTCACCCTAAGGGCGGGTGTCACCTGGTGCGGGCCGCACCCCCCGCCCCCACGTTACGACGCCACTGTCACTATGTTACATGTTTACAGGTGCATTCTGTATATAGTCACTGTGTTACATGTTTAAAGGCACATTCTGTATATAGTCACTGTGTTACATGTTTACAGGTGCATTCTGTATATAGTCACTGTGTTACATGTTTACAGGTGCATTCTGTATATAGTCACTATGTTACATGTTTACAGGTGCATTCTGTATATAGTCACTGTGTTACATGTTTACAGGCGCATTCTGTATATAGTCACTATGTTACATGTTTACAGGTGCATTCTGTATATAGTCACTATGTTACAAGTTTACAGGTGCATTTTGTATCGAGGTATGTTAATAGATATCTCTTAACCCCCCTGACGGTTATCCCGAGTGTGTCTATGGGTTAAATTTCACCGCTGAGAGAGCGGTAACCCCGAGACACACTCGGGCTGGATACATCACCTCTCCCTGCGCTCGCTGATCCTAGCAGTCTCCTCTGGTGATCGCGACCTCATGCTTCCTGGTTTCCTTCTCGCGAGGAAGGAACCAGGAAGTATGAGGGTCGCGATTGCTGGAGAAGGCTGCAGGGACATCGAGGGAGCGCAGGGAGAGGTGATGTATCCAGCGGCATCCCGAGTATTGCTCGAGGTTACCGCTTCCAGCATAGAAATTTAACCCCGAGCCACACTTGGAATACTGCCATGGGGGAGGGAAATGGAGCATTTTTAGAAAAGAAAATTTAAAATAAATAGACCGCCAGGGAGGTTAAGTGACTTTAGACTGGGGGAAGATTTGATGGTGTCTGGGAGGTTATTCCATAATTGCGGTGCTCTGTAGGAAAATGAGGATCAAGCTACTTTCTTTTTGTATTGTGGTATTGCAAGTAAGGTGCTGGTCCAGGTTATAGGATGAGGGAACTGCTGGGGGAAGCAGTCTATTTAGGCAGGGTGGTCGCTTCCCAGACAAGCTCTTAAACACCAGGTTGGAAAGGTGAAGGGTGCGTCTAGATTCCAGCGACGGCCAGTTTAGCTCTTTTAACATGTCACAATGGTGGGTCATGTAGCTACATTGTAGCACAAAGCGACAGAATGAGTTATACAATGTAGTAAGTTTGTGAAGGTGTGTTTGCGGGGAAGGATTATTCAAGACATATTGTTGCCGGGAAAGTGCAGAACTTTATGGGACCAATGCTCCTCTCATTCTGTGCTTTAAATGAATTAAATGTCTAACGTTTTTGAAATTTTAAAGCAATCCCAGGATAAATAGTGTGAGGGTGTACAAGAAATAAGTGCTGGGATGATGGTGTTGGTGAGGACTCCTGTCACCTGATAAAACTCAGTTCCTGGTTGTTTAGAACATTCCTTTAAATGCATATCTTATAAACTGCTGCTGATGACAACCTATGTGCCTGCAAATCATTGCCACTTCATTCATTTTTGATTAGGTTTAGGAAGCACTCACTCCTCTGGCCATGGACAAGAAACACGAGAATGGCAGAGAAGTCTAGATCCGCCAGTCAACATCTTCTCGATCAAGCCACCCAGTAGATCTTAACATCTGACAAAGGTAGGATTATTAGAAAACTAAGCCACAGAACTTTTTATGATTTGATGAACATAGGGTTACATGGATTATGCATGGGCACAGCTGTTTTTAGATGTGTTACAAGCACCCATGGTCACGCAGAGCTTTGTCTTCCGACGGGTTAACCGGAGGATCTGCAATACTCCTGCCAAGACTGCGCTGCTACAAGGAGACGGTTTGATATGCCAGTAAAACGAGCCGACACTTGGCAGAAACGTTGCATATCGGTGAGACGGCAGACAGGTAACTTGTTGCTAAACACGTTTAATTGATATAAATTATAATCAGTGTGTCATATCGGATCACATTAGGGGATCTGTTACTGCCAAGGCAGTAAATTTGATAAGCCCAGCCATGGCATTTATCACTGATCGCTAACGAATAACAATTACGTTTGAAAAGTTTTCAAAGTCAGCAAATGAAATGCTGGCGAGGAATCATAAATGATCGTGAAATGGAAGATGTATTTATAATATTTTGATACAAATTTTCCCCCCTATCTCCCTGAACAATGAGAGGAGATGTCTCTGTACTGTGGGGAAGCTATCAAACTGCCAGGTAGCACCATAAATCAGACTGTAATTGTGAGTTTCATACGTCACATTATCTCTGGGAGAATATATCAGGGGAACTTTCACAGCGTTTATATTTCTCCAGTTTGAACTATTCTAAAATACAGGAATAAATATTAACCTGCCTTTGTCTGGTGCATGCTATGTGTGGTCACCACCCTTTAAAAACCCGGGAGAGATTCACTCAGGTCTAATTATCTTTCAGTCTAGGATCCCGGCTTGTGTTCTTTTAGTATTGCTGTTACAACTTATTTCATAACTAATAAGAGGGTGCCAGGTCAGGGGAATACTGCGCCTTTTCATTGTTTGTGGTGACTAGTCCAGCGCGCCACCTATAATATGCCTGTGGCCATCACAAAAATGGCTGTTGGTAATAACGGGATGTCACGTCACCACGCATGCACAGTGCATCAAATGCTGTCTGCCACCCCTCCTGTTGTTCTGCTCAGGGCAGTCTCGCTCTGGCCCCCTACCCTCGGTAAGCTACTACACTGATTCCTATGCTATGTATCAGTAAAGCGACACTCTACACCAGGGATCTCAAACTCACGGCCCCCCAGATGTTTTTGCCTACAAGTCCCAGAATGCTTTGAATGCAATAGATGGCCGTGGAATCATGGGAGTTGTAGTTCAGAAACATCAGGGGGGCCAGAGTTTGAGACCACTGCTCTACACAGTGCGTCCACACGATCTTAATGGTCACACTGCTGTAATCTCCCTACTTCCTCTTTCTCATCCTAGTGCGGAGTATTGGTTCCTTTCAGATCCTGAGTGCTGTGCTAAGGTTCTGGGGCTTCGGGTCCTTTGGTAACTAGGTCCCACCACTAGATTAGGTGGAGTATCCAGTCCCACCACTGGATTAGCTGGAGTATCCAGTCACACCACTGGCAACATTTCCGGCTTGGTGGAACTCTGAGTCCATCTTAAACTAAAAGACATGGGGCAGTATTACAATGTCGGTGCTAACTTAACCAGAGCTGTTGTAAACGTAAAACCTCCATAGGCTATAATGGCTCTGGTAAGTTTACAACAGCTCTGGTTAAGTTAGCACCAACTATGTAATATAGCCCAAGATTGGAGGTAGTAGTGCTGAGTGGGATGGGGGCTTTTGTTTAACACCTCTGTTCCCCCCTCCTTTTTTAACCCTAGGATATCCCTTTAGTTCCTTTTTTCTTTCAGCAAAGCTTCTTTATCAAACAGTAGACAAATAATTTCCCAGTGGTGGGGTTATAATCACACTGCTGCAAGTCCGTTTTAAAGCCAACCTTTCCAAAAACCCATAGAGGGGCTGCAGGGCACATTTGAAAACGATATACTGCACCAGCCATGGTTCCTGAGGCCAAGGGTCACCAATCACCAACAGATGAACAAGAAGGACCGGTCTCACGTGGCTCTGCGTTCACAGGACCTTTAGTTAGGAAGCACCAACATTTTGGTCCAAGTCCAAGGACGTTTCTCAAGTATTGTTTGAGAAAGGTCCTAGGATTAGGACCAAATAGTTGCCTCTTCATTAAAAAAAAAAAAGCTCCTGTGCATGCAGAGCCACTTGAGACCGGTCCTTCTGGTGTCATCTGTTGACACTTCTTTGACTTTCTAGATCTTTCCTTCTTCATTAAGCGGTGTGTTTCCTTAACAGTTACTGTATCGTAATTAAAGTGGAACATTCAGACAAAACCGTATGAAATAGGTTTCCACATGGAACACGTCATGCAATTAAATATTTATTTTTTGTCATCTACATCGATATTTTGGGAAATTAATTATTCCTGGACGGCAGGAGAAAGGGAAATTAGCACCGACATTGTGTATTTAGCTCATGGATAGAGTAAGAGTTACAGAATTTTGTCGTACGAAAACACCAAACTCCATTAGTCTGTTAGGCCAACCTTCCTTCTGCCATTACCCATTAGCCATTAACCCAAGCTGCTGGCCCACCTAACGACGGAAAATACAGTGTTCTGTGTTTTACTTTTTTGCGATGTGGGTGTCTATTGTGGGCAATGAAGGATCACTGTGGAAAACATGAGTTAGACCAGACAAAATCATACATTCAACCAAGGATTTTATAAGCCAATGAAATGTAGCAATGCACCCAGGTCAGATGTTGTCGAGAGATAATGGGTCTTGTGTCGTCTTCTCTCGTGCCATATCATAAGGCAGTCTGCCATTATTTTGTGGAAATTAAGGTCTTTGAGGAGATTCCTATGTTGGGGATTGGCAGGCTGACTTGGTGGTTTGGTTGCAACAAAACTTACCAGGTCAGTCAGTAAAGAAGAATGTGCCAGTGTGGCTGCCCCCCCAAAAAAAACAATCACTCTACAATCATCTAGAATCATCTGGTTATAGAGTGGTGCTTTTGTGCATAAACCCCTCCGTGTTCACTCAGCACAGGAGGTGTAAGACGTAAACTGCTAATAATTTGGGAATTCCGTGACACTGAACCCAAAGTATGCTATACAATTGTGTATGCTGGACTGGTACAAGGTCACGTTTGGAATAGAGGTCATCATTTCAATACCCCAATAACTATAGATTTCAAGCCAATTTTGACTTTTTCAAGGCCACTGAGTGGCCGCATGGATTTATAACCAACCACCAGGGGAATCTAGCTTTCCACTGGTCCAGTTATGTGAAGGCAAGACATCAAATTTGAAAGCATCCACATAGGAGTGTCATTTTCTTTTATTATTTGTAATCGTCATAGTTTTCATTGCATTCTTTTCTGTAAAGACTAAGAAGTGATGTCGTTTCCAAAGTCAACCCTGGTCAAATGGTGGAGATAAGAGATGGAGGAGAGCATTTTCAGCTGAACATCCCTCTAGTGCAGCACAAATTGCAGTCCAATTTGTCGCTACTGACCAACTGGACAAACTAGTGGAAACCCCCCAATCCTCATTGAGTCATGGTGCCATTTGAATTGATATTCCTTAATGTGCACTCCCCAAATAATGTAAAACTGGGCACGAGAGTTGTGCTTGCCCCTCCAGAAATGCATGCCTATTTCTTACTTTATATCCATTATGTCTTTCTGTATGGAACTAAGAACAGTTACAGTTGCGTTCTATGGTGGTGCCCACTGCCCTTCAGAACCCTCTTATTTTGCCAGTCATTTGGGTTTCAGACAACTGAGGCACAACACTGTGGACGCAAAAAACTATAAACCATTTTCATGAAAAATCCACACTACGTCTTCACCGAGAGAAGGGCTATTTCTGTCTCCTGCTTTGCAAGCTGTCATTTTTCTAGGTGTATTTACATAGCGATGGCATTCCGTACAATACTGCTTAATTATGAAGGAGGCTTTTTTTTTTTTTTAATGCCTTTTCACTGGATCCTGTACACTATTAATAAAATTAGGTCAAAGAGCCTTTCATCGCAGAGCGGTACTTTGTCAAATTATAGACAATATTTGACTAGCACATTTATAAATCGAACGCGCATCTGAATAAACTCTCAAATCATAATGAATTGGTTGGACGGTATTATCATCAATTTTCCACAGGTACAGCTGCGGGGAATCAGTCACTTCCATCAAATACCTCTGGCAACTTTAGCAGCACTGTAATTTTTTAACGTTTGCAGGCTGAAAAGAAAAAAGAAAATACCCCGAATCGTAACCATAGGCAGGCCTGTGTCTGTGTTCTACCTTATGGTGGTGCTTTTGAGCAGCGCAGAGATCGGAACAATAAGTCTGATAAATTAAACGGCATCCTCGTATGTATTTATTTTTATTTATTAGATTTTTCTTCTGCTTTTTATATTTTTTATGTATCCCTACTTTATACTAATATATTATATATCTCTAGTAGAATGACAGAGATGAAATTGCCGTACGTAATTTCACAAGTGGTACTCGAACAAAAAAATAAATAAAAATCTTTTAAGGGCAAAAATCCCCCAAAACAAAACAAAAAAAAGTAAACTTCATGGAAAGGAGCTTGGGTTTTGGAATAAAAAACACATTAAGCCTTTCTCTAAAGTTATACAGGTGTGTAAGAATATTGTTATTTTTTTTATTGTATTTCACATGCTAGAGACGGGCGACTAAATTAATAAGGGGATTGGAAGATTTAAGTTATGAGGAAAGGTTAACAAGCTTAAACCTGTTTAGTTTAGAGAAACAGCACCTTAGAGGGGATCTGATAACTTTATATAATTATATACGGAGCCTTAGAGGGGCTCTGATAACTTTATATAAATATATACGGGGCCTTAGAGGGGATCTGATAACTTTATACAAATATATACGGGGCCTTAGAGGGGATCTGATAACTTTATATAAATATATACGGGGCCTTAGAGGGGGTCTGATAACATTATATAAATATATACGGGGCCTCAGAGGGGATCTGATAACTTTATATAAATATATACGGTGCCTCAGAGGGGATCTGATAACATTATAAAAATATATATGGGGCCTTAGAGGGGATCTGATAACATTATAAAAATATATATGGGGCCTTAGAGGGGATCTGATAACTTTATATAAATATATACGGGGCCTTAGAGGGGCTCTGATAACTTTATATAAATATATACGGGGCCTTAGAGGGGATCTGATAACTTTATATAAATATATACGGGGCCTCAGAGGGGATCTGATAACTTTATATAAATATATACGGGGCCTTAGAGGGGATCTGATAACTTTATATAAATATATACGGGGCCTTAGAGGGGATCTGATAACTTTATATAAATATATACGGGGCCTCAGAGGGGATCTGATAACTTTATATAAATATATATGGGGCCTTAGAGGGGGTCTGATAACTTTATATAAATATATATGGGGCCTCAGAGGGGATCTGATAACTTTATATAAATATATGGGGCCTCAGAGGGGATCTGATAACTTTATATAAATATATACGGGGCCTCAGAGGGGATCTGATAACATTATAAAAAATATATACGTGGCCTTAGAGGGGATCTGATAATTTAATATAAATATACAGTATATGGGGCCTTAGAGGGGATCTGATAATTTTATATAAATATATACGGAGCCTTAGAGGGGATCTGATAATTTTATATAAATATATACGGGGCCTCAGAGGGGATCTGATAACTTTATAAAAAATATATACGTGGCCTTAGAGGGGATCTGATAATTTAATATAAATATATATGGGGCCTTAGAGGGGATCTGATAATTTTATATAAATATATACGGGGCCTTAGAGGGGATCTTATAATTTTATATAAATATAAACAGGGCCTCAGAGGGAATCGGATAACTTTATATAAATATATAAGGGGCTTTAGAGGGATCTGATAACTTTATTTAAATATATACAGAACCATTAAAAAACCATTGTCTGGAAACCTATTCATTAATAGGATTATACACAGGACACGAGGTCACCCATTTAGACTGGACGAAAGGAAATTCAGCCTAAAGCACAGGAAGGGTTATTTTACGGTGAGAACAATAAAGCTGTGGAATTCTCTGCCTGTTGAGGTGGTTGGGTCAGCGTCTGTACAGTCTTTTAAACAACTCATACGGGATGGGTAATATACAAAGGCACTTAGGAAGGTATATAGAGATGTGTACAAAGGTGGAAAATGTGTGGATTTGTCAGACACCCAGCAGACACAAGAGTTGTACAATAAAAAAAAAGGGGGGGGATCCCTTAGGCGCATATGTGTCAAAATTGGTATATATACTGCGTGACACTTTTACAGTAAGTGGACATGTCTAAATAATATTTTGAGTAGATAGTTCATAGGTGGTGGAGAATCTGTCTTTTTCAGATGGTCTCTAGAGGGGAAACAAAAGGCAGACAGGGGGAACACAATTGTGCAGCATTTGGCAGTATATGCCCCTTTTGATTCTCCCCTATGGGGTACATACTAGACCCAGAGCCTCTTCGCCCAGCTCTGGGGATGAACAGCCTGTGAGGTCCTTTAGGTAGCCTCTAACCTCCTTTATACCGCAAACAGTCTTCCAGAACCCAGCAGGAATGGTCAAGGGGAACAAGAAAAGGCCTCGGGTCCAGAACTTTAAAATGCCCTTTTTTATTTAGTAAAATATAGGCATAAAACGGTATTTAAACAAGGATAAAAAGTTAATAAATCTGAAACGCGTTTCGCCAGCCATCTGGCTTCATCAGTCAGTAAAATAATATAAATGTTGTTGGCCTTTTAAACAACGGCTGGATGAGTTCCTGCAGACACAGAATATTAAGGGTCATAATATTTAATGTGGGTAAAAGCTGCTTGATCCAAGGAGAAATCTGACGCCATCTGGGGTCAAGAAGAATTTTTTCCCAGTATGTTGCATATTGGCAAGCATTTCAGACTGGGTTTTTTGCCTTCTTTTGGATCAACAGCAGTAGGTGATGTTTGAGAGGCTGAACCCGATGGACGCACGGCTTTTTTAATATGTAATATCATATGAAATACAGATTTGGGGATAATTCTACATTTACTGACACAGAGTGTTACAAAACAAGTTTTACTCTACATAGCAGGAATGTAACGGCAAATATGGAGCGACGATAAGGTACAGTTGTGTTCAAAATTATTCAACCCCCACTGAAATTGAGTGTTTTGGCCAGTTTGACATAGATTTTGATCATTCAGTCATCTTGCTTACAATTAAATCAAAGTCCCACCAGAGGTTCTCAATCGGATTTAAGTCAGGTGACTGCGATGGCCACTCCAAAATGTTCCAGCCTTTAATCTGCAACCATGCTCTAGTGGACTTGGAGGTATGCTTGGGATCATTGTCCTGTTGAAAGGTCCAACGTCTCCCAAGCCTCAGGTTTGTGACGGACTGCATCACATTGTCATCCAATATCTCCTGGTACTGAAGAGAATTCATGGTACCTTGCACACGCTGAAGCTTCCCTGTACCTGCAGAAGCAAAACAGCCCCAAAGCATGATTGACCCCCCGCCATGCTTCACAGTAGGCGAGGTGTTCTTTTCTTCATAGGCCTTGTTCTTCCTCCTCCAAACATAGCGTTGATCCATGGGCCCAAACAGTTCTAATTTTGTTTCATCAGTCCACAGAACACTATCCCAAAACTTCTGTGGTTTGTCCACATGACTTTTGGCATACTGCAGTCGACTCTTCTTATTCTTTGGAGACAGCAAGGGGGTGCGCCTGGGAGTTCTGGTACTGTATTACAAAACCAATTGATGTCATTTTAGTTGCATATGGTTCTTTAAAAAGTCCTTGTAGGATTTCATTCTGAATACAATTACAAATGTACACTAAATTCCCTAAAACCCTTTACAGCATTGGGGGTTGAATAATTTTGAACACAACTGTATGATTCCAGACTGTAAGTAAACATCGGCATCTCGAACTACCGGGATGAGGACGAGAATAGGTTTTCAGGAAGTGCGTCTTGTATTCAAAAAGTGATATCAGCTGCTAGAAAGAAAATCACTAGGGTTTGTGATCTCCTGCACACATGCCCTCACACACTGGCAGGTCCTGTGGGCATGCCGGTATATGGCTGACTGGTTATGCACATCCGATTTCTTTGTCATAGACAATGTGTAAATAATCTGCTCTGAACCAGCTTCTATTAGTCTGCTAGAACTGTGGTTCCCAAACTGGTCTTCAGGCCCCCCTAACAGGCCAGGTTTCAGGGATTACTTTGGAGCATGGCAGACTGAATCCTGCAATCACTGAGAAGCAAATCATGTCACCTGTGCTGTGCTTCACATATCCTGCAAACCTGGCCTGTAGGGGGACCTGAGCACCAGGGTTGGGAACCACTGTTAGAGAATTTAATTCTACATATACATTGTGCTGCAAAAAGGCTAGCAATTGTATAGAATTGGTGTAAAACTCTTGGTTTAAATTTTTTTTAAAAAAACTCTTCCCCTGGGCCACGCTTGTCAATCAAAGTGTTGGCACAGCAGTCCGATCCGGCTTCTGTGCCAATAAAGAGGTGCACTTTGCTCGGGGAAGCATCTATAAGGAGGGTGTATGAGGTTTACTATCAAAATGACGCCTGGTTTTTACCATGGGTGATAATGTCAATGACAAAATAACCCCTGGACCTGGTCGCGTACCGAAAACTGTTGAATAATGACACGAGCTTCCGTTTTAAACAGTGTTATTTGGGTAAGGGGTATAACAACAGAACAACCAGCATGGCAACTGATAGGCTCCTGCTCATTAGGGATGAGCTGTTCGGGTTCGGACGGTTCGGAGTTCGACCCGAACTTTGGCAGTTCGAAAGTTCGCGAATTTCGAACTTTTTGGGTCTGCTCGGTTCGAGTTCGAAAAAAAAAAGAAATTTTGAAAAAAGTATAGAAAATGCTTAAAAAAATACTAAAAAATCTAGAAATAAAGAGACTCTTTACTGCAGAATATTATAAGCAATGGTTTATTAGATATTGAATTAAAAACTAATGTGTACGTGGAAAGATTATCAACTCTAAATGACCTCTGTTCACAAACGGGCATAACACCAGGTGTTTTTAGTCTGGTAATCAATTTGATACATTGTACAACATACTGAGGGTGGTGTGGTGTCTGCTTCTGATCTGATTGAGATTTGAGAATTAATTTCCCAAAAACATCCTAATATGCTGCATTTAACCCTTTCACTGCTGAGGCTTTTCACACCTCTGTGCCCTAGGTCATTTTTACCGCTTTCGCTCATCATGATTAGCCGCGTTTTGTAGCCATATTTTGATATATGACCCAGACATATTATATATCGTTCTTTCCGGCAGACTTGGCAGATTCATAATATGTCATTATTATATGTATACGTTATGTCATGTCTGTATATTATAATAAAAATGCAATAAAATTTGAATTTTCAATAATTTATTACGTGTAAAGTGTTTTTTTTCACATTTTAAAATGCAATCGTTTGCGGTTATATTTTGTATGGGGTGCGCTTGTTAAAAAAATTAGAAATGGGGTCTCGTTACATTTTTTTTTTGGGGAAAATTTCGCTTTTTTTAACAAACGCACCGCATACAAAAATTGTTAGTGCAGCATTATTGTTCACTTTATAATTGAAATGGGAACAATATTGCTGCATTAACAAAACAAAAACAAAAAAAAAACTTGTTTATTTTTTTTTAAATATATATATATTTTAAAAAAAAACCATTTGTCATGCTCATGTTTGATATCCTTGGAAAGGCCATGGTCTGGCCGATCCAACGATATCAAACATTAACCCCTAGCTGCCACGGATCGGGAGATAGGGGGTTCATTGGAACCCCCTATCTCCACCATTGGTGGCAGCTAGGGGTTAACTCCAGGACTGGCGTCATCGTGCTATGCACGATGACGCCAGTCCTCAGGGGGAGTTCCTGGAGGCTTGGCCGACATCTAAGATGTCGGCCAGCTCCAGGAGAGGATCACGATCCGGCGCTTTTCAGCGCCGATTCGTGATCCGGCTCCCCAGGGGTTAATCACAGCCACCGTTTGGAAGGGCAGGCTGTGCCCTTCCAAACGGTGCGTGGATTAACCCCCTGCCCCCCAGGGATCGGGAGGGAGAGAGGTCTGAAGGACCTCCCCCTCCCTTTCAGGCGCTTCCTCCGCACATGCGGGGGGGGCGCCTGAATTAGATGTCATCGCGCCGCCGCGATGACATCTAATTGCTCCACCGGGGTCCCGGAGTGCTGGGCTGACATCCAAGATGTCAGCCCGCACCGAGGGGCGCAGCAATCCGCCGGAATCAGCGCGTCCATAGCACAGGAGAAACCACTTGGCTGGACGCGCTGAGCGCGTCCATAGCAGCCAAGTGGTTAACTTGTGTTTGAAAAAATTCAAAATAACATCTTAGGCTAGGGTCAGACTAACGCATTTTTCGCGTTGTCCGTGAAAAAGTGTGTTCAAACGAATGGACGCATTTTTTCACGGAATACGCGATAGCGGTCATACGATGCGCATTTTCGGCCGTGATTTTGTACGGTTATCAATAAAACACTTTTTGCGTCTGGACGTTATGTTGGCCGGACATTATCGGCGTCTGACATCTCCTAATCACGCACACACGCCGCTAGCGGACGCAGCACACTCTGTACGTCAGTACTAGCGGTTTGACGTTCTCGAAAAAATGCGTTCGTTTGCCACTTGCGTTGCGCGGCCGCACTTTTGTGCGGACGTTCTTCGTTTGCTGCCCGTCATTGGACGTAATTTGCTGCTAGCGCGGCCGTGATTTAGTGTGGCTAAACGTACGTTAATACTGCGTTAGTCTGACCTTAGCCTAAGGCTAGGGTCAGATGAGCGCATTTTGGACGGACTGTGCGTCCGTGCAGTACGGACGTACTTTCTGACTGATAACAAGGTAGTGGCCAAACAGTCCGTTTTTTTCACTGACGTATTTTTTGACTGATGTAGCAGGGAAAATAAATTAAAATGAAAAAACATTCTGTCCGTCAAAACTGCTGGACGTATAAATGCAGTCCGTCTGACCTCGTTTCATCACTCACACACAAAGCTACACGGACGTTGCGGACGTGGCGCACTCCGCACGTCCGTTCTAGCAGTATTACGTTCTTGCCTAACCTGTGTCCGTTTGCTGCGTCCGCCATGCATCGGCACTTCCGTGCGGACGTACTTCGTGTGTGGGGCTCCATTGGTCAGAATGCTATGCTGCCCCGGACGTACAAATGTGCGGCAACACGGACGTGATAACTGCGCTCGTCTGACCCCAGCCTTAAGCAATGTTATTTTTCACCTCGGGATTAAACATTCACAGGGTTATTCAGAGAGCGGTGAAAAGCAGGAGAATAACTGGAAAATTCTAGGTCAAAATAGCCAAACCAGAAAAATTCTCCCATTTATCTCACTTTCCAAATCGGCTATTTGGTCTAGATTGTTCTCTTCTCTTGCCAGTTCTCCTGGCTTTCACCTCTCTCTCAGGGTTGTTCAGAGAAAGGTGAAAACCAGGAGAATGGCAGGAAAAGAGAACAATCTGGACCAAATAGCTGATTTGGAAAGTGAGCTAAGGCTAGGGTCAGACTAACGCATTTTTCACAGCGACCGTCAAAAAGTGTGTCCGAACGCATTGCCTTATTTTTTCAAGGAATGCGCGAAAACGCTCATACGATGCGCATTTTTGTGCGTGATTTTTTACGGATCCAAACCAGGAAACTTTGGGTGTCTGGACGTTATGTTGGCCGGACATGAGCAGGGTCTGACGTCTCCAAATCACGCACACACGCCGCTAGTGGACGCAGCGCACTCTGTACGTCCGTACTAGCGGTTCTGCGTTCTCGAAAAAATGCGTTCATTTTCCACTTGCGTTGCGCAGCTGGACTTTCGTGCGTTTGTACTTCGTATATTGGCCGTCATTGCCCGTCATTTGCTGCTAGTGCGGCCGTGATTAAGTGCGCCTAAACGCATGTTAAAAATTCGCTAGTCTGACCCTAGCCTAAATGGGAGAATCTTTCTGGTTTGGCTATTTTGACCTAGAGTTTTCCATTCTCCAGTCATTCTCCTGCTTTTCACCGCCAAAAAATCAGTAAACTTTTTCTGCGTGTCCGAAAATGTCTCCTCTTTTCATACAGACTGCCGCCCCAAGCAGTTGTTTATGGATAGATTAAAGGAAAAGCATTTACCGTCATTTGAAATGTCATTTTTAGGTTTTTACATATTTCTATACATCCTAGAAATCCGCCACTTCACGGGCAGGTTATGGGGACCTCCTAGGCACGATATTTGAAGGAATTTTTCGTTTTTTTTTTAACCCTTATTTCATGGAAAACTCACTGTCCCTTTAAAAACTTTTTATTTAACCTTTTTGTCCTTGTTTCCTGTCCCCCAGGGCACTACCCAGACCCCCATACACTTTTTATGGCAAATATCTAGCATATATGCCCTCTTGGAGGGCACTCTACAAACCGAATTTTCAGCCCCATTGACTTGTATGGGGTCCGAGTTCGGGTTTGGGTTCGGACCAGAACATTTGGAAAGTTCGGGTTCGGCTTTGAACCGAACTCGGGGAGTGTTCGGCTCATCCCTACTGCTCATCTCTCCTCTTCTTTAGAACTTTGATAGAGCACAACTAGATACAATTACCTCATTCCCACTCGCGCCTCCACCACAAAATAAAACTTATAAGAGGGAGAGTGTTTGTTCAAACAACATAACATCTCAGGAGCTTAATCTCCAATAATATGGCGTTTTGCGGTCCTGCACTTGTCCTTTTTCCTTTTTGAAAATTTTTTGACCGCTTGCCATCTTTGGACCCAACAGCGATATCTATATACAGTATAAATATATTTTTTAAATTCAGTTTCATACAAAATGTTTTATTATTATTTATTGGAACCTGACTTAGGTCCCTATTACATTCCTCACGCATTTTCGTTTGCGCGCGCAAATGTGCATTTGCGCGAGGGGCAAAACCCTTTGCGCAGAACATCGTATTACAACGTTCACGAAAACGATGTGCGTATCGTTTAACGCGGATGGACCTGCTGAGCGTGATGAACTGTGCGCGTCCTATACTTAACATTGTGAGCACAAATGCGTTTGTGCGCTGGTACGCGGATGGTATTACAATCGATGCGCATCTTTTAACGAACGACGTTTACGCGCATAATTTTAACGTCTTTGAAAAGCTGCTGGTAACGGCAAATCGGAACGTTCTGGCCGAGACGAAATACACCAGCACGAAAAAAAAAATACAGCACAGTATAGTTACACATTCTACACATACCCAAACAAAAAAATTGTGAATTCGTGCATATTTCTTTTATTGCTGCAGCATATATACTCAGATTTACTTTGACAGGCGCAAAATTTAAGTGTGTCAAATAAGGTAAATTGATGTCAATTAAGGTTCTTAATTCTGATTGGCTGAATCCTGCGAAAAAAACAGTCTGCACACTGATTTACGTGCGCTACGTTACTGCGCGTATTACTCTTCGTTTTGCGCTTCGTTTTTACGAACGTTATCTCGGGACGGATGAGAAAATGCATTCGGATCGTAATACCACCATTAACTTTTGCGCGATAACGCTGGACGATGCGCGCAAATAACTTGCGCTGCACGAACGAAATTGCGCGAAGAATGTAATAGGGGCCTAGACTTTTATTTTTTAGCATGTACCTAATGTTATGTTTTCGTTCCTGTTCCCCTCAATAATTTTAGGAATTGCAGCCAATATCCACGGATTCCCGAGACTCAGATTCCTGCCTCTTTACAATGAATTTACATTTATTTTCTTCACCCTATAAATGTTAATACGTGTTTCATTCTTGTTGTCCTCTCGAGTGTCACATATCGTGGCCTGATTTTTGGGAAGGGGACATTGATTGCGAGCTGTAGACAGCCATGATTGGTTTTGATTCATTGTTCAACTAAAACTAATTGAGTTTCTTACATATCTGCGTTCTGCGTTCGATATGTGCATATTCCACGAAATCACGTGGCCGCATTAGCACATTTCACAGAAAAAGCAGAATGATCTGCTCAAAAGACAAACACGTTATTTCCTGGACGCCGGCAAGCAACAAATTCTAATTTGTTGTGTCCCCCATCAATGCGAGTTAAAATCTACTTGTATATTGTCATGTGGGATGTCTACAGGATTTATAGAACATGCCACATGGATATACAGTATGCTAGGAAGCATCGAAATGCAAGATGGGCTTTAATGAAGGATTAGATGAAACATTTGGGGGCTTTTCTGCAAGAAGCTACATAAGATCTTGCGTCGTGTAGCATAGTCAATAAGGCCAGTAAGAAAAAGGACAAAACCTGAAGTGGAATGGGTTAATTCCGGTGTCTGAGTGAAAGGACATATTCTCCAAATCTACGGATAGGTGGACTGATTCTCTAGGTCTCAGGATAGAAACATAGAAACATAGAAAATGTGGGCAGATAAGAACCTTTCGGCCCATCTAGTCTGCCCAATTACATTGATACTTTACCTGGATTTATCTTTTGTTTAGGATAGCCTCATGCCTATCCCATGCCTGCTTAAATTCAATTACTGTTTTGGCCTCTACCACTTCAACTGGAAGACTGTTCCATGTATCCACCACCCTCTCAGTAAAATAATGCTTCCTGATGTTACTTTTAAACCTTTGCCCCTCTAATCTAAGACTATGTCCTCTTGTTTTGCTACTTTGTTTCCTTTTAAATATACTCCCTTCCTCTACCTTGTGGATTCGAATGTGGATGAATTGAGTGTTCGTTTGGTCTCAAATTGTAGAGGGACATTCTTTAGGTCTCGGGGTGAATAGGGAAATTCTTCTGGTCTTGAGGTGAATATGTAGAATTCACTAGTTTCAGTGCTTGGTGGGAATAGTGAGATTCTGAAGGTCTCAGGAAGTGGGGGAGGATATAGTGTCTTGTGATAAATATGGAGATTCTACAGGTCTCAGGGGATAGAGTGGGGAATTAGTGAGATTCTCCAGGTCTCGGAAAGAATAGTGCCAGGTCTCGGAAAGAATAGTGAGATCTCTAGGTCTGGGGAAGAATAGTGAGATCTCCAGGTCTGGGGAAGAATAGTGAGATCTCCAGGTCTGGGGAAGAATAGTGAGATCTCCAGGTCTCAGGATGAATAGTGAGATCTACAGGTATGGGGAAGAATAGTGAGCTCTACAGGTCTCAGGATGAATAGTGAGATCTCCGGTCTGGGGAAGAATAGTGAGATCTCCGGTCTGGGGAAGAATAGTGAGATCTCCAGGTCTCAGGGATGAATAGTGAGATCTCCAGTCTGGGGAAGAATAGTGAGATCTCCAGGTCTCGAAAATGAATAGTGAGATCTCAAGGTCTCGGGGATAAATAGTGAGATCTCCAGGTCTCGGGATGAATAGTGAGATCTCCAGGTCTCGGGAAGCCTAGTGAGATCTCCAGGTCTTGGGGATGAATAGTGAGATCTCCAGGTCTCGGGAAGCATAGTGAGATCTCCAGGTCTTGGGGATGAATAGTGAGATCTCCAGGTCTCGGGAAGCCTAGTGAGATCTCCAGGTCTTGGGGATGAATAGTGAGATCTCCAGGTCTCGGGAAGCCTAGTGAGATCTCCAGGTCTTGGGGATGAATAGTGAGATCTCCAGGTCTCGGGAAGCATAGTGAGATCTCCAGGTCTTGGGGATGAATAGTGAGATCTCCAGGTCTGGGGACAAATAGTGAGATCTTCAGGTCTCGGGATGAATAGTGAGATCTCCAGGTCTGAGGATGAATAGTTAGATCTTCAGGTCTGAGGATGAATAGTTAGATCTTCAGGTCTGGGGACAAATAGTGAGATCTGCAGGTCTGGGGAAGAATAGTGAGATCTCCAAGTCTCGGGATGAATATGGAGATTCTATAGGTCCAAGGGGCTGTGGGGAATAGTGAGATTCTCCAGGTCTCAAGACAGATTGGGACTTTCGTAAGGTCTCTGGATGGGGGGATTCTTCTGGTCTTAAAGTGTCTATGGAGATTCCCCAAGTTTCAGGGCTTGGTGGGTACAATGATATTCTCCAGGTCTCAGGAAGTGTGTTTGGGGGGGAGATGGGACATAAATGCTTGAGATCTTGGGATGAATATGGAGATTCTTCAGATGTCAGGCGATGGGGTGGAGGAATAGCAAGATTCTCCAAGTCTAGGAGTGAATAGCGAGATTCCCCAGGTCTGCAGATAAAAATGGAGATTCTTCAGATCTCGGGATGAATAGAGAGATTTTCTAGGTCTGGGGATAAATATGGAGATACTTTATATTCTCTGGGTCTCTGATAGCAGGTTAATCCTCAGTTTATTAGGGTGATTTGTTAGTTTTGCACTATGCAACGGTGAATGGGCAGATTGTCAGGGAGAGGAAGCCAGGGCCAAGTGTTTTCTATGAGGCTATTTCCAGTACTCTCCCTATTGGCACTGTCTAGTAAATTAGTCTTGGCTGTGATTCATACGGTACATGGCAGAGTATACACATTTAATGCTACGCAGAGGTCAATTCAATACACTGAACATGGAAATACACCTGATATTCTCCAACAGAGTTTATACCGCCCCGGCTGTTGGTTTTGTAAGCCACAAATTGAGTCCTCTGCAATAACGTTGAAGCGGATTGCTCACTGCAGGAATATCCATTAGTCTGGATGGGCCTCTCCTCATACATTAGTGAGTGTGTACACTGCAAAGAGGAGGCATTCTTCTATGAGAGATGAAAGATAGGCCAGCTTTTGGAAATTACCTTCCATGGCACATGCTACAAATGCTCAGGGAAAGCAATCGAGCTAATAGATTACAGTAATTATCCAATCTTTGGCTACTTTGTATCGGCATGCTATAAATACAGCTCACATTAGAACAAGGTACTCTCCGACTGTACATGAAAGGTCAGTGTAATTTGCAAGTCACTAGTCATTAGAATATGCTAAAAACCATGGCTGCAGGGCTCGGATTTTTAATGATGAATACATTGATTATTAAGTAGCAAGCAAGAAAGAAAAAAATGGAGCCGCGGCAGCGTGATGATAGGTGCCATTATTTTATTTTTTGGGGGGGTATAAGAGCCTTCGAGACGCATGTTTTGAGAAATCTAAATCGGGGTGAGTCGGAATACCTCCGAGCGAGCCCGACACATATTTAAATGGGGGAAAACTTGAGACATGTTTGTGATACGATCCCTAATAAATCTGGAGGAAGACTCAGACTCCTGACAATAGCAGGGTAACGGCGCGCTCCATCTCACTCGCGCTTTTTAGAATTTAAGATCGCTGGCAAAGAATATAAATTGTGGCTGATCTTGGGCAGATGCAGTGCGGTTTAATGTTGGCCATCATAAATCTCTCGTTCCAGATATGCAAATGAGGCACTATTTTAAAAAGATAATTTCTCACACGGTGATCACATTCATTTGTGAAGTGCTAGTTTATTCGACGCTGCCGGGAAATATGTATGTCACTTGAAGAAGAGCGTTACGGCACGGGCCAAGGTTGGGGGGAAGCTTTGCGGGGAGCACAGAAGAAGACAACAACAGCTGTGAATTAAAAAAGGGAAAAAAACACAGAAACACAACAAGGACTTTTCATTTATCTGCATCCTCGTGCATCTCAGAGGTAACTGGCAGTGGAATTCGCGTCTAGTCCCATTTGTCTAACATTGTCACATTTATTAATTGGTCATGAGCTGGGTTCCTCCACGGTTCCTCCTATTTGGTGATGGACTGGAACCATTAAAAACACTTTTTACTCATACTCTGGGGCATGGGCCTGGTCAGCAATTTACACCTGAATGGGTTTTACTGCTGTGCTTGGAATAAAAGATAAGGGAGAAGAGCAAAACGCCTTTCTACGACATCTATCCACTGTCTATTGACCACTACAACGTGAAAGCTAGGGGATGGTAGAAAAAAAATAATCAAAAATGTATCAAATGTATTATAATTTACTGACGAGCTTCACAAACCACAGTTGTGAGTCCTTGGCCTATCCCAGTTATTCTCAACCATTGTGATGTGGCTGACTGGTGTGCTGTGATTACAGGAATCCAAAATGGCTAAAAGCAACAGGAGTCCATGGGACTCCACAGAGCCAGACGCAATCCTGCTCGAGGGGGATCTGGCATGGACGGTGGAAGGATTCACGTAGGAACCCTGGAAAGTATTTGTTCCCAGTGTTTAGCTGTCCACAGAGAGAAGAGGAGGCGGATTGTGACGCCCTCCTCAATGAGGGATCTGAGGCAAGTACTGGATTTTATGGTAACATCAGCTTAATGACAGACTATCTGACATCCTTGACGTACACTGTCTGCAGCACTTCCCTCCAAAATGCAGCATTTGTGCTGAGCCTTCTTTGGTCACAAGTTGGGTGAGGACTGAGGAGGCTTCTGTCTCCGACTTCCTTTGGAGCTTAGTGGTGCACAGGCTCAACTCAGTGAACCCATCTGTAAGGTGGCCAACCTATGGAACTTCATAGAGTGCCTAGGCAGCGCATAGAACTGCATCCACTTAATTCACCATGGGGAGGCATGAGAAGTTGAGAACCTCTTTCAATGACTCCCACTGAGCATCCCCATCAGGCCGTCACGGTTCGCTTTGCCGTTGTGCAGGCCAGGCTTACTGTAGATGGGTTTGGGTTGAAATCCCTACAACCAGGTTCCCTAATGCCAAAATCCTGACGGCCAACTTCCCTACACGGCCAACTTCCCTACACAGACAACTGTCTGACGGCCAACTTCCCTACACGGCCAACTTCCCTACACAGACAACTCCCTGACGGCCAACTTCCAGACATCCAAAATCCCAGTGGTTAACACTAACACTACTCCCTAACCCCCTAAACCTAGCCCTAACCCTAACCCCCCAAACCTATCCCTAACCCCCTAAACCTAACCCTAGCCCTAACCCCCTAAACCTAGCCCTAACCCTAACCCCCTAAACCTAACCCTAGCCCTAACCACTAAACCTAGCCCTAACCCCCCTAAACATAGCCCTAACCCCCCTAAACCTAGTTCTAACCTTTTTTTCGCTTATAATTAAACTGTGGATCTTGGCTGAACATATTTTTTGGGGGGTTGAGGTGGTGTGGGGGGGGGGTTTGAAATCTCTTTCTGACTTTCAGTGGTAACTTTTATCCCCCTCCGACAATAATCTGATGTATTTAATGTGCATGCAAAGGACAAATCCTTGCTAGGTAGGACACGTTTTATCTGTCTTGCCGTCTCCTATCCCAGACATCTGCGCACCGCCCCAATATAAATTTACAACAGGTGCTTATCAATTTTAAGAATTATTTGCGTTTCGGACTCTGAGCCGGAGGAGTCACAGCCAGTTCACAAAAATGAATTTGTCTGATGGTGATCGGGATGCGCTCCCCTGCTTGGTGCTAGCAGTAAAACGATTCTGCTGGGGGAGAAACACGTTTAATCACACAGCGACTTCATTTTAACTGTGGTTAATTAGATTTCTTTCTGATTGCTAATTAATTCCCATAAACGTTACACAGGTTTTATAACTGTATTCCTTTCAGGCTGTAAAGGTATCATTTAGACATTACTAGAACCCTCCCATACGTCGGTGCAAGTGATCTTTAAAACTACGCCACTTAAATAATTCTCTTTCAGACTTCCCCCTGGCCTGGCTGAATAATTCTGTCTGCATTCCTCCTGTGCTGAGGAATGGCTGTGTGTGTGGTCATCCGATGCTGAAGGATATATAATTATATATTATCAAAGTTATCACTGTTACAAAGAATAGATGTATTGGAATGGATGCAACCTGCCTTTCCTACACCACTCACAGACCATCATTCCTACACCACTCACATACGACATCCTACACCACTCACAGACCGCCATTCCTACACCACTCATAGACCACCATTCCTACACCACTCACATACGACATCCTACACCACTCACAGACCGCCATTCCTACACCACTCATAGACCACCATTCCTACACCACTCACAGACCACCATTCCTACACCACTCACATACGACATCCTACACCACTCAGAGCACAGTCCACCATTGCTAAAGGTCTCCCTTAGAGCAGCTCATTATTAGTGCAACACTCTCTCACCATTCCTGCACTTTTTAGGTCCAGCATTCCCAGCACTACTCCCTGGCATGGCCCAGCATTCCTACTGGCCTCCATTCCTGTACTAATCCCTAAGCACAGCCCACCATTCATGCAAAGTTTCCTGAGCACAGCTAACCATCCCTACACATCTCCATGTACACAGGCACCATTCTTGTACCACTCCTTGAACGCAGGCCACCATTCCTGCATAGCCTCTCACCAAAGCACAGCTCCCTGAGCACATCCCGCCATTCTTGCACCAGTTCCTGAGAAGAGGTGTTTGCACCATTCACTGTTCACAGTCCATTGCTTCTGCCCCACACTCTACACACAGCTCAACATTCATGCATCACTCTCTGCACACAGATCACCATTCATGCAAAGTTTCCTGAGCACAGCTAACCATTCCTACACCTCCCCATGTACACTGGCACCATTCCTGTACCACTCTTTGCACGCGGGCCACCATTCCTGCACGTCTTCTTGAGCACAGCCTCTCAACGTAGCACAGCTCCTGGAGCACATCGTACCATTCTTGCACCAGTTCCTGAGAGCAGCCTTCTGTGCTTACACCATTCACTGTTCACAGTCCACTGCTTCTGCCCCACACTTTACACACAGCCCACCATTCATGCATCACACTCTACACACAGGCCACCATTCATGCATCACCCTCTGCACACAGGCCAGTATTTGTGCACTATCTACATACAGCCCACCATTCATGCATCACACTCTACACACAGCCCACCATTCATGCATCACACTCTACACACAGCCCACCATTCATGCATCACACTCTACACACAGCCCACCATTCACGCATCACCCTCTGCACACAGGCAAGTATTTGTGCACTATCTACATACAGCCTACCATTCATGCTCCTCTCCCTGAGCACAGCTAACCATTCCTGCTCCACATCTCCTGTCCTACAAAGCTCCATTCATCAATGTTCTCAATTTATACAGAGCCCACCATTCCTCATCCTCATTCCACATCTATACACAACTCCTCATTTACACCTAATCTCAATGCAAACCACACCATTCTGTTCCTCTACCACCTCACACATGAACCCACCATTCACTCACCGCAAATAGTGCCGGCCATTCACCATGCCCAACCATTCCTTTCACGCACAGAGAGAATAAAAATCTCTCGAACATGAGATCCCATTGGCTAGAAAGGGAAATCTCACTGGTGAGGTAATAATAATACATTCATTAATCTATGTGGTGGAACGGGTTCCTTTATTAATGAGGAAATCACACGTCCTATTTACGGTAATCTGCAAGGTTTAAAATTAATTTAACGTGGCCCTCGGTGACCTCCAATCTGTGAAGACAAAGCTCAGGCATTGTACTAAACGTTAAGGCATTCATTAAACATTTTATGCAAATAGTGTTTGTTTATAAACAAATTAACTGCTCGCATTTTCAAAACAGGTGCTGTGTTGTGAATGCGCAGTAAATGATGTGGTACTGAAAGAATTAATTAGACCTTCAGATGTAATTAGTTGCAATAATTTGCGTGATTAGCGGCTTGGTTAAGGAGTAAGGCACACACATTGTAATGCATGGCAGAGTCACTGCAGTAGACGTGGGTTTCATATGGAGAGAATCAGCTTTCCCGTGTTGAGGAAATTTTTCAAAAAATTGCTGACATAACCAGACTTAGCTGCCAAGTTTGCGGTGGGGGGAGCGTGTTGTCTAAGCGTATAGGATAGGGCACAGCGTGGAGGGTAGACCCCCGCAGAGCCCTCATATGGTTCTTATTGTGGTTAACTCTTTGTGTCAACAAGATGAGTAAAAACACTCTGGGCCCTATTACAATCTTCGCGCAAACGTATTAACGCATTAACGCGAGGGGTAAAATCCTTTGTGCAGAACGTCGTATTACAACATCATCGCAACAAACGCGCACACTCGTCTAACGTGGGTGAACCTGCGCGAACCCTGCGCGAGCTTACTGTACTGCACGCGTCCTATACATAACATTGCGAGCGCAAATGCGTTTGTGCGCTGGTACGCGGATGGTATTACAATCTATGCGCAGTTTGTAACGCACAGCCTTTGTGCATAATTTTAGCAACTCCTAAAAGCTGGTGTTAATGGCAAATTCTATCAACCTGGCCGAAACCAAATACACCAGCCCAAAAAAACATACGCAGCGAAGTATAGTTACACATTCTACACATACCCAACCAATAAAATGGAGAAGTTGTGCTTGCATTTATTATTGCTGCAGCAAATATACTCAGATTGACTTTGGCAGGCGCAAAAAACGTTTTATGCGCGTTATTGCTCGACTGGTGAAAAAATACGCAAGGATTTTAATTCCAGCGTTGATTTCCACGCGTTAACGTTCAACGAATGGCACACAAATTCCCGCGTTGCGCAAGCATTTTAACGCGAAGATTGTAATAGAGCCCTCTGTGTCTTATCTGTGCATGCTGTTGAAAGGGTTAAATAAGGGTGCAAATATTGGGTATGTATTTATCTTGCTGTTATAATATCTGGGGGATCTGAGCAAAACAATCTAGTAGAAAGAGTATATTTGCATTCCAGCTTGATGTTTTTTTGTGTTTTTTTTTACCCCGTTTTTCATTTTCTTTCTTTATACCTGAATGCTCATTTTTTTTCCTGTTAAATTCTTTACATATGTTCACCCAAACTGTGCTTCAATAAATGTTAACCACTCGTATCCAACACACAATGCCTGAAGCTCATGCCCAGCTTCACACAATGCCCGCACCTCATGCAAGCTTCACGCAATGCCTACAGCTCATGCCCAGCTTCACTCTGCCTACATCTCATGTCCAGCTTCACTCTGCCTACAGCTCATATGTCCAGCTTCGCACAATGTCTGCACCTCATGCCAAGCTTCACGCAATGCCTACAGCTCATGCCCAGCTTCACACAATACATACAGCTCATGCCCAGCTTCACACAATACATACCAGGGACGTGCGGTCAGGGGTGGCAGGTGAGGCAGAGCCTCATCTGCCATTAAGGGCTGCAGTTGCACAGTCAAACTCACCTGCTCATGTTTCCCCGTCAGCTCTGTCCATTCTCCACTGCACTCCCCCCCCCCCCATTCAGCAGCCTGGCTGAGTATGCAATTTGCGTAGCAGGACGCTCTGCAAATCACGTAGGCTGCCAAGAAGTGTGCAGCGCGGCATGTGTATTAAATGAAAAGACATCTGAGCACTGCCCAATTCCTGAACATTGCTCTCCCAGTGCCTCTGAGGCCCTGGAAAAGCAATGGAATAGCTTGGACCAATAGGAAAGCACTATTGGTCCAAGCCATTCAAAAAATGCCTGCATGGGAGGCATGCCTCTCATGCATTGATTGGTGCAGGACAATCAGTGGGCACGGGGCGGTGCTCGGGTGTGGCCTCAGTGTCACACTAGGCTGCCTGTCTGGAGGCCGACAAAGATTCTGGGAGCACAGAAAGCTGTCAGATCGTGGCGAGCACTGAATAGCCAGATCCTAATAACCACTGAGAGCAGTCAGATTGTGGGGTGCCCTGAACAGACAGTTCCTGGGGAGCACTGAGAGCAGACAGATCCTGGGAAGAGCACTGAACCTGAAACTACGTAACCCGTGTATATCTGGCTTTGATACGAACCAGTGCCTCACCAGCCAATGACCTCACCGCACGTCACTGATACATACAGCTCATGCCCAGCTTCACACAATACCTACAGCTCATGCCCAGCTTCAAGCAATGTCTTGCGCTCATTCGCTCATGCCCAGCTTCACACAATACCTACAGCTCATGCCCTGCTTCACACAATGCCTACAGCTCCTGCCCTGCTTCACACAATGCCTACAGCTGATGCCCTGCTTCACACAATACCTACAGCTCATGCCCTGCTTCACACAATGCCTACAGCTCATGCCCTGCTTCACACAATACCTACAGCTCATGCCCAGCTTCAAGCAATGTCTTGCGCTCATTCGCTCATGCCCAGCTTCACACAATACCTACAGCTCATGCCCTGCTTCACACAATGCCTACAGCTCCTGCCCTGCTTCACACAATGCCTACAGCTGATGCCCTGCTTCACACAATGCCTACAGCTCATGCCCTGCTTCACACAATGCCTACAGCTCATGCCCTGCTTCACGCAATGCCTACAGCTCATGCCCTGCTTCACGCAATGATAAATCAATCAATCTGGCACTCTTCAATATTAATCATGGATTTTATTCCTCAGCATAAGAAAAAGAACGTTTCCACCCTGACGGGTCTTTGTCAAGTCTTGTCAGACTTGACAAAGACCCGTCAGGGTCAAAACGTTGGTTTTCTAATGCGGAGGAATAAAATCCATCATTAATATTGAAGAGTGCCGGATTGATTTATTTAATCGTTGGAAGTTACTGGATTTGGGAGTGGATCCCTTCTGGCACCAAACAAGCGGTGAGCAGTATCTAGAACTATTGCTCGATTATTGATTATACAGCTTCACACAATGACTTGCGCACATGCCCAGCTTCAGGTAGTGCCTTGAGCTCATGCCCAGCTTCATGCAGTGCCTTGAGGTCATGCCCAGCTTCACGCAATTCCTTGCACACATGCCCAGCTTCACACAATGACTAAAGCTCGAGCCCAGCTTCACATAATGTGTATAGCTCATGCCCAGCTTCATGCAATGCCTACAGCTCATGCCCAGCTTCACGCAATGCCTACAGCTCATGCCCAGCTTCACGCAATGCCTACAGCTCATGCCAAGCTTCACGCAATGCCTACAGCTCATGCCCAGCTTCACGCAATACCTACAGCTCATGTGTCCAGCTCCACACAATACATAGAGCTCATGCCCAGCTTCACGCAATGCCTACAGCTCATGCTCAGCTTCACGCAATGCCTACAGCTCATGCCCAGCTTCACGCAATGCCTACAGCTCATGTCCAGCTCCACACAATACATAGAGCTCATGCCCAGCTTCACGCAATGACTACAGCTCATGTCCAGCTTCACACAATGCATTGCCTACAACTCATGCCCAGCTCCACACAATGCCTATCCATCATATACCCAGCTTCAAACATTGCTGGCAGCTCACGTCCAGCTTCAATGGATGGCACTTGGATTGCTTTATGGTCTACCCCCACAGCATAACTCCATTACTTGTCCTTGCAGCGAGTCATTCAGACCTGAATCAGCCTGGCTTCTCCAGTCCCCCGTATGCCAACCCAAAGCCAGCCATTGAGAGATTAATATGGAGAGTGGGTTGGCCACAGAGCACCTGCTCTTCATCTATAAGCCCATGGCCACTAAGGAGTTACTTACATAGGGGTACCCATTGTGGGCACTCAACCTGAACGTGCATTTTTTGAAGGGTGCTACTAAGTGGCCAATGTGTAATATACAAAATATACAACATTTCCAACAGTCCATATAATATAGCATTTAAAGGGACACTACGCTTACATAAACTGTATCTAGATTATTTGTGCAGTACAAATAAACTACTTTATAAAACACATGCTGCTGATTTTCTTCTCTTTGAAGTAATTGCATGTAAAAACAGAAAATAAAGTATGTTCTTTATCTCCTGTTTCCATTTTGTGGATTTTTTCCCTTGATGCAACATTCACCAAAAGCTTTGTGACTCTTATTTATTTAATCTACAGTATTTAACAGTTAAAGGGACACTCTAGGCAACATGACCACCTAAGCTATTTTAGGTGATCATGATGCCCGGAGTATCCTGCCCTCTGTCCCCCCTCCCTCTGCTCAGCGGTTCAGCAGAAAATGCTGAAAACAGCTGAGAACTTTACTCCACCCTCCCAGCTGTCAGTCAGCAGAGCGGGAATCATATTTCCCGCTTCTGCCGACTTTTGCCGAGTAGGAGACGTCATCGCGCTTTCAGCTTTCAGCGCGATGACGTCTCTAACTCACCGCAGAAGCTGGCGGCTCCCTTTGAGGGTTAGTGTTACGCGCATCCTCTTGCGCGCAACACTAATCCTCAGAGGGAGCCGGGAGGAAGCCTGCCAATTGGCTGGCTTACGTGAGAGGTGCCCATGCGTGCTTCTCACGTAAACCAGAAGGCAACTTCAATGCAAGAAGGACGGGAGCGGAAGAGGAGGGAGGTGAGTATAAAAAAAAAAAAAACACCGCTGGAAACAAGAGCATTTTAGGGTAAGTATTACAGTTACAAGAAAAATATAAAGATTTATTAAGGGAATAGGGATAGGTTAGGATAAAAAAACGGGGGGTGATTTTTGAGTAGAGTGTTCCTTTAAATGAGGTGAAGGGGGAATGTTTAGATAAAGGCAGCAGGAGGCTATTGTTCTCCAGGCTACATGAGATAAGAGCTATGAGATATGACAGGGAGCTTAAAAGACTTCTAATCTACCCCTGGTGATGTCCTTTGAATACATCCCACACAATACAATGATGTGAGTCGGTGACTGACCCATTCACTCAGTGACACATATATAGGGAAATATCACACAATGGATGCACCCAGTGACACATATCGAGGAAAATATCACACAATGGATGCACCCAGTGACACATATAGAGGAAAATATCACACAATGGATGCACCCAGTGACACATATAGAGGAAAATATCACACAATGGATGCGCCCAGTGATGCATATAGAGGAAAAACAAAGCACATGTATTTTGCGGTATACCCACATACTCGGGATGTGTGTCCAAGTGTGGCTCCCGGCATATACATTTACAGACTGATTATCATTAAAAAAAATGCTAAAAGAAAATCACCTTTTTGAGAATAAATGTGCCATATCTGGGAAATCAAAGTGCCTTTAGAAAATATAAACTAAATTTTAATGTTGTATCCGGTGCTAATGGTAGGTTCCAGATTTAAAATAAAAAAAATTATAGAAAAAAATTATTTGTTTTTAGAAAGTTGCAGAAATTAATCTTAAATAAATCATGGCGTTTTAGGGAAAATACAGCTGATTTTTACGGAGTTCCAAGACGATTATTACATCTGAATTCCGAAGAAAAATCAGCAAACTTGCCTTATTATATTTTCATAAAGATCAGATCAAATATATGCGAACATCTAAGTACAGGGAGAGCAGAGGCCTCTAAGATTCAGAGAGGCTTTGTACTGAGTAATGTTATCTATGAAGAATGCTCACGCTGACTCTCTGAGGACCCCCGAAACCTCAATGAATCTACACCGGCTCAGTTCTCCGAGGCGTAAACACAGATTTCAAACATGGTTTGGCAGATATCTATCCACACTGATTACTGCTCTGCAAACGATGGCTGAGTAGACAGAGAGCTGAAAAAGGCAAATAATGGGAAGTAAGGGGCAGACTGCTAGATAATAAACACCCACGCACCCTCCCACACGACCATAACACAATAAAAACAAAGCGATGGCAGAGGAAGCAGAATCTGCTTCTGAGCAAAACAGTGACAAAGGCACAAAGTGTATGGTGCGAGCATTTTGGCAAGTGACAAAGAGGTGCAAAATTGACCATATTCCATAGCGACACTTGAAGCTGAAGTTTTCCCTCATTTAGATAGGAGGGGCACAAATTGCTAGTTCATTTATTGTCTCCTATTTACCAGCCTAGTGTAACTATCCTATCTCTTCACCCACATATTATGTCTCGCCTATCTCTTCACCCACATATTATGTCTCGTCTATCTCTTCTCCCCACATCTTATGTCTCGCCTATCTCTTCACCCCACATCTTATGTCTCACCTATCTCTTCACTAGGGATGAGCTGTTCGGGTTCGGACGGTTCGGAGTTCGACCCGAACATTGGCAGTTCGAAAGTTTGCGAATTTCGAACTTTTTGGGTGTGTTCGGTTCGGGTTCGAAAAAAAAAAGAAATTTTGAAAAAAGTATAGAAAATGCTTAAAAAAATACTAAAAAATCTAGTAAATAAAGAGACTCTTTACTGCAGAATATTATAACCAACGGTTTATTAGATATTGAATTAAAAACTAATGTGTACGTGGAAAGATTATCAACTCTAAATGACCTCTGTTCACAAACGGGAATAACACCTGGTGTTTTTAGTCTGGTAATCAATTTGATACATTGTACAATATACTGAGGGTGGGGTGGTGTCTGCTTCTGATTGAGATTTGAGAATTAATTTCCCTAAAACATCCTAATATGCTGCATTTAACTGGTGTTTGAAAAAAATCTAAAGCAATGTTATTTTTCACCTCGGGATTAAACATTCACAGGGTTATTCAGAGAGCGGTGAAAAGCAGGAGAATAACTGGAGAAGTGAAAATTCTAGGACAAAATAGCCAAACCAGAAAAATTCTACCATTTATCTCACTTTCCAAATCGGCTATTTGGTCTAGATTGTTCTCTTCTCTTGCCAGTTCTCCTGGCTTTCACCTCTCTCTCAGGGTTGTTCAGAGAAAGGTGAAAACCAGGAGAATGGCAGGAAGAGAGAACAATCTGGACCAAATAGCCGAATTGGAAAGTGAGATAAGGCTAGGGTCAGACTAACGCATTTTTCGCAGCGACCGTCAAAAAGTGCGTCCGAACGCATTGCCGTATTTTTTCACGGATTGCGCGAAAACTGTTATACGATGCACATTTTTGTGCGGGATTTTTTACGGATCCAAACCAGGAAACTTTGGGTGTCTGGACGTTATGTTGGCTGGACATGAGCAGGGTCTGACGTTTCCAAATCACGCACACACGCCGCTAGTGGACGCAGCGCACTCTGTACGTCCGTACTAGCGGTTCTGCGTTCTCGAAAAAATGCGTTCATTTTCCACTTGCGTTGCGCAGCCGGACTTTCGTGCGACCGTACTTCGTATATTGGCCGTCATTGCCTGTCATTTGCTGCTAGTGCGGCCGTGATTAAGTGCGCCTAAACGCACGTTAAAAATTTGCTAGTCTGACCCTAGCCTAAATGAGAAAATTTTTCTGGTTTGGCTATTTTGACATAGAATTTTCCATTCTCCAGTCATTCTCCTGCTCTTCACCGCTCTCTGAATAACCCTGACAGGGTTATTCAGAGAAAGGTGAAACTCAGGAGAATGACTGGAGAATGGAAAATTCTAGGTCAAAATAGCCGAACCAGAAAAATTCTCCCATTTATCTCACTTTCCAAATCGGCTTTTTGGTCTAGAAGTTTCCATTCTCCTACTTTTCACCGCCAAAAAATCAGTAAACTTTTTCTGCGTGTCCGAAAATGTCTCCTCCTTTCATACAGACTGCCGCCCCAAGCAGTTGTTTATGGATAGATTAAAGGAAAAGCATTTACCGTCATTTGAAATGTCATTTTTTGTTTTTTTCAAATTTCTATACATCCTAGAAATCCGCCACTTCACGGGCAGGTTATGGGGACCTCCTAGGCACGATATTTGAAGGAATTTTTCGTTTTTATTTTTAACCCTTATTTCATGGAAAACTCACTGTCCCTTTAAAAACGTTTTTTTTAAAACTTTTTGTCCTTGTTTCCTGTCCCCCAGGGCACTACCCGGACCCCCATACACCTTTTTATGGCAAATGTAGCATATATGCCCTCTTGGAGGGCACTCCAAAAAACCGAATTTTCAGCCCCATTGACTTGCATGGGGGTTCGGGTTCGGTCCCGAACAAATGGGAAGTTCGTTTTCGGTCCCAAACAAATGGGAAGTTCGGGTTCGGGCTCGAACCCAACTCGGGGAGTGTTCGCCTCATCCCTACTCTTCACCCCACATTTTATGTCTCACCTATCTCTTCAACCACATATTATGTCTCGTCTATCTCTTCAACCACATATTATGTCTCGTCTATTTCTTCTCCCCACATCTTATGTCTCGCCTATCTCTTCAACCACATATTATGTCTCACCTATCTCTTCACCCCACATATTATGTCTCACCTATCTCTTCACCCCACATCTTATGTCTCACCTATCTCTTCACCACACATCTTATGACTTAACTATATCTTCACCCCACCTCTTTTGTCTTGCCTATCTCTTCAACAGCATATTATGTCTAGCCTATCTCTTCACCCACTTCTTATATCTTGCCTATCTTTTCACCCCACCTCTTATGTTTTGCCTATCTCTTCACCCACATCTTATGTCTCGCTTGCCTCTTCAATCCACAACACGTGACTCTTCTAGAGCATTTCTCTGCAACAAATGTCTCTCCAATATCATCACTCCTCAAAGGTGTCATTCTAATGTTATCACTCTCAATGGCACAGATCCCACATAACCATCCCTCAACATGCCTTTCTTCCATCTCATTACGCCTCAGTGTGTGCCTGTCCCATCTCAACACTACAGATGAGCCGAACGCCCCCGTGTTCGGTTCGACTTCGAACTCAAACAATTTCAAAAGTTCGAGTTCGAACTCGAACACGATCCGAACTCAATGTAAGTCAATGAGACTCGAACGTTCGATTTTTAGAGTGCCGTCCAAGAGGGCATAGATGCTAGATATTTGCCATAAAAGGTGTATGGGGGTCCGGGTAGTGCCCTGGGGGACAGGAAACAAGGACAAAAAGTTAAAAAAAAGTTTTTAAAGGAACAGTGAGTTTTCCATGAAATAATGGTTAAGAATAAAAACGAAAAATTCCTTCAAATATCGTGCCTAGGAGGTCCCCATAACCTGCCCGTGAAGTGGCGGATTTGTAGGATGTATAGAAACATTTAAAAACAAAAAAAATAAATTTCAATGACGGTAAATGGTTTTTCTTTAATCTATTCATAAACAACTGCTTGGGGCGGCAGCCTGTATGAAAAGAGGAGACGTTTTAGGACACGCAGAACAAGTTTAGTGATTTTTTTTGCTAAATTATGGTGAAACTTATGCAGGCTTTGGATGAAAGTAACAATAGGTGCATTAAAATTGGGCCTTTAGTGGTCTATATTACATACTTGGTGCTAACTTAACCAGAGGTGTTGTAAACTTCCCAGAGCCATTATAGCCTATGGAGGTTTTAAGTTTACAACTGCTCTGGTTAAGTTAGCACCAAGTATGTAATACTTGCAATACATGCAACAGTGCCGTCACACCGTAACCCCTCTGTGGTATTGTGGAAGAGTGCAGAGTTGGACCCTGCGGTCAAATATTAAAATGATATGAATCTGGTACAGGCGTCAGTGCACCCAAATATTTTGCCTTTGGTGGCAGCAAGTGCCTTCACACCGTAAGTAACCCCTCTGTGGTATTGTGGAAGAGTGCAGGGTTGGACCCTGCGGTCAAATATTAAAATACGAATCTGGTATAGGCGTCAGTGGCAGTGCACCCAAATATTTTACCTTTGGTGGCAGCAAGTGCTGAACTGTGGTATAACTCACTGATACATACTGATAACAGGCTGTGCCAAGACAGATTCTAATTTGCTGAACTGTGGTATAACTCACTGATACACACGGATAACAGGCTGTGCCAAGACAGATTCTAATTTGCTGAACTGTGATATAACTCACTGATAGCCTTGCAGTGCCAACACAGATTCAAATTCCCAGAAATCTCCTACAACTCACTGAAACACACTGTCCCTGATAGCCTGGCAATGCCAACACAGATTCAAATTCCCAGAAATCTCCTACAACTCACTGAAACACACTGTCCCTGATAGCCTGGCAGTGCCAACACAGATTCTAATTCCCAGAAATCTCCTACAACTCACTGATACACACTGTCCCTGATAGCCTGGCAGTGCCAACGCAGATTCTAATTCCCAGAAATCTCCTACAACGTCACTGATACACCCTGACAGAACAATCTCCTCTCCTCTCTGATTCACTCCTGCAAACACACACGCTGGGGCTGCAGGCAGGGACTAATTATATAGTGTGCTGCGGGACTTAGCTCTGTGAGCCCATAATTTGGCAAAATTTGCCCAATCAGGACTCTGAGCTGTGATTGGCATAGTCTTGCACCTGACCTGTGGTCAATTACAAGCTTCAGGCCAGTGGAAAAGTGCATTGTGGTCCATTGTGGTGCATTGTGGGCGAACATGCGGCGAACACGCGGAAATGTTCGGAGTCCGAACGGGCGTTGTTAGAATCGAACAACCGAACGCTCATCCCTACTCAACACCCTTCAACCTGCATCTCTCCCATGTCATCACTCTCAATGGCGTCTCACCCATCTCAACACCCATCAACGTATCTGTCCCATCGCAACACCCTTCAGGGTGCATCTCTCCCATCCATTCTCAACACACCTCAACGTGCCTCTCTCCCATCTCATCACCTTTACCGTGCATCTCTCCCATCGTTTTTTCACTGAACATGTGTACCCCATGTCTTCCCTGCTCAATGCATGGTTCTCACACTCCTATACCCACCAACAACAAGTGGCTCTTCCATCTATTTACCCCCCCCCCACACACACACACACACACGAGTCTCCAATTTTTTTTACCTTACAACATGTTTCTAACATCTTAATGCCTGTAATATTGGTCCATCCATTCTCTGTGCATCTCTACATCACCTTTCCTTAACATGTCTATGCCATGTCTGTGTCGCTTTACCCTTGAACACGTGTCTCCTCCCCTAAGAAATGTCTCTCCCATCTCTTTACCTTAACTAGTCTATCCCACCTGTATGTCGCTCCTGTCTCTTAACGGCTCTCTGCAGTCTCTTTACATTGCAATGTGTCTCCCAACTCTTAAGCCAACCATGTGTATATCACCTTTTCAAGCATTTTACGCTATTAATTACATGATTCTGCTTTTTAGCAGATATTATAATTTATTTTCACAAAGTGTTAAACTTATCAGAGAATTCCTAAACATTGTGAGGCATATATCCTCTCGGACACAGCTTCTCCCACTCCAAATGTCACAGAATAATGGGCGTTTTTGAAAGCCGTAAGGTGTTAAGGATCTTCCATTTCAATAATTTTCCTGTAACTTTTTTTTTTTTACCTCGTTTTTGGCATAACAATTATTTTACGTCACCCTCTTCGAGCGCCGGCGTCCTTTAAAAAGAGACGTCTGTCACTTTCAGTTAATACAGCTTCATTGCTAAACAGCTTGGAAACCACATCATTTAATACTGAGTCGCCCAAATCCTGTGCTTCTAGTGAGATATTTGCAAATCAGTCTTTACTGCGTATCTATCAACCCTAATGCAGAATTCAAATAAAATTAAGGCTTGTCTGTCATGAGTTGCAGCAATGAGTAGCCTGAGGCAGTGACGGAAAAGAACTCCATGAATATGGGAGGTTTGAGGAAGATTAATGAGCTAAGAAAGTTTTCAAAGACGGATAAACAAGCATTTTGTTAACTAATTTATTTGGTCTTTGTGTTATAGTGAAAATGGGATTTTTTTTTTTTGTTCACCCTCATAATTTCAAAGCGATCATTCGCGGAACGAACACTGAAAATAAATATACCGTGCTGCAAGAATGTGGAAATGTGACTTATTTGCAAATATTGATATTATGAGGATTCATTTATAAAATCTTTTATTTAAATAATTCTGACAGTAGTCTGTAACATTAATAATTCAGACTGTCAATTCACAGTAGGAGAGTTATGGGGAAGTGTATGTATTTATAGTTGGCAAACCCTCCTCTCACAGTCCCCTTAACCAGTTGGCCAGCCATGAGCATCGTCTTAGAAAATTGACGTGCTCTGACAAGGTTATTCAAAGTGCTCCGAATTGCTTGAGAAAGGTAACCGAACGCTGAAAATCAGCGTTCGGTTACCTTTCCTGGCCATTCGGCTATCCAGAGAGCAGGCAATTCGCCAAATCCTGGTGAATTGCCTGCACATACAGTGCCTGTACGGTGCCTGTTCGAGGGCAGTGAAATCCCCATAAAAAAGCACTGCTTCGGCTATTCAGAGAACACAATCCAGCAGTGAAAGGTTCCCGAAATGCCCTGCCATTCGGTGGTTTAATTCGGCAAGTTTATTCAGGTCCCATAGACTTCAATGTTAAAAATATTCCTGTTTTTAATTCAATATCTAATAAACCGTTCATTATAAAATTCTGCAGTAAAGAGTCTCTTTATTTATAGATTTTTTAGGATACCTTAAGCATTTTTCTTAATTTTTTTTTTTTTTTTAAAGTCCGATTTTTTTATTTTTTTTAAAGTTTACTTCTTTTTTCTGTAACAGCCCTTTTTATTATAATTCCCTGGACCTCCTGTGTAAATTTCAGACATTTTCAATCAATAGTTTCTTTGCAAACAGCATTTCATTTTCACACATTCACACAAACTATTTTGCTAATTTATTCACTGCCTCCGGCTCCTCTGCAGTCTCGGCTGCTTCGGCTGTGTGTGATCGGCTCCTGCTTGGGCTTTTTCCGTGGTTTTCGGCAGGTTAATCCAGATGTTTTTGTGGCTTTTCGGCATGCATTCGCTGGGTTTAGCGGTTTGTTTTCGTCGGGTTTGCGGCAGCTTTTCCCTGCAATTTGGGGACCCTGTGGTGCTTGCTGAATACACCGCAGGGTCACCGAAATGGGATCGGCAAAAGGAACCGAATTGAAGAGAACGAAAAGTCACCGAACGTGCGGTGACTTTTCAAATCTCTTTGAATAACCCTGTGAGTGTCTGCTTGGCGAGACAATAGGCTGTGAGTCCGGTTCTCTGATTGGCAGGCTGCGAGTGTCCACTTTGCAACTTGGCACATTTTGAACATCCAGTTGGCCAGTTGACATGCTGTGAGCATCCAGTTGGCCAGTTGGCACAATGTGAGCATCCGGTTGGCCAGTCTGCACATTGTGAGCATCCAGTTGGCCAGTCTGCATGCTGTGAGCATCCAGTTGGTCAGTCTGCATGCTGTGAGCATCCAGTTGACCAGTTGGCATGCTCTGAGCATCCAGTTGACCAGTCCCAGTCGGCATGCTGTGAGCATCCAGTTGACCAGTTGGCATGCTGTGAGCATCCAGTTGACCAGTCGGCATGCTGTGAGCATCCAGTTGACCCGTCGGCATGCCGGGAGCATCCAGTTGGCCAGTCGGCATGCTGTGAACATCCAGTTGGGCAGTCTGCACACTGTGAGCATCCAGTTGGTCAGTCAGCATGCTGTGAGTAGCCAGTTGACCAGTCCGCACACTATGATCATACAGCTGGCCAGTCACTAGTCTACTGAACCTAGAAGTCCCTGAAGCTTTTCTGCACAATTTGTACCTCTACGCATCTTGCGTAGCGTAGGTAACCACCAATTGCCAACATTAACTGACTTTATGTACGCAATTCCATCGCGCCTACGCAGAACACTGATTGGAACTGTACGCATGCGCAGATCTGATCCATTGGCTGCATCCAATTTGACCAGTTGGTCAACTGGATGCTCACAGCCTGCCAACTGGTCAGCTGGATGCTCGCGTTTGGTCTCAGAGGGTGACGTCGCTATGCTCTCTGTGTGTTGACATCTATAGTGACTGATCTGGTGACCAGCAGCTGGAAATTAAAAAATCTCGGCTGCTGGTGACGCTGCGTATGATGGAAGAAACTCCTCCATTTCACCCCTCGATTTTCCAGATCGGGGCAGTGGTAGGGGGCACTCCTCAATGAATAAAGTGGTCAGGATGAATAGAGGATCCCTTTTTAATTAATATTATCTGTAAGTTGCAAAAAATAAAACCCCAATAACTTTTTAAGTATCCTACGGCAATGATGCCCGTCTTGGTTGCTTCTTTTGATCAACAGCAGTAGGTTATGTGGGAGAGGCTGAACCCGATGGACGTATGTCTTTTTTCAGCCTATATAATTATGTAACTATGTTGTTTTATGCCACCTCCCGGATGCTCGTGGTAAAAATGATGCCGAATGAAAAACGACGTTCCAATTCGGACGTTTCCAAAATCGACTCCTCGAAATTTTTCTATGCTCCCAAATTTGACCATTTTTAGAAGCTAGCGATTTTTAATGTTGCACAACCCTTTCTTTCTCAGGACTATTATCTGAATGTTTGGACAACTTAAAGGGTATCCGAAGAGGTATAAGGATTATTCCTGTAATATCCACACCGTGCATGTGATACCTCTCGCCCTACAGGAGGAAAGGGTTGCTTAAATGACTCTTAACTGTTTATTTCTTGCGAGCACCCCAGACTTTATTCTCATGGTGAAGCTGCTGCCTGGTTTTATGATCTAGCCTGACAATTTCCCAGTCCACGGCTGGAAATACATATCCTTTGCTGGATTTCTGTAACTTGTCACAGCCTAGTGGGTATTCCCACCCCTGTACGAGGGGAGAACGGCGCCATCTGACAACGTGCATCCCAGGAGGCCTCACACAAAGCCTGCCGCACCGAGCGGCTAAAAGCCTGCATCTCACACCTTCAGGGCCGATTTATTCGCTAAATGCAGATACTTTGTATCATTTTTTTGCTGATCTCTAATAAAAGCCAGATTGTGGCTACCAGATCCTAATTGCCTGACTTTTAGTGTTTACGACCGGTAGAAAATGCTGACCTCTCAGAGGCAGAGTCCTTCCGTTCGTTATTTAGGGTTAGTACATCAGTGTGATTCTTCCCTGATTAGCTTGAAACCTGTCAAGCCGAGATTCTCTCTCACTCCCTGGCGCCCTTCCCTAATAGACACAAAACAACCCAGTCAATAACATTTTACTTGTCTCTTCGCCGCGTGTCTCTTCCTCTGATCGGTTTAGGCGGGTTTGAAGGCATTAAAGTCAAAAGGGAGGTTATGATCTGAAAGTTCAGCCAAATGTTATCAGCTGCAGAGACATTGCATCGGGAAAGGCCTCAGAGTCTTCATGACCGCATCCAATAATAGCCACGCACCACCGATAGCATCAACAGCTGTCAAAGATCCAGTCATTTGTGGTTCATCTGTAAACTCAAACACCTGTATCCAGTCAAGATTTCATTGTTATCCCTTTCATTCCCTATGATCCTGATTCCCCCGTTCTCCATCCCCCTTTCTGAAAGGTGCTGCCAGGATAACCTAAACTGCGAGCTGATTTATGAAGTGTAAAGGTCTTCAGAAAGTTTGGCACCGTCTTGAAGAATAGGCCACGTCTTTCATGCGGAGTGTGGCACGGTTTCTCTTTGACGCTAACCCTGACACTATCCCCCTTTCTTTCTGCCATTCCACTGATGGACGGTATGTAAATAATAAAAGGCTGGAAATTGTGGATGTCATGTATGAGGACGTCATGTACTCGCCGGAGATCAGCGTGTGATGAATTGAGTCAAAGCGACTAATGAAGGTTTCTCTCTGAGCTCTCCGTGCTGCACATCTTAAGACATAGGAGCTTGCACTTTGAAGCGTATAATAATCTCCTTTTCAGAAGAAAAAATTGTCACAGGCCCGCCGTGCCACATTGGATCCATTAAGCATGTAAGAGCGATAGCAAGGTTCGATGGTTAAAATGGACACGAAGGACTAGAACGATACATAAATAAAACTATCTTGTGTATGCGCGTTTTTGATATTTTTATTGAGGTTTTGATCCATAGCGGCTGTCATGCAGGACATTGTATCCTTTCTGACTGCGGTGCAATGTACAGAAATATATACTTTGTCTTTGAGTGAATGCGGCTGTCCAGCGTGTGTGTATTGGTGTGTGTGTTACACACCACATACAAAATTCAGAGCATTCCACACAACCATACATCTAAAGATTAAAAAACACCTGACTTGGGCTTTAAATGGATGGGGGTTTTGTTACTAGATGTGCCCATACATCGCATAAGCCTGTCACAATGTCAATGTACCTCATCACAGCAGCTCCTGTCTATGACTGCGTGGGATCACGTCTTGTAACAGAACCCCCATCTATTTAATACCCAAGTCACAGGTTTTAAATTTTCTATATGTTTGGGTTGCGTGATCTGAATTTTGTGTTTATCAGTCTTCGTAACACCATTATAAGATATGCGTGTTTCAGTTGAGAGCACAGTGTGTGCGTGTGCGTGTGTGTGTGTGTGGTTTCGTTATCAAACTATGTGAATACTATTTTACTTCAATCCCGTTCTCTGTGCAGCATGGATGTCAGCGTGCATATGAATGAAGGGGTGTAAGTAACAGAATGTTCGGTGATATATGAAGACATAGAACAGGGCTGTCAATCTCTGGACCCCTAGATGTTTCTGAACTACAAGTCCCATGATTCCCTGGCCATCTATTGCATTGGAGGAATTCTGGGAATTGTAGGCATCAACATCTGGGGGCATGAGTTTGAGAGCCCTTACATAGGTGTATTTAGGAAAGTGTGAATGTTGCGCGAATTCAGTTTATCAGTGACTATGTTCCTTTATCCATTCACTTCCTTTTATTGGTCCTTTCTTACATGTCCAAGAAAAATGGAGAGGGCTATCGACACATAGAAGAAAGACTTCATGATATACCACTCTTCTCCACACCTCTCCATGCCCATTTCCTTCCTTTCCATTGACGGTTTGTTTAGGAGGCCGCATTCATACATGTAGCAGGTGGGGTCCTCATACCTGAGATGTAATAACAGTGGGCTACCAGGACCTCAGCTTCAATAAGGCACAGCACAGCCCCGGGGCAGCAAGCCTCCATCTGTGCTGAGGAAAGGCTGGCTTTGGACAGCTGATCTCCAGATCATTAGCAGAGTTTCTGTTGCAGAGGACTTCTAAAGGCCCTGCTTAATTACCTCCTAACAAATCAATGCACTTTGTATGTTGTAGGAACTCTGGCTGGGAGTGCATTCTCTACCGTAAAGTGGCGAGTGCGCAAGAATAGGTGTGTATGCATGTGCTCGTGTATTAGCACACGCATGACAGGTCGTGTGTTAATCTTCAGTACATTCAAGTAGGATTTCATTTAATCTCTAGATCTTCATCTCACTGGTAGTGTTTGACGAAATAATAGGAATATTTAGATTTTATTACCGAACTGGTGCTTCATGGCCTGGAATCCTGAGAAACGGCCTGTCTGCACCAGCCGCTAACCCAGCCGCTCAAGCCCAGAGTAATCAAAGTCACTTCATAAAGAGAAAGTGAGCTTTTATTGTTTAAGCGTGAAGGCGTCTTTATTTGTCTTAGTTTCATGAGCGAAGCCGTGGCTGGCTGGAAGATTTGCTATCTCCCGGAGATGAGGAGAGAGTAGACAGCCGCTTCTTTCAGAGCACAAGTGCAGATAAATGGACAGATGGAGCCTTTAATAGTGAAAGATATGTATCTACATATAGAAAACAGCTGTATGCAATCTGTCCATATCACAGGAATATTAAGTTACAGATAATTCTTTTTCCGGGCATCTTTATATAGCGGGCTAGTGATTATTTCCAAAGACACTCGCTGTACTCTGCTATGCATTTTATCCCACTCACCCATATGTATCTCAGACAACAGATTGCGGCAACAGAACCATTTCATTCTCCGAGAAAATAAATATGTTTGATCATCTGACTCGCTCTGTTATACGCTTATCTACAGAAGGAGCTCTTAGGGTGGTGCGAACAGAGCAGAACATAATACGGAACGCGAAGGCGCTATGAATCTGCCGGCTAAAGAGCTGACAATCTGATTTAAGAAATAGCAAGGGCAGAACTGGGAGTCTACACGAGAAAATGTGTAAACGGCTACAAGGATCTTATTCCAGTATCATAAATAAACGCAAGCAAGATTTTAACTTTGATTTTGTGAGCCTGAGCTGTGCTTTGTGAACCTTTCTTTCCATATTTGTATCTATTGTTAATAATTTTATTATTTTTAACAAAGAAGGACAGAAAGATAAAAAAACCTTATATATATATTTATTGTCAGTACTACAGGCTAACCCAGAAAATGTCTGAATATATATATTGTGACAGTGTGATTAGGGGCAGGGTAGTAGACCATAAATATATCAGCCAGCGAATGGAGGACTCCCTTTTCCCTGAAGGGTTAACTAAACAGCTGAGGGCTATTTAGGATTGCCCTGCCCTTTAAAGGACAGTGTGTGTGGCTCTCTCAGTGAGCAGTCTGTGTGCTGGCTACAGCAGGGATGGAGGCAAAAGAAACTCCTGAAGACTCCTTTTTGTACCACTTATTGGCAAGCAGCCTAGCTGCCCAATATTCAGTCAGGGCATCCTGTAAGATTAGTTAGACTCCGTATGAAGGAGTAGGTGTTGGTTTTATATTTTGTTTATTTGATGTTTTGCTGTACCCTGCTAATTTTATGACTGCACAATAAAAGAAAGAGGAAGTACTGATCCCTGCATCCAGTGCCTTTATCGCAACACACATATATATAATATATACACACACTGTGATAAAGCCACTGGACAAAGGGATCAGTGCTTCACACTTGTCTTTATTATACAGCCACAGTACTTGCAGGGTACACCATAAACAGGAAAATAAAGCAGAATGTAAATCAAACGCCTACACCTTATGCGGAGCCTAACTAAACATTTAGTATTCCTAACTATAATATTGGGCGGCTAAACCGCTTACCAATAAGCAAAACAAAATGTACATTACTTTTGACGTCAGGATTTATCTTCCTTCCCTGCTGCACTCAACACCTAGACTGCCTTCTCAGAGAGAACCACAGCTCCTATAAGGGCAGGGCATCCCTATTCGGGCATCAGATGCGAGTTAACCCCATAGGGAGAAAAGGGAGTTCTCCATTCGCCTGCTACTAAGCCTGTGGTCTATTGCCCTGCCCCTAATCAAACTGTCACAGTAATTAATATTTTTTCTTATTCCCTGCATGTATCTGCTGTCCCTTTGTGCATGTTCAACATAACAAAACATTGCATTTTTCTCAAACCTGGACATCGGAAAAAAATAATGCCCCACCATGACTTCCCTGTATACCTTCAATCCAGTACCAGGTTCCCTCGGCACTAGTCTGGAGCTAAGAAGCCATGGATTCCACTTAAGCCATATATTCTACATGACTGATGGTAGACTGGATGCTGAACAAGCGTCCAGTCGATGCAATGGCTCTAAGCATTGTGAGTCATTGGATAGAGGAGGGAATGGACTACTGCTCATTGCTGGGCTTAGCCTGAAAGGTAGTTCAACAAGCACCAATTGTCACCTTTCCAGGTGACCTTTTCAGCCGAAAGGGAGGAGGACACTCCGGTCACAGTGACCATTCAATACGCATTGACATTTTAAATGAAAATCATTGTGGAGGCTGTTCATCAGCAGCTTTTTTCTTCCCCAATTGGTTCTATGAATAGGACGCAGTTGGCTTGAACAGACGCTAAAGTCTGACTGTTCTGTTTAGTGTTGCCTATCTCCTTAATGACAGTAAGTGCATGGCAGTTCTCTAAATGTACATTCCAGTAGCAGGCTAAGGTTACCAGATCGGCCATGTTTTCTTGGGCACATATAAAAAAAAATATGCTGATGGGCAGTGCATGAAAATTGCAACCAGACAGCATGTAAAATCCATACGCTGCAGAAAAGAAGTCAAAAAGGAATCCCAGGTGACAAGCTGTGATTTCCTCCTGCAGAATATGAATTATACATGTTGCAGGGCAGGACTTTTCCCTGTTTTCCCCTCTGTATGAAATGGTGATATATGTCCAGGAAAACATGGCCGATCTGGCAACCCTAGTTTCTCCCCAATTACCCATCTAATGTGTGTGGGGGGTTAATGTTTCTGTCTGCTACCCGTCGCTCTGTCTGACAGGGCACAGCGGAAATTTGGAGATCTTCAGTAGCCCAAACCTGCTGCAATCCAGTCAGTGACAGAACATGCCGAGCCGTTCCCGATCTCTCCCCCCGGTCTGTCCTCACACAATACTTTTCATTCTGAAAGCGCGTTCGGGTTTCTTAGTGCCAGCATGCAACAAGAATAACTGCCCATAATTTCTGATAATGGCTGATAAATCTAATTACGGGAATGTCTCTGTGGGGACCGAGACATAAGGTGCCAAGGTTAGTCTCGCAAGGGGTCATTATACACTCGCTAGTAACAAAAAAAGCGCTCCCTGTCTGCTTTGCCACAATGTCACAACGTACACACAATGTGAGAACCTGGCTGTGATTTCCTAACAGTCACACGTACACAACCAGAAAGGATACAATCCATGTACGAATTGTATCATTCTATATCCGTGTTTCGGGGGAATAAAATTATGTGGCTCAAACGAATAATGCCCCATGTCTTGAGTAAAATACCCTTTATTCCCAAATGCTGGATATAAATTCCAAGCGCCTCCTGCAAAGTTTCCGTACCATGCTTAGGAGCGAGCAACGTTGGACCTTAAAAGGACAAGAGAACATGCAGCTCTATAGAAGTGATTGGAGATGTTCTGCGCCATAGTCCTGATGCTACAACGCCATTATTTCCATTTAAATACCAAATGATGAAGTTTAAGATCATGTAATCCCCTGACGTGCCATTAGAAGACACAACTTTGTCTGGGATAACATTATGTCTAGTCTTGATCTTCATCTGTGTTCTAGATGGACGACCTCAGCAACAGCTTCATAATTAAAACCGTTTCATTCCGCGCTCATCGGTTTGGGCTTGATGTTCGCCCGGCATGAGTACGATCTGCTCGCGGTCTGCGCCAGTCACCTGGGAACGGAGGATTCTCCGTGGACTGGTAATAACGCACATCTTCATCATCTCACCGGTCATAACTGATAGATCAATACAACTTGTAGATGGCGGTGCGATATTTTATGGGGAGTGCACATTGATTCCCTGGCCAGATGTGGCCCTGCTACTAACCTTTGGTACGTTAGGGAAGGTGCAAGGGTTAGACATGCCCATGGGAGCCATGATGGTAACAAGTGCCTAGGGATAACGTCATATATCAGAGCCGCTTCATTGAGGTACACACAGATAGAGGTGCCTCTCGTATTGACTGGTGTCTTGCTAATTTAGGGATATCATCATTAAATATACCGCAGCCTACTTGAATTTTATCTGAAATGTCTCTGATCAAGGCTGAGTCTTGGAAAGTCAGGGGCCCTTTAATTATTAAAAGCCACTTGCTTAAAAATGTTAGAAACTGGCTGGGAGTAAAAAAAAAATACATATATATTTATATATAAAAAATCCAGCATTCAAAGTCCCCTCATCATCCCTATTGTTCTCCTGTCAGTCATTTAAATCTCTGCGATGAAAGTGTTTGGTTTGTCAAATCACAGCGTGAAAACGAGCTCTGCACTTCACTTAAATGGAACTTTGTGTGAACGAGCAGAACGCTTCCTATTTATTAAACGAAACAAACCCTCAGCCACGGCCGAATCAGCCAAACCATCAGAATGCAGCAATTAGGAGAATCCTACAAAGACCCACCTCAAACAGGGGGCTTTCTCTCTGAAATCCTACAGGGAAATAAACCCGCCAAACCTGAATCCCTTTTACGTTCACAGGCGGGAAGTTACAGAAACAATAAAGCTGTAAAATCATCGCCTATTCCGAAACGAGCACAACGGCAGCGTTTAGAATGCTGATCGGAATTTGGAAACAATCAGGGTTATTCAGAGAGTACCGAATTGCCAGCGACATTTCGGTGCTCTCTCGTTCCCCGTACTTTGGGGAATAAAATTCCCCGACCCTGCGGTGAATTCAGCATATTCACTGCAGGGTCCCCAGAGTGCAGGGGAAATCTGCCGACCGCATCTAAATATCCGCCGCAAAACCTCCGCATCGAATGGAAAAACCGTCGAAAAAACACCGCAGGTATCCGAAAAAAGCCGACCATCCACTGCAAAACCAGTGAAAAAACCCCGAACACGTCCAAAAAAACTGATCCGCCGAACACAGCGCCGACCAGCTGCTGGAAAAAGCCGACAAGAAAGGATTTTACCAGGAAGGATACATTGAGATTTCTCTCGTTTTCAAGTATGTCCTGGGTGGCAAGTATGTACCGTTAGGTGTCTTGCCCAAGGACACTTACTGGAGAGGTGCTCTGGCCGGGATCGAACCTGTGTCTCCACAGATATAGAGCAGTGATGTTTCCTCTACTCCACCCAGCCGGTATTTAAGTAATGACCTTATTTTTCTCATTGCCCTCTCGTGGTTTCTATACCCAAGAGCACTTTCTGGATTTTGTTCTGGCTTTCTCTGTACTAAACTGGATTGTCTTTGACCTTGCTGACCTCCCTTGTCCTATCCTCCAGTCCTGTTGATATTCTGGAATCCTTGACCTCGGCTTGCTCCTCGTATAGTCTCTTGCTGATGCCCTGAAACAGGGGTTCCAAATTCTGGCCCCCCAGGTATTTCCGAGCTACATCTCCCATGATTCTCTGGCCATTTATTGCATTCAAAGAATTCTGAGAATTGTACGCAATGAACATCTGGGGGGCCGGAGTTTGAGATCCGTGGCTTAGAACCTCATTCAGGATTACTCAGAGAGCACTGAAATGTCTCCAACATTACGGTGATCTCCTGTTCGCCGCACTTTGGTGAGTTCGATTTGCGGACCTGCGGGGAATTCAGCATTCACAAGTTCGGCGACTCGTCCCACCGAGCGAATTAAAAAACGCTGCAAAACCACCGAATCAATCCAAAAGCCCGCCGCAAAAAGTGAAAAACTTCTGAATGCATCTGATGATCCACCGCAAAACCGCCGAATTGATCCGAAAAAAGCCGCCGACCCGCCGAACAGAGCGCCGACCTGCAGCCTGAAAAAGCCGCCAAACCGGGTAAAAAAGAAAAACTGCAACTTTTATAAGGTGTTTTCCAAAAAACTACTGCATGAAAATGCCTGGAAGTAATATATAAGGTCCTATGCATAATAATAAAAAGGTCTGTTACAGAAAAAAAGTCACCATTTTAAAAAATTTGGATTAAAACTTTCACCTAAAAAATCCTAGAAAATAAATAAAGAGACTTTTTACTGCAATTGATAAGAATAAATGGTTGAAGAAATATTTAATAAAAACGGGGATTTTTTTTTACATTGAAACCTATGGGATTCACCTGATTAAACCTGTCGAACGAAACCACCGAAAATCAGGGCATTTCTCTGACATTTCTCTGCTGTTCGGTGTCTCTGAATAGATTAACCATTGCTTCTCTATGAGGATTTCACTGCCGCAGAAGATCACCGTATTTTGCTGACAATTCACCAATATTTGGTGAATTGCCAGGTTTTTGAATAGCCGAATGGCCATGAAATTGCACCGTACGGGAAATTCACTGTTCCGCCAATTCGGTGCTCTTTGAATAACCCTGATTGTGTTTATATTACTGAGCCTGTCACCACTGTAAGGGCTGGTCCTAGCTTAGTCCTTCCTTGGATTAGTGTTTGTGTGTTTGGGTTAGGCATCGCTACACCTCCTCGTGTATCCAACATGCCATACTGTTCTAAATAACTGAAATCAGCTCATGGCTTGTTTCGGAGATGCTGGCCATAGGCTCGTGGTCATCTTTGTGGTGTGATACATGTTACTTCTGACCTATGGAGACTTCTAGATGGCGGCTCCCACAGCGAGCGGACATGTCAGCATTGCACAATAACACGCAACTAAATTATACCGTACTTACAGGGTTATTCAAAGAGCTCCGAATTGCTGGAGAAAGGTAACCGAACGCTGAAATTTAGCGTATGGTTACCTTTCTTAGTCGTTCGGCTATTCAGAGAGCAGGCAATTTGCCAGATCCTGGCGAATTGCCTGCACATACAGTGCCTGTTCGTTGCCTGTTCGAGGGCAGTGAAATCCCCATAGAGAAGCAATGCTTCGGCTATTCAGAGAGCAAAACCAGCAGTGAAAAGTTGCCGAATTGCTCTGCCATTCGGTGGTTTAATTCGGCAGGTTTATTCAGGCGAATCCCATAGGCTTCAATGTTAAAAATATTCCCGTTTTAGTTCAATATCTAATAAACCGTTAATTCTAATATTCTGCAGCAAAAGTCTCTTTATTTATAGATTTTTTTAGGATCTTTTAGGCATTTTTGGGATTTTTTGCAAACATTTTTTCTCCGTTTTTTTTTTTTTAAATTGTGTTTTCTTTTTTCTGTAACAGCCCTTTTTATTATCATTCATTGGATCTTATATGTAAATTCCAGAAATTTTCGTTCTGTAGTTTCTTTGCAAACAGCGTTTCACTTTTCAAACATTCAAGCGTACTGGTTTTTTTTCTTCACCTCCTTCGTCTGCTTGTCGGGTTTTTCCGGCGGCTGCTCCGCGCTGTGATCGGCTCCTGTTCGGGTTTCTCCGGCGTCTTCGGCGGGTTAATCCAGATGTTTTTGCGGGTTTCGGTGTGCGTTCGCCCTCGTTTTGCGGTGACTTTTCGGTGGGTTTGCGGCGACTTTTCCCTTCATTACGGCGACCCTGTGGTGCTTGCTGAATACACCGCAGGGTCGCCGAAATGGGATCGCCAAATCGCACCGAATTGAAGAGAACGAAAAGTCACCGAACGTGCCGTGACTTTTCGATTCTCTTTGAATAACCCTGATAATCTTTCTTTTAAATAATAATAATAAATGATTGTGATGCTGTTGTAGGGATATGACGGCCTTCCCAGTCCATGTTATTATACATAAGCTGTCTCAGGATCAGCCTCCCTCTCTTTCCACATCACTTAATGAAGTCTTTACACGAGGAGACCCCACTGAGCCGGCTTGCGTTTCACTCGTTTATAAGTAAGGGGACGTATTAAGAAAGACAGAGTGGTAACGCTTCTGATAGCTAGTTATTAGATTCAGATAAACTGCAATCTTAACTCATCTTCCGACATACTAATTACACAATTACATTACCTACCTGCTGCACAGCGCCTTTGTTTTTTAACGTGTTAAATGCGCTGCGTTATTAAAAGCACGTGAAAGGACTTCCTTTCATTAGACGGTTACACAGAGCTATAATTATACTCACACTTGGAAAAAGAGTCTTCAAGTTATGAACGGTTCTGCTTCTCCCCGATTCACAGTCACTCGCTTCCAGCGGCAAGAACATTTAAGGAGAAAGACGCTCATTCCTCAAATGTGAAATCCTTCCACTTTAAGAGATTTCACGGACAGAGAAGGTGAATAGTATCTCTGTTTACAACCCGCAGGGAAAGGGGGCAAAATAAAGTGGATTATAATCTAGCGTGTATTTTGTTTTATTTATTTTTTGTTTATTTTGTTTTTATTTTTGTTCAACATATCAATCAACTTGTGCAAAGTATTATGCACTTGGGGTCTTAGTCCAACTGAGCCATTAAGCTAACGGCTTGAGCTGCTTTTCCAGCCGTCATTACTGTCAGGGTTATTCAAAGAGAATCGAAAAGTCACCGCACGTTCGTTGACTTTCCGTTCTCCTCAATTCGGTTTGATTTGTCAATCCCATTTCGGCAACACTATATCTTGCATTGTATTACTTTGCATTTCTGTAACTGTAACACTTCAATGTTCTTGAACCCAGGACATACTTGAAAACGAGAGAAATCTCAATGTATCCTTCCTGGTAAAATCCTTTTATAAATAAATAAATAAATAAATAAACACTGCGGTGTATTCAGCAAGCACCACAGGGTCCCCGAATTGCAGGGAAAAGTCGCCGCAAACCCACCGAAAACTCACCGCAAAACGAGGGCGAACCCACACCGAAACCCGCAAAAACATCTGGATTAACCCTGCCGAAAATGCCGGAAAAACTCAAGCAGCAGCTGATCACACGCATCGCAGCCGCCGGAAAAACCCGTCACCGCAGTCGAATGGAGTGAAAAAATTTAAAGACAGTTCGCTTGAATGTTTGAAAAGTGAAACGCTGTTTGCAAAGAAACTACTGAGCGAAAATGTCTGAAATTTACATATAAGATCCAATAAATGATAATAAAAAGGGCTGTTACAGAAAAAATAAGTAAAGTTAAAAAATAAAAATAAAACAAATTGGAAATTGTTTTTGAAAACAAATCCCGAAAAATGCTTAAAACAGTCTAAAAATCTATTAATAAAGAGACTCTTTACTGCAGAATATTATAATGAACAGTTTATTAGATATTGAATTAAAACGGGAATATTTTTAACTTTGAAGCCTATGGGATTCGCCTGAATAAACCTGTCGCATGAAACCACCGAATGGCAGGGCAATTCAGCAACTTTTCACTGCTGGGTTTTTGCTCTCTGAATAGCCGAAGCATTGCTTCTCTATGGGGGATTCACTGCCCTCGAACAGGCACCGTATGTGCAGGCAATTCGCCAGGATTTGGCGAATTGCCTACTCTCTGAATAGCCGAATGGCCAGGAAAGGTAACCGTACGCTGAATTTCAGCGTTCGGTTACCTTTCTCCAGCAATTCGGATCTCTTTGAATAACCCTGTGTGTGTTACCTGCTCCAATACTTTGGATATTGTATCGTGGCTGTTAACAATGGCTCCAAGGGAGAACAGCGAGCTAGTCCAATGTAACTGTCTCTTCTTCACCGGAGCCGGTATTCTTTCAAGAATACCAAGTATCAGAGCCTGTTGATAAGTGATTTAGAAACCGCAAAATCACTTAACACTTCAATTTAAACATGGTTCTAAAACCATTACTTACCTCTGATCCGGCAGTGCAGAGACTGGTGCGATCCACCACATCCTCTCACTTTTCCAACCTTGCTTTTGGTTCGAACTCTGCTTTTGCAAAATCCCTTAACGCAGAGATTTAAACCGATCTTATTCTGCAGGGCTGAGGAAGACGTGTTTCCACCGCTTCCTCTGTCTGAAAGCAGCAGAAGACTAGGAGCAAATAGATCCTTTGCTCTTCTGGGGCTCCTGTGCAGGTCGCCTGTGAGGTCACGCCTGGGTCCTTTGAGCCAATGACCCAATATCTGCGTTGGTACCTGCCTGGGAGAGATGCAGGAAAAAACACCACTATCACTTGACGGAAGGTCTCCATATCCCTAAACTAAAGTCCCAATGATGCACCCCACCTCAGTGCTAACATCCCATCACGTATTACCGCAGTATGCCTGAGCTGTGCTGAAGCTCCGCTGGAGGAGCTCATCATGATGGGATAAGCTAGCTTCAGTCTTGTTCTAGGTGGCATGTCACATATGAGCACATTCCATTCTTTATCATGACCCGGCCTAGAATAGTGTAACATCAAGATGAACGCATTTTACATGGAGAAACATTTCGGACCCATGTGCTACACATTTCTATACGTACAACGGAGGCCTATCCTGATGACCCTCCAGCAATGAGGACAGGTCTAGCACCATTCCACGAGTGACAGACGTACCACTAAGTAACTGCGCAGGGAAGTTCCTTGAAGTTTGAATACTATTAGTCACACGAGCCAGGGCCTTTACAGAATCCAAATAATAAATAAGAAAAAGGCAATGGAGTCGGAGGGACCAGGTCTCCGCCGTCAGTCTGACTCAACTAAAGCAATTACCTAACTAATGCTTGCAATAAACAAGACTGATCTAATGGACTCGTCACTTCTGAGTGGAAACCATTCAGGTCTGTGCTCGTGTGTCTGGGCAACAATCTGAGATAATGGAGATCTCGGACGGGTTATTCTGTCAGTCTTCCCATCATCAGCTCCGAGGCGCTAAAGCATATGTTGGCGCTTTATGAATAAGTAATACTAACATCAGAAAGGAAAGAATAGAGATGTTGCACAACTGCTGAGCAGAAACAAAAAATATATAAAAGCACATCCTGTGCAAAAGATGAAAGCACACAAGAACCTAGAAGTCGATCCATCGAGGAAGGAATGAGCACGTCAGAATACAGATTTATTTACGTACTATAGATTGTCTTTGCGAAATGGACAAACCCATTTTTATTAAAGCCGTATTATTAGCGATGAGGAGTTATGAATCAGCTGGCGAAATTGAAAACCTTTCCTCTCACTGAGGGGAACAGAGAGAAGATAAAGAGCTCCTCGAAGGAGCTCTGGCATTAGGGTGATGAAAAGGCGGCCAAGACAGTGGAAGTGAGCACAGGCTAAACTCGACATTTTGTCTTTGAGCTGAAAGCAGTGAGCTTGTGCTATATTGACCTTGACGCAGACACTAAAACCATCTTGTTATACACTTGGAGTTGGAATAGACAGCACAGGTAACAGGAAATTTGACCACTACTTTGTAGAGAATGACAGCAGAACTCCTAGATGTCATCCATGAAAATGTTATTCAAGAGTCAACTGGATGGAGCTGCCACCTTCTTCTGTTATGTCCTATGTTTAACAAAAACAAGTTGAGAGCACTGAGAACAGATGGCAGCACTAATGACCTGCCCTACGGTGAGTCGCCGTTCAGGTCGAATAAGGCTCAATGGTGCCATTAAAGAGAAGATGCCCATCAGACTGATATCACTCAGAAATGGTGGCCAGTGCTGAAATGCCAAGGAAGTCCTCTCTGCACGAGAGATGCAGCAAACCCGGACAATCGTTTTGGCCTTGTTGGGTGTAGCTCATAGCTCACTAGACACCTCAAGCAAAGGGTCCACACCTTCTAGATTCATAGTGGCATACTAATGGGCAGGCCACCAGTGCCAACACTCGTTGAGTGCATTCTAACAAATTCCCTGGAAAAATTACCCACATGATTTGCCCTAAGGTTCCTTGAAGGTGGCCACACACCAGGAGGCATTTCTGAAGGCATTGATAGTACAAGAAGCGTTAGTTAACCTCTGGAGCACTTTATTCCGCCTGTCTGGTAGGAGACATAATAGTTAATGATGCATTGAAGCACTCAGGTGGTTTACTTTCCAAACACAACAGAAATATTGCTGTTTAAATTAAAAAAACTGAGATTCCCATGGCATCCGGGAGATGCATTACAATTGTTTTGGAGGGGGGTTTCCTCCCCCTTATCTACATAAACAGCATAAGTTTGTCAGAAAATTGAAAATGCGCACTTTGTCCTATCAGCTAAAATGGGCTGTCAGGCCGAGCTGTCCTCTCGGCGTTGCATCAGATGAATGATGTAAATGGTTTTTGGCTTTGGAGTTTTTTTTTGTTAGGCACTATAGTAAATGATCAGAGTGGTAACATTTTTAACCTTATCTATCATGCTGAAACATTTTTTCTGCCTCCAATAAAATATGTCAGAGTCGATTAAGGACATTCTTCAACGTGGATATGATTCGAAGATCCTGCGAGCCAAAGCGAGACCGATGAAGTATTAAAAGACGCTGTGAATACTTAATTACGGACGGGACGCCGCTCTACCTTCCTTACTGAATCCCCTCTACAAATCGAACGGGAAAATGCGTTTTTATTTTCAACCCTCTCTTCTCGACTTCTTTTTCTGTTTTCTGCTGATGGTGAATTAAAGGGGAGATAGCCTGGTACAATAGCAGAGCATATGTCACTTTGTATCTTGTGACAGAGCACTGAAAGATACTGCCCGTCTAGCACACCCAGTCATGCTTATCTGGTACATGAGCGCACATTAGTTTCTATGGCCTTTGCATCACTTTGGACAGTATCATTAGAAGCCACGTCATTCCATGTTATGGAGTACTCCTGCTTGAAGTGCCTCCTGGGATGCATGCTACGGTAGTAAGAATGATGGGTAAAGGTGGAACCGGTGCTACGTTTTCAGCAGAAACGCTATTGACTTTGACTTTTCAGAAGCCTTATCTCTTAGATTGTTTGTCACAGAACCCGGAAAGCTGAGCGTTCTCGTCAGTTGAAAGTTGCCGTCAGTTGAATGATGTGGACAGGTGGAATCTCCGGAGGGATTAAACCGGTCTAGCTACGAGCTGGAGGGGGGTAAATTGAAGGTTTATTTATCCAATTCACTGTCAAGGTCAGCTTGCCGGAGAGATGTCCTATGTGTGCTTACAAAATGCCAAAATCCTGGCAAATTGTCTGAAAGAGCTTCCAAATCACTGACCTTTGAACAACTCACATCGACATGCCAATGCTTTTTTTTTTCTTTTTCTTTAACAATATCCTTAGAGTACATTAAATGGTTTGTAAAATCACAGTTTTAATGTCAAGCGGAGTATGTTCTATTTCTATCGGCGAGAACGGATCGCTGTAAAAGGCTCTTTACAAACACTTTACCTACATGGATATTTCCTAAATTGTTGTTGCCTTTTAAAGACTTTTTTTGTTTAATTGAATATGGAATTTGTCCAGCTCTCTTGTGTGAACCTTAAAATAAAAAATAAAAATAAATAGAACTTTATCTGAATGTTAATCACTAGTGTTATTTGCTCATCATATCACCTGATTATATGGAAATACTGTCAGGGTTATTCAAAGAGATCCGAATGGCTGCCGAAACGGTAACTGAACGCTGAAAATCAGCATTCGGTTACCTTTCTTGGCCATTCAGCTATCCAGAGAGCAGGCAATTCGCCAAATGTTGGCGAATTGCCTGCACATACGGCGCCTGTTCGGTGCCTGTTTGAGGGCAGTGAAATCCCCATAGCTTTGTCTATTCAGAGATCAAAAACCAGCAGTGAAATGTTGCCGAAATGCCCTGCCATTCGGTTGCTTCATTCGACAGGTTTATTCAGGCGAATCCCATAGGCTTCAATGTTAAAAATATTCCCGTTTTAATCCAATATCTAATAAACTGTTTATTATAATATTCTGCATTAAAAAGCCTCTTTATTTATAGATTTTGTAGGATCTTTTAAGCATTTTTCGGGATTTTTTTGCAAAAAAAGTTTTCCCGTTTTTTTTTATTTTATTTTGTTAAACTTTTTCTTTTTTCTGTGACAGCCCTTTTTATTATCATTCATTGGATCATATGTAAATTTCAGACATTTTCGCTCAGTAGTTTCTTTGCAAACAGCATTTCACTTTTCAAACATTCAAGCAAACTGTTTTTTTTTCTTCACCTCATTTGTCTGCGGTGTTGGGTTTTTCTGGCGGCTGCTCCGCACTCTGATCGGCTCCTGCTCGGGTTTCTCCGGCGTCTCCGGCGGGGTTAATCCAGATGTTTTTGCGGGTTTCGGTGTGCATTCGCCTGGGTTTTGCGGTGAGTGTTCGGCAGGTTTTCGGCGACTTTTCCCTGCACTACGACGGCCCTGTGGTGCTTGCTGAATACACAGCAGGGTCGCCGAATCAAGCCGAATTGAAGAGAACGAAAAGTCACCGAACGTGCGGTGACTTTGATTCTCTTTGAATAACCCTGTGTATGTATGTTACAGCTAAAGTCCAGAATCTGGATAAAGCTAGCTTTAACCAGGCAAACCTGACATTACCCACGTGGCTTTGCAGAAAGCCCCAAATGTAATCAAACATAGGGCTTCACCTGGGTAGACCGCGCCCTACTCAATCGCCTCTGGTTAATGTCTTTTCTGAGAGTGTACAGTGGCATACAATTGACTCCCAAACACAGGATTACCCAAATACAGGACCGACCCTAAGGCTGGCCATCCACTGGGTCTGTATTTGTGCGATCATCCGATATCGTCTGTCATCGTCCAACCAATCTCAGAACAAGGAGGTGAATCAGCCCACTTCCACTGCCTCTGACTTCCATCGGATGACTTCCGACGATTTTTTGCAGCTACAACCGATTAGCAATCTTTCCCATTTCAATGAGATTTGTCAGACGATCTGGTACGATTTAGATGAAAAAAAGGATGAATTGTATAGTTAAACCGCCGTTTCGCGGCAGGGAAATTGCCCCATAGAGAAGTGATTCAGTTCGACAGCCGAAGCCCATAGGATTCAATGTAAAAAAAATATTTCAAATTTCGTTTATTCTTTTCACCCACAGAAAAAAAATCTTTTTATTTATTGACTTTTGGAATTTGTGGAGAGTATTTTTTTTTGTAATTTTTTGAGTGAAAATTTTGATTCCCATTTTTTTTTTTAAAAAGACTAGCAGGGTTATTCAAAGAGATCCAAATTGCTGCCAAAAGGTAACCGAACAATGAAATTCAGTGTTCGGTTACCTTTCCTGGCCATTCAGCTATTCAGAAAGCAGGCAATTCGCCAAATCCTGGCGAATTGCCTGCACATATGGTGCCTGTTCGAGGGCAGTGAAATCCCCATAGAGAGCAATGCTTCGTCTGTTCAGAGAACACAAACCAGCAGTGAAAAGTTACCGAAATGCCCTGCATTTCAGTGGTTTCATTCGACAGATTTATTCAGGTGATTCCCAAAGGTTTCAATGTTAAAAATATTCCCGGTTTAATTCAATATCTAATAAGCCGTTGCTTATAATCTTCTGCAGTAAAAGGTTTCTTTATTTTTAGGTTTTTTTAGGATCTTTTTTGTGAAATGTTTTTTCCATTTTTTTTTTTAAATCGTTTTTTTCTTTTTTCTGTAACAGCCCTTTTTTTATCATTCATTGGATCTTATATGTAAATTTTAGACATTTTCGGTCATTCAGCGGTGAGTGTTCGTCGAGTTTGTGGCGTCTTTTCTCTGTACTATGACGGCCCGGTGGTGCTTGCTGAATACACCGCAGGGTCGCCGAAATATGATCGCCAAATCGCACCGAATGGAAAAGGACGAAAAGTCACCGAACGTGCGGTGACTTTTCGATTCTCTTTGAATAACCATGTAGGCTTTTTTCCCTGGTCGAACACAGCGTGTTTTTTTTTTCTTCTCTTCAGGCTGGCTGGGTTTGGCAGTGCTGTCCTTGGTGCTGAAAGCTATTTCAGCAGCAAGGACAGGTTTTTTTTCCCCCCGCATCATTTTTCTTTCTTGTTTGGCGGCCTGTCCGTCGGCCGACCTCTCGCTTCCAGTAGACAACCCTAGTTGGCCAACGACGTTGTCTTTAGGCAGAAGACAAAGTCGTCATCTGACTACGGACCAAGTGGACGGCCAGCCTAGCCCTAAAAATCATCTTTACCTTTGGGTAGTCGGCAGATTATCCGTATCCAGCCCAAAAATAAAAACAATTACGGCTTTACCCAGCAGTTTTGGATAATGCAGGCTTTAGCCGGGTAAAGAAAGCTTTGCCCAATTTTGGATTTTACCTGTAACATTATAAATATATATATACAGTCAGGTCCAGAAATATTGGGACATCGACACAATTCTAACATCTTTGGCTCTATACACCACCACAATGGAGTTGGAATGAAACAAACACAATGTGCTTTAACTGCAGACTGTCAGCTTTAATTTGAGGGTATGTACATCCAACTCAGGTGAACGTGTAGGACTTACAGCAGTTTGCAGATGTGCCTCCCACTTGTTAAGGGACCAAAGGTAATGGGACAGAATAATAATCATAAATCAAACTTTCCCTTCTTAATACTTGGTTGCAAATTCTTTGCAGTCAATCACAGCCTGAAGTCTGGAACGCATAGACATCACCAGACTCTGGGTTTCATCCCTGGTGATGCTCTGCCAGGCCTCTACTGCAACGGTCTTCAGTTCCTGCTTGTTCTTGGGGCATTTTCCCTTCAGTTTTGTCTTCAGCAAGTGAAATGCATGCTCAATGGGATTCAGGTCAGGTGATTGACTTGGCCATTGCATAACATTCCACTTCTGTCCCTTCAAAAACTCTTTGGTCGCTTTTGCAGTATGCTTTGGGTCATTGTCCATGTGCACTGTGAAGCGTCGTCCAATGAGTTCTGCAGCATTTTGCTGAATGTGAGCAGATAATATTGCCCGAAACACTTCAGAATTCATCCTGCTGCTTTTGTCAGCAGTCACATCATCAATAAATACAAGAGAACCAGTTCCATTGGCAGCCATACATGCCCACGCCATGACACTACCACCACCATGCTTCACTGATGAGGTGGTATGCTTAGGATCATGAGCAGTTCCTTTCCTTCTCCATACTCTTCTCTTCCCATCACTCTGGTACAAGTTGATCTTGGTCTCATCTGTCCATAGGATCTTGTTCCAGAACTGTGAAGGCTTTGTTAGGTGTTGTTTGGCAAACTCTAATCTGGCCTTCCTGTTTTTGAGGCTCACCAATGGTTTACATCTTGTGGTGAACCCTCTGTATTCACTCTGGTGAAGTCTTCTTTTGATTGTTGACTTTGACACACATACACCTACCTCCTGGAGAGTGTTCTTGATCTGGTCAACTGTTGTGAAGGGTGTTTTCTTCACCAGGGAAAGAATTCTTCGGTCATCCACCACAGTTGTTTTCCGTGGTCTCCCGGGTCTTTTGGTGTTGCTGAGCTCACCGGTGCATTTCCTTTTTTTGAGAATGTTCCAAACAGTTGTTTTGGCCACACCTAATGTTCTTGCTAGCTCTCTGATGGGTTTGTTTTGTTTCTTCAGCCTAATGATGGCTTGCTTCACTGATAGTGACAGCTCTTTGGATCTCATCTTGAGAGTTGACAGCAACAGATTCCAAATGCAAATAACACACTTGAAAACTCTGGGCCTTTTATCTGCACATTGTAATTGGGGTAATGAGGGAATATCACACACCTGGCCATGGAACAGCTGAGAAGCCAATTGTCCCATTACCTTTGGTCCCTTAACAAGTGGGAGGCACATCTGCAAACTGCTGTAAGTCCTACACCGTTCACCTGAGTTGGATGCACATACCCTCAAATTAAAGCTGAGCGTCTGCAGTTAAAGCACATTGTGTTGTTTCATTCCAACTCCATTGTGGTGGTGTATAGAGCCAAAGATGTTACAATTGTGTAGATGTCCCAATATTTCTGGACCTGACTGTACATATACTGTATAACAAGCAGGGATGTTCTCCATCGGTTAGCCGCAAATTTACAGTGTAAAGTACAGGAGCCGTTAATTTACAGTAAGCAGCCATGTTTGTTCGTGGCTCAGTTGGAATAGCGGCTTCAAGCGTTACATATAGCGGCTCAGCTGGAATAGCGGCTTCAGGCGTTACATATAGCGGCTCAGCTGGAATAGCGGCTTCAGGCGTTACATATAGCGGCTCAGCTGGAATAGCGGCTTCAGGCGTTACATATAGAGGCTCAACTGGAATAGCGGCTTCAGGCGTTACATATAGTGGCTCAGCTGGAATAGCGGCTTCAGGCGTTACATATAGTGGCTCAGCTGGAATAGCGGCTTCAGGCGTTACATTTAGCGGCTCAGCTGGAATAGCGGCTTCAGGCGTTACATATAGCGGCTCAGCTGGAATAGCGGCTTCAGGCGTTACATTTAGCGGCTCAGCTGGAATAGCGGCTTCAGGCGTTACATATAGCGGCTCAGCTGGAATAGCGGCTTCAGGCGTTACATTAGCGGCTCAGCTGGAATAGCGGCTTCAGGCGTTACATTTAGCGGCTCAGCTGGAATAGCGGCTTCAGGCGTTACATTTAGCGGCTCAGCTGGAATAGCGGCTTCAGGCGTTACATTTAGCGGCTCAGCTGGAATAGCGGCTTCAGGCGTTACATATAGCGGCTCAGCTGGAATAGCGGCTTCAGGCGTTACATTTAGCGGCTCAGCTGGAATAGCGGCTTCAGGCGTTACATATAGCGGCTCAGCTGGAATAGCGGCTTCAGGCGTTACATATAGCGGCTCAGCTGGAATAGCGGCTTCAGGCGTTACATATAGCGGCTCAGCTGGAATAGCGGCTTCAGGCGTTACATATAGCGGCTCAGCTGGAATAGCGGCTTCAGGCGTTACATATAGCGGCTCAGCTGGAATAGCGGCTTCAGGCGTTACATTGAGCGGCTCAGCTGGAATAGCGGCTTCAGGCGTTACATATAGCGGCTCAGCTGGAATAGCGGCTTCAGGCGTTACATTTAGCGGCTCAGCTGGAATAGCGGCTTCAGGCGTTACATATAGTGGCTCAGCTGGAATAGCGGCTTCAGGCGTTACATATAGCGGCTCAGCTGGAATAGCGGCTTCAGGCGTTACATTTAGCGGCTCAGCTGGAATAGCGGCTTCAGGCGTTACATATAGCGCTCAGCTGGAATAGCGGCTTCAGGCATTACATATAGCGTCTCAGCTGGAATAGCGGCTTCAGGCGTTACATTATAGCGGCTCAGCTGGAATAGCGGCTTCAGGCGTTACATATAGCGGCTCAGCTGGAATAGCGGCTTCAGGCGTTACATATAGCGGCTCAGCTGGAATAGAGGCCACAGAGTCCTCATTTGTAGAATGAATACTACATGCTGAGGGATCATGGAGGAGGGGATTAATGGCTTTTATAACTAGTCTGGGATCCATAGCGGAACGTTCTAGAGATTTCTATTAAATCAGATTGCCCGCCATTACAGAGTATAACTTGTAGGTGCTATTTATAAGTGATGAATCATTGATGTAAAGCTGCAGACAGAGGAATGGCAGGGAGCTACTTACTTCTAATTAAAGGATTATAAAGAAAAACAAAGGAGAATGTTCTATGTGATTGCTCATTTGTAAAGGTATACGGGTAATAGACTATTATGATAAAACCAATCTCCCTTGTTTCTTTGAATGTCTCTTCCAGGGGTCTCCTTACATATCATTAGTGCTGTTCACTCACCTTATCTTAATTATATATCGTGCTTGGCTTGTCATGAATTCATTCAATTTTGTTTTCCGGGTTTTTATACGCACTCCTGCACTTGTCCAAATATGTCCAATTGTTTTACTGCAAATTGTATCAATTCAAGGTCACTAAAAATATGTGGGAAAAGGACAGTGCTCTGACTGTAAGCTGGCACTGTGCTCTGACTGTGAGCTGGCACTGTGCTCTGACTGTGAGCTGGCACCGTCCTCTGGCTGTGAGCTGGCACTGTGCTCTGGCTGTGAGCTGGCACTGTGCTCTGGCTGTGAGCTGGCACTGTGCTCTGACTGTGAGCTGGCACCGTCCTCTGGCTGTGAGCTGGCACCGTCCTCTGGCTGTGAGCTGGCACCGTCCTCTGGCTGTGAGCTGGCACTGTGCTCTGGCTGTGAGCTGGCACTGTGCTCTGACTGAGCCGGCACTGTGCTCTGGCTGTGAGCTGGCACTGTGCTCTGGCTGTGAGTTGGGACTCTGCTCTGGCTGTGAGTTGGCACTGTCCTCTGGCTGTGAGTTGGGACTCTGCTCTGGCTGTGAGCTGGCACTGTGCTTTGGCAGTGAGCTGGCACTGTGCTCTGGCTGTGAGCTGGCACTGTGCTCTGGCTGTGAGTTGGCACTGTCCTCTGGCTGTGAGTTGGGACTTTGCTCTGGCTGGAAGTTGGGACTCTGCTCTGGCTGTGAGCTGGCACTGTGCTCTGGCTGTGAGCTGGCACTGTGCTCTGACTGTGAGTTGGGACTCTGCTCTGGCTGTGAGTTGGCACTGTCCTCTGGCTGTGAGTTGGGACTCTGCTCTGGCTGGAAGTTGGGACTCTGCTCTGGCTGTCACCTGGCACTGTGCTCTTACTGTGAATTGGGACTCTGCTCTGGCTGTGAGTTGGGACTCTGCTCTGGCTGTCAGCTGGTCTGTGAACTGGCCTCTGGCTGTGAGTGGGCATTGTGCTCTGCCTGTGTGTTGGCACTGTGCCCTTGCTGTGAGCTGGTACTGTGTTCTGGCTGTGAGTTTGCACTATGCTCCGGCTGTGATCTGGCACTATACTCTGGCTGTGATTTGGCACTGTGCGCTGGCTGTGATTTGGCACTGTGCGCTGGCTGTGATCTGGCACTATGCTCTGGCTGTGAGCTGGCACTGTGCTGCACAGACATATCAAGGTTGTTGGCTCAACGACTGCTGCGCATGTAATGTTGTCCATGGAGTGTGAGCACCAAAACCTCTGTCAACTGACACAGTGCTATTTGCATGCAAAGGTCTGTCAACTTACACAGTGCTGTGCGTATGCAAAGGTCCCAACACAGTGCAATGTGTATACAACAGTCTATCACCCAACACAGTGCAATGTGTATACAACAGTCTATCACCCAACACAGTGCAATGTGCATACAACAGTCTATCACCCAACACAGTGCAATGTGCATACAACAGTCCGTTACCCAAGCATTGCTGCATGCATCAGATACCAGAACTGCAGACGTGTTTGGTACATGTGTTTAGCCATAACACAATGACATATGGTGTACAAACAGTTAGTCAAGACCCTTTGTGTGTCTTTAGTCTTTTTTTGAGAAAATACTGCTCCGCATCCACCAAAGGTTATTATCCAACGCACCACAGAGACTAACCATCACGATGCAACACCCAGACATTTCAGTGACGAGTATAAGTAGTACTCGGCAAAGGATATGTGGATACATATGAATACGTTTAGGTTTCCTAGTTGCAAAGCCTTTCCTCCGGCTTTGGAGGATGTATAGGAATAGGGCCGTTCTGGCTCCTGTGTAACGGGCCCTATGGCATCCATGGACATAAACACACTCAGGTTAGGAAATACCTCTTTTATCCCCTTGCACGATGGTCCAGGTCACACTCCTCCTCCCATCCCACCTCCTTTAATTCTTCACGTCTCTGTCTTCCTCCGTTCGTTCCGTGGCTGATCATTGAGTACATTTTTTAATATATTTTTTGAGTCTCAATCACACATTTCGGCAGGATCTAATTACACTGTAATAATATGATGAACATAGAGCGTCAGGCATACAGTGCGCGAGCACAACTTTATCAGGGTTTTCGTTAGGGTAAATATGTAATTTTTCCTGACAGTATTTGTCACGGGTTTCATGAAAAATCATTAATTTGTACTTGAACCTTTAATTTATTTTTATATAATGTCACTTACAGTATTGAATTAAAAGTTTGGTTACAAGTTGATTGCGGGTTATGTCTGTTTACTGAGTGACGTGCAAATTGAGGGGTGGGAGTCGAGAAATATTAATGGTTTATAATCCGCCGCGCCACTAATCTCTTTCACTCAATCTTCGAAAAATGGAGCGTACAGGGTTTTTTCTTTGCCCTTTTGTATTTTTTCAAAAGGACTATCAAAGCAAGAGACTGCGTCGCGCACGGCAGTCTGCGATTTCCTATAAAAATCCTTCATATATTATTGTGGTGAACCTGATGAATTTGGCAAGGACTATGGTAATCATCATTAAAAGAGGATGCGTATCAGCAGTGGGTTCTGGGTTTCGCTCTATGCTGGTGTGCGGAGGGAGCCAAACCAGTGAAACGCGTCAGTGTTACCAGGACAATGACATGCAAGATGTAGGACTAGGAAGGGGATGTGAAGAGGGCAGATGCTGTGGCAGAAGGAACTGTATGGAGACCACCAGCAAAGAGTGTAACCCGGAATGTACAGCCTGTGCCGATATGCGAGTATCTGCCCGTATCTTTAATCTCTCTGTCCTCTGGCATTTTCCTTGCTCCACTCAAGCATGCCACTATAGGATATATATATCCTAAAAAATCCATCTCTTCATCCATTATCTACTATCTTGTATCTCTACTTATGTTCCCCGCCAACCTCTTGCAGTGTTTGCATACACCCGAATAATTGCCTACCTCAACTCTAAGGCTGGGGCCACACGAGCGCACTAAATGCATCCGTAGTAACACGTTGTGCCATCAAACATACAGGGTTATTCAAAGAGATCCGAATGGCTGCCGAAAGGGAACCGAACGCTGAAAATCAGCGTTCGGTTACCTTTCTTGGCCATTCGGCTATCCAGAGAGCAGGCAATTCGCCAAATCCTGGCGAATTGCCTGCACATACGGTGCCTGTTCGAGGGCAGTGAAATCCCCATAGAGAAGTAGGCTTGCGCACCGATTTTTTTTTTGGTTCGGTTCGGTTCGTTCGGATTTTGTAAATTTTCGTTTCGATTCGGTTCGTTTCGGTTCGTTTTTCGTATCGACTTTTTTTTGTGATTTCGGAAATTTTCGTGTTTTTCGGAACGTCTGTTCTCCTCGTTTCAAAGTGTCTATTTGTTTTGACGTAAACTAATGTTTTTTCGGATACGATAATTATACAATACGATAATTATACGATACAATAATTCTGCCGATATGATAATTCTGCCATTGAGATTTCTCATGTTTTACAAGAAGGATACATTGAGATTTCTTATGTTTTACAAGAAGGATACATTGAGATTTCTCTGGGTTTACAAGAAGGATACATTGAGATTTGTCATGTTTTACAAGAAGGATACATTGAGATTTCTCTGGTTTTACAAGAAGGATACATTGAGATTTCTAATGTTTTACAAGAAGGATACATTGAGATTTCTCTGGTTTTCCAGGAAGGATACATTGAGATTTCTCTGGTTTCTATTTCCAGGAAGGATACATTGAGATGGGAATGATACAAAATTTAAATTTAAATTTCAGAATCAGCGATATAAATACGATGTCCGAAATTACTGAAATGGAACCGAAATCAGGAATGAAGCCGAAATCACGAATTGAACGAAAATGAATTTCGATTTTACACATTTCTAGTCCATTCGAAAATTCAGAAAAGTTTGTTTTGCCTCGAATTTTTTTTCGGATCTGCCGTTTTCGAATGCACGAATCGGGAAATTTCGTGAAAATTCCAAAATTCCAAAATTCCGAAACCCGAAACGCACATCCCTATAGAGAAGCACTGCTTCGGCTATTCAGAGAATACAAACCAGCAGTGAAAGGTTCCCGAAATGCCCTGCCATTCGGTGGTTTAATTCGGCAGGTTTATTCAGGCGAATCCCATAGGCTTCAGTGTTAAAAATATTCCTGTTTTAATTCAATATCTAATAAACTGTTCATTATAAAATTCTGCAGTAAAGAGTCTCTTTATTTATAGATTTTTAAGGATATTTTAAGCATTTTTCTTGATTTTATTTTTTTTTCTTTTTAACCACTTCAATGCGGAGGACGCGCTCAGCGCGTCCTCCACATTACTGCTGCTGTGCGGAGGACGCGCTGAGCGCGTCCTCCCATTGGGGTCAGCGTTCGGCCGAGTTCCGGCCGATCGCTGGCCCCCCCGGTGCGGGCTGACATCCTCGATGTCAGCCCGGCATCCGGAACCGCAGCCGCTGAAATTAGGTGTCATCGCGGCAGCGCGATGACACCTAATTCAGGCGCCCCCCCCCGCATGTGCGGAGGAGGCGCCTGAAAGGGAGGGGGGGAGGTCCTTCGGACCTCTCTCCCTCCCGATCGGCAGCGTTGCGGGGGGTTAACCCAGGCACCATTTGGAAGGGCACAGCCTGCCCTTCCAAATGGTGCCTGGCATTAACCCCTGGGGAGCTGGATCGCGAATCGGCGCTGAAAAGCGCCGGTTCGCGATCCTTTCCCGGAGCTGGCCGACATCTTGGATGTCGGCCAAGCCTCCGGGAACTCCCCCTGAGGACTGGCGTCATCGTGTGTAGCACGATGACGCCAGTCCTAGAGTTAACCCCTAACTGCCACCAACGGTGGAGATAGGGAGTTCCAATGAACTCCCTATCTCCCGATCCGTGGCAGCTAGGGGTTAATGTTTGGTATGGTTGGATCGGCCAGAGCATGGCCGTTCCAACGATACCAAACACGAATGTGAAAAAAGTTTTTTAAAAAAAATTAAAATTAAAATTAAAATTAAAAATAAAAAAAAAAAAAAACATTTTTTTTTCTTTTTTTTGGTTTGTTAGTGTAGCAATATTGTTCCCATTTCAATTATAATGTGAACAATGATGCTGCACTAACGATTTTTGTATGCGGTGCGTTTGTTAAAAATCGCGTAATTTTCCCCCAAAAAAAATGTAACGAGACCCCATCTCTAATTTTTTTAACAAGCGCACCCCATACAAAATATAACCGCAATTGCTCGCATGTTAAAATGTGAAAAAAAACACTTTACACGTTGTAAATTATTGAAAATACATATTTTATTGCATTTTTTGTTATAATATACAGACATGACATAACGTATACATATAATAATGACATATTATGAATCTGCCGAGTCTGACGGAAAGAACGATATATAATATGTCTGGGTCATATACTAAAATAAGCCTTCAAAACACGTTTAAACATGATGAGCAAAACCGGTAAAAATGACCTCAGCACAGAGGTGTGAAAAGCCTCAGCAGCGAAAGGGTTAAATTCCGATTTTTCTTTTTTTTTAACTTTACTTCTTTTTTCTGTTACAGCCCGTTTTATTATCATTCATTGGAGTTTATATGTAAATTTCAGACATTTTCGCTCAGTAGTTTCTTTGCAAACAAGCGTTTCACTTTTCACACATTCAAGCAAACTCTTTTTCTAATTTATTCACTGCATTCGTCTGCGGTGTCGGCTTTTTCTGGTGGCTGTGCTGCGTGAGATCGGCTCCTTCCGGCGTTTTCGGCGGTTTAATCAAGATGTTTTTGCGGGTTTTGGCATGCATTCGCCCTCGTTTTGCGGTTAGTTTTCTGCGGGTTTGCGGCGACTTTTCACTGCATTACGGCGGCCCTGTTGTGCTTGCTGAATACACCGCAGGGTCGCCAAAATGGGATCGGCAAATCGAACCGAATTGAGGAGAACGAAAAGTCACCGAACGTGCGGTGGCTTTTCGATTCTCTTTGAATAACCCTGATCGAATTTTGATGGATCATATAAGGAACAACATACAAAGTAGGCGCGCATTTTTTTCACAAACTTTAGAACGGATGCAATTTTTTGGTCGACATCGAGGCATGTCTATGGATGTGATGCTTTCTAAAGCACAGGACATCAGGCGAGCGCTCGTTTGATGTCCATCACAGTGTAGTAAACAGACTATAAAACACAACTGATTCTTCAGCTTCCCTATTTCTCAGGTTTCTCATCCGAAATGTTAAAATTCATGCGCATCGTGTGGTGTTTACAAGTATGTCCGTGCAAGACTATGTCCATTACAACAGATGTACGTTCTCGCATTCATGTGGCCCCAGTCTTAGGCTAGGGTCAAACGAAAGCATTTTTCCCCGCGAGCGTAAAGAAGTGCGTCCGAACGCATTGACGTATTTTTTCATGGAATACGCGAAAACGGTCATACGATGCACATTTTTGTGCGTGATTTTTTACAGATCCAAACCAGGAAACTTTGGGTGTCTGGACGTTATGTTGGCCGGACACGAGCAGGGTCTGACGTCTCCAAATCACACACACACACCGCTAGCGGACGCAGCGCACTCTGTACGTCAGTACTAGCAGTTCTGCGTTCTCGAAAAAATGCGTTCATTTTCCACTTGCGTTGCGCGGCCGGACTTTCGTGCGACCGTACTTCGTATATTGGCCGTCATTGCCCGTCATTTGCTGCTAGTGCGGCCGTGATTAAGTGCGCCAGAACGCACGTTAAAAGTGCGCTGGTCTGACCCCAGCCTTAGACTCACCTTGACCCTCTGCAATCAGTTTTTCGCTCCCTGCAATCAACATAAACAGCCGAGACTAAACCAAACAATGACTTAACCGTTTCTAAATCTATCAGGCACTTCGTTCTAATAAACCTTCTGGACCTCTTGACCGCTTTTGATAAAGTCGACAACGCTCTCGGTCTCCTCCTATAAACTTTGTGAAATAGGTCGCCATCTCTTCCTCTCTGTCCCAGCAGTGTCTCCCTTTTCCGGCAGTGCCTCCTCTCCTCGGCCTGCCTCTGTTGGGGTGCCTCTGCATCTCTAGGCAAATTTATCAGTTCCTTAGAATTTTAGTATCATCTAAATAATGATGAACAAATATACATTTTCCCGCCTGATGTCTCTGCTGTTCTATTGGATTATGCCAGTAGACACCTCTCCTTCTCTAACCGGATGTCTTCCATCTTCCTGGACCTTAGACTTCCCAAAACTGATCTTCTCAGCTTTCCTCCATTCAAAATCTACCTCCCATTGTAAGTTTGTCTTCTTGTTAATTGGACGCTCATCAGCCTGACTCCACAAGCAAATTGCCTTCGCATTAATTTTATATATATTTTATATTTTATTTCTCACCTGACGCTCTTCACATACCTGCCCCCTCTGCCGATCCCAGCATTGCCTTCCTGCACCATTCAGGATCCAATTTAAATAATGACGCTCACAATCCAAGACCTCAATAACTCGAACACTCCTTACATGTCTCCCCTAGATCACAAGTCATCTGTCTCTCACTGCACGGCTAGCTCTCACCTCCATGACTTTTCAAGGGCAGAAACGTTGAAATGACTATCTCTTCCTATCAAACTCTCCCTTTATTCTTTAGTCCTTGAAGAAATCCCTCTAAACCCATTTTTTTTCCCAGATTGGTGGATCACATTCCTGACTAATCCCTCTCCATACATCATTATAGTTTTTATAGCTTGCATTACTAGCATGCCTGTCACTATTTCTAAATGCTAAACCTACTGCTCCTTCTTGCTAACAAGACGGTAACACCTCTGCCCCCCCAATACCTCTAGATTGCAAGCTCCTTGGGCGTGGCCTTATACAACTTCTGTCTCTGGTTCCTAAATTTGTTTGTCATTTTTCGGTTTAAATTCCCCATTCTTTATTGTAAACTGATGGCGCTATATAAATGATGATAATGGTAATAATAATAATAGGCATAGTAACAATCAGTTGCAATAATGTTGCAAACAAAGCAGTAGTAGGCCACTGAAACACAAGAAACATAGGAAACACTGCAAACGTTTTACGTTCAAATCGTGGATCTAAATAAAAAAAGAAATGGAGGTGATGAGCTGGCATGTCCATGGAGTGGTATTACAACTAGGGCTCCTCTATGTGATGGATCAGGGAATGGACCACAAAATCAGCAATCCTTCTAAGCCAATGATTAGCAGAAGAGGCGTAAGATTGTATGGAGGCCAGTGGTAACATGTGAAGAAGTTTAAGGTTTTAGCAATAGAAAAGACTAAGGGTTATATTCTATACTTGGCGCAAAGATGGAGACGGTAAGTAGGATAATGTGCGCTTTCAGATTTTCCCTACTGTCTCCATCATAACATCCTATTCCGGGGAAGGTGCTATCTCAGCTCCTCAGCCTGGAACCCAGCGCTAACCTCCCTGATACGCATCCTGACCGCCAATGGGAAATGTCAGTCTGGCTTCTACTGCACGTCATCATAATCCCTCCTCTAGAATCCTACTTTTACTGCTCTGACGTTTCTGCTTGCATCAGAGTCTGGGACACAATTAGACCAGGGACAGATAATGGGATTAACATTGATCAACATTTGGTAAACAAGACAGAACAATAGCCATTCGAACCTTTAACAGATACAAACACCTTCCAGATAGGGGGAGTTGAAAAAGACTAAGGTGACCCACATAGTAATCCTATCAGCAGATATTAACAGATACACATAGACAATAACTATAGACAATAACAGTATTTATAAATAACACAGATTACACAAACACCCTGCACCCTACAGATACAGGGTGACTTCAACATTAGGAAAGAGCAGGGAAATAATATAGAACATCACGCCTGCACCTCCCAAATGCTTCTCTAGGCCCATGTACCCCAAGTTCAAAGTGATACACATTGCAACCAGATTTTAGGAGTTAACATTTTTCCTTTTGCTTCCTGATGGTAAATTGCTCCAGCACGTTGTAATACCTCACTTATCGAGATGCTAGAAATGGATGGCACTTCCCATGTTAAGTATAGGAGACGCTAACTACAGTAAGCTCGCGCAAGCTGCAAGGCGCAAAAACATTTCACCCAAATGTAGCGTCAAGATCGGAATATCGATGCCAGACTTTGAACTTCTAGCGCTAATGATTACACATCGAGACGCTGCATTAGCACCAACTATGGAATAGGGCCCTGAGAATCCTGGTGCATTTCCACCACATGTGAACCAGAGATCCTTTGTGGCCATATTCTTTCCACCACGAGACGTAGAATCATCCATCGTCATACCGTTACAATAATGGAGGGGGGGACAACAAAAAGACAGACCCATTCCATTAGGATCTGTGATACAACACAATAAAAATGAAATGAAAAAGTTACAATGTTGCCTTGGCGATTTAACATTTGATCATTTCCCCCGTTATGTATCAGAGTGCGTTACCGGCTTATTACTGTCTTCACCTCGTCTTCTTGACGAGGCAGAGAATCCGTCATACTTTAAATCAAACCCTCTCCATGGTTACATTTTGCAATCATTTCACATGATTGAGCTTGCATCAAGCGATGCTTAACTTAATCCCATTCCCTCAGAACGGTGCAGGTCTGGGAAGGACTCTCGTCAGAATTTTGGAGGGCCTTGTCAGTTTGAAAAGAACGTGACCTTTACAACGTATCCGTATGCTTGCTGGTGCATAAGGCAAGAGGAAAGAGCGAGGGTCGTGGTGATGGAAAACCACTCAGAACCGAAAGTTATCTCTCTTAATGCCAGCAAGAGTTCCTAATCTACATGTCAATACCATTTGGGTGGAAAGCGGGTAACACGGAACAGGGAAAACGAAATCTCCGTTCCATCGAGTGTTTAGAGATAACAGAGATTCGTAAGACGTAATGTGGAGCTGCAAACGTATCGGGTGGATGACAATGTCTGTATGGGTGCAGGACCTACCGAGCAGCCGATGTCACAAAGTCATATTGCTGTCATTAACAATCGCGGTTTAATTGGCGTCTTTGGGCATTGTTAACCAGGACTAATAACACACATCACTCTCTCGCTTCCATGCTGGCGACTTACTATAGAGATTTACAGTAATGTCTTTTTAAAGTCCACACTCTGTTCTCCGGCATCTCTTTAGACTAATTAAAGTTTGGAGAGTCCCCCATGGACCGCGCAGAAGATTTCGATCCTTTAACCCTTGAATGTGAGTCGTGCGCCGCCTGCCCCATCTCTCTTGACCCTCTGCGTTTAATACGGCGTCCGTATCCAAGCTGGTACACAGCATCATGTACATTATGGGAGATAAGTGTCGAAAACCCTTGTCGTGCAGCATGTCTTACATATAACCTGGAGAAGCAAAAAACACAGCTAGTTCATGAGCTGTAATTTTGTTTAGTGACAGGATCATCCCCATGGCAACGCAGTGACCACTAAGGGTACCAGGCGATGCTAATTGTGCGTGTCTTAACGGGCTTAAAATGTATCCTGCAATGTTACTAATAACTAGGCAAATATGAATCATATGAAATTGTGTTTTATGTGCGTTTAGTTTTATAAAAAAATGTCCCAGAGCAAATAAATGAAATCTGTGCCTTTTTGTCATGTAGCGTTTACAAATATATATAATTATACTGCCGCAGGATCTTTACAGAGGTAATTCGCCTTTTCCTCCCTTGTTTTTTGTCACGGACAAATCATCACGCCAGGTTAGGAATATGTAGCCGTAAATTTCGTAGCTTTAGAAAAATGGCCATTAGAGCAGATCAGACGGAAGCGATACACCAGATAAGCAATTGCAGAAGTTCCTCCTGTATTACTTGGGGGCATTTCAGGCTGACCCTCTCCCCCATCCGTTTATTAAACGTGTTTCACAAATAATGCATTAGACATTACGCAACAGTTAAAAATAAAAAGAACCATAAACATGGTGCAGAGAAATGGAATTTGTGTGATACATTTACATTTCAATTCCTAGTTCTAGAATTGTATGTATCTTTTAGGTTTTATATTTACTTTCCTTGCTTTTCCCCCCACTTTGTACAATGTAATCTTCGTCAATTCTCTCTTTTTTATTCCCTTTCCAAACCTCCCTCTTTATGGCTCTCCACTCCACGGTGTGTTGTGTTGTGTTTGTATGCATTCACTCATTTTAAATTCTCACAAAATCTGATACAATGTAACATTTTCCAAGCTTCGCTTTAGCTGCTGAGATCTTAGCAAGGACAAGGAAGTGGCCCAGCCAATCAGAAACTTCTCATTCTGGCCTAGAGTAGCTGAGCACATTATGCATTATAAGATTAAATTGCTGCGGAAGACAGTGCTGAAACGTTCACTCTCTTACTCCTATGTGGCAAGTGAAATCTGAGTGCAGCAAGATCTAACCCAAAGCTGTATACATGTGTATATATAAACGTAGCCGTGAGGACGCTGTAGAGGCTGTAGAAGCCTTGATGGGTTACACACAAAGCCGATAAGTATTCTGTGTACATAGACACAAGAATGGTAAGCGCCCACAGTTCAACCACCGAATACCCAGCTGAACAAGACGGACAGTGGTTTCCCCCAAACCAGAAAGAAATGGAAATAGATACGTATCTGGTCAGTGCGAAATGGACGCAAGGGGACTCGGACGGCTTCTCACAATAACGTCGCCAACAATGGTACATGATGTAAGTAAAACAGAAAACAAGAAAATACATTGGTGCAGTATATCTCGTAAGGTATATCAATTTTGATATTCTGTAGTCGATCAACTCACAAAACAAGAGCCCCAACACTGGCTCTGAGCGGGTTTGCGCCTTTGGGTTGTTTTCTCGAATTTTCTCAGGTAACCCACTCCTGAATAACAGGGATTCCTCGCCGTGACCCTTAGGATACAGGCAAAGACCAGCTGATGAAGCCAAGCGGCGAAACGCGTCCTGGACTCGAGTCTAGATTTTTATTTTCTTATTTTATTTTAATAAATTTTTAAAGAACCAGTTCCTGCATGCCATTTGTTTTTTCATTGGGTTTGACCTAACAAAATCCATATGCTTCCTATCTCGAGCTTGGATTAGCTCCAGCAAATGTGAGATGCCATTTGTTATGGTATTCATACCATCTATTTTGCGTCAGATATACACAAAGAGATTGTTTGTGTCTTTTTCCTGTATCCTAATGGTCATGGCGAGGAATCCCCGTTATTAAGGAGTGGGTTAGAGAAGCCGTCCGATTCCCCTTGCGTCCATTCGGCTATTCAGAGAGCAGGCAGTATGCCAAATGTTGGCGAATTGCCTGCACATACGGTGCCTGTTCGAGGGCAGTGAAATCCCCCATAGAGAAGCAATGCTTCATCTATTCAGAGAACAAAAACCAGCAGTGAAAAGTTGCCGAAATGCCCTGCTGTTCAGTGGTTTCATTCGACAGGCTTATTCAGGCGAATCCCATATGCTTCAATGTTAAAAATATTCCCATTTTAATCAATATCTAATAAACCATTGATTATAATATTCTGCAACAAAAAGTCTATTTATGTATAGATTTTTTTGATCTTTTAGGCATTTTTCAGGATTTTTTCGCGGAAATTTTTGTTCGGGTTTTCTTTAAAATCGTTTTCTCTTTATTCTGTAACAGCCCTTTTTATTATCATTCATTGGATCTTATGTGTAAATTCCAGACATTTTAGTTCTGTAGTTTCTTTGCAAACAGCGTTTCATTTTTCAAACATTCAAGCGTACTGTTTTTTATTATTTTTCACTCCATTCGTCTCCGGTGTCGGCTTTTTCCGGTGGCTGCTCTGCGCTGTGATCGGCAGCTGCTTGGGTTTCTCCAGCGTGTTCGGCGGGGTTGCGGCGGCTTTTCCCTGCACTATGACGGCCCTGTGGTGCTTGCTGAATACACCGCAGGGTCGCCGAAATGGGATCGCCAAATCGCACCGAATTGAACAGACTGTAGAGGGGTGAGGTGTGAGAGGTAGATGAGTCTGACAGGCATTCATTACTGACTGTAGAGGGATAATCTGGGATCATTAAAGGCCAATGAGAAGAGGGTTACAGTAGTCAAGGTAGGAGATAATTAGGGCTTGAACATATTAGTAGAGTCTTTGGCTAGAAATTGCACTTTATTTAATTTACCGTGTTTTTACCAAACAGTTACAGTAATTTTATCTCAAGGCTGTCCTCTGCTTACAGTCAAGTGCAGGGCGTATTAATTTCTCGTCTCAAAGCAACCGATGGACTACAATTCCTAGAAATCTCCACCAGCCAGCACAATCTTCTTTCACTGGTCTAGATTAAAAAAAAGCACAAAATTCGGTGACGCTTCAGAATCTTTTTACATGGACTGTACCAATGCTTTAACTATTTAAACAAATTACCATCTGAACACACACAAAAAACAGCAACAAAAAAACCAGGGGGGGTGAAGGCTGGGGTATTTTAAAACATAATCCACCAGAAATCAAATATCTGTAAATGTTTACAGGGTAATTCAAAGAGAATCGAAAAGTCACCGCACGTTCTGTGATTTATCATTCTCTTCAATTCGGCAATATTTGGCGATCCCATTTCAGCGACCCTGCGGTGTATTCAGCAAGCACCACAGGGCCGTCGTAATTAAGGGAAAAGTCGCCGCAAACCCGCCGACAACTCACCGCAAAACCCGGCGAATGCACGTCGAAAACCCGGAAAAACATCTGGATTAACCCCGCGGAAAATGCCGGGAAAACCCGAGCAGGAGCCGATCACACGCAGCGCAGCCGCCGGAAAAACCCGACACCGCAGACGAATGGAGTGAGAAAGAAAAAAAACTGTCTGCTTGAATGTTTAGAAAGTGAACTCTTTGCAAAGAAACTACTGAGTGAAAATGTCTGGAATTTACATATAAGATCCAATGAATGATAATAAAGAGGGCTGTTACAGAAAAAAATAACAAACGTTTAAAAAATAGTAATAAAAAAAAAAATCCCGGAAAATGCTTAAAATATCCCCAAAAAAATCTATAAATAAAGTTTTACTGCAGAATTTTATAATAAACAAGGTGGAAAGCCTGCCCAGAGGGCAGTCTATTGTGGATATATGCCCCAGTTCGTGGATATTGCCCCAGCTCGTGGATATTGCCCCAGCACGTGGATACTGCCCCAGCACGTGGATACTGCCCCAGCACATGGATACCGCCCCAGCTCCTGGATACCGCCCCAGCACGTGGATACCGCCCCAGCTCGTGGATATTGCCCCAGCACGTGGATACTGCCCCAGCACATGGATACTGCCCCAGCTCGTGGATATTGCCCCAGCTTGTGGATACCGCCCCAGCACGTGGATACTGCCCCAGCTCGTGGATACCGCCCCAGCACGTGGATACTGCCCCAGCACATGGATATTGCCCCAGCTCGTGGATACTGCCCCAGCACGTGGATACTGCCCCAGCACGTGGATACCGCCCCAGCACGTGGATACTGCCCCAGCACATGGATATTGCCCCAGCTCGTGGATATTGCCCCAGCTTGTGGATACCGCCCCAGCACGTGGATACTGCCCCAGCACGTGGATATTGCCCCAGCTCGTGGATACTGTCCCAGCACGTGGATACTGTCCCAGCACGTGGATACTGTCCCAGCACGTGGATACCGCCCCAGCTCGGGATACCGCCCAAGCCCGTGGATACCGCCCCAGCTCGTGGATATTGCCCCAGCACGTGGATACCGCCCCAGCTCGTGGATACCGCCCCAGCACGTGGATATTGCCCCAGCATGTGGATATTGCCCCAGCACGTGGATATTGCCCCAGCACGTGGATATTGCCCCAGCTCGTGGATATTGCCCCCCAGCTCGTGGATATTGCCCCCAGCTTTTGGATTTTGCCCCCAGCTCGTGGATTTTGCCCCCAGCTCCTGGATATTGGCCCCAGCTCGTGGATATTGCCCCCCAGCTCCTGGATATTGCCCCCCAAGCTCTCATGGATATGCCCCAGCTCAGACCCCAGACCAGACATGGGGTGGCTGTTCGAATGCTCTATCGGCATTCGGACAGCCGCCCCATGAGCTCCTTATACTTACCTTCCCGAGCGGCGAATGGAAAGTTTCCCCGCTTCCGCTCGTTGAAGGACCCAAGCCGCGGTCACGTGGGACTCCCACGTGACCGGGGCTTGGGTCCTTCAGAGAGCGGAAGCGAGGGAAGTTTCCCTTCGCCGCTCGGGGGTTGGATGCGTGCGGCAGCCGGGTGGAGGCTGCGAGCGCAGTCGCTACCCGGCTGCTGTGTGCATCTTGTAACCGCCGCGGCGTGCGCACAGCCGGCTCGTCCCGCGGCGGTTGCATGCGCGCGCAACCAACCGCCGCTGGTTGCGCACGCATGCGCAGAGTAAGGCTTGGCGACGGACACGCCAAGCCTTACTCAATTATAGTATTTATTAGATATAGGGTTTATTAGATATTGAATTAAAACGGGAATATTTTTAACATTGAAGCCTATGGGATTCGCCTGAATGAAGCCACCGAATGGCAGGGCAATTTGGCAACTTTTCACTGCTGGTTTTTGTTCTCTGAATAGACAAAGCTATGGGGATTTCATTGCCCTCGAACAGGCACCGAACAGGCACTGTATGTGCAGGCAATTCACCAGGATTTGGCGAATTGCCTGCTCTCTGGATAGCCGAATGGCCAGGAAAGGTAACCGAAAGCTGATTTTCAGCGTTCTGTTACCTTTCGGCAGCAATTCGGATGTCTTTGAATAACCCTGTAAGGTTCACAGAGCCAGCCTCCTTTGAAGTTAGGTGATCACAGACTGCGTGTTCATTTGTACCTGTGTGTAATAAAAACAAACACAACAAAAACAACAACAAAACTGCACTGGTGGAATGCGGTGGGTTCAATAATACAGCAGACATAGCAGGCAGGTACTCACATTCGTTTACGTGCTTTTATATCATCCCACGGAAGATTTATGTGAAATAACTTTTGCATTACTTCACTGCAGGCCAAACACCGTGTGACCCGCTTCCCGTCCTCTAATAAATCGAATGAGTATTGCAATTCGGGAGGGATGAAGAGCTCTGCGTTTTTGGGGGTTTGCGGCAATAACTCCTCACGTCGATGCATCACACAGTAACATTTGCTGACAGTAAATCTACATTCGGATGTGATGGAAAATTTCTATCTGGGTTATCAACTCAGCCATATTCTCCTGGTCTCCTAAAACCCTACATGCTAATGGGCGGCACATGAAAGTGCTTCCCTGCAGGACGCAGAATCCATTATCTGCAGAAGGGAAATCCATTAATTACTGGAGACATGCAATATCCTCCGCGCACCGTATGGATTCTGCATAACCTGGGTTAAACAGTCATGAATCTGCTCAGAGGGTCCCGAATTAGCACCCCCTGTCCTGCCATTCGGTTTTCATTTGGAAGGCTCGTTCATGGGGATTTCAAGAAACTCACATTAACAGCAACCACACTGTAACATTGCCCGACAGTCTGAAACTAGGATAATAAAGCCTTTAAAACTATGTTACAACCACAAGCGGACGAGCATGCCCTGATTTCAATCTCTCAAAGAGACATGTATGATCAAACATACATAGAAACAATAGTACAATGAACATGGCTCCCAAACGTCCCTATGTAGACATGACAGGCCATTTTCCAGGTCCAGATCACTCTGTTCCACACTTCTCTAACATCCCTCATTTTAGGTGCAGGAGTCTTTCTCCACCACATATGTTTGGGTGTCTTAGGGCTTCATCCATATAGTCAGTGTGTGTATGTGTGGCCTTTTAGGGGCTCCTCCATATCTTCAGGGTGTGTGGGTGTCTGTTTAGGGGATCCTCGATATATTCATGGTGTGCAGGTGCCGTTTTAGGGGCTCCTCCATATATTCAGGGTGTGTGGGTGTCTTTTTAGGGGCTCCTCCATATATTCAGGATGTGCAGGTGTCTTTTTAGGGGCTCCTCCATATGTTCAGGGTGTGCAGTTGTCTTTTTAGGGGCTCCTCCATATATTCAGGGTGTGCGGGTGTCTTTTTAGGGGCTCCTCCATATATTCAGGATGTGCAGGTGTCTTTTTAGGGGCTCCTCCATATGTTCAGGGTGTGCAGTTGTCTTTTTAGGGGCTCCTCCATATATTCAGGGTGTGCGGGTGTCTTTTTAGGGGCTCCTCCATATATTCAGGGTGTCTGGGTGTCTTTTTAGGGGCTCCTCCATATATTCGGGGTGTGTGGGTGTCTTTTTAGGGGCTCCTCCATATATTCAGGGTGTGCGGGTGTCTTTTTAAGGGCTCCTCCATATATTCAGGGTGTGCGGGTGTCTTTTTAAGGGCTCCTCCATATATTCAGGGTGTGTCTTTTTAGGAGTTCCTCCATATATTCAGGGTGTGTGGGTGGCTTTTTAGGAGCTCCTCCATATATTCAGGGTGTGGGTGTGTCTTTTTAGGGGCTCCTCCATATATTCTGAGTTTGTGGGTGTCTTTTTAGGGACTCCTCCATATATTCAGGATGCGCTGGTGTCTTTTTAGGGGTTCCTCCATATATTCAGGGTGTGAGGGTGTCTTTTTAAGGGTTCCTCCATATATTCAGGGTGTGTGGGTGTATTTTTAGGGGTTCCTCCATATATTCAGGATGTGCGGGTGTCTTTTTAGGGGCTCCTCTATATATTCTGTAAGGAGCTGGTTCCGGAATGGTAGACTTGAGCCCAATGTGCAATGATCTTTGCTGAGAGTTTGTTGATGTGTAAACAAAACAGGGTTTATTTAGGAATTCATAGAACATAAAAACAATAGATGAATATAGAAGGGAAGGGAACACACTGAATAAACAGTGACAGTGACAACTTTAACTGAAGGCAATATAAGACAATACTAAACTACGACAAAAGAGAAATATATAAAAGGCAGAGGGATTTTTGCAGGCAGAGGTTCCTGGGTCTGTAAAGGGTCCTGGAAATGCAGAGGGTTCAGGAAATGCAGGGTAGCCGGTTCTAAGGATTCTGTAGTACACAGGGCAGCGGGTTCTGCGGGAAGCAGGGCAGCAGGTTCTGAGACTTCTGTAGGATACAAGGTAGCGGATTCTGCGGGATGCAGGTCAGCAAGTTCTGAGACTCCTGTAGGATACAAGGTAGCGGATTCTGCGGGATGCAGGGCAGAAAGTTCTGAGACTCCTGTAGGATGCAAGGTAGCGGATTCTGCGGGATACAGGGCAGAAAGTTCTGAGACTTCTGTAGGATACAAGGTAGCGGATTCTGCGAGATGCAGGGCAGCAGGTTCTGAGACTCCTGTAGGATGCAAGGTAGCGGATTCTGCGGGATGCAGGGCAGCAGGTTCTGAGACTCCTGTAGGATGCAAGGTAGCGGATTCTGCGGGATGTAGGGCAGCAGGTTCTGAGACTCCTGTAGGATGCAAGGTAGCGGATTCTGCGGGATGCAGGGCAGAAAGTTCTGAGACTCCTGTAGGATGCAAGGTAGCGGATTCTGCGGGATGCAGGGCAGCAGGTTCTGAGACTCCTGTAGGATGCAAGGTAGCGGATTCTGCGGGATGCAGGGCAGCAAGTTCTGAGACTCCTGTAGGATACAAGGTAGCGGATTCTGCGGGATGCAGGGCAGCAGGTTCTGAGACTCCTGTAGGATGCAAGGTAGCGGATTCTGCGGGATGCAGGGCAGCAAGTTCTGAGACTCCTGTAGGATGCAAGGTAGCGGATTCTGCGGGATGCAGGGCAGCAAGTTCTGAGACTCCTGTAGGATGCAAGGTACAGAGGAAAGAAATGCTGGTGAGGACCAAACAGATAGATAGAGGCACAAGAGACAGCTCCCTGTCAGCTTGGCTACACCTTGGGAGTGGTTCCTTTTTGTAGAGAGGGGAATCAGGATGTCTTAGGCTAGGGTCAGACTAACGCGTTTTTCACGTTGTCCGTGAAAATGTGCGTTCGAAGAATGGACGTATTTTTTCACGGAATACGCGAGAGCGGTCATACGATGCGCAGTTTCATCCGTGATTTTGTACGGATCATCAATAAAACACTTTTTGCGTCTGGACGTTATGTTGGCCGGACATTAGCAGCGTCTGATGTCTCCTAATCACGCACACACGCCGCTAGCGGACGCAGCGCACTCTGTACGTCAGTACTAGTGGTTTAACGTTCTCGAAAAAATGCGTTCATTTTCCACTTGCGTTGCGCAGCCGGACTTTTGTGCGACCGTACTTCGTATATTGGCCGTCATTGCCCGGCATCTGCTGCTAGCACGGCCGTGATTAAGTGCGCCAGAACGCGCGTTCGCACTGCCTCAGTCTGACCCTAGCCTAAGTCAGCACCTGGTTGCTGGATCAGCCTGGTTGTAGAGGAATTACCAGTCTCCTTACAGGAAACTGGCTTGCTTTTAGGTTTCCTGCGGCGCTGGCGTCCAGGTTCCTGACATATTCAGGGTGTGTGGGTGTCTTTTTAGGGGCTCCTCCAGATATTTGGGGCGCATGGGTATCCTTTTAGGGGCTCCTCCATATATTCAGGGTGGGCGGGTCCAGGTGGATAACAGAGTTGCAATGCCATAAAACGTCCAGCAATAAGTCTGTAGTCTGAGGCTAGTGTCAGACGAACGCAGTGCGAACGCGCGTGCAGCCGCACTTTATCACGGTCGTAGTAGCAGCAAATGACGGCCAATGACGGGCAATATACGAAGTATGGCCGCACAAAGCAAGCGGCAAACAAACGCATTTTTTCGAGAATGTGATACCGCTAGTACTGACGTACAGAGTGCGCTGCGTCCGCTAGCGGCGTGTGTGCGTGATTAGGAGACGTCAGATGCTGCTAATGTCCGGCCAACATAACGTCCAGACGCAAAAAGGGTTTTATTGACGATCCGTACAAAATCACGGAAAATAATGCGCATCGTATGACGCTATCGCGTATTCCGTGAAAAAATACGTCCATTCGTTCTAACGCACTTTTTCACGGACGACGCGAAAAATGTGTTCATCTGACCCTAGCCTAAATGGTGCGATAAGTCACTTGGAGGAACTAAGACACTTTTCTCTTCTTCTAGATGATGTTTTATTAACATAAATATCTCAAACAGGTTCTGACGTAATCTAATAACCCTGGGAACAGTCTCGTTTCTGGCCCCGCCTCCAGCGGCATTCCCTAAAGTGCAAGTATGTCTCAAGAGTCAGGTGAAAAGATACTTTTTATTTTTTTTGAATTGCTTACAGGTCTAGATATAACTCCATGATCAAAGTACGATGGTGATCCGCGTTCCTACCTGAATTAATGAAGAATACATACGTATAGTATAACATAAGTACACCCGGTCTGTACAGGTTGCATCGCAAGGTGGTTTTTTCTTCCCCCTCTGGTTCTCCTGTGTCGTAAGGTGTGTATATTGTGATGACCGACCGTAACCAGGAATTGGAGGCTCCTGGAAACAAAGGAGCAGGAGGACAGAAAGGGAAGAGGCTTGTGCAATTGTGGGACATCTATAGGTTTCTAAACACACACACACACCGTCTAATCAGGCCCTGACAGATCCATTGTAAATCAAAGCTCTGGTAAGTGGGGATGCCAGAAAATGTTTGATCTCATTCCAAGCCTAGAAACAACTTGGTTATTTTTCCTGCAGTTTGGCCGCTCTCTAAAATAAAACATTGAGAGATGAATGGTCTGACAGGTCATTGTGTGTCAAACTGTCAGTCTGTAATGGTTACATATTTCAGCTGGATGGAGGTAACGTTTGCTGGGGGGGGGGGGAGAGGTCAGACAAGAAGCGAAACAACCGCGAAGAGACAAAGAAAGAAGGAGAACAAAACAATAAATAAATAAAATAATAATACACAAGATTTCTGCCTTGCGCTTCCTTTCTGGCTGATCTTCATTTAAACCAAAACACTTGTCATGTTCAAGGGAAGTTTTATAAATTTTTAATGATATCGGGTGCAACCGGCGCTTTGAAATTTGCTGTACTTTAATTTTTTCTTCGTTAGCAAAGGTTCGCTAATGCATAGAAGTGCTAAGAGCGTGTCCTAGGGATGCCTTGATAATTGTGTTGTTAATAATATCGTGGCACCAGTAATGTTCTCGTGGTAATCAAGCTACGAGGGTTTTTTTTTTCCCCCTCCCCTCCCTTTTCTTTTTTTTTTTTTTTCTGTTTTTAATATATTCAGTTATTACGCTGCATCTTGTACAAATCATGTCAATTACAATTGCCAGGCTGTGACAGTTAAAATAATTGTGTACGTTTCCTAGAATTTTCCATTGGCTTGGCTAATCAAGCTACAAAAAAATAAGAAAAATACAGAATCATCGCGTCATTTGCATTTATTTTGCTACTGATATATTTCCATTTCTAAATCCGTCAGTCCGTATGGTTCACATCCCAGTACAAGAAGCCGGTTAACCCCTTCCAACCGAGCTCTACAATAGCGGAGCTGCCTCGTAACGACCTCTGACCTCCGTATGGAGCGACAAGGAGGAAGCCTACCGGGATAAATGGAGCCTCATCCTTGGGGTTCATCGCACACATTGTGTCTGCATCGCAGATTACATCTTTAGTCGATTAACAGAAATCCAGACGTAGGAGAACATTCTGCTTGTGTTACCTGTGTTCGTTATTAAATCCACTGACATTTACTGCCATTTAAAGAGGAGCGGTCATTGTGATTTTTATTATTATTATCCTTTCCAAGGAATTATTATTCTACGGGACAAAGTTGACTTTGGTGAGGTGTTTGTTAGAAACATAGAAACATAGAAAAATGTCGGCAGATAAGAACCTTTCGGCCCATCTAGTCTGCCCAATTACATGGATACTTTACCTGGATTTATCTTTTGTTTAGGATAGCCTTATGCCTATCCCATGCCTGCTTAAATTCAATTACTGTTTTGGCCTCTACCACTTCTACTGGAAGGCTCTTCCATGTATCCACCACCCTCTCAGTAAAATAATGCTTCCTGATGTTACTTTTAAACCTTTGCCCCTCTAATCTAAGACTATGTCCTCTTGTTTTGCTACTTTGTTTCCGTTTAAATATACTCCCTTCCTCTACCTTGTGGATTCCCTTTACGTATTTAAATGTTTCTATCATATCTCCTCTGTCTCGTCTTTTTTCCAAGCTGTACATGTTAAGATCATTAACCCTTTCCTGGTAACTTTTCTCTTTCAAGCCGTACACCATTTTAGTAGCCCTTCTCTGAACTCTCTCTAAGATGTCTATATCCTTCTGGAGATACGGTCTCCAGTACTGCACACAGTACTCCAAGTGAGGTCTCACCAGTGCTCTGTACAGTGGCATGAGCACTTCCCTTTTCCTACTGCTAATACCTCTCCCTACACAACCAAGCATTCTGCCAGCATTTCCTGCTGCTCTATTACATTGACTACTTACCCTTAGATCCTCTGAAATAATGACCCCTAAATCCCTTTCCTCAGATGTTGAGGTTAGGACTGTATCAAATATTCTATATTCTAGATGTGATATTTAGCACAAGGATTGTATTTTGGGTGCAACCTACCTAAAACCTGCTTTCCATGCACCTACTGTGAGATATCAGCGAGCGCATTACCCAATGGAATCAATGGTGGCTTGGCTGGAGACCAGTTGCTCTCATGGCTTGGCCTTTGGGTAAATCTCTAACCCAGTGGCTCCGAACCGCAGTCTTCTAGTACCCCAACAGGCCAGGTTTTCCAGATAGGGGATATGATTTGCTGCTCAGTGATTGCAGGATTCCGCCTGCATTTCCTCAAGGCAATCCTTAAAGCCTGGCCTGTTAGGGGTACTTGAGGACCACAGTTGGGAACCTCTGCTCTAACCCATTGCAATTCATCTACATCCAATGAATACATTTGTGGACTCACCAGAAAGTGAAGGGTGTATTTGATCTCGGCAGAGACGCCACAAAAAAACAATTCCTTAAAGGCGGAAGAGCTGCTGGCAGGACTGTGCTGCGCGAGAGCATGCTCTGCCCTTGGGTTATGAAATGAGTTGAAGAGAACTATTGCTACGGATCTTGATCTACAATTACTAGTAAGCGGCCGAGGCTCATTCTCCACTTGTTTCTGTGATTCTGAAAGAATACTGCAGTTTCTCCTCCGCATTGCCAGGAGTTTGGCACGGTATAGGGGCTTTCCTTGGAAACTGTCCTATATGATCGCTCCTTCTATACACCTGCTCTGTTTGTAAGAGCTTTTAAAGGTTTCCCATTTTCCTTCATGGAGGGTGTCTGGACCAGGCCTGGCTTGCGTAGGGAATACAGGTTGCACAAGTGGGCAGCTGCTTGCTCTACCCTACTCCCTCTGCCCCTTCAGCACCTCAGCAGCAACAGGTTTCCAGCTGCCTCTATGTGATGGCACCTGAAGACCCTGTCCCATGTGTCTGGAAGCAACCATGACAGTAAATGAAATCTGTAAAGCTCATAGATGCTTCTGAGTTCAGCACTGCAAGAGCCGATTAAAAACGCATTACCTGAGTTTACAAAGGCGATCTGGAAGGAGAGCGTTGGGTCAGGGCAACTTTCTGGTGTGGACCTCCAGTTGGTTTGGAAACACATCTCCAATGATGCTCGGCCGCTGATTAGATTAGACACGCCTCATAGTTCCAAAATATATGGAGGGTCAAGTTTGCTGACCCCTGGTTTAAGTGGTGGTGATAAAGGGTCAGCAACGTTGGCCATCCAGATATTTTGGAACTACACTATCAATGAGTTTCAGCCAACCAAATGCGTCATCAACGGTGATGTAGTGCCAAAACATCTGGCGAGCCAAGCTTCCTGACTCGTGCTAACTTGTCAAATGGCGTTTCCGCATATTATGGGTGGAGTGTAGTGGCCCACCTATTGAAAACCCCACAAGCCAACATGCCTTAATTTCCCCATAATGTATGGTTACTGTCCATCCTCATTGGTGAATTTACAGTTATTATGGAGGAAGGGAATTTATTGAGTATGTGTAGAGTATCCAGCGCAGAAACATTGAAGGTGGGCTTCTTTGTATTTATTCTATTGCATTTTCTAAACACATAATACATATGGGTGACCGTGTACGTGTGTGTGTGTGTATGGGTCAAAGTGGCCACCGGCTGTATAGAATGTACAGATCTAGTGACCGGTCTGACTCCGCTCTCCAGTACAAACGTAGGCTTCCAAAGCCCAGTTTCTACATAGTCTGGAACCAAGCTTCTGCATTAAGTGACGTATCTATCGCACATCCTCTGTGTATATGGCCGGACTCCAGCAGGTACGGCATCAGGATTGAATGCCCAGACGTAGCACAGAGCCCGTCTATACATGTGGATCCTGAATATATTTTTTCTATTTTAAAAATCAGAGACTTTGAAAAGTGGCTTTTAAACAGAATCTACAGGGGAATAAATCCCCTCTGAGCGCTGCGCTTTGTAAATAAAGTTGTGTGATTGGGCAGCCGGCCTAGTCAGATTTTAGTTCAGGTTTATGGCAGACATATCCTTTGTTTTGCCGTGTTCGGAACGCCTCAGAAATGCCGTTAAGCAGATTTGTGGTGCAATTTACAGCAGGTGCGCACATTTCTGCTCGGCTTATTTGCAGCGTCTGCCTTCTCCGGACATTACACCCCAAGAGGCGAGCGGACAGCGGAAAGCTACCTCCGCGTTACCCCGTGATGGAGTGTTATTTCCCGCTGTCGAAAAATAAACATAAAGCCGATGTTTAAAAAAAATAAAAGAAACAAAACACGGAGCACCATAAAACAAATGCTATACCTGACGCTGCTATGATTGCGATCCAACGTGCACTGAGTAACGGCGTGATCTACAATACCAACACCAATCCATACCCTCTATGCATTAACCCCTTCTGTGACACAAATCTACATCCCTAGACTGGTGCTGAAATGAATAAACCGTGCAATATTTTTTTAATGAGAAACACAACACGCAATAATGGCATTAAAGGTGTCAGGGTGGACACCACCATCAAGACATGAAAGAAAATGAGACCTGCCGTTTCATGCAGATAATTGGGGCACAGGGAGACCAGGAGGCATTTTTGATGCCCCCTAGAGCAGGACACTTACATAACCCAAGCTGAGCATCGTGGGAGATGTAGTTGCAAAACATCTGGAGGGCCAAGGTTGCCGACACCCTGATCGAAAGATGTTCTAGATAGAAGTTTGGAGGTTGGTGGAACCAGAAGGTAGATGTGAGGATCCCTGCCTTACAGTACCATTTTCACGTGTCTGCTAGGTGGTACCTCTAGCTACGGTAGCCAGATATACTCTGTTTGCATGCCATCAGCTCCAACAGAAAATCATATGTTGCAGGAGAAAATAAAATAATATTTCTCCGCTACAGTCAATAGGCAGTGCGTTTCATGTGCCGCACATCAGCATAAAGAAGTGATACGTGTTCCGGAGAACGTGACAGATCTGGCTGGCGAGAGCGTGCGCATCCTGCGCAGCCATGAGGCAATTGATCCTTCCGCATGAGTGCGTACAGACTGACATTTATTTAGAAAGTGTTTTACAAGGAGGAATATATTGACTTTTCTCTCATTTCACAGCACGTCCCGGAGAGCAAGAGCAGCACGGCGCAGTTACAAGGTTACGGACTGTAAGACTCTCCGCAACAAGTAATTAAACAGTTAATACAGTTACGGCTTGGCGGTCGATACAGACATCAAGGCAGCCCGTGACATTAATTACATTATATGTGATGTCACACGGGAAATTCTCCCGCTAAGGAGGGTCACTACGGACCTGACCTAGGCATGGCGAGGCAAGAAACGCTTTACCGACAAAACCACTGCTCTTATTCCTTTCAAAGAGATTTCCAGGGTAAAAGGTGGAGCCGATATCCAAGGGAAATGAGTGCGTGTTAATATATGATAAAATAAGTGCACAGGAGATTAATAGATCTTATTTTTAACCCTTCTATGATGAATGGCGATGACGTGCTTTGCAGTCCTGCCACACTGGTCCATGGAGTCCCTATGCCAGGATGGGATGTCATCATGGTTACCTGCATGCTGTAATAGGTAGAAGATGCCACAACTATAAGGCTAGGGTCAGACGAACGCATTTTTATGTTGTCTGTGAAAAAGTGCGTTCGAACGAATGGACGCATTTTTTCACAGAATACGCGATAGCGGTCATACGATGCACATTTTCGTCCGTGATTTTGTACGGATCATCAATAAAACACTTTTTGCGTCTGGACGTTATGTTGGCCGGACATTAGCAGCGTCTGATGTCTCCAATTCACGCACACACGCCTCTAGCAGACGCAGCGCACTCTGTACGTCAGTACCTGCGGTTTCACGTTCTCGAAAAAATGCGTTCATTTTCCACTTGCGTTGCGCAGCCGGACTTTTGTGCGACCGTACTTCGTATATTGGCCGTCATTGCCCGTCATCTGCTGCTAGTGCGGCCGTGATTAAGTGCGGCTGCACGCGCGTTCGCACTGCCTCAGTCTGACCCTAGCCATAGGGATCTTCACAGAGCATCGACATTTCCGTGCTCTCTCATTCCCCACACTTCGGGGAATCAAATTTCCCGACCCTGCAGTGAATTCAGCATTCACTGCCGGGTGCCCGGAGTCCAGGGAAGGGACTTGAAAATCCACCGCAAAACTATAACGCAGCGCTGGTGAATTAAGCTCACCAAACGGTGCCAGAGAGACCACCGAAATTTTGGTGCTCTCTGAATAATAACCCGCAATCCCCAGGAGGGTGATTATAGCAACCACTACCAGGGTTATTCAAAGAGAATCGAAAAGTCACCGCACATTCGGTGACTTTTCGTTCTCTTCAATTCGGTGTGATTTGGCAATCCCATTTTGGCGACCCTGCGGTGTATTCAGCAAGCACCACAGGGTCCCTGAAGTGCAAGGAAAACCTGCCGCAAACCCGAGGAACACTCACCGCCAACCCGCCGAACACAAACCACAAAACCCGCCGAACACACACACCGCCAAACACTCTCTAAAACCCGCAAAACATCTGGATTAACCCCGCCAAACACGCCCGAGAAACCCGAACAGCCGCCGATCACAGCGCAGAGCAGCCGCCGGAAAAACCCGACACGGCAGACGAAAGGAGTGAGAAAAATAAAACAGTACGCTTGAATGTTTGAAAAGTGAAACGCTGTTTGCAAAGAAACTACAGAACGAAAATGTCTGAAATTTACACATAAGATCCAATGAATGATAATAAAAAGGGCTGTTACAGAAAAAAGAAAAACGATTTTAAAGAAAACCCAAACAAAAATTTCCGCGAAAAAATCCTGAAAAATGCCTAAAAGATCAAAAAAATCTATACATAAATAGACTTTTTGCTGCAGAATATTATAATCAATGGTTTATTAGATATTGATTAAAACGGGAATATTTTTAACATTGAAGCCTATGGGATTCACCTGAATAAACCTGCCGAATTAAACCACCGAATGGCAGGGCAATTCGGCAACTTTTCACTGCTGGTTTTTGTTCTCTGAATAGATGAAGCATTGCTTCTCTATGGGGATTTCACTGCCCTCGAACAGACAACGAACAGGCACCGTATGTGCAGGCAATTCGTCAGGATTTGGCGAATTGCCTGCTCTCTGAATAGCCGAATGGCCAGGAAAGGTAACCGAACGCTGAATTTCACTGTTCGGTTACCTTTCAGCCACAATTCGGATCTCTTTGAATAACTCTGTATGACTTCCTAAACAGATAATTTTTTCAGATGTATAACAGATCTGCCCCGTACCAGAGAGGACGAATGATTCCTGCTCTGCAAGTGGAACAGTTACTTGGAGACCATGGCCCCTATGAAATTCCTCGCGCAGCGCATTTGCGCGAGGAAAAAACCATTAGCGTATAACGTCGTATTACGACGTTCGCGCAAACGATGCGCGTTAATGTCCAACGCGAGTGACCCTGCGCGAACCCAGCGCGAGCGCTAGTTGCTGCGCGCATCCTATACTTAACATTGTGAACGCCAATGCGTTAGTACGCGTATGCGCGCATGGTATTACAATCTTAGCGCAAAATGTAACGCACGACGTTTGCGCGCATCATTTTAACATCTTTGAAAACCTGGTGTTAACTTACAATCTGAACGTCCTGGCCGAAACGTAATGAACCTGCACAAAAAAAAATAATACAGCACAGTACGGTTACACATTCTACACATACCCAAACAATAAAATTAATAAATTGTTTAATTTTTTATTTTTGTTGCAGCACATATACGCAGATTGACTTTGACAGGCGCAACAACCGAAACCTAGCAAATGGTAGTTCTTAGCACCGGTCAGGGTACCCGGATAACGACGATGCCCCTCCATCTGCTGAGTAATTATGAGAGGTTAAAGCGTTCGCCGACGCTGTACATAGCGCTGTACTGACGGTATACATGGGGTCATATCGAAACATTTTCTGGGGCAGTGGGCGCCTGCTAAACATGGTTTGAACAAACCATCGTTCACCGTGCAGAATGTATTCTTCATGTTCGCCTGGAGGTAAAAAATGAAAAGAACAGATATTTCTTGTTTTTTTTTTTCCCTCCTTCCTTAGCCCAGCGAGTCCTGACCATAAAGAATGAATGGTTTCAGAAGTGTGTCCAGACAGAAAAATCAATGCTTCATATCAAGAGGCTGCAGGGGTTAGACGCTCGTGCTCGTGTCAACAAGGCTGCAGGTTTTCTTAAAACTCCTATAGGCATTTTCATGCCGCATGGAGACGTTACGGGGGCCACTTGTGGTCTGTTTAACCCCTTAGGTACGAAACCAAGCTAGCAACGAAATGTAGTTAAAAACGCACAATTAACAGACCGTTGTGTCCCGGCACATTTTTAATGAAAGAGACTACTTGTGCAGCGCTTAATACCAGATATAAGGCTAGGATCAGACGAACGCATTTTTCACGTCTACTGTCAAAAAGTGCGTTGATGCGTCCGAACGCATTTTTTCACGGAAGACGCAATAGCGGTCATACGATGCACAATTTCGGCCGTGATTTTTTACGGATCCAAACCAGGAAACTTTGGGTGTTTGAATGTTACGTAGGCCGGACATGAGCAGCGTCTGATGTCTCCTAATCACACACACACGCCGCTATGCGGACGCAGCGCACTATGTACGTAAGTACTATCAGTTTGACTTTCTTGCAAAAATGCGTTCGTTTGCCGCTTGCATTGCGAAGCTGAACTTTCGTGCGGCCGTACTTCGACCCCTATTGCATTCTTCGCGCTTTTTGCACACCGCAAAATGCGTTATCACGCGAAAATTAACGCGGTATTAGGATCCGAGCGTATTTTTTCAGCCTTCAAGTTTTGTCGTGCGCAAAACCGACGCGCAAAGCCGGGCGCAAATGAACGTTGCGTGCAGGAATCGGTGGGCAATCAGAATTAAGAACCACCATTTTCTAGGTTTCGGTTGTTGCGCCTGTCAAAGCCAATCTGCGTATATGTGCTGCAGCAAAAAAATATTTTGACAAATGATTAAATTTTAATGTCTGGGTATGTGTAGAATGTGTAACTATCCTGTGCTGTATTTTTTTTTGTGCTGGTGTATTTTGTTCCGGCCAGAACGTTCCGATTTGCAGTTAACACCAGGTTTTCAAAAAAGTTAAAATTATGCGCGCAAACGTCGTTCGTAGGAAGGTGCGCATCGATTGTTATACCATCCGCTTAACGCATTTGCGCTCATAATGTTAAGTATAGGATGCGCGCACGCACTTGCGCTCGCGCTGGGTTCGCGCAGGGTCACTCGCGTTGGACGTTAACGCGCATCATTTGCGCAAACGTCGTAATACGACGTTCTGCGCAAATGGTTTTGCAGTCGCGCAAATGCGCAGCGCGAATACTGTAATAGGGCCCTTTGTGTGTGGGCCTGCGTTGGACGTCATTTGCTGCTACCACGGCCGTCATAAAGTGCGGCTAAATGCACGTTCGCACTGCGTTCGTCTGACCCCAGCCTAAGATGCACACCGACATTATACACCAAATTTATAATAACGCCGCAGAGATACGTGGCTACAGGTCCGCCTTCACATATAGCTACTGGCAGGGCTGCCATCAGAAATCGTGGGGCCCCCTTCTGTCGCTGCCCATACCAATAAACTATTGGTAATAATAAATCATTTTGCCTCTTTCTGCAAACCTTATTTTACTGGGAATGGGTTAAATCCCTGCTGGTCCAGCAATGGGATAAAAAGTGTTCCCTGGTGCAGATCATACTAATCGATCCCTCCGTTATGAGCCAGAGTGCTCTGACCGACCCCTAGATGCCACGGCCCACTGGGAAAATAACTGGTATCTTGGTTGACCAGTCCTGGGAGACATGGAGGGGCCCTTCCATATTTGGCACATAGGGTTTGGCAAGGGCCCCCTGGATCAACTGGGCTCCTGAACATGTCATGGGCTGTCACCCCCGAATGGCTGCCCTGGTTACCGGGGGCCGGAGGTAGCATAGTGCATAGAACATAGACCTTTAGGCTAGGGTCAGACGAACGCATTTTTCGCGTCGTCCGTGAAAAAGTGCGTTCGAACGAATGGACGCATTTTTTCACGGAATACGCGATAGCGGTCATACGATGCACATTTTCGTCCGTGATTTTGTACGGATCATCAATAAAACCCTTTTTGTGTCTGGACGTTATGTTGGCCGGACATTAGCAGCGTCTGACGTCTCCTAATCACGCACACACGCCGCTAGCGGACGCAGCGCACTCTGTACGTCAGTACTAGCGGTTTGGCGTTCTCAAAAAAAATGCGTTGGTTTGCCGCATGCGTTGCGTGCCCGTACTTTCGTGCGGCCGTACTTCGTATATTGCCTGTTATTGCCCGTCATTTGCTGCTACTACGGCCGTGATAAAGTGCGGCTGCACGCACGTTCGCACTGCGTTCGTCTGACCCTAGCCATAATCTGAAATAACGTAGACGTTACTAACATATAAAAAGTATCGAGGCTTTAATTAACCCAGTGGCTGCCAAGGTGTATCTATAAAGAAAACTACTCCAGATTGTTGTGCCTACAGGCTCCTGAGATGTAAATCCAGCCCTGGTCAAGATGCTCTATCAAAATCAGAGCATTTAATTTTCTCACTATAATAACCCTTTAGGATAGTTCCGTCAACGTCTAGTAGTCGCGCCAAGGTGTTTAGATAGCCGCTCCTGTTTGCCAAACGCAATCCTCAAGCGGGGTGAAGCAGCTCTTCATTTCCTAAGAAGGGGATGTGGGAGAGGGATACAATCAGACACACTGTCAGGTTAATTCGTTTTAATTAGCCCCAAGACTGCGACAAACGGAGAAAAGAGCAAGATGTTCTGCAGACGTACAATTCGAGCCGAGCAGCCCCTCCGTTTGCGCCTTTACGCGTTGCCTCGGATTTCAGACCTTCTATGATCCTCGTTAATGTGATATTTTCTTTGCTTAAACATCTCGCCAGCGTTTTGTGTGTTTTGCTGTTGTCTTTAGCAACGCAGCGCCGAGGCCTAAAGCGCCGGAGGCTACACTGAGCATTGCTCAGGCAAAACCTATCGGATGAAAAGGCAGTGCAGATGTAATTTGTTTTCAATGGCTGTTTCAAAAGAATAATTGTGGTGACATTCTTCGATCAATATTATAGATTTTTGTTTTCAAGTACACTGTATGTGTGGTGCTAAAGGGAGGGAGGAAATATAACACTGCAGTCTGAATACAATAAAAATGGATTGAGGTCTGTGGGTATTTGCCGGCTGGTAACCATCACAGGTTCGAGCATCATTGATGGGATTACAGAGCTTGTCCTCTGGGTTGGTATTTCATTCCAAGTGTGTGGCCGCGCTTGTTGATTCCCCCCCCCCTCCTCCTTCGCTCTTGAGGGATGTGTTTACTGTACACATTTAAACTAAAGTCGATCCGACAGAAATTCCTAACTTTTTCTCTACCTAAACAGACAAACGAGGGCTCGCACAGACAGAAAGCCACAACAGCCACTGGTTTGTTGTCCATGGACTAGTAGGGGGAAGAAAGTATCCAGCTGAACAGCTTATTACATGAGGACAAAAAGATGCATCTTCTTAATTTACTTCCATTGTTTAGGTTCTAAAAAGCGGCATAAGAAGACTATCAGGTCAAAACAAACCTGGGCTAAATTAAAACTGGGCTAAAACACAGCGTTTCAATTCTAAGTACACAAGTACTTGAAAAGTGCATGGAGGGATATCTAGCATCATGGGGAGATAACCCCAAGTGAGCACACTCGTACACACAACTAGGAGTGACCTGAAACTCTGTTCACGATTGTTATAGTCTCTCTCCTTTTCTGGGGCTGTCCGTGTGTCCCCCATCTTGATTAAAGGTCTCTGGTCATCTGTTTTGATCCCTCAGGCAGACCAATGACGAGCGCGCTCAGGAAAGCAAATGAGACACAGACAAGCTACTATATGTCATCCACATTCAAATTGTATTCATTTAGATCAGCGTATATATACGCTTGCATGCAATTGTGGAAGGTGGTGTCATTGAAACAATAGGAACTGATTAGAATCTGCCAAGCAGACACAGCAACATATACAGAGGGCGTAGCACCTTCTTCTGTGTTTGGTGATAACAATAGATGTCATTGGAATGTTATCTGGAACAGGTTGCCGGAATTTGCCTAGGGAGATAAACGGGTGAGTCTCAAGTCTATAGATATGTATTTTAAAGCAAAACCAGAAACAGGAATTGTATCAATTATTTATATTTTGGATAAATTATAAAGTACATTACATCAATATGGTAAAAAAAAGAAACACTAATAAAACGTACAGAACACAACCAAAGTGGTAGGCGCCCCCGCCTGTACCGCCCAAATCTCCAAAGCCACCAGCACTCAGTGGTTTCCCCAAACCAGTGAACAATGAACAACAAATACGTAACTGGCGGCGCGATGAATGTCGCTGTAGGATCTTATGGTGGTTCTCTTGTGTAATTTCGTCCACATGCGTTTATAAAAAACAAAGGAAATACAATAGTGCAGACGAAATATAATAACAAATACTGCGTATAATGAGTTATTCACTCACAAAAAGAAGAGCCCAACACTGGCTCTGAGCGGTCATCTCATGTGGTCATTAGCTTTCTTCAGAAGGAGGTGACCTGCCACCTTCAGTAGTGATGGTTCGCTTCTGATGATGGTATGCGAGGAAACATGTGAAAGAAAAGAGAAAACTCTTTGCGTAGATCTGTTGCACACACGGTGAGGTACTGATAAAAGGAGTTGTACTCACGTGGGTTGGAGCTTAAAGCCAAGCTCTGGGATCAACTGCTTGTGGACTTATTCAAGGAAAAGCCCATAGAAACCTCTTTAACCAGCAAAAAAATACTAATAAAACGTAACATTATTTAAATAATTTTAAAAACCAGCAGACTAACAACAACCAACGTATAATGTAATTGGGTATAAAGACTTGTATCAAATTGTCGCTCACATGGCCTTTCTTTAAACACTAGAGGGGTTATTCAAAAAGCGCCAAATTGGCTCCAAAATTCTACCGAACAGTGAATTTCCCTGTATGGTGCCATTGCGTAGCTGGTCGGCTATTCAAAAAGCAGGCAGTTTGCCAAATATTGGCGAATTGCCAGCGAAATACGGTGCCTGTTTGACGGCAGTGAACCCACCATGGAGAAGCAATGGTTAATCTTTTCAGAGACACCAAACAGCAGCGAAATGTCAGTGAAATGCTCTGATTTTTGGTGATTTCATTCGACAGGTTTAATCAGGCGAATCCCATAGGCTTCAACGTAAAAAATATTCATGTTTTTATTAAATATTTGTTCAACCATTTCTTCTTTTTATTTGCAGCAAAAAGTATTTTTCATTATTTATTTTCAGGATTTTTTCAGCTAATTTCTTTTAAAATATCAGTTTTTTTTTGTAACAGACCTTTTTATTATGATTCCTAGGACCTTCTATTTTAATTCCAGGCATTTTCGTGCATTAGTTATTTTGCAAACAGCCTTTAAAAGTTGCAGGTTTTTTTTGTTGTGTTTTTTTCTCTACCCCGTTCGTCGGCTTGTCGGCTTTGTCTGGTGGCTGGTCGTGGCTCTGTTCGGTGGATCGTTGGCTTTTTTCGGCTGCGTTTGGCGGATTTTCCCTGCACTTCGGGGACCCTGTGGTGAATACTGGATTCACGCAGGGTCGTCAAACTCGACTCCCTGAAGTGCGAGGAATGAAAGAGCACCAAAATTACAGTGGAATTTCGGTGCTCTTTGATTAACAGTGTATGTAGGCAAAAATGGTAATTTAAGTGTCGACATCCTGACGTTTTCAGATTATTATTATTAAGATTGCAAGTGATAAGGCGCTCTCCATGTTGAATCACGCGCAGAGCCGATCCTGATATACATATAAACGCGAGCAAACGTATATTATCAGCAAGGTATGATTTAAGGGTAAATTCAGGACTTGGGCTCATTTGCGAATGTCGTTGATCACCGTGTGTGAGTAATGTGTGCGTAATGTACTCTATATAATAGATTAACATAGGAACATGTTTCTTGTATGAAAAGTGGCGGCGGCGAGGGCCTCGACAATTTACTTCCATTCTCAGCCTTCTGATATAATTAACTACTATTCGTTGATCACCGAGCCCCGGCACACGTTACTTACACGCTGCCCATCCCAAATTACCCACTTAACGGCTATAACCACAGACACATGTGTCGCATGAAGGGAAACGCTGCGATCATGAGGAAGCGTCTCCTGGATAGTGTTTTTGCTACAGATCTTGGATGTAGGACTCCATATTCTCCTCCGTGGGCCCTTCCTAAGTGGCTGTCCTATTTTTCTGAAGGCTTGCCATTGCCACGATTCCTCTGAGATCCAGGTTGGATGTGTAGGAAATGTATTTCTTTTGTTTTTTACCGTCTTGTTCAGGGATGTCAAACTCCCGGCTCCCCAGATTTTGCCGAACTACAACTCCCATGATTCTCTGCCCATCTATTGCATTCAGAGAAGTCTGGCAATTTTAGGCCATCAACATCTGTGGTGTCGGAGTTTGATATTCCTGGTCCACAAGTAACACTATCAGATGTATATCGCCTTGAGAATCTCCAAGTTTGCCCTATTCTCAGCCTGGAGGTGGTCATCAGGATAACCTATGGCAAGGCCTACGATCAGTACTGCAAATCTCCTATTCTGGGGGTCCCTTCACTTTCATAAGGGGGGTCCCCCTTCTCTTGTGCGCATCAGGAGACCCAAAATAAATTCTGTTATTCACTAGAGGTGTGCTCTGATGAAAAATTTGTTTAGTTTCATTTCAAAATAATTTAGTTTTCGGAATTTTGTTTTGTTTTGTATCTCCGATCACTAAAAAAAAAAAACATTGTAGTTTGGGATCGTTTCGATATTTGATATTGATTCGAATTTTGGATCACTAAATAAAAATCCCATAAATCAAATCCTGCTGTTAAAGGGCAAGTTAGGGTTAGATGTTGAGCTGTCTATTGGCCTGTGGTGCTGACAACAGATTCAACACCACAGGCCAATTTACAGGTACAGGGTGCTTTGTGAAACAGTCAAACAAAACTGATTTGTTTCATAATATCGTTAGCTTTATTGTAATTTGGGATCGATTCGATATTTGATATTGAATCGAATTTCGGATCCCTAAATAAAAAACCACCAATGAATCAAATCCTGCTCAGGAATCATTCAGGAATCATCAGGACAGGGTGCTTTGTGAAACAGTCAAACAAAAATGATTTGTTTTATAATGTCGTTTGCTTTGTAGTACTTGTATTGTAATTTGGGATCGATTTGATATTTGTTATTGAATCGAATTTCAGATCACTAAATATAAAAACCCCAATGAATCAAATCCTGCTCAGGAATCATTCAATCAATGGTTCTCTTGTGAAACAGTATAACGAATCAATTTCGTTATATACCGTTTCGTTTTCGTTTCAATTCGGATGAAATCAATTTGTTATTTCGGAATTACTTCTGAAATACGAATTAACGAGTTTTCAAACGAATTGCGATGCGTTCCGAAACAAATGCACACCTCTATTATTCACACACTTTTCAAATACACATTGGACGGCTGGCTTGGCTTCCTTATTCTTGCTGAACCTGTCTTCGTTACGATACTTTATTCATCATCACATCCCGAGCGATGGTGAATATTCACTGACAGTGCAAGTAAAGAAGCCGGAAGAAAAAATATTTTTTTTTGGAATTTCTCATTTTTCAGAAATGAAACAGGGGGACGAGGCCTACGGCACAGCGTAAAGTTCCATCCTGTGGTCAAAATGTATATCCTTTCATATGAATGAGTTATGATTGGTCTCAGTGGACACTTGTGCGGCGAGAAGGTGACTAGTATCCATGACAACTAGGGAAAAAAAAATCCTTTTGTGGCCATAGAGAGAATTACACAATGAGGTGAAGGCAGATGGGAAACGGGGATATTTTGCGAGTTATACACATGTACACGTAAAATAACAATTGTCCATATTTTCACGTTAAATGCTGATGAGTGTTTAAGGGTTACGTTGTATTTAAGTGTAACCCCATAAACAATGTATCCTTGTATACCTGAATTCCGTAGCCCTGTACAGTGGGAGAGACAGAATAACAAATATACATACAAGTTAAACACATAGAACAGTATGAGAGAGGACCTTACTCAAGAGCTTACAATCTAAGAGGAGAGGGGTGACATGCTAGGATAAGTGGCAGAGTATGTGAAGTAATGGGGTGCAAGTAGGGGCAACTTGGGCAAGAAATGTACAGGGGTGTGTGCAATACATTCCATTAAATATTTGATAGGAAACTAATGTGGCTTCCATTCATAACATGTTACACTCAGAAATATACTTCACTTCAAATCAAGTGTATACAGAGATACGTTCCTGAACCAGGTACAGAGCATTTCAGGCCAAGGTCAGACAAGTGCACAAGGTGCGCCCGTACTGACGTGCCTCCCGACGCGCCTCCCGACGCAGCGTTGTGACATTTTGACGGGGCTGGCCACACACTGTAGCGCGCTCACGCGTTGCGCATGCTACAGCGGGCATGCTGATAGCCTCACCGCCAAAACGATACAAAGCACGTGCGACGTGGCTGCAAAGCACGATCCTCCATAGGAGGATCGAGGCTTACAGCATTGAGCGCACTAACTGCGCTCACCAACGTGGCCAGACGGGCATCAGAGTGGAAGGAACATCCACTTTCACAGACGTTCCTTCCGCTCTGAAAAACGCTCGTCTGACCCCAGCCTTAAAGTGTAGGTATAGACCAAAATAAGGCACTGACAGGACCTGTAAGCGCCACAGTTGGATCTTTAGGCACACTCCACCTTTTGGGAGGTTTCCCAAATCGGCCATGTTATCCCAGACACATGTTACTATTTCATGCAGAGAGGAGCACAGGGAAAAGTGCTGTCCTGAAACATGTATAATGCATATGCTGCAGGAAGGAAATCCGGGCAGGTCACCTGGGATTCCTTTTTGATCTCTTACCTGCACTGTATGGATTCTACATGTTGCGGGGTGACATTTTTCATGCACTGCCTATCAGCATGAATAAATTATGTGTGTCCAGGAAACATGGCCCCCTAGGCATTGTTTAATTATAATTAGCTGCCACAATGCAATGAAGAGGCTATGAGGTTTAGAAAACAAACTCGTTGAAAAAAAATCTCGTAGTCCCTTTGTTTCAGACACTCCCTATTTATATCACCCATCTTACTTGCCTGCACCAGGCCTTCTGCAATGTCGTTTAGAAAAATTGTCCACCTCGTTTGGTCCAACACTGCTCGATACTGCTAAAAGACCAAGGAGGGCTGGCCCTCCGAGAGTTTACCAGATACGGGCGGATGGAGTAGAAGTAACATCACTGCTCTATAACCGTGGGAACCCAGGTTCGAATCCCAGCCAGAGCACCTCTCCAGGAAGTGTCCTTGGGCAAGACACCTAATGGTACGTACTTGCTTACCACACAATATCGGCTGTGGAGTCCAGTGGTAACGTCTCTGCCTTTTGACCGTGGAGAAACAAATCAAAATCCCGTTCAGCACATCCCTCCAATACAACTGTGGAGAAGCAAGTCTCGACTTTACGAGAAGTGGGTTCAACCTAACCACCAGGTTGCTGATCTACATTCATAGAAAGCCGACTCGATCCCACTCAGAAGACTTCACCAGCGAGTGTCCTTGGGCAAGACACCTAACGATATGGAGCGCCTACCTCACAAAATACTTGTACATCTCATAGATTGTAAGTTCCCTTGGGAACAGGGTCCCCCTGAATAAGGCCATATCATCCATGTGTGGTATTCTAATCAGCGGTGTATTTTGGCCTAGGTCGACAAGGCCTAGGGCGGCAGTTTCCAGGGGGTGGCCGCACCGCGGGACCAGCCGGTCACTGTGACCGGCTGCCCCGCGGGACACGCTGTCCGCGGCCGCCGGTGATTCACTGAATCACCCGCCGCTGAGAGCTGCCTCTGCACACCCCCTCACTCTGCATGGTGGAAGTGTGCATTGTGCGCTGGGAGGAAGTGATATAACATCACTTCCTCCCAGCGCCAGTGCTCCACTTCTGCAGATGCCACCCAAGAAGGGGAGGCACGCAGGATCCAGCCCCCAGGTTTGGGGGGGGGCTGCGCCGCGCCACTTTAACAAAGTGGGGAGCTGGGGGCAATCTATCCATGTGAGCTGGGGCAATTATATTGATGTGAGCTGGAACAATATATAATCCATATGAGAGCTGGGGCAATTATATCCATGTGAGAGCTGGGGGCAATATTATCCATGTGAGAGCTGGGGGCAATTATATCCATGGGAAAGCTGGGGCGATTATATCCATGTGAAAGCTGGGGGACAATTATATCCATGTGAGAGCTGGGGCAATTATATCCATGTGTGAGCTGGGGGCAATTATATCCATGTGAGAGCTGGGGCAAATATATCCATGTGTGAGCTGGGGGCAATTATATCCATGTGAGCTGGGGCAAATATATCCATTTGAACTGGGGCTATTATATCCATGTGAGAGCTGGGGCAATTATATCCATGTGTGAGCTGGGGGCAATTATATCCATGTGTGAGCTGGGGCAATTATATCCATGTGTGAGCTGGGGGCAATTATATCCATGTGTGAGCTGGGGGCAATTATATCCATGTGTGAGCTGGGGCAAATATACCCAAGTGTGAGCTGGGGCAAATATACCCACGTGTGAGCTGGGGGACAAATATACCCACGTGTGAGCTGGGGCAAATATACCCACGTGTGAGCTGGGGGCAATAATTATATCCATGTGTAAGTTGGGGCAATATATATCCACGTGAGCTGGGGGACAATATATATCCATGTGAGCTGGGGGACAATATATATCCATGTGAGCTGGGGGCAATATATATCCATATGAGCTGGCCTGGGGACAGGTGGGTTTTGTTGCTGTGCAGCACTGTGATACGCTCATACGCAGTGCAAATTTTAATTAGGGGGTGCATGAGTTTAATCAGGCCTAGGGCAGCACAAAACCTAAATACACCACTGATTCTAATGTATCAACACCATGTACACTGATCTTGTAAAGTGCCGCGGAATATGTGGCGCTATATAAATAAAGGATAATAATAATAATACTACCTCTGCATGAATGTGTCTTCTCATGTAATGTCCTCCCCACCTCAGCCAGATAGCTCCTGTCAGTAGGTTGGTCGGTTGATAAGTGCCTTGGGTAACTGGGGCTACAGAAGTACTTGCCTACATGGCCCACCTACGCCAGACGTCAAGTCAAGCACTTTTATCCTCGTATTACCTTATTCTAGAATGCTTAATGGTTACACCATATGCGCTTGTGCTCTATGCTGTGATATCAATAAATGTGTTATATTTAAAAAAATTCCCATACTCCCAACATTTCTAGTTTCTGCACAATATTAAAACCGAACTAGGTGTCCTTTGTGAATGGCAAAATAACAGAGCAAAAATCCATTGTCCCATGAGAAGCACAGAATGCAATGCCATGACAGAACAGGAGAGCCGGATTAAACACTGGTTTTAAATGTGAGGGCAAGTACAGCGATTCTCTGTACCAGGTAAAATCACTAATATTGAGGAGGCATTCTAGTTGCTTCGTAAAGTAAACCTTAACAATCCGGACTGGTAAAACAAGCTTTTAAGTAACTGTATTTATAATATTTCTACATACATAGAGTTAATCCTATTTACAAATTAACCTTAAAGGGATAGTCTATTACATTCTTCACGCAAAAATGCACGGTAAATGCGTGAATTTTTGAGCGAAGCATTAAACCTTAACGAGCGTACATTAACGCTGGTATTAGCGCACTATTTCATCCATCAAAAAATAACGTGCGTAAAGACACGCAAAAACACGCGCGCATTAACGTTGCACACAGAAATCGGTGTGCGGACTGTTTTTTCATGCGATTCAGCCAATCAGAATTAAGAACCTTAATTGTCTCACGTTAAGTTTTTGCGCCTGTCAAAGTCAATCTGCACATATATGCTGCATCAAAAAAAAAAACACGCACAACTTCTCCATTTTATGGTTTGGGTATGTGTAGAATGTGTAACTATACTTTGCTGTATTTTTTTTTTGGGCTGGTGTATTTGGGTTCAGCCAGAATGTTCAGATTTGCCGTTAACACCAGCTTTTCAAAGACGTTAAATTTTGCGCACAGATTGTAATACCATCCGCATACCAGCGCACAAACGCATTTGCGCTCACAATGTTAAGTATAGGACGCGTGCAGTACAGTACGCTCGCGCAGCGTTCGCCCGCGGTAGACGTGAACATGCATTTTTTGTGAGGACATTGTAATACGACGTTCAGCGCAAAGGGTTTTTCCCCTCGCGTTAATAGGTTCTTGCGCACGCGTTAACGTTTGCGCAAAGAATGTAATAGAGCCCAAAGAGTTCAATTTCTTTTTCCCTTAAATAATTGGGCAGATACGGCTGACAGCCTCTGCCCGATTATTTATTTATTTTTATTAATTTACTCACCTTTTGTCTCTCCCCGCACGCTGCTCCTCCTCTTGCTCAGGGACTCCCAAACCCTTAAGCCCCTGAAGCTTTCTCATGCAATTTACGCTCCTATGCATCCTGCGTAGGGTTAGAGAAGCGCTTTCCTTATTTATGTTGTGTATTCTGTATTCCTATTGTGGTGTACTAAGGCCAGGGTCAGATGAGCATTTTTCAGAGCAGAAGGAACGTCTACGAGAGTGTATGTTCCTTCCACCCTGATTCCCATATGGCCACTTCGCCGAGAGCAGTTAGTTCAGCGGTTTTTCGAGTGCTTTGGCGGGTTGATTTGCTGCATTTCGGGGACCCTGCGGTGACTGCTGAATTCACCACAGGGTCGGCGAATTGAACTCACTGAAGTGCGGCGAACGGGAGAGCACCGAAATGTCGGTGACATTTCGGTGCTCTACGAATAACTTTGCTAAATAGAATCATGGTACGTTGGTAGTAATCAGGGTGTATTTTGGGGACAGTTGAACACTATCAGGGTTATTCAAAGAGCTCCGAATTGCTGGCGAAAGGTAACCGAAAGCTGAAATTCAGCGATTCGGTTACCTTTCATGGCCATTCAGCTATCCAGAGAGCAGGCAGTTCGCCAAGTATTGGCGAATTGCCTGCACATACGGTGCCTGTTCGTTGCCTGTTCGAGGGCAGTGAAATCCCCATAGAGAAGCAATGCTTCGTCTATTCAGAGAACACAAACCACCAGTGAAAAGTTGCCGAAATGCCATGCCATTCGGTGGTTTCATTCGACAGGTTTATTCAGGCGAATCCCATAGGCTTCAATGTTAAAAATATTCCCGTTTTAATTCAATATCTAATAAACCGTTCATTATAATATTCTGCTGTAAAAAGTCACTTTATTTTAGATTTTCGGGATTTATTTGCAAAAAAAAATTCCGTTTATTTTTTTTATCGTTTTTCTTTTTCTGTAACAGCCCTTTTTATTATCATTCAAAGGATCTGGGCTGTACTTCTACATATTGTGGAGCTCAACGAGTGATCTCTCGCCGAGCCGATATGTAAATTTCAGACATTTTCGCTCAGTAGTTTCTTTGCAAACAGCGTTTCACTTTTCAAACATTCAAGCAAACTGTTTTTTGTTTTTTTTCACTCCATTCGTCTGCGGTGTAGGGTTTTTCCGGTGGCTGCTCTGCATGTGATCGGCTCCTGTTCGGGGGTCTCCGGCGGCGTGTTCGGCAGGGTTAATCCAGATGTTTTTGTGGGTTTCGGTGTGCGTTCGCTGGGTTTTGCGGTGAGTGGTCGTCAGGTTTGCGGCGGCTTTTCCCTGCGATACGACGACCCTGTGGTGCTTGCTGAATACACCGCAGGGTCGCCGAAATGGGATCGCCAAATTGCACCGAAATGAACGAAAAGTCACCGAACGTGCGGTGACTTTTCGATTCTCTTTGAATAACCCTGTATGAGGTTACCTCGTTAACCAGCTACCCTCAACTAAGTAATTACCCAACTTCAGTTATTAATCCTATTCCATATGCACGGGGTAGCTGAACATCCCCCTCATGGCCTGTTTTGCTCCGTCCTGCAGACTGTGTGTGCTCACATTAAATATTTAAGACCAGTCTGCTTACATATGGGTGTGATTGGCTGGATCCCCCAGCAGTGGGTTTCATCACAGAGATACGGACAGCAATGCTTTACAATCTGCATCCCTCATATCTGCTCATCAAAGGGAAAGTTTTTGCGTCTCCTCAAAATCCTCAATTTACAAATAAGCAATGGTATACGAGAGGAGAAAGGACAGATTCCGAGCTCTGTTAATTTAATATTTTTGTCTTAAATGAGGTATTTTCCCAAAAGTAGTTAACGGCCTCGGCGGTTTTGGAGGCTGGTAATTTTTCAGAAGTGTTGCTTCCCGGGGTCTAAAGTCTTCAGGCTTTCGTGTAAATGGCCTTTTTATGCAGCAAGATAATGGGTAGTTTGTGTTCCTCTAAATCAGGCCTGTTTTGTTGGGAATGTTACAGTCAGGGGCACTTACAATTTGTCAGCGGAAATGCAGAGCATCTCTACAGGAGTCTGTTTAAGACGAGATCATTTCTCCATAAGCCTTTGCTTGGGTCAACATGCAGCACTGCCCTCCGCTATTCCCCTGTTGGGCCTGCCACATGGGAACGCACTGATTTATTAAGATTACCCAAGTCATGTCCTCCGCCTGGATGAATCGACAATGTGGAAATTTCCTCGCTCTTAAGCAGAAGTGAAATGGGAAGGTTATTTGAAAGCCTTCGCAGAACACGCTCGATTGCGATGGAACCCTTCCACAGACATGCCGTTTGCGGTGGAGGCCAAACGTTATGGACAACGTCAAGACGACTCCTAGATTTCTACACTAATTCTTTTTAATTCTCTGTCATGAAATGTCAGAGGACTCCGAGCTCAGACAGAAATATTCCCAATGGCTTATGGGGTAGGATCATCATATCTTTTCTGAAGGACTGCAGCATTCATTTTGTAGATGGCACAATGGAGCCATTTGTGACGTGTCCCAGGGAGACTCCCAGTGTTGTTTTTCACTGTCCTGGAGGGTTTTCACAGGACAGCAACTCATGAGAACACATTTGCAATGCAGTGATAACTTTGCTGAGCATATTGAAGTGCCTCGACAAGAATATATGCACGTGGAGGCATGGCTGCCGAGGTGGGAAAGGTCGGATAATCGCTCGGGTTCCATGTGCAAGATTTTGACGTATACCTCATTTCCATGTCTGCCATCAGAAGTCTTGGGGCCCCTTACTGAACCACTAGTTGTGGCCACCCTTCCATCAGCTGCAAAATTCATCAAACAAATTAAAAATAAAAACTTTGCCTCCTCTTCCTCTCCAGCAAGGCTATAAAGCATGTTTGGTCTGCACCTGTACCTGGTGCAGACCATAACCGCTCCCTCAGTGATAACAGTGCTTTGACCGGCCACAGATTCTAATGGACCATCAAGAAATTTGTGGCGTTGTGGTGGCCCTGTCCTGAGTGGAATGGAGGGGCAGGGCAGCCAATAGGGGATGACATGTTCAGGGGCTCAGTTGATTCAGGGGGCCCTTGTCAAACCCTATGTGTACCTTAAGTGCCAAATAGGTAAGAGCCCCTCCATGTAGCCAAGGACTGGCCAACCAAGATACCAGCAATTTTCCCAGTTGGCCGTGGCATCTAGGGGCCGATCAGAGCACTTTGGCTCATAAGGGAGGGATTGATTAGTATGACCTGCACCTGGGAACACTTTTTATCCCCTTGCTGGTCCACCAGGGATCTTGCCCCTTCCCAGTAAAATAAGGTTTGCAGAAAGAGGCAAAATGTTATATTTTTATATAGCTTACTGAAATGGGCAGTTGACAGAAGGGGGCCTTGACCAGTGGTTTAGTAAAGGGCCCCACGATTTCTGATGGTGGCCCTGCACTTTGGCACAAGCTTCACAGGGTTTAAAGCGGGCCCCCTGGCGACACTAGACCCCCTTATCATATCATGGGCTGTCACCCCCTGATGACGGCCCTGCTCCTTTTTTGTTATTGAGCTGAGAATGCATTTGTTTGGAACTCTATTGCAAGAACTGTAATCTAGTGCTGCGATCCAATGTGCACTCACCCTTAGTATAACAATTACTTGCCCAGATTTCATTCTCTCTGATTGTATCTGGTACGACAGCAGGCAATAACGTGAGCAATTTACAAATCTTCCAGGAAATACTGGAATCATGCCCGGGCCCCTACATTTCTCACCAGGTATAGTTATGCATAATAATATAAAAGAAACAGGTGATATATTACATGCACACAATTAAATTTGCATTTACATTTCAGTTGCTGGCTGGAAGGCTGTCAGGAGGAAGCCATCTTGGATTTGTGATGTCATTAATAAAAGGGGATTGTGTCGGCGAAGGGTCTGCTTTCTGAAAATGCCGGAGAAACAGATCCGCCCGCTAAGTAATAATCATTCTTTAATAAAAGTATTGTCTGGAAGGCAGCGAGGGCCTTCGGTGTTACTTGAAAAGCCGATGATGAAAAACAGGGAGTCACAGAAGCTGATTTGGCTGAATAAATAACATTAAGCTGACACAAACAAAAGGCAGGATCTGACACCAGAAGGCATCGGTATCCCGTCTCTAAATACAGCACGGCGAGAGATCACTCGTTGAGCTCCACAATATGTAGAAGTACAGCCCTAATTGCCTACAGTCATTATTACACGGAGCAATTTCACAGGCCTTCGTAAAACGCTGCACCGGTGTCGCCTTTAATAAAACGAAAGAATAATTACTGAATAAAGGTTTTTTTTCTGCGGTATTGTAACGTCCGACTGGTTTATCCGGACAAAGTTTAATCAGGTGCTCTTTTAAATGTATACAGTTGTGTTCAAAATTATTCAACTCAAACTGAAATTGAGTGTTTTGGCCAGTTTGACATTGATTTTGATCATTCAGTCATCTTGCTTACAATTAAATCAAAGAGGCACGTGTAGGTCAGACAAATATAACATAACATTTATAATGAAATAACCACAAATGTCTTTTCTGTGCTCACATCATTATCAGTTTTATTCAACCCCCAAGTGACATTCAATCTTAGTACTTAGTACAACATCCTTTTACAGTTATAACAGCTTTTAAACGTGAAGCATAGCTTGACACAAGTGTCTTGCAGCGATCTACGGGTATCTTCGCCCATTCGTCATGGGCAAAAGCCTCCAGTTCAGTCACATTCTTAGGCTTGCGCACTGCAACTGCTTTCTTTAAGTCCCACCAGAGGTTCTCAATCGGATTTAAGTCAGGTGACTGCGATGGCAACTCCAAAATGTTCCAGCCTTTAATCTGCAACCATGCTCTAGTGGACTTGGAGATATGCTTGGGATCATTGTCCTGTTGAAAGGTCCAACGTCTCCCAAGCCTCAGGTTTGTGACGGAGTGCATCACATTGTCATCCAATATCTCCTGGTACTGAAGAGAATTCATGGTACCTTGCAAACGCTGAAGCTTCCCTGTACCTGCAGAAGCAAAACAGCCCCAAAGCATGATTGACCCCCCGCCATGCTTCACAGTAGGCAAGGTGTTCTTTTCTTCATAGGCCTTGTTCTTCCTCCTCCAAACATAGCGTTGATCCATGGGCCCAAACAGTTCTAATTTTGTTTCATCAGTCCACAGAACACTATCCCAAAACTTCTGTGGTTTGTCCACATGACTTTTGGCATACTGCAGTCGACTCTTCTTATCTTTACAGCATTGGGGGTTGAATAATTTTGAACACAACTGTAGATACTTCCACTTGGATGCTCATACGTCTATCTTTCTATGTCTATCTATGGAGTCACTATAAAGGGAGGGGTTATTTACGAAGCCCCGAACCTGCTACCAAAGTGCACCGAACGGTGAATTTCACCATACAGTGCAATTTCGTGGCAGTTCGTCTTTTGGTGTTTCAGTTCAACAGGTTTAACAGGCGAATCCCATAGGATTCAATATAAAAACGTAATATCATTTACAAATTATTTTTTTTTTAAAAAGTGTATTCTTTTAATTTTCAGCAAAAAGTCTTTAAATTTTTTTATTTCTTAGAACACTTTTTTTGTACTTTTTAGACAAATTTTTGATTCCCAATTTTTTTAAAAGACTTCTTTTTTTTTTTACTCTGTGACAGCCCTTTTTATTATTTTATAAAGGACCTCTTCTATTATTTAGACACATTTTAATGCATTTTATTAGGAGAATAGGAGAATTCTGTTTTTTATTTTTTGTTTGTTTGTTTGGGCTTTTTTTGCAGTTCAGTGGATTTTGCCAAAGCCAGTTCACCGCTCTTCGGCGATGTTCACCAAATTTTTCATGAGGCTTTGGCGACTCCATCTTCGACACACTACGGATACCCTGTGGTGAATAGTGAATTCACAGTTTATTCGGGAAAATTGAATCGTCGGAGTGCACCGAAGTGAAAACTACCCAAATTTCGATGAAATTTCGGTGCTTTGTGAATAACCCCTTTAGTATTGTACTAAGAAATGTATTTTGCACACAACACCTATTGTTGTGCTACCCCATAGTGTTATACTTTACCGTCTGTCTGTAGCTTAACACATAGCACTGCTACCAAGACCAAATTTATGACTATATATATATAGTCAACATGGCCATATATACTGTATGTATGGGAGAACGGCTAATTTTAGTGTTTTTTTTTCTTGCCCAAGGACACTAAGGCTGGGGTCAGACGAGCGTAGTGTTCACGTCCGTGATTGCGCCTAAAAGTACGTCCGTGATAGCATGAAAGAAAGTCCATTGGAGCCTGACACATGAAGTACGTCCGCACTGAACTGCGGACGCACCACGGCCGCGGCAAACGGACGCAAGGCAGGCAAGAACGTACAACCACTAGAACGGCCGCACAAAGTGCGCTGCATCCGCAACGTCTGCATAGCTTTGTGTGTGAGTGATGGAACGTGGTCAGACGGACTGCATTTATACCTACAGCATTTTTCACGGACAAAATGGTTTTGCTTTTTAATTTATTTTCCCTCCTACATCCGTCAAAATATAAACGTCAGTGAAAAAAACGGACTGTGTGGCCACTACTGTGTCTTCCGTACTGACGTGCGTCCGTGTGCAAGGACGTACAGTCCGTAGAAATCACACTCGTCTGACCCTAGCCTTACTGGAGAGGTGCTCGACAGGATCGAACCCATGTTCTATTTAATTTTTAACATTGCATAATTTTTACCTGTAATTTAAAAGTATGGAGATCAGAAGTAACAAAATGCAAAATAGTCCGTACAATTGGTCTGGGCTTCTGAGATTTTTTTTCCAACACTCACACTCAACCGCTACAGTCAATACCAGATACCATTATGTGATGGAAAAAGTGGACCACCAAGACCTGTCAAGTAATGGTATGTGGGCCCTCCATATTATGAGCACTCTCCCGCTGTCTCTGTGCTCGTCTCAGACGGAGGCTTTGTAAAGAGAAATGGGGGCTGATACGTTCTTGATAATCAGAATATAATTAATAAGCAGACTTTTTACTTCCCGTCTTACTTGCTCACAGTAGGGGGTGGGAGAAAAGGTGTCACAGGGGTGAGCGGTCAACCCTGATGTTCTCTGTTGCAAAAGGAGAGGTTAGTACCCCATTGGTCTGCAACCTCCCTGCGGGGCCTGAATGGAGAACATCAACCCATGTTCAGCACTGTTCAGAAGTCTATTTCTTGTCATGAAGTCTCTGGTCACCTTAGCGAATGTTTTTATATGGCGGTTGATAACATGGGACGCCTCTGTTCCATCCAAGGTGGATCACGTTCAACTCTCAGATTGGGTTGTACCATGCTTCTCTGTTGGTTTGATCCAGGTGGATCACGGAGACGAGAGCTGTATTTTTTATTTATTTTACATTTATTCACCTTCCCAAACTTAGATTAGTAATACAGGACTTCACTATCCGATGCTGACTAAAATCGTGGAAGGTTCTGACTTGCTGCTGGAGTTCTGGGCACACCAAATACCAAGTATTTATTGTCCCCCCCCCCCAAATATATCCAAAATCCGTTTCATTGAATGTCTACACCTAATAAAAGCTACTTTTATCACCACGGCAGCCTTAATTCAGCTCAGCGGATGCACACATTATTATCAATGTTTGTTGAAAGGATGACAATGATCACTCTTGAGGATCGGAGATCTTCCAGACCAACAAGCTAGATCACATGATCATGATAAGAATTTGTGAAACCTCTCAATACAAGAAATAGTCCTTAGAAGCACGTGTTTCATACGGCACGAATATTAATCCCTCTTTCTTTAACTTTGCAATTTATCTACCCCAATCTCTCCTGGTATGGCTGCCGCAATCCTACACCAATGGATCAATGTCTAGTTGATAAGTATCTTCTTCGCTGCCTGAAGAATTATTTTTCATGCGTCCTATTATGATCCTGTTGCTGTCCTGTTCACCTTTTAGATACATTATTCTTGTTTCCTCGAAGGTTGTTAGCCGGGCTTACATTAACATTCAATCGGAGGAAAAATAATTTAGTGTTTCCTGTTTTCTCCGTTATCAAATAATGAATATAGATTTTAGCGGTTTATTCAAGGAATGACTTAGACATCACTCTCTGCTAACCTTTTGTAACTCATGGGCCGAATTTACATTAAACCCTTGCCTAGGAAAGGAAATTGTGCTGTAAAATGCTATGACCCCTCGAGTTAAAGACATTGTAAGCGATTGTTCTGAATCTGGAATATATACATGTGGGTGTCGTTCTAAGATTCTAAAAGATGTCCCTGGAAACGGTTCCTTAAAGCAAGCCACGGTTATAGGACCAAAGCAATCTCTACTGGTTTTTTTTTTTTTGAGAAAGGATTTTACCAGGGAGGATACATTGAGATTTCTCTCGTTTCCAAGTATGTCCTGGTGGCGAGTATGTACCGTTAGGGGTCTTGCCCAATGACACTTACTGGAGAGGTGCTCTTGCCGGGATTCGAACCTGTGTCTCCACAGTTATAGAGTAGTGATGTTACCTCTACTCCACCCAGCCGGTAAAGGGATAGTGTTCAGTAGTACCCCCCAACATATGTTCTACTGATAAACAATGGTGTCATGGTCCACTTCCAGCCTATGAAAAGGTCGAATTAGTAGATTTTTTCGCATTTTAGTTAAATAATAAAAGGATTAGACATAATAGTGATGCAGTTGATTCTTCTTTTTTTTGTTTTACACAATAGCTTTCCATCTTCCTCTATCTCTCTGTAAGAAGATCTCAATCCTGCTTTCTCTTCACTGATCCAGGAATGTAACGGACAGGAGAGCAGCAAAATACTGAACAAACAGAATTAAATCCTTTTAAATGGATTGTATCCGTAGAAACAATTTATTTTATTCCCACTGAATCTATTAATGCATCATAAATTCAATGACTCTTAATTTGAATTAAGTTTTGGTTTAACAAAATACATTTAGGGCCCTATTACATTCTTCCCGCAAATGTTAACGCTCACTTGCGTGAGCATTGACGTTTGCTGCGGTGTTTACCGCATATTACAATCCAAACGGGTTAAAAACCCCGTTTGCGTTTTGTACCCTGCGCTTCTCAGCGCGAGGTTACTGTACTTTGTGCTCCCTATACTTAACATGGGGAGCGCAAAGTGTTAATCAGCGCTGGAATTACAAAGTCCCAACGCTGATTAACACCTGGCTCTGGTTAGCGAAAAGTTAACCAGAGCCAGGACTTGGTGCTAACGGATTCCGCTTCTGCAGAATCCGTTAACACCAGCCTTAAAAATAAAAAAACAAATCACATACTCACCCTTTGTCCCACAGCGAGGACCGCGGCTCTGTTTGCCTCCTCTAGCCGGCGTGAACAGGGAAAGACTGGGGGAAAAAGTCCTCCCAGTCTCTCCCTGCGTATCACTACGCCAACCAGCCGGATCTCGCGAGGCAAGACCCGGCTGGTCATGTGACCGGCAGGGGGGAACTCAATGGAGTCCTACGGACTCCATCGAGTGGATGCTCGTGGCTGCACTCAGCGTTGCTACGAGCATCCAGGATTTTAACGGGCGAAAACAATGCAGGCAGCATTTTTTGCGCCTGCATTGTAATCCAGCGTTAAAACGCGGGCGCAAGGGCTAAAACTGCGGCGCAGCTTTTCCTCCCTTGCACCCCGTTTCAACGCTAGGATTGTAATAGAGCCCTTAGTTTTTTTTTTAGGATATATAGTTTAGATATTTAATTACTCTTTGAAATATAGTTCGTCATCAACATCTAATCCCAGCTTTCTTCCCAAAATTCATTAGGGTATCTTAACATCCAAATAATGTCCTGAAAGAGACCCCTGTTTACCAAAGACGCCAACATCTTGGTGAAAAGTGTGTCATAGAGTCTGAGTGGTAGCCAGAGTCACTGGGCCAATGTTTACCCACTTGGGGCTCTATTCCAACCTTGGTGTAAACCTAACCAGAGCTGTTTTAAGCTTACTGGGGGGCATTATAGTCTATGGGGTTTTTAAGTTTACAACAGCTCTGTTGAATTTACGCCAAATTAGGAATAGGGCCCCTGATCGGAGATCAAGACAGTTTGCCAGTATGGACGGCCATTGTACGGACTTTCAAACCAGTGCGTTGGCATCAGTCAGGACGTGTATCCAACTTGGAAATGTGTATCTCATGGGGGCCTCTTGAGAGACAGAGTGGGGAAGTAGACACATGTTGTCCACAGACCCTAAGTGACGGTGACTTGTTTCCCCTAAGGCTTATTCATGCTGCATTAGCCTACAATTATGCTATGGACTAATAGTCCAGCGCTGTCAAGTGGTTTTTTTCCCCCTCCTCTCTATGCATAGCTATAGGCATTATAGAGCATTGGCATGAAACATATCCTTAAAATATTTAGGTTAAAGAACTTCTCTGGCGCTGTCATCAATTTCTGTCCACGTTCTTCACCTGAAGTAAAATTATGTAAATTATGAGGTTTTCTGGTGAAGTAGGTTCTAGGCTTGTGCACCGATTTTTTTTTTCGGTTCGATTCGATTAGATTTTTCGGATTTTCAAACATTTCGATTCAGCTCGTTTCGACCGATTTCTGTTTCGATTCGGTTCGGCTCGACTTGTTTTTCGTGTACATTTTTTTTTGGAATATCGACCATTTTTCGGATTTTCGTGTCACTTAGCTCGTTTTTTGTATCGACTTTTCGTGATTGCGGAAATTTTCGTTTTTCGGAATTGTAGATGTTTTCGGAATATCGACCATTTTTTGTATTTTCGTGTCACTTTGCTCGTTTTTTTATATCGACTTTTCGTAATTTCGGAAATTTTCGTTTTTTTGGGACGTCTGTTCTCCTCGTTTCAAAGCAATAAATTTCGATTTGACACATTTCAAGTCCATTCGAAAATTCCAAAAATATTTCGTTTCGGCTCGGAAAACTTTTCGGATCTGCCATTTTCGGATCTAAAAATTTTCGGAAAATCGTCCGCATCCGAAAACACGAATCGGGAAATTTCGTGAAAATTCCGAAATCCGAAACGCACATCCCTAGTAGGTTCCCCTGATGACCTAACTGCCTAGATTTCAGTGTTAAAGTCATACTTTTCAGACCCTGCCCCTGTGACCTGAGTTTCTCCTCCTCGTGTCTCCAGAATCTTCATTGAAAGCAGAGTGACCTACCATACTGAAACAACTAGGGGCATGTCCTGGCTTGAGATGAGCCAGTCTTCAGGGCTGCCAATCAGGATAGCAGGCTTATTGCACATATTTTACATTTTATTTTTGCCTCAACAGAGCACAACAACACAAGCTGTGAGGAACACACAAAAGACATTCCGAGCAGATTCTGAAGCGAGGTTGAGCCTGTAATGGGTAGAGAGACCTCGTTCGGTCTACACTGTTTTACAAAGAATGATGTGAGCGGCCATCAATTTGCCCAGTTACTCAACAATTTCTGAGCTGTAACATTTCTCTGAAAGCATATCATTAATGTATAATAGAGCATTTATTATTAACCATAATGATTAAAACGCAGATAATCGATATTTACATCTGACATTTATCATGAATGCACTCGGCATGTTATTTTTGGTCCCGACAACTATAATGTCACTTTTATAAAATAATACATTAAATAATGTAATAAGCAGGAAGCACTGGAAGCGTGATGTGTTAAAGTGAAAATGGTTTAAGATTAAGCACCGCTTGCAGAACTCAGCTACTCGATGGCTTTGGCTGAGATTCTCTACAGGTAGTTATGAGAGTCATCCATGGTGTGAGGAGAATCTCCAAAGTCAGAAAGCATCTCATCATCCTGACATATGAGCAAACTGCCACTGGCTGCAACTGCCTGGAATAAAGCCAGCCATTATGGCCACCTTAAACATTATAGCACGACAATCGGCAAGATAGTCAGGATGATTGCATGCATAAACTCATGGCCGGGACACCATTTGTTGCGTTCGCTATCCTGCTCACCCTTGACAACTGTGGCGAGGATCCTCTTGGACAGACTTCTAACCCTCCGATCCTTTAAATGGTTGGGACCGCTAACCCTATCACTCCCAGCCAGGGAGAACAGGCACACCAGCAACAAAGAATATAACCCAGTAACAGCAGGTTTCACGACAGAATGTGTACTGGGGCTCAAAGGGTTAATCTTGACAACAGCTGGAGAGCAACCGGAGTAAGACTTCTTAAGTATATACATACACCAGGGATCAGAATAAGCGTGGTCATATACGCAGTCCGGATTGGCAGCAGGCAGGGTTCTCATACACTCCGATTTGGCAACCGGGCAGATCAATGGATTATCAGAGTCAGCTCGATGCAGGACAGACATATACTCTGAGTCAGCCTGGTACAAATTCAACATATGGTCTAAATCTGTTTTGGGCACAATACACATACAAACGTAGTCAGAAAGAGAATAGTCAAGAAGGCAGTCCGGTTCAGCAACAATCAGGGTCCTCATACAAATCGAATCGGCAACAGAGCGAGTATTCAGTGAAACAACGAAGTGAATACACCAGGCGATGCAAGAACTAACTCCATGTGAGGGTGATGAGCTGTCTTGCGCGCCCTACATTTGAGGCCGGTGGCTCCGCGTCATCACGCCATGCTCCGCCTCTTCAGGCACACAAACAGCCGGAATCTCTGGCACCTGGCCAGCCAGCGATGCCGCCGAGTGTCCAGGCCCCCCCCTGAAGGTCCGCAGGTGCCGAGGATGTGACACCATTACTACTTGATGTTAGCTTTGCGTCTTCACTTGCCTGAAGACTTTTCATATTGTGACTGTAGTGAATTCCGTGCTGACACGTGCAGTATGTATAGCTTGTTCAGGACGCATGCTCCATGTTTGCTCAATGACGGGTGCGCCATGTTTGCTCAGGACGTGTGCGCCATGTTTGCTTGCATACATTTTTCTTGCACTTGTTCGATTGCAGACGTGGGATCACTGTCTTCATTGATCAATCGATGGGCAGGACATTTGAATTTCCCAGTGTTTGCTCGTTGTTAATCAGACCGGTCCCGACATTCATCAAGCCTTTGTCTTCCTGTGGACCTGGCCTCACTCTCGATGCTCGGCATTTTGGATTAGGCCATGTGGCAGTTTTTATGTGCTTGCATTTGTTTCTTTACAGTTGGATTTTTGTGTGTGTTTCCATAATGTGTTTGCGTCAGATCTTGATTCCCCCCCATGCTTTATGTGAGCTGCCCTTGGCCAATTTTATTTTGGTCGGTACGTAGATCAACTCACAACCAACGGTGAGGTGTTGGTTTCCATGCTTATAATTGCAAATGGATCTTGGATCCCCTGTGCTGCAGTATATCTTAGTGACTTTTGGTGGTTTCGAGCAGTGTTTTACTCATGGGAATGTGCCTCATTACAATTATGAGGCTTATTGATTCCAGGCCATTGAATCACCGTAAAGGGACTCTGCCACAACAAATCATAGAGCCATTTTATCGTTCTCTGAATGATTTCTTCGTAATTTGACAGCGTTCTGAAAGTCATTCTACTTGTCTCTAGTACTACCACTTCTAATCTTGACATGGCAAGACTCAGGCCCTCATAGAAAAACGAAACTTCCGAAAGATGCACTACTGTCACTTGTGGTGTTTATTTTGGAGGAGGCAGAGGTTTGTTATGACTGTGTATAACTGTATTGAGGTTATAAAACATCTACACGCCCTCGAGGCTTTGAAGGTAAATAGTTCCATGACCCAGTAGAGTCCAAAAACAAGTCCCATCAAAAACATGTTATGTGACCAAATAAAACAGTTCACAGGAGACACCATCGCAAACCTTTTCTTTATAATGACGAGTGGGATTAAATTCCACAGTAACAAAGACTTGATGACGTAATAAATCCAAAAAGTGCCTCCACAAAACTTTACGGGGGTGTGGTGTGCATATTCACTCAACTGGGGTATTATTGGTTGTGTTTATTTAAAATATTCCTAATAATTAACTGCTTTTGTCTCTGCCGTTTGTACGTTGGAAGATCGCATTGCAGATGGAAAGGGCCTGACTTTTACATAGTTGTTATTCCTGTCATTACATTTCAAAAACCTGCAAGACCATAGGGGAGTAGCCGGCTCTTAGCGAGTGCGACGGGTGCCTGGCACCTGACCCCGCACTCTAGTCGGCCTGCACTTAAGCCAGCCCATCTGTTCTGGATCTGCCCACCATGAAGGCTCCTCTCCATAGGCAGGAGAACATGGGGTGTGCTGGATGAGCCCAGGCACTCCCTAATACCACCTATTACATAAAATAATCCCTTCCCCAGTGAGCTTGGAGGCTGCCTCCCATATGATAGGGGTGTAGACTTTTTATATCCATCATACGTATGGACACTTGGAGGAAATCACATCATGTTCATGGTTTATGGAGGACAAACTCATACGTTTAATGGAAGGTAAAGAGTGTTGTGGTGCCTCCAATGGTTTCAATATATTGTGCACCTTGCCAATATATTTTACTCCAAGACTCTGTTTTCTTGTTTCTGGGGACATTGAGTGCAGCCATATTTAATCCCTTCAATCTACTATCTCATTACTTTAATAGGGTCAGGAACTGAGGGGAGTATATGGATGGTTTAACAGGGCTAAGCAAAACGTTCCCAGGAGAATGATATTTTAGTTTCCAGCCCTTGGAACAATACTTAAATTTTATTAATGTGACACAGATAATGTCCACTCCATCGCACGTGACATTCACTTAAAAAGGAAGGTAATGGCTCGGGCACCGGGGATTTACTGTCCTTCTAACACCACAGAGTCCAGTTAGGAATTAGTTAAATTTTAATAATAATAGACGTCCTTATAAGTTAATCACCTGACGTCGAAGAAGAAATACTGTCCCGTTGGCAAACGGGTATCTCTTGTACCACATCGTCAAAATCCGGAATTCATATTGCCGGCTTTACGAGTTCAATAAATTTAACGCCATTTAAAAGCATGCGAAGTGGAGACCAAATATGATCTCACCATTCGTCTCCTTCCACGGGTACGGGTTGGTGCTTGGATTTGATGACTTGCACTAAAAGAGAGGAGGGGTGGGCGAAACCTGGCTGGGTTATAAATTTAACTCTTCTTTGATTATAGAAGACCAATTACAACACCGCCGGGGATCAGATTATGTACAAGCTGAAGAGGCTGATTAGCCGAGGTCTCTTGATACTTGTCCTTGATAGTAAATGCCGGCACGTATAGTATTGATTTTCCTTTAGATATCTTAATGTTTCCAGACACTCCGCACAGATGTGGGTTGAGCGGACACGGCCGGGAGCGCTAGACTGCACACCCCGAGCATTTTTCTTTCTCTCCGGGCCTTTCATTTTTCTTAAGCTTAAACCGAACGGGAATGGAGTGATATAAATGAAAAATGCTGACTTTGCCTATCGATCACAGCACGTACAAACATTGCTACTGCCCTTTCCAAACATCCTATTACCACCGGGTAGTTGGCTAGTCAAACAGGAATAAAAATTACTCGGCGAACATCATAAGTTAAGCGTGATTTGTTGAGCAAGAAGTCTGACAATTCTACAAGAGTTATACAGCTCGGCCTCGCTGAAAATCAGCCTTGTTATGGCCGTGGTATGTCTATAAAGATTGTTCATTTCATATAAAACAGCTACCTGCCCTGAACAGGCTGAAAGGAAGAATAATGTTGGTTATAAACATGGAATAAAATCTATTTGTCTGCCCTCTATGCAAGTCTCAAGATGCCGTCTTCGTGCTGATCGAAGGCAGCAGAGGAGGTGGGGGTTACTCTGTTACTACCAACTATTTTATATATATATATATATATATATAATATTTTTTTGTTTCGTTCTTATTTCATTCTCTTGGTTTGCCGCCTTGAACTATGTCATCGCTCTTTGTCATGTGCGATAAGACAATGAAGTGTGACCGGTGTTGCTGGCCTGTGCTATGCCCACCAGCCACTTTCTGCTAATGATGAAGGGAAGAAAAAAGGATTGTGCTAAAAATAACAATAAAGAAAAAAAATCCAGATACCAGTGTATTGGTATTTAATGCTGCTCTCCCCAATCATTAACCTTCTGTTAGTAACATTCATTGCCATAACTACATAATACGGTAACAATTACGTGATTTATGGTCTGGACAGCAGAGTCGCTTTTTCTAATGCCCTGAAATCCGGAAGGAAGAATGCATTACTCTTATAACTAAAGGGACATCGCACCCTAGAAAGATGGGGGGGCAGGTGGAGAAAACCAAAGGGGATATATATATCATTCCCTCCTAAGCCTCCATCCCATTTCTAACAAAGTGGGCTGAAACTTAACTCCATTCCAGCACTGATATCTCCCATGTTCCTGCTATGGAAAGGCAGAATGTCCAGCACAATTTCTCATCTCCTAGTTAGATATTTTCAGAGCCCTTCCATTTTTTTAGACATAAAAAACGGATCACATTACAGTGTTTTGTGCGCAACTTTAAATTGAGAAACCAGAGGTTTTGTCTGTGTTTATATACATGCATACACAGGGTGATTCGTACAGACCGGAACCCAAAGTTTTTGTTATAGAATGAATGGAAATTGATGAGCGTTTCAGGAAACGTACTTCCTCTTATGTTGAGCACGTCCCATCCCATCACAGCAACTGCTGGAACCAGCTACTAGTTGACAGTACAGCCTCAATAACAGCACAGCCACAAGAATAGAACTCCCAGGAAATTATGTCAATCCAAAGTTTTTATTTTTGCGCACCGTGACATTTCCGAGAATCTGTGGCCACCTGGTTTCTCGATCTTCCCAGCCCAGAATTCTTTCTGTGTCGCTAATTAAAGGAAGGAGCATACTGTAACAAGCCGTGCATGACTGTTAGCGGATAATATTAGGAATGACATCCAAAATATTAATAAACTATTGAGACGTTTTGGCAACAACATGTAACACTGAGTCGACAGAAAACAGCAGCCATTTCCAGCACGTGCTGTGATGGAATGTGCTCAACATTAGGGATGAGCCGAACACTCCCCGAGTTCGGTTCGAGCCCGAACCCAAACTTCCCATTTGTTCGGGACCGAACCGAACCCGAACCCCCATGCAAGTCAATGGGGCTGAAAATTCGTTTTTTTGGAGTGCCCTCCAAGAGGGCATATATGCTACATATTTGCCATAAAAGGTGTATGGGGGTCCGAGTAGTGCCCTGGGGGACAGGAAACAAGGACAAAAAGTTTTAAAAAAAACGTTTTTAAAGGGACAGTGAGTTTTCCATGAAATAAGGGTTAAAAATAAAAACGAAAAATTCCTTCAAATATCGTGCCTAGGAGGTCCCCATAACCTGCCCGTGAAGTGGCGGATTTCTAGGATGTATAGAAATATGTAAAAACCAAAAAATGACATTTCAAATGACGGTAAATGCTTTTCCTTTAATCTATCCATAAACAACTACTTGGGGCGGCAGTCTGTATGAAAAGAGAAGACATTTTCGGACACGCAGAAAAAGTTTACTGATTTTTTGGCGGTGAAAAGCAGGAGAATGGAAACTTCTAGACCAAAAAGCCGATTTGGAAAGTGAGATAAATGGGAGAATTTTTCTGGTTTGGCTATTTTGACCTAGAATTTTCCATTCTCCAGTCATTCTCCTGAGTTTCACCTTTCTCTGAATAACCCTGTCAGGGTTATTCAGAGAGCGGTGAAGAGCAGGAGAATGACTGGAGAATGGAAAATTCTAGGTCAAAATAGCCAAACCAGAAAAATTATCCCATTTAGGCTAGGGTCAGACTAGCGAATTTTTAACGTGCGTTTAGGCGCACTTAATCACGGCCGCACTAGCAGCAAATGACGGGCAATGACGACCAATATACGAAGTACGGTCGCACAAAAGTCCGGCTGCGCAACGCAAGTGGAAAATGAACGCATTTTTTTCGAGAACGCAGAACCGCTAGTACGGACGTACAGAGTGCGCTGCGTCCACTAGCGGCGTGTGTGCGTGATTTGGAGACGTCAGACCCTGCTCATGTCCGGCCAACATAACATCCAGACACCCAAAGTTTCCTGGTTTGGATCTGTAAAAAATCACGCACAAAAATGCGCATCGTATGACCGTTTTCGTGCAATCCGTGAAAAAATACGGCAATGCGCTCGGACGCACTTATTGACGGACGCTGCGAAAAATGCGTTAGTCTGACCCTAGCCTTATCTCACTTTCCAAATCGGCTATTTGGTCCAGATTGTTCTCTTTTCCTGCCATTCTCCTGGTTTTCACCTTTCTCTGAACAACCCTGAGAGAGAGGTGATAGCCAGGAGAACTAGCAAGAGAAGAGAACAATCTAGACCAAATAGCCGATTTGGATAGTGAGATAAATGGGAGAATTTTCTGGTTTGGCTATTTTGACCTAAGAATTTTCACTTCTCCAGTTATTCTCCTGCTTTTCACTGCTCTCTGAATAACCCTGTGAATGTTTAATCCCGAGGTGAAAAATAACATTGCTTTAGATTTTTTTCAAACACCAGTTAAATGCAGCATATTAGGATGTTTTAGGGAAATTAATTCTCAAATCTCAATCAGAAGCAGACACCACCCCACCCTCAGTATATTGTACAATGTATCAAATTGATTACCAGACTAAAAACACCTGGTGTTATGCCCGTTTGTGAACAGAGGTCATTTAGAGTTGATAATCTTTCCACGTACACATTAGTTTTTAATTCAATATCTAATAAACCGTTGCTTATAATATTCTGCAGTAAAGAGTCTCTTTATTTCTAGATTTTTTAGTTTTTTTTAAGCATTTTCTATACTTTTTTCAAAATTTCTTTTTTTTTTCGAACCCGAACCGAACATGCCCAAAAAGTTCGAAATTCGCGAACTTTCAAACTGCCAAAGTTCGGGTTGAACTCCGAACCGTCCAAACCCGAACAGCTCATCCCTACTCAACATAAGAGGAGGCACGTTTCCTGAATCTCTAATTTCTAGTCATTCTTTTAAGATGTATAACAAAAACATTGGTTTGGATCTATATGATTTACGCAGTACATGGAAAGAGATCTTAATATAAGGCAGTTTCTTTGCATTTATTTATTTATAAAGTATTTTACCAGGAAGGATACATTGAGATTTCTTTTGTTTTCAAGTATCTAGACGTAATACAATTTAGTCATCAATTCTGTTAACGTTTCCTTCCAGGAGGACTGTTATCGTGTCACAAAGCAGGTATTTGATAGGTGACAGCTATACTCCTCAAAAGAAAGATCCATTGTTACTGAAAATGACCTAACTATACTTTCTGTAACAGAAACCTAAAAAGTAAGTGGTGCGTATCTGCGCCTACCCTTAACTTTTATCTAAGGCTATTCCTGACTCTATGGAGCTAGTTACGATGGGAGTTAAGCAATATACCCTACCTTATATTGCAATATAGGAAGATAATCCTGACTCCGTAAATCACTCCCCGCCAGCGCAAACAATATAATAAAATGTGAAATTGCCAGAAAAAAAACAATGATGATCTACAATATTCCGTGACTTCCAAAAACATGACCGATGAATAAAAAGTTTTATATAAAACTAAAATTCCAAATAGTGTGATCCTTGTCATGCGGCCATAATATTAAAGCTCAAAGCATAAAAAGAAGAAAGAAAACAGTTCATAGTGCAGTATTGTCCAAACTCAACGGATTGTATAGAAAACAAGAAGAAACTCCAGCGTGCCAACTCACAACCCAGCCTGGCTGTAAGGACTGGCTCGGTCTATTTCTGTCTATTGCCAACTAGAGGGGGGCACCACCTTACTCCACGGTCTCTCCTCCAGGGATCCTCCAAATAAACATATGAAACCTCATAGATTAACTGTTTTCTTTCTTCATTATTATGCTTTGAGGTTTAATATTATGGACGCACAACAAGGGAAGCACTATTATACGTTCTGTAACGCCCAGTGGGATTTCATTCAAACCATGACCATGAGTAATGATTTTAATGAAGGAATAAGACACCTGGCTACAGCCATCACCAAGAGGACCAAAACATCAGCCCATTCCAAAAAGGGAGAGCTGGAATGGACCCCGAAGATCCATTGATGTGCCAACCAAGATCCTAACAGGGTTATTCAAAGAGCTCCGAATTGCTGGCGAAAGGTAGCCGAACAGTGAAATTCAGCGTTCGGTTATCTTTCTTGCCCATTCGGCTTTCCAGAGAGCAGACAGTTCGCCAAATCCTGGCGAATTGCCTGCACATACGGTGCCTGTTCGTTGCCTGTTCAAGGGCAGTGAAATCCCCATAGAGAAGCAATGCTTCATCTATTCAGAGAACACAAACCAGCAGTGAAAGGTTCCCGAAATACCCTGCCATTCGGTGGTTTCATGCGGCAGATTTATTCAGGTGAATCCCATAGGCTTCAATGTTAAAAATATTCACGTTTTAATCCAATATCTAATAAACTGTTTATTATAATATTCTGCAGTAAAAAGTCTCTTTATTTATAGATTTTTTTAGGATCTATTAAGCATTTTTCGGGATTTTTTTGCAAAAATCATTTTCCGATTTTTTTTTTTTTTTTTTTTTTTTTAAACGTTTTTTCTTTTTTCTGTAACAGCCCTTTTTATTATCATTCATTGGATTTTATATGTAAATTCCAGACATTTTCGCTCAGTAGTTTCTTTGCAAACAGCAGCGTTTCACTTTTCAAACATTCAAGCGTACTGTTTGTTTTTTTTTCACTCCATTCGTCTGCGGTGTTGAGTTTTTCCGGCGGCTGCTCTGCGCTGTGATCGGCTCCTGCTCGGGTTTCTCCAGGCGTGTTCGGCGGGGTTAATCTAGATGTTTTTGCCGGTTTCAGTGTGCGTTCGCCGGGTTTTGCGGTGAGTGTTCGTCGGGTTTTCGGCGGCTTTTCCCTGCACTTCGACGGCCCTGTGGTGCTTGCTGAATACACAGCAGGCTCGCCAAAATGGGATCGCCTAATCACACTGAATTGAGGAGAACGAAAAGTCACCGAACGTGTGGTGGCGTTTCGATTCTCTTTGAATAACCCTGTATATATTTCATTCATAGGAAACACGTGTCGGACAGTCACAGCTTGACCGAATATGGGTTGAATCCACTGGCTCTTACTGAACATGGTGCTTTATTCGACATCGAACAACCATCTTCATCTCAAGCTGCTGGTGTCTTGCTTCCGCCAAGCGATAAAATGTATTTTGCGATGAAATTACACTGAATAAAAAGTGGCTAATTGCTGCTTCTGTATCTATTAATACTAATTACTGTTTGTTTTCGGTCTCGCGGGGTCTTACTCAAACTATTGAAGAAATAATAAATTATGTCAGACAGGCTCCCAAAAACGTCCCAACCTTTTGTGATTAGAAAATACACCACGGACAGGATTTCGTTTTTTTTTTTCCATTTTCCTTTGTTTAATTAAAAGCGCGATCGTATCGTGACTCTGACACGGCGTTCACAAGGGGAAGTGTAAAAGCAAGAAACCCTTTTAATCTGTGGGATACGTGCTGTCTTTTGTAACGCATTACACTCCTCACAGCATGGAGATCACAACATTTACAGTTTTTGTTTAAGGGGAGTCTAAATTATCCAACACATCAGTTTGTTAGTTTTTACATATTTGTGATACATTAATATACATAAATATATAATCTGTAATAAGTGGAGAGCTCCATAGCTAGCAAATAGCGTCATATGTAAAAAAACACAAAACACAAGGCAAATAAAACCACAGAATTATTATTATCATTTATACAGCGCCAAAGCAGGTTCGGCAGAACTTTACAATAGGAGTGGGAAATGAAACCAACAAAATTACAAACGTAGGAACCAGAGACAAGAGATATAGAGGGTCCGCCACAGATGAGCTTACACTCTCCAGGGGCTGGGGTGGAGGAGAACAAGAGGAGATACCATGTTATTAGTGGTATCAGGAATGGTAGTAAAGAAAGCTGTAAAACGTATACAAGGTTATTCAAAGAGCACTGAAGTTCCACCAGAATTTCTGTGCTCGGTCGTTCCCCGCTCTTCGGCGAGTCAAATTCCCCAACCCTGCGGTGAATTGGGCATTCACTGCAGGGTCACCGAAGTGCAGGAAAAACCCATCATATCCATCCAAAAAACTGCCGAATCGAACGGAAAACCTGCCACAAAACAGCTGAAAAAAACATCAGATCGAGCCAATAAGCAGCCGTTAAAAAAAATCCAAACGTACAAACGATCTGCCGCAAAACCACCAAACACATCCGAAAAAAGCCAACAATCCGCCGGAAAAAGCCGACAAGCCGACGAACTGGGTAAAAGACAAAAAAACAAAAACACAGCAGCTTGTAAAAGCCATTTGCAAAAAACGACTGCCTGAAAATGCCTGGAATTAATATATAAGGTCCTATGAATAATAATAAAAAGGTCTGTTACAGAAAAAAGAAAAACTATTTAAAAGCTATTTAATAGATATCGGAAAAAAAAAATTGAGGTGTTTGCATTGGAGGGAATAATCTAATGGCGTCATAATACTTCCCCAAGGTCCTACAACCACTGCAGACCCAGCTCATCAAGTATCCTGGCGTGTGTCAGGATTGGCACTATCATGGCAGAACACGTCATACCACCAAACTCTATTAATAGAGATGATGCTGCTATGTAACGCTGTATCCATGTCATTTGTCCAGACTCCATCATCCGGAATGACAAATCAGATCAAATATATGACGCCAAGATGACGCACAGACGAAGAATGTGATATGATAGATGTCGTTCATACAGAAATTCTCGGATCAAATGTGGTCCATAGTTTCTGCATCTCTATTGGAACCCAAGTAGGAGAATCTACAACCAGGGGAGGTACTGCACCTTCATCTCTCCCTATAAATACTGAGCAATCCAATCCAATGACATTACCAAGCACTAAATGATATGCCAACAAACAAAACATGCATGGGACAAGCACTGTCTCCATCTAATTTTCATACAAACACCACCAACATCCAATTCCAGGGTCAAAGCTAATGCACTGAAGAAGACGATTTATTTAGCTACGACCCGCACATCCAGGAATCAACGATCTACAAAGCCCTTGGATTCAGACTCTGTTGACCTAATGATTTATGTATATAGTAAAACCGAGGGGCAGGTACAATAAACCCTACACTTTGAAACCAGGATCTTCAACAGCCCGGGCAGTGGTGGGTGACACCCTATGAAGTGAGTCTGTTACGTCCCTTTAAAGGCAGATACATCATGTCCGGTTATGCAAGGGGAATAAATACTTGTTTGCGGTCTCATTCTTTAATGACTAGTACTGCAGGAAATTCGCATTTCCTGTGCGGCTTAAACACAACCGGTCACACTGACATTTTACCCACGGATTTTCATTCGGGAACAAAAGAGCCAGACGTTTCAAAGATCATAGTGTGACTTTTCTATAACGAGAAGATAAACTACGAAAAGGCATCGCTTTTGGTTTAATCAAATGTGGTGCAGCTCGTTATTTCACATTACAGCGTTTTCCAGGCGAGCTCGCTCTGGTATTCGGTGGAAGCAGAGACAAATCCCCTGCATTTGGCCACATTATAAATTCATTCATTGAATTCAAGGGAGTCTTGTACGATATTTTCTATATAAAAGGAATGAAGTGACTTTGCTACTTTGTGCGGCCAGAACCAAGGAATCGCAGGTTTTGGACCTGAATAATAATTCCTGATCATTTTGGCCTAAACCTTGTCATTTCACCATAATTCGCTGTCATTTTTTAGAGAAGAAAGGCCTACAAATAGTATTAAGATTTTATTTAAATGACCTAAAGTAAAAAAAGAAACTGGGGGAAGATTATTATCTTTGCCCTAGGGAAGAGAAGACCAGAATTCAATTTTATTATGGGAAGACCCTACATTTATATTTGGCAAGCCACATTCATCACAAGGAGCCCAACAGCAAGTCTGCTGCAATCACAACACTTTTGGGCCCTATTCCCTAGTTGAGGCTAACATGGAGACAGTAAGACCCCTATTACATTCCTCACGCATTTGTTTTTGCGTGCGCAAATGCGCATTTGCGCGAGGGGTAAAACCCTTTGCGCTGAACCTCGTATTACAACGCGACGCGCAAACAATGCTCGTTATCGTTTAATGCGGAAGGACCTGCGCGAGCGTGATGAACTGTGCGCGTCCTATACTTAACATTGTGAGCGCAACTTCGTGTGTGCGCTGGTACGCAGATGGTATTACAATCGATGCACATCTTTTTATGAACGACGTTTGTACGCATAATTTTAACGTCTTTGAAAAACTTCAAATCGGAACGTTCTGGCCGAAAAGAAAAACACCAGCACCAAAAAAAGAAATACAGCACAGTATAGTTACACATTCTACACATACCCAAACAATAAAATTGTGAATTCGTGCATATTTTTTTTTATTGCTGCAGCATGTATACTCAGATTTACTTTGACAGGCGCAAAAACTTAAGCGAGTCAATTAAGGTAAATTGATGTCAATTAAGGTTCTTAATTCTGATTGGCTGAATCCCGGAAAAAAAAAAAGTCCGCACACAGATTTACGTGCGCTACTTTACTGCGCGCATATTACTCTTTGTTTTGCGCGTCGTTTTTACGAACGTTATTTTCAGACGTATGAGAAAATGCGTTCGGATCGTAATACCACCGTTAATTTTCGTGCGATAACGCTTAACGCTGCGCAAGAAAAATTGCTCTGCGCGGACAAATTTGCAAAAAGATTGTAATAGGGGCCTAAGTAGGATAATGTGCGCCTGAAGAACTTCCCTTAATGTTTCCATGTCAACATAGAAACATAGAAAATGTCGGCAGATAAGAACCTTTCGGCCCATCTAGTCTGCCCAATTACATGGATACTTTACCTGGATTTATCTTTTGTTTAGGATAGCCTTATGCCTATCCCATGCCTGCTTAAATTCAATCACTGTTTTGGCCTCAAATCCTGCTCAATTATTGTTACATTAGGGTTAAACATGAGGGTTAAAAGGCAAGCTAGGGTTAAATATTGAGCTGTCTGTTGGCCTGTGGTGCTGAATACAACAGATTCAGCACCACAGCTAAGTGACAGGGACAAGGTGCTTTGTGAAACATTAAAACAAAACTGATTCGTTTTCATAATTCGTTTGTAATTTGGTATCAATTCGAAATTGATTCGGATCACTAAAATAAATCCATCAATCATTCAAATGTACTGGCAGGGTGTAGTAATATCACTGCTCTATTTTGGCCTCTACCACTTCTACTGGAAGGCTGTTCCATGTATCCACCACCCTCTTAGTAAAATAATGCTTCCTGATGTTACTTTTAAACCTTTGCCCCTCTAATCTAAGACTATGTCCTCTTGTTTTGCTACTTTGTTTCCTTTTAAATATACTCCCTTCCTCTACCTTGTGGATTCCCTTTACGTATTAGTATCCTGGGGAAGGTACTATCTCAGCACCTCGCCCTGGAACAAAGCACTAAGCTCCCTGATACCTGCAGTAGCGCTTCCCGGACGCCACGAGTATGTCCATAGGACTCCTTGGAGGCTTGCGCTTCTGGGCTGCGAGATCGCACAGTGCTGCGGATTGATCGCGGAGGGAGACTAAGAACTATTTGTTCCCAGTCTCACTCTGCTCCCGGCGAGAAGAAGCGGCTGATCGGGCCACCCTTTTCGCCACGACATGAGAGGTAAGTATGGAATTTTTAGAGCGTGTTAAATGATTTTGCATTTTCCAGAATCCTTTAACACCAGCTTTTAGGAGGTGGTAAAATTTGTCAATGCGCGTCCTGACGGTAGCTGGCACTAGCACTTTCTAATACCTCTCTTGTCGAGATGCTAAAAATAGATTGCGCTCCCATTGTTAGGTATCAGAGACGCAAAGTACAGGAAGCTCGTGCAAGCTGCGAGGCGCAAACTGATTTCACCCCAGTGTAGCGTCAACTATGTGATATTGATGCCAGATGTTGAAATTACTTATACTAGCGCTAACGCTTACATATCGAGATGCTGCATTAGCACCAACAATGGAATAGAGCCCTTTGTTGGGGAACTGAGGCATTATGGTAAAATACTCTATATGGTGTTTCACCCATTGTGCTCCTTCTCTGGACATGTATGGTTTTACTTAGGTCGAAACGATCATCAGGGGCTGTGGTTCCTCTTGTGCACTGGAGGCTGCCTTGGCTTTTCCGTTCTGGCCATCCTTTAGGGCAAGATCAGTCTGATTAACATATGGTATGATCGTCTATATAATGGCACCATCGAGCCTAGACCTTATGATGCCTGAGCGGGGACCCACCATAGGGCAGTCCACTAGTGCTGCTGATTCCATTCTCACCTTTGATTTATTTGCTGTAAAAACTGTACAATTTCCCTTGACACAAATTTATACATTTCTATTACTAGAATACCAACCTCTCATATCGGTACGATCTAGTGGTTTTCCCAAAACATGGCTCATTACAGGTGCCAGGTGTGAATTGTGAGCAGAACTGAGGACTTCTTGATCCTGTTGGCTAAAAGATCTGTCATTGTCTTCTAAGGCCAGTGTCAGACGAGCATTTTTCCTTGAGAGTGGACGTTCCTTCCCTTCTGACGTCCGTGTGGCCACCTTGCTGAGCATAGTTAGTACGCTCAGCACTACACGGCTCAATCCTCCTATGGAGGATCGTGCTTTACAGCCCCGTTGAACGTGCGTCTTACCGTTTCGACAGGGAGGCTTTCAGCACGTCTGCTGTAGCATGCTCAATTCATGCGGTCGCTACAGCCGGCCCCGTCGAAACGTCACAATGCTGCAACGGGCGTCGGAAGGCTCGTCAGTACAGGTGCACATAGTGCTCTCGTCTGACACTGGCCTAAACGGTTAACATCCTTCAGTGTGTATATTTTCCTCGGTGTAAGAGACGGATTAGCACCGGGTTCCGATCTTGTGGCCGGGGCTGGTTTAGCTTTCTCTTGGTGGCTCCGGTAATGCATGCACAGACATGAGTCAACCCCACCATGAAGTGACATCCCTATCAGTCATTGTCCAGCTGTCACCGACACAAAGATTGAAGCGACCGTGCCGGCACTGTAGTATTGGTGGTTCCTTGATATCTTCGGCCTTTTGCTGCTGATTATATATATCTGATTAGTACCATGTCAGCCTTCTGTTGGCTTCTTGAAAACGGCTTCAATTTTCATTCATCACGGGAGCAGCGCAGATGCTCCATGACGTGCCGCGGTAACATACTTAGTTTTCTTCCTGTTCCAAGCGTGATGCTGCGACTCTTCAATAAAGGATACTTATTGTCTCGCAGTAAGTTACTCCCGAGATGCCGGCCAGCCATTTTATATGAAAAATGAAAGTCGCATCATTTATGTACCTGATGTTGCAGAGGCTGTTGTCATTAATCTGCACTCTACGTTCAGAGTCATCAAAGCCCTTTATTCAACGGCATTTCGGCAGCAGATGGCAGGAAAATAAAGTCCCTTTGGATGGGCATTCTGTTCTTGACTCATTTAGAAGACACACGGTGAACCTTTGACTTGTTCCGTGCTCATTAAATGTTGAATATGAGAACCTGACCTACTGTACATTCGCTACATAAAAGAGCTTATGGTGCCCTCAGCTCTCCTGTTTCCGAATATAATACATGACCCAGGCCAGACTGGAAGAAAAAGATGGGCAGCCCACTTTCTTTTTTTTATAGCTATGAATCATTTCATACCCACATAATATATGCAATTACATACATTCGCACAAGCACGCAGCCATAGATTTACACCTACACAAAGGGGCTGGGTGTGAGGGGTTTGAATGCGTGTGTCTCTGTGCTACCTATCCATCCGTCCATCGCCAGTCAAAATAACCACACGGACCGTCACTGACAAAGATCCACACACACCAAGACACCAACAGAGACACTGACACATGCATAGAATGGTAAAGACACTGACAAACACTGACCGAGACACTGGCGGACAATGATAAAGATGCTGACCACCTGTATGTGTGTGTCTCAGTCCTGTCTGTGTTTTTCACTCACACGCTTCTGAGACATGGACCCTGACACCCCCCAACACAAACACACACACACAACCTGGAGCAAGAATCCCACCGGGCAAATGCTAGGTGTGCCTGATGGCCTGTCCAGCTCTGTACTTGACATACACCTGATAAAAGAGTCTTAAAAACAGATTGACTAGGCGAACTGCAAACCGATGTTCAAAGAACAAGGCTATTTCATGTTGTAGGTCTCTCAACTCATCCAATAATCGTCATGACTAGATATCAGCAAACATCTACAGAAGTCACTTAGCTTTTAGCACACCATAAGGACACTCCAGGAGGTTAAGGTATAATTCCAGGACAGGCGGATGCTTGTTATGAGTGATACTGTTCTGGTATGGCATATCAAGGTTCCTGACGTGATGAATAATAATAATCTGAAGGCAACAGTTTACAGGGATAATTTCGGTACCCAATCACGTTCGCTAACTTAGCGTCCTGGTATCCCCAGCAGATCGCGAGGCAGGCGCCGAGTCTGGCAGCCTGCCCCTTAGCGATCACTAAGCTCGCAGATGCTGGGGGCAGCGTACAGTGCAGTGGCAGTAGACTCTCAGACACTTTCATACAGACACTTTCAACAGTCCATTGTTGTTGATGATTCTTCTGTCACCCTTGGCCTCAGCTTAGTTTACCCTTTCTTCTGTTGTCCCGGCTCCAGGCTCCATCGACCTTGGCTTATACCTACGGTTATACTCTCTAACCCAGCCACTCTAAGGACCGGCATCAAGTCTAGCTGTTTAGTTCAGAGTATTGAGACGACTGATCCATATTATAACGTTATACTGAGTTGGGGCACTATCAGCTACCCCTCGCTAAAACCAGGACGCAAAGGGGAAAATTAGCTTCCCCTTAGCGTCCCGGTATCCCCAGCAGATCGCGGGGCAGGTGCCAAGTCCGGCAGCCTGCCCCTTAGCGATCGCTAAGCTCGTGGATGCTGGGGGCAGCACTGCAGGGCCGTCCCCAGCATCCCATCCATGGTGTTCATAGGACTCCATGGAGGATCGCGCTGCCAGGTCACATGACTGGCATGATCTCGCCTCTCGCGAGATCCTGCTGGTCGGCGGAGTGATCGCGGAGGGAGACAGGGAACTTTCTTCCTCCAGTCTCACTCTGCTCCCGGCAGCCAGAAGCAGCGGATCGGGCTGCCGTTCTCACTGCGGTATGAGAGGTGAGTATGTGAATTTTGGGGGGTTTTGAGCTGTAGATAACAGATTAAGCAGCAGCGCAATCCATTACCTGCACCTCTGAGCTGGTGGTAACTTTTTCATAGCGCCACCTCTTAGTAACTAGCGTTAGGACCAGATGATCCTAACGCTAGTTAATCTGTGCTTTTACTCTGCGCTCCCCATGTTAGGTATAGGGAGCGCAAAGTACAGTAAACCCACGTTATGAATCGCAAAGTAACGAGCGCTAACGGGTTTTTTAACAATTCGAATGCGATCTGGGCACAGCGCTATGACCTCCATTAAGCTAACGCTGACGCTATTGTTGACTTGAAGGAGGTGATAGAGACCCATATGTTTCTGCATGTCTCACAATGCTATGCCAGCCTTATGTGTGACCGAGCATCATGGGACATGTAGTTCCAAAACATCTGCGGTGCCAAGGTTCACCATCACTGATCTAGAATGCAAGTGAACAAAAGATGTGTGTGACTCGTGTATGTACGATATAAAGACTCACACGTGTGTTTGTGCGTTTGTGTATTTTATATACATACCCTGAAATTTTCCTTAAAGCAGCACAATTAAAAACACCAGCGCACATCCATGATGCGGTGATCAGGAGTTTAATTATTAAATCAGCCCTTGGAAAACACGCAGTGAAAAGATACAGGCACATGTAATGCTCCGCGAAGCGACAGCCCTGACAATGAAACATTATTCTCCGATTTACAATTAATTACGCCTATGTCTATACCTTGCATTCAATTTGCATAATTTAAAGCGGCTATAAATTTTGCGCCAGTCCCTTGGTTACTGGCGTTCCGGAACTTTTATTTATTTATTTTTCTTATCCTCCCGATGACACGCTCGCCTTCAGTCAGGCATTCGGAAACTAAATAGATGTTATTTTATTTAGCGCTGTCCGCTTATATGTATAGATATATATATTATTTTTTTTTTACTATACTTTTCATTATTTTTCCTTCTTGTTCCTCCTGCCCTCTCATTTATAATCCCCCGAAGAGCGCGGAGATATAAGAGTGTGGCTGGAAGACGAAGTGAGTGGTCAGTTAGCGAGATGCTATCGGTTCCCTGGACCGCTGCGGTGCTGGGTATCTGACATATTCTATACATCTTTTTAGTGTTGAGCTCATTAAACAAATTCCGTTCGATGTAAAGCTTTCAAGAAATGTGACTTGTTGTAAACCGTTCCTTTCCTTCTGATGTATTACACACACACCTACATATACACAAAAACACACACACATATATTGGCGCTCAGCCTTGAACATGCATTTTTCATAAGGGGCTTCTGAGACCAGTGATCACAACCTATTGAACTCAGAGCATTCCACTTTAATATCGCTGTTGAGTTTAAAAACCATGGGGATTTGGTTACAAAATCAGTTCATATATTGTGTATACGCATGCCGCAAAGTCAGTGTACCCTATCTCAGTGGCTCCTGTTCTGTCCTAACATATTGTAGATCAGATTTTGTAACTTAACCCCCATTTTTCTGTCAGGTGGTTTTAAAAATGTTAAAGGTCAGAATTTGATACGTTGGGTATATGTATATTGTATGCATAACACCTCATTTAGAATGAGAGAGAGAGACGCAAAGGGGAATCTTGGTTGGTGGCAGGGAAACAACATGCTACAAATGGGACATTAGCATATTATAGATATGCGTTAAATTTGCAGAGAGACCGTAAGCCAGCTAGAGTGACCGTGTTTCGATGAGGGTTGAATAGGCGATATTGACTGTTGCCGTTATTTCGATCATTATTCTAGGTGTCACGAGGGACAGGTGGGAGAGCATCAATGCTCAGCTAGGACCTGCCTGGATGCCTATAAGAGTTTGGACGGTAGCTTGTTTACATGAACTGAGAATGTTTCCACTTGCAGAGACTGAGAGGAGTCAAATCCACAGGTCAATAGGCACCAGTTTGCCCAGTACAGTGCTACACAGGTTGATTGAGCAAGCCTATAAATTTTTAGGTGAAGGCAGAATCCCCACATTGGCAAGTTGGTTCCATTGTGGCCACACTACCTCCTGTATATATCTAGGGTCTCTGACCTCTTGTCTAGCTGTGCCAGGGTGACAGACCAACACAACAGGGTCTTGAAAGAATTTCCTGTATTGTATCTCTCCTTGAGGCTTCCCATATATCCAGCCATTCCTGGGATTCAAGTGTGGTACCAACTTCAGTCTTCCAAACACAAACATACAAGAGCTTCCGCCAGCCCTGGATAGCTGTGAGGGAGGGGGACCACGAGGAGATAAGATCTTCAGGATAACTTGCCTACAGACAGAGGGGTACCAAAAAAGGTTGGGCGAGATGTGTTGGCAGCCAAGTAATCTGGTTGTTGAGCCACATCCCTCGCTTGAAGAAAATAAAATAATTTGCCGGGATTAGGTGACTGTTAGACTGATGGGTAAGAAAGTTCACAGGACTGCCTTATTCACCACGTGGCAGTGTTTTTAGGCTACTGTCTCCAGGGCTTTAAAGGTTTGAGGTTATAATCCACAACGGGATGTCCTGTTCCTCAATAAGGAGGTCGAAAGGCATGTCGGTTCACATTTTTTAGTCTGTTTACTGAATATATAATCACTTCAAATCCATCAATGACCAAAAGTGAATTTGTAGTGTTTCCATCCAGAGAAGAGATTGGGGTCATCCACTTTCTTCACTGGTTTTACCATTAATCACTGCTACCGTCCACAACATGTTTTCAATTTAAAAAAACTAAGCTAAACCTGCCTTTCGATCCTCCACCACCATCTTCTCATTACTACCTCAAGCCTGGTGCCAGAAGAGTATCTGGATGCCGAGTCATCTAACATTCTGCCTGTCATAGAGAAGCACAGAAGACAATTGGGGCTTGTGTGACAAATGTCCATGCAGCCAATCAAATGGTTCCCCGAAGGGAAACTGTAGCCGAAAAGTAAATTTTAAGAATTAAGAAGCATTACTACTCATTGAGAAGCATTACGAGTGGCAGGCTGAACACTCATTCAACCCGGTGACTCCTACTGTAACTCTGTATCAACACGTAATCTCATTCTGACATAGTGTAGGAGTCTGGGTGGACTGAGATCACAGAAGGCTGTCCAGTGGCGATAGATTGACAAAGTTCAAAATGAATAGAAGACGGTTGAGAAGTACTGAGTAATACCATGGTTACGTTACAAAGTGGAAACTCTCTGTACAGTGGAATCACTACAATAAGAGCAGAGAAGGCCAAGCCTTTCCATCCTTCTTACACATTTTATGTGCTTCTCGCTTTTGCACAAATCTGTAGCTTTGCGACAAACCTAGAAGGAGAAATTAAATTTTAAGATGAGAAAGTTTATAGTGAAAAACAAGGTGTTGTATAAATTGAATCTACAGACACATTGGTATCATGGCTCCCCCCGGGCAGAACAATTTAATCATTAATAATCCCCGCAATCAAAACACAACATTTAATATATTAATATATGGGTAACTAACCAACAATGTAATAAAAAATACATACAAATCACACCAGCCCTCAAACCACTTAATTTTCCTGTATCTGGATTTCCCACTCAATATCCTTCATGCGAACGGGGGAACATATTAACACGATATCCTCCAAGACAAAATACCGCATAAACGTTTTATCAGTGACGCTAATAACAGATGCTTACGTTTCCTATTATTATTCATTAAGGGTTTCTTGGCACAAAACTGTATTACAAATCTCTGGAATTGCAAAATTGTGTTGGTGCCACATTGTCATGTGTGTAATGCGAGCCTGAGGAACAATGGTGGCTGTGTGTGTACACAACGCAACTCTGGCCAGATATAGAGGATGGAGGCGATTAACTATGCAAATGGATATAAATATCTGATACATAGGACGTAACACCTGTTATGCTACTAATACATCCACATAGCTACGGGGGGAGGAATGTCTGACCCTTGAAGACCTAGATAGAGATCTGGTGAATGAGTGGGCACGACGGGTCCTACTCCAGGTCCTTGGTCAAAAATCACTGTCCGCAGTAAATCACTGCCGTCTACTGGAATCACAAGTCAGCCGCGGGTAACCAAGGGCTCCATTTAATTCTATAGGCCAATTTTTAGGGGGAAAAATAAAAAATATCAGCTAATCGCAGCCAATATTAATATTATTATTATTTTTTTTTAAATGTCGGTTGATTCAGTTAGGCCCAGGTTGATAGTCAAATGCCACTGGTTGAAGAAACAATGGCCAGAAAAACACCAGAATAAGCTTATTTTTGGCAATTGCTATGCAGATTTTTGCCTGTAAACATTTCTCTTAGAAAACTCCGGTGTTTAAAAAAAAAAAAGATTTTATCTGATTCCCTCTATTTTTGTACCTTTCAGCATTTGGCATTTTTTTAGGGCAATTGACATACCGTTAAATTTGAACTAATTAGCTAACACCGTTATTGTCATTAAAAAGTAAAACCGCGAGAGGGAACGTTTGAGCCGAAATTTTTTCCACGAATTGAAAGGCTGCTAAACCCACATTGGATTCTCCTGAACTGAAAAATGACCGAAGTGCGGCAGAAAAAGGTCCCAATTTCAGCTATTGGGCTGAATTAAATCCTTAACCCCTTCACTCCCAGGTGAGTTTCCAAAAAAACATTGTCAGAAACCAGTGTTTTTTTTTTTAATATCATCTTTAATTAATTATACATTAAGAAATATTTGAGCTTATACCCATTGTATTTCTAACTGTAAATAACCTATTTGACCAGTAGATGGCGCCATCTACTGCCAAATTGAGTTACAGCAGTTTGAGCTGCTGGTCTTCTTCTTTTTTTTCCTGCATCGGCTGCTGAAAGCCCGATATTTCAGCAGCCGATTTTACACAGTTTTATCTCTTTGGGCATTATGCCCACAGGACTAAAACTTTGGAGGCACCTTCTGCAGCCCAAAAGCAAACAAAATGAATTAGCTGCAAACTAATTTTATTTGCTTTTGGGCTGCAGATCAGCAGATCTCGATATCTCGCTATCTCGAAATCTGGGCACCAGATGGTGCCTTTGAAGCGCGAGATATCTCAGTAGTGAAGGGGTTAATAGTCCAGTGCTTACAATGCAGGCAGAAATGTTTTATGTATTCTTGTACAAACAGAACAGAGCTAGTGGTCAGCTCCAGCCATTGCTAAGCTACTTTTCAGTAGAGTCTTCCTTTAAGGTATGCCTGGCCAGCTATCCCAAGGAAAAAGCTGCGGTACGGCTGGTAAACCTAACATGGCGTTGGGAAATACAAAATAATGTATGTAAATATGATGTGTAGGGGAGTGTAAGATATATTTATTTATTTATAAAGGATTTTACCAGGAAGGATACATTGAGATTTCTCTCGTTTTCAAGTATGTCCTGGGTAGATGAACATGATGTAGATAGTGTTAGGTTGGCTTTTTGTTTAGATTTCAAGGAGCTTGACGAAGGTAAATATTTCCACATTAAAAGAACCCCTGCTCTGTATAAGCTGCATTAGAAATCTCACGCGTTCCACTTTCCAGACGCAATCATGAGTGAAGGTTTGCCAAAACATGGCACATGTAATGGCTGCGCGCTGACACGCTGATGTTGTCGTCTTTTATACTCCGAGTGCTTTTTGTTCTATATGTCAGACAGTATACATTGTCTGCTGTAATTATCCCACCGTGTTTATGATTTTTCTGAAATGCACTTCAAATGCTTAAGAGGCTGATACGAGTGAAGGAAACAACCATCACAATGCCCGTGCACTCACTGTCAGCATCGCTCAATGGTGTCACCAATATGAGCAGCAGAGATTGCGTTCAGAGAGTTTCTCATGTGAATATAATGTCTACAAAGGAAGCCCTCTGGACCTGAGAGGAGGAGCAAAAGACTACTACTCCATGTCATGACGTTTATTGTAAATACATATCATGGGTGGAGCTGGAGGACTGGTAGTATGTGTATTAACATATGATGTTGGGTCTAGACGGTCCCATTGTTGGTCACATTTTAGGCTCTTGTTTCATCTATTTATCATCCTTTTATTTTTAATTTTTTATTCTCAGTAATCTTTAAGTAGAAACCACCAATACATTACATGGGAAGACACCGATAGGTTCAGACCCAGAGACTGCATTGAATCCTAGGGCTTGGTCTGTGGGGGAAGGCCATGGGAGGTGAGAGATACTTGTGTGCATTGTTGCTTCCGATTAGGGTCTGACAGTTTAGTAAGTTAGGAGCCTGATGAAGGAGAGCGATGAGGTCATGGTGATATGTCATTCCCAAATACATGATGGGCGGGGCTGCCATCAGAAATTGTAGGGCCCCTTAATGAGCCGCTGGCTGGGCGCTCCTTCCCTCAGCTGCCCGTTTCAGTGGTCTAATTAAAAATTAAACCGAATGCCTCCTCTTCTGCTTTGCCTTATTTTACATGGAGTGGGCTGAATCCCTGGTGGTCCAGCAAGAGGATTAAAAAGTGTTCCATGGTGAGAAAGCGTTCGCTCTGCACGTCTGCTTGGTGCAGACCATAGTACTCGCTCCCTCTGGGGTGATGAGTCAGGATGCTCTTAATGGCCCCAGGTGTTTTGGCCCACTGGGGAATTTGTTGGTATCTTGGTGGGCCAGTCCTGTGTGGCATGGAGGGTCCCTTACATCCGTGACACTGGGTGGGTGGAGTAGAGGTAACATCACTGCTCTATAACTGTGGAGACACAGGTTCGATCCCGGCCAGAGCACCTCTCCAGTAAGTGTCCTTGGACAAGACACGTAACGCTACATACTCGCCACCCAGGACATACTTGAAAACAAGAGAAATCTCAATGTATTCTTCCTGGTAAAATCCTTTCTCAAAAAAACAAAATAAGCTGCACAGGATTTGTCAAGGACCAGCGCCCCTGGAGTAACTGGACCATTGAACATATCATGGGTTGTCAACCCTCTAAAGGTGGCCCAATGGGCGCTGAATAACATAAGGCTCTGCCAAACTGTTGGTGAACACATAGTAAATGAGGACCTTCGCCTATAGTGAGGATTTTACTATAACAAACAATGATTCTACTGGGAATTTTGTGATCCCTCTGGAGAAGTAAAAACAGGCCATGCACGCTGTGTTCAAGACTCAAGCCACCGTACATCGTCTGATACTGCAAAGAAGATGTTCTGAGGCCTCTGCTTGTAGACACAACGCTGGCTCAGGTGTGTATGCTGGCAGTCATCACTAGGGGTGCTGGGCACGATGTACGGTTTGTTCTCAACCAACTACCTGCCAGCTGAGCATGGCTTGAAGAAGTGCTCGTGGATTGAGAGCCAATGATCACGTCGCAGAGACTTCTGCTTCCTCGATTTAGCCTATTGAATGGGCAGCTTTTTGTTTTTCTCTGTTGATTAATATATTTTTTCTATTTGTTGTTGCAGCTTTTGTTCTGAGAAGAAGGGAAGGGATATTTTGCATGCTGATAGTCTTCTCTAAGGGGGATGCATACAACGTCTATGTTTGTCCTCATCCAGCTTCTGTAGCAAGGCGTCAGTCCTCCTGATGTCTAAAAAGCCTGTAGTAATGGGCTGGAGGTACCTATAAACTATTGAATATCCTGCAGAATAAACAGGGATGGTGCTGATGTATTTGGCTTGTACTATCATTTTACTCCTCCAATGTGGTGGAAGAGATGATAGGATGTGCCCGGCCTCCATGTAACAGAAGAATGACTGCTGATTGGTGGGGCCAGCAGTTACAGGGATAGCAGGGCTATCACATTGATTACGAGGGGATTTAAAAGTGAGTTTATGTTTTCTGTCTTGGAAATATTCTCTATGAATAAACTAGGCCTGGCAGGTCCCTTTTATAGCACGTCTGTAGCTGCAGCAGTTCGTTTTGATAAACCGCCGGATACACTATTTTGCTACTGCATAATGAAAACGCACAAACATTGCGTATTGTGTTTTGTTGTCATTTTTGATAGAATCCAAAATACAGAACTTAGATCGGCAAGTCGTTGTGTTATTTTTACGCCTTCCCGCCGGATCACGGACCGTGCCAGCAGCCAGGCAACACAAGACGATGAGCTTTGAGTCGTGTCTCGCAATCCATTCCGTATAAAACATTTCCCCGCTATCTTGTTTCTGGCAAAGCGTCTTTTTTTTTTTTTCTTTCTCCAATGCCCTTGAACTTCTCGGTGATGGACAGTACAGAGGAAACCCGTAGACTGACCTTTTTGTGAATTCCGTGTAGCCATTGCCCAACTGGTGGAGATTAATGACCCATTGCTGCACTGTTCAGAATGCTGTCTGCCTGGAACAATGATGATGGATGCTCGATGAAAACAATATGTGTGTGTGTGTGCGTTTTAATAATATATATACACTCCCATTACATTTATACAGAAATGTCCGAAGACATTACCATTTTGTCTGTTTAATCCATGTTTTGGAGGAAACAATACATTATTCGGAGAGCAGACAAGACAGAATTGCGGAGACGCGTACGTACAAACCCTCCTTCATTCCGAAGACATGTTCATATGTAAAGCGGAAAAAACAAACAAATGTAGGGGAATTAGGTATACAATCCATGTACTGCCTAAAATAGGGCCTGATTATTGAAGGTATGGACGCCCAGCCCCAATGAGAGGACATGGTTATTGAAGGTATGGACACCCTGCCCCAATGAGAGGACATGATAATTGAAGGTATGGACGCCCTGCCCCAAAGAAAGGACATGATTATTGAAGGTATGGCTGCCCAGCCCCAATGAAAGGACATGATAATTGAAGTTATGGACGCCCAGCCCCAATGAAAGGACATGATAATTGAAGTTATGGACGCCCTGCCCCAATGAAAGGACATGATTATTTAAGGTATGGACGCCCAGCCCCAATGAGAGGACATGGTTATTGAAAGTATGGACGCCCTGCCCCAATGAGAGGACATTGTAATTGAAGGTATGGACGCCCTGCCCCAATGAAAGGGCATGATTATTGAAGGTATGGACGCCCTGCCCCAATGAAAGGACATGATTATTGAATGTATGGACGCCCAGCCCCAATGAAAGGACATGATTATTGAAGGTATGGACGCCCAGCCCCAATGAAAGGACATGATTATTGAAGGTATGGACGCCCTGCCCCAATGAGAGGACATGATAATTGAAGGTATGGACGCCCTGCCCCAATGAAGGACATGATTAGTGAAGGTATGGACGCCCAGCCCCAATGAAAGGACATGATTATTTAAGGTATGGACGCCATGCACCAATGAGAGGACATACGCATATTGACAGATACAGATCTAAAATTTTATTCTAAAAATAATATTAAACTATAAATTCCTACATACAAGAGGTTTAAACTGGCAAAGACGGACTCCCTTTCATTTTAAGGGAAATTTCAGACAGTTCTGTCTATCTCTGGTACCTTACATGTGACTTTAAGTGAGGCTTGACCCCCCCCCAAAAAACGTACTTTGATAATGAAAAAATGAAGGGGTTGTTCAGAGAGAGCCGATCTGGCCTCAAAATGTCACCGAACAGTGAATTTCCTAATATGTAAATTCCAGACATTTTCATCAAGTAGCTTTTTTGCAGACAGCGTTTCAATTTTGACACTTTCAAACTTTTTTTTTCTTTTCACCCTGTTCATCGGCTTGTCAGCTTTTTCCGGCGGCTGGTCTACGCTGTGTTCGGCGGCTCGTCTGCTTTTTCCGGATCTGTTCGGCGTGTTTTTTTGCAGCAGTTCGAGTGTTCCGATACTAAGTATCATATTGGATGCGTTTTTTCGGCGGGATTTCGGCGGGTTTGCAGCGGGTTTTCGGGTCCGTTCGCTGCACTCCAGGGACCTTGCGGTGAATGCTGAATTTTGAAAAAATTAAAAGTGCAGGAAACGAGAGAGCACCGAAATGTCTCTGAATAACCCACTTTGTTTTTAACACCTGAGCAGGTAAGAACAGGGGGATGTATATAGGGTAAAAGGATAATAATGTGCCATTATCATAATTTCATCCCTAAATGGAAAAAAAGTACCCATATTTTGGTCCCGTCCCCCAAAAAAAGACCTGTGTATCCCCATTGCATAAAACCTAAACTCCATTGTTGTGTGCACAGGGTGTACCTGGTGTGCCCAAGCACACCCTAATGTTGGGTAAAGGGTTCATCTTTGACCCCCTACATTGAATTTGTGGAGGTTCCTTATCTGATTCATGAGAAATAGCTTGAACATTGACTGTATCGCTGCATAAACATTGGTTATTCCTAACTAGAAATAACTGTTTTGTGCAAAATTATCCAAGCATAGATACACAATAAAAAAAATGTTCCATGGTGCAAACCCTACTGAAATGGGCTGCGCACACCATTGCTAAACTCTCAATTACATACACCCTCCCTCCTCACCCCCCTCCCCTTTCTCTCACTCAATTACATACAGGTCTATTTAAAGAAAGGTGATACGCAGGAGAAGTGAACATTCTAGGTCGAAATAGCCAAACCAGAAAAATTCTCCCATTTATCTCACTTTCCAAATCGGCTCTTTGGTCTAGAGTGCTCTCTTCTCCTGCCAGTTCTCCTGAGTTTCACCTTTTACTGAATAGACCTGATAGTCATTATTAATAGGAATTTATTATTACGTGGCGTCAGTGCTCGACATAAACCAATTTGGGGAATGAGACAAAATTATAACCAAACGTAGGAAACAGAAACGAGCAGTGCTGTCAAACTCTGCCCCCTCCCCCAGATGTTTCCGAACTACACCTCCCACGATTCCCTGGCCATGTATTACATTCAAAGAACTCTGGGAATTGTAGGCATCGACATCTGGGGGGAACCACGAGTTTGACATCCCAGGTGTAGAGGGTCATCGGATGAGCGCTGCACCCAAGATGGTCGATGATACCCTTATTTCTTATTACAGCCCTTGTAAAGGGATCCACTAACACTAGAAATAAATCCATCCTTCCCTTTTTACAAGCAAAAAAAAGAATCCTTTATATCACACCGAACCCAGCAATGTAATAGGCCGAAATGCCCTGCAGCTGCTTCCTGCCTGTGCCGGAGCGATTACAATAAACGCTTAGTGAAAGCGATTCTGCCATTTGAGCTGGAGCATCTTTAATGGTTTTATATGCTTTATTTCCAGCAAGGACCATTGTAATCAACACTCAGTCTTGTATATTGCCGTGGCCGTCCCCAGCCTAGTTTGGCAAAAGTACTTAAGTGGCGAGATTCCTTTTCGTTCCTTCCTTCCTAGTTGCATGTTCTATATACATCTGGTAAATTACTCTGAGATCTCATTAAATAAAGCTAATGTACTTGTAAAACAGTAGGGAGAGGCTCTATATCATTATAATGGCTGGAAAGCGCCATTCTGTCAGGGAGGCAGCCAAACAGGGTAGGTGTACGAGCTGGTCAGTACCGAGCGTCCCCAGCCCTATAAATCTTGGCCTTTGGCTGACTCGTTACAGTGTTGCTTAGGTGGGAGATTGATGGCCGTGGAAGATGGATTTATCTGTGCACCCTTTGCGGCACGTCTCCCTCAGCCATGATGTTTGCCAAGGTAATAATGCCCCCGTTCTTCCTGCGCTCATTTGTTTCACATTAGAGCAGCTCGAAGAGACGTCGGAGAGATGTTCTCGGCGGTTGGCGCGACAGAACGACACGCAGATGTACAAGTGACCCATGAGCGGAGAAAGGTCAGGCTGCGACTTGGCCAGGTTTGGAGACGATGTTAAAGAGACTACGTCACCTGAAAAGTATTTACAGGGAAAGCGAGGCACGCAACCTCATGTGCGCACTGCGCAAGCTAAGATGGGCCCTGGCACATGTATAGATCAAAAGAAGGAGGTATTTAAATACATCTCAGATACACCAATTGCAAATGAACAGCTATAGCTGGAAAATGTAATGCTGTGTATAGAGACACATATTGCCCGCGGGATAGGTGTGAATACATTACGTAACACTCCCCTAGATACTCTGCCATAATAGGATGACTATGTTTATGCAACATTCACCCATTCATCTTATTACTTCTTTCAGCTTTTCTTATAGGCGCTGATTATTTGAAGCAGGGCTGTCGAACTCCACCCCCCCCCCCAGATGTTTCTGAACTACAACTCCCATGATTTCCTGGCCATCTATTGCTTTCAAAGAATTCTGAGAATTGTAGGCATCAACATGTGGGAGGCCATCGTTTGACATCCATGATCTAAAGCGGAGATCTCAAACTCTGGACCCGCAGATGTTTCTGAACTATAAATCCTCATCTTCTCTAGCCACTTATTGCATTTAAAGAATTCTGGGAATTGTAGGCAATAAACATCTGGGGGGGCAGAGTTTGAGATCTGTGATCTAAAGAGACAACATCCAGTACCGGGTTTTGCGGTGGTTAATGGGGTCGGGTTCTGTCTTTCTGCTGTTCATCCTGTATGATGATGCATTTCAGCAAGTCCTCTCCTGCCGTCAATAACACAACCAGGGGAAAATAAAAATGCTGCTTTATAGTATCGCAGTAATATGCAAAAAAGAAAACTTCTTACTTCAACTGAAGGCCAGGGTAGGGATTATAAAGCAGAATAAACCAAGCAGAACCAGTCCTGGTTCCCCTTTTTTAAATCTTGCCCGATTTAATTAGGTGCTGGTTACTCCGGGACCCACTGATCAGCTCCAGCTCCAGCTCCGGGACAAACTGGTGGTGCAATATAAAAGACTGTCTTCTTGAATGGCATTTGGGCAGTGGGCATGCAGCCCCTTGTTTTTCCTTTGAGGGTAGAGATTATGGACACCTTAAAATGTGAACAGGAACATGGAATCTAGGATCAAGTGCGCAGCTCACGTTGATAAGTGATACCAAGCTCGGGGATGGAAGCAGGCTTTGTAATATACATTATCCTTAAGGGAACGGCTGTAGTTCAGTTCCGAGATGGACATGAACATAAAAAAGCTGAGGATAAAGTACAATATTCACCACAGTTGGTGAATGTGGACCAAGGAAGGCTGAGAAAGTAGGAGACCAAGGTAAGGCATGCGAGGTGCCTGTGAAGATTGAAATGCTGAAATACATTCTGTCCTGCGAGCAAGGAGCTAAGAGGAGCACCGTAAACCATGTGTAGGAACCAGGAGGTCATGGAGATATGAGAATGACATAGAAGAAGGTAACTGCACAAACTACATATGCTCTGTGTTATTTAGTAGGAGGTTCCATATTGCAGCCAAGACTTGACATTCAGAAAGTGAGCTGGACACAAAAAAACATTAAAGGCTGCAAAGGTCCCCGAAGAACCCATCACGGAGCCACCAGGCAGATGTCATATGTGCATGAACACAGTGTGAGTATTTATGGATGGCGCTCTGGAGGTGCAGGCACGTCGCCAACAGGCCACACGTTCTTTTTTCCCAAATAGTGTAAAACCAGCAAGGCGAGCGCTGCCTACGCACATCTGAGCTGTCTAAAATATACGCGACATGCCACGTAAAACATACTACAGTACACAATACTTTATACATAGGGTGGTGTATGGTGCAGCATACGTAGCGCTGCTGTTCTATTTTTCTTTCTGGTAACATCTTTGGGAGATTTCATCAAACCAGTTTATTCTTTTTGATATATATATATATCTCATTATATACTTTAGTGTGTTTGAACTCCTTTCTTCACTGATATTTATTCCCGTCGCCATTTCTTATACAAACACTAATGATAATACATCACGCCTCTTGTTGTCTTCCACTCCAACTCCTCTAGATTGTAAGCTCTTGCGAGCAGGCCTTCTACACCTCTTGTGTCTGATTCCTATTATATAAATTTTGTCAGTATAATTCCCCATTCTTTATGGTAAAGCGCTGCTGAAACTGTTATATAAATGTTTGTCACACCCCCTAAACATCACACATGTTACATTTTTGACAATATTCTTCCACTGTCTCTCGTGCAAGGCCATCTATTCCAGCAAACCAGGATAATCTCATTGTGTCGGAGATATCCATGGACGCTTAGCCCCCCCTCACACACACAAATCTCTCTCGAGCCCTGAACCAGTTAAAAAACAACCAAGAAGAGAAGGAGATCGGTAATAATCGCCTAAACGTCTATTTTTGTGTTTTGTTTTCTACACTGGTAGCAGACCTCTTTCAATGACGTAAGGGTTCTCCTGCGCAGAGGACACGGAGGAGGACCTTTCCTTTGGGGACGCATGTCACTTTGTCGTGCCAATGGCATTTTGGAGCCGGCATCCTTTTGAGGAGTCCCAGCCGCACTCCGGTGAACGCATGGCGAAAATAATAAACTTTAACAGATTCATGCGCGCGTTGGATTTCTAAAAGATCAGCCGTCTCGGATGTTGTACAACATGTCAAGCCACCCGCCCGGCGTAAAATACTAACTTAATCATGAAAATTTTAGAGCCTCATTAAAAAGTGGATAAAGTCCATATTTGGGCTGGCACAATTCAAAGGTTAAAGTTGTATATTACGAGCTCGGAGCAGACATTCCCAGTCATTAGCCCTGAACGCTGCAGTTTATTCTGCTTAGACTGCAATGAAGGGGAAAAGAAGAAGAAGAAAGAAAAAATGGAAGAAAAAAAAGGACAAATTTACGATAATGATGGAGATTATCATAAAATTGATGGATGAATCAGTATGATTTGATAGTCGTCAGTGGCTGGTGACATATGCCCCACTGACATCCGAATGTTTAGGACATAAAACAGTTCAGAGAAACAACACACCAAATATAAGATTTTATACAGTGGCTTCCGAACGCAAAGAGCCGCATAAACCAATCAATCACCGGCTCTCTGCTCGAGGTACGAGTAACAGGCCTCACGAGGGTCAACGTATTAAATGAGCTCTGCAAAAACAGCGTTACACGGCTGCTTACGCAAAAACGTGCCGTTTAATCTTCATAGATTCCGTTTTTTTTTTTTTAAAAAAAGACAGGAAAAAAATAATAATACCAAAAAAAAAATCAAAAACAAAATAAATTCTAAATGAGAATTCCGTGCGTTCCAGTAATGTTTTATATACGTGATTATATGTACACTGCCAGCTGCACGCTTTCATTTTTTAATAAAAAAAGGGTATGTTGCAGGATTGCGTTAACCCTAGAGTGCTGGGTCAATAAAATGATTAGTCTTTGTCATCCAGACAGCCGTTAACACAAACCATCCATTTTTATCATTTTTTTTTCTTCTTTTTCTTCTTTTCGGTTTTGATCTCCAGTGGTAAGAAACTTTGAAAGTCAGACCGGTGCGATTATCCTGACCTTTCTGCAAGGCTGCCCTATATTCACTGGTTGTCAGCACATGTTGGGAAGGAGCCATTCGTCACTGCCAGCCATCACTCCTCTGCCATTCCCATCAGTCCCATTATGTGGGATCAAGGAGCCGCGGATATCGCCGGAAGGATCATTAAGCCCTGGCTTTCAGGTGCAGCAGGTAGTCCAGGTGGCCTGTTATTTATAATAAAGAAACAACGCAGCAGAACTGCCTTTTCTGTGGCCCAGGAGGACAGGAGAAAGGACAAGCCGAGAGATGTCTCGCTGAAGGACAGCTAAAAGTGGACTTCTCTGTCCCCCTCTGTAAGCAGAAAGGATTTATTGAACATCTGTTCTGTACATGGCCTGGAAGATTGATTCATTTAATTGCTCGCACTCTTCCTAAACTAACTTCTGAATATTTAATGTCAGGATTGTAGGATATTATGCCTTGTAGTTCGCTGACTTCATTCGAAAAAGTCCAGATTGGTCTTAACAAGCCGAAGAGAACCTATCAGCAGATTTCCTCCCACAACTCGTTATTGGTAAATGTGCAGTATCCGGTTGACTGGAAGACATATAGTTAATTCCACCGATAGAGCATAGATGGATGATTCAAAGTGCCCTGCTTTAACGTTAACACTTATCATGCATTAAATTTTGACCCTTTCAATACCAAGCACTTTGTGCTTGCAAAATTATAACATTTGAAACGTGTGACGCATAGTTAAAACTTAAAGGAGGGATAACATGGCAATATGCCATAAAGATTGTTCTTCTGTAAGAGATAAAGCTGAAATTAAAAATTGCAGATGAGGAAATTTAAATGTATTCAATTATTCTTTACAGAAACATTGTTGGGATGAAAGGTTCTAAACTCTAGATGGTGTCCTCTCCTAACTCGCACAATTCCACAAGGGGTTTGCACTATTGGCGTACGGGCAGAAATGTGATAAGTGTCTGTTATTGGTACACCAGCAAGGTTTTAAAGATAGAGATATCCTTAGGAAAAAGATATACGGTATGTATAATCGTAGATACTCGAGTATAGCGCGACCCGAATATAATGCGATAGAGATTTATTATGGAAATGACTCAAGACTCGAATATAACGCTAGGAGCGAAATTTTACTGTACTGGCAAACAATCAAGATCCTACCAGGATTCTGCTCTGCTCTAGAATGATTGCAGTTGTTACTAAGTATGAAGCCACCGGCCACCCGTCTTCTTTACTAGCGATTAGATGGCCGGCGGAGGCGAGCGAGGTGAAAGATTGGCTTAAACCGAGCTTGCCCTCTGGCCATGATGGATCCCACTAGGCTTGTTCACCGATTTTTTTTTCGGTTCGATTCGGTTCGATTTGATCGGATGTTTAAAATTTTTGATTCGGCTCGTTTCGACCGATTTCTGTTTCGATTCAGTTCGGTTCGGCTCGTTTTTCGTGTACATTTTTTTTTCGGAATATCGACCATTTTTCGTGTTTTCGGGTCACTTTGCTCGTTTTTTGTATCGACTTTTCGTGATTTCGGAAATTTTCGTTTTTTCGGAACGTCTGTTCTCCTCGTTTCAAAGTGTCTACGATAATTCTGGCGATTCTATCGTGTTTTTTTTATTAAATAAAGATCCTTTTTTCTTATGAATAATTGAATATACATTTCACAACTTTAATCATATTAAAATGGTATGAAAGCCAAGGAACAAAAAAAATGAACAAAACGATTTAAAAAACGCTAAACTGACCCGAATGCCACAAGAAACAAGTGATGCGCATTTACAAATACAAAATTTACAGAATCAGCGATATAACCGATAATAGTTAAATATACGATTTCCAGAATTACTGAAATCACGAATGGAACCGAAATCATGAATAGAGCAAAAATAAATTTCGATTTGACACATTTCAAGTCCATTCGAAAAGTCTGAAAATTTTTCGTTTCGGCTCGGAAAACTTTTCGGATCTGTCGGTTTTCGGGTCCGAACCGATTCGGAAATTCAGCCGAATCCGAAGACACGAATCGGGAAATTTCGTGAAAATTCCGAAACCCGAAACGCACATCCCTAGATCCCACCTCTCCCGAATCTGGGAGTTCCTGAAGTGTTTGCAAGCATCAGGGAGACAACATTCACTTCACCGAGACTGCTGGAACTTCCAGGAGACTTGGGATCCAGAGCAAGGCACTTTTTTTTTTTTTACACGCGATGCAGATGTCACGAATATAACGCGACTCCTCCAATTTTAAGGTAGATTTTTGTCAACAAAATCTAGGGGTATACTCGAGTATCTACAGTAAGACATGAAATGGGAGGTCAAAACTATAAAAAAATGGTTTAAGTTTGCCATAGTTCCCGATCATGGTTGTATTTGTGTGCAGTTCCAGCAAAGGAGTGGTGTGGGAGCAGTAACGATATGGGGGAAACAGGAGGATGTATATGTAACAGATTTTCAACGTTCAGTGTGGGTTATATCATGTGCAAAACCTTTTGCTTTATCTTGTATTGCTAGGACTGATTCCATTGCATTCCTGAGAAAGATCTCACGAAATCCCCTTTACAAGCCAATTATTATTATTATTATTCTTTATTTATAAAGCGCCAGCATATTCCGCAGCGCTGTACAATAAGCACAGTATAGACAGGGTTACAATACATTGAACAACATTTGACAAACAGTACAGGAGGAGATGAGGGCCCTATTCCCGTAGGAACTCACAATCTGGGAGGGTTGGGGTTGGAAACAGGAGGAGAGGACTGTAAGGTGAGAGTGATTGATGGTTGCGTCAGTGAGTTGGGTGGTAGGCTTCCCTAAATAGGAATGTTTTCAGGGAGCGTTTGAAGGAAGAGAAGTTAGGGGAAAGTCTGACAGTACGAGGGAGAGCGTTCCAGAGAGTGGGGGCTGCGCGTGAGAAATCCTGCAGTCTATCATGGGAAGAGGTGATGCGGGGAGAAGCTAGGCGCAGGTCACTGTTTGACCTTAGGGAGCGGGCTGGGGTGTATTTGGTGATTAGTGAGGACAGGTAGTGGGGAGCTGAGTTAGTGAGGCTTTTGTAGGTAAGGATAAGGATTTTGAACTTAATTCTGCAGTGGATGGGGAGCCAGTGAAGGGACTCGCAGAGGGGAGCGGCAGAGACAGAGCGGCGGGTGAGGTGAATTAGCCTGGCGGAGGCGTTCAGGATGGATTGTAGGGGGGAGAGGTGGGACAGAGGGAGGCCAGATAAGAGATTATTGCAATAGTCGAGTCGGGAGATTACCAGGGCGTGTATGAGTTGTTTTGTGGCGACAGCGGTAAGAAATGGCCGAATTCTGTAAATATTACGCAGTTGGTATCGGCAGGAGGAGGAAAGAGACTTGATGTGGGGGATGAAGGAAAGAGCAGAGTCAAGTGTAACTCCAAGACAGCGAACTTGGTTTGATGGGGAGATGGTGATACCCTCCACCGTGATCGAGAAGTCAGGAGGTGGGGCGGCATTAGAGGGAGGAATAAGTAGGAGCTCAGTCTTTGACATGTTGATCTTTAGGTGGTGGGAGGCCATCCAGGAGGAGATGCCAGATAAACAGTCACTGACTTTGGAAAGGACAGGGGGAGAGAGATCAGGGGTAGAGAGGTAGATCTGAGTGTCATCAGCGTAGAGGTGGTAATTAAAGCCAAAGCTGTTGATGATTTTGCCCAGGGAGGAGGTGTAGATGGAAAAGAGCAGAGGACCAAGGACAGAGCCTTGAGGTACACCAACAGATAGAGGCAATGAGGAGGAGGAGTTACCAGCAAAGGACACACAGAAGGACCTGTTGGATAAATAGGAGTCAATCCAAGCAAGTGCAGTGTCACCGAGACCCAGAGAGTTGAGGGTCAGTAGAAGGAGGGGGTGGTCAACAGTGTCAAAAGCAGCCGAGAGGTCAAGCAGGATGAGAATAGAATAGTGGCCGTGTTTTTTAGCAGTTAGGAGGTCGTTGGTGACTTTGGTGAGGGCAGTTTCAGTTGAGTGTAGGGGACGGAAGCCAGATTGCAGGGGGTCAAGTAGGGAATTTGATGACAGGAAGAGGGAGAGGCGGTTGAAGACTAGTTTTTCTAAGAGCTTTGATGTGAAGGGAAGCAGGGATACAGGACGGTAGTTGGATGGAGAGTTGGGATCTAGGGATGGTTTCTTTAGTAAAGGGGTAACTAGCGCGTGTTTGAAGGCGGATGGAAAGGAGCCAGTGGAGAGAGATAGGTTGAAGATGTGTGTGAGAGCAGGGGTGAGGGAGGAGGAGAGGGGAGGAATTAGATGTGAGGGAATGGGGTCGAGCGGGCACGTGGTGAGATGTGAGGAGGACAATAAGGAATTGACTTCTTCCTCAGTGGTTGGGAGGAAGCGGCAGAGGGTGGCAGATGGGACCTGTGGGAGTGGAGGTGGCAGATAACTATCTTGTGTTGGGATGTTGCTTCTGATAGTTAAAGTTTTACTGAGGAAGTAGTCTGCCAGGTCTTGAGCGCTGAAGGCAGCTGAGGGGGGAGGTGCAGGTGGGTAGAGGAGGGTGTTGAAGGTGGACCAGAGCCGTTTAGGGTTGGAGGACAGCGTAGATCTAAGAGATGAGAAGAAGGATTGTTTGACCAAGTGGAGGGCAGAGGTGTATGACCGGAGAATAAACTTGAAGTGAACAAAATCAGCTTCAGAGCGGGATTTCCTCCAGGCACGCTCTGCGGTGCGGGAGCATCTTTGCAGGTAGCGAGTTTGGAGGGTGTGCCAGGGCTGAAGCTGGCGGCGTGGGGCCTTACAGAGTCGAAGAGGAGCAAGAGTGTCTAGAGCAGAGATAAGCGTAGTGTTGTAGTGATTAGTGGCAGCATCAGGGCAGGTGAAGGATGAGGTATGAGGGAGGTGGTGAAGTAGGTTGGAGAATTGATGGGGGTCCACAGCCTGTAGATTTCTGCGAGTGTGTGTGCGGGGTGGGGGAGCAAGGTGTTTAGGAAGTCCAGATAGGTTGAAAGAGAGAAGGTGGTGGTCAGAGATGGGGAAAGCCAATGAACTAGTCCATTTATTTTGGACAACAAAAGGAGGCAATTCTTCGCACAGATATAAACTTTAAACAATTACAGTGTTATTCATAGAGAGCCGAACTGGTCACCGAATTGCAGCGAACAGTGATTTTCCCCGTACGGTGCAATTTCGTGGCCATTCGACCTATTCAGAAAGCAGGCAGTTCGCCAAATTTTGGTGAATTGCCAGCGAAATGCGGTGATCTTCGTCAGCAGTGAAATCCCCATAGAGAACAATGGTTAATCTATTCAGCGACACTGAACAGTATAGAAATGTCAGAGAAATGCCTTGATGTTCAGTGGTTTTATTCAGCAGGCTTAAGGCTAGGGTCAGACAAGCGTGATTTCTACAGACTGTACGTCCGTGCACACGGACGTACGTCAGTACGGAAGACGCAGTAGTGGTCACACAGTCCGTTTATTCACTGACGTATATTTTGACGGATGTAGGAGGGAAAATAAAATAAAAAGCAAAACCATTTTGTCCGTGAAAAATGCTGGACGTATAAATGCAGTCCGTCTGACCACGTTCCATCACTCACACACAAAGCTATGCAGACGTTGCGGACGCAGCGCACTTTGTGCAGCCGTTCTAGGAGTTGTACGTTCTTGCCTGCCTTGCGTCCGTGGGCCGCGGCCGTTGTGCGTCCGCAGTTCATGACCCACCATTGTGACATGTTAAAAGAGCTAAACTGGCCGTCGCTGGAGTCTAAACACACCCTTCACCTTTCCAGCCTGGTGTTTAAGAGCATCTCTGGGAAGCTGCCACCCTACCTGAATAGACTGCTTCCCCCAGCAGCTCCCTCATCCTATAACCTCTGATCCAGAACCAGCACCTTACTTGCTATACCACAATACAAAAAGACAATGGCTCGGTCCTCATTTTCCTACAGAGCACCACAATTATGGAATAACCTCCCAGACACCATCAAATCTTCCCCCAGTCTTAAGTCCCTTAAGAGCTCCCTATTAACATACCTCAATAAGGAATGCACCTGTAAACATGTAACACAATGACTATATTTCCTACATATTTATTTTCTGTTAATCTGTATATTTGTGTTGTTTTTTTTTTTAATATCTTGCATTTTATTACTTTGTATTTCTGTAACTGTAACAATTCAATGTTCTTGAACCCAGGACATACTTGAAAATGAGAGAAATCTCAATGTATCCTTCCTGGTAAAATACTTTATAAATAAATAAATAAATAAATAAAATGTGTCGGGCTCCAATGGGCTTTCTTTCATGCTATCACGGACGTACTTTTAGGCGCAATCACGGACGTGAACACTACGCTCGTCTGACAGGAGCCTTAATAGGCGAATTCCATAGATTTTAATGTTAAAAAATAATAAATTTTACTAAATATTTATTCACGCGTTTATTCTTTTCATTTGCAGCAAAAGTCTCTTTATTTATTTTTCATGATTTTTTAGGCATTTTTTGGGATTTTTTTTGGCCAATTTGTTTCTGGTTACTTATTTATTTATTTTTTACATGGTGGGATTTTTTTTTTCTTGTAGCAGACCTTTTTAGTATTATTCATAGGGCCTTAAATGTTACTTACAGGCATTTTTCATGCAGTAGTTTTTTGCAAATGCCTTTTAATAGTTGTGTTTTTTTTTTTTACCCCGTTTGGCGGCTTATCGACTTTTTCCAATTGCTGGTTGGCGGTTTGTTCGGTGAGCTTTTTCGGATCGATTTGGTGGTTTTGCGTTGGATCGTCGGATTGATTCGGTGTTTTATCGGTGGTTTTTCGGATCGATTTGACGGTTTTGAGGCCATTTTTCAGATCGATTCGGTGGTTTTGATTTTTCAGATGTGTTCGGCGGCTCGTTCCCTGCACTTCGGGGACCCTGCATTGAATGCTGAATACACTGCAGAGTCGGCAAATCAAATTCGCCGAAGTGCGGTGAACGGGAGAGCACCGAAACGCTGAATAACCCTGTTAGTGTTAACATATAGGATTTCAGAGGGTGACAGCGACAGTATCTCATGGGTTCTCCTGTTGCAATAGAGCTGGTGAAGTTTCAAGTTAGTGGAGAGCTGACATTTGACTCTGACCTACTGAGCATGTCTAAAGTGGCCTCTCCTGGGACAGATGGCGCAAAAATGTCTGGTACCAAGGTCACACTGATCAGTAACACACATGTACACCACACAAAACAAGTGCAGCGTTTACTATGACAGTCACATGATACGCTGAGAAACACCTTCCGATAAAATTAAACCACCGATAGAAAAGGTACATTTGCAACTTGGCTCATCATCATCAATGTGCAGTGAATGCACAAATGCCTGAGCGCTATCTTGCACATAAGATTTTGGCTGACACATCACAACAGCAGGCACAGGCTCCTAATACCTCACGTCAGTCGCCGTGCATATTGTGACATATTCCCCAGCTTTGGCAATGGTCCCCTGAAGACCGGGTTGTGTTCGCAAGTTTGACATATGGTAACTTGCCATGTAGATGCTACATGATGGATGGATTAATATCTGCAAAGGTTTCAGGATCATCTCATTCCGAAAATGGCACACAATAACCTAATCTACACAACAATAGACGCAATATACTGTGTTGTCCGACGTGTACATATGTTAACAGCAGCGGCCTGGGTGCCTAGAGATGGTGTATGTGCGCGGGGAATGATAAATGTGGACTTTTCTAAAATTAGGTTGTTGGCTATTTCAAATAAGAATAAAAATAAATACAACAAATCTCCATCACTGCACCTGCCAAAACAAACACACACACACTCACACACATACTCGTGCAACTTATGGTAAGGGTAAATAATTGCCTAGTTTAACATTTTGATCAAAATCTAATTTTTTTGCGCAATAGTGCTTTTTAGCTTAAAGATAATAATATATGGTTATAAATCTAATAACGACGAATGGAATCCCAGGCAAATGTTTAACCATTAGCTTCTGACCTAGTATCTGAATTGATGTGGGGAAAAAAATCCTCGTTTCCTGAAATATAATCTTTTCTCGTCCTTTGTTGTTGGAAATCTATTTTCATCTCCTTTCAGGTTGTCTCATTGCCTCAGTGTATTTGCCCCAAACACAAGCCACCAACAAGACACCTTTTCACTCTCTCTCATTTTTGGTGTTGATCATGGAGTAGAGTCATTCCGGCGTTGGTTTCCTTCAAGCCCATCACAATACAACAGTATTTTACCTCCTGGTCGTTCTTCCTAACCAGTAAAACACCCCATGCGTTTACCAGTCATGTATCTACTGTTGTATGCATATAGGAAACCCATTCCAAATCCTGAAACTAGCTTCCAAAATTCCATTTCTTTAAAAAACATGGACAGCTCCTCTCATGCATCACGATGCAACGGGGACCTCTGTGTGTCCTTCACCTGCTCTTACATCCAAACCTATCAGGTCCTGTACTTCTCAAAGGCAGCGAAACTCTTATATTCCATCTCATGCGAGACACCTCTAGAAATCCATCTACAAAGGCGAGATTAATAATGTAATTAGTAACTTCTCCATCAACACCAAGTTTTGTTTAATCAGATGCTGGAGATATCCCACTTCCTCGCCACTCCTTTTACAATAGGTCTTCTCCACTTCCTTGACTCTTGACCTTAATTTTTCTATTATTTTGGATTTCCCGCTCCAATGCACATCAATGTGAAATGTTGTCGGTGCTCCATTATTCTTATTTTTTTGGGGTGGGTCCATAGTCAAGTGCAACAGTAGCTGAAAAACATACTGAAGTGAAAAACGCAAAGTGAAAGATGCCCATCTGTCCCTGAGTACCACGATACGGAATACATCCCAGAACAAGGACTGACATCACCAAGGCCAGAGCCAGGTGCCTATGCTACCTCTCTCCCCTCTACATCAGTCATACTGTAGGGAGCAGACAATTAATTCTGGAGCAAAATTGAAAGTCAGAGGCAGAGTGTGAAAGAACAGAATGACAATAATAAAGTGCCCTTGCTTCACATTAATCTCCCTCACTTCGGGGCTGTCAGAGGAGGCTTGGCGGTGACTAATGCCAAGCTTTGCATACAGTGGTCACAGACACGAGCAGCTTGCTCGCTATACAACAGCCACTTCTCGCATTGTTGAGTTTTTGACTCTTTTTGTTGTGCTGAAACAAGGAGACCTGTGGTCTAGGAGCTCTTTTTATAATCCCACCACAGATCAAACTGCAGGCATCCAGGAGAGAAACAGAATTTCCAAGGAGACGTTGTGTTGGTCTCAGGATGCCGACGCATGTCCCTCGCAGCAGGCTCTAAAGACAGTCGGCCGCCGAGAAATCAAGAGTTAAAATAATCCGAAACGAGGTGGAGACAATGCAGGGGAACGAGAGAATAAAACGTGCCACTCGGTGGACTCACTACTCCATTAACATCGCAAACGGCTGCTGTGTTCTTCTGAGGATCGGGTCTCATTGATTTTATTGTCATCTTTTGCACAAGCAGAAAATGGCCTAACATTTAAGGTGCACTGTAATTATTCCTGAAAAGCAAGACATCAGTGTAAAATTTATTGTTATAGACCAGACATTTTGACAGAAATACAGTAGCGTCCCAGAGTGCCAACAGATTACTGAAAAGGTTAAAAATCGGTTCCTTGGGTAATGAGTAGAAAAGAGCATTAAGAAGATTCACTTAAAAACCTGAAGCCATAGAAGCTTGGAAGAGAGCATCGATCATTGTCTGGGCCTGCGGATTCCACTTCCATAGGTACCACTGTTATTGTACGACCGTTCAGAAGTATTTATCATACTTTTTCACTTGTTTACTGACCAATGTGGCAATTACTCCAATTTTATGCCTGGTCAGTAAAGACTATTTATCAAGTGCTGACCCAGGCATGGAACGGAAGCGATTCACTCAATAAACAGCTGGAAAGATACCATGTTTAAATAGAAAATCTGAGGTGGCAAAGCGGGGTCTGCATGGTAATAAGGATGCAGAAAACATCCGCTAATTTATCAAAATAGCCAATGGCTCTCCTGATCCGGAATGTGCACTATCTGGAAGCACGAGGATCGCGACGTTCTACAAGATGGAGAAAGGAGAGATCGCAGGCTGATCAGGTTCTCGTATTGAGCAGGTTCACATGGCATAATGAACTTCTTGCAGTCTTCTACTGAATCACAAAAACTATGGTGTGATCACAAATTAATGTTACATCACTACTTGCAAAACAATGCTCAGATCAAGTGACTCAAGCAGTATATCCGCCTTGCCTGGGTCCAAGACATCGCATGTCAATTTCAGATTAAGGTGTGTCATTAACCCGCACCATTAAACCATTCTTCTACACCACCAACGTTATTCCAACCCATCTTTTGACAGGCGCCAACCTTCTTCAAGTAAGAAGATATCACCATGTGCAGTAAAACCAACCTAGGAACACAACGATGGTTCCACTTTCTCAAAAACAGGACTTCCGGTAATGCCGACAGAGTCAGGAAAATTCTATAACTGCCCACTGTTTTACTAGGAAACACATTCCCATTTGAGATTTTAAAACCAAACAAACAAAACAAAGAATGTCTTGCCATTGTCATGATATACATTTAGGTTGCCGTGCTTGATTTTAGCTATGCATTGCATTGGTTAGCAGAAGTAAACCTTTTCCTTTTAAGAGCAGTCTTTACGCCACTCAACCAAACAACTCTCAGCAGTGAGAAACAATCACAATGTGAAGACAACAATCACATGTACACATTGTGGTCACTGAAGATATGTCATAGTCAGGACACAGCCTGACTTTCATGAGTCACAGGCCATTTTTTGGAAGAAAGCCCGTACTGGGTCAGTTGGATGGGATCTTTTGATCACCAGTCTTCACAGGTGTTTGTCCTCACCCGGACAGCTAGGGAGATCTTTTCTTACTCTAGTCCGCATCCTCTTCGTAGCCAGTGTGGCCACATAGGCATTTGATGAACAGCCAGTCCGGGCCTTGTTGTAGGACACAATGTGTAACTAGATGACTCACTGTTTTTGAAGAACAAAAATTAAAAGAAAAAACAAGGCTGAAACTATCATCAGGGGTTGTGGTGCTTCTCGTGCAGAGGAGGCTGCCTTGGCTTCTCACCTCGGGCCAACCTTTTGTGTGATAGCAGATCGATTTGCAAATTGTGTAGTCTCCCTGTATTGGCACCATCGAGCTAAAACCTTGTGAGACTTAAGGGGGGACTCAACGTAGGGCAGGCCACTTATGCTGTTGCCCATTCTCAGGGCCTTCACGTACTTTACTCAGCAAAAAACCATTGGAATAGCCAGACATCCCAAAGACCTAACGCGTTTCACACAAGAAGCATTCCAATGCCTGTAAGCATTTTATGCTGCTCCACGCTGCTTTTTTTTTAAATTGATTTTATATATATATATATATTTATATATGTATGATCCTTTTGTTCTTTGCTTGATCTAAACATTTCTGTAAAAATACACTATAAAGAAATCTAGCGGCAATGAAAAATGATCCTCGATTAGGTCTGTGAATTAGACGCTTGCGAGACAGAATCATTTGCAAACTCCTTTTCAGCCTTGAGAAATTGCAAGCAGATTGATGCAATAAATTGTCAGCAAATAACAGTTTGCAAGCTGATGCTAATTAGACATAAGGCACATAAGTGCAATAGTAAATTAGCAGCACATTCTATAGTATATGCACAAAGATGTATACGTTTCTACAGAATCTGTGTGCGTGTGGCTCCATAATATATATATATATTTAAGTTATTATTTATTTTTTTCCCCTGTTTTAGGAAATCAGGGACCTGAGCAAAAGTTACACATTTTCTTGCAGAATGCGTTTCATTATAATATATATATATATTTATATTTTTTTTCTCTTTTGTCTCCAAAGCATCACACTTGTCAGATTTATAATCATACAGACCTAGCACATAATGCATTTAACCTTCATGTTCGGCGTTGCCCGCCGCGGCTAAGTCAACGTGGTATTTATTTATGCAATAATTTGTTAAAAGAGAGCACCTTGTTATTCCAAACACCTCTCGCTAATTTAATATACAGTGGAGTAATTCTGAGATTTGTTTGTGCTCATTTCATTAATCAATTAACACATGCATTATTTATTTTAACTGTTCGCCGATTGCGTTTTTCACCAAACACCAGCGCCACGGTGACATCTGAATTTAAGCTCAACAAATTTAAAGCATATTGTATATTAACTAGGCCATAATTTCCTTACAAATCCCTACATATATTCTGCATTTTGAAACAAACCAGATCCAAGTTTAAAAAAAAAAAAAGGGAAGTTAACAGATGTTTTATTTATAAGGTCTTAATTGAAGTTTTTTTGGTTTTTTTTGTTATGGTTTTTGCGTCTAGCATTTGTCAGTAATCTTGTTAAAACATGTGTGTGTATACCAGGGAAAATTTAGTGCGGTGTGAGGCGTGGTTGTAATGTGGTATAAAATGTAATTATAACATATATATATAATAGTAAAGTTATTCAGATTTTATTTAGCCTGCAGTCAGTGAGACTTGCAGAGGTGTAACCAGTCAATCTGTTCTACATATCAATGGATAAAAAGCAGATTTTTCCATTTTCATGCCAGTACGTGTAAATATTTAAGAGTAGTTTTCAATAAAAAAAAAACTGGTTGGATGGAGTAGAGGTAACATCACTGCCCTATGACTGCGGAGACCGTGGAGACACAGGTTCGGATCCCGGCAAGAGCACCTCTCCAGTAAGTGTCCTTTGGGCAAGACACCTAATGGTACAAACTCGCCACCCAGGACATACTTGGAAACGAGAGAAATCTCAATGTATCCTTCCTGGTAAAATACTTTCTCAAAAAAAATAAAATAAATAATAATAAAAAAATAATAATATGTAAATTGACTAATATCAGGGCCATGTTGTGGTATTTAAAGGGTTATTGCAGTCAAATAAACACCACGCGCCTCTTCAATAAAACATGTTGGTGTAGCCTGACTGCCTGTGGTGTTAGGTTTTAATTCACAATGCAGATAGACACGTTCACTTTTATTAGGTCATTAAACTGCCAACGTTTCAACTTGCTTTGGGATGTTCTCCAGGACAAACATGTAAAAATAATATACATTTTGTAGCACTACATCTTCTGGAGGAGCTTTCAAGTCGTCCCGGACAGATATCTTCGATGGAAGTGACACAACCCCATTCCGCTAATCATGAGATCATTTTATTTATGAGGACATTGTTGGGATCTTTAAGGAATTAAAGCGCATAAATCGGAATATCCAGGAGCGCTGTGCCAAGTGAAGAATGACATATCTAAGGTCATCGGGTAAACTCCCTTCTAATTTTGTGGACCCACAAGAAGCAGATCGTTTGTTCCTTTACAGGTTTTCCAAGCATCGATTTTAAAGGGACACTAGCTTTCATAAACCCTTCCATAAATGTCCAAGGTGACAGGAGTCTTGCCTGCCCACCGTACCCCTAAGTCTCAAATCAGAAATGGTACCTGCGCCTTTAAGGCTGTGACTAAGCGGCCATTGCTTGAATTTCCTGCAGAGATTGAGTCTTCACAGTGACTTGAGTGTCCCGGTAACAACACAAATGCTACTTTTTCAACTGTGTTTGCTGCCAAATATACTCAACAAGTGATCAGGGTTTAAATACTATTTAGAAATGTATTTGAATTAGATATGAAGGAGACTGACTTGATGGACGTCACAAGCTCTCCGAGTCACAGAGGAAGCAATCATTCTAGTGCGTGGTTGAATCCCATCATGGGTGTAGGAGTAAAAGTGACACCTGTTCAAAAGATGACTTTGTCTTCTTTCGAAATCAATATTGTTAATGTGATGGTCACTCTTTGTCAGGACCATACAAGCTGGCAGGTGAAGAGCCCAGGATCCAGTAATACACAGGATGAGCTTATACGGGTTAAGCTGGAGTTTATTGTAGAGTCCAGGTAAAGCAGTATAATACTAATATATGGAAAAGGTATGTTGTTTAGTGAGAATCGCAGGGCAGGAAAGCGTCTGAAAAGATGTGTATTGCAAGACACAGGGAGACACTGAGGTCAAACACAACAGGAGACTTACAGGAGAGACGACACAGGAAAAGGGCTGACAGGAGATTCTTTATGGTGCAGGTCACAAAGACAGGAGGCTCTGGATCACGGTGGGACTTGGAAACCAGGATGCAGTGGATTTGAAGACAGGAGGCTCTACATGGCAGAGGTCACAAAGCCAGGGGGTAAGTATATCAATAAACTGGAAACAGTCTTCTTGGCTTGCTGGTTTGTAGGACAATGCAGAAGCAATGAGTCTCATGCGTGGTTTCCTTTTCTTGTTTCCTGTTAGCCTCAAGGAGCGCACCTGTGGACAAGTCAGGCAGGGCAAAGCAGGAGTGGGATTTGGGATCTGGACTTGGTAAACCAGGCCACTCCAAAAACCTGTGTAGAGCTGTGTTTAAAAAGACTGTTCTGCTGCATTTACTTGCAATGGCCACCAGAGGGAGACAGAGACCATGCTAAGATTATGCTGGACAAACACAGAAAACATTGGGACTACATTTCCCGGCATGCTTTGGGGGCAGACACTGGAAGTGGGTGGGACACAGACGCTTACATCCTGAGCCTCGTGGAGAGAGCTGGCAGAGCGCGCCAGGGAGTGGGAGAAGCAATACACAGTGCTGCAGAACGTGACAGTGACCAGGCCGGAGCGCAGCTGGGGCCTGACAGAGATAAAGACCGGGTTATTCAGCCTTACAAGAGGAAGACCCAGTGATTCACCAGAATACCCACGCTGATATCGAGTGAGCTGGAGGACCCCGAGTTAGGAGCACCGCAGATCGATCTGACAGGGAGTGCAGGCGGTGAGCTGGACATCTTGCGGCAGCTAAAGGAAAGCAAGACAGCGGATCCGGTAACCCATAGAATCCCAGTCAAAATCGAGCGGAGAGCCGTCCTGGGTCGAGCGGAGCACCAAGTATCTGGCGGATGGGTGAGAGGCCTTCCAGGCCGTTGTGAAAATAGAAAAGCACGCTGCTGGCTGTTTAAAAAAAAACCCACAGGGCCCCAACTTGACTAGTCGAAGATACATCATAAATAATTCACTGAGCAGTTGAATATTGTACCCGGGTACCATTACACACACACACACACCTACATTCTTTGGGACATAACCTGTACGGGACTCACTCCCCAACCACAAAGGGGGTTAAAGATATATTTTGCTCTTTTCCGCTGCGCGTTTCCCGCATTACGAAGTACTGTAAATATATATACGTATACCGTGTTATTCATTATATGCCATTTATTCTAGTAAACTATATAATTTATAAAATCCACGACGGTGCTGGAGTATATTTGTTCCCTAGTGCGGGGAGACTGACCCGAGGTTCAATTTCAGCGGCTCCTCCGGGAGTGAGCGCTACACGTGGGGGCTCGTTTCCGGGATTCAGTCTCTGGAAAAAACGCATTTAAAGGGTTAAATATGGATCCAGACGAAGCAGCAGAGTGGTGTAAAGCACAGGGTGGCCAGTTAGAGTTGAGTGTAGTAATGGATATTCCTGTAGACACCTGGGCAGAAGAGCAGATCCGCCTGGCCGTGACAGCTTTGGCACCTGACCAGCGGGGGTTTCTAGCGGACATTAAAGCGAACCCAGAGACTTCTCACACGTATGTTCTTTTTGAGTGGAGAAAGGGTGTTCCTGTGTGTTTTCAGGGCGTGAGTATACAGCTAACCGACGACGTGGAAGTTCGTCTGATCCAGCCAAGTAAGCCACGTGGTGATTCAGCGAACATTCCTGCATCCAGCCTGCTGGCCATGATCGGGCCGGAGTTCATTGCTGCTATTGGAGACCTCGTGGTTAAGTGTCAGAGGGCTCACACTTCTTACATCAGCTTCGGATATCGGAAGTTGGAAAAATTTTAAGGAAACTTGCCAACTCCGGTGGGAGAAGAAACCTTCGAAGAATGGGTAGAACAAGCGATGCAGGCTCTGGATGAGTGGGACATCTCTGAAGCGCAGAAGAAGCAAAGAATTACTGAGAGCTTAAAGGGACCTGCGTCAGAGGCTGTCAGGAATCTGAAGCTGAGTAAGAGAGACTGTACTGCTCTAGATTACCTGAACATATTACAGGAAGTCTTCGGGCGAACGGAAAAGGCTGCTGAGCTTATGTACCAGTATGAGCATACTTACCAGAAAAGGGGTGAGAAGATGACAGAATACATGAGACGCCTGGATAAGATACTGTACCAAGTACTGTTGAAGAAAGGAACAGACCCCACTACAGTAGATCAGGTTAGAATGCGTCAGATATTGAAAGGTGCCTTACCCTTAGATCCTGTGATGTTGCAACTGAAGACTCGAGAAGGTAATAAAGAATTAAATTACCTAGAACTGATTCGAGTTGTTCGGGAAGAAGAAGCCTATCTGGAAGAGAAGCTTGGAAGAAGGAGAGAAAAGGTCTATGCGCAACCCATAGAGTATAACGAGTGTTCATCAGATGAAGATGATCCGGAAGAGACATATGAGCCGGAGATAACTAAAAAGTCATCAAACCAGGTGTATATGGTGAGATACAAAAGACTCTCGAGAAAGTACAAGAAGCCCAAGTTAAGATGGAACAGACACACACGGACCTATGCCGGGCAATCTTGAAAGTAGCAGAAATGCAGACTGAAATACAGAAGTCTCTCTCAGATATACGAACAGCAGCGGTTGCTGTGGTCTCCGACAGAGGATTTTCAAATGAGCCACAGGAAGAAAGTGTGCCCTCATCCTCGTGGGGAAGATGTTTCGCCTGTAGAGAATTCAGCCATTTCAAGGCTCAGTGCCCGGAAAGGAGACAGGGAGGGTCTCTATATGTGCCTGCTAGACCTAGGAGATCCTCTCCCTGGAGGTCTGGTCCTTCGTCACGGGAAGACAATGTACGCCCGCAGTCACCACGTATGAGGACAAGGGTTAGAGTACAACAGACTGGGTCTACCTCTCCTGCTACTACGAAAAAGTTCCCTGACAAGTTGATAGGTCCTTCGCCCATCATCCGGGTTCAAGTGGAAGGAGTCTATACTAAGGCTCTTCTAGATTCGGGTGCTCAAGTAATGCTGATTTACCGAGACTTCTATCAGAAATATTTGAAGCATATACCCCTGAAGAAATTGAAGGATCTCGAAATCTGGGGTATGGGAATGGAGAAGTTTCCCTATGATGGATATATACAGGTGAAGCTAGAATTCAGTTCGGTAAACGCTGGACAACCGGGAGTATGTGACACGTTGGCAATTGTGTGTTCTCGTCCCTCGGAAGCTAATCGAAGTTCTATGATAGTGGGGATGAACACTGATGTGTTGAGACACCTCTTAACCCCACTGGTCACGGAAGAGAGTCCTGCTCCTAAGAAGGCACACTCGATGTCACGACCGGCCTGTCCACAGAGGGTCAAAAAACAGAGAGCCACTACAGAAGTAAGAAGGCTGAGGAGAACGGAAGGGACAGAGAAGGCCCTACGGTCATGAAAGGCTGTACAAGTACCGATCAGAGACAAATTCTCTGTGCCTAGTCTGCCTATATCTCGTCCGACTCCTACTATTCGGTCTCATCAGTTCCGTTCCGTTAGAGAGAGTGAAGAAGACAGTGAAGAAGAAGGCTGGTGTCTGAGCTGGGTGTGGGCACCTGAGTCCCAGAGCGTCAAGCCGGTCTCTGACTGGGGTGAGAGTGATTTAGGGTCTGATATCTCTGAAGTTATGACTCGAGCACCTGCAGTACCTGAGACCTGGGAAGTTCCTGAAGTTTTAGAGGAAATATCCATAGATTACAGTTCTATGCCTTCACTGGAGGGCTCATATTCCGAGGAAGTGTTTGCTCCGATTGTTGATGAGAAAATTGAGCCCGTAACTACAACTCACCCACCTGAAGACGTATCGGGTGATGACAGTTCTATGCCTTCCCTGGAAGGTTTATACACCGAAGATGTATCTACTCAGTCTGCAAGAGAGAGAATTGAGCCTGTAGAGTCAGCTCTCCCGACTGAAGAGGTTCCTGAAAAATTTGAACCTAAACGTTCACTACGACCCCCTCAGAGACTCACGTATGATTCACCAGGACATAGCACAGAGGGAGCTGTAACAACTGGGCGGAGGTTTCCAGAAGTGTCAGCTCTTCTTGCCGAGGTGTCTAAGGGTTTGGGGGAGATTGAGGAAAATTGCTGCCTGTTGTCAACCCTGAATATATAGGCTAAAGTTAGAAATGTTATGTTGAAATGTAATGCAACTGTTGTTATGTTATGTATGACCGACACATGTACCCGTTACACGCCCTTGGGAGGACCCAAGAGTTTAGGGGGGAGAGTGTAGCGCTGTGTTTAAAAAGACTTTTCTGCTGCATTTACTTGCAATGGCCACCAGAGGGAGACAGAGACCATGCTAAGATTATGCTGGACAAACACAGAAAACATTGGGACTACATTTCCCGGCATGCTTTGGGGGCAGACACAGGAAGTGGGTGGGACACAGACGCTTACATCCTGAGCCTCGTGGAGAGAGCTGGCAGAGCGCGCCAGGGAGTGGGAGAAGCAATACACAGTGCTGCAGAACGTGACAGTGACCAGGCCGGAGCGCAGCTGGGGCCTGACAGAGATAAAGACCGGGTTATTCAGCCTTACAAGAGGAAGACCCAGTGATTCACCAGAATACCCACGCTGATATCGAGTGAGCTGGAGGACCCCGAGTTAGGAGCACCGCAGATCGATCTGACAGGGAGTGCAGGCGGTGAGCTGAACATCTTGCGGCAGCTAAAGGAAAGCAAGACAGCGGATCCAGTAACCCATAGAATCCCAGTCAAAATCGAGCGGAGAGACGTCCTGGGTCGAGCGGAGCATCAAGTATCTGGCGGATGGGTGAGAGGCCTTCCAGGCCGTTGTGAAAATAGAAAAGCACGCTGCTGTTTGTTTCAAAAAAACCCACAGGGCCCCAACTTGACTAGTCGAAGATACCTCATAAATAATTCACTGAGCAGTTGAATATTGTACCCGGGTACCATCACACACACACACACCTACATTCTTTGGGACATAACCTGTACGGGACTCACTCCCCAACCATAAAGGGGGTTAAAGATATATTTTGCTCTTTTCCGCTGCGCGTTTCCCACATTACGAAGTACTGTAAATATATATACGTATACCGTGTTATTCATTATATGCCATTTATTCTAGTAAACTATATAATTTATAAAATCCACGACGGTGCTGGAGTATATTTATTCCCTAGTGCGGGGAGACTGATCCGAGGTTCAATTTCAGCGGCTCCTCCGGGAGTGAACGCTACACCTGAGCTGGAGTTCTTGCAGGAAAAGTGTTTCTGAGGTTTCAGGTGTGGGCACGAGCCCGTCTGCGGCTGGGTTTCTGACACTCTCCGAAGCTTAGTGTATGGCTATCCCAAATATAAGACAAGATTTGTGAGTACGGCTTTGCCGTGGCGGCAACATCAAAACGTTCCCATTGCTGCTGGGTTTGCACGTGACTAGTCAATTAAAGGAATGGATAGTAAGGACTTGCAAGCTACAGCGTAATGAACCACACTAAAAGAAGGGGGAAAAAATAAAGACACAACTTCCATTTTTCTGCCCTGAACATTGTAAGGCAGCGGCCTTACATGGTTTCTGTCCCAACCCAGAGAGTTCCAAGAGAAGGATAATCAACTGTTAATACAGCTTGCAATTAGAAAAAAACAGCACAAAGAGTAACCACAAGATCTACCACAAGCAAAAACGTAATTAGGATTAAGGGAATAAGTGTAATAATTAGCAACACATTAACTGCTATTTTGCTGACACAGCACTTTTATTGTCACTCAGTGTCATACTTTATTTTGTCTCCAGAGTAGATTTACCAATCGTACCAATTCTGCCCCCGCACCCCTCCCCACACAGGTTCATTTGCTGCGGTCTACTCGAAGACACGAGGGGGCTATTAGCTGAGAAGCAAGGGTAAATTCACGTAAAAATCCACTTGAAAAAGAACACAGAAAATCAGACGATGAGCCTTGATGGCTTCTGTAGTAATAATTCTGTGATTTTCTGTACTGTCTTAGAAGTATTTTGTGGGGTATTTTCTAACGTCGAGTCGCCTTGGATCTTATTTTTGCCTCCTCCTTAACCACCAATGGATCACAGAGATTCAACATCTTGAGGATAAATCATGACCCAGTGAAGGAACGTCCACCAAACAAGAATAACATTTCACTCCTTGTCTTCTGAACAGATCTAAGAATCCTGAAAAAATGTAGGTTAACATCACATTCACTTCTGCAGGCCATCTCCACCATTGTCCTGCCAGAAATGTAGCTTGACGTGCATCATGGCAACCAGCTTGACCATCAAGCTCATGCTATATGGTAAAGTTGGTTGACATGATGCACTATGGTTCTTGGTCCATGGTTCTTCTTTTTCCTCCTTCGCCACTGATCACTGGTCACAGTTGAGATGCATTGTTTTGAGCAGTCATCATGAAACCGTGCAAGAACATCATCAAGTCAACTATCTAAAGCATATGGCGTGCTCAAAAGGATCCAATCCCACGGATTTTATAAGAGCAAATCCAAAGGATAAAATGCGAGTTTCGGCCCTGCTAGGCCTTAATCATGCATGATTAAGGCCTAGCAGGGCCCGAAACATCACATTTTATCATTTTGTATTCGCTTTAATAAAATCCGTGGGATTGGATCCTTTTGAGCATGCCGTGTTCTTTTGATTGTGTACCTTTTTGGAGGTTGGCAGACCTCTGCGGCGTAGCTTCGGGACGTCCAGGTGGCCGGAAGAGTGTTCTCCCTGGTGTGTCGCTGCAGCCTTTGTGAGTGTTTAATCAAATCAACTATAATATGCCACTTCTTGTTCTCTCAACAGAATATGGTATCCTGAAGAAACGAAGGTCACATTGACCTCCAAAGGCTGCCATCTTCACCATTCTCCTTTGCAGAAATATAGGTTTTGGTGCATCATTTCATGACAACCAGCTGGACCATCAAGCTTGTGCTACTGTGTTTTAAATATTCATGGTGTTTGATGTCAGTGGTTTTCAGCTGATTTAAAAAATATGTATATTTTTTGAGAAAGTATTTTACCAGGAAGGATACATTGAGATTTCTCTCGTTTTCAAGTATGTCCTCGGTGGCGAGTATGTACTGTTGGGTGGGTGTCTTGTCCAAGGACACGTACTGGGGAGGTGCTCATAAACTGAAATGTTTCATAGTTACATAGGCTGAAAAAAGACATGCGTCCATCGGGTTCAGCCTCTCACACATCACCTGCTGCTTTTGATCCAAAAATGTAATTCAGATATGGGAAGAGTGGACTAATGGCCAAAGGAAAGGTGGAAGTGGCACGCATAACCATCAAGACCATGGCAATAAGAAGACTAGACTTCAGCAGGAACATAGGATTATCGCTAATATAATTATCTCCAGACATACCTTTTGATTATTTTAATAAAACACGCCATACAAATTTCAACACGCCCAGACGCAGGAAATCTAAAGGCCTCTACGACACATGTCTAGGCTGAGGCGAGCGCACATCACGTGTTTCCAAGATGGAGAGAGAAGGGGGAGGGCAAGGGATAATAAAAATAAATAAAGTCAGTAAATAAAATAAACTGACAGTTAAAATAATTATTTAATAAACAATTATGATCTTATTTTGTGTCCGATTTTAAATTTGTGGCCGAACCCATCTGTTTCCCGAGGCATAATTTACATCAAGCTGGCGAGCACTGTAGTTAATTCGTGAGCTTCTCCAAGGCTTCCAAACATAAAACAGTAGAATCCGCTTACCAGACAGAAACCCTTGATGATTAGGGTGTTCACAAGTATAGCTTTTCCAGGGTAATAGCTCACTTACTTATTTGTTGCCAGGTAGCAAGCCAATTAGCAGTGCTGGGTATTATTTACATTCCGCACTATATATCACCAAAATGCTTGTGTTGATTTATCATTTAGATTGTTGTATTGTCAGCATAATTTATTCAGATCATGCTGTGATACCTGGGAAATTAAGCATTAAACATTACGTCGGTGGATATATCTGCATTTCTTGTTGTTTTATATTTTTAATGAGAAAGCATGTTAACTTAAATCTGAGATTATGCTTTCATTTGCAATTTTTTAGACTTATTAGAGATACAGAGCGAAATGAATTTTATGCTTTAAAAGGAAAGCCGTCGGCTCTGGGTAGTTTTCAGAACAATTACAGATCTACTATCTTTCTTATGTTAATTTACGCTATTTTTTTTTTAATAAAAAGGATTTGAGCGTGTTCTGTTGTCCGTTCGAAATAAAAAATATATATATTTAATTATTATAAAAATAAAAAATATTAAAAAATATATAGTGATGTACTGCGCTCATATAAAGGGATATTCAATAAGACAATGGTAAAAATAATATAAAAGTTGAAAGAAATTTGTTCTATGTTGATACATGTATGTATATATTTATCTAGGAACGAAATAGAGTAAGTGCAGGACACAAAGCCAATGCACTCTATTAATATAATGTGCAGATGGAGTTATGTTGCTCTGCATTTGCAATGTCCTGAAACAGGGCAAAATCAAAGAGCTAAGGGTTGTCCATCCTGATGTTCACTAAAAGGCATAGAACAGGGGTCAGCAACTTTGACCCTCCAGATATATGTAACTACAACTTCCGTGATGACAAACTAGCCTATTGAGTGGCTGAGCATCATGGGAGATGCAATTCCAAAACAAATATTAGGGCAAGTTTGCTGATCCCTGGGCAGGATAAGGCACCAAAAAAAAAGCGGTATAAAAAATACATCACAGATCAAATAAGTCAAACTTTAACGGGACACTCTACTCATCCTGATCACTTTATCTTTTTAAAGTGATCAGGATGTGAGGAGTGCCCCCCCTCCCCGAAAACATTGGGTGAAGTGGAGGAGTTTCCTCCACCCCCACCCAGCATCACCAGCAGCTGGGATATTTTTAATTTCCTGGCTGGCGGTCACCAGATCGATCCCTATATCTTTGACCACCAGCTATGGCAAACTGTCTCAGACAGGAAACGATCGATCGGATCTGTGCATGTACGTGGAGCTCCGATTCATCACTGCACAGGCAGTACGGAACTTGTGGACGTTAAGTGCCCATGTAACAGATCTCAGTACCCCGACGGGGTCACATCTGTCAATGCCGCTTCCTTGCTGGACACCCGGGTTCTCTTTGTGACTCCCATGCCTTTCTCCAGTACCTTAGCCGCAGCTTAAAGACGGGTACACAGAGAGCTTTCTAACATCCCCCAGAAATAAGCCGAGGCTGTAGATCTGGAGCTTTTTGTTAGAACAGCGTACAGAATATAACTGCTGCACAAACCATGAGTCGTGACTGCATATAGGGTCGAAATAGAACTCTTTTAATCAGGGACAGACACACATATATTTATACGGTCACACATGGGTCATTTACATGTACAAAACCTCCCCTAGAAACTGTTGGGAGACCTAATTAGAATGAAACGGATATTGGTTAAAAATTTGCTCAACATTCCTATACAGACAGGACAATGGGAATCGTGATTGACAAACCAGATTACAAACAGCATATTTACAAACTATTGAACTATAAATGGATAACAGCACATTCCTGAGACAAGGTAGACTGGGAGTCTAATCCTCTCACCAGATAACAAGGTACACATTGACCAGACATTAGACAGATAGACAATAGCATTATTCTGACATAACACCGATTATGCAAACATTCTGCACACGAGAGGCCAATGAGATAATATGGATTATGAGGCCTGCACCCTACAAATATGCCTCCATGTCCATGCACCCCAAATCCAAAGTGATTTACATCACAGCTCGTAGAAGTGCGCAATTTATTGTTCCTACGCTACGCAAATTTTGTTAGACAGTTGCAGGGACTTCTGGGTTTGGGAGTCCCTGAGCCAAAGAGGATGAGCTTCATGTGATGAGGGATGGAAAATAAAGGTCAACAAAAATAAAAGAAATATATAAAAAAATAATTGGGTAGAGGCTGTCAGCAGTCGTTTAAGGCCAAAAAAAGGAAATAGTTTTAATAGAGCATCCCTTTTAATAGTTACACTTGCTAGGGTCCTTTCCAAAAAACGAAGTACCAAATGAAGTTCATCACAATTACCTGAAATAGTTATTCCATCCAAAATATAAAATATAAAATAAAGCCTACAGAAACCTACCAATCATCAAAAATATTAGACTGAAATACTCTAAATTCTCTCCGTGCATTTGCTTCATGTGTAAATGTTGCACAGTGTGGATTATTAATGAAGTGATGTATAAACACATTACGTGAAACTTTATTTTTTTACTTCTTAAAAAAATAAATACAAATAAGAAAGAAAATTGTTCGAAAAAATATTTAAAAAAAAATTCTGTACCGATGATATTCTATAACACTGTAACGAAAAAAAAAGGAAAGAAAAGTTAAACTTATCCATAAATAATTAACAGCCCTATCGACAATAGTTAAATGTTTTTGTAACAGCACAAATATACTGATTGAGTATCAACGTGTCCATGGCTAGGTTAGGGTTACTGGCATTCAGATGCATATGCCCTTCTAAGCAGGCACTGACTGTCCATTAAGGAAGTGGAGGTCTTCCTTACCCCAGGAAAGCTTTTAGGAAGGCGTTTAGTGCTTGGTACGGAGATTCAGAAAGCCGTGCCGGGCAGGAACACAGAGAAATGACATTGAAGTGAAGGAAACTGTATTAGTTTAAACAGGATGCATAATCTTCTGGGGCACAGCCAACAGGTTATGCCTCATAATGGCAGTGATGGAAGGCTCAATGTCTTCTCCACATCCTTTCTCTGCAATTTTATTCCAGCAACTCATAAATCGCTGTGAAGTAACTGACCCACAACCAATGGTAATTAACTGCCTGTGTGCCAGACGGGTGGTTAGGATCGCATTTTATATGGTTAGTTTGTATCACGTTGTAAAAGTGGATCGTTTTGCACATGTGTATAGGGAGTCAAGTCCTCAATAGGGAATGTCCACTGAGCAGTGAACCGGTAGGAGACCACTAGAGACATACAAACTTTAGTCCAAAACTCTTGCTTTCCTCAATCCCCAAGTATTCCTTTAAGCTCAAATATTTTGGCCTAAAATGATCTCTTATTTTTCTTCAAAGTCTACCTATCTAGATCCCTTTATCTTAACCTCCCTGTTGCTATTCCCGAGTGTGACTCGGGGTTAAATTTCACTACCGTGAACGGTAACCCCGAGCCACACTCGTGCTGGATGCATACTCACCTCCTCCTGCGCTCCCTGGCTGTCCCGCGCAGTGTGATCGCGGTGAGTTGCTTCCTGGTAAGGCTCCCTGCGAGTCACACGATGCAGGGGGGCGGGACCAGCCAGGAAACTTTAAAAAAAATTATAATACACTGTTTTCCAATGTACAATGTTTATGAACGGCCACTAGGTGGCACTACAGGATAAGAAACAGACCATACATCCTCTCACCCTTGTTTTCAGACAGATTTCAGTGTTTTTTGTTGTATTTTATTGAATATCATTTATTTGCATTATTTTGGATAATTATTTTTGGGATAATAAATTATTATGTCGTGTTTCAAACTTTATCGCGTATTTACTATCTTATTTATTTATTTATAAAGGATTTTACCAGTAAGGACTCTTGCTTGCACGGATTTCAGTGCGTGATTCATAATTATTACAAGCTAAATACAAAAACACGTTTCCTAAACACGTTTCCTAGAAGAAAATTGAGACGCTTTTAGACACAAAATTTTGAAAAAATTAGACCGCCAGGGAAATTAATAAACAGAAACCCTCCCCCCAAAAAAATAATAATTTGCATCACAGTACATCAGAGAAGGTGGTATCAGATGAGCCTACTAACCTATGTCACCATTCACAAGAGCTCACTCTACCTTACCAGAATATTTCCTCTCCAGAAACCACTGCACCTTTTACCCACACTCAGATTTTTCAATATCCATTGGATCCAGAAGATAGTACTCCCTCTATCTTGGCTCAGATAAATTGCTTTTCTTGGCAGAGTCTGGTGAGATCCCTACCTCTACTTTGGCCCAGATATTATGATCTTCTTGGTGGAGACTGGTGGGATCTCTTCAACTACCTTGGCTCAGATTCTTTGCTCTTCATGCTGGAGCTTGGTATAATCCCATTCTCTACTTTGGCCCAGATATTTTGTTATTCTTGGTGGAGCCTGGTGGGATCTCTTCCACTAACTTGGCTCAGATTGTTTGCTCTTCATGGTGGAGCTTGGTGTAATCCCATTCTCCACCTTGGCTCAGATCGTTTTTTTTTCTTGTGGAGCTTGGAGGTATCCCTTCCTCTACCTTTGCTCAGATTGTTTGCTCTTCATCTTCATGCTGGAGCTTGGTGGGATCCTGTCCTCTAACTCGGGTCAGATAGTTTGCTCTTTTCAGTGGAGCTTGGTGGAATCCCGCCCAGTGGTGTATTTAGGTTTTGTGCTGCCCTAGGCCTGACTAAACTCGTGCACCCCTTAATTTAAATTTGAGGCACCCCTTCCTCTCAAGGGCACACCTCTTTCTGGTTAATCCCCACCCTTCCTATTTAAGCTCCACCTTTTCCTCTTAGAGCTCCGTCTTTTCCCTTCTTTATATTAAAAGTGGATACCAAGTGCCTACTTGTATATTTTGTATACTATTTTAAATGTATCTATTGAGATAAATAAAATTATGAAATGTTTAAATTCAAGCATTTTTACAAAGAACAGCCACGCATGTCAAGTATACTGGATCACAGCCGCTCTAATTGGTTGAACAATAAAATCCACAGAAACGTGCACTGCATATGAGCGTATCACAGAGCTGCACAGCAATAAAAACCACAGAAATGGGCACTGTGTATGAGCATATCACAGAACTGCACAGCAATAAAACTCACAGTAATGTGCAGTGTGTATGAGCGTATCCCACAGCTCCAGAGCAATAAGGCTAGGGTCAGACGAGCGCAGTGCGAACGCGCGTGCAGGCGCACTTAATCACGGCCGCACTAGCAGCAAATGACGTCCAATGACGGCCAATATACGAAGAACGGCCGCACAAAAGTCCGGCTGCGCAACGCAAGTGGAAAACGAACGCATTTTTTCGAGAACGTTAAACTGCTAGTACTGACGTACAGAGTGCGCTGCGCCGCTAGCGGCGTGTGTGTGTGATTTGGAGACGTCAGACGCTGCTAATGTCGGCCAACATAACGTCCAGATGCACAAAGTGTTTTATTGATGATCCGTACAAAATCACGGATGCAAATGCGCATCGTATGACCGCTATCGCGTACTCCGTGAAAAAATGCGTCCATTCGTTCGAACGCACTTTTTCACAGACAACGCGAAAATGCGTTCGTCTGACCCTAGCCTCAAACTCACAGTAATATGCAGTGTGTATCACAGAATCCACAGCAATAAAACTCCCAGCAATGCAATGTTTGGTGTGTGTCAGCGTATCAGAATCCACAGCAATAAAACTCCCAGCAATGCAATGTGCGGTGTGTATTAGTGCATCAGAATCCACTGCAATAAAACTCACAGCAATGCAATGTGCGGTGTGTATGAGTGCATCAGAATCCACTGCAATAAAACTCCCAGCAATGCAATGTGTGGTGTGTGTCAGCGTATCAGAATCCACAGCAATAAAACTCGCAGCAATGGAATGTGCGGTGTGTATGAGTGCATCAGAATCCACTGCAATAAAACTCCCAGCAAACGGAGTGAATATGCGTACACAGCAATTATTTATTCTATATTTACCGGCCTCCGTCCGCGGTAGGGCTGTGTGCAGAGTCAGCAGGGACTGTGTACGGATCAGCAGGAGGTCCCTCCACGCCACATTAGGATCGCGGCTGTGCCTGTGCGTGGAGCCATCTTGTCAGCAGTGGGGTGCCACTGCCAGAGGGTGCACCGTGGCTCTGATTCCCTTCCCGGTGGGTGTTCAGTCCAGAATAGAGTGAGAGTCCGTGTTAACGAAAGGGCGGGCAGCTGCGTGCGTGCGTGCGTGTCACGTGGGTCAGCCAGTCAGGTGGTACTGAGACTCAGTACCACCTGACTGGCCGGACCAGGTGACCTGCACGCACGCAGCCTCACCAGGAGCCAGGCAGCTCAATGACAAATTTCTATCACTGCAGTGCTGGTTAAGGAAAGGTCCACTTCAAACAGCAGTAAGCAGACAGGGATTTATATTCTGCTGATACCCCCCTCCTTTTCCCTGCCGTTTACTGTCATCTTCTCTCTCTGGACACAAATCACATCCCCCTCCCCTCTCCTAGAGCTGCTGCGGCGCAGGGGAGGAGCTATGGAGGGAGGAGAGGGGGATTTTTATTCTATTCGATTTTATTCCTTATGCAAACGCCCTGCTCTGCTGCTCGTTGTTTGAGAACACCGCTCAAAGCTGACACACAGTGACAGTGGCACCTCCTAGTACCCCCTAACGACACCCCAATAATCACTGGTACCTGGGGCAGCCCGCCCCCCGCCACTCCCCTAAGTACACCACTGCTCTGTGATATGCCCACACACAAGTTTGGCGAACTGCCAGCAAGTACGGTGCTGTTTGAAGGCAGTGCAAATCCCCATAGAGAAGTAATGGTTAATCTATTCAGAGAACACCAAACAGCAGAGAAATGGCAGTGAAATGCCCTGATGTTCGTTGGTTTCAATCGGCAGGTTTATTGAGGCGAACTCCATAGGTTTCAATGTTAAAAATATTCCCATTTTTATGCAATATCTAATAAACCATTTATTATTTTAATCTGCAGTAAAAAATCTTTATTGATTTTTTTTTAGTACCTTTTATTCATTTTTCAGATATTTTTTTGGCAAAATTTCCCCCTTTTTTTTTTAATAGTGTTTTTTCTTTTTTCTGTAACAGAACTTTTTATTATCAATCATAGGATCTTATATGTAAATTCCAGACATTTTCATTCAGTAGTTCTTTTGAAAACAGCAGGCCACGGGTTTGCGGTGGCAGCATTCAGCGGCCGACTCCCTGCACTTTGGGGACCCTGCGGTGAATGGTGAATTCACTGCAGGGTGGGGAAATTTTATTCCCCGAAGTGCAGGGAACTACAGAACACCAAAATGTTGGCGTCATTTTGGTGCTCTGTGAGTAACCCATTTAGTGGTGAGGTTTGTTGCTGCCCCCTGGAAAGTTACATAGTTACATAGGCTGAAAAAACACATGCGTCCATCGGGTTCAGCCTCTCCCACATCACCTACTGCTGTTGATCCAAAAGAAGGCAAAAACCCAGTCTGAAATGCTTGCCAATATGCAACATACTGGGAAAAAATTCCTTCTTGACCCCAGAATGGCAGTCAGATTTCTCCTTGGATCAAGAACCTTTTACCCACATATTAAATATTATAACCCTTAATATTATGTGTCTGCAGGAAATCATCCAGTCGCTTTTTAAGGCTAGGGTCAGACGAACGCATTTTCGCGTTGTCTGTGAAAAGTGCGTTCGAACGAAATGGACGTATTTTTTCACGGAGTACGCATAGCGGTCATACGATGCGCATTTGCATCCGTGATTTTGTACGGAATCATCAATAAAACACTTTGTGCATCTGGACGTTATGTTGGCCGGACATTAGCAGTGTCTGACGTCTCCAATTCACGCACACACGCCTCTAGCGGACGCAGCGCACTCTGTACAACCGTACTAGAGGTTTTACGTTCTCGACAAAATGCGTTCGTTTGCCATTTGCTGTTGCGCAGCCGGACTTTGTGCGACCGTACTTCGTATATTGGCCGTCATTGCCCGGCACTTGCTGCTAGTGCGGCCGTGATTAAGTGCGCCTGCACGCGCGTTCGCACTGCGCTTGTCTGACCCTAGCCTAAAAGTCTGTACAGTCTCTGACCCAACCACCTCAACAGGCAGAGAATTCCACAGCTTTATTGTTCTCACCGTAAAGTGAAAGCCTAGGCCTTGCCTACCCAGGACATACTTGAAAATTAGTGAAATCTCAAAGTATCCTTTCTGGTAAAATACTTTGCAAGAGTAAAAAAAAAATTGGGGGTGGGGCACCCGGTGCAGGCCGCCACCCCCTGGAAAGTGCCACCCTAGGCCTAGGCTTTGTCGGCCTAGGCCAAAATACACCACTGATCCCGCCCTCTACCTTGGCTCAGATTAGTTCTCTTCTCGGTGAAGCTTGGGGGAATCCCTTCCTCTAGCTTGGTTCAGATGGCATGCTCTTCTTGGTGGAGCCTGGTGAGGACCATTCTTTTCCCTGGCTCACATAACTTTCTTGATACTAAGCCCAGATGAGACGCCCTTCTCTACACAGATGTCTGGATTATTTTTGATCCCTTTATATAAATAGGATCAGGTCCCCAGCTTTATATAGAACTCTGATAACACTGGTTTCTTTAGTCGGGGAACTGAGTCACCTCCCATCCACTATGAAAGAAACTGGTTGAGATGCACGCTTCGATATGAAGACACGTTCACTTTGAATAGCACAAGCATGCAGCACCTGAGATGGCACCTGCGACTGACGTGCCCATTCTCTTCAGTAAAATGGCTGGCGAACGGTCATTGTACTGTACGGCTTCATGCTGAAGAGGGCAAAAGGGAACTGCAGAGCGAGGACTATAAAACTCATCAAGATTACGTAGCGAATGCTATATAATGTTAATATACAGAACAATGTGATTCAGCCTCCGGAAGAAATGGAGAAGATGTCAGCAATTATTCTTCATTGCTAAATGTAATAATCTAATTTGCGCTGCCATGATCTTCCTTCCATCAGCCCTGCTTTGAGGATTTACATGTTTTAAATAAACCAGAGAAAGGATATTTGTAAAGTATCATTTCCAAAGATGTAGCGAGGAAGCTGAACAACTGAAAAGATGTATTTATGGAAATGACTGAAGCAATATCGCGAGGTGTATATTAGGAAGAGAGCTATTAATGCCATATATAACATTGGCTGTGAGTAACACAGATGAGTGGGAAATAAGGGTAAAGAGGGTCACTTTCAGCTATGATTACAATACATTAAGGCGAAGATGACAAAGAAGAACAGGACACATCAAGGCATGTCGAGCTAACAAGCAGCAAAGTGACCGACCCCTATATTACACAGAGAAAGCAGTTAATAAATATCAATTTCCTAAATCATAAGACCGTTCTGTAATATTCACTGGCAGCACAGTCAACTGGCATCCAAAAATCCCATTTACTGAGAAAATACTTGAAGGTCTGTTCATCAAGCACTGACATTTCCGGGAAATTCGGTGCTTTTCACTTTCGCCAATATTTCGTTGACTTCAACTATTCGCCCAATGGTCACCATAGTACGCCAAAGATGGAGTAGCTGAAGCCTCACCAAAAAGTTGGAGAACGTCAACGAAAAAGCACGGAAGAGTGCCAAAGTGAACTGCAAGAAAACCCCAAAGAGATGAATTCTCCTAATGGGTGTTTAAACCAATAAAAACTCATTACATGTGTCTGAGTAATTTACAAAAAGGTCCTTTATGAAAGAATAGAAAGGTCTGTTACAGAATTAAAAAATATTAAAAATAATTGGCTAACAAAAAGTTTGTTAACCACTTCGCTGCGGAGGACACGTCCTCCCGAAGCAGCCTGCGATCGGCCGGATTCTGGCCGATCGCTGTGCCCCCCGGTGCGGGCTGACATCTTGGATGTCAGCCCGTCAATCCGGGACTGCCGCGGGCACAATAGATGTCATCGCGCCGGCGCAATGACATCTATTTCAGGCGCCCCCCCCCCCCTGCGTGTGCGGAGGAGGCGCCTGAAAGGGAGGTCCTTCGGACCTCTCTCCCTCCCGATCTCCGGGGAGCAGGGAGTTAATACAGGCACCGCTTGGAAGGGCACAGCCTGCCCTTCCAAACAGTGGCTGTCATTAACCCCTGGGGAGTCGGATCACGTATCGGTGCTGAAAAGCGCCGGTTCGTGATCCTTTCCCGGAGCTGGCCGACATCTTGGATGTCGGCCAAGCCTCCGGGAACTCCCCCTGAGGACTGGCGTCATCGTGCATAGCATAGCACGATGACGCCAGTCCTGGAGTTAACCCCTAGCTGCCACCAATTGTGGAGATAGGGGGTTCCAATGAACCCCCTATCTCCCGATCCATGGCAGCTAGGGGTTAAAGTTTGGTACTGTTGGATCGGCCAGAGCATGGCCGTTCCAACGATACCAAACATGACTATGAAAAAAGTTTTTAAAAAAAAAATTAAAAATAAAAAATATTTTAAAAAAAAATAACCAAGTCTTTTTTCTTTTTTTTGGTTTGTTAATGCAGCAATATTGTTCCCATTTCAATTATAATGTGAACAATGATGCTGCACTAACGATTTTTGTATGCGGTGCGTTTGTTAAAAATTGCGTAATTTTCCCCAAAAAAAATTGTAACGAGACCCCATCTCTAATTTTTTTAACAAGCGCACCCCATACAAAATATAACCGCAATTGCTCGCATGTTAAAATGTGAAAAAAAAAACACTTTACACGTTGTAAATTATTGAAAATTCATATTTTATTGCATTTTTTGTTATAATATGCAGACAGGTCATGACGTATACATATAATAATGACATATTATGAATCTTCCGAGTCTGACGGAAAGAACGATATATAATATGTCTGGGTCATATACTAAAATAAGCCTTCAAAACACGTTTAAACATGATGAGCAAAACCGGTAAAAATGACCTCAGCACAGAGGCGGGAAATGCCTCAGCAGTGAAAGGGTTAACAATATACAAAAAGGTGTTCTAAAAAATAAAATGGATTTTTGGTGAAATAGAAAAAATGGTCTTTTAAAATAAATTTAAAAATATTAATTTTTTACATTGAAATTTTTAACACTTCAGTGCAGTTCAGCGTTCTGTGAATAGACGAACCATTACTTCTCTATGGGATGATTTCGCTGCCGAAGAAGATCGCCGATCTGCGCTGAACTGCAACGTACTTTGCCATCACTTGCGAATTTACAGCTTAGGCTAAGGTCAGACTAACGCAGTTTTAACGTGCGTTTAGCCGCACGAAATCACGGCCGTACTAGCAGCAAATGACGTCCAATGCCGGGGAACATACGACGAACGGCCGCACGAAAGTTCGTCCGCGCAACGCAAGTGGCCAACGAACGCATTTTTTCGAGAACGTCAAACCGCTACTACTGACGTACAGAGTGCGCTGCGGCCGCATAGCGGCGTGTGTGTGTGATTAGGAGACGTCAGACGCTGCTAATGTCCGGCCAACATAACGTCCAGACTCAAAAAGTGTTTTATTGATGATCCGTACAAAATCACGGACGAAAATGCGCATCGTATGACCGCTATCGCGTATTCCGGGGGAAAATACGTACGTTCGTTCGACCGAACTTTTTCACGGACGACGTGAAAAATGCGTTCGTCTGACCCTAGCCTTAGTGAATAGGCAAACTGAAAGGCGCAAACTATGAAAAAAGTTAATGACAATGTCACTGCTCGTGTACTTTAGAAGAAGAAAAATAATCTTTTTGACGTCAAACTGACTACTGTGCTGATTGCCAACGGGACGAGAACAACAACACAGTTACATAGGCTGAAAAAAAGATGTGCTTCCATCGAGTTAAGCCTTTCACACATCACCTACTGTGGTTAATCCAAAAGAAGGCAAAAAAAACCCAGTCTGAAGCGCTTGCCAATATGCAAGTTTGCAATATTATGTGTTTGCAGGAGGTCATCCAGTCATTTTTTAAAAGTCTGTACAGACTCTGACCCAACCACTTCAACAGGCAGAGAATTCCACAGCTTTAATCAACAACAAACACATAAAAAACATAAAGGGTTGTGTGTGACATCACAGTGACATGTGGCTACTCCAGCTTTTTGTTGCAGACACAAATAAATTAAAGTTAAAACAACATTTTGCAAGGAAGAACTATATATACAGGTATACACAAGATTCCGTGAGGAAATAAAAGAAATATTCCATGTCAAAAACTCAGGGCCGGCCGTCCATGGGGCGAGATAGAGCCATGACTCCAGGCAGCACTTTGCCAGGGACAGCATTTTGGGCCTCAGCCCAGCTAGGCATACCACACATTACTGTGAGTGTTATTGCTGTGGAAGAAGAGATCAGGGGAAAAAGAACGATAGAGATCCTTCAGATAATGTTTTCTTTTTTTCTCTTTTTTCTTTCTGTGCACCTTTAAAAATAAGCAGAAAACGCTACCATAGCGTAATAATTCTTCCACAAAGTGAAAAAAGAACTGAAAGAGATACACTCACATTTTTGTGTGTCTAAATCAGACACTCGATTCTCCAGGCAGCCGGCAATATTAGATGGGAATGCCGGATTTCCCTCAGGATTTGCAGTCTTGCCGCTCCAGTAAAAATCTGCTTCTCAGTAAGGAGACTTGATGGCAAGCTCTTGCGTCAGCTCAGATACCCATGTTCTGTAGGCCAGAGTGTGGCAGGAGGAGACTGAGAACACGAGTTGTACGACCACACCAGCTCCTTCCTTCCTTCCTGCTCTCCTTCCTCCCTCCCTCCCTCACTCACCTTTTTTTTCCCTTTATTGCTGTGGAACTCTGTGATACGCTGATACACAGAGCCCATTGCTGTGAGGTTTATTGCTGTGGAGCTCTGTGATACGCTCAAACACACCACACATTACTGTGATTTTTATTGCTGTGGAGCTCTGTGATACACTCACACGCCGCTCAGTACTGTGAGTTTTATTTCTGTGGAGCTCTGTGATATGCTCATACACACCACATATTACTGTGACTTTTATTGCTGTGGAGCTCTGTGATACACTCACACGCCGTACATTACTGTGAGTTTTATTGCTGTGGAGCTCTGTGATATGCTCATACACACCGCACATTACTGTGATTTTTATTTTTGCTGTGGAGCTGTGTGATACACTCATACACACCGCACATTACTGTGAGTTTTATTGCTGTGGAGCTCTGTGATACGCTCATACACACCGCACATTACTGTGAGTTTTATTGCTGTGGAGCTCTGTGATACGATCATACACACCACACATTACTGTGAGTTTTATTGCTGTGGAGTTCTGTGATATGCTCAAATACACACGATACTGTGAGTTTTATTGCAGTGGAACTCTGTGATATTCTCATATAAGGCACATATTTTTTTAGGGGGCGGGGGGGCAGCATTTCATCCTTGGACCCAGGCAGCAAAGTGTCTTGGGCCAACCCTGCAAAAACCTTTACAATATAAAGTAAAATGGAAGAAACAAATATATACAGTATATATATATTCACTGTCAAGTGCATGGTTAGATAAATTATAGCATTTCAGCCAGAGCCTATCAGGCATAGAGCATGGAAATGAGTAGGTATTTGCAGCCGCTCTCCAACACGATGTGCAAATATCACCAAGTGCATTAAAGCCTAATCTCCAATTCCATTTATTATGGGATTTCTGACCTGCCGATGGACCCACCACGGTGACCTGGATTCCTGTAACAAATGAAGTGCGCTGTGAGTCCCGGCTTCAGTGCATCTGTGCCCGCTCACTCATGCAGGCTCTGGGACGTATTTGCATGACCTAATTTGCATGTAGAATATGAAAAAAATGTCAGAAGTAACAAATGAATGTCACATGCATGTTTGCTCTGACAAACTCAATATTAACGGTCCTGCTTTAATTTTATATATTCCCAGAGCTGGCGTCATTAATACATGGTCCAGTTGGAGATGTCATCCGCGCGCCTCCTGATGATGGTCAGGATTGCAGAACGGTAGCGTTTGCCCCCAAAATTACTTCACAATCCATTTCCCCAGTGTAATATACATCTGCTAATGAAGGAGGATCGGGAAAGAAGGATACATTTGGCAAAATAGAACATAGCGAGAGAGCATTTGCCACCATCATTCCTTTTTTGCTATGATAGGTTCAATCATAAAACCATTGTAGCGCTGTAATGCTAAAACGCAGCCAAGACGAGTCAGATCTCTAGAATTTTGATCGATGAAGCGTAGGAAAATTAGATCACCTTTATTTTAAACCAAAAATCACTACTGTTGTCATGTAGCCCATAGACATGACACGTGAAAGGGTGTTATTTACATATTTTTTCACACATTGAGGGAGTAGCGGGGATCATCACTAATATGCTTTACTGTGTTTACTGTCCAAGAGATCTGTGAGTGTAAACACAAATGTCTAGCAGTTATCTAGATACAATGACATTACGTACGTGCAGATACACTTACCTAGAGATAAGACACAGGTTTGAATCCCGACAAGAGCACCTCTCCAGTAAGTGTTCATGGGCAGACACCTAACGGCACATACCCGCCACCCAGGACATAGTTGAAAATGAGAAAAATCTCAATGTATCCTTCCTGGTAAAATACTTTCTCAAAAAAAAAAATCACTGTATATAACCCTGATATGTTATCCAGAGTGCGTTACAATTTAGCAGACAATCCTTATTTGAAAAGCTGGTGGTAACGGCAAATCTGAACGTTCTGGCCGAAACCAAGTGACTTACATCACAGCGAGTATAACTGCGGTTAGCGCCATTCTCTGGGGCAAGCTGCTGAGGTAGCGCCTGCCCTGTAGATGTTACAGGGAAACCTGCAGGCGCAGGTTTTTCCCATTAGCATCCCCATTTTAGCGCGCAGCATGGAATAGGGCACAAAGTCTGCATTCCTTAGGTCATCAGGGAAAAGCAGGGGAAATAAAAATATATGTACCGGTATATACATTTTCAGAAATAATAATAAAGCAAATATCCCTTTGCTTTTAGCTACAAGAAAACGATCACTCGTTGAATATCATGGCACATGGAAGCTTCGCCGAATGTACACGACATAGAGCTGAAGGTTCTTTGAAGTATCAGACCGTTTCTCCTGTTTACAGGGCTGGCGTCATTTCCAGACGTGAAACGGTTACAGGACAGTGTCGCCGTTTACAGGGAATTAGTGATCAGATTTTGCATTACATTCTCTAGTTCGAGCTTTACCCCCCGTGGAAAAATAGTGTCTAATTGGAAGATACACTGAATTACAGAAGTACAGCACTGATTATTAATTTATGAACATATAAAGCACTACAAAGATCATTTGCTCCAGTTATAGGGTCCTCCATGGACAATATTTTCCATCTACTTATCAATGAAAACAGCTGGATGTAAATTATTAATCTGCAGCATAAATGGCTTAATATCAAGAAATGTCATTATTTTTTTGTAAAACTGCATTGCCAGTACCGCTCACGCGATTATATGTTTTTCCTCCCCCTCGTTGGCAAATTAGAGCCTGCAGATTAGCATATAATTTGTCACCAGACCAGCGTTATCTGGTGAGATTGTGAGATACTGTAACTTGGTGTAATGTGATTTCCTGGCCAGTGGCCACGTCCCGTGGCATGCTCTGATATACACAGACATTCGATATTAAAATATTCTGCTGCTGGAGAGGAGGACTGAGGGGGCAGAATGTTCAACGAGATGTTTGCAAGAAAGAAGAAACAATATTCTAGAGGATGGTCAGATTTGTCGATAACCAGGCTTTGTGGGCCTTGTGCAACCCCTACTTCCAATTTCATCCCTTTACATGAACCCCCACAACTCTTGAGCAGTAAATACAAAGGTGAATGAGTATATCTCACCCTCTCTCTGTGCGGCATGTCGTGCATGAGTATATCTCACCCTCTCTCTGTGTGGCCTGTCGTACATGAGTATATCTCACCCTCTCTCTGTGTGGCATCTCGTGCATGAGTATATCTCACCCTCTTTCTGTGTGGCATCTCGTGCATGAGTATATCTCCGCCTCTTTCTGTGTGGCATCTCGTGCATGAGTATATCTCACCCTCTCTCTGTGCGGCATCTCGTGCATGAGTATATCTCACCCTCTCTCTGTGCAGCATCTCGTGCATGAGTATATCTCACCCGCTGTCTGTGCAGCATCTCGTGCATGAGTATATCTCACCCTCCCTCTGTGCGGCATCTTGTGCATGAGTATATCTCACCTTCTCTTTGTGTGGCATTTCGTGCATGAGTATATCTCACCTTTTCTCTGTGCGGCATCTCGTGCATGACTATACCTCACCCTCTCTCTGTGTGGCATGTCGTGCATGAGTATATCTCACCCGCTGTCTGTGTGGCATGTCGTGCATGAGTATATCTCACCCGCTGTCTGTGTGGCATGTCGTGCATGAGTATATCTCACCTTCTCTTTGTGTGTCATCTCGTGCATGAGTATATCTCACCTTCTCTCTGTGTGGCATCTCGTGCATGAGTATATCTCACCTTCTCTCTGTGTGGCATCTCGTGCATGAGTATATCTCACCTTCTCTCTGTGTGGCATCTCGTGCATGAGTATATCTCACTTCTCTCTGTGTGGCATCTCGTGCATGAGTATATCTCACCTTCTCTCTGTGTGGCATCTCGTGCATGAGTATATCTCACCTTCTCTCTGTGTGGCATCTCGTGCATGAGTATATCTCACCTTCTCTCTGTGTGGCATTTCGTGCATGAGTATATCTCACCTTCTCTCTGTGCAGCATCTCGTGCATGAGTATATCTCACCTTCTCTCTGTGTGGCATCTCGTGCATGAGTATATCTCACCTTCTCTCTGTGCAGCATCTCGTGCATGAGTATATCTCACCCTCCCTCTGTGCGGCATCTTGTGCATGAGTATATCTCACCTTCTCTTTGTGTGGCATTTCGTGCATGAGTATATCTCACCTTTTCTCTGTGCGGCATCTCGTGCATGACTATACCTCACCCTCTCTCTGTGTGGCATGTCGTGCATGAGTATATCTCACCCGCTGTCTGTGTGGCATGTCGTGCATGAGTATATCTCACCTTCTCTTTGTGTGGCATCTCGTGCATGAGTATATCTCACCTTCTCTTTGTGTGTCATCTCGTGCATGAGTATATCTCACCTTCTCTCTGTGTGGCATCTCGTGCATGAGTATATCTCACCTTCTCTCTGTGTGGCATCTCGTGCATGAGTATATCTCACCTTCTCTCTGTGTGGCATCTCGTGCATGAGTATATCTCACCTTCTCTCTGTGTGGCATCTCGTGCATGAGTATATCTCACCTTCTCTCTGTGTGGCATCTCGTGCATGAGTATATCTCACTTCTCTCTGTGTGGCATCTCGTGCATGAGTATATCTCACCTTCTCTCTGTGTGGCATTTCGTGCATGAGTATATCTCACCTTCTCTCTGTGTGGCATCTCGTGCATGAGTATATCTCACCCTCTCTCTGTGCGGCATCTCGTGCATGAGTATATCTCACCTTCTCTCTGTGCAGCATCTCGTGCATGAGTATATCTCACCCTCTCTGTGTGGCATCTCGTGCATGAGTATACCTCACCCTCTCTCTGTGTGGCATGTCGTGCATGAGTATATCTCACCTTCTCTTTGTGTGGCATCTCGTGCATGAGTATATCTCACCTTCTCTTTGTGTGTCATCTCGTGCATGAGTATATCTCACCTTCTCTCTGTGTGGCATCTCGTGCATGAGTATATCTCACCTTCTCTCTGTGTGGCCTGTCGTGCATGAGTATATCTCACCTTCTCTCTGTGTGGCATCTCGTGCATGAGTATATCTCACCTTCTCTCTGTGTGGCATCTCGTGCATGAGTATATCTCACCTTCTCTCTGTGTGGCCTGTCGTACATGCACAGGTAGCGGGAGGGTAGTATCTGACGATCAGATATTGCCTCAGCGTTTGGTGGATCAGAGGATGATGCCTCGAATGATCTGCACATACGCAGGTGTGCTCGCCAGATCAGATGGCATTGCGTCACTCCTGCGCATGCACAGATCATTGGAGGCATTATCTGACGATCAGTACTATTCACCAGAACACTGGTAAGGGAAATCGTCTCGCATCGATTCTTCCCCCCCCCCCATTGCCGACTCCTTGTTACCAGCAAGAGGGGAATAGGGCCCTCAAAGTGTTCAATAAAACTCTGTTTCTCTATATTTTTGACTTAAAAAATCAAACCACATCGAGGATTAATCACTAAAAGCCGTTGTTTATCGTTGTTACAAGTAACGGTGAAAATCGAAGATCTGTATTAAAACAAAAGATCGTCTGGAGACAAGTTCAGCAATGAAAGCTTCCCCATCGGGATCACTAAAGTTCGTTGTGGTGGTTGGAGCAACACTAAACAAAAGCGTATAGTGGATAAACCTCCTAAATTAAATAATCTAGAAATCCAGGTAATTTCGAGGCGTTCACAGATATATCTTTGCAATAGTCAAACATTATGAGGTCTTCCGTTTTTGTTTTAAAAATAACTGCAGGAAACATATTTGTAACGCGTCGCACCGCAGCATTCCAAGATTAGAGACGTGTAAACGGACGCGGCCGACAATATGGAGACAGATACGCTGTATAAAAAATGTAGAATGTGTACGTGTAACCGGACAAGCAGCCATAACGAGGCCGTACATTGCATAAAAATGTAGAATATGTATAAATAAAAGATAATAATGGAACATTCATTTGAGTTTCTCCCAAGCCATAACCCAAGACATCGATCTTCTCTCCACCCATATTGTCGACGTGGACCAGAGATTAACTAGGAATATGGTAGGTTGGGGAATCTATGTTGCAACAAAATTATCTTCAAAAATAATCACATCCAGGAAAACCAGTAAAAGGGAGAGATTCGGAAAAAGATTCCAGGCTATCATGTGGAAACCTACTAAACAAAGGCTAACAATGGATGCTTGGACATTCCGGACAAATCCACCAGAAAATGAAATAATTGAAGACCATAGATGGACATCTAAATGGTGAATTAAACATTATAAAGTTATATTGCATGTAGACTTGGTAGATAGGTTTTGCCTGGGAGTTGATGCTCCACTATCAGTTGGATTCACAATTTATTTAAGGACAATGAAGAAAAGCACAAGTGTCTATACTTCACCATAGCCGAGTGCCCCAAGGTCCACGCAGCCCGTCCACCCTGTTACCAAATCTCAAAAGGAACCATTACACATTAGGCAGGGTATGTGAAAAATAAAAGCATGATTTATTGAAATCCAAATAACGGTTCGGTCATATCCAAGGACTTTTATCATGCTTGATAAAGCTCCTTGAATAGGACTGAAACATTGAGGGCTAAATTACAATCTCCACGCTAAAAAGGGGGCGGTAGGGAGAAAAAACTGCGCCCGCAGTTTTCCCCCTACTGCCCCCGTTTTAGTGTGGAATTACAATGCAGGCGCCTAAAACTCTGCCTGCATTGTTACCGCGCGCTACGGGCCATAGGACTCCATTGAGCCAGACGCCGGCGGTCACTGACCAGCCGGATCTCGCCTGACTTTGTTCAGGGTTTACAATTGGAAACACACACACACAAGGAAATGTACAGAATACAATGGTAAAACATGCCCCAGTATTTCTATACTGAATAGCTTCCCCGTCCCACACACACTTGGTGTAATAGACATTGGCTGGGGAAGGGGCAGAGGGATCTGGTTTAAGCCAGATCCTGGGGGATTGGATGGAATCATGGGGAAACAAAGACATTAATTACTTAAAGATACATTTAAGGTAAACAACACAGTGTATATAAGATGACACTACAAAAAATACATCAGGGAATATGGCACAGAAAACACAAACACCCTGCACCTAGAATTGTAGGTATAGGGCGACTTCAACATAGGAGAGGCCTGGAAAACAATATAACACATCAGGCCCTCACCTCCCAAACGCATCTTTAGGTCCATGTACCCCAAATCTAAAGTGACTACCGTTACATATAATATATGGCTGAGGGTTGAATTTAATGTGCTACATCAACTAACCGACACCCAATAGGCTAGATTTGAAGCGTTCTCAGTTCTCTTAAACTGGAAATCATTCTAAAACACTGGGATACGGTTGGTCCTTGGGGTAGTTAATATTTTTTATTAAACGTAATCTGAAGATCAACGAACACAAAAAATAAGGGTTTGAAAATGAAATGACTGAGAGGTTTTGTTGGTGGCAACTGAATTGTTTCCGACCAACTGGATGATTATTCTTTAGCTGTATTCCGAGCCTGGTGTAAACTTAACCAAAGCTGTTAAAGTCTATGGAGCCACCAGGTTTAACACAATTCTGGTGAGGTTTTACACAAGGTTTGGAATACAACTCCTACTGGCATGTACTTGGGATAAATTAGAAACCTGCGCACCCAAACCAAAAGGATCTACTAGCCTCGTCACACCAAAAAATACTACTCGGTTTGATGTTCTACCTTCTTCTTGCTGGAGCTGTGGATATGGTTTATGCCATTTATCCACCTTAGTTTGGCAATTGCTGGTCTCAAACCATGAGACTGTGCCTTGATAAATGTGATCCTTCATATGATTTGTGAGTGACTGAATATTAAACTATCTCCGTTTTGTTAGGCTGCTGGCATAAATATGTAATGAGCAGGCTTGGCTTTTTTTAAATATTTGATTGGATCGTTGTAACGGGTTTGTGTCTTTGTCATGACTTTAATGACGCCGTAACTTTGGTGTGTCGCAGCGCCTAACCAATGCAATCTATCTTTATCAATGAATTTTAAATCTATTATGTTCATCCGCAGACACTGCCAACTCATAACCGTCCTTACTCTCCCTTAAAGGAAAGTTTGCAGCTCGGTTTGCCGCCAGACCGTTTTGCGTTTATTGAATGCTGATGAATTGAAAAATCAGCACCATGTTTCGCCGCCGTAACATCACAATAACCTTTTTAAATATTTAAAGTCTTCCTTATAAATAAACGTGAACAAGGAAGTAACGATGACAACGCCGGGCAAGTGCTTGTTTATTTCATAAGCGCAATTTATCTCTACAGGCAAGATTTAGGGTGGAAAAGACAAGTGCTGTTCAAGAGGTAACAGAAAGTTAAACAGTAATAACACGCTTAACCCGTGCACAGTATCTGAAATACACCTCTTAGTTGCTTAACCCCTTCACTGTTGAGCCATTTCACGTTTTAAAAAAAACACATTTTTCTTTTTTTATTATTATTGTTGTTTTTTTTCTTTACTTTAAACATGGTCATGTTTGGTATCATTGGAAAGGCCATGCTCTGGCCTTTCTAATGATACCAAACATGACCCTGCTAGCTGAAAACAGTCGGGAGATATTGGGGTTCAAACAAATCCCTATCTCTCCTTAGGAGTCAATAAAGACGTTCCCCACACGTCCTCAGCAGTGAAAGGGTTAATACATATAAGGAGGAAACCCGGCCTCCCCTCTCCATGTCTTACAGCCCCGCTGTATTCCACAACAATGTTGTGTTTAGTAGGTGCCCGAACGGTGGAGGCTCTATGGAAGGGGACAAATAAGGCAATTCTAGTAAATTCTGCTTATAAATATATTTTATAATTAAAAAAAATTAAGAATGTATTTTATTTAATTACTGTAGGATGAAGGAATATTTTGCAAAATTTGTTTTTAAAATGCTTTCATGATTACGCATTCTGGCAAGGTCTTTTGTCCCTTATTGACTGCTATCTGGAGAAGTTGTTGAGAGCAGCAGAACACATCATAGACTAGGGTTGTAAATTAAATTTGCTCCAGTCGAGGTCACTTTAGACATGCTCAGTCTGAAGATTTGAAGAGCAAAGTTTCAGACCTCCGCCATCTGTTAAGTTCACTATCCACCGTTGGTGTATACATAAGCAAAAGCATGTTCAATGCCTCTCTGTCCCACCACCTACCGTCCTTTCACATCTACGTAAAATCCCTACATTGGCTGCTCAGCTTTCTCTGATCATAACGATCAACAACCTGTGAGTAGCCGCCACCAAAGAGTGATGCTGTAACGATAAGTATATAACTCAGCGCGCAACCACAGATAAGAAAGATAAGCCACGCTAGAGCTGGGCCTTACATGGCGGAATAACCACAAGGGTACAGTAAAAAATAAACAGATAAACAACCCTTAGTCTGGAACAGGAGAAGCATTCATAAAAGTGTAAACAGGCAGAGGTCGTTAACACTGAGCCAAGTTATTAGATAAATCAGGGTGTAGGAGTGGAGAAATCAGGATAAGTAAATATACAAAGCCAGAAATCAAATACCAGGTGATCAATACAAAGAACAAATGGGGAGACATTGATGCCGTTGTCCTTCTAATGTTTGGCTGCTCAATGTAATATGCACTAAAATTGTCTTTATTGCCAAGACTCGATGCTGAGCACCAGTCGAAGGTCTACAGGACTGATGGAAATGTGCCAAATGGAAGACCATATGTCACAGCTGGTCTAAGTAAGGCCAGTGCTAGGTACAGCCAGTGGGGAGAACAACTTGGACAAGTGCCTGGAGCAGAGCTGTTGTAAGGGTAAAATACAGAAACTGCAATGGATATAAAAGCACATACTAGTTATACCTAGATCCACTGACATGTGTCTGGACCAAAGTGTTGCAGTTCCCAATAAAGTTTTTTCCATACTGTAGAAAAGCAAACCGTGAAGCGCCCACAGGAAGAATGAATAATCATATACGCTACATGTCATATATGGAGGTTCCTCTAAAAATCTGAGACTATATAAGAATAGACAAACAACGGAGCGCCAATCTGAGACTGGTATATATGATTAAGCACTACACATGTCCATCAGTATTTCTTCTTAATTCTCCCAGAATTCATTCCTTATAGTGGGTTAACGTCTCTACAAAAGAAGAAAAGTCACAGATTGCGCAATACGTAGATTCAAAAATGTAGGAGGAGTAGAAAACAATTGTCCAACTCACATATTTCTGAGCCTGACCTAGGCCCTAGGGTGGATTGCATTATGGGTCTTCAATTCTATTCAGGTGCCCATTGACCTCCAATGCGCTTGTTGTCTTCAACCGATTTCCCCTGCAGTGGATAACAAAAATACCAAAACACTCCCCTAGTGCAACACCGTTAAGGTATAATTGATGTGGATATGTGTTAATGTCACACTCACATATTGTTGAGCCGCAATTGGCTCCAAGAATGACGTATAGGAATTGTAAGACAATTCCGAAAACCTTCTTTAAAAGCATATTCCAGGAAGCAGCAGTGATGTAAAATACATTTAATAAATAATTAAAACAATGTTACCAGAACGCGTTTCTCTCCTTAGAGCTTCTTCAGCTGGTATCACTAGTCATGTGTCTGCTGCTCCCTTATATAATGTCTAAAATGTCCCAACATGACGCCTCGTGATATTATTGCCAGTACATGTTTCTATGTTTCTACTTCCGCGTGTCACAGTGGAAAGCGGCGACAATGCACATGCGTTAAGATGGCGAAGTAACGATCGGTTTTACACATGTTTTCAATTGTTTTAATTGTTTTAACCTGATGTTAATTAACTTATGAATGATTTGTTGGGACATTATAGACATTATATAAGACAATGGCTGAATGAATTAGAGCCTGTTGATACAGACATTGCCAGACCCTCAGACTGCAACCAGTAAACACATGCGGCCAGGCCAGCGGCCCATAAACCTGCTTACTATAAAACATAACAAGAAAAAAAGTTGCCATTTGCACTCCCCACTGTAGCTCCATGCGAAACAAAACACAGTCAGAGGTTTTGGTTTACTTGAATGGCCATTGAAGTGTAAGCCCACCCGCAACATCACGGCCCCTCTGGGTCAGGTGGGTCCTACCTAATGAAACCAAGAGCTGCTTTTCTAAGCAATCACATATGCTCATGCTGCTTCTCAGCTAAGAGGCAAACTGTGGGGTTATATTTATACTCTCACCAGGAACAATTCCACTTTGGGGTTAGAAAGAAAACATGGAGGGCCACTCCATGTTTTCTCTCTAACCCCAAAGTGGAATTGTTCCTGGTGAGGGTATAAATGTAACCCCACAGTTTGCCTCTTAGCTGAGGAGGAGGAAAAGACTGGGGGAGAATGTCTCCCCAGTCACTCCCTGCGTATCACTATGCCGACCGGCCGGATCTCACGAGGCGAGATGCGGCTGGTCATGTGACCGGCAGGGGGAAACTCATAGGAGTCCAATGGACTCCATCGAGTGGATGCTCGCAGCTGCACTCAGCGCTGCCACGAGCATCCTGTCCCATAGCTCAGAGTAACAATGCAGGCAGCATTTTTTGCACCTGCATTGTGATCTAGTGTTAAGGCTGGGGTCAGACCAGCGCACTTTTAACGTGCGTTCTGGCGCACATAATTACGGCCGCACTAGCAGCAGATGACGGGCAATGACGGCCAATATACGATGTACGGCCGCACAAAAGTCCGGCCGTGCAACGCAAGTGGAATTTGAACGCATTTTTCTGAGAACGCTGAACCGCTAGTACTGACGTACTGAGTGCGCAGCTGCGGCATAGCGGCGTCTGTGCATGATTAGGAGATGTCAGACGCTGCTAATGTCCAGCCTACATAACGTCCAGACGCAAAAAGAGTTTTATTGACGATCCGTACAAAATCACGACCGAAAATGCGCGTCGTCTGACCGTTTTAGCGCATTCCGTGAAAAAATACGTCAATGCGTTCGGACGCACTTTTTCACGTTTGCGGGGAAAAATGCTTTCGTCTGACCCTAGCCTAAAACGTGCGCGCAAGGGGAAAAACTGCAGGCGCAGTTTTTCCTACCTTGCGCCTGTGTTTTAACGCTAGGATCGTAATGTGGCCCGGAAAGGGGCAGCAGCAAAAATGACCTGGCTGGGGATGCAACAAAATATACATATATGCAGAAAAAACGGTTTTGCGCCTTTTTCCTACTAGGATGGCTGCGTAGACCAGAAGTATCCAGCCTGCATGAAGCTACAGTGATGGGTGCAAATGACAACTTTTTTTCTTGTTATGTTTTATACATGGAGCAGGCTGGATCCTTCTGACCTACGCAGCCGCCCTGATAGGGAATAGGTGCGAAACCGATTTTTTTTCTGCATATACTTAAGGCTAGGGTCAGACTGAGGCAGTGCGAACGCGCGTTCTGGCGCACTTAATCACGGCCGTGCTAGCAGCAGATGCCGGGCAATGACGGCCAATATACGAAGTACGGTCGCACAAAAGTCCGGCTGCGCAACGCAAGTGGAAAATGAACGCATTTTTTCGAGAACGTTAAACCACTAGTACTGACGTACAGAGTGCGCTGCGTACGCTAGCGGCGTGTGTGCGTGAATTGGAGACATCAGACGCTGCTAATGTCCGGCCAACATAACGTCCAGATGCAAGAAGTGTTTTATTGATGATCCGTACAAAATCACGGACGAAAACGCGCATTGTATGACCGCTATTGCGTATTCCGTGAAAAAATACGTCCATTCTTCGAACGTACATTTTCACGGACAACGTGAAAAATGCGTTAGTCTGACCCTAGCCTAAATCTGCTCACTGCCTGCCCCATCCCGTGGGGTATATTATCCCCAATATCAACCTGTATAATGGAAAATTGGAAAAAGGAAGATTGAAAGTGTGGAATATTGTTACACTGCAAGCTTGTCGCCAAGGCTCGAAATCGACAGTGCCAATCTGCTCCTCTAGCGTAAACTACAGTTATTGTCATTGTGTACAGTACTCAATGTGGTTTATTCACTAAATGGCGAAGATTCTCCAGTTACGCCAAGTTTAGAACACCTTTTCCTTTTAGTCCAACTTTTTTAATACGGTTTTTGGTTCACAATTTAGAGAATATATAGAGACAAAAATCCTGCAACACTGTATAAAGCAGCTTAAATAGCCGATATTAGTGCTAATAACAATTATTCCTTCCTTAAGGACAGATCAATGGCGTGTCAGCGGGGTCAATCAATTAGACAAAGAAAATATATAAAACTGCTGAACTGTTTGGATTTTTTAAAGCTAAATTTTATGCTTTAACGTTATTATTAACATTAATTTATATAGTACAAAGGATTTATGAACGGCTTGATGCGAACTCTTCTTGACAAGCCAAGACAAAATGATACATGCTCTATTGATTAATGGGGAGTTATTTTTGGTGACTGTCCATCTTCATGATTACAAGCTATGCCGGTAGCCACAGTCACTTATGTTAACCGGTCCTTTTATCACACAGGGAAGATCGCATAACGTGCAGAGATTCTGTGTCGCTGATGGCGAATCTGGTCAAGATATAGAATTCTGGAAGCAAAACATTAAAACATGGCACAACGGAAAGTAACGTTGCAAATCGTAAAAGTGGAAGCAGGCGGCGACGGGAAAACTTTAGAACGCCAAGATACTTATATTTAAAAGGTCACTCATAACGTTTCCTTTTGGTGCACATGTAGAGTATCTGCTAATTGTCCTGGATCTTGTGGTTCTTTGGTGTTCCACCAGCATCAAGTCTCCAATAAAAGGAATACTAAGTGTGTTTGGGTTGCTTGAACCTTTGTCAGGGCAGCACTGACCGGGAACTCCGCAGAACTCTAAGCATGGGCAGCCCTATGGACTGCAGGACAGTCCAGTTTGCATGTCCATCACCCTGACGCATGCCCTTTTATGTATTGTATGCCATTGCCAGGGTTCAGTTTCTCAAGCTGAAAAAACCCAGCTAACAAAACAGGAGCCCCAAAACACCCAGTCAATATCATGGCCAAAAAGCGTAGGCAAAGGTTGAGGCCAGGACTCTAGTTTTTGATGCCAGCAATACAACCTGCATCATTAAAAGTTCTGCCATTTGTCCATGCCTAACGGCCAAATAAATAGTTTATGACCCGGATACCCAAAGCCTTACCTTTTCTTTCTGCTAACGCAGGTCTCCCTCGATCCTTTGCTACATTGTTGTTTCTGTCAGGATCCTGGTGTGAATCCTAGACTTTGCCTGACTTTGTGTTGGCTATTGGAGTTTTCAAACCAACACCTGCTTGATTTGCATTTCCTGAGCACTCCCATCACTGCCAGCCAGTCACTGTAACTTCCAACATGGAGGTATCCTCAAAAGCCCAGTCTGTCACTTCCCAACATGGGTTCTACATGACATTCTGACAGCAGCCAATGATGCATATTTTGCTCCTTCTATATCATTCCCCTATCTTGTATTTGAGTCGCCTGCCTTCTGACATAAGGTGGTATAGACAATAACCCGACATTTGGCCTTTTTTACTTATAATATATTCCTTGTTGACCCCTATAGGTCCCCATCAGCAAGGTTAATTGTTATAGGGCAGTGATAGTGAATCTCGGCGCCCCAGATGTTTTGAAACCACATGCGCCATGACGCTCTGACAGGCTTACGGCTGGCTAGGCATCATGGCACATGTGCTTCTGAAACATCCAGTGCCCTATTACATTCTCAATGCAAAAACGCACGCTAAACGCGTTTTTTTTTGCGTGAAGCATTAAACATTAACGCACGAAAATCACCGCTGGAATTACATTCCTCACGCATTTTTTCATCTGTCGGGAAATTGTGTTCGTAAAACCGACGCGCAAAATACTTTGTGCGCAGAAATCAATGAGCGCAGTGTAATTTTTAACACGAGTCCGTCATTTTGTGCGGACTGCGCACAACAGACGTACGTTCTGACGGAAGACAAAGTAGTGGTCGTCATTTTTGACGGATCTAGTAAAAAAAAAATGAGCATCGACGTTCTCCGTTGTGAATCCGCAGTTTGGTACGGTCAGGTTGTTACAATTTGCCGTTACCACCAGCTTTTCAAAGACGTTAAAATCATGCGCGCAACCGTTGCCCGTTAAATTTTGCGCTAAGATTGTAATACCATGCGCGTACCAGCGCACAAACGCGTTTGCGCTCACAATGTTAAGTATAGGATGCACACACTAAATTGCGCTCACAAAGGGTTTGCGCAGGATCACTCCGTTAGACGTTAATGAGCATTTTGTACGCGAACATCGTAATACGACATTCAGCGCAAAGGGTTTTGCCCCTCGCGTTAATGCATTTTTGCGCGCACAATTGTGCGCCCGATGTTTTGGAAGGACATGTGCCATGATGCCTAGCCAGCCGTAGGCCTGTCGGAGCGTTATGGCACATGTGGTTTCAAAACATCTGGGGCGCCAAGGTTCACCATGACTGTTAGGCTAGGGTCAGACTGAGGCAGTGCGAACGCGCGTGCAGCCGCACATAATCACGGCCGTGCTAGCAGCAGATGCCGGGCAATGACGGCCAATATACGAAGTACGGTCGCACAAAAGTGCGGCCGCGCAACGCAAGCGGCAAACAAACGCATTTTTTCGAGAACGTGAAACCACTAGTACTGACGTACAGAGTGCGCTGCGTCGCTAGCGGCGTGTGTGCGTGATTAGGAGACGTCAGACGCTGCTAATGTCCGGCCAACATAACGTCCAGACCCAAAAAGTGTTTTATTGATGATCTGTACAAAATCACGGATGAAACTGCGCATCGTATGACCGCTATTGCGTATTCCGTGAAAAAATACGTCCATTCGTTCGAACGCACTTTTTCACGGACAACGTGAAAAATGCGTTAGTCTGACCCTAGCCTTATAGGGGAAGGATCCTGTACTGGGTCTGAGATCCGGATCTGCGAGATCTGTAAAGCTTCTCTGATAATATAGCTGATCGATGACCGAAACAAGATGACGCTTGAACATGAATGGACTCTGAAAATTACAGAAAGAATAATTCACAAATGTTGAAGCAAAGTTATTTTATCATTAGTATTATAATACGTTATGTAGAGCCAGCAGATTCCGCCGCAATACAAGGCAAATGGACAGGGGATTCCTACATTTCAACGTTAACAAAGATGATCCGGTATGAATAGGAGACCCATTCCCTGAGGGAATCTACAATCAATATGGGAATTAATAACATCATTACACTTATTTATTCAGAGATCAAAGTGTTGGAAGGGTCATGGGGCGGCACACCTTCCGGAGAAGGAGTGGGGATCTCCGGAACCAGTTATTGCAAGGAGAACCAACCTCACTGCATCGCACACGTTGGTATAATGGAGTCAAAGCTTCACAGAGACCTTTCAGAATTACAAGCCTATAGGTGGCTCTGAGCATGGATACACTATTAAACTTTATGGGTGATGCACTGCGCTAATTTATAAAATTGTCACTTGACTGCCAGCCCATTTTATGTGATTATTAAACCAGTGTGATTTACAGCGCCATTCGATTGTATTCCTCTTCCTCTCCTACCAAGTGAGATACATAAATATATCAGATTGACTGTAAAAAATATAATTGCAAAGAAAGCTCAGGAATTAAAATATAGAGCCCTGTCAAATATAAAATAACAGAGCAGGAGTGGTGTTTGGGGGAATTGAAGGGCGATGGGCACACGGTACAGGAAGATCCATATGCCTTTGCCTAGGTGGCACGTCACTGCGCATTTTAGAAAGTTTTTGTGCACATCTACGTGAGTTTCAGAATGCCTTGAAAGGTAAAATGACATAGTTATATAGGCTGAAAAAGAAGTGTGTCCATCGGGTTCAGCCTGTCACACATTACCTACTGCTGTTGTTGATACAAAAGAAGCTAAAAACCCAGTCTGAAGCACTTGAAAAAAAATCCTATAAAAAGGTGCACAGTGCTTCAGATTGCTTCTACGCTTGTGATTTGGGGAACTTCAGGGGAAAAATATATAGTTTTTTTATCAAATAAAAATTAGGTAAAAACTAAAAGCAACATTTTATAACAAAGTTCTAAATTTTCTTTAAAGAATCCCAAAATAAAACGGGTTTAAAAGTTATGTATATTCCGTGGTGGAACCAGTGTGTTTGACCAGGTGGCTACACCCAAATTGCGACCCACCAAATTGGAACCATTCACTGAAGCGGCAGATACTTAATGCCCGACAGGAGTTGGCTGCAGTGGGGATGATGATGACCCGCAGCAATGGGGCACTTGACCCTCATTTAAAATGTTCAACCACAAGCTTATTCTGTCCAAACATGAAATCGCTTTGTGACACTTTTAAGCTGGTCTGACACATCATGGTAAGTGTTTCACTCAACCTTACTGCTACTGAACCAACGAGCCTTCGTGCTATGACATAAAATTAGGATACTCCGTGCATCAAGTCAGGCTTAAGATTTGAATTCAAGTGGATGTGGATTTCATAATCAAACATAGACGTCTATTGAACAATGATTAGCAGTTCTTCCCCTTTTCCCCCCATGGTGTCCCTAGCATGCTGTCTACCTGAAGAAGGCATTTGGACCTACCAGAATAGGACAAAAATAACCCATAAGAATAAATGCGCTGTAATATAGGAACATAGATATTGAGTGAGAAGACTGGACTGGCACCTTTACCTGACCTGGTCCACAAGGTGGTATGTGCCCTTTAGCAGATGGAAATGTTTGGATTGCCCCACTGGCTAAATTGCTAAAATGCTGGTCTATCTGTGTCAACTACAGAGATCCGTTATCTCATCTCTCATCCTGACCCCAAAAGGCATTTGCTCAGTGGGAAGACTAGACCTGGTCATTGGGAAAGAAATTAAACCAAACCATTATTCTATTATAGGTTGAGCACCTCCTGTTTGGAACACCCGAGACCTCGAGCACTCCAGATTTCGGATATACTAACCAATATCAGAATCCTGGAGAATTCGATGTGTGAGAGGAAGGGAGACACGGCAGGAGAGCTGGGTAGCCTGTCCCCTTGGACATGCTGTTCAGAGCCAGAGTGACTCCGTGCAGCATATCATACGTTGAGGCTGCCCAGAGGCTCCCACGTTGTGTCTCGCTCTGTTGTAGGGATCAGAGCTACTTTCCCGAGTGGCAGGACCCGTCCACTGCTACAAGAAGGTATTACTTAAATCTGGAAATCTTAGAAAACTCTATTTTTGTAGTCTTCCGGATTTTAAGACTTCAGGATTAGGGGTGCTTAACCTGTACGTTATTCTCAAACTCAGTGAGTTGCATACTCACTTGATATGATTAAGTACCATGAGTGTATACTCATATGGAGCGCTACCCTTTTAACTAACCCACCAGCTCATTATGCAAAGGCAGTCCTCAATGTTACGTGCTTTTCAGGCAGCAGAATAGTGCTAATCGTGTGGCCAAGAGATAGATTAGGGCTTTATGAGCGTAGAGTCTTGTACGTTATCAGATGCAAGATAATTAGCATGTTGTGGCCTCTTATCTGGCTCGTGAGGATTTACAGAAACCGATCGCAATGTTATATCTTGAAAGGTTTTCCTCAGATGAGCACACGTCGACACAGCGCCACGTTCCCGCGTGCGGCTTCCGGTCTGTTTACACAAACGAGCATCCGTGGAGAGCGCACGGAACTTTCCAATTAATTGGCGCTAATGATTTAGATGCTACCTTCCTGTAACATTTCCTAAATAGAATGCTCCAAATCACTTGGAGGGATGGAAGGAACGCGCGTACCGGGGCGACAGTATATCTGAACAACAATGGGATTAGCTCCCAGCAACTAATGAGATATCAATGCAAATCTCCAGTCGACGATGGATTTTGAAGATGGAGGCATTATGAACATGACAAGATTAAAAACAAATGAAGCTGATCGTGATCTCATCTTTTAATACCTTCTCATTTCAGGAGTAGTTATGTTTAGGACATACATTACCCGAATCACATACAAAAGCAATTTATAGCATGGATTACTGATTTCGCAAAGAGGAAAATCTAATTAACAACAGTTTGCTAGATTTTGAGTCGTGGGATTATATTGTTAAATTGAGCCTATTCGGGTCAAAATCTGCTTCAGCTCAAGGAGAATACTAGGGGGGGGATGCTAAAGGGATTTCGAGAAGAAAATTTAAGGTATGATCGAAAGCTGTTTGTATTACACACCAGCAGTGTTCTTCTAACTCCCATCGACATTCTGACACATTGCTGGGGAGTCTTCAACGAAGGATCTTCTATCCTCCAAAGACTTACTATGTCAATGGAAGGAGAGGGGTCCAAAAAGATATTATTTCAAGGGCTTGTGTGGTGTAATCAAAATATGGCACATGTGGAAATACCAATCTCGCTGTTCAAAACATGTCAAGGTCAGCAGCAGATCTAGGAGCTCGGTGCATAAGCGATCTCCTGCTATGTCTAAATTTCTGCAGTAACTTGTAGCTAGTAACAATTTGTACATCTGGGATCGAAGCTTACATTTAGGCATCAGAGGTGTCTATATGAGTGTCAAGGAATGCCGGTGTATGCATGGTGTCAGAAATTCGAAGCATAGACATCATCGATCCATGGCACATGGATGTCAGAGACCCATGGCACATGTATGGATGTCAGTGGCCCATGTCATATAAATGGGTGTCAGCAACCCATGGCCCGGGCTGCCATCAGAAATGTTAGGTTCCCTTACTGAAGCACTGTCAGGGCCCCTCTAGATTCCCATTTCAGTAAACTAGTTAGGTAAAATATTTCTTGCTTATATTACTGCTTGCTTATATGCCACCTTTCTTGCTTATATTAGCTTTACAGGGAGCGGGCTAAATTGTGGTGGTGGTCCAGCAAGGGGATAGACAATCATGCCTTGGAAGTCTGTCAGGGGAGCAATGAGCCTGCACCTGTACCTGGTGCAGACAATGCTAATGGACTCATCTCTCAGGACTCAGTAGCCACAGCCAGCTGGGAACTTTCTTGGCAACCTAGTTGGTCTATAATTGGTGGCATGGAGGGACTCTTACATCTGTGGCACTTAAACAAGCTGCCACCGAATTTGGCATTGGCCTGGGGCCCCGTAGCCACAGGGCCCCTTATTATGTCATGGGCTGTCACTCCACTGATTGCAGCCCTACCCATGGTGCATGTATGGGTGTCAGTGACCCATGGTGCATATGTATGGGTGTCAGTGACCCATGGCGCATATGTATGGTTGTCAGTGACCCATGGTGTATGTATGGGTGTCAGTGACCCATGGTGTATGTATGGGTGTCAGTGACCCATGGCGCATATGTATGGGTGTCAGTGACCCATGGTGTATGTATGGGTGTCAGTGACCCATGGTATATGTATGGGTGTCAGTGACCCATGGTGTATGTATGGGTGTCAGTGACCCATGGCGCATGTATGTGTGTCAGCGATCAAAGGCACATATATGGGTGACAGCGGCTCTAGGTGCATATATCGGCAGCAGATATTTAAGGTTTAAGCCAAGGTAAATGCCCTCTGTGCCCACATGACAATACCACTTATGCGAAACACAACTTGAGCGGCAAAGGTTTAATACATAACCCAACTCTAGGTTGGGTCGCTTAGGTTAAGGAAACCAAACTATGGCCACCCCATATGTTGATGTCCCACTATTCCCAGAAACCTTTGAATGCAATAGATATACAGAGAATCATGGGAATAGTAGCTCTGCAACATCTGGCAGGTCGATGTTTGACATCCCTGTCGATTGTGGCTCGCCTCTCTTACGTCTGTATTTGATGGACTGTTTATGAGCGTCAGGATATGCAGAATAAATGTTTGATGTATTAGAAGACTGCCTCGCTACCACTCCGCACAAGAAGAGCAGAAAAAAAATATATCAGAAAATAAAAGTTTGGATTTCTTAGCAACTATCGGAAAAGTCTCCTCTGACCCCGGCAGACCTGTATTCTGAGTGACACGTCGGGATTTTGTCCTACATAAAATGCCATCTGAGTTTTTGCATCAGAGACGAAAGAAGATCAGATCAGATTGCTATTTATAAAAACGAGTCTGGCTGAGGCAATCGTATTTATCTTTAATAAATCTGATCTTTCATACACTTGTCATGCACCTGTTTTACATCAGCGATCTAACGCAAATCCCCTCTTCGGGATGCTTATGGAACACAAGACGGCGAGGCTCGATTTCACGGGGAGAGAAAATATAAATATATGTATATAAATACACGTGCGCATATTTATTTAAATAGGCGGAATATAACAGACGGCAATCAGACTTATCTGGAAATGATACCTTGCCGACTGAGTGAATGCGTCTGCTCTCCCCGGCTTTTCAGCCGTTCGCTGGGTAATTTACCCACCTGCAAAACAAAGACACTGGCGTCTCTCTCTTTTTTTTTTTTAATTGAGAAAACCGACGTGATGCTTTATCCTCAGATTTTCAGCTGGAGATCTGTGATAAATGACATGCCACTTGTTCGTTTGAACGCGGTATAATTGGTGTACATTCCTAGCTGCTGTGATATAATTATAAGGCTCGAGCAGTTCGTTTATTTATTTTTATGTGACGATTACCGAAAGGTGTATTCAGGCTGAGTGTGGAAATCGCACGCTGAAGAAACGGTGTAATGCACAGCATAACCATGCGCGCAACGACCTCATTATTGTGCTTTTAAATGAATACGCCATTGAAAAATAGAGTTCCTTTTTTTTTTTTGCCCTTAAAAATTTTTTGTGTTGATCTTTCTCACCTTTTGTCCCTCGTCACGTCACGTGCAGCTCCTCCTTTTAAACTCAGAGACTCCAGAAATCCCTGCAGCTATTTAACGCAATTTGCGCAGCATAAGTACCACAAACTGTGCTCAATTTACGTACGCAAGTCCGGCAGCGCCTGCGCAGAGCGACAGATCAGAGCTGTGCACTCTTGAGCATATCTGATGCCTCGTTCGCTAATGACGGTGAACTCAAAGAGGCTGACGTCGGCACACTCTGACGTCACAACAGGCCGATCTGCTGACCAGCAGCCGGGAAATTCAAAATCCTGGCCAGGGCTGCCATCAGAAATCGTGGGGCCCCCTTCTGTCGCTGCCCATTTCAATAAGATAATTAAAAATATAACATTTGGCCTCTTTCTGCAAACCTTATTTTACTGGGAATGGGTTAAATCCCTGCTGGTCCATCAAGGGGATAAAAAGTGTACCTTATTTGTGTCACAAGCTGCCCTGATACAGTATACAATGTGACCTGTCTTATCCTTGTAGAGGTCACGTGTGTCCGAGGCTGAGCTACAACTGTGTCTTTAAAGCATTACTGTAGCAAGGCGAGTGCCGACACAGTAACACATACAGCATTTTCTAAGAAGATCTTGCCTGTCTGGACCTGGCACACATGAAGGTGCCAGAATCCAGACATATATGTACTAAGCAGGGAATCTTTAACTACTTATAAAGTGCAAACATATGCCGCAGCGCTGTACAATAGATAGGACAAAACAACCATAAAATTAGCAAATATGTCAAGCACACAGACAGGGAAAAAGGAGCTTACTGTGACGGAATTTACTTTGACCCGGAGGGAACCTGGGGTGGACCTCAGGTTCCCTTTAGGAGGTTGCAGGTTCTGGTGGGTCTGGCACCTCATACTGTCCATTCTCCTATGTCCAAGTCACCCAGTGCTCCTTATAGGTGTAGGGTGTCTGTGTTTATGCGTTATTGTCCTTTCCCCTGTAACAGAATATGCTGTTTTACAGCTGTTACAGGTTTGTGTGGTCATTTTTTGCCTTGACAAACACTGCCTTTGCTTCTATCAGACTGTTGTGTGTTTGTTCTGTCTTATTCAGCCCGTGTGGTGCCCACCTTGTGATTGTAATGCGCTCTATTGTTTTTGTCTTTTCCGTTTTGGTTTAGGCTATGGTTGATCAAATGTTGAAACTGGAGAGGAAAGCAGAAGGAGTAGGGGGCATCAGGGTGTCACCTATTGTTCTTCAGGTCCCTCACTGCACTTTATGGGCCCTATTACATTCTTAACTCAAAAACGCACGCTAAACGCGTGTTTTTTTGCACGAAGCATTAAACGTTAACGCACGAAAATTACCGCTGGAGTTACATTCCTCGTGCATTTTTTCATCTGTCAGGAAATTGCGCTCATAAAACCGACACACAAAAATGCACGCAAAGTACCGTTGCGCGCAGAAATCAGTGAGCGCAATGTTATTTTTGACGCGAGTCCGTCATTTTTGGGCGGACTGCGCACATAAGACGTACGTTTTGACGGTAGACAAGGTAGTGGCCGTCATTTTTGACGGATGTAGTAAAAAAAAAAATGCGCATCGACGTTCTCCGTTGTGAATCCGCAGTTTGGTTCAGTCAGGTTGTTACAATTTGCCGTTACCACCAGCTTTTCAAAGACGTTAAAATTATGCGCGCAAACGTTCTCCGTTTAATTTTACGCTAAGATTGTTATGCCATGCGCGCACCAGCGCACAAACGTATTTGCGCTCACAATGTTAAGTATAGGACGCGCGCACTAAATTGCACTCGCAAAGGGTTCGCGCAGGGTCACTCGCGTTAGACGTTAACGCGCATTTTGTGCGCGAACGTCGTAATATGACGTTCAGCGCAAAGGGTTTTGCCCCTCACGGTAGTGCGTTTTTTGCACGCGAGCACAATTGTGCGTGAAGAATGTAATAGGGCCCAATATATTTGGTTCATTAAAACCCACTTGTTTTTTTTTTAACCACAAATCTGTCTCAGTTTTGATGGGAAATCCTGTAAACCCTCTGTTATGTTACTCGTCCGCTGCGGCTACAGACTGGAGAATGCATGAAAGACCACTGGTGGTGATGACACTTCATACAGTAATGATCGTTTTAAGGGATTAATATGTGGACGAAAGATTAATACATTAGAGATGAATGAAGGAATGTCCAGCTATTTATTTTATGACTCATAATATAACTTAATGACCCGATGACCCGTAGTGGATTTTATTAGATTACTGTATTATACCACTAATATATGATATTTAATATATAGACATAATATCGTTAATATAGAATATACATGATTGATACAATATCTTTATTACCATATGTAAGGGGAATAATTATGGAACCTATATTGGATGCTTTCTATAGATAAAGATATAAAATGCTCTTGCATTAGTTGTAACACGTCTTAACAGGTTAATAGAATGAGGTGGAAATGAAAGCAATTATGACGGTTAAACATGTTTAGGTTCAATAAGATCAATATTGATAAATCAGTATACACGATTCGTTTTAATAGTAATAGATGAGCTGAATTACGTATAATAATCATTATGAATGCATAAAAGTAAGGCGGACTCCTAATACCTGCCGATACCAACTGCGTAATATTTCCAGAATTCGGCCATTTCTTACCGCTGTCACCACAAAACAACTAATACACGCCCTGGTAATCTCCCGACTCGACTATTGCAATAATCTCTTATCTGGCCTCCCTCTGTCCCACCTCTCCCCCCTACAATCCATCCTGAACGCCTCCGCCAGGCTAATCCACCTCACCCGCCGCTCTGTCTCTGCCGCTCCCCTCTGCGAGTCCCTTCACTGGCTCCCCATCCACTGCAGAATTAAGTTCAAAATCCTTATCCTTACCTACAAAACCCTCACTAACTCAGCTCCCCACTACCTGTCCTCACTAATCACCAAATACACCCCAGCCCGCTCCCTAAGGTCAAACAGTGACCTGCGACTAGCTTCTCCCCGCATCACCTCTTCCCATGATAGACTGCAGGATTTCTCACGCGCAGCCCCCACTCTCTGGAACGCTCTCCCTCGTACTGTCAGACTTTCCCCTAACTTCTCTTCCTTCAAACGCTCCCTTAAAACGTTCCTATTTAGGGAAGCCTACCACCCAACTCACTGACGCAATCATCAATCACTCTCACCTTACAGTCCTCTCCTCCTGTTTCCAACCCTCCTAGATTGTGAGTTCCTACGGGAATAGGGCCCTCATCTCCTCCTGTACTGTTTGTCAAATGTTGTTCAATGTATTGTAACCCTGTCTATACTGTGCTTATTGTACAGCGCTGCGGAATATGCTGGCGCTTTATAAATAAAGAATAATAATAACAGACCTACAAATAACAGAACCCATGTAAATCAATGGTATGGTTCACTTAAACGAATTGTCTGCAATTTCCCCCATGCTTGCGAATGATATGCGGGTCTGAGGCGCATGCCCAACATGACTGATGGGGAACGCTCACTTCCGCGTTTCGGGATGAAACGCGGGGGGACGGCGCATGCGCGAAGATGGCAGACAGCGTTCAGAAACACGTGGAATGAATGCCTTTAGCAATCACCTCGTTTATCGACTTAAAGGGCAGGATATAAAAAGCAACAGTAGCAATGTTGATGAGCAAAGATGAAACCAGCTGAAGAAGCCAACCGGCGAAACGCGTTCTGGTAGCTATGTTTTTAATATTTGTTTTATTAAACAGCGTTTTTATGAACTCCACAAGCCGATCCTCACGGCGGTGCGCTGTGCCGCTGCCGGTATCTGCCATCTTTGCTCTTCATTCGGCGGCCTGGTGCTAATAAAACGTTTCCCCTGGAATACAGTTGGTGAAATGGAGACGGTGAGGAATATCTGCAGGCGCACATTATTCTGCTTACCATCTCAGTTTTACCGACAACTATGGAATAGGATCCATTGATGTGTGGAGAAAGGACCACAGCAACCCTTAGCAAAACCAAAAATAAAAAACTTTGTGATTCGGGGAAAAAGATTGAGAATACATTTACAGGGTTATTCAGAGAGAGCCGAACTGGCACCGAAAAGTGAATTTCCTCATACGGTGCAATTTTGTGGCCGTTCGGCTATTCAAAACCTGCTAATTCGCCAAATATTGGTGAATTGCCAGCAAAATACGGTGTCTGTTCGAAGGCAGTAAAATCCCCCATAGAGAAGCAATGGTTAATCTATTCAGAGACACCGAACAGCAGTGAAATGCCCGGATGTTCGGTGGTTTCAATCAGTTGAATCCCATAGGTTTCAATGTTAAAAATAGTCCCGTTTTTATTCAATATCTATTAAACGTTTATTCTTTTAATTTGCAGCAAAAAGTCTCTTTATTTGTTGCTTTTTGGGAATTTTTTCGGGATTTCCTCGGCAAAATTTTTTTTCTGATTTTTTTTTACTGTTTTCTTTTCTGCAACAGGCCTTTTTATTATTATTCATAGGATATTAAAACAGCGTTTTCAATTTTTGGAGTTTCAATCGTTTTGTTTCAGGTTTTTTAACCCCGTTGTCGTCTTGTCGGCTTTTTCTGGCAGCTGGTCGGCACTGTGTTCGGCGGATCGTCGGCTTTTTCGGACGTGTTTGAGGCGGATCGCCGGGTACGTTCATTGGGTTTTCTGCAGCGGTGATCCGATATTTTTGGATCGTATCGGCGGGTTATCGGCTGAATTCACTGCAGGGTCAGGGAATTTGCTGGGAACGAGAGAGCACCTTTTTATAAACCCTATAATCTCAGCCTCCCATTGGTCCATTAAAAAATGATATCTGATATTTTACTTGTCATCAAAAAAGTGATATCCTCCCCATCTGTATTCCATGACTCGGAGGGGATCTGGAAGCAGCGCTGCTCACAACTTCTTTTTTGCCTGGAACCAAATATTACATCATGGATTGGCTTAAAGATTTACAGAAATTGCACTTTGAGAACTGAATACGCTCTATGAAACTTTCATTTTGCACGAAAAGGGAACTGACCAAAGGGAAAATAAAGTAAAATATTAACAGAATATTAAAAATAGACCCTAGCGAGCCTCGTGGACTACAAGAGTGGTATCTGGTAAAGTCCAGGACACACTGGGTGGGGAATGCGTTGAAAAATAATTGCAAAGATGTTTTTCATATCCACAGCCCATGTGTAGCTGTTGTTCAACATGGCTCCATAGAGAGGGACCCGGGGTGCAACCCATGGTGTCACATGGCATTTAAATCGCACAGAAATTGCAGCTTTTAATAATTCCTGATCTCGAATAATAACAGAGACGTGTTTTATGCGTATGCGAGCTTTATGCACTTTGTAAACTGTGCTCCTATTGGAGGAATGTTAATACACACTGAATGTCCCATTTCTGAAAAACCTCGGGATCAGATAGGTTTAGGATTTGGGAATTTTGGGATCTCTAAAATCCCCCCCCCCATAGATTTTGCTGAACTGTGAATCGCAGAAATCTATGAATACACCAGATCAGTGGTTCACAACCCTGTAGGATTTTAGTTTTGTAGGATATCCAGTGGCGTCACTAGGGTCGGTGTCACCCGGTGCGGTAACTTATGGTGTCACCCCCCCCCCCTTGAGTTTTACAGATTTTTTTTTAACTACTCTTACTCCTAAATCAGTACTCCCATATAACACTGAATGCTCATACACACAGTGCACATTACTGTGAGATTTATTGCTGTGGAGCTCTCTCATATGCTCACACAACTTTTTGCCAGCTGCCAGCAAGTACGTTGCCTGTTCGAAGGCAGTGAAAGCACACATGGATATATTGCCCCCAGCAGCTCTGGATATATTGCCCCCAGCAGCAGCTCTGGATATATTGCCCCCAGCAGCTCACCCATGGATATATATTGCCCCAGCTCACATATGGATATATTGCCCCAGTTCACAGTTATATATTGCCCCCAGCAGCTCACCCATGGATATATATTGCCCCAGCTCACATATGGATATATTGCGCCTCAACTCACATATGGATATATTGCGCCTCAACTCACATATGGATATATTGCGCCTCAGCTCACACATGGATATATTGCCCCAGACCAGCTCACACATGGATATATTGCCCCAGACCAGCTCACACATGGATATTGCCCCAGCTCTCATGGATACTGCCCCCAGCACACATGGATATGCCCCAGCTCTTCTCATGGATATACTGCCCCAGCTCCTCTCATGCATATACTGCCCCAGCTGCTCTAATTGATAATGCCCCAGCTGCTCTCATGGATTTTGCCCCAGCTCATGGATATTGCCCCAGCACATGGATACTGTCCCAGCACATGGATACTGCCCAAGCTCATGGATATACTGCCCAGCTCAAGGATATACTGCCCCAGCTGCTCTAATTGATAATGCCCCAGCTGCTCTCATGGATTTTGCCCCAGCTCCTCTCATGGATTTGCCCCAGCTCATGGATATGCCCCAGCACCTCATGGATATGCCCCAGCACCTCATGGATATGCCCCAGCAGCTCATGGATTTGCCCCAGCACCTCATGGATTTGCCCCAGCAGCTCATGGATATGCCCCAGCACCTCATGGATTTGCCCCAGCACCTCATGGATATGCCCCAGCAGCTCATGGATTTGCCCCAGCACCTCATGGATTTGCCCCAGCAGCTCATGGATATGCCCCAGCACCTCATGGATTTGCCCCAGCAGCTCATGGATATGCCCCAGCACCTCATGGATTTGCCCCAGCACCTCATGGATATGCCCCAGCAGCTCATGGATATGCCCCAGCACCTCATGGATTTGCCCCAGCACCTCATGGATTTGCCCCAGCACCTCATGGATATGCCCCAGCACCTCATGGATATGCCCCAGCAGCTCATAGATTTGCCCCAGCACCTCATGGATATGTCCCAGCAGGTCATGGATATGCCCCAGTACCTCATGGATAATGCCCCAGCACCAGATGGATACTGCCCCAGCTCCTCATGGATATGCCCCAGCACCTCATGGATATGCCCCAGCACCTCATGGATTTGCCCCAGCAGCTCATGGATATGCCCCAGCACCTCATGGATTTGCCCCAGCACCTCATGGATATGCCCCAGCAGCTCATGGATTTGCCCCAGCACCTCATGGATATGCCCCAGCAGCTCATGGATAAGCCCCAGCAGCTCATGGATTTGCCCCAGCAGCTCATGGATATGCCCCAGCACCTCATGGATATGCCCCAGCAACTCATGGATTTGCCCCAGCACCTCATGGATTTGCCCCAGCAACTCATGGATATGCCCCAGCACCTCATGGATTTGCCCCAGCACCTCATGGATATGCCCCAGCACCTCATGGATTTGCCCCAGCACCTCATGGATATGCCCCAGCAGCTCATGGATTTTCCCCAGCAGCTCATGGATATGCCCCAGCAGCTCATGGATATGCCCCAGCACCTCATGGATATGCCCCAGCAGCTCGTGGATTTGCCCCAGCACCTCCTGGATTTGCCCCAGCAACTCATGGATATGCCCCAGCACCTCATGGATAATGCCCCAGCACCAGATGAATACTGCCCCAGCAGCTCATGGATATGCCCCAGCACCTCATGGATAATGCCCCAGCACCAGATGGATACTGCCCCAGCACCTCATGGATTTGCCCCAGCAGCTCATGGATATGCCCCAGCACCTCATGGATATGCCCCAGCAACTCATGGATTTGCCCCAGCACCTCATGGATTTGCCCCAGCAACTCATGGATATGCCCCAGCACCTCATGGATTTGCCCCAGCACCTCATGGATATGTCCCAGCACCTCATGGATTTGCCCCAGCACCTCATGGATATGCCCCAGCAGCTCATGGATTTTCCCCAGCAGCTCATGGATATGCCCCAGCAGCTCATGGATATGCCCCAGCACCTCATGGATATGCCCCAGCAGCTCGTGGATTTGCCCCAGCACCTCCTGGATTTGCCCCAGCAACTCATGGATATGCCCCAGCACGTCATGGATAATGCCCCAGCACCAGATGAATACTGCCCCAGCAGCTCATGGATATGCCCCAGCACCTCATGGATAATGCCCCAGCACCAGATGGATACTGCCCCAGCACCTCATGGATTTGCCCCAGCAGCTCATGGATATGCCCCAGCACCTCATGGATAATCCAGCACCTCATGGATAATCCAGCACCTCATGGATTTGCCCCAGCACCTCATGGATTTGCCCCAGCAGCTCATGGATATGCCCCAGCACCTCATGGATTTGCCCCAGCAGCTCATGGATTTGCCCCAGCACCTCATGGATATGCCCCAGCAGCTCATGGATTTGCCCCAGCACCTCATGGATTTGCCCCAGCAGCTCATGGATATGCCCCAGCACCTCATGGATTTGCCCCAGCACCTCATGGATTTGCCCCAGCAGCTCATGGATATGCCCCAGCAGCTCATGGATTTGCCTCAGCACCTCATGGATATGCCCCAGCAGCTCATGGATATGCCCCAGCAGCTCATGGATTTGCCCCAGCAGCTCATGGATTTGCCCCAGCACCTCATGGATATGCCCCAGCACCTCATGGATATGTCCCAGCAGCTCATGAATATGCCCCAGCAGCTCATGGATTTGCTCCAGCAGCTCATGGATTTGCCCCAGCAGCTCATGGATTTGCCCCAGCAGCTCATGGATTTGCCCCAGCACCTCATGGATACTGCCCCAGCAGCTCATGGATTTGCCCCAACTCCTCATGGATATGCCCCAGCTCACCTCCGCTGCGTTTTTCGCTCCCTCAGAGCGTCCGGCGGCGCGCAGCGATTGGCTGGTGACGTGTTTCCTCCAGGTGAGCGCCGAAGCTGCATGCTTCAGACGCTCGCAGGGAGCGAATACGCGGTGGAGGGTAAGACACCCGCCCTTAGGGTGACGGTGTCACCCTAAAGGCGAGTGTCACCTGGTGCAGGCCGCACCCCCCGCCCCCACGTTACGATGCCAGTGAGGATATCAGCCCAGCTGATATGATTTGCTGCTCAGTGATTGCAGGATTCAGTCTGCATTTCCCCAACGTAATCTTTAAAATCTGGCCTGTTAGAGTGTCCTTGTCAAGGGCTCGCTGGACATCGATATGAGCCCAAATTGCCGTGGTACACAGACGAACAGGTAGAATAAATAAACGGGGGGGGGGGTTATTTAATAAAGAAAATATAACAAGGCTGAAGAGTAAACGTAAGTGGGCAATGAGGAGTGAAATAACAGATGAAGCAGATAAAGGAAAGAGGATAGTCTTTGGTATCAGAAGGTCTTTGGAGGCAGAGCGTCTTGTAAGCAGGGGGTCTTTGTAAGCAGGAGGTCCTCAATAGCAGGGGGTCTTTGTAAGCAAGGGTCTTTGTAAGCAGGAGGTCCTCAATAGCAGGGGGTCTTTGTAAGCAAAGGGTCTTTGTGAGCAGGGGGTCCTCAGTAGCAGGGGGTCTTTGTAAGCAGGGGTTCTTGTGAGCAGAGGGTCTTTGTAAGCAGGGGGTCTTTGTGAGCAGGGGGTCTTTGTAAGCAGAGGGTCTTTGTAAGCAGGAGGTCCTCAATAGCAGAGGGTCTTTATGAGCAGGGGGTCCTCAGTAGCAGGGGGTCTTTGTAAGCAGGGGTTCTTGTGAGCAGAGGGTCTTTGTAAGCAGGGGGTCCTCAGTAGCAGGGGGTCTTTGTAAGCATGGGGTTCTTGTGAGCAGAGGGTCTTTGTAAGCAGAGGGTCTTCAGTAGCAGGCGGTCTTTGTAAGCATGGGGTCTTCAGAAGCAGCGGGTCTTAGAAGCAGGAACTGGTATTCTGGATAAGACAAGGGAATAGGCTTCTTGATTCTCAGAGTTCAAACAACAGACTGAGGAAAACGATGTTGAAGCATTGCATCATGGGTGCTCCAACCTTGAGTAGGAATGTTCAGGGCAAGGGGTAGGAGCTCCTATAGCTGGTGTAGTGCTATTAAGGCCGGGCTCAGACAAGCGTTTTTCAGAGCCGAAGGAACGTCCGTGAGAGTGGACATTCCTTCTACTCTGATGTCTGTGTGGCCACCTCGCCGAGCGCATTTAGTACACTCAGCGCTGCAAGGCTCGATCCTTCTATGGAGGATTGCGCTTTGCAGCCTCATCGAACATGCGTTGTAGCGTTTTGGTGGGAAGACTTTCAGCACGTTTGCTGCAGCACGTGCAATTTGTGCGCTCGCTACAGCGTGTGGCTAGCCCCATCGCAACGTCACAACTCTGTGACGGACGCCGGGAGGCGCAGGAGTACGCACCTGCGCTCGTCTGGCCCCAGCCTAAGAGAATCTTAGGGCAACGTAGGAAAAATGCTGCCATATCATGGCAGGGAAGCACCGGATTGGGCTTTCCTATGTCACCGGCAATGTGGTCCATGACAGTCCTGAGGACTAGGGATAGGAACCAATGCAATAGATGGACAGAGATACTTGATAATTGTAGTTTGTTGCCTTCTCGTTGGCCGCAGTTTAGAGATCCGCGTCCCCGGCTTTGACTGTCCATATAATGTTGACCGGGTGGGAAGGTGGCACATGAGAATTCAAAAAGCTATTTTTTTCCACCTCTCTACAGAATGATACAGTGGGAGCACTATAACAATCTTAACGCTAGTATTAGCGCTCAGATACGAGAGTGAGACCGAGGATAAAGGCTCGGCAGCACAAGCCCTGCTCAGATACGAGAGTGATGGCTAAAGGCTCGGCAGCACAAGCCACCATGGAGTCCTATGGACTCCAGCAGGTGATTCCATGGAGGGTAGCGCTGCGTTCCAGGGCAGGCTGAAGAATCAGCACCTGCCTTGTGATATGGCACTAAAACGGGATGCTAAGGGGAACCTGCTGGTGCAGTTTTTCCCCGTTATCGTCCCCGTTTTAGCACCAGGCACGGATTACTGCCCTGCGTGTTTTAGACTTGACAAGCTATTAGCGGTGCCTCGACTCAACTGCGAGGGAGTAAATAAGAAAATATCTTAAAACAATGCAAACGTGCATGAGCGTGGAAGCCACGTGGAGGACACGGCGACAGTGAGGCCTGAGCTTACATTACAGAACACCCTGTCAAATGAACCACAACGAAGGAGGAGAGAAATGTTGAGCCCTGTTAAAACACAATCCATATTCATTGCATAATAAACCACTAAAAACTCTTTAGTCCTCCAGATAAATCCTATAGCGTCCACTCTGAGCGTGTCCTATAAAACGATCCTGTATAGGCACTGAATCATGTTCAACCAGCAGGGAATTTGTGGAGGAGATTTGATTTAGCCGCTCTACATGAGTGGGAGCCGTTAGATCGCTGGTACTTGTCCGACGCTTTCCTTTTTGCATCCAGAGCATCTATCATGTTGTTTTAAATGGCCCATCCCTAAACTGTCCGGCTGTGCGCAGGCGGCTTATCAGGGGGGGAAACCTACCTGACACGCAATACGCTGAGCTCGATTAGCTGGTGTATATCACACACTGGACTCGACTCAATCAACGGAGACGTCGGCCTTGTCTTAAAAACAATGTTTCATTTCGCTCTGCAAAATTGTGTTTGTGTGTGTTTGTGTGTGTTTGTGTAACGACGTTACACAGGGGATCAATGCGTGACATTTATTAGAACATGCACCAGAATAGCAGACTGCATATGAGCAGCATAAAAAACATAAAAAGCTAATATAGGTAGGTGTATAATTTACCATGAGGCCGCACAGAGTTACGAGGGGCCAAGAACCAAAGGGACGCTTTCCTGTGCTAAATCACAACACCCGGTGGACCATAACCCCCTTACACCCCTTGTATGGGTTATTATTCACATTCAGGGTTATTCAAAGAGATCCGAATTGGGGCCGAAAGGTAACCGAAAGCTGAAAATCAGTATTCGGTTACCTTTCCTGGCCATTCGGCTATCCAGAGAGCAGGCAGTTCGCCAAATATTGGCGAATTGCCTGCACATACGGTGCCTGTTCGGTGCCTGTTCGAGGGCAGTGAAGCCCCCATAGCTTCGTCTATTCAGAGAACAAAAACCAGCAGTGAAAAGTTGCCGAATTGCCCTGCTGATCGGTGGTTTCATTCGGCAGGTTTATTCAGGTGAATCCCATAGGCTTCAATGTTGAAAATATTCCCGTTTTAATTCAATATCTAATAAACTGTTGATTATTTTATTCTGCAGTAAAAAGTTTATTTATTGTTAGATTTTTTTAGGATCTTTTAGGCATTTTTCGGGATTTTTTAGAGAAACCTTTTTTTCCGTTTTTTTTAATCGTTTTTTCTTTTTCCTGTAACAGCCCTTTTTATTATCATTCATTGGATCTTATATGTAAATTTCAGACATTTTCGCTCAGTAGTTTCTTTGCAAACAGCGTTTCACTTTTCAAACATTCTAGCGTACTGTTTTTTTTTCCACTCCATTCGTCTGCGGTTTCAGGTTTTTCCGGCGGCTGCTGGTTTTCTCCGGCATATTTGGCGGGGTGAATCAAGATGTTTTTGCGGGTTTTGGCGTGCGTTCGCTGGGTTTTTGCGGTGAGTGTTTGTCGGGTTTGCGGCCGCTTTTCCCTGCATTACAGCGGCCCTGTGGTGCTTGCTGAATACACCGAAATGGGATCGCCAAATCGCACCGAAATTGAAGAGAACGAAAAGTCAGTGAACGTGCGGTGACTTTTCGATTCTCTTTGAATAACCTTGTTAGTAATATTCAAAAATAAAATATAACTTTTATTCAAGTCAACACAAAATACAAGCCTCAGGATACCTGGTCTCTGCACGCGTTACGTAACTATATCTGCGTTTGATTGAAGGCATTTACTCTTGTGTGATATTGGTTATTATATATTTTGTTCTTGCTATATACTGTATGCATTGTAGCCTTGGAATTGATTGAAATCTGTTGATTCGCCCTGTCCTTATGGATTTTTTGTGTGAGCTACTATATGGAAGGATTTTGTGATTTCTTTTGTGATTTTATATAGACTACTAAAGAGTAAGTCTTTAAAATAGTTTGGTATTTTGTGTTGACTTGAATAAAAGTTATCATTTATTTTTGTATACTTCAGTTCTGCTTCTTTATATTTTCGTATTACTATCAGGGTTATTCAGAGCCCACCGAAATGTCACCCACATCTCTCCCATTGGCTGCACTTCGGTGAGTACAATTCGCTGACCCTACGGTCAATTCAGCATTCGACGCAGGGTACCCGAAGTGCAGCGAATTGACCCGCCGAACGCATACAAAAAAATCGAATTGATCCGAAGAAAGCCGACGACCCATCAAAAAAAGCCGACCAGCCACCGAACAAGGGTTAAAGAAAGAGAAAGAAAAACATTGCAACTTTTAAAAGTCGTTTTTTTAAAAAATTCTACATGAAAATGCCTGGGAATAATATATAAGGTCCTATGGATAATAATAAAAAGGTCTGTTACAGAAAAAAAAACTCCATTAAAAAAAAATCTGAAAAAAAAATTGCCGATAAATTCCTAGAAAATAAATAAAGAGACTCTTTGTTGCAAATGAAAAAAATAAATGGTTGAATAAATATTTCAGAAAAGCGGGGAATTTTTTTTACATTGAAATCTATGGGATTCGCCTGTTTAAACCTGTCTATCAAAACCACCAAAAATCAGGGCATTTCACTGACACTTCTCTCCAGTTTGGTGTTCTCTGAATAGGTTAACCATTACTTTTCTATGGGGATTTCACTGCCGTCGAAGATCACCATATTTTGCTGGCAATTCGCCAACATTTGGCAAATTGCCAGCTTTCTGTATAGCCGAATGGCCACGAAATTGCTGTTCAGTGCAATTTCGTGGCCAATTCAGTGCTCTTTGAATAGCCCCTTATATATTCTTATGGAATTCTCAAGATCAGTCTGTTTTAGCTGGAGCACCCAAAGATTGTAATTGTACGTCATAGTGTGCACTACTTAGCCATTTTTCGTTTTATTATTATTTAGCCCATCTTTACCGGTATCTCATCTTATAACTGAAGGGATTTTCCATATTCATGCACTGAGGCTATAAGCACATGCTTCCCCACAAGTGTCCCTGGACCACACTTGCTGACATTCCGTACAGTCAGGGCTGGATTTGCTTCTTAGGAGCCTGTAGGCACAGAAATGTGAAGCGCCCCCTTACGGCCCCCTCCTCCCCAACAAAAAAAGAAACATGCCAAAATGACCTTTTAAGTTTTGGTTTTGGGGAAAACATTTTAAAAAACTGAAAAAACTGTTTCTCTGTGAGATCAAATCAAAATAAGGGGCAGAATCTGTTGCTTAGTTGAGTTAGTGCAGCGGCATTGCTTGTTTTATATGTAAAAGCATATTTTGCCTCTGCCGTAGAACAGAGAAACAAAATAAATGTTGCATTTACTTTTCATTTTTTTTATTTTTTCACATTACATGATTGTGTTTGGTATCATTGTAAAGACCAGACTCTGACTTTTCCAATGACTCCTCATTTGTGTGGTGTACAATTCAGAGATGCAGGTTCCAAAGTCCCCTGTCTCTTCTCACTACAGTGCCATGGTCTAGGTTGTTGATGAAACAGTGCGTTGCATCATCAGCTCCACACTTGCTGGCAGTGTGGGAAATGAGAAGGTGAGTTAGCGCAGCATCAGTGATCACTTTATAATTGTAAGGGAGGCAGCACACGAGCATACTGTACTACATCCGTTACGGACGCACTTCTTCACGGGAGATATTGTGAGTACTGCGTTGAGTGCGTCCATAACGTCTGATGTCTCCACACCCGAGGAAAATACATGGCAGCATTGTTTCTGCATCCGTTTAGCTTTTTCACGTCGATGTTATTTTTGCGTCTGTGGCTTTATGCTTTGCCCGTCCGTGAACAAGTGCGCAGGTGCTTCGTGTGGTGTATTTAATTGACTCCTTTATAAAGCTACGACGGACATCAAACAGTACGGTCAAACGGACGCAAAATGTTTGCTAGTGTGCCGCCAGCCTAAACTGAGTAATAGTGTTGCGTGAGAAAAAAAAAGGAAAAATATTATTTTATTTGATCTTTCATTTTTATTTAAATCTAACCTGGTTATGTTTGGTATCACTGGAACGGCCATAATCTGGCCTTTCCAATGATACCTCAATTGTCTCTCTAGCTCTTAGGGCTCCAGAGACACAGTGGTCTAAATGAATGTAAAAGAAAAATTGTTACATAGGCGCATGCCTACACTGCCTATTTATAAATCCAGCCCTGCATACAGTTGAAGGTATTTAAACTTATTTATGCCAAAAGAGTGATTACATATCTCATGAACCCATGTGATTTAGTGTAATGTTCTCAAATACTGTAGACCCCAATACTCGTCTCCTGGTAGGATGAGCAGCTGCGAGGCTGGTCTGGCCTGAGCTCTCTGCATCTACTGGGATGGCTGAGGAGCTGCAACAATTGCAAGACCTTTACAGGTGAATTTTTGCACTTAATAGCGTCATATATTTTTTAGTCCACATAAAACGGGATCATTCTTCCATATACAGTTTGGCATATGCTCGTTTTTGACCCGTATTGCATCAAAAAGGCATCAACGAAAGACTTAACACTTTACGTAGAACAAAAAAAATGAAACGTGGCAGCTAAAGTTACCCATTGTAGTTTATGCCTAACCAGGAGTCAAGTCTTAAAATATTAAGGGCTATATGCGTGTATGTGTGCAACATAAAGGGACCCGAAGCCAATGCCAACAGGTTCCAGGAATCCTTGCATTGGGACAACAAGAAAAATATATTTATTTCACTGTAAATATTATCTACTTTGACTCTATTACTTCCAAAATGTGCAAAGCTTTATTTGTATACCAAGTTGGTATTAAATACACTATATTGCCAAAAGTATTCACTCACCCATCCAAATAATCAGAATCAGGTGTTCCAATCACTTCCATGGCCACAGGTGTATAAAATCAAGCACCTAGGCATGCAGACTGTTTTTACAAACATTTGTGAAAGAATGGGTCGCTCTCAGGAGCTCAGTGAATTCCAGCGTGGAACTGTGATAGGATGCCACCTGTGCAACAAATCCAGTCGTGAAATTTCCTCGCTCCTAAATATTCCACAGTCAACTGTCAGCTGTATTATAAGAAAGTGGAACTGTTTGGGAACGACAGCAACTCAGCCACGAAGTGGTAGGCCACGTAAACTGATGGAGTGGGGTCAGCAGATGCTGAGGCGCATAGTGTGAAGAGGTCGCCAACTTTCTGCAGAGTCAATTACTACAGACCTCCAAACTTCATGTGGCCTTCAGATTAGCTCAAGAACAGTGCGCAGAGAGCTTCATGGAATGGGATTCAATGGCCGAGCAGCTGCATCCAAGCCATACATCACCAAGTGCAATGCAAAGCGTCGGATGCAGTGGTGTAAAGCACGCCGCCACTGGACTCTAGAGCAGTGGGGACGCGTTGTCTGGAGTGACGAATCGCGCTTCTCCATCTGGCAATCTGATGGACGAGTCTGGGTTTGGCAGTTGCCAGGAGAACGGTACTTGTCTGACTGCATTGTGCCAAGTGTAAAGTTTGGTGGAGGGGGGATTATGGTGTGGGGTTGTTTTTCAGGAGCTGGGCTTGGCCCCTTAGTTCCAGTGAAAGGAACTCTGAATGCTTCAGCATACCAAGACATTTTGGACAATTCCATGCTCCCAACTTTGTGGGAACATTTCGGAGCTGGCCCCTTCCTCTTCCAACATGACTGTGCACCAGTGCACAAAGCAAGGTCCTTAAAGACATGGATGACAGAGTCTGGTGAGGATGAACTTGACTGGCCTGCACAGAGTCCTGACCTCAACCCGATAGAACACCTTTGGGATGAATTAGAGCGGAGACTGAGAGCCAGGCCTTCTCGTCCAACATAAGTGTGTGACCTCACAAATGCGCTTCTGGAAGAATGGTCAAAAATTCCCATAAACACCCTCCTAAACCTTGTGGACAGCCTTCCCAGAAGAGTTGAAGCTGTTATAGCTGCAAAGGGTGGACCGACGTCATATTGAACCCTATGGATTAGGAATGGGATGTCACTTAAATTCATATGCGAGTCAAGGCAGGTGAGTGAATACTTTTGGCAATATAGTGTATATGCATTGCTATACTCTGGCGATATATATAGATACACACGCATACACATTTTTTTGTAATATAAACCTGCTTGTCAGTTAAAGCCTTTAAGTGGAGCTGGGCCTCTTCAAAACAGAACATAGCAAGAAAACGAGAGCGCATATCAAATTATCATCACAAAAATATGCTCGCAAACACGCAGCTCCTCATCAAGCATTGAAAACGGCATTAATCAGTGTTTCATAGTTCATTACAGTCTGACTAATTTTTAAATCCCTCATGAAAGTTGATTAAATATCATCTGCACTCAGACAAACTGAAACTTTACCTTCAAAAAGAGAAACATGTCAGCAGAGACACCAATGAATGTAGCACGGGGAGATTCACTGCCGAGTTCTCTTCTTCTACTGTTCCGGAGAATTTGTCCTGTATGCTCAAGAACCTCATGTATCCAAAAGGCTGACAATCAATCAATCAATCAATTCAAGTTGGGAATCTTAACATCGAGTAAGAAAGTTGCGTCATTATAAAGGAAGCCTGAATAAAGCCGCTGTAAAATATTAAAGAAATATAAAATGAGAACAGAGTCTCTGCACAACTATAACTATTCACCACAGGGCCGCCGAAGATAGAGTCACCAAAGACTATCGAAGTGACCGCCGAACTGCAGAAAAAAAAAAACAGAACTCTGCTATTCTTATAATAGGTGGTTAGACCAATTAAAATTCATTAAAATGTGTCTAAATAATAAAAAAAGGTCCTTTGAAAAAAAAAAGTCAGGTACAGGATAAAAAAAACACCTGGTAAAAAAGTGTGAATCAAAAATTTTGTCTAAAAAATATAGAAGATACAAAAAGGTGTTCCAAAAGTAAATAAAAAGACGGTGAAAATGAAAAGAGTAAACGGTTTATTAAAAACGTGGATATTGTTTTATATTGAATCCTATGGGATTCGTCTGTTTAAACCTGTCGCACTGAATCACTGAAAACATGGACATTTCGGGGCAGTTTGGCATTCTCTGAATAGATTAACTATTAATTCTCTATGGGGATTTCACTGCTGCCTAAGATCGAAGAATTGTGGCGAATTGCACCATATTTCACTGTCAATTTGCCAATATGTGGTGAATTGACAGCTTAGTGAATAGACAAACTGCCACGAAATTGCACCGTACGGTGCAATTCAGTAGCAAGTGCACCCCTTACCGAATAAGCCCTTTAGTACTTTTTTCTGACGCTTAAGGTAAAGTCTTTTTTTCTTATCCTAGCTTCGCTTCTGCACCTTATATACGCCAATTTGTTCATGCTTGTTAACCCCTTCACTACCAAGTGATTTTTTAAAAAAAAACATTGTCAGAAACCAGTTCTTAGTTAATTATAAAATAATAAATATTTGTGCTTATATCCAATGTATTTCTTACTGTAAATAACCTATTTGGCCAGTAGATGGCGCCATCTACTGCCAAACTGAGTTAAAGAGGTTTGAGCAGCAGGTCTATTTTCTTCTTTTTTCCCTGCATTGGCTGCTGAAAGTCTGTTATTTCACAGCATTCAGCAGCTGATTTTACAGTTTTAGGCTAGGGACAGATGAGCGCATTTTCTGCGGCCACCGTCAAAATGTACGTCGATGCGTGCGCACGCATTTTTTCACGGAATACGCTTAAGTGGTCAGACGATGCGCAATTCTGGACGTATTTCATGACGATGGGGTGAAAAGAAGTCTAGGGAAATCCGGCTGTTTGAACGTTATGTTGGCCGCACACTAGCAGCGTCTGACATCTCCTAATCACGCACACACGCTGCTATGCGGCCGCAGCGCACTCTGTACGTCAGTACCAGCGGTTTAACGTTCTCGAAAAAATGCGTTCATTTTCCACTTGCGTTGCGCGGCCGGACTTTTGTGCGACCGTACTTCGTATATTGGCTGTCATTGCCCGTCATCTGCTGCTAGTGCGGCCGTGATTATGTGCGCCAGAACGCGCGTTCGCACTGCCTCAGTCTGACCCTAGCCTTAGGCTGAGGTCAGACCAGCGCATTTTTAACGTGCGTTCTGGCGCACTTAATCACGGCCGCACTAGCAGCAAATGACGGGCAATGACAGCCAATATACGAAGTACGGTCGCACGAAAGTCCGGCCGCGCAACGCAAGTGGAAAATGAACGCATTTTTTCGAGAACGCAGAACCGCTAGTACGGATGTACAGAGTGCGCTGCGCCCGCTAGCGGTGTGTGTGTGTTTTGGAGACGTCAGACCCTGCTCGTGTCCGGCCAACATAACGTCCAGACACCCAAAGTTTCCTGGTTTGGATTCGTAAAACATCACGCATGAAAATGCGCATCGTATGACCGTTTTCGCATATTCCGTGAAAAAATACATCAATTCGTTCGGACGCACTTTTTTACGTTCGCGTGTAAAAATGCTTTCGTTTGACCCTAGCCTTAGCTCTTTGGGCTTTAAGCCCCCATGGCGAAAACTTTAAGGGCAGCTTCTGTAGCCCTAAATTTCATTTGCTTTTGGCTACAGATCAGCATATCGAGATATCTCAATATCGGGCACCAGATGATGCATTTGAAGCCCGAGATATCTCGATATCGGTAATGAAGGGGTCAAGGACACTGCAATTTCAGAGCGTACCAACATAACACTGTTCAAGCGAGTTGAGAATATGTTGAACATAGACTTTTCTTAAACTGGTGGTGTCTTTTTTAATGATGTGACTTTCCTTACTTGACTTTACTATATTTGACCTAAAGAGGTCGCTATTTTCATGGGATACCATTGACTAGATTTACTTTGTTGCTGTTCACCTTTTGCCCTGGAAAGGACACCCCAGGAAATGTCCTATCTCTGATATCTAGATCTTAAACTGTAAATAAATTCCAGTTCTGGATTTCAAAGTTAAGTAAGTGTTTTTTGTTGGCGTTTCGGAGCTCAGGTTGCTTACGCACCGTCCAGTGCAGGAAGAGACAGTTTGACGCCCTGCCAGGCAATTCGTTTAATTGAATGTTCATTTCTGGAAAGAATTAAAAAAAAAAAGGAGGGTTGGTGAAAAGGATTCTGGAGTTGTAGAGTAGATCTTTTCATCATTTCTGGCACAAACCGACGCAATAATCACTAGATTGGACATGGATAAATAATGTAAGTGAATGCTAATATGGAGGGATAATGTCCACCTCGCAGTGTTTGACCTGCACTTAAAGAAAGCTCAGCTGTCACTAAAAGCTATGATGCATGGCAATTTTCTCATTCCGGCAATTGAAGAGTATGCAAACCCTTATCTCTATCAGTCACTCTCGTTGGCCTTTGACTCGGCACAGTCTCGCACCCAGAAGCCTACTAAATCTGCCGCTCTGCCAGGCTAAAGGTGATGATCAGAGCAAATGGATTTCTGTTTGATACTTCTAATGATAGTTTGTCATGCACAAAGAAAAACTCTGCAGCGGAGAGCAGAAAAAAAAACCCCAATGATGTCATGTTAGTCAAATGCCAGTTCTTAGCGGTTTTCGTGTTTTTTTTTTTGTTGGTTTGTTTAAACTGAAATAAACGTGTAGCTGCTGTGAAACGACATTAAAAGAGATTAATTTTAAATAAACAGGCATATTGTTTTGAAAAAAAACATACAATTAAATAGAGGACAAAAAGTGAAATGTAAATCCTGCACTACACAAATCGCTAGAGAGAACATAAGTCACAGTGAAAAACATTTACATGTCTGACAGTGGCGGCTGGTGACATTTCGAGTTGGTGGGGTGCCACACTGGAAACATGAATGTTTTTAATCATGAATAGGAATATGTCCATATGGCACTACTACTTCTAAAATATGTGAACGATCCCATAAATAGGGAATAAACGTTAGACATATTCCTATTAACAAGGCCAACAAAATGGCCATAAATTCAGTGATTACAAGTGTAATCCAGAAATTAGCAACAAGATGTATACATACAACATTATTCAGCAGCTCTCTGGGAAAAGTTAGTTTCTAACCTGCTCAGACATCAGTGGTGGCTCATCCATAGAGTCAGATGGGGCAATGCCCTACCATTTTTTTAAAATAAAAATTGTAATCAATATAATCTTTTCTAAAAAAAGTCTAAAAGTGAAAAAAGGTTATTTTATTATTATTTGATAAAAAAATTGCACTAATTATACCCATTTTATTCTGAGTATACAAAACTTCAGTGCATGAAAGGAAAAAAATCATGTTTACTATTGCTATTTAGCACGTTAGGCCAAATGTTGCTGTGCATTTTCTGTCATTAAGGTGTTAAGGCAGACACCCAGTGTGTTCAGCAGATAAAATCTACAGTCAAGCCTCAGAGGAGCTTGCTTTGGTCAGGATTGTTTAACGCTCATAAGAGCTCAATTAGCCATCAGCAAGGGACTTGATAACAGCTGTGGTCCGTGATTGCCAAGATTTCCAATAGAGACCTTATCAGATTTCTAGATGCTGGTCAAAGACAAATAATCACGTTATCTTTCTTTTCTTTTTACTCTGCCTAGCAACAGTTGAGGAGAAAATGATATTGCTTAAAGAGACATAACACAGTTTATCAATCAGGCACGTGTTAAATGACACAAAAAGCAGAAAAAGATTACATAGTTAAAAAATGTATTGCATAAAAATGGTAGGGCATTGCTCCTTCTGACCCTATGTTTTTTTTTTGTTGTTTTGTTTAAACAGAAATAAACGTGTAGCTGCTGTGAAACGACATTAAAAGAGATTAATATTAAATAAACAGATATGTTGTTATGAAAAAAAACTTACAATTAAATGGACGACAAAAAGTGAAATGTAAATCCTGCACTACACAAATCGCAAGAGAGAATATAAGTCACGGTGAAAAACATTTGCATGTCTGGAAGGAGAGGTGCGAGTGAGAATGTTGCAGATGAGCAATGCCATTCAACCGATGGCCAGAATTGCCTCTCGTGCATTTTTTTCATGGCAACATCAGTCACATGTTGGTCAGATCAAAGTCAAAGCTGCCATAGAGCACAGTAGTTGTTGTATTTTTTTTAAAATACATATCTTTTTTTTCCATTTAGCATTCCTCAAAAAGACTTCGGAAATATATTTTTTTATGAACACATAGCACATTTTACTATTTAATAAAAATATAATATGAGTCCAGGTCTCTAGCGTCGCAATGTAAATTTGCAATTCCCATCAAAATGAGGAGCGAGTCCCCAGCATTATTGTGGCCTGCAGGTCAGTGCATTCAGAATTTCAAAACTATAAGTACATCTCAGTGAATGTCATTAACAATATATTTCTTGGCTAATTATGTCCCATCTGGACTAGCATTTTGCTCTCAATTAGCTTCTCCATCAGACGGCCCACCCCATCATGATTGTTTCTCTTAAGAGTCCACCATGTCCTCTCCCAAGCAGTGATGGGGAGAGGTGGTGTTAGAAATTAAGAATTCTTGTGCCAAGACGGGCAATTTGTATGAGATTACAGATTTTTTACAATTTCATTTTAGCCAATATCTACAGGTACCACAGAATTCACTGCATGGTGTTACAATGTGTTCGATGAAAAGTGTAGACGTTTTTCCACTGAAGTCATCACCTGTGTCTGAACCTGATTTGCTGCTGTGCTTTTAATACCCCATGGGGAAAATAACAGTTTGGGATTTGACAGAAACCAAAATTTCATGTTGCTTATTAAATTCAATTATTAAGATGGTTCACAGATGAAAGACTATGCAGAATCAAGATTTTACATTGAGAGTTTTTCGGGGTTTTCTGCTTTATGTTTGTGGTTTTTTTATTTGCCTGATATCCCAGTTTTGGGGACCTCAGATAACCCTCACCCTCCAATCGCAGAGTCAGTGCTCAATGTATTACCGTGGGAAGTTAATCCGATGAATTAGAAAATAATTTGAAATTCATTCCCATAGTGTGCCAATGGAACTCTAGTGTGGTTACGGGTGATTTCCAAACATAGCAAGCCTCACTATTAGAGAAATAAGAAGATGGATGGAAATAATTATGGACTTTCACAAATTAGATCCTACAAAATGGAAAGTCTCATGCAGAGGAGACTTCCTTGGCTTTCCAGCTCTGATCACCATTTTTGGTGATAGCATACTGATTTGCCTTTTCTATAAAGGCATCAACGAGATCTGAGCAAGGATTCGCCATAGGGCAGGCCACTAGTCCACTAGTGCTGTTGCCCATTCTCATTGCTCTCCTATATTTGTTTTTTTCTCCATGAGCCGATGCGGTAATCCAGACATGGATCACTTACTCAAAGTGCCTAGAGTACCAGCTATATCCTCCAAATGAGGCCTCATAAGACAAAATGATCGATGGGGTTTCTACATCTCTCATACAGAGGAGACCTCCTCGGCATCTCAGTTCTGGCCGTCCCTTCTGGTTGATATTGGTCTGATTTACATATAGTAATGTCTTCTCTGTAATAGTTCCTTCAAGCTAAAACCTTATGAGACCTGATGTCAAGGTTCCCGTGCTCCATGGTCCCCGGCACCCGGCAGCAACATCCTCGCTGCTCGCTGGCCTGCCGCCGAGTGAAATAGATGGCAATCGCAGTCGTGGGTCAGTGACGCATCGGGGCACGGCGTGATGATGCGACAACGCCAGATTTAAAACCTGAGCTGTGAGTTAAGCTCACTACCCTGTCGTGGGTTTCCTGTTCAGTGCAATTCCCATATTTTCTTTTTGCTTTGTGTTCCCGGCTTTGCTTCCTGACTATTCTATTATATTAACTCTTATGTGCTCTGCTCCTTCCGTGTACTGACTCCTGGCATTGTATGATTACCCGTTCCAGCTCTGATTCCCAGCACTGTATGATTACCCGTTCTGACTCTGATTCTCAGCATTGTATGATTACCCGTTCTGACTCTGATTCCAGCATTGTATGATTACCCGTTCCAGCCCTGATTCCCAGCACTGTATGATTACCCGTTCTGGCTCTGATTCCCAGCATTGTATGATTACCCGTTCTGGCTGTGATTCCTGGCTACGTCTGACATTCTATTCCAGCTCTGACTCCTGGCAATGTATGATTACCCGTTCCAGCTCTGATTCCCAGCACTGTATGATTACCCGTTCCAGCCCTGATTCCCAGCACTGTATGATTACCCGTTCTGGCTCTGATTCCCAGCATTGTATGATTACCCATTCGGGCTGTGATTCCTGGCTTCGTCTGACATTCTATTCCAGCTCTGACTCGTGGCATTGTATGAGTATCTGCTCTGGTTCTGGCCCCTGGCTTTATCTGATAATCTGATCTGGTTCCTAATGTCGGCTTCCCCTGACTTCCTTTGTTCGGTCTCTATATTCTGTGTTTAGCAATCCAGCTATTCTAAAGATGAGCAGTGTAGGTAGATAGTGTTTTAGTGTAGGGATCATAGGTATACTTGACACCTGAATGGGGACACGCCATAGGGCACCCAACTAGTGCCGCTGCCCGTTCTCAGTGCTCTCATTAACTTGTTTTTGTTCTCCAAGGAAACTAATCCATGTCCATATAATAGGCATTTAACATTCAAACTGTCTGAAGACTGCACGAACATCTGTCCACATTCTCACTACTTGCCACCTTAGAAACAGTCCAGATCTGGAAATTAAATTCCTTTTGAAAAGACTAATCCAAAGTTTAACGTATAACCCAAAGATAAAAGGAGTGTGAAATTATCCTGCCAAAACACAGCCTTTTAAATTATCCACATTACAAGAAATGCTTCCACTACACTTTAAAGTACACATATTTTATATCGGTGACATTCTAAAAAGTGTTTCTTCAGGTTTCCATAGTAATGCTGTCCACCAGGTGTCTATAAATTCATTATTATTTATCTTTTTCGAGGGAAATATGTAGCAATAAGAATGAGTGATTCGTTTTGGTTTCAGAACCTCCCTTTATATTATTGTACATTGAATAAATATGTCATATAATATACTGAACCAGATGGGGGATTTCTATGAGTACGGGGAGACGGGCAATTTTTATGTGTTGCTTCTTCCAAACACACCATATCCCGCAAATCACCAACCAGCAGATATACACAAAAATGACATACACACACTATATGCATGCACACACATCTAGAAGTACAATACAAATAAGACATCATCATTTTCAACAGGGATCTGCAGCCAAAGCAGAACCCTCACCCTATCATGCAATTGATATCGTCCAATTAATATGTTTCAGCTGCAAAAAATGAGGTCATGTGACTCCCTGAATATACTGAATGAGCAGGTTTTTCCATCAATGGGTTTATATTTCCCTGATGGCACAGCGGGCATATTCCAAGATAGCAATGCCAGGATTCATCAGGCTCAAATTGTGCAAGAGTGGTTCAGGGAGCATAGCCATAAATTTCACACATGGATTGGCCACCGCACAGTCCAGACCTGAACCCCATTAAGAATCTTTGGGATAATGTGCTGGAGAAGACTTTACGTAGCGCTGCGACTCATCAATACAAGATCTTGGCCACAAATTAATGCCAGTCTGGATGGACATTAATGCTGTGACATTGCATGAGCTTATCGAAACGATGCCGCAACGAATGTGTGCCGCAATCACAGCAAAAGACAACACAACCAAATATTACAGTGTGTGATTTTTTTTTTATTTTGGGCAGGCCGTGTATAAACCCCATGTAATAGCATATTATATTCATCGACATTAATTCAAAGAATGGTGCCATTAATATGAATTATCAAGAACACGGCACTTAGTAGGTGCCCAGTTAATCGTTGCCTGGCCAGTGCCACCCACAGACAAAAAGCCCAACACATTCTATATGGGTTATGTGCAAACCACTGTTTATTTTATGGAATGACAATGTCCTCCAACCTATTTTAACTATTCGCTGTTAACTATGCTAGAAAACTTCAGCAGAAACTATGGTAGTAAAGTACAGTAAAACTATAGTGAATTCTCCATTTAGGGAACTGTCACTGTAGTTCATCGTACTTTTCACAGTTTATTCCACCATAGTTTCTGCTGAAGTTGTCTAACATAGTTCCCAGCTAATAGTTAATATAGGTTGGAGGACATTGTCCCCAATGAGACTGATATATGTGTATAAACCCATTAAAAAAAGTCAGAGTGGTACATGATGTAAAACTGATACATATTTTAATAATAATAAACAACAGTTGGCATCTTGCACAAAAATCGTTGTATTCTTCACAAAAAGTCCCTCAATCAGCACATTAGTCTCTCGACCGTTATGTTTATTCCTCTCCCTGTGTGTGTATTCTCAGTGAAGTCGATACTCGAGATGGGAGGATGCTGCCAGAAAAGTACGCTGTCTGAGGGACCCACTGGTCAGTGCAATAGAAGATCGACGCATTTCGCTTTTCACAGAAGGCTTTTTCAAGTCTGCTTTTCGGGAGTGCACCCTTTTTAAAGTTTTTCGAAGAAAAACTACTGGACCGATTTACAACGGTCAACACAATTTACAATGCGAAAATTATTTCTGTTCTTTGCATTAATCACAAGGATTCTAACGTTGATCCATTATTTACCTTTACACCAAGACAATGCGAGGTGGTTGTTACTTGACCTTGGGTCAATGGTGTCTTCAAAATCATTCAATGGTTTTTATTTTTGAATTAGTGTCACGCTTTGTAAATTAATTTATCTCTCCATAGTGTCACCAGACCCCAGGCCACTATACAGTTTGTGTGTTTTATGCCTGAAGTTTAGCGCTAGTGATTTTTTTTAGGCTTTTTTTTTTTTTTGGACTGGTTAATAGGAATGTATTTTGCTCTGTTCTCCCATTACCTCGTCCCGATCTTTTCCAGGTCAGTAATTTCCCCGCTCAGAGTACGCTCTCCTTAGACCGATATGCTGTCTAATTTAATGAGGTTATTTCTGCGTTATTAGCCTAGCTGTTATACGATACCTTATGTGAAATACCTAATTGATGTAAATCAAACAAGGCTTGCTGAAGGAAATCAAAATGATCTTTCACATTTTTTCTTTTTCTTTTTTTTTTTTTCGATACCAATATATATCTTGGGAATCTTCTATTTAACGCCGCCTCTTCCAGAACGGGTTGTGTCAGGATAATGACCAAAATAAATCTCCCTGGCTTTTTTTTATTATTATTCACCACATTAATAAGTTCAAAGGAGCTGAAACTGAAGAAATACGCCGGCATTTGGGTTTGCTGAATAAGCGAGAGACTGGAATTAGGCCGAAACTATTTAGTAGGTGGAGTTTAATTGCGCAGTTTAATAAACCCAACAGCACATTTTTATTAAGACTCTCATACAGAGGCCATTAAGCTTCAGGTTAATTCTAAAAGGTGTTTCTGGTCGTACTTAATAAATGAAGATTTAGATGCAGCTAAAGTGCGGTTATAGCTTATTAGGCATTTTAGTGGCAGGATATGCGAAGGGGCAGGCTTGTCAGTTTATTGTCAGGGAAAGAATAATAAGAACGTCAAGTGGCCTCGTTTTATTATTTTATATTTTTTACTGCTGCAATGTAGCAAAAGATTAATAGACGTACGTCAGACCGGCTGAAGCAGATGCTCGCACTTAAAAAGAGACTCCAAACGAAGGTCGGAGACGATAAAGCACTGGAAATGCAAAATGCAGGAGGAGTCCAGAGGTTCTGCAGCAGCTGCAGTCGCTAAGCTGCAAACCTTTTAAAAATCTTTATATCAAACAAACGAAGGAATACATTTTGCTACAGATACATGGCATGGTATGTGGTGAGTACAACCTTTCAATATGTGCTTCAGCAACACTCTTGCTGTTGGTGTTGAAAAGTTTCTAGTGTATTTGTAGATGCACGTTAACCGGGGGCATGATAGAGCAACACCAATATTTGCTGGTACTCCCATGAAAAAAGGTGTAAGTCTCAAAATGTCCGGCAGCTTTAACATCTTGCCGCAGTACCTTGTTGTCCACTAAAATATGCTGTGGTGTTAACAGTATAGGGAGTATTCAGAGAGTACCGCAATGTCAGCGGCATTCTGGTGCTCTCTCGTTCCCTGCACTTCGGGGAATCAAATTTCCTGAACCTGCGGTGAATGCTGGTCCCCAGAGTGCAGGGAACGGACCCGAAAATCCGCTGCAAAACCACTGAAAGAAAGCTGAAAATCCACCGGAAAACACATCCAATATGATCCGAAGTATCGGATCACTCGAAACGCCACAAAAAACACGCCGAACACGTCCAGAAAAAGTCAACGATCTGCTACACACAGTGCCGACCAGCCGCCAGTAAAAGCCGACAAGCCAACGAACAGGGTAAAGAAAGAAAAAAAAAGCAATTGAAAGTGTCAAAATTGAAACGCTGTTTGCAAAAACACTACAGGACGAAAATGTCTGGAATTTACATATAACGTCCTATGAATGATAATAAAAGTTACAGAAAAATTAAAAACCGCTATTTAAAAAAATTCTGAATTTTTTTGTGCTGAAAAAATGCCTGAAAGATCCTAAAAATCTATAAATAAAGAGACTTTTTACTGAAGATTCCAATAATAAACGGTTTATTAGATATTGCATAAAAACGGGAATATTTTTAACATTGAATCCTATGGGATTCGTCTGATTAAACCTGCTGAATGAAACCTCATCAGGGCATTTCACTTACATTTCTCTGCTATTCGGTGTTCTGTGACTAGATTAACCATTGCTTCTCTATGGGATTTTCACTCCCGTTGAACAGGCACCATATCTACTGGAAATTCGCCAAAATTTGACGAACTGCCTGCTTTCTGAATAGCCGAATGGCCACGAAATGGCAGCGTACGGGGAAATTCACTGTTCGGTGCCATTTCGGGGCCAGATCGACTCTCTCTGAATAACCCCGTGTGTATATAATGACTCCTAGACCCGTACACAAAATTTTTGTTATAGATCTTAAACTATAGAAAATTAATACGAGCTTCAGGAAACAAACCTCCTCTTATGTTGAGTACTTACCATCACATCAAGGGCTAGAAGTGGCTGCACAGCCACAATCGCAACAAAGCCACGATAATGGTGCTCCCATAGAACAAAATGGCATACTCTTTGGAACTGACACAGGGCTATTTCCAGCAAGATAGAACGACATGCCACACATCACATGAGTCAGTGGCGACAGGTGGAGGACCATGTCATTTCCAAGAATCTGTGGCCACCCCGGTCTTCTGAGCTTACCAACCCAGAATTATTTTATGGGGCTATTTGAAGGAACAATTAAGCTTTAGCATGCCCGTACAACGGACGGCTTAGCAGATAACATTAGGAATGAGATCCAAAACATTGATGGTGCAATATAGAGACGTGTTAGCAAAAACATTACGCTGCGTCAACATGTGCCTAATGGACAACAGTGGCCACTTCCAGAAGGTGCTGTGATGGGATGTACTCAACATCAGAGGAGATACACTATATTGCCAAACGTATTCGCTCACCCATCCAAATAATCAGAATCCGGTGTTCCAATCACTTCCATGGCCACAGGTGTATAAAATCAAGCACCTAGGCATGCAGGCTGTTTTTACAAACATTTGTGAAAGAATGTGTCACTCTCAGGAGCTCAGTGAATTCCAGCGTGGAACTGTGATAGGATGCCACCTGTGCAACAAATCCAGTCGTGAAATTTCCTCGCTCCTAAATATTACACAGTCACCTGTCAGCTCTATTATAAGAATGTGGAAGTGTTTGAGAACGACAGCAACTCAGCCACGAAGTGGTAGGCCACATAAACTGATGGAGTGGGGTCAGCAGATGCTGAGGCGCATAGTGCGAAGAGGTCGCCAACTTTCCACAGAGTCAATCGCTACAGACCTCCAAACTTCATGTGGCCTTCAGATTAGCTCAAGAACAGTACGCAGAGAGCTTCATAGAATGGGTATCCATGGCCGAGCAGCTGCATCCAAGCCATACATCACCAAGTGCAATGCAAAGCGTCAGATGCAGTGGTGTAAAGCACGCCGCCACTGGACTCTAGAGCAGTAGAGACGCGTTCTCTGGAGTGACAAATTGCACTTCTCCATCTGGCAATCTGATGGACGAGTCTGGGTTTGGCAGTTGCCAGGAGAACGGTACTTGTCTGACTGCATTGTGCCAAGTGTAAAGTTTGGTGGAGGGGGGATTATGGTGTGGGGTTGTTTTTCAGGAGCTGGACTTGGCCCCTTAGTTCCAGTGAAAGGAACTCTGAATGCTTCAGCATACCAAGACATTTTGGACAATTCCATGCTCCCAACTTTGTGGGAACAGTTTGGAGCTGGCCCCTTCCTCTTCCAACATGACTGTGCACCAGTGCACAAAGCAAGGTCCATAAAGACATGGATGACAGAGTCCGGTGTGGATGAACTTGACTGGCCTGCACAGAGTCCTGACCTCAACCCGGTAGAACACCTTTGGGATGAATTAGAGTGGAGACTGAGAGTCAGGCCTTCTCGTCCAACATCGGTGTGTGACCTCACAAATGCGCTTCTGGAAGAATGGTGAAAGATTCCCATAAACACACTCCTAAACCTTGTGGACAGCCTTCCCAGAAGAGTGGAAGCTGTTATAGCTGCAAAGGGTGGACCGACGTCATATTGAACCCTATGGATTAGGAATGGGATGTCACTTAAGTTCATATGCGAGTCAAGGCAGGTGAGTGAATACTTTTGGCAATATAGTGTATGTTTCCAGGGACAATCATTAATTCCCATTCATTGGTTTAAGATTTATAACAAAAACTTGGTTTTCGGGTCTATATGAATCACCCTGTATGTCCATCAATTCTATCTATCCATCCTTTACAAAAGGTTGCAATATTTACTGCATCAGCCTTATCGTATTAAAAACACAAATATAATATCTTACAGAAATGAATAAGCTTAATTCTTTGGTAATGTCAAAATAAACACCAGGGTCAGAAGCTTTTTAAACATTTACTTACACCTATTTTCCATGCATGCTGCCTTGTGAATGTACAACGACAATTTAAAAAGCATAATGGTGGTAATTCATGAAGACATGAGGTTACGCACAGTGAGGCAAAAAGCATTGTCCTGATGAGGCTATCCATGCAGCCAATTTCTAATCTATTTCTGCCACCTCCTGTTTTACTCATCTGCGACGTTCTAATGTGAGTCCAACTCAAGCCAAATTGTTAATGATTTCTGCCAATAGCATCCAGCTCTGTCAACAGTAGTCTGATTGCCAGCCAGTTGAGTCTTCTCAAGTTACGGCCTGGTTCTGTCCTGACAAGCCATTGACCTAGAATCACTAAGCCTCAAAATAATAATGATGATTGAGCCATGAGATTCTGCGATTGAGACACTACTGGGAAATAACAATCGAAAGTCACCATGAACAGTGGCAGCAGAGCAGACCCACGGTGTACTTGCCACTAAAAGCATGGGAACATGCACTTAGAAAAGACTAAAGAAAGATGTCAGACCCAAGAATGTTCCCACCACCCTACACCCTACCCATTTTCTCTCCTCTGTCCCATGGATGTTAAGTTCTTATGTTGAAAAAATGATCAATCCTACACCAATTTCTAACAGACATGGTATAGCTGGACTGGCCGGTCTGGGATGGTGAGACATGGTCAGATATATCGGCCATGTAGCACAGAAGCTGTTCTTTAGTCAAAATCCAAAAGACAAAAGATAGCTGTCTGCACCTCCTCAAAGGCTTCAAGCCCAAGAGAACATCAGTAATGTTGGACATCTTTCCTATGTAGTCCTTGAAAGCTTTGCCTCCAATGGTTTTATTCCCATAACAGATCCTACTTCTTGAGCTTTGATACATGGTCACCAATTTGGATATATTTGTGTACTGAACTCACATGTCCATTCATTGAGCTCCTGTGAGCTAACCTTAGAAAAGACTTAGGTCAAAATAACTGAATTGCATGAAAAAAAGAAAAAAAATCAATATAACCATTTTGTTTCTAACTATTATGACCGAAAATGTCATAGATATTTTTGAAGAATGGGGACTAGGATTTAAAACAGGGCGTGCGTGTTAGGTCCAAAAATGGCACAAATAGAATGCTTACTGTGAACCATCACAGTATATTTCAACATATAGATTTTTGCATTTAGCCATAGGTTTGTAATATCCACTAAAACCAACACTCTGACACTCTGTAACTATAACACTCATTTGAATAAATTACACACCCTAATCAAAACATGGTATAAATTAAGCCTCTATAGCAGGACGTAGTGTTAACATACACACTCCATAAATCAGATGCGTAGAGCCAATTTACAAGGTGAACACGATGTGAAATTTGCAGTCAGGTTCCTAATGGTTGTTGGTTTCCATTGACCTGTCTTATCTCAATAATTAACTTTATGTCATCAACGACTGGCTTTAAAATCCATAAGACAAAGGGTTCTTTCTTCTGCGTTTTTGTGGGAAGACATTCACAGGGCATGTAGAAAGAGGCCAGGACTGTACATTTTATCTTGTTTCTACGAAATATTCTGAGGGTATGCCTGGCACCCTATTCATTCAACAGTGGGGAGGTATTCGGTGGGCGATCGCACCATTACTCAAGTTATGAAAAGGTAGTATTTTTATATAAAGCCCAAACTTTAAGGCCAGATTCGTGAAGTAGTTACAAATGTAATCTTTGATTTCAAGATGTTGCCATAAGTTGCATTCGCTTCTGCAAAGATAAGGAGATGTCATATGCTAATAATGCAGATCCGTTTGAAATTGCGCAAGATAAGGCACGCTATCTAGCGTTTAGAACCTTTCATCCCAGCAATATCCCTGTAAAGAATAAACCAATACATGAAAAATGAACACATTTACATTGTTTTAACCTTCACAATCTCAGAAGAACGATCTTTATGCAAAATGGCAAATTTACCCTACCTTTTGTTAAATTTTAACAACACATCTCATGTTTCTAATGAATGGTATGAAAATATTTGAAAAGTGCTTGGTAGTAAAAGGGCTTCCTCTTTGATTATCATGGTAACCATTAGTGTCTAAATTGACAGATAACCTTCAAAAAGTTCCAAATGACTCCACCAAAGCGCATGTTTAAAAACGTTGTTAAACCTTTGAGGGTGTAATAACGTTCTTCTTTAGACCATTCATCGTATACTATGACAATACCAATTTAAATTAAGACATTTTGAAGCTATGGGAAAACAAAAACACATTTTGAAGCTATGGGAAAAAAAACACATTAGGAAACTAAGGAAGACTTTGTCTAACAAACTTAAACATTGGTAATCTTTACAGATTAACAGAAAATCAGGAACATGAAATGCAATGTAAGCAGTGGTGGATCCAGAGGGGGGCACAGGGTCATCTGCAGCATTGTCCACTTTTCAGTTATAAAGCAAACCATGATACAGAGATACAATGCTTTCTCATTCATATTGTCACGCTCACACTCAATAACCGTGGCGAGGTTCCCTATGGGCAGACATCTAACCCTCCGATCCTTAGAATGGTCAGGACCACTATCCCTATGACTCCCAGCCAGGGAGAGCAGGCACACCAGCAACAAAGAATATTACCCAGCAGGTTTCACAATAGAGTACGTACTGGAGCTCAAGGGGTTAATCTTGTCCACAAGTGGAAAGCAGCCTGAGTAGAACTTTATGCAGCAGGGGTCATAATAAACCTGGTCACATACACAATTCAGATTCACAACAGGCAGGGTTCTCATACGCTCTGGTTTGTCAACTGGGCAGATCGATTGGTATTCAGAGTCAGCACTATGCAGGACAGACATACATTCTGAGACAGCGTGGTACAAGAGAAACATATACTCAGTGTCTGCTTTAGGCAAAAAACTCATACAAATGGGGTTAGAAAGAGAGTGATCAAGAAGGCAATCCGGGTCAGTAACAAGCAGGGTCCTCATACAAGCAAAATCGGCAACGGAATAAAGAAAGCAGTGAAACTCAAGGAATACAACAGGCGATGCGGGAAATAACTCCACTTCAGGGCGACGACCTGTTTCTTGCGCCCTGCATTTAAGGCTGGCAACTCCGCGTCACTATGCTGAGCCCCACCTCTCCAGACGCAGGACAATCCGAAACTCCTGGCACCCAGCCAGCCAGCGATGCCGCCGGGTGTCCTGGCCCGGTACCGGGGATATGACACATATACAAGCACCACATGAGGAGATGAAGCAGTGCGTTGTTACTCACTGTTTCATCTAACACGTAAGCCACAGTACTGCTTGCAGAATAAGCGGGGTCCTTTAGACTCCTGATTCGCTATTCTGTAAACCCCAAAAAAAGAAAATGTTTTAAAATTCTTCTAAGACCGTGACATTGTCTGCTTTTCACTTATAAAGCAAACAACGTTGCTGCCATTACAAACAGAATACCAGCGTCTTAGCCAGAATTGGTAGAGTGCTCCTCCTGAAACTTGTGTCTGGATTCATCTGTCATGGTTCACACCGAGCCTTGCAGACAGCCAGACGAGGCCATCCTTTCAGGGACCCATCCTGAAATTTAACCCTGGTCTCCACCATTGTAGCCGGCATCTCTATCCAGTCAGCCAAGGGAGCTCATATGCTTCTGCTACTCTGTTAGGCCCTAGCTCCTCCATGGACTCTTCCGATACGGTGGTCCTGGGATCTAACCTGCAATGTGTGGACTAATCATCACACCCACCTGATGGCACTTTGCTGCCTATATATATATATATATATCCAACCTCCTCCAGAACTCCTAACTCTGGTGTCTGTGAATACTGAGTCGTCTGGTGACTTACCTGTCTGCTTTTGGATTTACTGTTCTGGACTTGACCTCTGCTTGTTTTACATTGCATGATCCTGTTCTGCTGGCCCCGACCTCTGCACCGTCTGACTACGTCTCTGGATTACCCCTGCTTTGTACCTTGTACCCGGATTTGCCCCCATGCCTACTCCCACTACAAAAAGGACATCACCCTCCTGGTCACTCTGTGTAGTGAGGTTCTGCAAGCGTGTTTGACATCTTCTGCATCCTGGGTTCCAACTCCTGTTACGTCCCTGAAACCACCTTGAATGTAAGTGAACTAATACAACTTACTATAATCTCTTACTGATCAATTTAGAATAATTTTCAGTTTTTTCTGCTGTTCTGTAACACTTTCTACTAATATTTTGTGGCAATGCTGAGATGACACAAAAAGATCAAAGAAGTACACCAAAACGGAATTGAACGTTTCCTTCTGAAGTCTAGCCAGTAGCCGCCACCCCCTTGAGACAGAAATGCATCTTTCTCTGTCATTCAGGAATTGCATCCCCATTATTTGTCTTCCAGCAAACAGGAAATCGCAAAGGTTGCGTAAATCTCTTCATGTTATACAGTTTGAAGAAATTCATTTGGAGTAACAATTCTAACTAGAGGTGTTATTCAGAGAGCAATTTCGCTTAAATTTTGGGCTCTCTTCAGCGCACCTCGGTGTGCTTCGGCAATTTCAGTTTGCCAATCCTGCTGTGAATTCAGCATTCACTGCAAGGTCCCCGAAGTGTGCTAAACAGGATCCGCCGAACGCCACTGACCACTGCTGAACGCCGCCAAAGAAAGCTGAGGATCCGCCAAACACTGCCAAACTGACTGCAGCACACCGCTGATCAACTGACGAATGCCGGGGAAAAAAAAGCAGATCAGCCGCCGAACTGGTAAAAAAAAAATAGAAAAATGGAACTCTGCTATTTTAAAAAAAGTGTTTAAAACAATAAAAAAAATGCATGAATAATAATAATAAAAAAGGTCCTATAAAAAATAATAAAATGGTCTGTTAGAAAGTAAAAAAAAACACCATTAAAAGAAAATGGGAATCGGATGTATCATTTATTTTTGCTCTCATGCGCTGATCTTTTTTTAGTTTCTCTTGGAATGTGCCTTACTTTATGTATGCTATTGTGCCTTCATCCGCTGGATCATACAATAAAACATTCTCGTTAAAAAAAAAAAAAGAAAATAGAAATCAAAAATTTTGCTGAAAACATCCAAAAAAATACTTTAAAAAATCTACAAAAATAAATAAATAAAAAGGTTTATGCTGCAAATTAAAAGAATAAACGGTTGAATAAAAAAATTTGAATAATGCAATTTTTTTTTACATTGAATCCTACGGCATTTGCCTTTTTAAACCTGTCGAACTGAACCACCTAAAATCTGAGCATTTCACTGACATTTCGGTGCAGTTCAGTGTTCTCTGAATAGATTAACCATTACTTCTCTATGGGACAATTTCACTGCCGCCGAAGGTCACCAAATTGCAGCGATCTGTGGCGAAATGCAACATATTTTGCTGGCAATTCACCAATATTTGGCAAATTGACTGCTTTTTGAATAGACGAATTGCCACGAAAAATGCACCGTACGTGAAGTTCACAGTTCAGTGCAATTTGGTGGCAAGTTCGGCGCTTATTGAATAACCCTTTATATCATCTTAAAATAAAATGTTCCAAAATCTATGTTTTAGGAAAAAAAGTTCTCAATTTATATCAAAATGACCCAAGAATTGAGGATCAGGAGGACTGCGGTCATTAGACTAGTACATGTTCTCTTTACATAATGCAGAGCAGGAAGGACGCGGCGACCACTAATTTAAATTACTCAATATTATTATTTTGAGGATATAGTATTTATCTAGGTTGAACGGGATGGACTGTGGAAATCTTTCTTCAGCATTTCCTTTACCACAACCCGATATAATTATAGATAAAAATACTTACAGGTGTCTCTCCAGACCTATTAATGGTTTTTGAAAACCTGAAACATCCTTTCTGTGTACGGTTCGCATGGAGACGTTTCAGAAATCTTTTCGTTTTAAGGCTTCCTCTGTTACGGCGTGACATTATTCCATGCGCGTATCACATGTAGTGCGGAGAGGCGATGTGGACATTTTTATCTAACCTGAATTTGAGCGACTTAAAATAACAGCCATTGTACTTTCCTGCCGTGCAAAAAAGTTTGAGCGTGATAACTTCCAGAAAAAGTGCAGCATCAGCCAAACTATATATTTTTTTATTTTATTTTTTTATGTTAAATTTGATCTCTTTGCTGGAAACGTATGGAAGGCTCTCACATTACCAGCCTGACAAGTAATTATCATACCTGCTGAAAGATTAAGGAAGATGGACGCGAGGCATATGGTACGGATCATGCCTCCGCTTGCTGTCTCTGCTCGAACCCGTTCGAATGAAGCTAGAATCACGTTGCTAAAATATCATTTGTTAGCATTTTAAACGATGCCATTCCCACTTTTGTTTTTGCAACATGGTGGTTTTTCGCCTTTTCTACATCCACCTGCTCGAGTCAATGGACAGATGGGAAAACGCATTCAGAAAATATGGTAAGCTTCACAAAGTTCATTAAGTTCATTAAACGAGCACTCTACTCACCCTGACCACTTTACATTTATAAAGTGGTCAGGATGTGTGGAGTGCCCCCCCCCCCAGCTACCCCGATCTGGCTATAAACATAGCTGAAGTGGAGGACTGTCCTTCACCACACCCAACGTCACCAGCAGCTGGGATTTTTGAATTTCCCACCTGCCGGTCAGTAGAGGTGTGCACGGCTGAAAAATTCATTTAATTTCAAAATAATTTCGTTTTCGTTATTTTGTTTTGTAATTTTGTTTTGTTTCGTTTCGTAATTTAGTTTCATTTCGTTTGGTATATCGGATCACTTTAAAACCCATTGTAAGTTGGGATCGATTCGAAGTGTGATATCAATTTGAATTTCAGATCTCTAAATGAAACCCCAATTAATCAAATCACAATTAATCAAATAAATATTGTTCTGTCTATTGGCTTGTGGTGCTGAATACAGATTCAGCACCACAGATCAATTTACAGGGATAGGGTGCTTTGTGAAAAAAGTCAAACAAATCTGTTTCGTTTCATAACGTAATTCGCTTTAGTACTACATGTTGGGTATCAATTCGATGTTTGATATCGATTTGAAGTTCGGATCACTAAATAAAAAATCAAATCCTGCTCAAGAATCATTTAATCAATGGTTCTCTTGTGAAACAGTGTAACAAATCAATTTCGTTATATGCCATTTCGTTTCGCTTTCGTTTGAATTCGGATTAAATCAATTCGTTATTTCGGAAGTACTTCCGTAATATGAATTAACGAATTTTCAAACTAATTGCAATTCATTAAAAAATGAATGCACACCTCTACCGGTCAGCAGATTGTTCACCAGTGATGTCGGCACACAGAGAGCATCACCCAACGTCACCCTCTGTGAGACCGATCGTGTTAGCAATCGGTCTCAGAGAGGCAGCTGATGGAAAGGATCTCCACATGCGTGCAGCTCCGATCCATCGACCTGCAGAGGTGCTACAGAACTTTTTACATAAAATGCACAAGTCCTGTTGAGGTGTGCAATATGCCATTCATATGCTACACAAGTTGCACGAGCCGAGAGACAAAAAAGTGAGTAAAATCTCCAAAAGAATGAACAAAATAATTCGGCAGAGGCTGTCGGCAGCCTCTACCCAATTATTTAAGGACAAAAAAAGGAACCTCTATTTTTTAGTGGTGTTCCTTTAAACTCATAGGTTTATGTGCACTTTACAAAATTCTCTACTTTATATCATAATTCTTCTGCTGTTGTAATGATGTGATGAGTCAAAGAGACCCCGGTGCCCCTTTGATGATGGATGTGAAACGCTGGCATGAAAGAAATTCTCACACGCATCAAGATTAGCGGCTAGAAAGCAAACAGATTGCCGGGCTGCGTGCGGTAAATAATATTAACGATTCTAAAGTAGGAATAAATACAACACCAGTATCCACTTGTCCCTCCTAACCCCAAATGATTATATTCTTAAGGGCTTAATTAGTAAACATTTGTTATTCAGATGAATTTAAATGCGGGCGTACAATTAAAATGGCTCACCGGGGAATTTGCGTTCCACAGGTGTGTCTCCTGTATGGTAAGCTAGATTAAAAGAACGAGCCACATCTGTCTGCTGGGGATGGAAATAGCATATTCCCAGGAAGGTAGGAGCAGACGCAGCTGCTGCAGCGATGCAACAGGAGTTTAGTCTGTTTTTGACTGCCGCGCAACCAACTGGACTGTGCTTATCAAATCACAGTGTGGGCTGTTTAACCCAGTTTAAACTGGGAGAGGGGGCTAGCTACGGAAATTCCTGGCCTGGATCAGATTGGAATATTACAGGGCTTATTTAATAAAATATTGTAGATAGAGTGGAACAGAATGGAATGGAGAAACACAGATCAACACAGTGCACCAGTACTACCCAGGTGCAATTTGGATTCGATATGCAATCATGGGGTGATTATAGTATTAACCCCTTCACTACCAAGTGATTTTTCAAAACAAAACAGAAACCAGTGTTTTTTTGAAAAATCATTTTTAATTAATTGTACAGTAAGAAATATTTGGGCATATTCCCATTGTACTTTTTACTGTAAATAACCTATTTGGCCAGTAGATGGCGCCATCTACTGCCAAATTGAGTTGCAGCTCGTGTTCCCTGCATCGGCTGCTGAATGTCCGATGTCAGGTCATCATCAGCTGATTTTACACACAGGGTAATTCAAAGAGATTCGAAAAGTCACCGCACGTTCGGTGACTTTTCATTCTCTTCAATTCGGTTCCTTTTGCCGATCCCATTTCGGTGACCCTGCGGTGTATTCAGCAAGTACCACAGGGCCACCGAATTGCAGGGAAAAGCTGCCACAAACCTGCCGAAAACTAACCGCAAAACCTGGCGAATGCACGCCGAAAACCCGCAAAAACACCTGTATTAACCTGCCGAAACACGAAAAAACCTGAGCAGGAGCTGATCGCAGCCTCCGGAAAAAGCCGACACCGCAGAAGAGGCAGTGAATAAATTAGGAAAACAGTTTACATGAACGATTTGAAAAGTAAAACGCTGTTTGCAAAGAAACTGCTGAGCGAAAATGTCTGAAATTTACATATGAGGTCTAGGGAATGATACTAAAAAGGGCTGTTACAGAAAAAAGAAGTAAACTTAAAAAAAGAAATCGGACTTTTAAAAGAAAAAAAAAAATCCAGAAAAATGCATAAAATATCCGAAAAAAATCTATAAATGAAGAGACTCTTTACTGCAGAATTTTATAATGAACAGTTTATTAGATATTGGATTAAAATGGGAATATTTTTAACATTGAAGCCTATGGGATTCTCCTGAATAAACTTGGCGAATTAAACCACCGAATGGCAGGGCATTTCGGGAACCTTTCACTGCTGGTTTATGTTCTCTGAATAGTCGAAGCATTGCTTCTCTATGGGGATTTCACTGCCCTCGAACAGACACCGAACAGGCACCGTATGTGCAGGCAATTCGCCAGGATTTGGCGAATTGCTTGCTCTCTGGATAGCGAATGGCCAAGAAAGGTAACCGAACGCTGATTTTCAGCATTAGTTTACCTTTCTCAAGCAATTCGGATCTCTTTGAATTACCCTGACAGTTTTAGCTCTTTGGGCATTATGCCCACAGGTTTATAACTTTGAGGACACCTTCTGCAGCCAGAGGCAAACGAAATTCGTTTGCAGCAAACAAATTTCATTTGCTTTTGGGCTGAAGATCTGCAGATCGAGAAATCTCGATATCGAGGCATCAGGTGGTGCATTTGAAGCCCGAGATATCTCGATCTCGGTAGTGAACAGCTGGGTGGAGTAGAGGTAACATCACTGCTCTATTACCATGGAGTCACAGGTTTGATCCCGGCAAGAACACCTCCCTAGTAAGTGTCCTTGGGCTAGGCACCTAACGGTGTACTCGCCACCCAGGACATACTTGAAAACCAGAGAAATCTCAATGTATCCTTCCTGGTAAAATCCTTTCTAAAAAAAATAAAAAAAGGATCTCTTGAAGACGTATTGCTGTTTGTACAGCCGCCATCTTTTGACCCCAGTAGGTGAAGCTACATGGGGCCATCATGCAGAGATGAACGACTGCCAGTCAATCAAAAGCACTGACTGGATGGGGGGGCTGTCCAATAGAAGGGCTCTTTGCTCAGTGCTGTCCCTCCATCTTGCGGCATGCCGCAGGGACTTGTGGGACAGTGAAATATTAAAAAGAATAACTCCCTTTTTTAAATTTATCGATGTCATCAAAAAATGCCAACACGTTTAAAATGAGCGATTCCTTGTCAAATAAGCCCAACTTGTTTAGGGCATGACAGCTGGTCTTTAAATCCATAATCTGTTATCAAGAAAGCAGGACTCTAGGCTTTATAACATGATCTAAAGTGTCTTCGTTCATGTCTGTCAATACTGATAAACGTCAACTGCTCCTTCTTAAGAATATCTAATGTCCAGGTACTACATTGTCTTCTGCAATCAATCGACTGTCAGCATTTTCTCTTTTCACATTAACATGTGGAAAGATATTTTCCATCCTACAACCCATGACGGATTTATCAATAGCCGTACATTCTACCCAAAGAAACGCGTTATCTGTTTTTCAGAAATATAAAATATTTTAGTCTATCATATTGATCCCTTTGACTCTAACAAAGGAAGAGTAAGATGGAAGATATCAAGTGTTCCCGGAGAGTAAACCACAACATAAACATTAAGAGAAAGACAATAAGACAGAAGTCTGCGTTCGTGTACGCCAGAGTTTGACAGTTTATTAAATCTCAAGCTTCCCCCCAAAATTTTTCAATTCTGTGTTTATTTCATGCTGTGCTCGCGCTAAAAAGAAGCATAATCTGTTGCTGAAAATTGAAGCAAAAATAGAGCTGTCCATAAAAGTAACCTTGATCCTAACCCTAAAACAAGAACAAATAGGAACCTAACTCTAGTCGTAACTCCAAATTCTAAACCTAAATCCTCACCCTGATTTCTAAGCCCAAATCTTAACCTTAACTTCTAACTCCTAACCCTAATTTCTAACCCCAACCCCTAACTCTAATTTCTAACCCCAACCCCAACCCCTAACCCTAATTTCTAATCCCAACCTCAACCCCTAACCCTGACTCATAACCCTAATATCTAACCCCTAACCCTAATTTCTAATCCCAACCCCTAACCCTAATTTCTAATTCCTAACCCTGACTCATAACCCTATTTTCTAATCCCTAACTCTTCTCATAACCCTAATATCTTTCCAACCCCCGAACCCAATTATCTAACCCCTAACCCTATTTTCTAATCCCTAACCCTGACTCATTACCCTAATATCTAACCCCTAACCCTAATTTCTAACCCTAATTTCTAATCCCTAACCGCGACTCGTAGCCCTAATTTTTAACCCACGCTATGGAAAAAAAGATGTTCCATTTTACCCCGGACTGTCCAATTTGGGCATGGCTGAATTGGAGCATCTATAATAAAGACGTGACTTTTTTACTGCATCATTTTTTACGCGGTGTTTTTTTTAACACATCCTGGGCCCTATTACATTCTTCGCGCATACGTTTGCGCGGGCGCAAAAACGCATTAACGCGAAGGGCAAAACCCTTTGCGCTGAACGTCATATTACAATGTCAGTGCAACAAACGCACATATATGTCTACCGCGGGTGAACCTGCGCGAACGCTGCACGAGTTTCCTGTACCTTGCACCTCCTATACTTAACATTGTGAGCGCAAATGCGTTTGTGCGCTGGTACGTGGATGGTATTACAATCTATGCGCAGTTTGTAACGCACAGCCTTTGCGCGCATAATTTTAGCAACTCCTAAAAAACAAAGCTGGTGTTAATGGCAAATTCTATCAACCTGGCCGAAACCAAATACACCAGCCCAAAAAAAAATACGCAGCAAAGTATAGTTACACATTCTACACATACCCAAACAATAAAATGGAGATGTTGTGCGTGCTTTTTTTATTGATGCAGCATATACAATATGTGCAGATTGACTTTGACAGGTGCAAAAACTTAACGTGAGACAACTGTGGTTCTTAATTCTGATTGGCTGAATCGCATGAACAAAATGTTCCGCACACTGATATCTGAGCGCAACGTTGCTACGGCGCGTTTATGGGCGTCCGTTTTACGCGCGTTACTTTTGAAAAAATAATTATGAAAAAATGTGCGAGGATTGCAATACCAGTGTTGATTTACGCCCGTTAACGTTTAACGCTTCGTGCAAAAATTTACGCATTGCGCATTCATTTTTGCGTGAAGTATGTAATATATATATATTTTTATTATTATTTTCATTGTTTCGACAGGATACCCTGCAATTTGATATTGAATAAGAAAGAAATGGTTAGATTCCGCGTGATATCACACAATATTGTACTGTGCTCGCAAGAAAGAAGTGCAAAGTCAGCAGAGTCTATGAATGCTCATAGAAAGTATGTGAAGCTGAAGCTTGGAGTGAACGATCTATCCTAAAGCTCAATATATTTATTTATTTATTTATTTATAAAGTATTTTAGCAGGAAGGATACATTGAGATTTTTCTCGTTTTCAAGTATGTCCTGGGTTCAATAACATTGAAATGTTACAGTAGGTGCAGAAATACAAAGTAATAAAATGCAAGATATATTAAAAAACACAAATATACAGATTAACACAGAAAATAAATATGTAGGAAATATATATTGTTTTCTCTGTATTCTGCATATGGGGGAAAACCACTAAAACAAACAAATGTAACAAGCTACAGTTGTGTTCAAAATTATTCAACCCCCAATGCTGTAAAGGGTTTTAGGGAATTTAGTGTACATTTGTAATTGTATTCAGAATGAAATCCTACAAGGACTTTTTAAAGAACCATATGCAACTAAAATGACATCAATTGGTTTTGTAATACAGTAGTGAATGTTTCTTTTGTGAATTCTTCATTGACACAATTATTCAAACCCTTAAAGACTACCACTCTGAAGAACAGAGGTTCATTCAAGTGTTTTCAATCAGGTATTGAAAACACCTGTGGATGTCACGGAGCAGCAATAAAGCATAATAAGCACCAATTAGGCAGCTTTAAAATGACTGTGATACTCAGCTCCTTCTAGACATTTACTGGTGTGGTTACAAACATGGTGAAGTCAAGAGAATGGTCCAGGAAGACAAGAGAAGAGGTGATTACTCTTCACAGGAAGGGCAATGGCTATAAGAAGATTGCAAAGATGTTAAACATACCAAGAGAGACCATAGGAAGCATCATTCGCAAAAGATAAATCCAGGTAAAGTATCCATGTAATTGGGCAGACTAGATGGGCCGAAAGGTTCTTATCTGCCAACATTTTTCTATGTTTCTATGTTTCTAAATTCAAGGCAAAGGGCACTGTTGAAACGCTACCTGGTCGTGGCAGAAAGAAGATGCTGACTTCGACTGCTGTGCGCTACCTGAAGCGTAGAGTGGAGAAAAGTCCCCGTGTGACTGCTGAGGAACTGAGAAAAGATTTGTCAGATGTGGGTACTGAAGTTTCAGCTCAGACAATACAGCGCACACTGCGTAATGAAGGCATCCATGCCAGAACTCCCAGGCGCACCCCCTTGCTGTCTCCAAAGAATAAGAAGAGTCGACTGCAGTATGCCAAAAGTCATGTGGACAAACCACAGAGGTTTTGGGATAGTGTTCTGTGGACTGATGAAACAAAATTAGAACTGTTTGGGCCCATGGATCAACGCTATGTTTGGAGGAGGAAGAACAAGGCCTATGAAGAAAAAAACACCTTGCCTACTGTGAAGCATGGCGGGGGGTCAATCATGCTTTGGGGCTGTTTTGCTTCTGCAGGTACAGGGAAGCTTCAGCGTGTGCAAGGTACCATGAATTCTTTTCAGTACCAGGCGATATTGGATGACAATGTGATGCAGTCCGTCACAAACCTGAGGCTTGGGAGACGTTGGACCTTTCAACAGGACAATGATCCCAAGCATACCTCCAAGTCCAATAGAGCATGGTTGCAGATTAAAGGCTGGAACATTTTGGAGTGGCCATCGCAGTCACCTGACTTAAATCCGATTGAGAACCTCTGGTGGGACTTAAAGAAAGCAGTTGCAGTGCGCAAGCCTAAGAATGTGACTGAACTGGAGGCTTTTGCCCATGACGAATGGGCGAAGATACCCGTAGATCGCTGCAAGACACTTGTGTCAAGCTATGCTTCACGTTTAAAAGCTGTTATAACTGTAAAAGGATGTTGTACTAAGTACTAAGATTGAATGTCACTTGGGGGTTGAATAAAACTGATAATGATGTGAGCACAGAAAAGACATTTGTGCTTATTTCATTATAAATGTTATGTTATATTTGTCTGACCTACACGTGCCTCTTTGATTTAATTGTAAGCAAGATGACTGAATGATCAAAATCAATGTCAAACTGGCCAAAACACTCAATTTCAGTGGGGGTTGAATAATTTTGAACACAACTGTATGTAAAATCTTTAAAGTACGTTTTAGTGTGAGAGTTTCATACAATAAAGTAGGAAGAAAACCAGGATAAATTCCAGATACAGTCTTCGGAAAACACGGTGTTCATCCCCCACAATACAACCCTCATCTAAACTTTACCCCAAACTAGGTGCCCTGTACAGAAACAAATCCTGCCTGAGCCCCGCGGTAAGAACGCAGATTGTACAACAAATGCTTATGCCGGCTATTGATTACAGAGATGTAGTGTATGCAGCCGCCCCGCAAACACACCTCCAGAAACTTACTACATTGTATAACTCCTTCTGTCGCTTTGCATTACAATGTAACTACATGACCCACCATTGTGACATGTTAAAAGAGCTAAACTGGCCATCGCTGGAGTCTAAACGCACCCTTCACCTTTCCAGCCTGGTGTTTAAGAGCATTACTGGGAAGCTGCCACCCTACCTGAATAGACTGCTTCTCCCAGCAGTTCCTTCATCCTATAACCTCCGATCCAGGACCAGCACCTTACTTGCTATACCACAATACAAAAAGACAGTGGCTCGATCCTCATTTTCCTACAGAGCACCACAATTATGGAATAACCTGCCAGACACCATCAAATCTTCCCCCGTCTTAAGTCACTTAAGAGCTCCCTATTAACATACCTCAATACGGAATGCACCTGTAAACATGTAACATAATGACTATTTCCTACATATTTATTTTCTGTTAATCTGTATATTTGTGTTGTTAATATCTTACATTGTATTACTTTGTATTTCTGTAACTGTAACAATTCAATGTTCTTGAACCCAGGACATACTTGAAAACAAAAGAAATCTCAATGTATCCTTCCTGGTAAAATCCTTTATAAATAAATAAATAAATAACCCACGGTGTTTCACAGGAATGCGGCCTGAGTTTGTTGTAACTGCCTATATCCTGTAGGAGATATTGTAATTATTATTATTATTTTTATTTTTTTTTGCTGTTCAAAGTTGAATTCGTCGGAGCTTTGAAAATGAATGTTAAAATAATTACCGCAGACAAGTAAGAAACCAATTACATACATATGGTCTCTTGGCCACAATAAGCCGTACCAGCCCAGGTCGGAGAATAGGAAGTATTAGTACAAAGGGTCATGCTCTGAGGCTAGAGGTTAGGATGCTCATGGGAAATTGATGAACTGCTATACAGGGAGCTGCTAGATTCGCTCAGAAAATGTCTGAAAGGAGGAGAAATTATTATATGATGTTAAAAAAAACACAAAACAAAAAAAAAACTATCAGGGTTATCCAAAGAGATCCGAATTGCTTGAGAAAAGTAACCGAATGCTGAAAATAAGCGTTCGGTTACCTTTCCTGGCCATTCGGCTATCCAGAGAGCAGGCAATTCGCCAAATCCTGGCGAATTGCCTGCACACACTGTGCCTGTTTGGTGCCTGTTCGAGGGCAGTGAAATCCCCATAGAGAAGCAATGCTTCGGCTATTCAGAGAGCACAAACCAGCAGTGAAAGGTTCCCGAAATGCCCTGCCATTCGGTGGTTTAATTCGGCAGGTTTATTCAGGAGAATCCCATAGGCTTCAATGTTAAAAATATTTCCGTTTTAATTCAATATCTAATAAACTGTTGATTATAAAATTCTGCAGCAAAAAGTATCTTTATTTATAGATTTTTTAGGATACTTTAAGCATTTTTCTTATTTTTTTTTATTTTTTTTTTCAAGTTTACTTATTTTTCTGTAACAGCCCTTTTTATTATCATTCATTGGATTTTATATGTAAATTTCAGACATTTTCGCTCAGTAGTTTCTTTGCAAACAGCTTTTCACTTTCACATTCATACAAACTGTTTTGCTAATTTATTCACCTCCCTCTGTCTGCGGTCTCGGCTTTTTCTCTGCTTTTTCCGGCGGCTTCGCTGCGTGTGATCGGCTCCTGCTCGGGTTTTTCCGGCGTCTTCGACGGGTTAATCCAGATGTTTTTGGGGGTTTTCGCCGTGCATTCGGCAGGTTTTGCGGTTAGTTTTCGTCAGGTTTGCGGTAGCTTTTCCCTGCAATTCGGGGCCCTGTGGTGTTTGCTGAATACACCGCAGGGTCACCGAAATGGGATCGGCAACACGAACCGAATTGAAGAGAACGAAAAGTCACCGAACGTGCGGTGACTTTTCGAATCTCTTTGGATAACCCTGCAAATCTAACTCTTCTCCTACATCCCTTCCTCAAATGAATCTGTAAAATATTAAATCTAATCATCCTGTAAGATATAATGGCAGTATGAATCACGCTCTAACATACACAGGTAATTAACAGCCTTTCTTTTTTTTAGGAAAAACACTTGTAGGTTGGTTGACAGCCTTCCTATCCACGCTACAACTCCTCATCTCTGAGCTGGGGATAGAGAGGAAAATAATTATACACTGCCTGTGTAAAAAGTATTTAAGAATATTTTTTATTTCAAAAAACTCAATTCAACATAAATTTTTTAAAACGTTTTTGCCTTCTCCTAAGTCAGCCATTCTTAAATAAAATAATAAAAATAATAATAAATAAAAATATGTAGCATTTTTTTTACTAATCTCCCGTTTAGATGAAATCTCAAAACCTAAAATAATAGTTTTTAACCCCTTCACTACCAAGTGATTTTCCAAAAAACCTTTGTCAGAAACCAGTGTTTTTGTTGTAAAATCATTTTTAATTTTAAAGTAAGAAATATTTCAGCTTATACCCATTGTATTTCTTACCGTAAATAACCTATTTGGCCACTAGATGGCACCATCTACTGCCAAATTGAGTTAGAGGTTTAAGCTGCTGGTCTATTTTCTTCTATTTCTCCCTGCATCGGCTGCTGAAAGCCCGATATTTCAGAGCTTTCAGCAGCTGATTTTACAGTTTTAGCTCTTTAGGAATTATGCCCCCAGGGCTAAAACTTTGGGGGCACCTTCTGCAGCCCAAAAGCAAACGAAATTTGTTTGCAGCAAACAAATTTCATTTGCTTTTGGGCTGCAGATCAGCACATCGAGATATCTCGATATCGGGGCAGCAGATGGTGCATTTGAAGCTCGAGATATCTCGATATCGGTAGTGAAGGGGTTAAAAATCATTCATTTAAATGAGATATTTTGCTTTGGTTCTTAATTAAAAAAATTTCCATAAATGCTCCCCACAGTTTGTGAATATTTCTTGACACTACGTGTATATATTGGGGTTTTTTGGAGCTCCTAGGGCAGCACAGAGCCTAAATGCACCCCTGAATCGTTCAATAGCTACAGTTGCAAGATCTTAAGACCTCCGCGCCACACAGGCAGGTTCAGTAGCCACACCCAGGGTCCACCATCATCTGTTAAGATCCACATGTGATCAGAGATTAACGATCCGTGCCGCGGCGATGCGGACGTTGATATTGTTTTATCAATATAATGTATTGTTCTAATTATTTTCTCCAAATCTCCAAGAAGAAAAGTGAGAAGAGAAACCGGCATATCGCGCTGCTCATCCTTTTGCTCGCATTGTATGTTCAGAGAAGGGCAGAAGACGTGGATGGATGAATCATAATAGAAGACGAATGTGTTTCATTTGATAGGACGCTGTAAAAAAAAATAAAAAATTGCAATAACACACAAGAGCTTCTGTAGGCGACGAGTAGCTGGTCTTTGTGCAAAGTGTGTGTTCGACCACCTTAAACATACATTTATCAACTCCCCGTTTACTTAGACGGAGAAAATAACACGTAGAAAATAAAAATCTTTCTTTTTTTAAGGGCATTTTGAGGGATTTAATGGATCCATTCGCTTACGACGGCCACACCGGAGAGACGTGTCTATGATCAAGGACACACAGAGTCCACGTTGCAGGGCTTGATCTTCCATCTGAAATTCAGTGCAATTAGCCCCGTAGTTAAACTCCATGCCAGTCGTTTTATTCAGCCTGTTAAAGTCCAAATCTGAAAGCTCTAATAAGACTGAAATGATTTGCTTGGAAATGTCTGTCTATTCTGCAATTACATTATGGAAAGAGAAAAAAAAACGATGTGTGAACATTACAATTAAGTTACCAATGATCATTAAATTTTCAAAATACACACGCAATGCTATAATGTGTAGTCATTAAAGGCAGCTCCTTCAGAAGATGGGGGTGGGGGGGATGATCATGATGGTATGGATTTAGATACGAAGTACATATGTCTGGAATAAAACAGGAGAGCGGATCAATAGAGGCTATAAATTATACATGCTCAGCGGTTCTTTCCCCCATTACAAGGGAAGGTCAAACACAAAATTACTCCTGCAATATCACTTCGGAAATATCTTAACAGCTGGTAACGACAGCGATCCGAAAACTAGGAGAGGTGTTCTGAAAACCATGCCAATCAACAATGTGGCACGGCAGAGGGAGGCCTATTAGTACAAATGGGGCTGCAGTAGATCTGTCCAACGGCAGGTGAACCGTGAGTCCCACGATGCTCAGAAACCATCTCAATGGGAGATTATCAACAAGGAGATGGCATCGTGGGTTTTCCATCTACACAGGTTTATTGCATTTTTTAATGTGTAATTGTTGTATGTTACCCTATGGACCTGATACATGGAATGAAGAGCCAGGTCAGTTGGATTGGTCTTGATAAGGGCGAGAGAGTTTTGTCCGTCCTGGAAAACCCGACCAAGCCAGGAAACAGTAAGCAAGAAAGCCATGACCAACATGCCGAATCACATACATCTCTGGCATCGTGGGTTTTCCATCTACACAGGTTTATTGCATTTTTTATGTGTAATTGTTGTATGTTACCCTATGGACCTGATACATGGAATGAAGAGCCAGGGCAGTTGGATTGGTCTTGATAAGCGCGAGAGAGCTTTGTCCATTCTGGAAAACCCGATAAAGCCAGGAAACAGTAAGCAAGTAAGCCATGATCAACATGCCGAATCACATACCTCTCTGGTTTAAAACCTCAAAACAACCCAGTAAAACCATCTACTGACTTGGATCTGGCAAAGTCTGGATATGTCAGAAGCCACAGGCGTAGAGACATGGCTCAGCTATGGACGCTTCTAGTTCAAAATGGCGCATGATCTAGCTTTAATCACAATCTATAGAGGCTTGCCAAACAGTAACTCTTACTCTCTCTCTCTCTTTGGCTTGACTTTGCGAATGAAGCTCAGAAGCTCTAGTTCTTATTTTCGCACAACCCTAGTTCACTTTATTCGCGGTTCCTAAGCGCCGGACTACTGGTGGGCACATGAATTCAGATTTTCTCATGCAAGGCTTGGCACAGATTAGAATTCTGGATTCATGACCATATAGCACTATATGGCATATCGTGCTGGAGAATTATAACACCAAAAATAAATATTCTATGTCCTGATTAAAAAAAAAATGCTTTTAACAGATAATCACACCACAGTCAATACACGAGGAGATATTATAGGAGTTACTTGCAAAGAGGTAGAGAACAGGGCCGAATTAAGATTTTGATGGGCCCATCTTTGAAATTGCGTGAAATAAAAACATGTTTTATGCCATATAATACGGCAGATACGTGTAGATATATATATATATATATCTACACGTATCTGCTGTGAATGCCCGCGCCAGCCAGTCTCAGACACTTGGAATCCAAGACATTGAAAAGGTGGGGGTGGCTTCAGTCACAGTACAATTGATCCACAAATGCTAAAAAAAAGCACGTAATATCACTTAATGTGTGCATAGGCATCTCTAGGGGGGCCAGGGGGGCAAATGCACCCGTAGGTTATTCCTTGCCCCCATATGCCCCCCCCCACCAGGGATCAGCATCCAGCTTCCTCACATCTTCGGACCACTGTATCTTCGGCCCTGTGCGTCAGACATGCTAGATCTGTGTCATTGGAAAGGGCAGAGTGTGGCCTTTCTATTGATATCAAACATGCCCATATACCATGTAAAGACAAAATCATAAATAATAAAATAAAACCATAACAAATTTTTTCACAGGGTGGAAATGGCTCAGCAGTGATAGGGTTAATGGTCAGACTATATGTTACACTGTGTATTACTTTAGTTTTTGTCTTGGTTTAGGCTAGGGTCAGACTAACGCAGTATTAACGTGCGTTTAGCAGCACTAAATCACGGTCGTGCTAGCAGCAAATGACGTCCAATGCCGGGCAGCATACGAAGAACGGCCGCACAAAAGTGCGGCAGCGCAACGCAAGTGGCAAACGAACGCATTTTTGCAAGAACGTGATACCGCTAGTACAGACGTACAGAGTGCGCTGCGTCCGCTAGCGGCGTGTGTGCGTGATTAGGAGACGTCAGACGCTGCTAATGTCCGGCCAACATCATGTCCAGACACAAAAAGTGTTTTATTGATGATCCGTACAAAATCACGGATGAAAATGCGCATCGTATGACCGCTATCGCGTATTCTGTGAAAAAATGCGTCCATTCGTTCGAACGCACTTCTTCACGGACAACGCGAAAAATGCGTTAGTCTGACCCTAGCCTTAGTTGTATATTAAAGGTTAATGGGCAGGCTTCATTGCTCACAGTATTCATTTTATTTTTTCATTTATTAATGGCATTCTAGGAGTTAATGGTTAGGCTTCATGCCTCACAGTGTATATATTTCACGTTTTCTCTTGATAACTGGCATTTTAGGAGTTAATGGATAGGCTACTTGCCTCAGAGTGTATTCATTTCATGTTTTCCCTTGATTAATGGCATTTTAGGGATCAATGGGTAGGCTACATGCCTCAGTCTACTCATTTAATGTTTTCCCTTGATTAATGACATTTTATGGGTTATGGGTAGGCTACATGCCTCACAATGTATTCATTTAATGTTTTCTCTTGATTAATGGCATTTTAGGGGTTAATAGGTAGGCTACATGCCTCAGTGTATTCATTTAATGTTTTCCCTTGATTGATGGTAATTTAGGGGTTAATGGGTAGACTACATGCCACACTGTTTATTATTTTTATTGTATTTCCCGGCTTTAATGGCATTTTAGGGGTTGTTATGGAAGTTAGAATCTAACGGGTCTCTTCATCTTTCAATCCTTTGCTTTTTGTCACGTTTCAGGGAATCCGTTTCGCTGAAAATATGGTGAATTCCCGATTTAGCGAATGGTTACCATAATTTGTGAAAATTGGAGTCACTGAAGCAGTTATCGGACATTGGCGAAAAACACCGAATTGCGGCGAATAAAACAATGAATTTATGTATCAGGTTAGTGCAACAAAAAAGTATCATGGCATCACATTACTCTGGGGTTTTGGAATATTATTTATATATATTTATTTAGTTTCTTCAAGTTGCATGATTTAGTGGTGAAAATTATTAGTGCCCCCCCCCCAGTTTTGCTTGTGGTATCTTATGTACCCACCTATATTTTGTTCCTAGAGTCGCCACTGAATGTGTGCACATGCTATTATTTAACAGGTATCGTTAAGTGTTTTAAGGAAGGGTTATCCAAACTGTAGCCCATTTCATGCCAGGCCATGGGTTGCCACCTTGGACCTTTTGAGTTAAATTTCTGTAAAATAACACCCGCGAGCTCCTTCAACTCGAGTCACGGTTACATCAAGATTAAACTTTTTTTTTTAATAAGTAAAATACTTAATTTCATTAATCTCTTTAACAATACCAATATAATGAGCCATAATATTGATTTCTTCACTTACAATTTAAAAGCTCTACTTCTTCCCTTAGAATTAAATGCTTCAAACCGACGCTCAGGCCTTTCTCAGTCACATCTTTAATTTAGCTGTTATAATTAGGCATTAACTGGTGTCAGTGGTATAGCCAGTAACAGGCCATTCTGTTCTGCTTGTCTTGATTATCACACTTTAGATGTAAAGTAAATTAGAATGAAAGGATATGCAGTCCAATTACAGATAAAACCAGCAAACTACACTGGGGTAATTAGGTGCCAGGATTATTTTTCAGAGATTTTGCATCTCTAAGGGCATTTCTTGCGGGCTACTATGCTGAAGTCAATACTTCTTGGAGTTACGAGTATAGGTATAAAGTAACTTTAAAAAAATAAATAAATAATAATAATAATAAAAAAAAAAGGTTTCCATGCACGTATTCCATTCCCCCGATGGCCGAGCACAAGCAAGGTTGTCTCTCGTTAAGGAAACTCTATTTTATGTTAATGATAGGCTTTATGTTTTGCTTGACATAAATCTAAATATTCCAAACATATTGATATTTTATAACTGGCAATAAAAAAGATAAATGCGTTTGTGATAACGTGCAATACACCTAGTGAAAGATTAACTATAAAATGAAGTGTCAGATTTATTCCAGGCCCATTGGCTTAATTGTGATTTTGATGCACTGGAGTTTTCATGTCTCGTTTCAGGTACAAAGTCACAAACTCTCTCTTTTTGTGTATTTCCTGTTGGTAGTATTATTTACACCTAAACTAGGTGTAACAAGTTGGATAGGGAATACCAACAGAACATTCAGGATTGTAGTATTGATCCGTTGGACCAGGCTGTTTTGGGGCTCCAAGGGGATGACCATTGTGGTGGGAATTGTAGGACTATGGGGTACAATCTTCCATACAACAGTGCTCAATGTTGGAACTATGGTCCTCTAAAGTTGCAAGTAACACTGCAAGTAGGGTTGTCAGAAGCAGAGGGACCTCAAACAAGCAGGGTTAAGATGCTATCCATGGGAAGGCTTGTATCCAACTTCCTACAAACTTGGGTACTAAATTCTGAGTCCCACTGTCAATGCAATGCCACTGCTCATCTGAAAGGTGCCTGTCACTGTCATATACTGTACCTGTTAGGCCCAACTCTAGGGATGTGGGTTTCGGAATTTTGGAATTTTCACGAAATTTCTGATTCGTGCATTCGGATTCGGCCGATTTTCCAAAAATTTTCGGACCTGAAAACGGCAGATCCCAACAAATTTCCGAGCCGAAACGAAAACTTTTTGGAATTTTCGAATGGACTAGAAATGTATAAAATCGAAAATCATTTTCGTTCCATTCGTGATTTCGGCTCCATTTCAGTAATTTCGGACAACGTATTTTTCGGTTATATCGCGGATTCTGTAATTTTCTTTGTATCATTCTCATCTCAATGTATCCTTCCTGGAAAACCAGAGAAATCTCAATGTATCCTTCTTGTAGAACCAGAGAAATCTCAATGTATCCTTTTTGGAAAACCAGAGAAATTTCAATGTATCCTTCTTGTAAAACATGAGAAATCTCAGTGTATCCTTCCTGGAAAACCAGAGAAATCTCAATGTGGAAACCAGAGAAATCTCAATGTATCCTTCTTGTAAAACATGAGAAATCTCAATGTATCCTTCTTGTAAAACATGAGAAATCTCAATGGCAGAATTATCGTATCGACAGAAATATCGGATCCGAAAAACCATTAGTTTACGTCAAAACGAATAGACACTTTGAAACGAGGAGAACAGACGTTCCGAAAAACACGAAAATTTCCAAAATCACGAAAAAAAAAGTCGATACGAAAAACAAACTGAAACGGAAATCGGCCCAAATGAGCCGAAACGAATATTTACAAAATCCGAACGAACCAAATCGAACCGAAAAAAATCAGTGCACAAGCTCTGAGCTCTGACAGGCCTCAGGATAGTCATGTGTCTGGACCCTGACAAAATTGCAGCCAGCTTGCCTCATACAGAAATTATATCATTACTCTTCTAATTGAGCAAAGAGTGACCCCTGAAACCCTTTACTATAAAAGAAGCCACCACACTCTTCTCCTTGCTGCAATATTATGGCTCAGTTTCCCAAGGAACAGTTTCTTGTATCTATTGTCTTCTAGCGTAGCTGACCTTGGATTTGTGACCTGACCATTCTCCTGTGCTACCTGCTCTGACCTTGGCTTTATGACTCAACCACGCCCCTGTGCCACCCATCCCAACCTTGGCTTCGTGACCCAATCATCTTCTTTTCTGCACTCCCTGTCTGTGACATTTTGGGAGTGGGACCTCCATGACCACCTAACACCAGCCACCACTGGGGTGACCATGACTTTGACCTAGATCAGACTGTGATCAGAGAGGCACATAAACAATTTAAAAAGATAGATGAAAGAAACTGATCTGGACATATTACAATGTGTCATATCTACTCTCCGTGTCAACGTTTTGCTCTTCCAACCAATTTGCTTTTTTGCAGACAATCACTCTTGTGTCTTGGTTGGTTCTTGTTTTTGATGCCTCTCTCTGCTAAAGACAACCCAACATACCTTTCCTCCCCTGATCTCAACTTCATTAAGACGATAACGCTGTCTCCAAGGCTAAAGCTCTCGTTCATAAAATGCCTACTCTCCGGAATTCACACGTTTTTTCCATCAAAGTGCCTGAGACCTCGGCAGTGAGCAGTCCAATGGGGTAGGACTCCTGTGTCGAATCGGCTTTACAAAGCCCACACAGATCACTGAAAAATACCTTGAACAGGTCCCGACATAAATCTTTGAGTTTGGCTTGGGGCATCCCTATACAAAATATAGAAGGATTCTCATCTGATTCAAGATCAAAGCGTGTGACATCAAAGTTCAAACCTCAAACCAATTTCTGGAAGGCATCAACTAAGCTTCTAATAGGACCTGGGTCAATAAAATGAGCAGCCACAAACACAGACAATCCAGGCACACAACTCATTCAAAGAGACACACAGAAACGAAGAGGGACAAACACATAGTCACTACGCAAATAACACACACAAAAGACACAAGTAGGAGCAGAAATATTCTAGAAATAAGCATGACTAGACCACGAGACAGCCAGTTAATTCGTAATGTTTCCCCTTTCCTGTATCGTTCAATGCCATGGAACCGGTCAGTGCTTTATAAATAAATGATTGTAGAAATAACACATATGGCAACGTGCCCTGTTTCAGTACATTACCTATTAGAACAGACGCCTACAGTTGTCTACTCCATAAAGACATGATACATTAGTGAAATACGGGTGGGAAGCATGAGCCAAAATAACAGGACGTGCATTATACCAGAGGGGTGGAAGATCGATACAGAAAAAAACGACTATCATCCCTTTGATAACGCGAGGGATCCATGGACCAGTTTCCCGACAGACATGTTGATGGTTGTGGAAAAAAACAAACATACACTATATAAATTCCTGTAAAATTTAAGTATTTTAGTAGAGGATGTACAGAGAGTAGAAAACGGACTCAAAAAAACACATTTCTCCATTTAGGTGAGAATTTCCGACAGGCAGCAATGGGCCACATTGCTGTTTTTGATCGGGGACGCACGCTTCCTCTATTCCAAGGCTGCACTGGATGAAAGGAAGAACGTGTATTGCCCTTTATATTTTATTGATTGCACTGATGAAGTGTGCACTTCTTAGAAGTTTTCCATGATAAAAATGCAGTGTAGTTGCTCAATAAAAGTCATTACTGGCGACGTGATGGAACGCAAGCCAAGCTTTTCCCGAATCCAAGCCATTTTGGGGTGCCAAACATGCTCCACGCTACGGCATCCGACACGAACGCTGCAACGTATTTTCACTAGAATGTTTTTATTTCCAAGTAAAGTTAGAAAAACAGAGAGTTTCATTTATGAACCAGAACCTTGACTTTCTTGGTGAATAGGTCCCTGTGCTATCGTAATAAAGGCACAATTTGTACGGCGAACGCTTATTTGTTGAGAGTGAATATTAACAGTGTAATTTATTACCTAATTAGAAGCTTATGGTAATAACCGAAAATATTATATTAAAATCCTTACAAATGACTCTCCATTTAGGAACTGCGCAGCTCAGAGACTTTGTCAATAACAGTAACATCATTATCCAGGCTCGGTCCTTCATTATTACAATGCTTTCATCACGGATACTTTAGGAATGTCATATATACTCTGGGAATAGCTAAATTGAGGAAAAAAGACAGATTCATCCTATTTTATGCGCTAGCATTGAACGTATGTGGTCACACTCAGCATTTTGGAACATACCTGGAAATACAAAATATCCGACCATTAAATTATACACTTTGAAACACGCAATACTCAATGAATTTATTCCTTAAAGGGCCGCTAACTCCAAAAAATGCAATGTCATTATTGTGTTTATTTTATGTTGCTTTGTTTTTCTCTTGTATGTTTATTTAAGAAAGTATTTTCCTCTCTATGTGTCACGGGGTGCATCCATTGTGTGATATTTTCCTCTATATGTGTCACTGGGTGCATCATTGTGTGATATTTTCCTCTATATGTGTCACTGGACGCATCCATTGTGTGATATTTTCCTCTATATGTGTCACTGGGTGCATCATTGTGTGTTATTTTCCTCTATATGCGTCACAGGGTGCATCCATTGTGTGATATTTTGTGTTGTAAACTGTCCCCTCAAACAGTGTCTTTACAACACTTGTGGATGGTATCCCTTGGGCGCATCGAGCAAGGCAGTATGTATATAATGTACTGTAGTACATATATATAATGTACTCCTATACAGTTCATGTGCGAACAAAGTTGTGTTGATATAGCATATATATGTAGATATGTGTTTCTGTTTCATTCATACAATTCATATAGTAAGCACAGTAAAACTTTTATGGAGTTAAGATCTCCCGAAGATGGTTCCTAAAAGGGAAACATAGGCCAGAAAAGGAAAACCAAATCGTGCAGTACTCGAAAGTACTTGCCCCTTTCTTGTCCCCTATGTGGTACTTACTAGACCCAGAGCCCTTTCTCTCGGCTCTGAAGATGAATGGCGTGTGAGGTCCTTGAGGTGACCTCCAACCTTCTTTTACCGCGTTGAGTTTCTGGACGCCAGTGCAGGTGGTGCAGAGGATGGTGCAAAGAAGGAACACCCTGGATCCGAAACGTTAAATTACTTGATTTATTTAAGTATAAAATGCGGTTTAAGATATATTAAAATATATAAAAGTCCTGAGACGCGTTTCGCCAGAGCATTCTGGCTTCATCAGTCAGTAAATCAAGTTTATTCCATAGGACCAGAGCTGCCCTTGAGAAGTCTTGGAGGCGAGAGTTGGCTGTGCGGGTGGACAGTGGACAGGCGGAGGTCACCCGCCGACTGGAGTTGTCTAGATGGGAAGTGCTTGTGGAGTAACGAAGACCTGAAAGGAGGGGTCGCGTTATTGAGCGATTTGAACGTCAGTGTTTTAAACTGTATCCTGAAACGTACAGGAAGCCAATGGAGGGACCGGCAGAGTGGGGAGGTACGTGAGGTGCGTCTGGTGACAGAGATAAGCCTGGCCCCTGCATTCATTACAGATTGCAAAGGGGCAATACAGGAGTTGGGGAGGCCAATAAGGAGCGAGTTGCAGTAATCAAGTTGTGAAATGACAAGAGCATGAACCAGCACTTTCGCAGTATCTTGCGTCAGAAAGGGGCGGACTCAGGCGATGTTCTTGATTTGATAGTAACAGGATTTGGTCACTGTCTGGACGTGGGGAGAGAACGTTAGGTCAGAATCGAAAGTGACACCAAGGCAGCGAGCTTGAGGCATCGGGCTAATGAGCGTTCCATTTACTCACAGAGAGATAGGTGATATTGGGTTTATCTCGGAGGGAGGAATGACGAGAATTTCAGTTTTGGCAAGATTGAGTTTAAGGAAGCGGGAAGCCATCCAATTTGAGACAGCGGAGAGACAGTCAGTGACTCGATCCAGGAGAGCTGGAGAGAGATCAGGGGAGGAGAGGTATATCTGAGTGTCTTAGTGTATAGGTGGTACTGGAATCCAGAGAAGCTGATCAGTTTTCCTAGAGAGGCCATGTAGACTGAAAAAAGAAGAGTGCCCAGTGAACCTTGGGGCACCCCAACAGAGACAGGCTGCCGGGAGGAGGTACTTCTGCCCATGCAATTACTCCCAAAAAAAGTTTTATAAAATGTTTTTCTTTCTTGCAATGCACAAGTAATCTAGTTACAGCTTATGTAAGTGGTAGTGTTCATTTAATTATAACAAATTATTTATAATCTCAAAAAAATTAATATATAAATATTTGTTTTTTTTTATATCTTGCATTTTATTAATTTGTATTTCTGCACCTACTGTAACAATTCAATGTTCCTGAACCCAGGACATACTTGGAAACGAGAGAAATCTCAATGTATCCTTCCTGTTAAAATACTTTATAAATAAATAAATATATATACCAAGATTCACCAGAGGACCCAAAGCCAGGATTTCCACTTCTGTTGTTCCGTTGCTGACCGCTGCCAAGGGCATGCAACTCGTCAAGAAGTCGTGCAGGGAGGCGGAGCTAGCTGTGGAAGCGAGCAGCAGCATTTTGGAGGAGCTCTGTGTCTACCACGGATTTTATTGCTTTTTTCGCCGTTTGCACTGCCCTGTGAGCTTCCCGGTTGGCTAGAGGGATCCTGGAGAGTTGAGGTACCTGATTTAGCCCTGAGTTTCGTGCCCGGGGACAGATTGCTGCCGGCAGCGCGATTTGGGCCTAGTCACAGCAGCCATCTTGGAAGCCTACTCGAGGCGTATTGAGATTCCCTCACCGCCCTGCGACCTCGTGCCAGCCCAGCATCTCCGGAACCATGCCTACCGGTCGTTTCCAGCGACGGGCCCCCCGACAGAGGGACATTCGGGATGTTTTGCGAGGTGGGTCCGCTTTTACGGGACTGACTGCTTCTTCCTCCCTCCCCCCGGGCTATGGCTCCTCGGAGGCTGACAGCGACTATGAACCTCAGGGGGGTATTACTGGGATGCCCTGGCTTGCCCCGCAGTCACCGGCGTCTGACTCCCGACCCCTCTCGGCGGCTGCTAGGAAACGGGCACAGAAGAAGAGAAAATCAGCAATGCGGACATCGTCCGGGGCAACGCCGGACACAGAGGATATTTTTGATGGGGACCCGACTGAGATTCCCCTTACCTCCGCCAGTAATAGTGTGACCTCGGATCATCGGTCTGCAGTGGGGACGGGACTTCGACAGCAACAGGTGCAGGAGGAGGACGACCATCTCCCCTCCACGAAGGGGGATCTCCGCAGGATCTTGGAGGAGCTTCGGGTGATACGTGAGGTGTGGCAGCCTGAGGTGGCGGCGGTCCGCACGGAGATAGCGGCGATGCGTGCTCAGGTGAAGGTGGTACAGGAGACGACTTCTGCTGTGAACACGGAACAAACTCACCTGTCTGGTCAGGTTGCTGGTTTGCGATACCAAGTCGAACTTCTGACACGCTCTGTGGAGATGCTTGAAACGAGACACAGACGCCGAAACATCAGGGTCAGGGGTGTCCCGGACTCTATTACCTCCGACGCTCTGCCGTCCTACGTGACTCGTCTTGTGCTTCAGGTCACGGGGCTTCCCCCTGACACACCTGACATGCTTGGGTCGGTGTTTCGGGTCAGGAGACCTGCGACGAACCCACCTGGGGCTCCTCGAGACGTCGTAGTGGCCTTCCGTGAAGTGGCTTTCAAGGTCAAGGTTATGTCTGCTCCGGGCGCGAGGGATCCCGTACGCTTTGAGGGCTCCACTCTGGCCCTGTATCATGATCTCCCATTCCAGACCCTGATGGCTCGCAGGCGTTTTCGTGAAGTGACATCAGTTCTTCGCCGACAGGGTGTCCGATATCGCTGGGGTCTGGCAGGAGCTTTGGTGGTGACCCACGCAAATGTCCCCTATACCATCACGGATCCCGCGGTGGCTTGGATTGACCTTGCGGCTGCGGGCCTCTCACCAGATCCTCCGGACCCTCGACCGGATTGAAGGCTGGTTTCTATGCCCTCTACCTCCCCAGGTCTGAGCTTTACTGAATTACACCCCCTCCCCTGCATTTCTCTTATATGCTTACGTGTCCCTGGTCTCTAGCTTGGCCTAGTGCCTGGACTTTCAGGACGGTTCGTAATTTGTTTTGATCAGTCCCAGCCTGCATTGCATAGGGCTTTTGCTTTTTTGCCTGCACATGGTACTTTCTGCCTTTTTACTTATTTTTACCGCCCTGTCCTTCTTTGCGACGCATGTTTTTTGACCAGCTGACCGTAGTTACCTTGGCCGGCCTTAAGTGGCTGCATTTATATATGTTTGATTTCCCACCTTGATGAGACCCCCCGTCTAGGGGATGTTTTCTGCTAACATATTGCTATCCTTAGATTTTTTCGATTCGCTGTTTTTACGATGACACTTTTTTGGCCATGTGTGGTTTCCGTTGCTTGTTATGTCTTCTTGTTTGGCCCTGCGAGGTCATCCATTATTTTACAGTATGATGTAATGCTGACTTATTTCAAAATAAAAAACTTTAAATTTAAAAAAAAAAAAGAAGTCGTGCAGTCCTGGAGTCTTTTAACTCTATGTATTTTAGGCTAGGGTCAGACGAACGTGCAGTACGGACATCGTCAGTACGGATGACGCAGTAGTGGCCACACAGTCCGTTTTTTCACTGAAGTTATTTTTGACAGATGTAGGAGGGAAAAATAAATTACAATGAAAAAACATTCTGTCCGTCAAAAATGCTGGACGTATAAATGCAGTCCGTCTGACCATGCTCCATCACTCACACAGAAAGCTATGCAGACGTTGTGGACGTGGCGCACTCCGCACGTTCGTTCTAGCAGTATTACGTTCTTGCCTAACCTGCGTCCGTTTGCAGCGTCCGTCATGCGTCCGCAGTTCAGTGCGGACGTACTTCATGTGTCAGGCTCCAATGGAGTTTCTTTCATGCTATCATGGACGTACTTTTAGGCGCAATCACGGACGTGAAGACTACGCTCGTCTGACCCCAGCCTTATTCTGGTAGTACAAAAATCTACGTTTGAGTCCGACATGGGACTTTATTCAAGAAAGAAGTCCTCTGTGGGACTCAAACATCGATTTTTACACTACTACAATAAAATACATACAGTTAAAAGACTCCAGGACTGCACGACTTCTTTTAAGATATTATACATATATATATATATATATATATATATAAAAAAATTGCCCTCCACCACAACCCAAGAAAGCACTATATACAGTGGCAAGAAAAAGTATGTGAACCCTTTGGGATTACGTGGAGTTTTGCATGAATTGGTCATAAAATGTGCTCTGATCTTCATCTAAGTCACAACAATTTGAAAAACACAGTCTGCTTAAAATAATACAACACAAACATTATATGTTTTCATGTGTTTATTGAACATAACATGTAAACATTCACTGTGCAGGGTGGAAAAAGTATGTGAACCCCTAGCCTAATGACTTCTCCAAGAGCTAATTGGAGCCAGGAGTGAGCCAACCTTGAGTCCAATCAGTGTGATATTATTGGATGTGTTGCTGAAATCTGTCCTGCCCTTTAAAAACACACACCAGTTTTGGGTTTACTGGTTTCAAGAAGCACTGCCTGATGTGAACCATGCCTCGGAGAAAAGAGCTCTCCGAAGACCTACGATCAAGAATTGTTGACTTGCATGAAGCTGGAAAGGGTTACAAAAGTATCTCCAAAAGCCTTGATGTTCATTTGTCCACGGTAAGACAGACTGTCTACAAATGGAGAAAGTTCAGCACTGTTGCTATTCTCCCTAGGCGTGGTCGTCCTGTAAAGATGACTGCAAGAGCACAGCGCAGGATGCTTAATGAGGTAAAGAAGAATCCTTGAGTGTCAGCTAAAGACTTACAGAAATCTCTGGCACATGCTAACATTTTTGTTGACACATCTACAATAAGGAAAACATTAAACAAGAATGGAGTACATGGGAGGACACCACGGAGGAAGCCATTGCTGTCCAAAAAGAATATTGCAGCACACTTGAAGTTTGCAAAAGAGCACCTGAATGTTCCACAGCACTACTGGCAAAATATTCTGTGGACAGATGAAACCAAAATTGAGTTGTTTGGAAAAAACACACAACACTATTAGGGTTATTCAAAGAGCTCTGAATTGCTTGAGAAAGGTAACCGAACGCTGAAAATCAGCGTTCGATTACCTTTCCTGGCCATTCGGCTATCCAGAGAGCAGGCAATTCGCCAAATCCTAGCGAATTGCCTGCACATACGGTGCCTGTTCGATGCCTGTTCGAGGGCAGTGAAATCCCCATGAAAAGCACTACTTCGGCTATTCAGAGAACACAAACCAGCAGTGAAAGGTTCCCGAAATGCCCTGCCATTCGGTGGTTTAATTCGGCAAATTTATTCAGGAGAATCCCATAGGCTTCAATGTTAAAAATATTCCTGTTTTAATTCAATATCTAATAAACCGTTCATTATAAAATTCTGCAGTAAAGAGTCTCTTTATTTATAGATTTTTTAGGATATTTTAAGCATCTTTCTGAATTATTTTAAGTTTTCTTCTTTTTTCTGTAACAGCCCTCTTTATTATCATTCCCTGGACCTCATATGTAAATTTCAGACATTTTCGCTCAGTAGTTTCTTTGCAAACAGCGTTTCACTTTCACACATTCATACAAACGGTTTTGCTAATTTATTCACTGCCTCTTCTGCTGTGTCGAAGGCTGCGATCGGCTCCTGTTCGTGTTTTTCTGTGGTTTTCGGCAGGTTAATCCAGATGTTTTTGAGGGTTTTCGGCATGCATTCGCTGGGTTTTGCGGTTAGTTTTCGTCAGGTTTGCGGTAGCTTTTCCCTGCAATTCGGGGACCCTGTGGTGCTTGCTGAATACACCGCAGGGTCACCGAAATGGGATCGACAAAAGGAACCGAATTGAAGAAAACGAAAAGTCACCGAACGTGCGGTGACTTTTCGAATCTCTTTGAATAACCCTGTATGTGTGGAGAAAAAAGACACAGCACACCAACATCAAAACCTCATTCCCACTGTAAAACATGGCAGAGGGAGCATCATAGTTTGGGGCTGCTTTGCTGCCTCAGGGCCTGGACGGATTGTTGTCATTGATGGAAAAATGAATTCCAGAGTTTATCAAGACATTTTGCAGGAAAACGTAAGACCATCTGTCCACCAACTGAAGCTCCGCAGAGGATGGGTGATGCAACAGGACAATGACCCAAAGCATACAAGTAATTCAACAAAAGAATGGCTTCAACAAAACAAAATACGCCTTCTGGAGTGGCCCAGTCAGAGTCCTGACCTCAACCCGATTGAAATGCTGTGGCATGACCTTAAGAGAGCGATTCACACCAGACATCCCAAGAATATTGCTACACTGAAAGTTTTGTGAAGAGGAGTGGTCCAAAATTACTCCAGATCGTTGTGCAGGTCTGATCTGCAACTACAGGAAACGTTTGGTTGAGGTTATTGCTGCCAAAGTAGGGTCAACCAGTTAAATCCAAAGGTTCACATACTTTTCCCACCCTGCACTGTGAATGTTTACATGTTCTGTTCAATAAAAACATGAAAACATATAATGTTTGTGTTGTATTATTTTAAGCAGACTGTGTTTTTCAAATTGTTGTGACTTAGATGAAGATCAGAGCACATTTTATGACCAATTCATGCAAAACTCCACGTAATCCCAAAGGGTTCACATACTTTTTCTTGCCACTGTATATATAGTGTGTTTATTATTGCAGAAGCCACCTGCACATCATAGCAATTCCTGGAATTGCATCCCAGAGCTCCTGTGCCACATTCCCCATATGCAGCAAGGAATTCTGGGTAGGATATGCAAATTACCCCTTTCTCACTTTTATGCATCCTGGGTCTGTAATTACACAGAACCCTAAAATCATATATATATAGATTGGATAAGCCGTGTTAGTCCAGATGTCAATATCACCAGAGTATAGCACTGCGTAGTGATACCTTTATATAAAAAAGGTGTCACTACATACTGCTATATTCTGGTGATTTATGTATATATATTTATATTTAAAATCTATATATATTATGCACACATACACACAAATCTATCAAATATACACTTAACACACCCACTATATTTGTGGCTCTGAGCCTTGAAAGAGCCTTGAAGTAGTAAATGAATGTTCTGCAAAATAACGGGTGGTTTCGTGGGTTTCATCAGTGCATAAGCTGTCACTATGCTAAATAACCTAATTATTTTAGTTTTAACGGATGCAGTTCTGTGATTAATCTTACAGGCGTCATAATTCGGCAAGAACCCAAAATGAGGTTCATTGATGGATCAATGGAAGACATTAGCCCTTAGTATTAAAATTCTTTAGACTTGACGGTCTATTCACAAAGCACCGAAATTGCGAGCGATTTGAGTGTTTTGTGTTTCGATGCAATTCGGCAATTCCATGTCGCCGAAAATACAGTGCATTCAATATTTTGTGAAAGGTCACCCTATTTTGCCAAAATTGGAGTCGCTGAAGCAGTTATTGGACATTGGCAAAAAATACCAAATCACGCAGATAATCACTGAATTGCGCCGCATCGGCAAATTCTGCCGAACTGCAAAAAAAAAGAAGGCGACTCCTAATAGGAGTATAAATCAATAAGATGTGTCCAAATAAAAATAAAATAAAAAGCCTTTTAAAAAAAGAAGAAAAACAAAAATGTAGCCTAAAAAAATACAAAAAAATATAAAATAAGGTTTTTGCAAAAAATTAAAGGAATATATGATCTTTAACCCCTTCACTACCAAGTGATTTTCCAAAAAACACATTGTCAGAAACCAGTGTTTTTTTGTAAAATGATTGTTAATTAATTATACAGTAATAAATATTTGAGCTTATTCCCATTGTATTTCTTACTGTAAATAATATATTTTGGCCAGTAGATGGTGCTATCTACTGCCAAATTGAGTTACCTGCCCTTACAGCTGCAGCTCGAGGTTCCCTGCATCGACTGCTGAATGTCCGATGTCAGGTGATTTTACAGTTTTAGCTCTTTGGGCATTATGCCCATAGGGTTAAAACTTTGGAGGCACCTTCTGCAGGCCAAAAGCAAAAACCATACACACATTATGTTTTTCTGTGAACGAAATTTTTTTTAGAACTAGGGTCCCAATTAGGAGTGCCAGATCGGCTATGTTTTACAGGACACATATTGTCATTTCATGCGGAGAGGAACACAGGGAAAAGTACAGCCCTGCCACATGTATAATTCATATGCTGCAGGAAGGAAACCAAGGCAGGTCACCTGGGAATCCTTTTCTTACCTGTTGCATATGGATTCTACATGTTTCAGGGGCGGGGGATTTTCATGCACTGCCCATCAGCATGAATAAATTATTCAAGGTAGACTTTGCCGATTTGGCAACGCTAGTCCCAATACTAGGTTGGAAGTGATTGCTGGAGATGCAGGGACTACTGCTAAGCTTTGTATAATCAATACAAATCAACTTTGTATTCTAAGTATTCCTGCTCTATATAGCACAATCATATATTTAGGTTTAGCTACATGCACAGGACTAATAGAAGTAATTTTCCAATGCCTGTTTGCCTGCCTGTATCGTAAGACGTGATACACAGGGTGTCCATAAAGTCTCTTTCCAAAGGCAAATGAAAAGACAGATAAGTGAAAATTATTACAAAATGAGACGTACAGTTGTGTTCAAAATTATTAAACCCCCCTGAAATTGAGTGTTTTGGCCAGTTTGACGTTGATTTTGATCATTCAGTCATCTTGCTTACAATTAAATCAAAGAGGCACGTGTAGGTCAGACAAATATAACTTAACATTTATAATGAAATAACCACAAATGTCTTTTCTGTGCTCACATCATTATCAGTTTTATTCAACCCCCAAGTGACATTCAATCTTAGTACTTAGTACAACATCCTTTTACAGTTCAGTTATAACAGCTTTTAAACGTGAAGCATAGCTTGACACAAGTGTCTTGCAGCGATCTACGGGTATCTTCGCCCATTCGTCATGGGCAAAAGCCTCCAGTTCAGTCACATTCTTAGGCTTGCGCACTGCAACTGCTTTCTTTAAGTCCCACCAGAGGTTCTCAATCGGATTTAAGTCAGGTGACTGCGATGGCCACTCCAAAATGTTCCAGCCTTTAATCTGCAACCATGCGCTAGTGGACTTGGAGGTATGCTTGGGATCATTGTCCTGTTGAAAGGTCCAACGTCTCCCAAGCCTTAGGTTTGTGACGGACTGCATCACATTGTCATCCAATATCTCCTGGTACTGAAGAGAATTCATGGTACCTTGCACACACTGAAGCTTCCCTGTACCTGCAGAAGCAAAACAGCACCAAAGCATGATTGACCCCCCGCCGTGCTTCACAGTAGGCAAGGTGTTCTTTTCTTCATAGGCCTTGTTCTTCCTCCTCCAAACATAGCGTTGATCCATTGGCCCAAACAGTTCTAATTTTGTTTCATCAGTCCACAGAACACTATCCCAAAACTTCTGTGGTTTGTCCACATGACTTTTGGCATACTGCAGTCGACTCTTCTTATTCTTTGGAGACAGCAAGGGGGTGCGCCTGGGAGTTCTGGCATGGAGGCCTTCATTACGCAGTGTGCGCCGTATTGTCTGAGCTGAAACTTCAGTACCCACATCTGACAAATCTTTTCTCAGTTCCTCAGCAGTCACACGGGGACTTTTCTCCACTCTACGCTTCAGGGTGCGCACAGCAGTCGAAGTCAGCATCTTCTTTCTGCCACTACCAGGTAGTGTTTCAACAGTGCCCTTTGCCTTGAATTTGCGAATGAGTCTTCCTATGGTCTCTCTTGGTATGTTTAACATCTTTGCAATCTTCTTATAGCCATTGCCCTTCCTGTGAAGAGTAATCACCTCTTCTCTTGTCTTCCTGGACCATTCTCTTCACTTCACCATGTTTGTAACCACACCAGTAAATGTCTAGAAGGAGCTGAGTATCACAGTCATTTTAAAGCTGCCTAATTGGTGCTTATTATGCTTTATTGCTGCTCCGTGACATCCACAGGTGTTTTCAATACCTGATTGACAACACCTGAATGAACCTCTGTTCTTCAGAGTGGTAGTCTTTAAGGGGTTGAATAATTGTGTCAATGAAGAATTCACAAAAGAAACATTTACTACTGTATTACAAAACCAATTGATGTCATTTTAGGCTAGGGACAGATGAGCGCATTTTCTGCGGCCACCGTCAAAATGTACGTCGATGCGTGCGCACGCATTTTTTCACGGAATACGCTTAAGTGGTCAGACGACCACAGTCGCACAGTCGCAGGTACTCACCAACGCAATTCTAGGGAAATCCGGCTGTTTGAACGTTATGTAGGCCGCACACTAGCAGCGTCTGACGTCTCCTAATCACGCACACACGCTGCCATGCGGCCGCAGCGCACTCTGTACGCTGTAGCAGCGTTTCACGTTCTGACAAAAATGCGTTCATTTGCCGGTTGCGTGGTGTCGGCGCACTTTTGTACGCACGTACTGCGTATATTGGCCGTCATTGGCCGTTATGTGCTGCTACTGCCGCCGTGATTTAGTGCGCCTGCACGCGCGTTCCGACTGCCCCACTCTGACCCTAGCCTTAGTTGCATATGGTTCTTTAAAAAGTCCTTGTAGGATTTCATTCTGAATACAATTACAAATGTACACTAAATTCCCTAAAACCCTTTACAGCATTGGGGGTTGAATAATTTTGAACACAACTGTATATATTTAAGGCTTTTTTGCCTCATTCAATGCACCTCTATATGGGCACCATTAGTTGCACGAAGCACATCAAGACGGTACTTGATTTCTTGCCATGCTCCGCTGTAGCATCCCCTCATCAATGGTGGCACCACCACATTGCATGTTTGTGGGTTCCTATATGAAACATTTCCAGACTTGTGCATTGGAAGAGGTGGCCCAATTCCCTGGCCACCTTGTTCACCAGATATCACTCCCCTCCACTTCTTTCTATGGGAATATGTTAAAGATATGGGCCCCTATTACATTCTTCGCGCAATATTGTTCGCTCAGCGCAAATGTTTTTTGCGCGCATCGTCCGGCGTTATCGCGCAAAACTTAACGGAGTATTCCGATCCAAACACATTTTCTCATCCGTCCGAAAATAACGTTCGGAAAAACAACACGCAAAACGAAGAGTAATAAGCACGCAGTAACGTTGCGCATGTAAATCAGTGTGCGGACTGTTTTTTTCACCGGATTCAGCCAATAAGAATTAAGAACCTTAATTGACATCAATTTACCTTAATTGACACACTTAAGTTTTTGCGCCTGTCAACGTAAATCTGAGTATATATGCTGCAGCAATAAAAAAAAATATGCACGAATTCACAGGTTTTTTTGTTTGGGTATGTGTAGAATGTGTAACTATACTGTGCTGTATTTTTTTTTGTGCTGGTGTTTTTCGTTTCGGCCAGAACGTTCCGATTTGCAGTTAACACCAGCTTTTCAAAGACGTTAAAATTAAGCGCGCAAACGTCGTTCGTAAAAAGATGCGCATCGATTGGAATACCATCCGCATACCAGCGCACGAACGAATTTGCACTCACAATGTTAAGTATAGGACGCGCACAGTTCATTACGCTCGCGCAGGTCCATCCTCGTTAAACGATAACGCGCATCGTTTGTGCGAACGTTGTAATACGACGTTCTGCGCAAAGGGTTTTGCCACTCGCGCAAATGCGCATTTGCGCACGCAAACGAAAATGCGCGAGGAATGTAATAGGGGCCATGGTGTATGGAACATAGGTACAAAGGGATGTCACTAATCTAAAGCAGAGGATCACTGATACCATTGCCACCATTGATGAGGGGAAGCTACAGCCAACATGGCAAGAAATCCAGTACCGACCTGATGTGCTTCATGCAACTAATGGCGCCCATATAGAGGTGTATTAAATGAGGCAAAAAAAAACTTACATATATACGTCTCATTTTGTAATAATTTTCACTTATCTTTTCATTTGCCTTTGTGATAAATTTTTGGAATTGTAAAGAGACTTTATGGACACCCTGTATTGCTGACACACCCTTAGCTCTTTCTCAACAGAGAATGGAAGAGAAGGTTAAATTAGTGGTATTAGTTCTTCAATGCAAGTTAACAGCCCTGGACCTGCTGTTCCGGTGATATCCCAAGAGCTGTACCGATCGGCCAATATCGGTATATGTAGGAGGTATTGCAATTCCCTAGAGCTCTAACTAGGACCTTCACTTGGTCACATCCCAACGAATATCAAAACCACAAAGAAACCCTGCTTGCTTTGAACCACATAGCTGCTACATGACGTTTGATCTTTCATCTTTCAGTGATAAAGCTTTGTTGCCTTCTTTCCGTGTTGTGGGATCGGCAGTGTTAATGGCGCAGAGGCTGTATATATGTAAATCGAGTTTTGGAGAGCATTCTTGTTCTATCTGTGTTTGCTCACAGGGGACCAAAGAACATCACCTATGCTGCATAATGTTTCCGAAAGGATCATCAGTCTTGTGGTCATGGTTGTCCATATTCAAACCGAAAGGTCAATGACCAGTAGGCATTAATTAATCCAGCTGGGCGAATGCATTCAAGGTTCAATACAGTCCACGATTTTGTAGAACAACAAACGAATGGAAAAAGAAAGTGTTTGGTCACTCACGAGATGCATCCTTAACCCAGGGCTGGAGGATTGCAGCACTAATTGTTTCCTTCTTTTGTAATGTTTAATTACACATTTTTCTGTATCGCTGCACAAGAAGCAGAATCACCAGTGGATTTATACGTATAACACACAAAAAAGGAATAACAAGATACTGAATATAGATTACAGGGTCCTTACTTCAATGACTCAAATGCAGTTTCCTTGATCTGTTATATAAAGATTGTTCATAATGTATGAAATGTTGGTCGGGTGAATCTTTGAGATTCGTCTACAACAGTGGTCCCAACCCTGGTCCTCAAGTCGCCCTAACATGCCGGATTTTACAGATCACCTTGGGTAAATGCAGACTGAATCCTGCAATCACTTAGCAACAGATCCAATCACCTGTGCTTCAGATAACTTGCAAACCTGACCTGTTAGGGTGACATGAGGACCAGGGTTGGGAAGCACTGCTCTTAAAGACACTGGATATATTTCTTTGGTCCAGGTGGGTTCCTTATGCTAAAAGAACCTGGTATTTTAAAAGAATAACTAGGATTCGTTGTGTGAGCCCCAAGGTGTTCCCCATTGTAAGTAGTGAGGCTAGGAGACACAAAAGAGAGTGAGGGTTTTATTGCTGTAAATTTACAAAAGCAATAAAAAGGCAGATTGCAGCTTAACCATTCCATATTCTTGTAGAAAAAAAATAATCTTGGACTCATTACTTTTCAGTATCCTCTCCTTTCCTTTATTTATATAGCGCCACATATTCAGCAGCGCTTTACAAGATCAATGTACAAGGAGTTGATACATTAGAATACCACACATGGATGATACGGCCTAATTCAGGGGGATTCTGTTCCCAAGGGAATTTACAATCTATGAGATGTAGAAGTATTTTGTGAGGTAGGCGCATCCATATCGTTAGGTGTCTTGCCCAAGGACACTCATTGGTGGCGTCTTCTGAATGGGAGGAGTCGTCTTTTCATAATTGTAGATCAGCGACCTGGTGGTTAGGTTGAACCCGCTTCTCGTAAAGTCAAGACTTCTCCACAGTTGTATTAGAGGGATGTGCTGAATGGGATTTTGACTTGCTTCTGCACAGTAGAAGGATAGAGACGTTACCACTGGGCTCCACAGTCGATATTGTGTGGTAGACAAGTATGTCCTGGGTGGCGAGTATGTACCATTAGGTGTCTTGCCCAATGACACTTACTGGAGAGGTGCTCTGACCAGGATTCAAACCTTGGTCTCCACGGTTATAGAGCAGTGATGTTAACTCTACTCCATCCAGCCGGTACTATGGGGATACATTGGAAAGTAGACGTTACCATGTCTCCCTTGGGTTACATTTTGGAGCCACCCACAAATGCCTCCAGCTGATCCCGCATACTAACTCAGGTGCCTGAACATGTTTGCATGTCATGTTACAGCGGGCCCCTCACTAGCTCTGGCCTTCGTGTAAGGTTCCTAGAGACACCACTTGACACTAGAGAAAAGAGACATTACGAGTGAGGGGTGAAAAGGAGAAAAGGTAAATACACAGAGGGTTAGAAGGTGAAATGAAAATGCACACTCAATTTATTGCATTACAGATAATCACAAATGTATGCACAGCAATACACGTGAATCCTCTGTCGGGCGAGTTGTGCCTGGCAGGAGGGCTTTAACACCGGTGGGGCATACTAGGATGCCCCGCTAGCCGGCTGCGGCAGTGGGCCTCTATTCCGGCCGTCCTTTTGCAGCTGACGCGCGTTGTGTGTCATTGGTTGCAGTGGGGCGGCTTGATCTCAAGCCATCCTGTGGCAGCACACGATGAGCCATGTGCTCTAGCTGGTGGGCGGGGCAGTTGTGGTCCATAGTCGCCAGCTGGGCATGCTATGCCATCCTGTGGTGGCATAGTACGCCCCGCTAGTGTAAAGGGGTTAATATTCTCACACTATTTGTGATCACTTCCTGCAGACATAATGGAGTAACATAGATGGAAAGTGAATAATGGCAAAGAGTCTCAGCTATTTATTTATTTATAAAGTATTTTACCAGGAAAGTTTTTGATTTCTCTCGTTTTCAAGTATGTCCTGGGTTCAAGAACATTAAGGCTGGGGTCAGACGAATACAGTGCAAACGCGCATGCAGCCACACTTTATTACGGCCGTAGTAGCAGCAAATGATGTCCAATGACGACCAATATATAAAGTACGGCCGCACGAAAGTTCGGCCACGCAACGCAAGCCGCAAACGCACGCATTTTTTCGAGAACGTCAAACCGCTAGTACTGACGTACAGAGTGTGCTGCTCCCTCATAGCGGCGTGTGTGCGTGATTAGGAGATGTGTTGACCCAAAGGTTGGTCTGAATGTTCTGTTTATTTGATTTCTGGGATGCTGAAATAAAAGCTGGACTATTTCACCTTTTAAAGGACTTTGTGTACCATTATTTGCCCTAGAGGACCGCGCTATAGCGCCCCCTTGTGACATATGGTGGAGAATGTGGGCAATTAGCGCAGAAGAGGTCTGTGGGCATGGAAGTTTGGAAAGGTGCCTGGTGAAGTTTCCTGGTGAACTGCTGAGAGCCTAATCAGCACAGTGCTGTTGCTAAGAAAAAAAGTGTGTTCCTAGCACATTTAAGCCTGAAGGCCTGTGGAAGCTTTGTTTCTCCTCATTTGGCTGTTATGGAGGACTTGGTGAAAGCTTTAATGCAAGCCACTGCTGCACAAAAGGAAGCAAATTGTATATTGGCTGCACAAGTTGAAAATGTGAGGATAGCTCAGCATGAGGAAAGAGCGGTCCTTGCTAACCTATTGCAGCATATTGCCTTCTGGAATGAGCTCTGTGGATTGTGGGAAATGTAGTCAAGCACGATTACTTGCATGGACTGACTGAGGCAGATAATGTGAAGGCTGATCTGGGAAAACCTGCAAGGACCCAGATGAATGAGCGGCATACATATGTGCAGAAGTGGCTGCAACCATAAATTGATCCTTCCAAAATAATGGAGACGGCGGTTGTGGACCAATTTAGTAGAGATGTGCCAACAGTGGTGCGACAGTGGGTCAGCCAAGGGGACCCAAAGGATACAGGAGAGCTGTGTCCAGTTGAGAGAGATGTGGCTGCTGAGGAGGTGCAGAACCGTGAGCTGGAGCCTAAGCTCACAACTCCTAATGACTATGCAATTGGTAAACCTAGAGACAAAGGACAAAGCCCTGTACCCAGCATATGTCACACTGATGGTACTGCTCAAGAGTGTCAACAGGGTGATGAAGCCGTGCAGCATCCAATGGAAACTGGAACCCTGCATAAGACTATGGTAACCAGCTCAGAATGGAGTGGCGTAACAAGTACTGCTCTGATTAACTGTTTAAGGACTGAAAGCGTTGAAGCACTCCTTGATTTGGGGAGTGAGGCTACCTTGCTAAAACATGCTCTGCTCCAGCCAGAAAAGCCGGATTTTTGGGAATTGTGTAACATTGCATGCATACATCGGGACACCCACTCCTACCCCAGAGTGAAAGTACATATGCTTGCAGAGAATGTGAAATGTGATGTGGGTGTAGTACCTGTGTTAATGTCTGATGTAGTGATCGTGCGAGACCACCCTCAGGTTTGTCAGCCATGGGAGAACTCCACTTGGCCTGTAGCCAAGGAGTATGGGCAAGTACTTATTGATTCAGTCAATTGTGGCAAACTGTGGTTTCTAGTTTATAAGGTGAAACATCAATGGTTTCACAGAGTGGAGATGGAACTGTCATTGTTTCCACTGTCCACTAGGTCACACTGTCTGTGGTCTAAGGCCGCTCACTCCATGGGTCTGAGCTGGGGGGAGGGATTTGTGATGTAGTGCAGGGATTGCACTGTGTATTCCCCTTGTATTTTTGTTTAAGGTTTAGGTAATAACCCCCAGGAGGGAATGTGTTTGTGTTGCTGCAGGTGTCCCTGCAATTAAGGGTTTAAATAGCTCCTGCTTGAGGGAGGGGTAGATTAGACTGTGCACTAGATGAGAAGGATTGCCACACAGGGGAAGCATTAGAATGGGCACTGGATGAGTTGAGAGACACACTGATAAGCACAGAGTGCTACTGCTCCAGAGATGGGAGAGACGTGTTGACCCAAAGGTTGGTCTGAATGTTCTGTTTATTTGATTTCTGGTTTTCTGAAATAAAAGCTGGAATCTTTCACCGTTTAAAGGACTTTGTGTACCATTATTTGCCCTAGAGGACCGTGCTATAGCGCCCCCCTGTGACAACGTCAATGCGTTCGGCCGCACTTTTTTACGGACGATGCGAAAAATGCGTTTGTTTGACCCTAGCCTAACATGTTAGTCGTTACAGAAATACAATGCTAATAACATGCAAGATATTAACCCCTTAAAGGCCGCTGACGTACCCTGTACGTCTTGTCCTCGGGTCTCCCTTAGACCCGCGGACGTACAGGGTACGTCAGCGGCGCCTAATCCCCCTCCCGCCCGATACTCACCTCCCTCGCTGGATCCCACGGCGATCTGGCAGGGAGGAAGCCTGCCCATGTGATTTACATGGGCAGGCGAGGCTGATGACGTCGCCACGCTGCGTGGTGACGTCATCAGTAGGCGTCCCCATGCATTTCAATGGAGGGGAGGGTGGGGCTCCTTCGGAGCCCTCTATCTCCCAACCATTGAAGCTAGGGAGATGCCGTTTGCACCGCTGGAGAGGGGAGAGCCTCCCCTTTCCAGCGGTGTATGGCATTAACCGATTTCGCCGCCGGATCACGTTGCGGCGCCAATTGGCGCCAAAACGCGATTCAAACCTGGAGGGGGGCTGACATCTTGGATGTCAGCCAAGCCTCCAGGTCCCCCCCACCCACTGACAACCTCACCATATGTGTGAGGATGTCAGTGGGCCAGTTAACCATCTAGCTGCCATGTAGAGATAAGGGGATCCTAAGGATCCCTTTATCTCCAGATCCATGGCAGCTAGATGGTCATATTTGCCATCATTTGAAAGGCCTGATTATGGCCTTTCAAATGATACCAAACATGACCAGGTTTGGTTTTAAAACAAAATTTAAAAAAAAATTAAATAAAAAAAATAATAAAAAAATTAAATAAAAAAAAAAAAAATGTTAACGTTTTTTTTGTCTGGGGGGGTTTAATTAAATAGGACCTAGGCTGTCATCTAAAAATAATTAGCACAAAATGGTCAGAATGAGCGCAGCGCACATAGGTGAACTGTCTCAGCAGTGAAGGGGTTAAAAAGCAAACGCATGTAAAAATTGGGTATTTCTAGTCTCGGGACAAAATTTTGAACCTATTTAGCCGGGTTCGTTTTGGGTGGTTGTAGATTTTGGGGATTAAATTACAAAAAAAGTGTGTTTTTACCATTTTTTTCCTCATATTTCATATTTTTTTTTTATAGTAAATTACTCGATATGATGGAAATAATGGTATTTCTAGAAAGTCCATTTAATGGCGGGAAAAAGGGTGTATAATATGTGTGGGTTGAATAAACGAGTAAGAGGAAAATTTGACCTAAACACTAACAGCGCAGAAACGTAAAAACAGCAGCGGTCACTAAAAGACGGATTTGTGTAAAACCGCCCGGTCACTAAGGGGTTAAAAAAAAGAACACAAAATACAGATTTACACAGAAAATAAATATGTAGGAAATAGTCATTATGTTACATGTTTACAGGTGCTATAATGAACAGAGGTCACTATATCCACAAACCAAAATAACAAATGCCCCGGAAGGAGAGGAAAAGTGGCCTTTATTTATCAAAGCCAAGGAGAAAACCCCACGTCCTATGAGTGGTTTGTTATGATATTTCACAATCACAGGAGGGGTTATTCAGAGAGAGCCGAACTGGCCCTGAAATTGCACCTAACAGTGAATTTCCCCGTACGGTGCAATTTCGTGACCATTCAGCTATTCAAAAGCTGACAATTCGCCAAATACAGTGCTGTTTGACGGCATTGAAATCCCCCATAGAGTAGCAATGGTAAATCTATTCAGAGACACCGAACAGCAGTGAAATGTCAGTGAAATGCCCTGATTTTCAGTGGTTCACTTCGACAAGTTTAAACAGGCGAATCCCAGAATGTTAAAAATATTCCTCTTTTTATTAAATATCTATTAACCCTGTCGCTGCTGAGCCATTTCACACCTCTGTGCTGAGCTCATTTTTACCGGTTTCGCTCAACATGTTTAAACGCGATTTGAAGTCACATTTCATTATACAACCCAGACATATTATATATCGTTCTTTCCAGCAGAGTCGGCAGATTCATAATATATCATTATTATATGTATTCGTCATGTATTCGTCATGTCCTGCCTGAATATTATAACAAAAAATGCACTAAAAATTTAATTTTCAATCATCTACATTGTGTAAAGGTTTTTTTTTTTCACATTTTATCATGCAAGCCTTTGCGGTTATATTTTCTATGGGATGCGCTTGTTAAAAAAATTAGAAATGGGGACTCGTTACATTTTTTGGGGGGAAACTACGTGTTTTTTAGCAAACACCCCTATAGAAAAAATCGTTAGTGCAGCATCATTCTTCACATTATAATTGAAAGAGAACAATATTGCTGAATTAATAAAACAAAAAGAAACAAAGAAAATTGTTTTACATTTTTTTTAAATTTTCTATTTTTTATTTTTTTAATTTTATTTTTAATTTTTGTTTTTACATTTTACATGGTTTAGTATCATTGGAAAGGTCATGCTCTGGCCGTTTCAATGATACCAAATATTAACCCCTAACTTCCATGGATCGGGAGATAGGGGGTTCATTGTAACCCCCTAACTCCACCATAGGTGGCAGATAAGGGTTAATTCCAGAACTGACGTCATCGTGCTATGCGCGATGACGCCAGTCGTCAAAGGGATATCCCGGAAGCTTGGCCGACATCTTGGATGTCGGCCAGCTCCGGGAGGGGACCGCGATACAGTGCCTCTATTGGCGCCATATCGCGATACAGCCGCCGCTTGGTAGGGCGCTTGTGGCCCGCACAGATGGGAAGGGAGAGAGGTCCAAAGGACCTCCCCCCTCCCCTTCAGGCACCTTCCCCGCACTGGCGGGGGGGTGCCTGTAATAGACATCGAGGATGTCAGCCCGCACAGGGGGACCGCCGCGATCGGCCGGAATCCCGGGCAATCGCTGCTGCAAAGGGAGGACACGCTGAGCGCGTCCTCCGCAGCAAAGTGTACATGTGGCAGGAGAACGTCCTCTGCATGGAAAGGGTTAAACTGTTTATTCTTTTGCAAAAAGTCAATTTTTTTTAGTATTTTCTTGGCGAATTTCTTTTCCTTTTTTTTTTCCTTTTTTTTAAACAGCGTTTTTTTTTCTGTAACAACAGACCTTTTAATTATTATTCATAGGACCTTATATATTAATTCCAGGCATTTTCATTCAGTAGTTTTTATCAAACAGCTTTTCAAAGTCACAGTGTTGTTTGGTTTTTACCCTGTTAGTCGTCTTGTCTGCTTTTTACAGCGACTAGTCGGCGCTGTGTTCGGCAGATCGCCGTCTTTTTTTCAGACGCGTTAAGCAGGCTTGCGGTGGCTTTTCGGATCCGATCTGATATTTTCGGCAGTTTTGCGGCGGTTTTTCCTTTTGATTCGGCGGTTGTTCGGAGCCTTTTCCCTGCACTTCAAATTCCAACAGAATTTCAGTGCTCTTTCATTCCCTGCACTTCGGGGGAATCATATTCCCCGACCCTGCGTTGAATTCACCTTTCACCGTAGGGTCCCCAAAGTGCAGGGAAAAGACACTGAACAACCACTGGATAGTTATTAATTTGTAATTATTTCATGCACTCAGTATTGGCAGAAGAAACCTCGTCCCATGAGTCACACAGCTCTCACTCCAAAACTTCACACCTACAGACTTTTACTTGGGGCTATTCAGTATTTCACAATTTGCCCTGGCCGGGTTCTTCAGTAACTTTATTTTTTGCTTTACTGTGTCTGAAAAATTGCTAAATAATTATATATGAAAACCTATAGCATCGTCTTTAGTAATTCCACACAGATTGATCTGTAAAAACATGATAAACTTGATTCCTGCGATGTTGTGCTTTTAATAATATACAACTCTACTGTATATCATGTCACACACAATAATATCTTCTGCCACATTTTTTCATTGGCTAATACCCCCCCCCCCAACCCATTATAAATTTAGTCTGTATTCGGGATGCACCGATAATGATACTGTCAGGGACCGGGTTCTTGTGACACCGGTGACGTGAATATGAACCCAGGATGCAGTAAATAAGGCAACAACAAAAGGCTTGGTGAAAATAGCAGAAACTTATATTGAATAACTGGATACAAATAAAAGGCAGGAATCTGTATAAATAATAAGTCCTTGGAAAACAAACGCAGATGATGTAAAGTCTTGGGATGGGTAATGTAGAAGGGGTCTTGAGACTGTACCGGCAAGGAGTAAGAGAAGCGAAGTCCAGAGGAATAGCCAGGGGTCCGGTACACGTGAATAAGAATAAACGGCAAGGCTGGTCACGTGGCTCGTGGGATAGATCAGGCACCTTTCTTTCACAAGGAATCCAACGTTAATGACAGAGCACTGGCTGGATGTGGGAGTGGCTCTTTTAAGGAACCCAGCCAGTGCTCATTACATCCACCTGATGCAGTATACCAAAGCTAGGCTAAGGCTTACTGCTGTACAGGAGCTTGCCACCAGGGTTGGTCTCATGACTTGGACTTTTTGCCACGGCGTCGCCGTGGGACCTGACAGATACTAGTAACAATAACCGTGCATTTGCATGTAACAATACCGGGCGATTGTAAGAGCACTTGCATTATGTGTCTGACAGATGTTTTTGGGGGACTGGGAAAACTGGGACACTCATGAGATTCAAGCATACAGACAGGCAAGAGGGGACAATTGGTAGAAGAATTAAATGTTTTTTTAGGCGCGTAGAACAAGATTTCTAGGTCTGTGTAGTGTTCGATATACTAGTTAGTATTTATCGATATGGTCACCTTAAATAGAAGTGGTCACCGTGTTAATAAGCATATTAATCAACAATTTGTATCATATGCATAGTCACCATATTAGTAAACCTATTAATCAACAGTTTGTATCATATACATCATATTCAACATATATATAGACAGAATAATATGTTCACCATAAATATGGAATGAAATGACATATATTTCTAATAATGTCCAATTGGTTGCAACCCAACTGGGTATATTGCAGTGTTGAAATAGCAAATATGGGATGATCTTCTTATTAAATGTTCGAATATATGTTGGGTGGCCGGTCCGGACAGATCGTTCAGATGTCCTGTGAATGGATAAAACAGGAAACAATTGCGCAGTACGCTTCTTGCTGGGACCCCTGTGATTCCCCTATGGGGTACTTACAGTATGGAGAGCCCTAGTCCTGGCTCTGAGGAATGTCCGCCTGTAGGGTATTTAGTAGGCAACCCTTAGCCCTCCTGTGAGTGTACACCCGGCCCGGAGCAAAGTCGGCGGTTGAAGGGAAAAAACTTTGCAGAATGTGTTGGAATGTAAGATGCAAACTGTTGGATATATTTATTGCAAAAATAAAAATCAATAAAAAGCACTAATAGTGCACTAAAACGCGTTTTGCCTAAAATCGGCTTCATCAGTCAGTGATTATACTTTTATACATTCTCTTTTTTATATACACACAGTATAGAGGGAACCGCCCGCTATCAAGTGGGCGTGCGTTCCACTTTGTTCATTTCCGCGTGTCACCGGTGGCTCAGTTGCGTTCCTTTATCGACGGGTGCTGGCGGTGTCCAATTTTGTAGACAAGGCAAAAAACTTTATATGGACATTCGAAAGTCGACATGTCCGGTATATTTTAGACTGTGTTCACTTCTTCAGTTAAGCACATGAATTTAAAAAACACATGAAGTTAATAAAAAAATTATGTAAGAGGTTTTCTAACTTAATAGAACAATGCCATATCGACGGGCACTAACAGTGTCCCACTTTACAAACCAAAATTCTTTCAAACCGAATTTTTTTCTATAGAAGCTTAAAGGTCGACGTGTGCAGTGTATGTTAAACTGTATTAACAGATACGATTGGACTTGTTAAACATGAAGTTTAAGGTCTGAGGACTATTTAATAGAGCACTACTATGTTATAAGTGGCTGTGCCATATAATTCCACTGTACATTGACAGTTTACCATATAAGATGTTTTAGTAACTGGAAATGAAACTATTGTGGACCAATATCTCAATCTTAAAACGTTAATTCATATCAAGTAATAGGTATATATATGGGCGAGATCCTTCATTGCCTTCCATTTTTTATTTAATAAAAGGCTCATCGATTTTTTAAAAAATGTATCATATCGAAGTCAGCATTGAGACCATAGGGAGCTAGAGTGTTAAGTTCGTAGATGGATCTCATCTCTTCCATCCCTATCTTTTTCTCATAGTCCCCTCCTCTCCAATTTTTATACACTTTTTTAATTCCCATGAATTTAAGACCTACTGGGTTTTTATTGTGAGTGTTTTGAAAGTGTAGAGAGACGCTGTGATTTTCTACACCATTTTTTATATTCCTTATATGCTCTTGAATTCTTTTGTTCAAGGGACGTATTGTACGCCCTACATACCTTAAGCCACATGGACAGGTTTATACGTATATCACGTGGCTCGTAAAATACGTGATCATATCATTAATTCTATAGATCCTTTTGTTAGCCTCGAACTCTTTAATAGTATCTTTATGATTGTTAGTATTTTTACAATTCAGACAATTGCCGCAAGCATGAAACCCGTTCGGTATACCGAAAGAGTTCTTCTTAATCGCGGTTGTACTGTTATTGACTAATTTCATTCTCAAATTTTTTGCTCCTCGGCAAATAATAGATGGAATCTAAGGTAAGATGGTTTCTAAGGCAGGGTCCTTTCTTAAAATTGGCCAGAATTTACGGATAATTCCACGGATTTTAGGATTTTTGGCACTGTAAGTGAATATAAAGGGTACCCCCTTGATGTGATTTACTGTTTGGGTCTTATATTTTAGAAGATCTTGTCGGTTAGTGCTAGTGATATTTTGTTTAGTCTCTAATAACTTGTTACGATCATACCCTCTATCTTCAAAGTCTTTAGTCATTTTCGCTGTTTGTTCTTCGAAATCGGCGACCTCTGTGCAATTCCTTCTTAGACGTGTAAACTGGCTTTTTGGTATGCCCTCCAGCCATTGTAAAAGATGGCAGCTATCTTTGTCAATGAACCTGTTAACGTCAACTTTTTTAAAGAAGGTTTTAGATTTTATCTTGAGATCTTCGACATAAATGATTAAATCAAGAAAAGTTACTTCTTTCTTACTGTAGTTCGTTTCTAAAACTATATTTCTATGATTATCATTTAGGTATGAAAGAAAGTTTTTGAGCCGTTCTTCTCCTCCTTTCCATATAAAAAATATATCGTCAATGTAACGCTTATAAACGATGAGATGATCTTTCCATTCAATCTGCCAGGATTTTTCCCAATCCGCCATAAATAAATTTGCGTAATTTGGGGCAAATTTTGTTCCCATTGCATTCCCTTCTATCTGTAAGTAATACGTG